>JARQOC010000006.1:419424658-420842304 GCA_033576535.1 Allobates femoralis | reverse complement strand
TGTTGTATTGCCTATGGCAGGCTGTAGAATGGATTAACTGAGAATCAGTCAGTGGGCTTATTCCTATGATCCAAATAGAGTGTTTCCAAGTCTTGTGTTTGTCTTTTTTGTAGATCTTCACAACTGATAGCAAAACTCGAATTTATTCCCAAATACATGTATTTAAGTAAAGAAAAATGGTCCTTACAGGAGGAAAACCGCTTCTAAACCTGTCAATAGATTTCAGAATACAAACTGTCACATAAAAGCAAGGTGCAAAGATTGTAATCGCACTGGGCCCTGGAGTCCTATGAGGTCTCAAAAGTCCCTCTCGCCTTTATGAAATAACCATTACTATTAAAAACTTGAAATAATTGGGGGCCCCGTTGGAGTTTTTGCATTGGAGACCATGAGCTTCAAGTTATGCCACTGAATACAAGCCTCCAGTATATATCTTCTTAGACCTAACGAGCCTAGTGTACCTACTTTGCAAATATATGTCAAAGTGTCTATAACATTTTGATAAGATCAGCATTTTTATTAAGTTTAATTATAGAATTATGTGTATTAGGATCCTGGGCACTAGTGGTGTCTATTTAGCGGCAACCAGCCTTTGCTCTAGGGTGTTGCACAAGTCATATCCATGTAGACAATTATTTCATGCAAAGAGAAAGAAAAAGACGGCACTCACCCTGTTCGTTCTTCAAGGTACACTTCTCTTAATCCATGTGCATGGAATGGGTTACAAGAGATTAGGGAGGGAGTGGGGTGTAGTGGAGGACGACGGGCGCACCGTTTCGCGTTACTCACGCTTCTACGGGTCCAACCAAGCGTGAGTAACACGAAATGGTGCGCCCGTCATCCTCCACACTCCCCCTCCCTCCCTAATCTCTTGTAATCCACTCTATGCACATGGATTAAAAGAAGTGTACCTTCAAGAACGAACAGGGTGAGTGCTGTCTTTTTCTATCTCTTTGCATGAATTAATTATAGAATTAAATAACTATAGAGTCCAAGAATATTCAGTTTCTGCCCCCCAATCTGACAGCTGCAGCTTGTACTGTGAAGCATAAGAACTCAGCAGCAACCACAGGGAAGAGGGTTACTGAGGAGCTGTCAATCAGGATAGGTGGGTAGAGATTGAGTTTAAGGGGAACTTTGGGGAGAAAAAAAAATGTGCATGGTCCCCACACTCCTAGACTATAATGCTAAGCAGCCTGTTACATTTGTATAATGTTTACAATGAATATAAAGTAGTTATTCGCTAGTTGCTGCTTACCAGTCAACACTCCCATAGAGGACAATATGTCATGCCTGATTGAGCAGCGTTCTCCCCTCCCTTCTAGAAAGCTTCAGCGCCATCCGACACTTCCTCATTCCTTTTTCAATCACATAACCAGACATCACAACAACTCACTTTACTAAGCTGGAGTCTGGATATCTCTTTCTGTGCAGAGAGCAGGAGGGGAGACCTGTGTCAAGAGGACTTGCTGTGACATCAAGCCCATGTGATTGAAGGAGGAAGTGTCTGTTCCCAGATGCACAGATGCTTACTGTAGAGGGAGGGGGATAGCTGCTTAATCAGGCATGACGTATTGACCCAAATAGAAGGGTTGACTGGTAAGTAGAAGTATGCAATTTATACTGCATGAAAATATACAGGTAAGTAGAAGTCCGTGAATAACTGATTTTCTAAACATTATACAAATGAAACAGGCAGCTCAGCATTATAGTCTAGGAGTGCAGGGAACATACAAAAAAAATCTATTTTTTCCCCAGAGGTCCCCTTTAAACTTCTGATATTGATTTTCATCGTAAATACACCGCGCTTCTGCTTCAAGAAATGCACTTGGAAGACACTGCTTACTTCATCTCTTCCTTTATTCCTCCACGCAAACCAACACGTTTCGTGCACTCCTCGCACCTTCCTCAGGGTACATTACCTAATTACATTACCTAGGTAATGTACCCTGATGACGGTGCGAGGAGTGCACCGAAACGCGTTGGTTTGTGTGGAGGAATAAAGGAGGAGATGAAGTAAGCAGTGTCTTCCAAGTGCATTTCTTGAAGCAGCAGCGCGGACCGTGGACACCATTCCTGAGATTTGCTTTACTGCACACATTGGCTCTGTAGAAAGTAAGTAGGTAGCTCCAGTATTTGGTGATCTCTATATTAACCACTTTCTGCTTGTTTTATAGTTTTTCTGGTTTGAAAAATATATTGAGTTACCTTGAAACCATTAACAAGCAGTAGGTTGATTTTATGCCATTTTCAAGTGGTCACATCAAAATAGTTTATATCGGTTGTTAAATGGCTACTTATCCAACTGCAGGAATTGATTGGTGACCTCAATTTGTAACTTCTTGGCTTTGACACACCCCTGGTGATTAATTAAATCTTCTTAATTTGATTGGAAGCATAAAATATGGCACTGGGTCAGATTATAATTCATCTGTTTTCTTGAGATGTTAAGATTTTCATCAAAGAAGTGAATTCCATTATTTTTCTCTCTGATGCATGTAATCTTTTTACATTTGAGCTGAGAATTCTCTAAAGCTAAACGGTCGGTCTCCGCTCTGATCCTTAAGACTTCTGAAGGAGGTGGATATGCCGCCGGTTGCAGATAAGATGTGTCTTACAAGCTACTGGGGAATAATAGTAGAAATAAGAAATAAAATGTTAATAAAAGTTGAGTTCAGGATATGGAAAAATAAAAATAGTCATTTTTTTCTTAACTATTTTAAGATCTAATGTTTTATGATGAGGCATTGAAAGTATTTTGGTTTCTTACTTCATTCCTTGGACCACACAATTTCTACTTGAAATGAAAAGAATAGATTCACATATCTCTTTCTGGCCATTAAAGAGTTTCGGGTTTTTTTCCACCACAGACTCTTATGACCTATGTAGTAGATGGTTTTGGTCAAACTAATGGGATCTCAAATGGTTCCAGAAACAACGATTTTAGTCTCTAAAAGGGTTTGTCCTAAGTTTTTAAGTTGTTACTAGTGATGAACGAGCGCTAAACTGCCCGAGTGCCCGTTACTCGAATCGAGAAGATTCAAAGCTCAAATGGGCTGCTTAATTCCATTAGCAAGTATAATGGATATCAATGGGGAATTCAAAATGAAATGGAGAGCACATAGGGTTGTAAATGTGTAAAAAAAAGGAGTGTACTGGGTAGTACAACTCACCTTGTTGGGTTGTGCAGGTCACAACCACCATAAACAGCAAACAGATGATGGCCGATGCGGACCCCCGTGATTGTGCAATCCGGTACCAATGTTTGAAAGACGGATTTAGATTGTTCGCGATGACAACCACAGTTTGAGAAGATTCTTTATTCCACCTTGCAGACGCTTTTCGTAGCATGCAGGCTACTTCTTCGGGGCTATTTGGTTACAGAATGTCTCGGACTATTACTTTTATACATCCACATATGACATCACAACTTGAAAAAACACAAACACCCAGTACGTACGTTCCGGTAACAATGCCCTCTTACAATGAATTAACTTGTTTTGTCGGTCTAAGAGATAAAAAATACCCCACATATAATTTAAAAACATCTCCAGCTCAAATAATCTCAACTTTAATATCCAATAATTAAATATGACATATAAATATGGTAAAAAAAACTAACAAAAGCATTGGTGGATATTGCAAGTCCTCGAACCCATTGACATCTACAACTCATTAACCTAAAACTGCTTTCTTTATCCATTGAAGCATTGATGGCAAACTGCATCTAAAATTACCCATTATGCCCCCACTGATCCCTGGGATCTTCTCCCCATTGGTGTTCTTATAATGCTTTCTTTAATAAAATGAAGCAGGAGTTACCACATATCTTAATTAACAATGATAGTAAGATAGCAGGTATTCAGAAAAAAATCATTATGGATGGGATGGCATTCATTTTAAAGAACAACTTTTCAGTTTTGAAGGAAAAATATACCATCAAATACGTGGGACTGCTATGAGTTCGAAGGTAGCACCCACATATGAAAACCTATTCATGACTACCTTCGAGTCCTGGCATATTCTGAATAATAAACATAGAATTAGAAAACACCACAGTTTTTGTATCCAGTACATCATGGCTTGCTATACCATACCATCATTAATGTATTCATGTCTATCAAATAATACTGGAATATATATGGACTTCTAGTCAGATATGACCGATCGCACAAAATTACTATAGAAACTTATCTCCAAGGGGAAGAAAAACGATCATATGGTCATTTGTATGAAAATATAAATTTTTTTATTATTATTAATCAAAGATTATACGGTACAGGGGGTGGGAGCAAGGTAGAAAATCAGCAATGATACAAATTGATTTCTTAATTTAATACCATATGTATACTTACAATATATAATTATACAGATTCATTGTCTATTAAAAAGTATACATATATCTATATAGGGTAACGAACCATCCAATTTTAATAATGTCCAAGATCCTGTATATTTTCATGCAGTATAAATTGCATACTCATAGCAATAGGGTTTAGAGGGGGCTTATTATAAACAAAATATATAGGCTATTCAGGATGTGGTTAATAGGTTTCAAGAATAGTATGTCACTGTGATGCCCTGCATGGAACCTCACAGTCATTCCCATGAAAAATATTTACAAAGCATTTCTCCAACAGAGGATATTAAATTATCAAAAAACCTGAGAATCACATGTGTATTATATATTAATAACCTCACAGTGTTATAGAGGAGGATATTATCATGCATACAGGCATACAGGTTCGTTACCCTATATAGATATATGTATACTTTTTAATAGACAATGAATCTGTATAATTATATATTGTAAGTATACATATGGTATTAAATTAAGAAATCAATTTGTATCATTGCTGATTTTCTACCTTGCTCCCACCCCCTGTACCGTATAATCTTTGATGAATAATAATAAAAAAATTTATATTTTCATACAAATGACCATATGATCGTTTTTCTTCCCCTTGGAGATAAGTTTCTATAATAAACATAGAGAAGATATTGTCATCTATAAGAGATCTATAGATGACATTTTCATTATCTATCATAACAAAGGTGAAAAATTACATCCCTTTCTGGATACAATTATGTCTAACTATTTGGGGATTGAACTGGTGCCAGAGATAAATGGAAAAAGACTATCAAGTAATAAGGCTTCAGGGCACTAAGTGGCAATATCAACCGTCATGCTCCAGGCAGATTGCCCTGTAGGCAGGTTCTTCCCCTGGTGGTGCTAATCCACAGCACAAGCAATAATAGATATATAAAGAAAGAGGCAGCACTCACCAGTATTGTGCAGCAGTGGTCTATCTAATCCAGCGTGTTTAAGGATTCATGACAGGGTGCAGGGAGGTGACCACGGAGGGCGGACGACGACGACGTTTTCAAATTGTATATTGTTCCTAGTGCCTCTGTTATCTGTATGCTTTTAATTCACTGTTTTTTGCACATGACTTGAATGGTGTAGATGTTTCGATAAAGTTGGCTGATTCAAACAGGAAGTCGGCAGGCGGAAGTGATGTGCATGGCCATGTGTATTTAACATGGAGACCTGCACACTGCCGCACACCGAACCCGTAGAAGCAATTTTTTGAGTGCAGGGAGGTGGCCACGGAGGGCTGAGTGATTGTTATAAAGCAGGTACCTTTTTACCGCCGGCTTTTAAACAATCATGCACCCATTTCAGCCTTTTTCTCAGCCACCAGACCACTGTATAGGGTCCAGCAGAGAAATTACTTGCAATACTCGCTTTTCCCATTGACTTACATTGGACTCGCTACTCATAACGAGTAGCCGAGAATTGGGACCTACTCATAATGAGTATAGCAATTCAGAATATTTCACTACTCACTCATCCCTATGCAGTTACAGTCTTTGATCCCCGTTTTTTCGTCCCTGTGGTTACCTGGCCCTCCCAATCGGGTAGGCACAAAGTCGCAATATGAAACTGTATAGGTGGTTGCCTGGGTGAGATATACTGTATCAATGATACAAGTCATCACTTCTCAAAGCCGCATCGCACAGCAGGCTATGGAGTTCAGGCTGTGACTGGCAGCAGCAATTCAATGTAATAATAACCATAACTAAGGACTCCTGTCCACAGGGATGACTTATGGATGTTATGAAAGAGTCAGGCTAGGGCCCCACTGAAAAGTGTACCCACTTTAACCGGATGCCATTAAAGCAGAGCCCAGCCTGCTGTAACGCACACTGTTAACGTCAGGTGCTTCCTGTGAACGCTGCTCCATAGTAACCCGATGTTTACCATAGTAACATAGTAACATAGTTTTTAAGGTTGAAGGAAGACTTTAAGTCCATCTAGTTCAACCCATAGCCTAACATGTTGATCCAGAGGAAGGCAAAAAAAAAACCCATGTGGCAACACTAATCTCCACATTGGGGGAAAAAATTCCTTCCTGACTCCAGATACGGCAATCAGACTAATTCCCTGGATCAACGCCCTATCAAAGAATCTAGTATATATAACTGGTAATATTATAGTTTTCAAGAAAGGCATCCAGGCCCTTCTTAAATGTTAGTAGTGACTCACTCATTACAACATCATGTGGCAGAGAGTTCCATAGTCTCACTGCTCTTACAGTAAAGAATCCGCGTCTGTGATTATGATTAAACCTTCTTCCCTCCAGACGTAGAGGATGCCCCCTTGTCCAGTCTCAGGCCTAAGAGTAAAGAGATCATTAGAAAGGTCTCTGTACTGCCCCCTCATATATTTATACATTATTATAAGATCACCCCTAAGCCTTCGTTTTTCCAAGCTAAATAACCCCAAGTTTAATAACCTGTCTTGGTATTGCAGACCCCTTAGTCCTCTAATAACTTTTGTCGCTCTTCTCTGGACCCGCTCTAGTTCAGCTATGTCTTTCTTATACACCGGAGACCAGAATTGTACACAGTATTCTAAGTGTGGTCGCACTAGTGACTTGTATAGAGGTAAAATTATGTTCTCCTCATGAGCATCTATGCCTCTTTTAATACATCCCATTATTTTATTTGCCTTTGCAGCAGCTGCCTGACACTGGCCACTAAATGTGAGTTTGTCATCTACCCATACACCCAGGTCTTTTTCAGTGACAGTTTTGCCCAGTGTTTTACAATTAAGCACATAATTATACCTTTTGTTTCCTCTGCCCAAGTGCATGACTTTACATTTATCCCCATTAAAGCGCATTTGCCATTTAGCAGCCCAAGCTTCTAGTTTACATAAATCCTCCTGTAATATAAAATTGTCCTCCTCTGTATTGATTACCCTGCAGAGTTTAGTGTCATCTGCAAATATTGAGATTCTACTCTGTATGCCCCTACAAGGTCATTAATAAATATATTAAATAGAAGCGGGCCCAACACTGACCCCTGTGGTACCCCACTGTTAACTGTGACCCATTCTGAGTGTGTTCCATTAATAACCACCCTTTGTTTCCTATCACTAAGCCAGTTCTTAACTCACTTACACATATTTTCCCCTATCCCCATAGCCCTCATTTTATGTATCAACCTTTTGTGTGGCACCGTATCAAAAGCTTTTGAAAAGTCCATATACACCACATCCACTGCATTTCCTTGGTCCAGTCCAGAACTTACTTCTTCATAGAAGCTTATCAGATTAGTTTGACAGGAACGGTCCCTCGTAAAACCATGTTGATAATGGGTCATGAGGTTATTTTTCTTCAGATACTCCAGTATAGCATCTCTTAGAAAACCCTCTAGGATTTTACCCACAGTAGAGGTTAAGCTTACTGGCCTATAATTTCCAAGTTCAGTTTTTGTCCCCTTTTTGAATATTGGCACCACATTTGCTATACACCAGTCCTGTGGTACAGACCCTGTTATTATGGAATCTTTAAATATTAAAAATAATGGTCTATATATGACAGTACTTAATTCCTGCAGCACTCCAGGCAGTACACTTTAGCAGAGCGCACAGGAAAATGTTGTCAGTGGGGCCCTAGCCTCAGCATCCCTGGAAAAAAGTCTTGGGACAGCGTGGTCTATGGATTGTTAAATGAGGCAGTTAATAGAGATGGATGGAACCCTGTCATCTAATTCCTGTGGTAACTCCTGCTTCAATTTATTAAAGAAAGCATTATAAGAACACAAATGGGGAGAGGATCCCGGGAAACAGTGGGGGCATAATTTGTAATTTTAGCTGCAGTTCACCATCTTTAGGTGAATACTATCAGGAGAAATGGTTCAGTGGAAAAAGAAAGCAGTTTTAGGATAATGAGTTGTGGATGACAGTGGGTTTGAGGACTGGCAATATCCACTAATGATTTTATAAGTTTATTACCATATTTATCTGTCATATTCAATTGTTGGATATTAAAGTTGAGATTTTTTGAGCTGGAGATGTTCCTAAATTTTATGTGGGGTATTTTTATCCCTTAGACCGACAAAACAAGTTCATTCATTGTAAGAGGGTGTTGCTACCGGAACTTACTTATTGGGTGTTTGTGTTTTTTCAAGTTGTGAGGTCATATCTGGATGTATAAAAGTAATAGTCCAAGACATTCTGTAACCAAATAGCCCCGAGGAAGTAGCCAGCGTGCTACGAAATGCGTCGGCAAGGTGGAATAAAGAATCTTCTCAAACTGTGGTTATCATCGTGGTCAGTGCGGACAATCTAACATTGGTACTGGAATGAGGAATTCAAACTTTTTTCTGGCAGAGCCTCCCCTTGTGTGTCTTGGGAGAGGAGGGCAGGAAAAAAGCAGAAATAGATAGAAACAATACTAAAATTGAATTAGAACAGCATAAGGAAGATGCCTACATGCATCTCTGACTTCCAGGTTGCTGCTGGAAAGTACTAAATCATTCTTAAAAACGGCATGAGGTCCCCCCATTTTTGATATCCAGCCAAGGTAAAGCAGATAGCTGCGTGCTGGCATTATCAGGCTGGGAAAGCCAATAGTTATTTGACCCTTCCCAGCCTGAATATACCAGCCCCCAGAATTGGTGCATCCATCCAAATCTAGCCCTTCGTTCCAGCATTTCCAGATTGCACTGGTGCATTGGCAATCAGCTTAATAATTATTGGGATTGATGTCAACTGTATGATGTCAGCTGGCATCAAGCTCAGGGGTTAGTAATGGATAGGGGTCTATAAGACACGCCCTTTACTAAACCATTAAGTGTAATGTGAAAAAAACACACTCAGGAAAAAATTGTTTATTTGAATAAAGACTCCCTCACACTATCCCTTGTTCACCAATTTATTATCAAAATTTATAAAGAAGTATAAAACTTCATATTATTCCACAAAGTTCCATCAGAGTCCACGATCCACTAATGCACCCCAAGCAATTTGAATAGCAGTAAAGTACTGCTATTGACAGGTTCCGGGTAGTAACTACAACTCCCATCATTGCCGAGACTTGCTAAGCATTGCATTGAGCTGATAGCTCTGATGTGAGTGGTCATTAGTACCAAATGTCTGTGAATAACTGTAATAGTGGGAGCATTTTTGATAAATTAGTGAACCAGGGAAAGTGTGGGGGAGTCTTTATTCAAATGATTTTGTGTGTCTTTTGTTCTTTCCACTTACTGCATTAGTAATGGAGGTGTCTGATAGACCCCTCTCCATTACTAACCACTGAGCTTGATGCCAGCTGACATTTCACTGCTGACATCAACTCCAAAAAATATTATTGAATTGCTAATGCCCCAGGGCAATCGGGAAGAGCTGGGCAAAGTTGGTATATTTAGGCTTCGAAAGGCCAAATAAGGTGGACCTTCCTAGCATTTAAACACCAGCCTGCAGCCCATTTTTTCAATTAATTTATTAAGTTAAAAAGCTAAAAACAACCTTTAGAGCCACATGAAAGGCACCAAAATGTGTACTTGTACAATCCTGCTTGTATGCCTGCCCTAAACTAAGTTTCCCTCCTATGTCAACTGTCTCTGAACTGTAGTGTGCAAATCATTGTGCCCCCTGGTCTCATATAAGACCTGATGATGTGATGCGGCCGGCCAATCACAATAATGCCAGTTGCCAACATTGTAACTCCTCATTTTTTTGGCTGTGGAAAAGCCATGAAACATGCGGGGTGTGGAGAAAAGATTTTGATCAAGCATCCGCTATACTCAGTCGAGCAGTGGAACATGCTCACTCGTCACTAATTGTCACATATCTATATGTGATCCATCAGTCGGACCCCCAGCAATTTGTAATTTGCCAACCATCCAATGTATATACAATAACCTACAACATGGACATGTGGTGTGCCTAGTCAAGTAACCATAAATATCCCATAGGTAGAATAAAACTTTTTGGGATCTGGGCTCAAAATTATAGGCAATGTTACAAAACAGCATAAATCATTTGATTCAATGAACCAAAGCAACAGTGTGCTTGTTTGTAACATCCAAATACTTAGTGGTGTACAAGTTTGCCATAGCCAGTGAGTAAACATGTAGTTAATGAAAAACACGCAAAGCAATGTATGCTGGTTGTCCGTATTTGTATTATCATGCAGTATTAGCTTTAAGCAAAAATAACCAAATTGGTACATAGAAAATATATAGAAAAAACTCACCAAATTTGGCCTCTTACAAATACCATTGCATTTAGCAGGATACTATCAGCCACCTCAGAAGCAACCCATATCTTTCAACACCGATGCTCCATCCCCTACAACCCTGACATGGAGGCGATTGTGGCATCTGCGACCAGCCGTGCCACAAGGAGGAGACATGTGGTATCACTGGACATGAGATCACTACAGGGCGGCAGCCACTCCAAGAGTGAAGCATAAAGTCAGAAAGCAGCCTATTAATGACGCCCATCTGTTAGACAAGGCGGGCTGCCCTGCAACAAAATATGCAACACAAGTGACTGACGCCCCCTAGAGGACACAGCTGTAGACTGCAGATGGATAAAAAAATGCAATATAACTCTATAGATGACAGTGAGGAGTAGGGGGCGTCAGTCACTTGTGTTGCATATTTTATTGCAGGGCAGCCTGCCACAGGTTAAACCTTTTATGTCAGATCTCGATATCGTCAATCAGGCGATGGCAGGAGGAGAAACTCCTGGTGATGGAGGGACTCCGGCTCCTGCTCAGGCGATGGCAGGAGGAGCGACTCCAGATGATGGAGGGACTCCAGCTCTCACTGGGGTGATGGCAGGAGGAGCGACTGCAAGTGATGGAGGGACTTTGGCTCCTGTTCCGGTGATGGCAGGAGGAGAGACCCCAGAAGATAGAGGGACTCTGGCTCCCACTCGGGTGATGGCAGGAGGAGTGACTCCAGATGATGGAGGGACTCTAGCTAACGCTTGGGCGATAGCATGGTAGTTTTGGCCGGAGGCCCTGGTTGATGGAGACGGCTCTCCCTAGCTGACCGCCAATGACGGGGCACATGAACGCTGGTGTCTGCCATGAGCACAGGCTTGTCTTTTGGGAGTCTCAGGGGAAGAACCAGGTGAAACAGTCTATATCTGTTCTCATTACCGAGAAGAGTGCAGCAACCTTGCTTGTGGCCAGTGTTGGTACGAGCATGTATTACCAATATTATCTGCCCCCTGGCAGGCGTACTGCTACCTGTAGTATATAAAACATGTTATTTCATTTGCAAGAGTGTGTTCCGTATTCCTTAGGATTTGCCCCCATTTTGAGAACTGCATGTATGTGAAAGAAAATGTTTGCCTGCATGTATCGTGTCTGTGTAGCGTTTGACTAGGTGATGGGTAAGCGATATTTGCTGTGTTCCATGTTAGGAATGACTTCCTAACTGCGAGATTCTGATACGTAGTTTTGCCTGTTTTTGGAGTTGTTTTTTTTTTTGATGCAAGATGTCAGGGAATTTGTGAGCTTATTTTATTTTACCAGTCTGGCAGCGTACGACGACTGAGTGTTGAATTACAAGTTATTGAAGGAAAGTGGGGGATGCTTTTGTGACAGCATCAGTCGTAAACACACGTCCGTCGCTTTGACTCCCAAGCCTACATTGATTGTATGAATTATATATCAGATCTTGATACATAAATAATTCTGAGCAGCATTCTGGATGCTTCTGGCCCATAATGCAGCTTAGGACTGCGAACTCCTTTAGCCAGTTATTCATTGTTAGCGCTATTTTTGGTCTATTTCTATCATATAAACGTTCGCTTGTTATCGTTTCTTTATCCACTGACTGTTGTTCGGCTGATAATAGCGACCATATGTTAATATAGACGTTATTCCATATTCTGTGTCTGGTTTCTTGGTCTACGTGTGCTCCTAGTGGGCTAATTCAGCAGAAATATATGTCTTTGTGTATGCTCGCTAACTGAGGGGCTGCTTTGGTGTTAGTTGATCCATATGCGCAAGCCAAGTTTTGTATTAGTGCTGTAACGGCTGAGAGTAGCTCATTCCTGTTAGTGTTATGCATGTCGTTATGTACGGTGTTGTCCATGTTTGCTGTAAAAAGCACATCGCCATGTGACACAGGAGGAGCGACTCCCGGTGATGGGGGGACTCTGGCTTCCGCTCGGGTGAGGGCAGGAGGAGCAAATCCATGTGATGGATGAATTTAGGCTCCCACTTGGGTGATGGTCTGTTCGTTTTGGCCAAAGGCCCTGGGAGATGGAGATGGGTCTCTCCGGCTGTTAGCCAGTGATGGGGCACGCGACTGATGGCATCTGTCGTGTGCTTGATCATGCCTATTGAAAGTCTCAGGTGTGCTGGACCATTCCGATGTGGATGAGGAACGCCATCTAGAGGGACGAGATCTGTGACGGCTTCTATGTGAGCTGTGTCTCTGGTGGTAATGAGATGAACAACTGTTAGAGGGATGGCGGGAATCATGGCGGGAATCATCTGAGGAGGTGGGAGAGGACCTGCGGTGTCTATGCCTGCATCTGCTGTGGCTTTGGGGTGTGTTGGAGATGAATGCCGATGTGTTTACCCTAATGTTCTGGGGTTCGTTAGGTCAGGTTTGGGGGATCACGCTGTAGTTTTCAACTGCTAGGAAGTTCAAGGGTCAACCAGTGGAAAGAGTCACTGACACTGGGCACCTGAATTTAACCCCTGTAGGTGTGGCCGGACACCCCTTCAACTTAGAACCAATTGGTCTGTTGGGCATCCCAGTTAATGCTTCACCTGGGGAGTGGTGGAAGGAAGGGGGAAATTGGGCACTGAAGTGTGTTTTCCTCTAGCTTTAGTGCGATGGGCTCCACAGTCAGATGCACGTTCCTTGGTGGTTACCAGGCCTGCCAATCCAGCTGGTTGGTTCACTTTAATGACCAAGCCAATTTTTTACCATTCTGACCAGTGTCACTTTATGAGGTTATAACTCTGGAATGCTTCAACAGATCCCAGTGATGCCGAGACCGTGCTTTCGTAACACATTGTACTCTATGTTAGTGTAAAATTTAGGATGATATTATTTGCGCTTGTGAAAATATCTTCAATTTGGCGAAAATTTTGCAATTTTTACATTTCAATATTTATTTATCGTAATGTCACATAAAATAGTTAATAAATAACATTTCCCACATGTCTACTGTTCATAAGCATTAATTTTGAAACATAATTTTATTTTTTTGTTACAAAGTTAGAAGGGTTAAAAGTTTGTCAGCATTTTACAACAAAGTTTATGGAGACATTTTTATTTAGTGACCATTTCACATTTGAAGTGACTGAGAGGCCTATGTGACAGAAAACACCAAAAAGTGACACCATTCCAAAAACCTGCAATCCAAGAAGTTTTTTTTTAACCCTTCAGGTGCTTCACTAATGAGACAGGAGAGTTACTCCGGACTCTGTTTGCCCTCTGTTTAGCGATATTCATCTTTTCAAAGGTGCACAAAGAGGCGTAAAAAGATGGACACCGCTACACCAAAGGCAAGACACGAGTTCAAGGTGACTCCATCTGCCTCATTACAGTGAGCTTTCCGTTGGGAATTTTGTCTGAATCACATTCATCAGACATTTACACATAATCTATGATGTAAGCGCTCAGTGTAGAGAGCAGGATAAATGTGAGCCGTGCTGTACTGCGATCTTTGGGAGACAGAATAAACAAATCAAAAGCAGTTGAAGAATTGGCTTTATCACTATGTTTTTCACTGTTCACCTTGCGGTGTAAGTGATTAGGCAGCGTTATTTCTGAGGACAGTGCGATAACACTTTTTTACAAAATAAAGGTTTTTTTGTATGATCGAATTTTAAATTCAATAGTTTTTTTATTTTTTTGCCAAGCATCATGTGAAGGCTTTTTTTTGAAGGATAATTTGGAGTTTTTAATGATGCCATTTTAGGCCACATAATATTTGTTGACCACCTTCTATTCCGCTTTTTGTGAGGCAGAATCAAGAACACACCGCAATTCAGGAATTTTTTTGTTTTTTACGCCATTCACCATGTTTCAAAAGTGATAACAAAGCTTTATTCTTTATCTCAATACGATTACAGTTATATCATATGTATGTTGTTTTTCTTTAATTTTTACCAATTGTATACCATAAAAACTATTTCATAGAAAATAAATACTTTTTGCCTTGCTGTATTCAGAGAGCTGTTTTATGTTTTTCACCGAGCTGTATTTTTCATCGATGGAGCTTGTTTTTTGCAGGACAAGATGACAACCATTTTTATTTACACATGGCTGTTTGCGTTTTACTCCACTTTTTTGCCAGCTCTATGATGAAAAGACATAGCTTTTAATGTTTTTTTAGGGTATTCACTGTGTCAGTTTTATAGATTGAGGTTGTTATAAACATGGCAATACCAAATCTGTGTACTTTTTTACATGTTTTTGTTTTTACATAAATATTTATTTTTATATTTTTGTTCTTTTTTTGATTTATTTAAAATATTTTTACTATTTTTCTTTCAGTCTTTTTTTACTTAGTCCTAGGGATGGGCGAGTCTACTCGCTAGGACTCGTTACTCTGCGAGTAGTAAGGGACTCGCAGGACTCGGTACTCTGCGAGTTTCCCAGCGATTACTCGCACAGTAACGAGTCCAATGCAAATCAATGGCAATCCTAGTTTTGTCAGAGACTCTGACAAAACTAGGATTGCCATTGACGTGCAATGGACTCGTTACTGTGCAAGTAATCGCAGGGAAACTCGCACAGTAACGAGTCCGGCTGTCTGCTCTATGCCAGGCTCGGGTGCTGCGGGCTGCTGGCAGCTCCAGGGTCCTAGAGCCCGCCTGCTCTCCCTGTGTACAGACATGAATGTCTGTGCACAGAGATGATGTAGCAGAGCTGAGGTTGTTCTCAGTCTGCTCACTCCCTGTGCATAGACATCTATATCTATGCACAGGGATGTAGCAGAGAGGACATCGCTGGTTACAGAAATATGGCGAAGCCCACGTCAAATTTTTTTCTGACAAATCCATAAAACAATATAAATAAAAGGGACTGCATCTTTATTAACCCCTGGACCATGGGCGAGGGGTTAATAAAGATGCAGTCCCTTTTTTAGGATTGTTTTATTGATTTTTCAGAAAAAAAATGACGTGGGCTTCGCCGTATTTCTGGAACCAGCCGGATCCAGCAGGCAGCAACGGGCTGCCCCCAACCCCCAGGTGCCTATTTGTACCTGGCCAGACACAAGAATATAGGGGAGCCCTTTTTTTTTATTATTTCATGACTTTCATGAAACAATTAAAAAAAAAATGCGTGGGGCTCCGCGCAATTTCTATGTCTTGCCAGGTACAGCTAAGCAGCTGGGGGCTGGAATCCGCAGCGCAGGGAGGCCCAAGCTTTCTGGGCACCCCCGCTGCAAATTGCAGCCCGCAGCCGCCCCAGAAGATGGCGCGTTCATTGAAGCGCCATCCTCTGGCGCTGAACCCGCTCTTCCAGTGGCCCTGGTGCGGTGGCTCACTGGGTAATAATGGGGTTAGGGCCAGTTTTGTATTATCAGCTGGCCCTAAGCCCGAAATTTATGGCGGTCACGCCAATATTAGACATGACTGCCATGAATTTCTATTAAATTGTTTTAAAAAAAACACAACACAGAGAAAAAATTTTTTTTTATTAGAAATAAAAAAAAAAGCCATTAGGGACTCCATCTTTAATTAAAAAAATCCTCTTCCGTCCGACGTAGTCCAAAACGCGATGTCCTCTCTGCTACATCCCTGTCTGTGCTTAGACAGACAGGGATGTAACAGAGCTGAGAACTGACTAAACATTCAGGGTTCAGCTCAGGGCATTATGACCTGAGCTGAACTCTGCTGTCAGCCAGACTCGCTCTGCTCTGGAGATTCCCGAGCAGTGACGAAAGTTAATTTATTCACTGCTTCTGTCAGTGTTCGGGAATCTCCGGAAAAAGCAGCAGAGACTCGGGGAGCGAGTCTGCAGCCGGCGCAGGCAGCGGTAAGTAGCCGGCCGGTCCGGTGCACCCCCCACCCTCTCCACCCTCCCCCCCACCCCCCTACACCTCCCCCGATTTAATCCTTTATTTTTTACTATTCTTTAAAAGCCAGCGGCTTTTTGCCGCTGACTTTAAAAGAATAACAAGGGGATTTGCAGGTTTTTCCTCTGCTGCCAGACCCCTTATAGGGTCCGGCAGCAGAGGAATCGCTGCAATACTCGCCTCCCCATTCATTAACATTGGAATCGCTAGACTCGCAACGAGTAGCGAGTCCTGGACTCAGACTCGTCGGAGTCTAGCGATTCCGAGTAGTTTAGGATTCGCCCATCACTACTTAGTCCCTATATTGGAAATTACCTTTTATTACTCTGACCGCTGGTATAATGTATTACAATGCACCAGCACTGCAATACATTATACGCATCATTTGATGCACTGACAAAAGTCTTTTAGACCATGCTCCTTGCATGGTCTAACAGGCATGTAGTAGCTGGCTGACCTGTAGGTCAGTGATGAGTGTAGGTTGCAATGGTAATGCTTGGATTCCCATGATCATGTTTTGGGGATCCCAACCACATGGGAAAGGGAGCACACTCTCAGTCCCACTCTCCAAAGTGCTGTGATCGCTATTGATTGCGGCATTCAGGGATTTCAACAGCCAACAAAGGTGCAAGGACGGTCCATGGCTGTGAGAGTCGGAGTTTGGCTATAGCTCATGCCAAGCTGCCGGCGGCAATCATGTAGGCATAGCAATCGCCATGACGTCCCTATATGTCATCGGTCAGAAACATCTATCCAATCATGATGTATAGGTACATCAAATGACATGAAGGGGTTTAATGTACCTACAACCTTAAAAACTACTAACATTTGAAACTACAATTTTAATTAAGTCTACTGATAGGAAAAATCCAAGTGTAGAAGCAGAAGAGGTTGACGTCTCAAGTCCAGATATAACTAGAAATAAATAATAAAGCAGCAATGCACCAGACGGGATCACAACCTGCTTCATGTACATTTACTTCAGAAGAAGCAGAAATGTGAAAATGATGTATTTCCCATCTCTCAGGACATTCCAGTCAGCAGCACAGGCAATCTTAAGAAAGTAAATGCTTGATTCTGATTTTCATGCATTCGCTCAGCAATATGTAAACACAATTTGACCTATTAAATGTACGTGAATATCTCATTGCCATGCCAAACATTTTCTGTATGTCATCTGAACACTCACATTATTTATATTCCAGTTCTCTAGGGAGATGGCACCAGCAGGTCTCAGACACAATTCAAACAAACCCATTAGATTTTAAATATGCTGTGCGGGTGCATAGACAATAACATTTATTACAGCAACACAGACCCGGCTAGACCTCACACCTTTTTATTGATGTTAAATCTATAATAAAAGGTGGCTTACACCTAGGTTGTTCAGAAGAGTAATGAATGTTGATTTTATGTAAACTGTGAGAATACCGCATTTCCAATAAGAATCTAACAATCATATTTGGAGGCGGTGAGATGATTGTGTCCTACATGTTTAGGTTCTTGACCTTCGGTAAGTTGATGAGGATGAGGTCTGTGTGGGAAAAACCTTAGTGAGGTCATGATTCTTATTATCCTTGTTGTGCATAAATGGTTGGCTTGCTAGTTGCTTTACTGACTGGTCAGTTGCTTGGTTAGCTATTTGGATGATCAGTTGGTGGGACTGCTGCTGGTCTAGGTAGCTAGATGGTTAGACATTTTGATAGCTCTTTGGAGTTTGAATGGCTGGTTGGTGAGATGTAAATATATGTCTTACACATTGGTTAGTTAGTGACTCGCCCCAGTGGGTGGCCGTGGGGTACTCGGAGCCAGGCCTCTCTCTCTCTCTCAACGTCCTCAGGCTTCTTGGGGTTGTCACCGTGGTGTGATCTGGTCTATGGCCATCTGGGGTGGGTCAATAAAAAGGAGAAAAGAGTTTTTGGAATAAGGCAATTAGGAGGTGGTTGTCATGACGCCACCCGTGGTATGAGGCTGTTGGTAGCTGCTGCTGCAGACTGGGCAACTCTGGGGATGGTGGAATGGCAGCTAGGATGGTGACGCTCCCCACGGGTGGAGCTGGGTCCCCAAGGGATCAAGTGAATAGGGGTTATCAGGCTTCTTGGGGAGCCAGTGGGGCTGAGCTGGCTGCAGCGTGAGATTGGGGCAACTCCCAGGCAGACTCCTGCTGCCTGTGCGGCATTTCAGTCTACCCCTCCTCAGGCAGGAAATAAACAGTCTGACACAATGCTAAGTTCCAAAACCGGTTTACTGAGCTCTCTTCCACACGCCACACAGGTTACAGCTCAGATTAGGGCACACGGGTGAATTTCACTGCCCGTGCCCCTAGGGTTCCCTCTGTCTCCTTGCGGTCTCTGGCCTCGGGACCTGGGACGAGCCGCATCGCTCCTCAGGTCCCCCGGGTCCTTTCTCTCTGTCTTCTCCTCAGCTGACCTCCTCCGACTGTCCTCTCCCATTGACTGACTGACACTTCCTGTCACGTCTTTCATTTGTTCTCTCTCTTTCCTTGACCACTTCCTGCTCCCTTTCCACCCACCAACTTTCTCCCCCTGCCATCCCATGGGATGTCTGAGCCGTCCCACTACCTGGGTTCACACGCTCTCCCTGGGACCGGGTGTGTTGGGTGTTTTTTGGGTGACTGGACTTATCAAACCTGATTGCTTCAGATTGGAATACTACCCCCAGGTGTGGGTGCAGTGCAGTACCCCTTAGTTGCAACCACACTAGCTGGACACTTAGGAGGCTGGTTGGTTGAACATTAGTAGGATGCATGTTTAGATGGCATATTGATTGGATGTTTAAGAATTAGCTTATGTTGTCATTATTTAAATAGATATTTTGATGAATATTGGATTGATTCATTGACTAATTGACTAAGTGAGTTGGCTGATCCAATGCCAGGTCGGTGGTTCAGATGTTTTATTTGCACTTTGGTTGGTTGGTTGGTTGGTTGGTTGTATACTGGAATGGCTAGCTGGATGTTTGTAAGGATGCTAGGTGGGTAACACATATGAATTGCATATTGGTTGGTCAGGTCATTAGATGGCACATTTATTGTTGACATGGTTTGTTCTTCCGTAGTATACATGTTTGAATAGCTTGTTGCCTGTGTGGCTGGTTGGTTGTATGTTATATTTTAATCCAATATCGGTGAGTGTGAATCAGTTTCTGTATGGCACATCATGTAACCAGACAGTGCTCTGAGTTCCTTCAGACCATGATCGCTGAATCAAGCTGCCATTAACCCTGCTCGGGTATGCTATACACTTATAATGTTCCAGTCATTTTTTACCGGACCTATTAAAGTCTTGATTTTTAGCTAATTTAAGTGTTTTATTTACATACCTGTTGCATTATTATACTGTACTTTATGTGATCGTGGTTGTTCATAAACAAATGAAAATTGACCAAACAAAACAGCAGGGTTAACAGATCCTTTACCAATCTCACCAGACAATAATTTGAGTTTGGCAGCTGGGCATTCTGGGGAGCTTGTCTGCCTTTGGGCAATTGTGCCAGGTGTACTGTATTGCCTTTTTTGTCCTACCATATCTTATGTACTTGTATGTACTGGACAGCATGTTCAGAAGATTGCCACATGTGGTGTGAAAGGTTACGTGTCCTGAGTCTTTCTATGATATCTTTGATATCTGCAATCTGTGGGGAGAATATACCACTTCTGGAGTGCATGGTAAGTGAAATTGAAGAGTCTGTTAGAACTTCCAAAAGCTGTTGTGTCCTCTTATGGTGTTGTGTCATGCCCACATGCCTCCCTCAATGACATATCCATTCATGAGTTTGGAGGGAATATGTATTTACAAGCTTACAACCTGCAGTGAGCCGCAGTCCACTGAACCGCCGCTCAACCAGCTCTACCCTCTCCTACTGTATCTTTACCCATCCCTTGTAGACTGTGAGCCCTCGCAGGCAGGGTTCTCTATCCTCACCTACTGTATCCTCAACCATCCTTTGTAGACTGTGAGCCCTGATGGGCAGGGTCCGCTCTCCTCACCTACTGTATCCACACCCATCCTCTGTAAACTGTGAGCCCTTGTGGGCAGGGTCCTCTCTCCTCTCCTACGGTATCCTCACCCATCCCTTGTAGACTGTGAGCTCTTGTGGGCACGGTCCTCTCTCCTCTCCTACTGTATCCTCACCCATCCCTTGTAGACTGTGAGCACTCGTGGGTAGGCTCATCTCTCCTCACCTACTGTATCCTTACATATCCCTTGTAAACTGTGATCCCTTGTGGCAGGGTCCTCTCTCCTCTCCTACTGTATCCTCACCCATCCCTTGTAGACTATGAGCCCTCGCAGGCATGGTCCTCTCTCCTCAACTACTGTATCCTCACCCATCTCTTGTGCACTGTGAGACTTCGCGGGCAGGGTCCTCACTCCTCGCCTACTGTATCCTCACCCATTCCTTGTAGACTGTGAGCCCTCATGGGCAGGGTGCTCTCTCCTTACCTACTGTATCCTCACCCATCCCTTGTAGGCTGTGAGCCCTCGCAGGCATGGTCCTCTCTCCTCAACTACTGTATCCTCACTCATCTCTTGTGCACTGTGAGACTTCACGGGCAGGGTCCTCACTCCTCGCCTACTGTATCCTCACCCATCCCTTGTAGACTGTAAACCCTCAAGGGCAGGGTGCTCTCTCCTTACCTACTGTATCCTCACCCATCCCTTGTAGACTGTGAGCCCTCATGGGCAGGGTCCTGTCTCCTCCTGTACCTGTCTGTGCGCGTATTGCTGTTAATTATTGTACTTGTCTATGTATGCCCGTTTTCACATGTGAAGTACCATAAAATTAATGGCGCTATAATAATAAATAATAATAATTTACAAGGGATATCAAGTGTCTGTAGTTGGCAAGAGAGATAGAGTCCCGTAATTGAAGAAACTATGTCAATTAGCTATTGGCTATTGCCAGACTTTCTCTCCATAACATCGACTCAATGTACAAGTCATCTCCATGTTTTTCATCTACAAGAAACTTTATTTTTACCAGATATTGTTGTGTTTTTGGTCTTTTATCAATCAGAGACATTATTTTGGTGCCTGTGGCTTTGGATTTTCTTTATTGGTGTCATGATGAATATCGCTGTATTTATCATAGATATTACATTGTGGGATATTTTCTATTTTTTATTTACAAGACACACCAACTTTCATTAAAAACTGCCATTTTCCATCTGGAGGAACCATACGCTTTTAAGATATCGTTAAAATCAACGTTGCCATCTACTGCCAATATAGCTGTTTTCTACTCATTAGAGACATTCCTTTATCATGGAGTTTTTCATTTATAAGTGATATACTATTTATTATTGGATACTATGGTGTTAATGGCCTCTTATCTACCAGGAGATTCAGCTTCATTTCTTACAATTACAATTTTCTTTCTCATTAGGGTCATTAATTCTGCTGATGTGTTGAAGTACAAGAGACTCTTGATCACTGTAACCTACAAGAGGCATGAGCTCTATTGGATAGCGCTTATTTGCTCGCTGGTCTTTTACATGAGGCATTGATCCTATTGAACATTGCTGTGTTTTCTATTTATTAGTCATTATTTTTAGAGATTTTGTTTTTAATTGTTTTTTATTTTTACAGTGACTCCAACAGAACTTGCTCTGACAATTAGAAAATCTCTTAAAGAGCAAATAAACTTTAAGTTTTCTTTTCAATGACTGTCTTTGTACATATGAAAAGTCTCCTACCAGAGTTCGACTAAATAGATGTGGCTCTAACTCAAAATCATAGTACGATTACACTTAGTGATAAAACATCTGCAATATATAGGGTAATAATAGCCCAGAAAATGATTTTACTGATTAAATACAAATACAATACACTAAAGATAGACATGATAAATGTTTGAAAGAAGATCCTACCTTAACTACATGGACATAAGCATATGTGTATGTACAGTATGTAGCACCGCCCCTTCATAGCTCAGCCCCTCTGATTAGTCGCACCCCCTTCATAATTCGCCAGATGCATATTGCTTCGTTCAGCCAGAGGCGGCACTCAGCGCTCAGTGTACTGCAGGAGGCAGCACACAGCCCCTAGTATACAGTAGGAAGCCGCACACAGCCCCCAGTATACCGCAGGAGGCCGCACACAGTCCCCAGTATACCGCAGGAGGCCACACACAGCCCTCAGTATACAATAGGAGGCCGCACACAGCCCCCAGTATACCGCAGGAGGCAGCACACAGTCCCCAGTATACCGCAGGAGGCCGCACACAGCCCCCAATATACAATAGGAGGCCGCACTCAGCCCCCAGTATACCGCAGAAGGCCGCACACAGCCTCCAGTATACAGCAGAAGGTAGCACACAGCCTCAGTATACAGCAGGAGGCAGCACACAGCCCCAAGTATACAAAAGGAGGCTGCACACAGCCCTCAGTATACAGCAGGAGGCTGCACACAGCCTCCAGAATACAGCATGAGGCCACACTCAGCCCCAAGTATACAGCAGGAGGCCGCACACAGACCTCAATATACAGCAGGTGACCACATACAGCCCCCAGTATACAGCAGAAAGCAGCACACAGCCTGCCAGTATATAGCAAAATGCCGCACACTTCCGCCAGTATACAGAAGGCCTATTTGCTTTGTGATTTTTATGTGCAAAATAATTTTTTGTTAAACTATTCTCTTTTGTTATAGCTAAGAACACCTCATTTGACTCAGGGACCAACCTAGACTATGTTCTGAAGGGAAATTTTAATCCCACGCTTTTCAGTCAGTCGCCAAAAAAAAGGCCTATTCACTGTTTGTATGTGTAAGGTTATAGATACTCTTTTGACAGTTAGCCTGCATATTTATCAGGTGACCTATAACTTGCCACGTATAGAAGACAACAACACAGTGATGTCACAATAGAATGGATCAAATTCAAATCCACAAGTGGAACTCAGGAGACACAAATGCCACATAAATACAGTGACATGACACGGAATGTTATAGGCTAACACTGTATTGTGACATCACTGGTTTGTTCTCTCCCATATATTATTCTTATTATAAAGGAACCTTTTACCATGTGCCCAGCTGTTAATGTATAAGCAAGTGACATGTTCATGATGATGTATCATTTTTTTGATCAAATACTTTGTAATTTATACTACATATGGATGTATGTTTTTTTTATTTACTTTATTGCCTATTCTTTTTCATGTTATTGGTACAATGGCATTGATTTTATGTTGTTTGCACTGTTGATGTAGATAATCCATGAAAAAAGCTGAAAAAATAAGGCTGAAACGTTGGAACTGATCTATATACTGATTCTGTGCCGTAAATTTATCCAATAAATGAACTTTTTTCTTCTTCATTTCATAGTCTCAAGAATTGTTTGGTGTGCCGAAGTACAACCTTACAGAATCTATATTTTTTACTTCTGAGCACCCCCTTGTGGTTGAGTCCAACATCACTATTAATAATGATGGCAGAGATAGAGGTCAGATCCTGTCTCCTCCTCTTAGTGTTCTGTCTATCAGAACAAACTCCTGCAGCCTGTGACGACCATCCGCTGTGAGGCTGAGCTGCTGGTAAGGCAGCACCCCGAGACCCTTTACCCCAATACAGGGATCTGGAATTACAGCGGGGCCTAGAAGGTGGCTGCCTATGATGAGCAGCGAACCAGAGCAGGAAGGTCGCCAGGAAGGGAGAATTAAATTAGGATCCAAAAGCGTAGTCAGGAGCCAGAGTCAAAACCAGGAGGGCAGCAAGGTACAAATCGTCATGCAGTATACGGGTCAAAAATCCAGGCAAAGGTCGGAGTCAAAACCGGGAGGGCAGCAAGGCTACAAAATCGGCAGGCTGTAGAAAGGTCAAACATCCAGGCAAAGGTCAGAGTCAAAATACAAAATACACACTAGATCACTGGGGAAAACAAGACTATAACTGGCTGCCTGCAGGACAGGCTCCAAGGTATTTGAAGGACGCGGCTCCCTCTCATAGGCTGGAACTCACAGCCTGATGACCTTATCTGGACCGCCCCTAGAACCAGGCCAGATGGTGATGCACGACTGGTACCAACCACCCCATTTCTGATAGAAGAACGAAGCCAACGCCTACCAGACGTCTCTGCAGGAACCTCCCTTCTGTAATCATCATCACCCACAGGAGAAACACGGCGATGCCCAGCGACGACAAAGGCAGGTGTCAAAGGAGCAAGTCCATATGAGGACATGGCCCTCCGATCACCGGCACCACCAGCCGAAGGAACCCGGCACCTGCCCGCGGCCAGGGCAGGAACACCAGCCACTGAGTCCAACGGTGACGTGACACAGCCGCTTCTCACCGAAGTTAGAGCTCATTTAGATGTTCATGATCATTAGTCCACTTACAGACCACAAATAATAAATTTGGCTGTGGGTCTCCTGATACGAACTCAGCAGCCGCATAAGCATATATAAGACTGCTGAGCCCAGGTCAAGAGACCGTTGGTCAGTCTGTGGATTGCAGTCTATGAGCAGACTGATTTTCATGGATGTCAGAATGAGCTGTTAGTGAGTCAAAAGTACAGAAATGACGTGATCACTGCCATCATCTGCAAAATTTCAATACATAAGTGTTACCCTTTAAGGAATTAGTTCCTCTATGGGCTAGGAGATGGGGAAGGGAAGAGGCAGATGAAGTGATAAACTTTTTTAAACCCCTTAAGGAGCGGGTGTTTTTTTTATTTTTGCACTTTCGTTTATTCCTCCCTTTATACCAAGAGACATTAATTTTTTCTTTTTCTGTCAACATATCTGGGCTTTTTTTAATTTTGCGGGATGAATTGTACTTTTGAATTGCTCCATTCATTTTATCATATGTTATAATGATAAACAGAAAAAAATCCAAATGTAGCAAAATAGCAAAAAAAAAGTGAAATTCTACAATCGTTTGCATTTGTTTTAGTCATTTTAACAAGAGATGGGCGAGTCTGCTCGCTAGGACTCGTTACTCGGCGAGTAGTAAGGGACTCGCAGGACTCGGTACTCTGCGAGTTTCCCAGCGATTACTCGCACAGTAACGAGTCCGATGCAAGTCAATGGCAATCCTAGTTTTGTCAGAGTTTACTTTTTCTCACTCGCTAGACTCGCTATATCACATCGCTATGTAGCTTGAATCTCCCCAAATAGTTTAAACAATCGCATCGCTTCACGGATACCCGCTGTCAGCAGCGAGTCTGAGCGAGTCTTAGCGATTCTGAGCGAGTCTACGAATCCGAGTCCTGTATACTGTATTCGGGACTCGCGAATACAGAATCTGTTATGTTCCGACAAAGCTTCCGAGACAGCCTAGCGTGTTAGGTCAGAAAACTTGTGAAGATGGACAAGCATGTTAGCCAATCATATTCAGTAATGCCACAGCCATGTTGTTTGTGGCAGGACTATGATTGGCTTCTGTCCATCGTGATGCCTATATCATGTATGAGAGGTGAGGCTGTATATAAGCCTTGCCACCGCCATTTTGGGCACATTCCTGTGAAGATCTGAGCTAGAGCAGGGTGAGGTAGATGCTGGAGCAGATCATAGGGAGTGTCAGTCAGTGTAGGGAAACTAAAAAGAATCCTTATATTTAACCCAAACAGCTCTTGTGAGAGCTACCAGGAGGACAGAGGAGTACTGTGTAGAGGACTGTAGGCAGGCAGGCAGGGAGGTGCAGCCTTACCAATGCACACAGGACCGACCTCATAGCTTAGCTTACTCTCTCAGCTGTCCTAATAGCTGAAGTCAGAGGCTTAGCTGAGGTACTATTTCCTATTTTTTTGCACCTGATAGATTTTGGGTCATAAAAACCCCTTCAGCTTTATTTTCTCTGTGGCAGACCAGTGCGTTGCTGCTCTCCTAGCTGCAAATAGCACGTACGCCACCTACTTGTGCGACTACTTGTGCGCACTTAATATTTTTTCAGGGACTAGTGAGCTGCTTCACTGACAAGTGTTAGCACGCACTTAACCCGCCAGCAGGTGACGCCTACAGCAACACCTAACTCCCTCTCGGTGGCTGTGCGCACTTAATAATTTTTTCAGGGACTAGTGAGCTGCTTCACTGGCAAGTGTAAGCACGCACTTAACCCGCCAGCAGGTGACGCCTACAGCAACACCTTACTCCATCTCGGTGGCTGTGCGCACTTAATAATTTTTTCAGGGACTAGTGTGCTGCTTCACTGACAAGTGTTAGCACGCACTTAACCCGCCAGCAGGTGACGCCTACAGCAACACCTAACTCCATCTCGGTGGCTGTGCGCACTTAATAATTTTTTCAGGGACTAGTGTGCTGCTTCACTGAAAGTGTTAGCACGCACTTAACCCGCCAGCAGGTGACGCCTACAGCAACACCTAACTCCTCTCGGTGGCTGTGCACACTTAATAATTTTTTCAGGGACTAGTGTGCTGCTTCACTGACAAGTGTTAGCACGCACTTAACCCGCCAGCAGGTGACGCCTACAGCAACACCTAACTCCATCTCGGTGGCTGTGCGCACTTAATCATTTTTTCAGGGACTAGTGTGCTGCTTCACTGACAAGTGTTAGCATGCACTTAACCCGCCAGCAGGTGACGCCTACAGCAACACCTAACTCCCTCTCGGTGGCTGTGCACACTTAATAATTTTTTCAGGGACTAGTGTGCTGCTTCACTGACAAGTGTTAGCACGCACTTAACCCGCCAGCAGGTGACGCCTACAGCAACACCTAACTCCCTCTCGGTGGCTGTGCACACTTAATAATTTTTTCAGGGACTAGTGTGCTGCTTCACTGACAAGTGTTAGCACACACTTAACCCGCCAGCAGGTGACGCCTACAGCAACACCTAACTCCATCTCGGTGGCTGTGCGCACTTAATAATTTTTGCAGGGACTAGTGTGCTGCTTCACTGACAAGTGTTAGCATGCACTTAACCCGACAGCAGGTGACGCCTACAGCAACACCTAACTCCCTCTCGGTGGCTGTGCACACTTAATAATTTTTTCAGGGACTAGTGTGCTGCTTCACTGACAAGTGTTAGCACACACTTAACCCGCCAGCAGGTGACGCCTACAGCAACACCTAACTCCATCTCGGTGGCTGTGCGCACTTAATAATTTTTGCTGGGACTAGTGTGCTGCTTCACTGACAAGTGTTAGCATGCACTTAACCCGACAGCAGGTGACGCCTACAGCAACACATAACTCCATCTTGGTGACTGTGCATTTGTCAACAATGTCCCAAAAACAAGTCGTGAACAACAAGGCACTGGTAGAAGTAGACAGACGAGGATTGATCGATCCACCTTTCTGCTGTCTAAACTTCCCAGTACTCAACCTAAACGTGTCTTGAGGCCGGAAGAGCAAGACCAAATAACATCTTGGATGGCTGACAAGACCTTAACCAATGGTTCATGCAGCACAAAATCATCCTTGACACCATATTCAAGTGCCGCTACTGACAACGCGGGGTCATCTAATCCGCAAAATCTTCCTATTTCCTCAAGCCATCGCCAGACAGAGGAAAATTTTGTCCACGACCTTGGACACTCGGATGATTTATTTGGTTCTTATCAGCCATTCATACAACCTGACCTTTCTTTGTCACTGCCCGACCAGATACTTGAACAAGACGTACGTTCTATTCATGGACAAAGTTTGGATTCACCTCGTACTGAAGAACGTCACTTTCAACAAAGGCATACACCGTCTCAGGAGGTGGAGGATGATGATGATGATGATGAGACACACATCTCTGCACAAACTTTAACAAACAGTTGGCCAAACTGTGTCTACAGTTTGTGTTGGCCAGAGTTATCCTCCTGTTCCTCCAACACAACATAAAGGACGAAAAGCCATTGTCTGGCAATTTTTTAAAGATAGCCCATCAGTAGCAAATGTCGTTATCTGTAACATCTGCTATGCCAGGCTAAGCAGAGGCCAGGGCAAAGGAAACTTGAGCACCAGCAGTATGCTTAAGCACATGTCTGTTAAGCACCCAAGTCAGTGGTTGGCCCATCAGGGTTCGACATCAGGGCCTTCTGATCCCAACACTTGCAGGCCACCTCCGATCCGTCCTTCACCATCTACTGTTCATGCAGCAGCTCCTACTCATACGTACTCCTCACAAGCTGCGTTAGATGAGAGATATGACAGTAGTCAAGTGACTTGTGAGTCTGCCCCAAATGTCCAGTTGTCTGTTCCACAGCTGTATGAGAGGCAGCGGAAGTACCAATCAACACACCCTTTTTCTCAAAATTTCTAAGCTGTTAGCTGTTGAAATGTTGCCGTTTAGGCTTGTGGCTACTGAGGCTTTTCGGGAGTTGTTGGCTGTGGCAGCACCACGATACTCTGTCCCCAGTCGCTACTTTTTTTCACGTACTGCCGTACCCGCGTTACACCAGCACGTGGTTAACAACTTAAGGTGTGCACTAACAAATGCTGTAAGCAGAAAAGTTCACCTGACAACTGACACGTGGACAAGTAAGTAGTTGTGGACAGGGCAGATACACCAAAGGTCTAATAGTGGAATATCTACGAACCTACCAACTCCACGAATAGCGGGCACAACATCATTCCGGGTGTCCGCGTCCTCATATACTTCAACAACACAATGTGCGTCTTTTACTTCCTTGACCACTGCTGAGTTGTCCGCAACATCACGTCAAAGTTGGGAGCTTTGCAGTAGTGCATCAGCAAGGCGACAACAGGCTCTTCTTAAGCTGATCTGTCTAGGTGACACACCTCACACTGCAACCGAACTGTGGAAAGGTGTTAAGCAACAGACAGATGAGTGGCTGGCCCCACTGCAACTACAAACAGGTCTTGTTGTCAGCTCACGTGCTGAACCTTGTAGTTCAGAAATTCATGAAAAATTACCCTGAGTTATCTGATCTACTAGAGAAGGTGCGTAGAAATTGCGGACATTTCCGACATTCATCCACGGCACTTGGAAGTCTATCTGCCCTTCAACAGCAATTTAATTTGCTCAAACACAGGTTAATTTGCAACATGCCCACACGATGGAATTCTACATTCCATATGTTGGCAAGGTTCAATGAGCAGCAGAGGGCAATAGCGGAATATCAGCTGCAACATGCCCGTCACCCCGGAAGTCATACAAGACACATTGGTACTATGGAGTGGGTGTGGATCGCTGACCTTTGCAAGGTTCTAGAGAACTTTGATTACTGCACAAAACTTGTCAGCGGTGATCAGTCCATTATTAGTCTCACCATCCACATGCTCTGTTTGCTTAAAGAATCTCTCCTGAATCTTAAAACAGAATCATTGATGGCACAGCGGAGGGCTATGGAGCCAGATTTTAACATCCACGATCAGAGCCAGCAAAGCCAATTTCAGCCGGTGATGAGGAAGATGAAGACGATGTATTTCTCCATGGTACTGATGTGAACCCTGATGGTACTCCCAACCCCAGGTTTATGTCAGTACAGCATGGGTGGGCTGAAGAGGAGGAGGCGGAGACCGATTTTGAGACCATGATGCCTATTGTTCATCAGTCATGTGGCACAGAAGAGATGAGTCTTTGCAGCCTAGCACACATGTCTGACTTCATGTCTCAATGTCTGTCCCAAGATCCACGCGTCATTAACATCTATGACAGCGACCTCTACTGGTTGTCAGCATTCCTTGACCCACGCTACAAAGACAAGTTTCCATCGCTGCTGTTGCAGTCACCAAGGGGCTTAACGATGGATTATTTCAAGAGGGTTGTTGTTGAGAATTTGATATCAATTTCACCCTCTGACTCCGCTCTACCCCGAACAAGCAGCTCTTTGCTACAGCAGCCTTTGGTTGGGACACAAACGGCCACAATGTCAAAAAGAGGTGGTGGTAAGATGTCCACCAACTGGGCGATGTTCAACAGACCTTCCAATCTGCAACGGATTGTGCCTACGGTCACCTTGACTAGGAGACCTACATTGACAAACATGTTGAACGAGTATGTCTGTGACACTACCAGCTTCTTAACCGACCCCTCTGTACCCTTAAATTACTGGGTTTCCAAGCTTCACACTTCGACTGAGCTGTCTTTGTATGCCTTGGAGTTGCTGGCCTGCCCAGCTGCTAGTGTGACATCAGAGCGTGTTTTCAGTGCCGCTGGGGGAATTGTCACTGATAGAAGGTCACGGCTTACTACAGAAAATGCCGACAGGCTGACTCTCATTAAGTTTAACAAGGACTGGATATCATCAAAGTTCTTAACCCCTCCAGAGGACAGTACCCAAACCTAGAAGGACATAATCAAATTTGATATGTTTGGCTGACTGCAGTTTAAACATTATGTCCTTTTCTGACACGAAGGATAAACAATGTGCCTCTGCTAAGAAGCTTTGATAACTCATGTTCCTGCTACACTTGCTGCATGACAACAAAACTACACAATCAGTTTCAGTAATGTTACTTTACTACTGCATGCACTTGTGATGATTTTTGAACGTTGTTTTTTGTCAGACAATACAATACAGTCTCTTGGCGGAATTTTTCAAGGCAACAAGCCTATGCCTGCATAGTGGGCATTTCTCCAACTGCAATAAAATATATTGTATGGCTCAAGCGCCTTGCATTAATTATAAAAATTTTGATCCCACCCCTTGGGCTAATTTTTGGAGGCAACAAGCCTATGCCTGCATAGTGGGCATTTCTCCAACTGCAATAAAATATATTGTATGGCTCAAGCGCCTTGCATTAATTATAAAAATTTTGATCCCGCCCCTTGGGCTAATTTTTGGAGGCAACAAGGCTATGCCTGCATAGTGGGCATTTGTCCAACTGCAAGAAAATATATTGAATGGCTCAAGCGCCTTGCATTAATTATAAAAATTTTGATCCCGCCCCTTGGGCTAATTTTTTGAGGCAACAAGCCTATGCCTGCATCGTGGACTTTGCTTGTACTATGCTCTCAGGACAAGCAAGAATATAGTATGGGCCACGCGCCCTCCTCTATTTCTACAAAGAGTTATTAAGCCCTTTGAGCTAATTTTTTGAGGCAACAAGCCTATGCCTGCATCGTGGACGTTGCTTGTACTATGCTCTCAGGACAAGCAAGAATATAGTATGGGCCACGAGCCCTCCTCTATTTCTAAAAAGAGTTTATTAAGCCCTTTGAACTAATTTTTTGAGGCAACAAGCCTATGCCTGCATCGTGGACGTTGCTTGTACTATGCTCTCAGGACAAGCAAGAATATAGTATGGGCCACGCGCGCTCCTCTATTTCTAAAAAGAGTTTATTAAGCCCTTTGAGCTAATTTTTTGAGGCAACAAGCCTATGCCTGCATCGTGGACGTTGCTTGTACTATGATCCTGCTGGAGCCTGGCGAAGGGTCCCACTGTACGCTACGGAGATAACGCATAGACGCACTGTGTTGCAAGTAGACGTCCCAGCCTCTCGCATCTGTGTTCCTAGTGTTGTTGCCATAGCGAGTCATTAAGTAACCCCCTCCCCAAACACAGGCACTATTTATTTGTCAGCAACATTTGTATGTGCAGTCATGATTTTACACATACTAACCAAGGTGCCTTCATGCGCCATGCGGGCCGTAAAGTACTTGCTAATGATGATGACTTTAAGCCCACCCACAAAACAACCTACACATCCATTCCCTGAAAAAAGACAGACACAAAGCAGTTTTTTCAAAATGTGTATTATCACGCCTTAATGGCAAAGATGTCAGATTGGGTTTTTTTTGCGTTTCTGAGCTTTCTAAAAGCTAACAAATAAAACAGAAAAAAACAAATAGAAATAGTGCAATGCACTTTTTTGATAACAAAAAAAAACAAAAAAACAATAAAGATGACCCTACAGCTGGTGGTAGGTGGGGTGATTGTGTGGGGTAGCCTCTACCGGGCCACCATCACCCTGGTCCTGGAGGAGGTCCAGGGCCCCATGGATAGCCTCCCCCACTGTTTGTAACCCTGTAGGGTGGGTCATCTGGGCCGGTGTCTCGAAATGGCCTTGGGTTGGGAGGTCCATGTTGGGTGGCACATAGCTGTCCCTGGGTGTGGGCCTATCTAGCCTGTTTGCGCTCGACTGCTGCCACCCCTCCAAATAATTAAATACCTGGCCAGGGTGGTTTGGGGGCCGACAGGCATAAAGGACAATGTGGATTGCTGACCTTGCCCGCAGTCGTCTCTCCAATAGAATGAGAGCCAGAAAAGGTATGAGACTGCGGGCAAAGTCAGCATCACATTGTCCAAGGTGGTCATTTGGTGCCCCCGGGATCAGAGCATGGCTGCTGGGGTTCTGGTGACTCCCCACACTGCTGGCAGTCGGCAGTGGACGAAGCTGGATGGCCAGAGGTTGGTTTTGGTGGGGAGACCGTTGGTGTGGCCCTTCATCCTCCTCTTCTTCCTGTGGCCGGCCATGCCCCAAAGGTGGTGGTGGTGGGGTGGTACTCCTTCCTCCACTCCAAGTGGTGGTGGTTCAGGAACCTCCCTCGCCTCTTCAGGCAGCTGTGCTGGCGGGTTACCACGCCACCTGTGGTAGTGAGCAGCTCTGTGGGTAAATACAAAAAAAATTTGGTGAATGGGTTGCGTTTGGAAACAAAACCATAGGCCAAACATAAAATGTGCACCTTTTTTGACTCAGTGTACCTGTGTATTCTGTGTCTTTTCATTGTTGGCCTTAAGATGGAATTGCAGCAAATACATTAAGGACATTTTGGCTCATGCCTCAACCAATATTCTATGTTTGGGTAGTGTTGGTCCTCGATTTTTTGCCATTACATTAGAAATGTAAAAATTTGTCTGCACTATTACACTGTGCCCTGCCTTAGGCAGGACAGCTATGTAGTCACTTGAAGACATATTAGTGGCCACAACTATTGCATTGACTTTTTGTTGTAACTTTATGTGGACAAAGCTATAGCCTGACACTGTGAGGCAAACACATTCTTCAGGGTTGTTTGCCATCAGATGGACACAAAAAGACGCAGTGTGGGCCGCCTTGGTCTCAATGCACATAACCCAGATCTATAGGGCAGATGAGTAAGACAGGAAAAGGAGTCCTGCAGCATAGGTGACACATGAGCATTCGGCATTAGTGGCCTACACTCCTTTTTGCTGCCATGTATGCTAATCAGGAATGTCTTGGTAAATAAAACACACCAAACAGATGGCTTGGCTTTTGAAACGACTGTAATGGACATAGAGTATGGGGTTGTTTTTGAGCAGCAGGTCACACATCGTTGGTGCCAAACAAGGTGGTATGCACAGATGGACAGTTTTACAGTTATTCCAACGGGGCCGAACAAAAAACCGGGAGCAGCAAGGGCAAACCTCGGGTTTCCTAAAGGACCTTGGACATAAAAGCCTGTTGCCCTTAAAATATGGCCCTCTTTAGTTTGATTTTATACAGCATTAACACACTATGTTTTCCGAGGATTCGTAATGTGGCCATCAGTTAACGACAAAAAAATAAAATTCACATGTGGGCCCTAATATCTACACCATCACCTTGCAGGCCCAAATATACCCATGGGAAAACTCACCCACACGTATTTGTAGTGATACAGGGTATGTCCTCAAATGTGTGTGACTGTGTCAACAATCTGGGATGGTGTACAAACAGTTTAGTGCAAAAGGGGTATATCCTTGCAACGTTATTTAGCCGAAAAAAACACCCACAACTAAATGTGTAGGGATGTATGTGGCCCTTATGCAAGTCGAGGCCATTAGGAACTGATACAAATGAGGCTTATGACAGGCAAAGCAGACAAGGCCACACACCTTAGAGGCCATTGCAGGGAAGAGCATGGCTTTGTTCCTCAAACATGCCAACAATAATAGCTAATTGTCAGGTCACGGAACATTGTGTCTGCCCACCCTGTAGAACATTGCTTATTTGTCCCAACGTCACAATGTGGCTATAAATGTGTATGTCCTGGATCATTGCCAAAGGTAATAGAATTCTGTTGCACCATGGCAGAAACAAACCCCAGTGTGGGTATGTAAACCAGCACACTCATTATAGAGCTTCATACGTAGACTGTGTGCCCTCGTGGACAGGGTCCTCTCCTCTTGTACCTGTATGACCTGATTGTCTTCATGTACTGTTTTTTGTCGTTAACCCTTATCCTCATGTAAAGTGCCATGGAACCTAATGGCGCTATATAAATAAATAATAATAACAATAATAGTACACAACAGTGCAGCAGACACATACCTTGGCATACGGACCACCAGTTCAAGGAAGGACAACCGGTCGTAGTGGCGATATATCGCCCTGGATCAGCTTCCGGTCCCCCCTCCAAGATCTTACGGTGTTGCCTTTTGTGCTGATCCCGACAGCTCCTCCACCGTTTGATAAGCAGGTCAACTGTGAAATGATTTCAAACCGGGTTTAGACCTCTGTAACATTTGAAACACTAAAAGTATGTGTACAAATCAACAATAAGATTTTATTCATGTTGTGTGTGTAATGTGTATTCAAGGCACAGTGACACGACAGTGTGGAACATCATCAACAGCATTACGGACATTGAGCTCACGTGGCCACAATCACAAATGGGGCAGGGCACATGTCAACGCATAGAGAATGTAATAGTGCGGGCACCAGACTCCGCTCATTAGTGGTATTTATATACACCCAACCCCCTGGCCTTCAGAGCCAGGAGGACCAGCCCTTAAACTAAGTGTACTGCGCATGATAACACATTGAGGGCCCTGTATACCCACGGGGGCCCTGTATGCACTGCTGGGGCCTGTATACCACTGCTGGGGGCCCTGTATACCCACTGGGGGCCCTGTATACCCACTGGGGGCCCTGTATACCCACAGCTGGGGGGCCTGTATACCCACGGGGGGGCTGTATACCCACTGCTGGGGGCCCTGTATACCCACTGGGGCCCTGTATACCCACTGCTGGGGGTCCTGTATACCCACTGCTGGGGGGGGCTTGTATACCCACGGGGGGGCTGTATACCCTAATATGGGGGGCATGTATACCCACTGGGGGGCCTGTATACTCTGCAGGTGGAGCTGTATACTCTGCTGGGGGGCTGTCTACCAGTGATAGCCGCTGTATACCAGGATGGCGGTCAATATGTTTTCCCAGTTTTTTGGGGCAAAAGTAGGGGGGTCGGCTTATACACGGGTCGGCTTATACACGAGTATATACGGTAAATGCAATATAACGTGTAAACACATTTAACTCACCCATATTGCTCTGTGCATCCTGGCCATGCGATGGAATGCAGGGAACATGACTTGAGCGACCTCCCTCCAGGCTGTAGTCCGCTGGATGTTATCCCCATAGGCAGGGTCAGTGGGCAGCCAAAGCAGGGGCCGAGCCTCCACCAGGTCAATCAACTGCAGCGTGTTGACACGGGCCATGCTTGCTCTGTGTGTGTGCGCGTCTGGCAGCTCGAGTCGGCTTATTTCCTGTTTGCTAAAAGCATGGGGTTTGCTGGAGAAAATCGCTTGCCTCGCCTCATCGGCGCCAAATAAGACAAACACATGCGAGTTTGGCCTCAGAGACAGCAACAAAATACAGTTGTGAGTGGGGTTTCCAACACGGCAATGCGAGCGCTTTCCGAGACACATCTGCGATTTTTAAATCGCACATTACTCGCTATTACTCGCTTCCCCATTCATTAACATTGGACTCGCTAGACTCGCAACGAGTAGCGAGTCCCGGGCTCGGACTCGCTAGAGTCAAGCGATTCCGAGTAATTTAGGACTCGCCCATCACTAATTTTAACATAAAACTGACCTGGCAATATAGTTCTTCAAAGCAGTACAATTATGTACGAATCCAACAACGTATATACAGAATTATGAATAAAAATCTTGCTTCTGTTGTGAATTTCTGAGATCCATAGGATTTAAAATTTTTGGTATATTGGGTTGTGTGAGGGCTTATTTTTTGTCCCCCGAGCTGATTTTTTTTATATTACTTTGGAAAATATACAATGTTTTGATTGCCTGTAGTTACATTCCCCTTCTGTTCTTGCGGCAACTGAAAAAATGCAATTTTGGTGTTTTAATTTTTTTTCTAGCTATGCTGTTTACCTTTTAGGTTACTTAATTTTATATTTTGACTATCAGACTATCAGACTTTTACAAATGCAGAAATACTATATTATATACTGGAAACCATCAAAAGGAACCTAAAGACCCACCTCTTCTAACAAGCCTACAACCTGCAGTGATCCTCAGCCTACTGAACCGCCGCACAACTAGCTCTACCCTCACCTACAGTATCCTCACCCATCCCTTGTAGACTGTGAGCCCTTGCGGGCAGGGTTATGTCTCCTCACCTGCTGTAGCCTCACCCATCCTTTGTAGACTGTGAGCCCTCGTGGGCAGGGTCTTCTCTCCTCACCTATGGTGTCCTCACCCATCCCTTGTAGACTGTGAGCCCTTGTGGGCAGGGTCACCTCACCTCACCTACTGTATGCTCACCCATCCCTTGTAGACTGTGAACCCTCATGGGCAGGGTCACCTCACCTCACCTACTGTATGCTCACCCATCCCTTGTAGACTGTGAACCCTCATGGGCAGGGTCCTCACTCCTCACCTACTGTGTCCTCATCCATCCCTTGTAGACTGTGAACCCTCGTGGGCAGGGTCCTCTCTGTGTCCTCACCCTTCCCTTGTAAACTGTGAGTCCTTACGTGCAGGGTCCTCATTCCTCATCCACTATACCCACACCCATCCCTTGTAGACAGGGGTGAACCTAGCCTCCGTGCTGCCTGAGGCGAACTGCAAAATGGCGCCCCCCCTCGCCCCCCCAGAAAGTCTTTTTTCAATTGGTAGAAATAAATACAGTTTGCACAGATTTATATCTACCCTGTAAAATGAAATGAGGACAATAGTGGATATTTTAATTTAGAGAAATAGAAAAAAAGTATGTATGTCAGCGCCATCACACACATACAAGGACCACACGGACGAATCCAGAACAAGGGTCATTAATGGTAATGGCAGGATTGGCTCAACCATACAGACACACAATGGCTGGCAGAGCGGTGCTCCTGTAGGCAGACACAGTCCTGCAACCTGAAGCGTGCTGAGCATGTGAGCCGGTATCAAAGGTGAGAATACAAGCTTTGACATATATGTACTTCAAAAGGTAGTGAAGGGGTTAAATTACACTATATATACATGTATACAGCACAGATATACTAGACAACACATGCTCATTACATACACATCATATACTCACACAGGCACACACATCATACATGTCTTAGTTATATAACAGATGCTCAGCAGGTACACATCATATACAGCATATGGATGCTGCAGAAGTGTATATACACACTTCACTCAAAAGATATCTAAACACACACACAAAGCAACTCATACACAGCTCCCACACAAAACTCACACACAGACACGCAGCTCACACACACAACTCCCACACACAGACACGCAACTCACACACAGACACAACACACAGTTCACACACAGACACGCAACTCAGACACAGCTCACACTCAGACACAGCTCACTCACACACAGCTCACACTCACACACAGCTCACACACAGACACGCAACTCAGACACAACACACACAGTTCACACACAGCTCACACACACAGCTCACACACAGCTCACACTCAGACACAGCTCACACTCAGACACAGCTCACACACACATGCAACTCACACACACCACACAGCTCACACACACCACACATCTCACACACACCACACAGCTCACACAACACACACAGGTCACACAACACACACAGCTCACACAACACACACACACAGCTCACACAACACACACAGCTCACACAACACACACACACAGCTCACACAACACACACAGCTCACACAAACACACACAGCACACAACACACACAACACACACAGCTCACACAACACACACAGCTCACACACACACAGCTCACACAACACACACTGCTCACACTTGGACACAGCTCACACTCAGACACAGCTCACACTCAGACACAGCTCACACACACATGCAACTCACACACACATGCAACTCACACACACGCAGCTCACACACCACACACAGCTCACACAACACACACAGGTCACACAACACACACAGCTCACACAATACACAGCTCACACAACACACACAGCTCACACAACACACACAACACACACAACTCACACAACACACACAGCTCACACAACACGCACACAGCTCACACAACACACACACAGCTCACACAACACACACACTCAGCTCACACAACAACACTCAGCCTCACACAACACACACAGCTCACACAGCTCACACAACACACACACAGCTCACACAACACACACACAGCTCACACAACACACACACAGTTCACACAACACACACAGTTCACACAACACACAGCTCACACAACACACACTCAGCTCACACAACACACACTCAGCTCACACAACACACACTCAGCTCACACAACACACACAGCTCACACAACACACACACACAGCTCAACACACACACACAACTCACACAACCACACACAGCTCACACAACACACACAGCTCACACAACACACACAGCTCACACAACACACACAGCTCACACAACACACACACACAGCTCACACAACACACACACAGCTCACACACACATGCAACTCACACAACACACACACAGCTCACACAACACACACAGCTCACACAACACACACAGATCACACAAATCTCACACACAGCTCACACACAGATTATACAGATACCTCACACAGTCCTCTGTGCTGTTTGTACATGTGCAGCTTCACATGCTCACAGCCCCTGGGCCCCAGCCCCCAGGTCCCAGCCCCCTCACTCCCTGGCCAGCAGTAGATCTGTCACCTTGTGACCTGGAGCTTCTTATCACCGGTATCTCAGCACAGGAGGCTGCTCTCTGATCTTTGTCGGCTCTCACTTCTTCCCGCGCCGTGCAGGAGAACATGAGCACCCCCTGCAGATGCCGCCCCTTCCTTCACCAGCAGGTGGCGCCGCCTGAATCAGGCCACTCACATTGCCTCATCATTGATTCGGCCCTGCTTGTAGACTGTGAGCCCTCGCAGGCAGGGCCCTCTCTCCTCACCTGCTATATACTCACCCATCCCTTGTAGACTTTGAGCCCTTGTGAGCAAGGTCCTCTCTTCTCCCTGTACCTTTGTGTTCCTTGTATTGCTCACGTTTATTGTACTTGTCTATGTATGCCCCGTTTCACATGTAGAGTACCATGGGATTAATGGTGCTATAATAATAAATAATAATTATTATCTATTTTTATTTTTAATTTCTTAATTTTGAATGTGGTAAAAGGGGAATGAATTTATACTGTATATTTTTTTTATTACTATCATATTTACATTTTTTTATAAACAATTTACCATACTTAATAGTTCACTTGTGAATAGAAAAACCGTTGCTCTGGTCAACACCATGCCAGCGAAAGACGCTGAATCGCCAGCAGGAGCAATCTGTAACTATTCTGTGACAGCAAAGATCAGCGCTCAGCTCAACAGGCATGTAGTTAGCAACTACCTGCCTGTTAGATCTTAAACACTTTATAAAAATAAATAAATAGTCCAGGAAAACCCCTTTAAGTATTAGGGTGCATACTCATCATCCGGAATAGCAGCGCTTTGGATGCAGAATATTGCCGCTGTGTCCAAAATGCTGCATTGTACAGTACAAACATAGTGGATGGGATTTCAAGAAATCCCATGCCCACTATGCTACTCCCGACTGTAACGTATTTTCAGCTGCGGTGCCAGTTGCTGGACTTCTGAATCTCTGCAACATGTTAATTTCAGGTTGCGGAGTCAGAAGCTGTCACCATCAGGTGAAGGCAGGGAGAAGCTGCCCTGCACCCAATGCAGATCATGAGCACCGGGAGGCAGTGGTCTCCCTGCATTCACCCACAGCTTCCAGAGGCATTGAGTCCAACACGCACTGCCTACGGATCGTAAGAACATAGCCTAAGAGAATAGCAGAGAGCCCTTCAGTCTTGGTAAAAATATAGTACATGGGTTGATTTATTGCTGCCTGAGGATCTCACTCAAAAAGAAGTTAAAACTGAAGTATATGGTGTCATTCTGAAAAGGTTTCAGAGACAGGGCCGCATAATCAATGAGCCAATATGAGCACTCTGCTCAGGCGGCGATGAGTCCCTGCAATCCTGTGTTGTCAGTGACTTTGGAGCAGCTGCAGTCGGGAGGGAGGAGGCTCCTGGCTGCTTTTACTTTCAATACAGCAGCAATTGGCTCTGCCTTCTCAGCGTCCGCCCCCTCCAGCCAGGGAGTGTGATGATTGGTCAATCCAGCAGTCATTCTACCTCTGCATCAAGTGACCCTGTGTTCATCGGGACTCCAGGTGGTGTATATGGGGGTGCTGTATATGGGACTGGGGTGCTGTATATGGGGGAGCTCTGCTGTATATGGGGCTGGGGTGGTGTAGATAGGGCTGAAGTACTGTATATGGGGAAGCTGTGCTGTATATGGGGGAGCTCTGCTGTATATGGGGGAGCTGTGCTGTATATAGGGCTGGGGTACTGTATATAGGGGAGCTGTGCTGTATATGGGGCTGGGGTACTGTATATGGGGGAGCTCTGCTGTATATGGGGGAGCTGTGCTGTATATGGGGCTGGGGTACTGTATATGGGGGAGCTCTGCTGTATATGGGGGTGCTGTGCTGTATATAGGGCTGGGGTACTCTATATGGGGGAGCTGTGCTGAATATGGGGCTGGGGTACTGTATATGGAGGAGCTCTGCTGTATATGGGGAGCTCTGCTGTATATGGGGCTGGGGTGCTGTATATGGGGCTGGGGTACTGTATATGGGGAGCTCTGCTGTATATGGGGCTGGGGTACTGTGTATGGGGGAGCTCTGCTATATATGGGGCTGGGGTGCTGTATATAGGGTTGGGTACTGTATATAGGGGGCTCTGCTGTATGTGGGGCTGGGGTACTGTATATGGGGGAGCTCTGCTGTATATGGGGCTGGGGTAGTGTATATGGGGGAGCTCTGCAGTATATGGTGCTGGAGTGCTGTATATGGGGAGCTCTGCTGTAAATGGTGCTGGGGTGCTGTATATGGGGCTGGGGTACTGTATATGGGGGAGCTCTGCTGTATATGGGGCTGGGGTGCTGTATATAGGCTGAGGTACTGTATATGGGGGGCTCTGCTGTATATGGGGCTGGGGTATTGTATATGGTGGAGCTCTGCTGTATATGTGGCTGGGGTGCCGTACATGGGGGAGCTCTGCTGTATATGGGGCTGGGGTACTGTATATGGGGGAGCTCTGCTGTATATGGGGCTGGGTTGCTGTATATGGGACTGGGGTACTGTATATGGGGGGCTCTGCTGTATATGGGGCTGGGTTGCTGTATATGGGGAGGGGGTACTGTATATGGGGAGCTCTGCTGCATATAGGGCTGGGGTACTGTATATAGGGGAGCTGTGCTGTATATGGGGGAGCTCTGCTGTATATGGGGCTGGGGTACTGTATATGGGGGAGCTCTGCTGTATATGGGGCTGGGTTGCTGTATATGGGGCTGGGGTACTGTATATGGGAGGGCTCTGCTGTATATGGGGCTGGGGTACTGTATATGGGAGAGCTCTGCTGTATATGGGGCTGGGTTGCTGTATATGGGACTGGGGTACTGTATATGGGGGAGCTCTGATGTATATGGGGCTGAGTTGCTGTATATGGGGCTGGGGTACTGTATATGGGGGAGCTCTGCTGCATATAGGGCTGGGGTACTGTATATAGGGGAGCTGTGCTTTATATGGGGGAGCTCTGCTGTATATGCAGCTGGGGTACTGTATATGGGGAGCTCTGCTGTATATGGGGCTGGGTTGCTGTATATGGGGCTGGAGTACTGTATATGGGAGGGCTCTGCTGTATATGGGGCTGGGGTACTGTATATGTGGAGCTCTGCTGTATATGGGGCAGGGATGCTGTATATGAAGGTGCTGTATATGGGGGAGCTCTGCTGTATATGGAGGTGCTGGATATGGGGGGCTCTGCTGTATATGGGGGGGCTCTGCTGTATGTGGGGGTGCTGTATATGGGGCAGGGGTGCTGTATATGGGGGGACTCTGCTGTATGTGGGGGTGCTGTATATGGGGCAGGGGTGCTGTATATGGGGGGGTTCTGCTATATATTGGGGGCTCTGCTGTATATTGGGGGGCTCTGCTGTATGTTGGGCTGGGGTGCTGTGAGGTATATGGGGTTGCTGAGCTGTATATGGAAGTTCTGTGCCGTATATGGGGGTGCTTTGCCATATATGAGGGTGCTGTGCCGTATATGGGGGTGCTGTGCCATACATGGTGGTGCTGTATATGCTGGTACTGTGCTGTTTATGGGGGTGCTGTATTGTATATTGAGCTTCTGTGCTGTATATGGGAGTACTGTGCAGTTTATGGGGATGCTGTTGTGTTTATGGGGCGGCTGTGCTGTATATGGGGGTACTGTGCTGTTTATGGGGGTGCTGTATATGAGGCTTCTGTGCTGTATATGGGCGGTGCTATATATGATGTGCTATGTTGTACATAGGGGTGATGTATGGTATATGGTTGGCTATGGGGTGCATTATACTATATGGAGGACTATGGGGGATGCATTATAGTATTTGGAGGACTATACATGGTGCATTAAATTTTATGGAGGGCTATGGCGGTGCTTTATAATATTGTAGGTTTATGGGGTGCATTGTAATATATGGAGGACTATGGGGGTGCATTATAATATATGGAAAATTATGGGGTGCATAGTCTATGGGGTGCATTATATTATATGGAGGGCTATGGGGGTGCGTGTATTATAAAATATATTGAGCCAATTATAATACCGTATATACTCGCGTATAAGCCGAGTTTTTCAGCCCAAAAATTGGGCTGAAAAGTCTCCCCTCGGCTTATACGCGAGTACATACGGGACCCCCTCACTTTTTGGCGCCCCCACCTCAGGATGCCCCCCCCCGCACGCAGCGCTGCGCTCATACATTACCAGCCTGTCAGCTGTCATCCTCCGGTGGCGGATCGCGGCTCCCGGCTCCGGCTTCCATCTTCTTCTGTGTCTTCCTACATGTCACATGACCGGCCGGCGTCGCGATGACGTCATCGCGATGAGCCCCGGTCACAATGCAGGAAGACACAGAAGAAGATGGAAGCCGGAGCCGGGAGCCGCGATCCGCCACCGGAGGATGACAGCTGACAGGCTGGTAATGTATGAGCGCAGCGCTGCGTGCGGGGGGGCATCCTGAGGTGGGGGCGCCAAAAAGTGAGGGGGGCCTGGGGCTGCTGTGTACTACCCCTGGGGCTGCTGTAAATACCCCTGGGGCTGCTGTGTACTACCCCTGGGGCTGCTGTGTACTACCCCTAGGGCTGCTGTGTATACCCCTGGGGCTGCTGTGTACACCCCTGGGGCTGCTGTGTACACCCCTGGGGCTGCTGTGTACACCCCTGGGGCTGCTGTTGTACACCCCTGGGGCTGATGTGTACACCCCTGGGGCTGCTGTGTACACCCCTGGGGCTGCTGTATATACCTCTGGGGCTCTGTGTACTACCTAAGGGCTGCTGTATACCACTGGGGCTGCTGTATAAACTGCTGGGGCCTGCATACCACTGGGGAGGCTGCTGTATACTACCACTGGGGGGGCCTGTATACCACACTGCTGGGGGCTGTATACCTGTGCTGGGGTCCACCCTCGGCTTATACACGAGTCAATAGGTTTTCCCAGGTTTTGGGGGCAAAAGTAGGGGGGTCGGCTTATACACGGGTCGGCTTATACACGAGTATATACGGTATATGGAAGTCATTACAATATTTGGAGGGCTCTGTGGGGCAGGATAATACTTGCAGGGCTATGATGGAGCCTTTATACTTTATGAGGGGCTATTTGAGGGCTGTGTTGGGGTCTATTATACAGTGTGAAGAGGTTTAGGGACCATTATACTATATGGAGGGCTGTGAGGGGTCACAGTTGGGGATCATACTGTGCCAGAGTAGTTGAGGGGTACTGTATGATATGTGTGAAGGATCCTGTGGAGGAATTCAGTGTGGTGGAATCATAGTGTTTGGGGGACACTTTTGGTGGCATCATACTTTATGGGGGCAATGAAGATCAATTCTCCAGCCGGTTGATCGGCACTTGTCCTCCTTCCTGCTCCCACATTGGGGGATGATGGGTGTGGCAGATGGATGATGTGGGCTGCAGAGGACATTGTGGGATGTTGGGTGCAGCAGATGGATGATGGGGGCTGCAGTGGATATTTGGGGATGATGGAGGCTGCAGAAGAATGAAGGGGACATTGGGGGATGATGGGGGCTGCAGAAGGATGATGGGAGCTGCAGGCAGATATTGGGGTATGATGGGGCTGCAGATGGATGTTGGGGATATTGGGAGATGATGGAGGCTGCAGAAGGCTGATGGAGGCTGCAGGGGGGTATTGGGGATGATGGGGGCTGCAGATGGATGATTTGGATATTGGGAGATGATGGGGGCTGCAGAAGGATGATGTGGGCTGCAGGGGGACATTGGGTGATGATGGAGGCTGCAGGGGGACATTGGGTGATGATGGAGGCTGCAGAAGGATGATGTGGGCTGCAGGGGGACATTGGGTGATGATGGAAGCTGCAGAAGGATGATGGAGGCTGCAGGGGGATATTGGGGGATGATGGAGGCTGCAGATGGATGATGGAGGCCGCAGGGGCATATTGGGTGATGATGGGGGCTGCAGAAGGATGATGGAGGCTGCAGGGGGACATTGGGGGATGACAGGGGCTACAGATGGATGATGGAGGCTGCAGGGGACATTGGGGGATGATGGGGGCTGCAGATGGATGATGGAGGCTGCAGGGGGACATTGGGAGATGACGGGGGCTGCAGATGGATGATGGAGGCTGCAGGGGGACATTGGGGGATGATGGAAGCTGCAGGGGGACATTGGGTGATGATGGAGGCTGCAGATGGATGATGGAGGCTGCAGGGGGATATTGGGGGATGATAGGGGCTGCAGATGGATGATGGAGGCTGCAGGGGGATATTGGGGGATGATGGGGGCTGCAGATGGATGACGGATGACAGTTTGGTTATGCTGGTCTGTGATGACAATTATTGTACAGCATGTAATAAATGTTCAATTTTTTTGTTCAATAAATGTAAACTCTTCATGGAGATAAGACGTCCCTGAAAATAAAGGGCCTGTCACACGCGTCAATATCGCCTGCACGATATCGGCTGCACGTGACGTTGCAGCGATATTGACGCGTGTGACATAGTGAATCAACCAGCGATAAATCGCTGGTTGATGATCGCCAGGTTTTAGAATCAGTCCTAAAACCTGGCGATTGTCGCCCGGTGGACACGCAGCATCGCTGCGTGTGACACCGGGACTAGCGATATTCCAGCTCCCAGCGCCTCTCAGAAGCGCTGGGAGCTGGTATCCAAGGTACACTGCGGGTAACTAGGCAGCGCGCGCTGCCTAGATACCCGACTGTGTACCTTAGTTACCAGCCTCCTCCGCTCACCGGGTGAGCGGAGGAGGCTGGTAACTAAGGTACACGTCGGGTATCTAGGCAGCGCGCGCTGCCTAGTTACCCGACGTGTACCTTGGAGACCAGGCTGCTCCCGCTTCCAGCAGGCTGGCAGCGGGAGCAGGACATCGTGGAAACGATATTTAAATCGTTTCCATGATGTCACTGGTCAATTGATCGCTGGTGAGTCTGTCTGTGTGACAGCTCACCAGCAATCAGCCGTCAATGTCGTCAGCGATCAGATCGCTGACGACATTGACGCGTGTGACAGGACCTTAAGACATGCGCTTCTTTGGGGGCAAAAATTAATATAAGACGGTGTCTAATTTTCAGGGAAACAAGGTATTAGCTCCAGACAGCCCGTGTGTGGTGCTTGTGATTGGCTAAGTATTTCGGGAGGAGGCGTGGTCTGTTGGGGAAGATGCGCCATTTTCCCAGCTTACTGCAGTGGAGGCTTGTTGATGCTCAGACTGCAGATCGTTGTATGTGTGGCCGGTGCCGCATGGTGGACAGGTCTGACTAATCAGTGCCAGGCAGTGATCACATTGGAGCTGCCCAGAGTTTTGTAGGCGAGTGCCATAGATAATAGGTGGCAATCAGTGCTGCCCCCTGTGCTATAAGGCTGCAGCCACCATTGTGTGACCTTAGCTTGTGCCAAGCTGCCATTGCCTGAGGATAAAATAGTTTCACTAAATAAAGATTTTACAAATCTTGTGATAGAAGAGAAATGAGATAGTAAAATGTATGACTAAATTGAGTAGGATCAATGTTAAATGCTTGGACTATCCAGAAGGCTTGAATAACAAAAAAACTGCAGCACTACATCACGTAATGTGTAAAAGTGTAATGCTGAACATGACACATTGTAACAAAAAGACAGCAGGACTCTGAAATTCTAAAGGTGGCTTCGCACCTGGCGACGTCACTAGCAACATCGCCGAAAAAGTGACGTATCAGCGATGTCGCTAGCGACGTCGCGCTGTGTAAACGCGAGGCGCGACCGCGTTTTATCGCCGGTCGCAGGTTGACAGGTTTACGGGAAGAACCGTAAACCTGTCAACCTGCGATAAGGCTGGATCGTGCCGTGTGACATCGCCAGAGCGATGTCGGCGGCGATCCAGCCTATACCGCAGCGTTGCTGCGGATCGCTCGCTGGGCTAAGACCAGCCCAGCGAGCGATGTCACCACCCGCATCCCTGCGGTGTCGCCGGCCGCAGCGATTCTGTGTGACAGCTGGCCAGCGATGTCGGAACCGAGCGGGCACCCGCGCATCGCTTCCGACATCGCTGGCCAGGTCGTGCAGTGTGACGGGACCATTAGACATGCAATTTTGAATCCAAAGGAATAAAGTTGTGGCCAAAAGTATTGACATCCCTGCAATTCTGTCAGATAATACTCAGTTTCTTCTTGAAAATGATTGCAATCACAAATTCTTTGGTATTATTATCTTCATTTAATTTGTCTTCAATGAAAAAACACAAAAGAGAATGAAGCAAAAAGCAAAACATTGATCATTTCACACAAAACTCCAAAAATGGGCCAGATAAAAGTATTGGCACCCTCAGCCTAATACTTGGTTGCACAACCTTTAGCCAAAATAACTGCGATCAACCATTTCCGGTAACCATCAATGAGTTTCTTACAATGCTCTGCTGGAATTTTAGACCATTCTTCTTTGGCAAACTGCTCCAGGTCCCTGATATTTGAAGGGTGCCTTCTCCAAACTGCCATTTTTAGATCTCTCCACAGGTGTTCTATGGGATTCAGGTCTGGACTCATTGCTGGCCACCTTAGAAGTCTCCAATGCTTTATCTCAAACCATTTTCTAGTGCTTTTTGAAGTGTGTTTTGGGTCATTGTCCTGCTTGAAGACCCATGACCTCTGAGGGAGACCCAGCTTTCTCACACTGGGCCCTACATTATGCTGCAAAATTTGTTGGTAGTCTTCAGACTTCAAAATGCCATGCACACGGTCAAGCAGTCCAGTGCCAGAGGCAGCAAAGCAACCCCAAAACATCAGGGAACCTCCGCCATGTTTGACTGTAGGGACCGTGTTCTTTTCTTTGAATGCCTCTTTTTTTCTCCTGTAAACTCTATGTTGTTGCCTTTGCCCAAAAAACTTTTGTCTCATCTGACCAGAGAACATTCTTCCAAAACGTTTTAGGCTTTCTCAGGTAAGTTTTGGCAAACTCCAGCCTGGCTTTTTTATGTCTCGGGGTAAGAAGTGGGGTCATCCTGGGTATCCCACCATACAGTCCCTTTTCATTCAGATGCCGACGGATAGTATGGGTTGACACTGTTGTACCCTCGGACTGCAGGGCAGCTTGAACTTGTTTGGATGTTAGTCGAGGTTCTTTCTCCACCATCCGCACAATCTTGCGTTGAAATCTCTCGTTAATTTTTCTTTTCCGTCCACATCTAGGAAGGTTATCCACAGTGCCATGGGCTTTAAACTTCTTGATGACACTGCGCACGGTAGACACAGGAACATTCAGGTCTTTGGAGATGGACTTGTAGCCTTGAGATTGCTCATGCTTCCTCACAATTTGGTTTCTCAAGTCCTCAGACAGTTCTTTGGTCTTCTTTCTTTTCTCCATGCTCAATGTGGTACACACAAGGACACAGGACAGAGGTTGAGTCAACTTTAATCCATGTCAACTGGCTACAAGTGTGATTTAGTTTTTGCCAACACCTGTTAGGTGCCACAGGTAAGTTACAGGTGCTGATAATTACAGAAATTAGAGAAGCATCGCATGATTTTTCTAACAGTGCCATTACTTTTGTCCACCCCTTTTTTATGTTTGGTGTGGAACTATATCCAATTTGGCTTTAGGACAATTGTCTTTTGTGTTTTTTCATTGAAGACAAATTAAATGAAGATAATAATACCAAAGAATTTGTGATTGCAATCATTTTCAGGAAGAAACTGAGTATTATCTGACAGAATTGCAGGGGTGTCAATACTTTTGGCCACAACTGTATTGAACCACATTATAGCTAAGGGAATATGAAAAAAATGAAACACTTAACTTACAAATATGGCTGTATCCATAAACGCCCAGTAGCCGCATCGAGGCATGTCTCTTAACTGGGTACCTACACTATCAGTCACAGCTTCTCTTTGCATTTAAAATCTGCCTTATGAATGAATGAGTAAGAACCTGCTAACAGAGAACAATAACACCTAAGGATAGTGGGGGAAGCGTGCACAGCAGAGAGTGTGACCCTAAAATCTAAACAAGAAAAAACTGTGACACTCCATCATGTAATGTGTACAGGTGCAACGCTAAAAACCCTTCCCCCACGAGCCTTAGGTATTATTTTTCTCTGTTAGCAGGTTCCTACTTGCCCATTCAAGAGGATGTTTTTAAATCCAAATAGAGAATGTGACAGATAGTGCAGGTACCCAGTTAAGAGACACGCCTCGATGTGGCTACTGGGTGGTTATGGATATGGCCATATTTATAAGCAAAATGTCTTATTTTTTCATATCTCCTTAGCTATAATGCTGTTCTATATTCCTTTAGATTTAAAATGACATGTCTTAGGCCCCTTTCACATCAGCATTTTTGTCCGGATCCGGCCGATCCGCACAAAAAACGCATCTGCTGCATGTGCCGCCTAATGGCTGCACTTGCGCTGCACCTGCGGTACACTTGCGGCAAGCCTAAAGCATTGTCTATGGGGCTTGCGGCACATGTGGCAAGTGCAGTATTGCCGTGATCCGGCAGTTGCGGCCGTGAAAAACAACGCAGCTGACTGCCGCAACTGCCACAAGTGCCGAATCGTGGCAATACCACACTTGCCGAACTTGCTGCAAGCCACATAGACAATGCATGGGGCTTGCTGCAAGTGCACCGCAAGTGCTGCCATTAGGCGGCAAATGTGGTAGATGCAGTTTTCTGCCCTGATCTGCCAGATCCGGACAGAAACTCTAGTGTGAAAGTCCCCTTACTATTTCAGAGTGCAGAAGGCTTAAATAGGCAGGATTGTCCCAGCTTTATTCATGAATAATTGGTGGCGGAGTTTCGCCTTCATGTGCTCTTTAAATTACCGTATTCTTTGACTAAGAGACCTATTTTAGTTAAACTTCTTCCCTTCATAGAGGTACATTATTATCAGATTGGAACATTCTTGCTGTTATCTGTGTTATAATGGTTTTCAAATTGCCATATTCCCAGACTATTCTACTGCTACATCTAAGTAAAGGCAGTCATATTGAGAGGTTAAAAGAAAGGATTGAAAAGGGCAAAGCTACAATTTGCTTTATTATTTAAAGAAAGATGGAAAGAGTTTTACCAGAGTTCAACAATTTTTTTTGTAGTAATTGTGACGAGGCTTCCCTTTGACTATATACCCCGAGAGGACAGGTGGAGAGCAAGGCTCAAGAGTCATTAACCTTACTTTGTGCAGACATTTATGCAACCTTTAAAAGCTTTTTTACTAAATAATTCTGGTTTGATGAATTGAGGCCGGAAGGTTTTAGATAGTGAGGTCACGTCAGGCCGCGATATATACTGTATATAGGGACCAGACAGAGATAGGAAATAAGTATAAAGACGATGACTTTTGGAATAAGGAGGGTAAAATGCCTTTGGTCAGGAACTTGGAGGCAGTTAATTGGCTAAAGAAGAAAGAAAGTTTTGATATAATATATATTTTACTCTCTTTTTTCAATGTAAGAAGGATAGGCACCGGGCACCAACAGGTATATCTATGGAGGTGTACAGCTACCTTGGTGTTCTCCAGCTGGCAGGTGTTGCACGCTCCAATGAGAAAATGAAGAGTCATCCACAAGTAGAAAAAGAAAAGCGGCACTCACCCTTTTAGGTGCCAAGAAATCCTTTATTTCATTTCGCTTTGTGTTAGCGTAGACAAATCTGGCGGGGAGAGGGAGTGGGGGTCGGCGGATGACGGCTCGCCGTTTCGCAGCACTTGCCGCTTCAACGGGTCCAGTATAAAGACGATGACTTTTGGAATAAGGAGGGTAAAATGCCTTTGGTCAGGATCTTGGAGGCAGTTAATTGGCTAAAGAAGAAAGAAAGGTTTGATATAATATATATTTTACTATAATTATTTTTCTTTTATTAGAGGTGTAGCAAGAACTATTCATAAGAAAATCTCCTCTTAGATATATCAGAAGGAAATAGACAAGGCAGGTCATTATATTTTTCTGCATGGATCGTTTCATAGATTTATGTTACAATTTAACATTTTTTTCTAGATTATGTAATTTTCCATAGGAAAAGCAAAATAGTCCGATTGTTACGGTTAAGGGTTAGTCTGAGACCAGCAACATTCCTCTTAACTTCCTATCTAATTTATCCCTATAATTGAAGCTATTTTCTAATATACATCCTTTATTATTTCCCTCCAACTGACCCTTTAACCCCTTCACCCCCGGGCATATTTTGACCCTAATGACCAGGCCATTTTTGTCAATTCTGACCAGTGTCCCTTTATGAGGTAATATCTCTGGAACGCTTCATTAGATCCGAGCGATTCTGAGAATGTTTTTTCGTGACATATTGGCCTTCATGTTAGTATTAAATTTAGGTCGATAATTTTTGCGATTATTGAGAAAAAATCAAAAATTTGGCAAAAACTTTGAAAATTTTGCAATTTTCAAATTATGAATTTTTATTCTGCTAAACCAGAGAGGTATGTGACACAAAATAGTTAATAAATAACATTTCCCACATGTCTACTTTACATCAGCATAATTTTGGAAAAAAAAAATTTTTGTTCGGAAGTTATAAGGGTTCAAAGTTCATCAGCAATTTATCATTTTTCCAGCAAAATTGGCAAAGCCATTTTTTTTAGTGACCACATCACATTTTAAGTCTTTTTGAGGGGTGTACATGACAGAAAACACCCAAAAGTGACACCATTCCAAAAACTGCACCCCTCAAGCTACTCAAAACTACATTCAAGAAGATTATTAACCCTTCAGGTGCTTCACGGGAACTAAAGCACAGTGGAAGGAAAAAATGGTCATTTTAATTTTTCCAACAAAAATGTTCTTTTAGCCTCAATTCTTTCATTTTCACATGGGCAACAGGATAAAATGGATCATAAAAATTGTTGGGCAATTTCTCCTGAGTACATCGATATCTCATATGTGGTCATAAACCACTGTTTGGGCGCACGGCAGGGCTTGGAAGGGAAGGAGCGCAATTTGACTTTTGGAGCTAATTTTCCATTCAAAAAGTCAAATGGCGCTCCTTCACTTCTGAGCCCTGCTGTGTGCCCAAACAGTGGTTTATGACCACATATGAGGTATCAGTGTACTCAGGAGAAATTGCCCAACAATTTTTAGGATCCATTTTATCCTGTTCCCCATGTGAAAATGAAAAAAATTAGGCTAAAAGAACATTTTTGTTGGAAAAATTAAAATGACCATTTTTTCCTTCCACTTTGCTTTAGTTCCCGTGAAGCACCTGAAGGGTTAATAATCTTCTTGAATGTAGTTTTGAGTAGCTTGAGGGGTGCAGTTTTTGGAATGGTGTCACTTTTGGGTGTTCTGTCATGTACACCCCTCAAAAAGACTTAAAATGTGATGTGGTCACTAAAAAAAATGGCTTTGTCAATTTTCACAACTGCTAAAGGTGAGCAATTCCACATCAACAAGTGAAAGTGTTTAATTGAGATAAGACCCTATATACGCATTCTTTCTTTCACATAGTTTCCAAAATGGGGTCACTTGTGGGGGAGCTCCAATGTTTAGGCACACAGGGGCTCTCCATACGCGACATGGTGTCCGCTAACTATTGAAATTGTTAGCGGACACCATGTCGCATATGGAGAGCCCATGTGTGCCTAAACATTGGAGCTCCCCCACAAGTGACCTAATTTTGGAAACTAGACCCCCCCAAGGAATGCATCTAGATGCATAGTGAGCACTTTGAACCCCCAGGTGCTTCACAAATTGATCCGTAAGAAGGAAAAAGTACTTTCTTTTCACACAAATTTTCTTTTTTCATTTTTACGGATCAATTTGTGAAGCACTTGAGGGTTCAAAGTGCTCACTATGCATCTAGATACGTTCCTTGGGGGGTCTAGTTTCCAAAACGGGGTCACTTGTGGGGGAGCTCCAATGTTAGGCACACAGGGGCTCTCCATACGCGACATGGTGTCCGCTAACTATTGGAATTGTTAGCGGACACCATGTCGCGTATGGAGAGCCCATGTGTGCCTAAACATTGAAGCTCCCCCACAAGTGACCTCATTTTGGAAACTAGACCCCCCAAGGAATGCATCTAGATGCATAGTGAGCACTTTGAACCCCCAGGTGCTTCACAAATTGATCCGTAAAAATGAAAAAAGAAAATTTGTGTGTAAAAAAAAGTACTTTTTCCTTCTTACGGATCAATTTGTGAAGCACCTGGGGGTTCAAAGTGCTCACTATGCATCTAGATGCATTTCTTGGGGGGTCTAGTTTCCAAAATGGGGTCACTTGGGGGAGCTCCAATGTTTAGGCACACAGGGGCTCTCCATACGCGACATGGTGTCCGCTAACTTTTGGAATTGTTGTGAAACCACCATCCCCTGGCTTTCTTCTTCGGTAGACTGGATATCCATCTTGTCCTGTTTGAGTTTCTTGGACCAGGGATCGTGGGTAATGCCTTGAACACCTGCCATCAATCATACAGGGAGAATTTTTGTTGAGACTCCCACACGGACCATGGATCATGTTTTTTGTGATGGTGTCAATCAGTAATGGGTCAATCTGAGGGTCTGGCAATTCGGAACTGATGATATTGTCAATTTCGGTAGGCTGTATTTTTTGCTTCAGCCAGATCATGATGTGGGCGTGAGGAAGGCCTCTTTTTTGCCATGCAACTGAATACATCCAGCACTGAGTCTCACCATAAATATGTGATTCTGTGATGAGATTAGTCATTTTAGAAAGTTTAGAAAGTTTCTGTTTGAAAACCCGATCAATAAGTTCATGGCGATTCACTGTTTTTTGGCCCAGCAACAGGTGTCCTTCAATTTCCTCCCAGGCAGGATTGCAAGTAAAGGTGATGAAAAGATCTGGACGGCTCACATAAGTCATTGCATCCTGCGTGTATTCATGCATGTGTCGTGGGCTTCCAGTGACAGTTGATAGAAGAATAACCATTTTTCCCAACTCTTTTGGATCAGCATCATTTGCAAAAGCATCTCTAAAGCTACCTTTACACAGAGATATATTGCTTGCAACTCACTGGTTGCAGTGAAATCATGGACACATTGTTACATTTGCACACGGCAACAAAATAGTACAATGTGTCCATGATTTCACTGCAACCAGTGAGTTGCAAGCAATATATCTCTGTGTGTAAAGGTACCTAAATGTGAATATATTCCTCTGCCCTGAGCTTCTTTTGATTTAGTCGGATATATAAAAGACGTTCACTCTCAATCTTTGCATACATGCAGGGCCGCACCGTCCATTGGACAGTGTGAGCCCTGTCATTCAGGCGGCAAGAGGCAGGGGGAGCGGCAGTGCAGAAGGGGGCGGCGCCTCATGCAAACAGCCTCCCCCTGTCATGGCGCCCCCCCCCCGGTACTCACGGCCGCGGCCGGCAATCACTGCCGCGGCTCAGGCGGCAGTGGCGATGCAGAAGGGGCGGCAGTGCTGGGCTCCACTAGCACCCCCCTCCCCCCCCACCCCCCGTAATCGGTGCCGCGGCTCAGGCGGCAGTGGGGCTTGGTGCACCCCTGCATACATGTCAACAATAAATTGGTGGAAGAAGTGTTTGCATTTCAAGATGTGATTTTCCTCTGCAAATCTTGTCATGATCCTATAGGCATAGAAGTCCATGGCAGACACATTTTTTCCTGAAGGGTTGCCTGTTGTAGGATCTGTCTGAGGTATTCCAAAGTGATAAACATCCTGTCCCTGCCAAAAGATGATTGGATATTGCAGACCTGTGAGTTTCAAACTATTGTTCCTTTTCTGAAGCACAATGTCACGGCTTGAAAATCATTACCTACAATCAAGATGGCTACCTCATCAAATGTGGGAGCATTGAAACGTCACTGATATTCACCTTGTGGTGTTTTGTCAGCTCGAATGACAACCTTGTAGTCATCATTTGGCATGCATTCAAGTGCAGTCTTGAAAAGTTGAACATATGGATTGTTGGAGTGAAGGAACTGCTGCAAAATAGTGACAATATCAAGGTGAGTGTTAAGAATTAAAGAGCATCTCCGCTGAGCCTCTGCTTCTGCATTTCCCATGAAGAAGAGTTGAAGAAATTGAGGTTGTTCTCCTTGTAATGGAAGCAGTGACCCTATTGAGTGGTAAACCTGTCCTTGAACTTTAAATGTCGGCATAAATCCTGTTGTAAAGATTTCTTTTGTTGCACCAAATGATGTCATTTGGAAGCAGGAGTTGTACTTCCTTATGTTGTACAAGAAATGCTTTGATATTGTACTGGTACCTGTCATCAGAGACTTTAGGGGACCTGGTGGTGACAGGAGAAGTGGAAGGTTTATCTTGCCATTTGCACAGCATAAACCTGGCAGTTCATCTTTCCATTTCAGGGCACTGCAGTACATGCAGACCAAATCCATTTTTCCTATCTGAACTTTAGGATTATCCTGATAGTTTATGTCTGACTGATAACAAAAGGCAGCATGTTTCAAATCTCCAACCATTTCCTGTGCCCTGGTGGAAGAAATAGCAATTCTCCTAGTGGCAAGTCGGCCTTCTCTCTGCTGAGATGACTCATTGGCCCTTGAGGAAGCAGCTCTTCTTCTCTTATCTGCAAGCCTCACTTCCCTCTCCTCAGAAAGTTCATTGGCTCTTGAGGAAGCAGCTCTTGTTTTCATGTCTGCAAGCCTCACTTACCTCTCTTCAGAAAGTTCATTGGCCCTTGAGGAAGCAGCTCTTGTTCTCTTGTCTGCAAGCCTCACTTCCCTCTCCTCAGAAAGTTCATTGGCTCTTGAGGAAGCAGCTGCTGTTCTTATGTGTGTCAGCCTTGTTTCTCGGTTTTCACATTTTTCATTGGCCGTAATGCAGCTTTACTTTTCGCATCAGCTGACATTCATGCCAAGAAATTCCTTTTCTTCTGAGGCATTATTGTGGTAAAAATAGTCTGTAACTGGCAGTTTCTATATCCTCTCACATAGAGGTAATGTGACTGACATCAGCCTTTCCACCAACACACCCTAACTGACATCCTATCACCTCACACAAGCTTTGTTATACTGAGAATGTCCTTGGTTAATATAGGCAACAAATCATAGCTCAGATTAATTAACTGTAACAAAATAGAAGCTGAGCTGTGATTGGTTGCTATTGGCAGCCTGATAAATCCCGAGGCAACAGGAAGCCCTCCCCTCTGACAGTATATATTGGCTCACACATACACATAATAGACAGGTCATGTGACTGACAGCTGCTGTATTTCCTATATTCCATTTGTTGTTCTTGTAGTTTGGCTGCTTATTAATCAGATTTTTATTTTTATATACCAGACTTGTGTGTGTTTTAGGGCAATTATGTGGCGAGGTTGGTGTATGTGTGGTAAAATGTGTGCTGAAGGTGGTATATGTGTTCAAGCACGTGGTAGTGTGAGGCGCATTTTGTGTGTGTGTTCATATCCCCGTGTGGTGACTATCCCATGTCAGGGGCCCACCCTAGCAACTGTACGATATATATTCTTCGGCGCCATCGCTCTCATTCTTTAAGTCCCCCTTGTTCACATCTGGCGGCACTTTTCCTTTCATTTCATTTCCTTCATGGGGTTAAAATTTTGCCTCACAACATAGCCTATGATGCTCTCTGGGTCCAGACGTGGGACTGTGCAAAATATTGTGGCTTTAGCTGCGATTGTGCAGATGCCAATCCCGGACATACACACATACATGCATATATACATACATACATACACACACACATTCAGCTTTATATATTAGACTAGCTGTACTACCCAGCTACACCCGGGTTAATAAATAACTGATGTTAGCTATAACAAAATAGAATTTGAATATGTCATATTAATGACCTGTAAGAAAATAGAAGCTGAGCTGTGATTGGTTGCTATAGGCAGCCTGATAAATCTCCAGCCAACAGTAAACCCTCCCCCTGGCCGGGCAGTATATGTTACCTCACACATACACATAATAGACAGCTCATGTGACTGACATCTGCCTTAATTCCCTAAACTAAAAAGAAGAAGCAAGCGCAGATAGGGTCTTATCTTTTTAACAATCGGCGGCTTAAGAGCCGTAGTGATCACTGCTCACCTGGTCTAGTTGTGTGACACACAACCAGTATTAAAAGCATGTATTGGCGGCTGCTGCTGGACCCACACCTCCACGTGCTATGTGGTCGAATTCCAGATTTTTCCAGGGACAATGTGTCGTCGGTCCGCTCTACCACAAATAACTTGAATCAAAGGTTCACTCTATACATTTATTTGGATGCATCCAATGCGTTTCAGAGCCTGCTATGCTCCTTCATCAAGGAGTGTATTGATACACTATGATGCCTGTGATCTAATGATCAGGGAGTGACATGGAATTTTATAACTGAACATTCTACGCTCTATTGTGACATCACAATAAAGGGATGGGGCTAACTGGAGGGCCAGAGCTATGTGGAGTGGATGTGGCTATGTGGAGTGCGCAGGTCTATGCTGGGTGAGCGTGGCTATCTGAAGTGGGCATGGCTGTGTGGAGTGGGTGTGGCTATGTAGAGTAAGTTGGGCTATGTGGAGTGGGCGGGGCTTGACACATGGTTTTCAAGAATGTCTGCATGCTTCGAGTCACCTTACAACTTGCCCCTGTCCTTTACTATTCATTAGGTATTATACTTTTTGTATTTATTTCATCCATCTCCCCTTGCCATATACACATGTGTGTATGTACTCGCTCATCTCTTGTTACCCTCAGGGATGAGCGATTTGGGATTATCAGCAGGTACTTCACTGTTATTTACTGTTCCTTATTTGATTGCCTATGTATGAATATATATGACCATAGTTTGGAATACTTGGCGTCTCTCTGCGTCCAAAGCTTCATGAATTTTGTATGTATATTACGGCTTTTTTGCAACGGATATTCCCTAGTCACGTCGCTCCAGTGCTGTGACTTTCTTTCTATATATGTATATAGATGTATACGTGTGTGCTATTTGGAGCTACACACTGGCGGAATGAAGTGGTTAAATGTAGATATGCATACACATATATGTAGGAAAAAAAACCCTTTTTTGTTGTTTTTGTATAATTTTGCACCTCTTCAGTTACTAAGCGTCCCTGTCCCTCGGGGTGAGTGCCATGCTTTAGGCAATGTTGCTATTTTTGCATGACACTCGCTTTTCTCTTTATGTTTAAACCGAGTGTGTCGGCTCACTGGGTCGGCGCTCTTCTGCTCTGGTCTGGTATGTTGAGAATAGTGGCGATTGGCTTAGAGCTGGTCTCGCCGTAGCCACGCCTCCATCCAGCCAGAGTGTGTCGAGCGCCGAGGCCGCAGTTTAGATGGGATCTTATATGCCACAGGAGGAGCGGGTGCCACGGGAATATCCGGGGTTAGTCCCATTCCGGGTCTTGTTGTAAGTGTCCATGAATTACTTTTATGTAAGTTCTGTTTGTTTTTATTGTGTCTTGTCTGTTTGTGCACGATGTTCTTGACAATGTTTGTTGAAGTTGGCCACTTCAAATATGGAGTTACCAGCGGAAGTGATGCATGTTGCCACATGTATTTAGCATGGAGGCTTGCTCACTTTCACATATCTGGACCCGTAGAAGCGATAGAAAGTCGCGAAACGGCGTCGTTGTCCGGCGCCCCCCCGTGCCACCTCCCTGCACCTTGTTTGTCTATGTAACCATGGAATAAAAGGACCACCCACTTTAACTTGGTGAGTGCCGCCTTTCCTTCAAAGAAATTTGTTGTATAATCTGCTGCTTTGGCTGGGCACCACCAAAAGGGGAATCTGCCTATTGGGAAGTGTCCCTGGAATTGATTACTAGTACTGCTAAGTGCCCTGATTACCTTCTTTGTCTATTTATTGACCCTTGACACATACATACATACATACATACATACACTCAGCTTTATATATTAGTTTGACATACTGGAGATTTAATAATGAATTAAGACCAATTTATATAATTATTATTATTATTATTTATTATTATAGCACCATTTATTCCATGGCGCTTTACATGTGAAAAAGAGGCATACATAGACATGTACTACAAACATGAGCAACCAAAGGCACACACAAGTACAGAAGGACAGAGGACCTTCATATCCATACATTCTGTTAAATCTCATCTTTTTTTTAGATACTGTGTTAAAGGGAACCTGTGATCTTAAAAAATGCTATGGCAAGCTGCTGTCTGATACCAGCCTCTAATTGTCTGGTAGAATGTATTGAAGTGCAGGGAGCTGGTGTGTCTCTGGCGCTGATAGCTCAATGTAACATGGGGTCTGAGCAAGATGATAAAGAATAAGTTATTTATAAGAACATGTTTTAATATTGATCACATTTCTTCTTCAGGTACATATAAGGCTAGGGTCACACCTGCACTTTTTTTTCAAATCCTGATCCGGTTTTGAGCTTTTAAAAAGCTCAAAACCGGAGCAGGCTCATAGGAGCCCATTATGGTAACTGGATTGCTTTACAAGCAATCCGGTTACCGGCTCCGGATCTGCAGCCTGCGTGAAAAATCATGCAGGCTGCAGTTTTCGGAGCGGTTCTAGCCTCCGCAATGCAGTAACCGGATTGCTCAGGATGTGTAATCTTGAGCAATGTGGTTACTGTATACTTTGCTTATCCCGGGTGCCGCAGGGATGAGCTAAGTGTTAACAGTGTACAAAAAGCTAAAATATTAATAATAATTGTGCCCACCTCCCCTAGAGACATGCTGCCTACTTAGGTGGGCATGTAATGTGTTAATAACTCCTGTACAGTAAGTCGGCTCCTGTCGGCTCTGTACGTACATTTTTATGAATGAAGCCGCGGCTCCACTGACAGCTGAGCGCATACTATACGTAATGTATGTATAGTATGTGCCACTGTCCAAGGTCCTGTAGGCATTTACAGTAGATCTATGGCGCTGTGCTGCCCATAGATTTACTGTAAATGCATACAGGACCCTGGACAGTGGCACATACTATACGTACATTACGTATAGTATGCGCTCAGCTGTCAGTGGAGCCGCGGCTTCATTCAGAAAATTGAACAGAGCTGACAGTAGCCGGCTTACTGTACATGAGTTATTAACACATTACATACCCACCTAAGTAGGCAGCATGTCTCTAGGGGAGGTGGGCACAATTATTATTAATATTTTAGCTTTTTGTACACTGTTAACACTTAGCTCATCCCTGCGGCACCCGGGATAAGCAAAGTACACAGTAACCACATTGCTCAAGATTACACATCTTGAGCAATCTGGCTACTGCATTGTGGAGGCTAGAACCGCTCCGAAAACTGCAGCCTGCATGATTTTTCACGCAGGCTGCAGATCCTGAGCAATCCGGTTAATGGATTGCAGCTTCAGCCACACATTTTGCTTGCAAAATGTGTGGGAAGCCAATTGCGTTCACCACATCCGGACCTGGATGCGGTGAACGCAATTCTCTGTCAAAGTGTGACCCTAGCCTAAAACAGAGAGAAAATATTGTGCTGGCAGCTTCCAGAGTAACCACAATTTTTTCTGTGGTTCATACTAAATTTTCTCCTGAGCAGCTTAGGCTATGCAGCCTGGTTTCTGGAACAGTGGGAACTCATTCTTGGGTGACAGTTCTCGTGAAAATCAGAGCTGTACTATTAGTACAAATGAACTATAAACCTCAGCACAAGTTCTGCTATAACACATTCAGCCATGAGTGGTTCATTCTTGAGTCTATACTCCTGTCAATATTTTTATGCATAGAGATAACAGGCACATTTGAACAAGCACATAGCTCCAGACAGTGAGAGCCATGATTAGGAGACTTGTTGAGACCAGATGATTTTGAAAATTTTGCAACAGCAGCTTGTCAGGAGCAGGAGGTAGATGAGGAGCTGACTGCTGTATACAACTCAATGCACTGGAGAGAGGTGGCTGGTATGTTAGGGGATAACTTCTCTTCTGGAGTGTAACTACTGCCCACTCATGGTCAGAGTCTGGGCAGGCACTAGTTGTTGAGCGCCATGGTAACCAACTGTTCTCTATGAACAATAAAAGCTATTATTACAGGTGAATGACAACAAATAGAAGAATCAAGTCAGTTGCAAATTTGTATATTTTTACTGTGTGTAACTGATTATGGCAATTTAATAATTTGAGAGTTCTCTTTGAAGAATGCATAAATCTGTTTATAAAGGTGCCATAATCCTTGTGAAAAACAAAATTTCACATGTCCAGCAGTTACTTCAGATTTTCAATCAATTTTTATGGATGACAATAACAGGAATAATGATCGGGTACAAGAGTCATTCATTTTTTTAATACTTTTGATCTTTTTAATACTGACTATTACAAAGGCATATCAACTGGACAGGCGAATTTACTTTAAAGGTTCTTAAGCTACGTACATAATTCCAGAACTGATATGACTTTTGTGTCACTTGATTAATATGGTAGAATTCTAAGAGTCTCGTATGAGGCAAGTTGTCATGACCCCTTTGGTGGCTCTGGATATCGTATACTCACCCGGAACCTATTCCTTTCACATTGGTCCTTCTTTGATTAGTCAGAGAATAGAACATAAGGGTAAGCTAAAATCTTTTTTCTTTCTTGAGATAAATAATGGTACTTCCTTTCTTTTGGTTATATGGGTTACTTTTATAGAATATATCAGAAAAAGATATATTTTAAAAAATCATAGAGAAAGGAAACTGGCTTCAAATTGATTAACCTCCCTGGTGGTATGATTATGTCAGGAATTTTGTGCTAAAAGCAGTACCATTTTTTTGCATGGAAATTTGGTGTTATGTACTGTCGGCCTGCAATTCTTAGTAATTACCTGATCAAAGAAGACTCTAGTAGACCTCTCAGATGAGATAAAGTTTGAAACATAAAATCATGAATTATAATTAAATAAATAATATAATTTTATTTAATAATCAATAATCTTATACCTGGCGGTATGATTATGTCTGGAATTTTGTACTAAGGGTACTTTCACACTAGTGTTTTTTTGAAATTGCGGCAGATGCGGTGAAAAAAAACAATCTGCCGCGATTACCGCATAACCGCGACACCTGCGGCACAGTTGCGGCAAGCCCCATGCAATGTCTATGGGGCTTGCGGTAAGGGTGCGGCAGGTGCGGCAAGTGCGGTTTCAGCACTTGCGGCAGGTGCGGCCGTGAAAAAAACCGCATCTGCCGCGATTGCCGCCGCATAACCGCTGCACTTGCGGCGCGGTTGCGGTAATCGCCATAGTAAGTATAGGGGGACTTGCGGCAGGTGCGGCAAGTGCGGTTTTGCACTTGCGGAGGGTGCAGCTGCGAAAAAAAACGCGGTCAACCGCGTTTTTTTTTCGCGGCCGCACCTGCCGCAAGTGCTGAAACCGCACTTGCCGCACCTGCCGCACCCTTACCGCAAGCCCCATAGACATTGCATGGGGCTTGCCGCAACTGTGCTGCAGGTGTCGCGGCTATGCGGCAATCGCGGCAGATGCGGTTTTTTCACCGTATCTGCCGCGACCGCGGGTAAGCCCGAGCTTGACTCGGGGTTAGCGCTTCTGGCAGTGAATGTTAACCCCGAGTCAGGCTCGGGAATACCGCTAGGAAGGTTAAGTAAAGTTATCGCTCAACTTATATTTCCTGGGACAGCTTTAACTGCAGATCCTTCACTTCAATGATATAGAAGATGGCCCAGTTGTGGTATGACAATTTATTAAATGCTCACGCTTTATAATCTAATATGGACTGATGCTACTTCATGGAGAGAGAAAAGACTTAAGTAGAGGCATACTGATCGCAGTTGCAGAAAGCATAACAGCAACTGGACCCATGCCGTAGGATGCCTGCACAGTCTAGCACCTACCTAAACCAGATGTGCATTCAAGGATGCATATTCAGCTGAACTGTATTGCAGTGAAGAGACCTGTCAGGTCCCTGCAATGCAGTGCATGTCACCAGTCAATCAGAGGCTGCCAGCTGATGGTGGCATGCTAGGTACTGGCATGCATGGAAATGATGTCATTCATCCAATAGCATCAGTTGAGTGTCATCTGCCAGCCTCAGCGCCGGTTACAGATGAGGACATCATTGATTTAATGTGAGAATGGAGTAAGTTGAACAACATTTGGGAGGGGGGGGGTTGAAGTGAGTCAATTTTTATAGCAATGTTTTATTTGTTGACTCATATAAGTTTAAAACACAGCGAAGATTGCAAAGGAAACTGCCTTTCCGCATATGATATTAATTTTAGTTTTTTTAATACGTTAGAGAACAGCGGCAGAAGGGGGACAAATATAGCCAGAATGGGCCCAGGATGGGAGAAATATATGAAGCGATGGCCGGGGGACCACCGAGGTGTACAATGAATTAGGATACACTGAGACCCTGTGCAAATAACAAAGGGTGAATTTATTGACAGGCAGGGAATGATGTGGATAAAGCAGGTTCAAACAGGGGTATGCAGTGGCAAAGGATGATTTAACAAGATTAATACCGGCACGGTATAATGCTACTCTACATATTACCTCACTGGCCTCTGTTAGATGGGCCACACGGCTGTCGTGTCCTAACTACTGAGGCCTACACTATACCCTAAGGTGTGCACAATGAGAATAAAACTCACAGTGATGTTGGGACACAGGTCCTGTCCCAGGAGCCCCCAACAGCCTAGTTTTGTGGTTCAGTCTTCTCTTGGCTGGATTGATGAGACATAATCTTCTCTTTGCTTCACGGTCCTCGCAGTCTGCCTTAGATCTGTAAATCCCGTTCCGGGTCTTGGGTAGGGCCACCAAAGCTTATTGACTCCTCGGGGAAGCACATGGCTGTCACCTTCTAAGCAATCACAAAGTCTGCACAAAACTCTAGACCAACAGAGCAAACAGGCAGCATGACCTTTAACAAAGATCCACACACTGCTCTTCACAGCACCACACCTTACTGGTGGCCTGCCCAGACCCGTGGCCTTGAGGGGAAGACAGTCGCCAAAATTAAAGGATTGAAGTTTTTATCACTTGATGCCACCTGTAGTGCCTGGTGACTAGACACCAGCACCGCCACAGTCCTCCGGAGGGTGGTGGTACTGCGGCTAGGGTGTAGTAGCTCCCTACAGGTAGAGCTAATCCTCCGGGGCAGTGCCACCCGATGATGGCACGATGCAAACCATCAAGAAAAGTCAATGAAGCAGGACAGAGACACAGAGGCATTTCACTCTTCCAGGTACTTTACTTGTAGGACCAAACCGAACAAGATGGTGGTACAGTTCACAGTACTCCAGCAGGACGGCCGGGTAGTCTCAGCAGAATGCAGAATCTGTGGAAGTCTCTGGTAGTACCTTCTTGGATCTACCCCTGTCCTGTCCCTTCTCTCTCTTCGGTGCCTGCTTCGCGAGCAGTAGTACAACCCAGGGGAAAAACACCCTGAGAGCGTCTTCAGAGCCGGACGAGTACAGTCCGAGGATGAACACTCCAGGCTGCGTTGTCAGACCCGTGTACTCTGGGTGTACAAGTCAGGACCTTTCTGTCTGGGCAACGTCTTTCTCTAGCCCTCTTTTGAAGCCCCCTTTCTCTCTCGGGTAAGCTCCCGTTCTCCGTCTTTCCTCGGGGAAGACACTCCTGAAGACTCCCCGTGTGTTCCACCTTGCTCCTCTCACACTTTCCCCCAACTCTCCAACTAACTCTGGACCTCCCCCGGTTATATTGGTGGGTGTGTTTTGGGATCAGATCCTTCCACAGTGTTATGCATTCTACTTACAACAGGGATGACCACACGCTCATCTTTGGGTGTAGTACCCCACTTGTGACGCCTGACCAGTGGGGTGCCACAGCAGCGTGTTTCTTACTGTCCATAGCATTGACACCCCCTTCATATATACCATGATGGGGTACATATGCCAAAAGGGGGACATACATATACCTGGAAGGGGCCCAGGAAGTTAGATATATATACTTTGAAGGTGCTCAGGTTGGCTGCAGGTCATTTGTATCTCCCAGAAGCGATTGGATTGTGCAGCAAGGTGCCTCTCTAAGAGGCAGTGTAAAAATAAGAATTAATTGATTTATAAAGTTTTTAAAAACCTGTAAAAAAAACCACAAGTTCAAATCACCCCCCTTTTCCCCCAATCACAATAAAAGTATTACAAAAATTTAAAAAAACAGGTTTGGTATCGCCGTGTTCAGAATCGCCCACTCTATCATCTTATTAAATGCATTAATGAGAGCCGTGATCTCCGTAACAGAAAAAATGGTCCAAAAGCCAAAATTCAGTTTTTTTGATCGCCGCAACAGTGCTATAAAATGCAGTAACGGGCAAATAAAACTGCGGATCGCTCCAAAAATTATATCATTAGAAACGTTAGCTCAAGTCACAAAAAATAAGTCATCAGACTGCCCCAGATCCTGAAAAATGAGGACGCTACGGGTCGCAGAACATGGCGCAAAAAGTCAGTTTTTGTTTTTTTGCAAATTTCTGAATTTTTTTTCACCACCTAGATACCAGTAAAGGTATACATGTTGGGTGTCTCCGAACTTGTACCGACCAGAGGCATCACCCGATCATGACAGTTTTACCATATAGTGAACATGGCGACTAAAATACCCAAAAAACAAACGTGTTATTGCACTTTTTTTGCAATTTCACTGCATTTAGAATTTTTTTGCAATTTCCCTGTACACTATATGGTAGAATAAATTATTGGATATGAAAGTACAACTCGTCCCGCAAAAAACAAGTCATCATATGTCTATATTGACGGAAAAATAAAAAAGTTATGGCTCTTGGAAGCAGGGGAGCAAAAAGCGAAAATGAAAAATGAAAAATTCCCCACCATGAAGGGCTTAATATAATAACATAAAGCCATAATAACAGAAAAATAACATGCAATCTTCGCATTTTAACAATGGCCACTGAGGCTATTTCAAAATCATACTTTGTGTCCTTTCAGGAAAGGTTTTCAGCAGTTTTCATATCATCAAAGGTAGGATTACAATGAGCGTTAACCAGTGGCGTGCCCCCCTGGCGTTAACACCTTTATACACAGCTGAGAACATAGGATCCACCAACCCCAATATGCAATATCCCATCTGACCCTGCTCCCCTCTGCTCATAATGACTTTATCACACACTTGTTAGATACTTCAACAAAAAAATATAGTGTCAGAGTCTAAAAAAGCCCCAGTGGCTATTGTGAAGATTGCAACAATTTTATTTTATGCCGAATACAGATTGTGATATACAAAAAATAACATACACACAATAACCTAACTTAACAATAGGTCATTTTCTGCGGATAGCTTCCACTTAGGAAATTTGGGTTTGGTATTAAGGAGGACCTGTCACCCCCCTGCTGCATGGCAATCTAAATGCACCACTCAATGAAGCATGCCTGCTGCATTCAGGGATGGGGTCCCCCATGGCTCTAGCCCCCCTGTGCGCTGAGAAATAGACTTTATAAATATTACATATAGTGAATCTGGAGGGCCTTCCTTCTTATGGAGTCAGTGCTGGCACGGAGGTTCTCCCCGCCTTCGGACGCTCTATGCCGCCTCCTGCTGCTCTGTTCCTCCTCCTTATTGTGTCCGCCCCCCTCCTCACCTGCGCCGACGTCCAAGCTTCTGATCTCACGCAGGCACATAGGGAAGCCGTGATGTCAGCCGCCGGCTCCCGTCCTCGCTGTGCGCCTATGTGAGAACAGAAGCTTAGACGCAGGTGAGGAGGAAGGGGGAAGACACAATAACGAGGAGGAAAAGAGCAGCAGGAGGCGGCACAGAGCGGCCAGAGGCAGAGAAAAACCTCTGTGCGAGCACTGACTCCATAAGAAGGAAGGCCCTCCGGACTCACTATATATATAAGATTTATAAAGTCTATTTCTTAGTGCACAGGGGGGCTAGAGACATGGGGGACCCCCTCCCTGAATGCAGCAGGCATGCTGCATTCAGTGGTGCATTTAGATTGCCATGCAGCAGGGGGGGTGACAGGTCCTCTTTTAAAGGGATTCTCCATAGTGGAACACTGGTTCTCTACTTACACTTAAAGATTATGGAAAAATACTGAAAAGAGAATAGACGATATTAACAGAAAAGATCTCATACACGACTCCAAGAAAAGTAATAAACTGAAAAATATGGGGAACTTTGCCACAGTTTTTAGCAATCAGTATGGAGCAATAAAACAAATAAATACATTCTTACCAGGTCTTTCCCAGGATGATACTTTAACATGAATTCTTAAACAGGGATGCAGCTTTGTAGCCAAGAGGGCCAGATCTTGTTGGAGGAACTACTTGTACCCAAGTTTATACTACAGTAATTCTCCAACAGGGAACATGGCTCTCACACATGGGATTCTGTAAATGTGGTGGTCTTAAATGTTTGGTATTTATATTTGCTCTTAAGGGTATCTGCACATGATCCGGAGGCACTACGTTTGTCAATTTTTTGCATTTTTTGTTTAACTGAAATATTTCTGTTCTTATTGTAATGGCAGAATGCCACTTTTCTTTTTATTATTATTATTATTAGCAAAAATGACAAACACAATTCTGGGATGTATTAATAGCAGCATACAGTTTATATCCCGTGAAGTCATTATCGTCCTCTACTCTGCTTTGGTCAGACCTCATCTGGATACTGTGTCCAGTTCTGGGCTCCACATTATAAAAAAACAAACAAACTGGAGCAAGTTCAGAGAAGGGTGACCAGAATGGTGACCGGTCTGCAAACCATGTCCTATGAGGAACGGTTAAAGGATTTGGGAATGTTTAGCTTGTATAATAGAATACTCATGGGAGACTTAATAGCTGTCTACAAATACCTCAAGGGCTGTCACACTGTAGAGGGTTCAGTTTTATTCTCATTTGTACAAGGAAAGACTAGAAGCAATTGGATAAAACTGAATGGGAGGAGACACAGATTAGATATTAGAAAAAAAACGTTTTGAAAGCGAGGGTGATCAGCGAGTGGAACAGGCGGCCATGAGAGGTGGTGAGTTCTCCTTTAATGGAAGTCTTCAAACAGAGGCTGGACAGACATCTGTCTGGATGAAGTAGTAAATCCTGCTTTGAGCAGGTGGTGTGACCAGATGACCCAGGAGGTCCCTTCCAGGCACAACAATAAGAAGACTTTTCAATTGTCAATTTGTAAACTGTAGCTGTCAAAGTGTTTTGTTCAAAGCTCACACGGTCACGGCGGCATCTGGCACTGTTCACACTACAGATTCCGACACTCCTCAATGAGGTTTTTCGCTTGCTTATGAGTTCCACAGTCAGGCTTGGGCGTCAACCAGCTGTGTTCTCACCAGTGACCAGGCTAGCAGCAGTTAATAACTGTGTGACTCCTGATTACCTCAGGGATCACATGTTCTTGGAGACCTATCACAGTTGCTCCCTGCCTTTTTAAGTTGGTGGAATCTGTTTTCTCATGCTGACTATACCGTCAGCATTGCTCCTGCAATATCGGTCCTTTTCTTGCTATTCCAGTAATCTGGTATCAGTTGTGACTTGTTTTGTGCTTGGTGAAAACTTCCTTGTTGTACTTTTACTACTGCTTGTACTTGTTTCCTCCCTTAATACTTATTGAATTCTATTTGTGTGTTAGTTGCTGTAAGCTTGTGTTTTGGTTCTCCCCTGCGTGTCCTTAACTGTGAGTTCCTTTGCTTCCCAGTTCTGGGGGAAGGGGAAGTGGGAATCAGCTCAGAGCTATACAGGATCAGGGACAGGGTGGGGACTCAGGCCTCTCCACCACCAGGAGTGCCCCTGAAGTTAGGGATAATTTAGGGCTTCCTAGCTTGAGGGGTAAATCAGGCACCGAGGTTTCCCTTTTCTCCACAGTCCTTGAGACAGTGACTCATTGATATATTTTATTTATACTGTTCAGTTTACTTGATACATAACAAAAATCATCTTGTTTAAATGCATGTTTAAACGAGGAAATGTAGGACAAGCTGATTATGGGTGACTAAATAGTGGCATAGTAAACTCATTACTGGACCTCATCATTCACCTGGTGGCAGTTTACTTGATGTGAATAAGCGTATGGTTACATATAGGATTGGAGTTAATGCTGTGTAAATCCCTTTCATGTGTACTCTCAATATAAAGTCCATATAAGCAGACTTCGCTATAATACTGTATGGCTCACTGTCTGACTCATTTGGGAAGACATAGATAGGTGAAAGTATTAGATAATAGTTTCACACAGTGATATGAGATAGCGTTGTCCGTGGTTCGCCCATTGCACTCAGCCGCTTTATGAAAACTAATAAGATGTGTGAAGGAGATGTCTAGGTTGTATACCAAATATGTCCACTTCTCGGCAGTAATCACAGACATCATACAAACTATGCCGAGAGCACAATGTAGAAATCAAGTAATTACTTTTACCAAGAAGAATAAGAGGATGTGACATTGAGCAGAGGGAATACAAAGTGTTTGAGTCTAAGAAATATTGAATGACTCAGAATGTATTGTTCTGACATATTCTTCCAAATAGAAACAAAATAGAATTTAGAAGCCGTAAATAGTATAAAAGGGCGAAAAGAAGAAGGCAACTTACAGAAATCTATGTGAAAATAATGTAGCCTAGAGAAAGCTACAGAGGCAGGATGGCTTAGTAGTTAGCAATCTATGGTGGCTCAGTGGTTCGCACTGTGCCATATATAGGGTGGCTCAGTGGTTAACAGTGCAATCTTGCGGTCCTGGGGTCCTGGATTCAATTCCCACCAAAGACAACATGAGCAAGGAGTTTGTATGTTCTCCCTGTGTTGGTGTGGGTTTCCTCTGAATTCTCCAGTTTCCTCACACACTCCAAAGACATACTCATCGGTAATTGCGAGCCTCAAAGAGGACAGAGATGATGATGGATGTAAACAGCTATGGAATTAACAGCATTATATAACTGAATAAATATTATTGTATTAAAAGCAGTGTATGTTATAGCAGGCTACAGATGCAAATTGTCTCTTCAGTGAGGAAGTAGATAATGCCACCTATTGAAGGCAGCAATCCTAAAAGTCAAAATTGTCTATTTAACAAACCATTTATTCTGATTTAGGATTTATGTAATATTTGAGCCCCAATCTGCAGATGCTGCATTTCAGGGTAACTGCCCCTCATCAGTGCAGTATGTGAGATCTAATCTGGCTGTATGAGAGACTAAGACGAGGTCTGGGGGAATAGCTATTCACCTTGTGGAGAGGAATCTGCCTGCAGGCATGAGGAGACTTATAGCCACAATGCTCCTCTGGGAAATATGCAAACTGTCACTTCAGGGAGAAAGTAGATGGACTCTAGTGCCATCAATTGGAGGTAGCAATCGTAAAAGTCATAATTGACTCTTTAACAAGCCTTTTAATATGACTTAGGATTTGTGCCAGATCGGAGCCCCAATCTGCAGATGCTGCGTTTCAGGGTAACTGCCCCTCATCAGTGCAGTATGTGAGATCTGATCTGGCTGTATGAGAGACTAAGACGAGGTCTGGGGGAATAGCTATTCACCTTGTGGAGAGGAATCTGCCTGCAGGCATGAGGAGACTTATAGCCGCAATGCTCCTCTGGGAAATATGCAAATTGTCACTTCAGGGAGAAAGTAGATGAACTCTAGTGCCACCTATTGGAGGTAGCAATCGTAAAAGTCATAATTGACTCTTTAACAAGCCTTTTAATATGACTTAGGATTTGTGCCAGATCGGAGCCCCAATCTGCAGATGCTGCGTTTCAGGGTAACTGCCCCTCATCAGTGCAGTATGTGAGATCTGATCTGGCTGTATGAGAGACTAAGACGAGGTCTGGGGGAATAGCTATTCACCTTGTGGAGAGGAATCTGCCTGCAGGCATGAGGAGACTTATAGCCACAATGCTCCTCTGGGAAATATGCAAACTGTCACTTCAGGGAGAAAGTAGATGGACTCTAGTGCCATCAATTGGAGGTAGCAATCGTAAAAGTCATAATTGACTCTTTAACAAGCCTTTTAATATGACTTAGGATTTGTGCCAGATCGGAGCCCCAATCTGCAGATGCTGCGTTTCAGGGTAACTGCCCCTCATCAGTGCAGTATGTGAGATCTGATCTGGCTGTATGAGAGACTAAGACGAGGTCTGGGGGAATAGCTATTCACCTTGTGGAGAGGAATCTGCCTGCAGGCATGAGGAGACTTATAGCCGCAATGCTCCTCTGGGAAATATGCAAATTGTCACTTCAGGGAGAAAGTAGATGAACTCTACTGCCACCTATTGGAGGTAGCAATCGTAAAAGTCATAATTGACTCTTTAACAAGCCTTTTAATATGACTTAGGATTTGTGCCAGATCGGAGCCCCAATCTGCAGATGCTGCGTTTCAGGGTAACTGCCCCTCATCAGTGCAGTATGTGAGATCTGATCTGGCTGTATGAGAGACTAAGACGAGGTCTGGGGGAATAGCTATTCACCTTGTGGAGAGAAATCTGCCTGCAGGCATGAGGAGACTTATAGCCGCAATGCTCCTCTGGGAAATATGCAAATTGTCACTTCAGGGAGAAAGTAGATGAACTCTAGTGCCACCTATTGGAGGTAGCAATCGTAAAAGTCATAATTGACTCTTTAACAAGCCTTTTAATATGACTTAGGATTTGTGCCAGATCGGAGCCCCAATCTGCAGATGCTGCGTTTCAGGGTAACTGCCCCTCATCAGTGCAGTATGTGAGATCTGATCTGGCTGTATGAGAGACTAAGACGAGGTCTGGGGGAATAGCTGTTCACCTTGTGGAGAGGAATCTGCCTGCAGGCATGAGGAGACTTATAGCCGCAATGCTCCTCTGGGAAATATGCAAATTGTCACTTCAGGGAGAAAGTAGATGAACTCTAGTGCCACCTATTGGAGGTAGCAATCGTAAAAGTCATAATTGACTCTTTAACAAGTCTTTTAATATGACTTAGGATTTGTGCCAGATCGGAGCCCCAATCTGCAGATGCTGCGTTTCAGGGTAACTGCCCCTCATCAGTGCAGTATGTGAGATCTGATCTGGCTGTATGAGAGACTAAGACGAGGTCTGGGGGAATAGCTATTCACCTTGTGGAGAGGAATCTGCCTGCAGGCATGAGGAGACTTATAGCCGCAATGCTCCTCTGGGAAATATGCAAATTGTCACTTCAGGGAGAAAGTAGATGAACTCTAGTGCCATCTAATAAAGGTAGCAATCCTAAAAGTCATATTTGACTCTTTAACAAACCTTTTAACACGACTTAGAATTTGTGCCACATCAGAGCCCCGATCTGCAGCAGGCTACATAGTAATATCGGATCCTATGTAAGGCTCTGTTCACATGTAGCATTTTTTTCTGCTAAAAAAATTTAGCAGCTCTTAACAGTACCATCAAAAGCTATGATATTTCATAAATGTCATGCATATGTTTCTTTTTCTTCCTGACTCAACTTGAGAACTGCATAATTTTTTGTCAATTATTTCAGTATGTTTGCAATTTTTTTTCACCCTTGGAAAGAAATAAAAAAGTGAAAAGAAAACACTGCAAAAACAATGCGATAGACATTTTTGTAGTGTTTTTGCTGCATTTTTTGTTATTAGTTATGTGCTGTAGACAAAGTACATGAATTCCTTACCCAAAAAAATTGCAAAAAACAAGCAATAGTGTCACAAAAATGCCACAAATCTTTTATTTTGAACATGTTTTTACTGCCAAGAGAGCATGCTTTGCCTACAGAATGCTTCACAAACTCTTGGCGTGAACATAACTTAATGCTATTTTAAAGAAGGTTACGTAGAAACTGAATAACCTATAACAAAGCAGTATAACATATGTACATGACTCGCCCCAGGGCAGGGTACTCGGATCTCGGGCTCGGGTGCAGTCTGGGTTGTCACGGGTGGCTGCCCGAGGCCGTAGCCCTGGAGGTCAGTGAAAAAAGGGAATGTTATTATTTACAGGAATTATGTACAATTTTTGTCTTTGTGACGCCACCTGCTGAGTCTGGTGATGCTCACCAGCGTCGCCACAGTCCTCCGGTGGTCGGTGGTATTGCGGCTGAGATGGATTAGTCCCTGCAGGCGGGACTGGACCACCGATGCTATAAGAAAACAGTTTGTATTGATAGGATGCAGCAGAGTCAGAACTTCACTTCACTGGGTAACTTTTACTGACAAACTTCGCCAAAGTCATACAGTTCAGCAGGTCAATAGATGTTATAACGGCAAATGCTCCGGATGCTGCAATTGGAATGTCTGGCTGCTGTAGATAGATCCCTCCTTATATTCCTTTTTTTTTCCTTTCTTTCCTTTTCCTCCCAGTGGCGGTGAAGTCTGACTCTTAAAGATGGTCTGACCTCCTGCTGCGTTTCTCTTCCTTTCTGTTTCTCTTCCTCCTGTGTGGTCTCCGGGACAACCTTCTCTTAAGTTAAGCAGTGGCCTCTGCTCCTAGCTTTTGGCTCCCTTTCTTGACTCACTCAGAAGACTGGGGCTGTATCTGTAATATCCCCGTTCATCGGATTCTCTGTGAGCCGTATAGGATCTCACAGTTACGGGCTCCGGTACCAGTTTTCCTTTCTCGAACTAGCTCGCCGCGGAGCTTCAGTTCCTACCCTCTGTTTTCTGGGATCTGTCCTATTCTGGGCCCCTCAGCTGAGGAGTCCCACTTTAGCCTTTGCTTCTCGACTCTCACTGATCTTTCCGGAACTCCTTCCTCTCTGAGTCCTCTACTCTGTCTTCTCTGAACTAAATGGTTCCCCTAGTGGTCCCTATCTCTCCTCCCGGGGTCCCTCCCACCTACTACTCTAGTGTGTGGGTGTTACTCTAGGGTTCCATCTAGTGACCATTGTTCCAATTGCAGTGGGGTGACTACACCGCTTTTCTGGGTGTAGTACCCCTTTTGTGGCACCTACGTAGTGGGGCGCCACATACAGTTACATAGAAATAATGTAAAATATGAAAGGCTTTATTAAAATATCATGTCTATAAAAGCCTACGTAGGATCAATCATTCCTATAGAAGGTTATGAAGAAACAATGTATGCTACGCTATAGAAAGCTATAAAGAATAATGCAGCCAATGGAAGGCTAAATGGAAACAATTGCATAAAAACAATATAAATTATAGAAGGCAACATAAACCCAATGTAATTTAAGGTGAAGTAGTAACAGTACAAATTATTCAAGGTAATGTAGTAACAATGTAATTTATAGAAGAGACGCCTCTGCTACTGGACAGACAAATACAGCCCCCCAAACATATAGCACATAACCACTATGACCATATCTTTACATTGGTAACTACTTCCTGGATAACGTGGCCAAGAGATGACCATACACTCATTGCGAGGGTCCCATGGCTCCTAGGACTTACTATAATAGGAGCTACCTTTTTTTAAGGGGACTTCCTGCAGATTAGAGGCCCAAACTATGCTACCTTATGAAGCTCCATCCTACCCAGCTATCCTAACTTACATGTACCTCCAGTATTTGTATGGTGACTAAGCTCCCATGTGTAGACAATGGCCAGACAGCTCAATAGCTCTGCCCTCCTGTGATGCTGGGTATCAGAGAAATCGTGGTATCAGGACCGTGCTGTTGCCAATTAATCCTCTCCAAGATAATTGTCACAGCATATGGTGGTTTATTCAACGCATTTCGAAGAGTCTCCTCGCTTCTTCATCAGGAAATTCACACTTGTTTATTGTTGTCTCCTGTGATACTATACAGATCACCCCACTCATCTAGACTTATTCCAGCGACTCTGTGATCAAGACCACCCAAGGGTTGTCGAAATGTTACCTTCGAAACATTACCTCCCATTGTCGCCTTACTCACTAATAAAGTTGACTTTTTATTTGCAACTAATCTGGAAACAGTGTGCAGTGATTACTTTTCTATGACAGTTGTGAATTGTTAGCTGGCATCAAGCCCAGGGGTTAATAATACAGAGGGATCTACCAGACACCCCTATTAACCTGGTAAGTGACTACCAGCGTTCCAACCTTTCCTCACTATCAGAGGCTCTAAAGAATACCTGGTAGTCAGTTAGTCATGCCCCTCCAGGGTAGGCCAGGTACATGCTGGAGTGAGTCCACACCCACCAGCTTTATAGAAACCAACTATAAAGGGGGCCATTTTGCTTCAATTAAGATGTCCACTATTTTGCAGACACTCAAAGGGAAAATAAACACACTCCCATTATAGATAAAGAGACACAAATGATGGCTTTTGCGTCCATCATGCAACTGATACAATACTTGCACAAAACCGATGGTGGTTATGGTGGTGTATTTATATACTCATGGTAGTTCTAGTAATGTCTTCATGTACTGATGGTGGTTCTAGTGCCATATTTATGTACTGATGTTAGTTCTGGTGACATATTAATTTACTCATAGTGGTTCTAGTAATGTATTGATGGTGGTTCCAGTGATTTACTCTGGTTCTGATGTCAAGTTCATGTAGTGATATAAACATTAAGAGTGACGAGCACACCTATAAGTGTAGGTGCTAGCAAGAGAAAAATCATTACTATATACATATAATCCGCTGCACACTACACACTACAAGATACAAGTATAAGGTATAGCATAATGGCTAAGTGTATAAAGCTAATGAAATTTGGATGAGGAAAATTGCAAAACTGCTAAGAATCTACATAAGCAAAATGAGAATTTTAGTTAATGTAATGCATTACATATAAGCCCGATAACCAGTCTTCAAGGTATTCTCATGTATATCGGGTCCTACCATATGCCTCTGTCTGCGGTAAAAATCATCTGAGGATGTAAGTGCCTCTAGGTGCATTTTAAAACCTGCGTGTATGGGTGTGGTTGAAGACTTGATAAAACAAGGAATGAACTAGATGGTAAACTGGACTAGCTATCAGGCTATGTAGGGTGCTCAAGTCAAAAAACAGTAATATTAACATTAAGAGTGACGAGCACACCTATAAGTGTAGGTGCTAGCAAGAGAAAAATCATTACTATATACATATAATCCGCTGCACACTACACACTACAAGATACAAGTATAAGATATAGCATAATGGCTAAGTGTATAAAGCTAATGAAATTTGGATGAGGAAAATTGCAAAACTGCTAAGAATCTACATAAGCAAAATGAGAATTTTAGTTAATGTAATGCATTACATATAAGCCCAATAACCAGTCTTCAAGGTATTCTCACTTGAATTCCCAGTGAGGCTATAGACTACTATATATAAATATAGAGGGCCCCTGAGTTCCTAGGTGCTGTGAACCACTATTTTGGCTTGTGTCAGAAGATGATCACATGATTGGCACAGCCTAGGTCACGTGATCAGATCCTGGCACAGACACAGGAAGAGACTGAGGAGCAGGGAGCACGGAGCAAGCGTTGGCGAGTAAGTAATAGTTGTTAGTTTAATGTGTGTGTGACTCACCGTAGCTGGGTTCGCAGGTCTCAGGCGATGCTTCACTTGTCACGGTTCCGTGCTTGAGGCTGTGGGGCCCGATGGTCAAATGAAAAGGGGATTGAGTGATTGGAATAAAGTCTTATTTGTCTCGTGACGCCACCTGTGGGTGTCCAGTGATGGCACCGGCGCTGCTTGGGCCTCCGGGGGATGTGCGGCAGCTAGATGGGATGCTCCCCACAGGATGAGCAGTAATCCCCGGGGCCAGGAGCTGCACTGGAAGTAATATGGCAGCTCGGGTAGTTTAGTATCAAACCGGGAAGAATGTACGGACACATAAAGTCTTTTCAGTACCTTTTACTGGTGTCAACAGGTACACTCGGGGATGAAGTAGACACTTGTAGAGATATCACAGCAAGCAGCGGTATAGGCTTCCTTGTGTACGCAGTTTCTAGTGAGTCCAGCGGGTATAGAATCCAACCAAACCGGAGTTGTACTCCTTAGTGTGATGGGTTACACCTGAGTTTGCTGCACTGAGGGCACTATAAAGGAACTGCTGTCGAATTCTTGACTCCGGGCTCTCATCTGGTGGCGCTTCAGGCGTCCAGGGAGCTAAACTCCCTTGTTGGGGTACTGGTTTCTTTGCAGCCTGCACTATGGCTCCTGCAGCTCGGACCCAGTGACCGGACTTGTTAGGGTGAGTCAGAATGACTCCTCTGCCCCTATTCTGTGTTTGCCTCCTGCTCCTATGACCCCTGTTGCAAGGGTCTACCACTTTCCGAGTGTGCTGGTATGGGCCTAGTGTGGCACCAGTACCAGGTCAGCTCTCCTAGCTGTTTACAGTTCTAAAGTGACTGCACACTCCGCAGTTTCTCCCTCCAGGACCCGAATTTATAGGGGGAACTGGCTTAAGGCAACCAGTGGAGCTCCCCCTACAGGCCTGAGGAGAAAGGTGTGTTGTAGTGTTTAGTAAGTGGGGGCTGCTTGCTGTGTACTTTTCCATTTGTGTCCTAAGAGTTCCTGTGGTGCCCAAACCAGGGTGCCACATGTGCACCAGCAGGGGACATATAGTGTGATGGGGGGCCACATTCAGCACAAGGGGGCTTATGGCATGATGGGGGCCATATCCAGTACAGGGGGCTAATGTGCCAGTACAAGAGTGCCAATGTGCCAGCACAAGGGCGCTAATGTGCCTGCACAAAGGGGCTAATGTGCCAACCCAAGGGGGCCATATGCAAGATATGGGGGCTGTATCCCAGGATGAGGGACACATATGTGATTTGTAAGATGGACATTGGCATTATAAGACAGACCCCATTTAACATTAAAAATTATTTTTTCTCTTTTCCTTCACCAAATTTGGGGGTGCATCTTATAATCAGGTGCGTCTTATACAGCGAAAAATATGGTATTTTTCTACAAAGTGCCCACCTAACCCCTCGGGAAGGCAAGAGGTAGCCTAGGAGGTTGTCTATCTTGCATACCCCTCAACTCGGCCCTGAGTCTATCTACATAAAGTCTAGCTTCTGTAATCCACTGAAGGGTTCCCCTGAGTTGCAGTATGATACAATTATTGTATTTATTAAAAATATACCACGAAAATATCTGTATTAAAAAATTATTTTATGCCTGCAAGATTTACAATGAATGGCATAGCCATTGGTGTCAATCACGTCTTCAACCTGAAAAGTGCAACAGTAAAATAATAATGGTAAATAATTATACAATTACTATTACCGTATATACTCGTGTATAAGCCGAGTTTTTCAGCACATAAAATGTGCTGAAAAGTCCCCCCTCGGCTTATACACGGGTATATACGGTAGCCCCAGCTGTATACAGCCCCCCCATGGTATCCAGGGTCCCCCTTGCTGCACACCTGTAAAGGAAGATGTCAGTATACTTATCGCTGCTGCCGCCGCTCCGCTGCTCGGTCACCGCGCTGCTCCGGGTCTTCATGCTTCCTGTTCCTTCTCTGGCGCTCAGGAAATTACGTCATTGTTCGAGCGCCGGAGAAGGAACAGGAAGCATGAAGACCCGGAGCAGCGCGGTGACCGAGCAGCGGAGCGGCGGCGGCAGCGATAAGTATACTGACATCTTCCTTTACAGGTGCAGCAAGGGGGGCCCTGGATACCACGGGGGGCTGTATACAGCTGGGGCTGCTGTATACAGCTGGGGCCCCTGTATACTAATGGGGGGGGGGTCTGTATACCTCTGGGGCTGCTGCTGTATATACCCCCTGGGGCTGCTGCTGTATATACCCCTTGGGGCTGCTGCTGTATATACCCCCTGGGGCTGCTGCTGTATATACCCCCTGGGGCTGCTGTATATACCCCCTGGGGCTGCTGCTGTATATACCCCCTGGGGCTGCTGCTGTATACTACCACTGGGGCTGCTGCTGTATACTACTACTGGGGCTGCTGTATACTACTACTGGGGCTGCTGTATACTACCACTGGGGCTTCTGTATACTACTACTGGGGCTGCTGCTGTATATACCACTGAGGCTGCTGTATACTACTACTGGGGCTGCTGTATACTACCTCTGGGGCTTCTGTATACTACCACTGGGGCTGCTGTATATACCTCTGGGGCAGCTGTATACTACCACTGGGGCTGCTGTATATATCTCTGGGGCTGCTGTATACTACCACTGGGGCTGCTGTATATATCTCTGGGGCTGCTGTATACCACCACTGGGGCTGCTGCTGTATATACCACTGGGGAGGCTGCTGTAACACTGCTGGGGCCTGTATGTACCACTGGGGAGGCTGCTGAGTACCACACTTCTGGGGGCTGTATACTACCACTGGGGAGGCCTGTATACCACTGCGGGGGCCTGTATACCACACTGCTGGGGGCTGTATACCTGTGCTGGGGTCCACCCTCGGCTTATACACGAGTCAATAGGTTTTCCCAGATTTTGGGGGCAAACGTAGGGGGGTCGGCTTATACACGGGTCGGCTTATACACGAGTATATACGGTATTTTACACAATTTGTTCTTGGTTTGTTTTTTTCCTCTTTTCAGATTGTTGTAAACAAGCAATCAGATATTAATGACTTCATGGAGACATTGAATATATTGTTAGCTGTGTAATGTTAGAGTCTACAGTGTCGGTGGTGGTAATGTGCAATAAAATGAAGTTATTATAGACTTGCACCTTGTTTCCTTAGTAACATCTATATGATGTGTTTAGTCTATGTTATATCTACATTAGTTACATTATCTGCCAAATATTGAATGACTGTTGTACAGATATGGATTTATGTAGATCAGTTGGCGTTTAACACATTTGCCTCGGGAACTGTTGTCATAGATCAAATTTAATGGGAAGAAGAGCAACATGGGATTCTTTTCCTCCTGTCAAAACAATTGGATGTCATAATAACTCGATATGGTCACCAGACCGGTTTTGGTATTTTCTATGGCAACAGATCCGGTAATGCAACAATTTTATTTCTACTCCTATGAGAAAGGAGAAAAATAGAATTATTTGCTACATTTCAATAAAAATTACAAAGAAAGGTGGGCAGACGGTGTTTGCAACAACAATAAAATAAAACAATGCAACGTGCGTAAACTGATCTCTACAGTCCACTGTTATCTAGTAGATGGGAATCGTGTGATCCCATTGACAGCTGTTCAAGTGTTGGTAAAATCAGATATTCACTGGAGAAGAGCCATTGAGGCACAATTCAACTTGTCCCTTTCGTGCAGAATTTAGCAAGAAATTCAATCTGTAGAAAAGTTATTCTCTGTGAATTTAAAGGGAACCTGTCACCTAGATAAAGCCCCCCAAGCTATCACTACCTGTCCCTGCACCTTCCTATTACTACCCTAACTATCACTTTCTGTCCTAACTGTGATGTGTGAGTGTTTATTAAAATGTTTTTATACCTTAGTGGGGCATATGTTAAAGATCCGGGGGGCTACCGTTGCTAGCCCCCCTGGCCATCCTCTTTGGGTCCCTCTTGCCGCCTCAAGGAGTCTCTATCACGCCCCAATGAGCGTGATATTGAAATTAAATTTCGCGCTCCCAGCCTGGCTCCCACTGCACAGCGCTGCTAACAGGGGCCCCATAGAACCCTCCATAGCAGTGCTGTGTGCTGCTGCTAAGGTAAATATCGGGTTGCTATGGGTCCTGCAGTTCCGGAAATGACACATTCAGCGTCATTACCACTGGAACGCTGCATAGCAGAGCGGAGGGAGCAAGGCTGGGGGCATGAAATTTGATTTCAATATCACACCCATCGGGGCGTGATAAAGGATCATGGAGGCTGAAAACCAACACGCCCAGGGGGACTATTGCATATAGCCCCCACTTCATTATCATCCTAATTAGTAAGTATAAAGACGTTTCTTAGAACATTGAAAGCAGGCATTTAGCAGAGAGAGGGATAGTTATAATGATAGGAAAGTTCAGGGACATGTATTGATAGATTAGGTGGCTTTTAGGAGGTGAAAGGTTCAATTTAATCAAAAGAAAGACTGCACACTCCCTAGCATGTAAGGTGTACAGGTGCAAATCCAAACATGACACATTATTACAAAAAAGACAGCTGCACTCTGAATACTAAGCTATGCAATAATGTGATAAAGAAGAAACAAGGACCCATCTGGTGTTTAAACTAGGCCAGGATGCCTAGCCGCAGGTAGGTCCAAAGAGCATGTGCAGAGAACTCCAGAGCCTGATGGCAGACAGAAACACTAGAGTAAACACTGGGCAGAAGATACAGTATGACCACTGGAAGACACAGACGGAAGGAAGAGTGCTTATGTGAAAGAACAGCAATATGCAATCCAACATAATGCCAAAGTACACCTACTTTACAGGTGGAAATTGCCCCCCTCACCTCTTGAGCCCTTGTGCAGCTGCACAGGTTGCACTAATGATATGTCCGCCCCTGAGTATGATGGAAGCATAAGGGAGCGTGTGGAGACGTAAGTGACTGGTAGAAAAAAAGAAAATTGTCCATTAATCGACATCACATTCATCATAGTTTCAGGTACCTTCCATCTCATCTATCGCAAAATAAGACAATAGCTACTCACTGGATAAAAACTGTTTACAATGCTCAATTCTTCCAAGGGCATGACCAGATTACTACATCTTCATCTGTGTATGGCGGCTCTTGAAGCACTGACTCCAGCAGCCATCTACTCCTTGTGAATCTAAGGCTGGGGTTACACATAGAAATCCGTTTTTTGGAAGTGATTTCCATGACCAATCCGTTTTTTTTTGGGTGCTTTTTGTGCCTCCTACACCCTGAACGTTTTTGGACTTAGGCTGGGGTTCTACATAAGCCCTCAGTCCGTTTTTGGCTTCAGTTTTCTCATTTTTTTTTCTAAGTCCAAAAACTGACAGAAAAACGGATTGGGTGTAATAAACACCCTGTCCGTTTTTCTCTGGAGCTCCAAACATTGCCCTGTCCGTTTTTGAGTCAAAAACGTTGCATGCAACGTTTTTGGCATCAGTTAAAAAACGCATGCGTTTTCATGCGTTTTTTTTAACATGGGGCCCTATGGGAAACGCATGCGCGAACGCATGCAAACGCGCACTTGCGTTTGCGCATGCGTTCGCGCATGCGTTTTTTTAATGAAAATTCCAAAAACGTTCAGGAGTGCAGGAGGCTCAAAAAGCACCCAGAAAAAAACGGATTGGTGATGAAAATCACTTCCAAAAACGGATTTCTATGTGTGACCACAGCCTTAGTCATTTTTTGACCAAAATTCTCAAAAAAACGGATCCGTTTTTTAAGGCACCTCAAAAAAACGGATCCATTTTTCCATAGGGCCCATGTTAAAAAAAAAAAAAAATTTTTTTTTTTTTTTTTTTTTGAAAAACGGACCCCAAAAACGTTGCTAGCAACGTTTTTGGCTCAAAAACGGACATAGCAATGTTTTTAAGTGCAGAAAAAAACGGACAGGGTGTTTATTACATCCAATCAGTTTTTCTGTCAGTTTTTGGACTTAGAAAAAAAAATTAACAAAAATTAAGCCAAAAACGGACTGAGGGCTTATGTGGAACCCCAGCCTAACCCACATTTTTAAATGTTCTTCTCTTAACAATCCTTTAAAGGCTGCAGATACCCCAGTCGCTTGGATACAGCACTCTGTGAACAGACAGCTTCTATAGCAATGACCTTTTGTGGCTTACCCTCCTTGTGGACTGTGTCAATGACTGCCTTCTGGACATCTGTCAAGCCAGCACTATTCCTCATGATTGTGCAGCCTACTGAACCAGACTAATGGCCACTTTACACACACCAACTTATCTGTCCAACTTCAGACCAACTTGCTGGTTGCAGTGAGATCATGGACACATTGTCCCATTGTACACAGTCACAAAATGGAACAATGTGTCCATGATTTCACTGCAACCAGTAAGTTGTTCAGAAGTTGGACAGATAAGTCGGTGTGTGTAAAGTGGCCTTTAGGGACCATTTTAAATGCTTAGTAAGCCTTTGCAGGTGTTTTGTGTTCATTATTCTGATTTTCTGAGATAATGAATTTTGGGTTTTCGTTGGCTGGAAGCCAACTTGAAATAAATCACTCTGTAATGACTCTATATAATATATGTGTTTCACTTTATGTGTTGAATTACTGAAATAAATTAACTTTTTGATGATATTCAAATTTATTGGGATGCACATGTATTGCAGAGATTTACACATAAACCCTGGTGTAAGTGCTCAGCGTGGAGCGCAGGATAAATGTGAGTCTTAATGGCCGCTTTACACGTCCCGATATCGTTGTCCAACAACGATAAAAAGTCACGTGGTTCATGCGTTGCCGCCGATATCGTTCGTGCGTTGTGTGGTGTAAATGTGCAAATCGACGCAAGAACGATGCCAAAATGATATCGGGGGGAATTGTGCAGGCTCTCCAACTGCCCGATATTGGATGGACGATCTGGCAAGATCGTGCTGTGTGACAGCTCAACAACGATTTGGAGAGCAACTTCCCCTATTCACTCCCATGTTAAATGGTCGTTCCCTGGGTCGCTCGTACAAGGGGACGTACACATCGCAGTTGCGTTGCCTGCCGATATCTCCCTGTGTGACATCTCCTATGCGATCTTGGATTACTGCCAAAAATGTGCGCGCTCCCGTGCCGTTGTATACAATATCGGGACGATATCGGGACGTGTAAAACGGCCATTACTGCGATCTTTTTGAGGAAGAATGAATAACTATAATTGCAGGTCAAGGATTGCTTCTATTTGATTCTCTAGCCTTCTGTTGACAGAGTCATGTAAGGGCTTGTTTTTTATGTTGTGTTATGATGTGTTGACGGATTTATTGGTACCATTTTCAAACACATAACATTTTTAGATTTTTTTCAGATTTTGGGGAAGCAGAATGAACATGACACAACAATTCAGTAATTAGGATAACAAGATTAGCACTTTATAATCATGTTCTTCTTATGTCTGCTGCAATATTCACACAGATCTGTGACTTGCCCCTGGCAGGGACCGTGGGGTACTCAGAACCGGGCCCTCTCTTTGTCGTCTGGGGATGCGGGACGTCATGGTGGCGTGACCCGGTCCGTGATCCCCTCGTCGGGCGATTAGTTAAAAAGGGGAATTGAAAAATGGATGAAAATAAAATAAAAGCAAAAATGAAAGTTTTTGTCATGACACCACGTGCGGAATGCGGCTGCTGCAGTCGGGACCTCTGGGGATGATGGGAGTAGCAGTGAGGATGGTTCAGCTCTCGACGGGAAGAGCGGGTCCCCAGGGCAACCACTCTTCCTCCGCTAGACTCTAGACTCTGCTAAAGTCTATGGAGTTGATGGATTCGTTGGGGGTGCAGGGCTGAAGTACGTAGCAGGTTCATGCAGGGCACAATTCACAAGTGGTCTTAGGGGTCCAGAGCTTGGAAGCAAGCTCAGGTTTTCTTCCACACCTGGCAAGTTCTGAGGCCTCCCTACTGCACTACTCGCTGTGGGCCCTGGCTTCTTGAAGCTGTGCTGTGACCCTCTCCTCTCTTGTCTGTTCTAGCTGTGTGACAGGCACCTTGAGCCCTTTTGGTGTTACTCTCCTTCCACTGTGTCTCCCTGAGCTCTTTGATGAGGCTGTGTCTCCTAGCCTTGTGGTGGGCGAGCAACTTAGAATTACCTGCCCTTCAGTGTTGGCTGCTGGGCATAAAGTCCCTTGCGACCTCGGACTCCGATGTCAGTTCTTCGCTCGGTGCTGGAGCGAGCTGGCTCTGCTCCACACCTTTTCTCCACTTCCCACAGACCTTCACCTACTGGTCACTCACACTGGCACCGCACCTGACCATAGGATGTCTTGTACAGTCCTCCTAGGAACTGAACTGCCTGACCCCACCCCCAGACCAGAATTTATAGGGTACCTGCCCTGAACTCAGGCTTTAGAGCTCCCCCTTCTGGCCTGGAGTTGGGAAGGTGTTGTGCGTGTGTTTCACCTGAGGTGGGTACCTTTCCTTGCTTCCAAGCCTAATATTGTGGCAACCGGACCCTGGGGCGCCACACCTGCCCTTCAGGCTGAAATTATTAAACAAAAAGAAAAGTATATCAATTGGATTTGCACTGATAATCAGAACACTTAAGGCTGAGGTGGTTTGGCTGGAATATGTTATAAATAAATATAAATACACCTAAAAAAGTCTCAAAGCCATAATGATTTTAAATATAGTTATTGGCAATCGGTAAAATTCCCAGAGAGTCACTGAATAGTTGAGATTTATTAAAAACTGATGTTTGTAGAGAAGTGCTGCATTTTAAAAAGGTGCTATTGTCGCACCCTCGGGGGCCGGACCGTTCTGTCTCTGGGGTGCCATGGCGGCATGGCCCGGCTCCGTGGTCCCAGGTGCGGCAATGAAAAAGGGGCTTAATAAAGTTTATGTGATTTATTATTATTATTATTATTTATTTATATAGCGCCATTAGGTTCCATGGCGCTTTACATGAGGATGAGGGAGACAAGAACAAGTACACTAAATCTAGGCGATCAGGATGTACAGGTACAGGAGGGGCAGGGACCCTGTCCACGAGGGCTCACAATCTATGAGGGGTGGGTTAGGATACAGTAGGATGGGGGAATGTCAGGTATGGGGCGTTCGCCTGGGTCTCATGGCAGGTTGTAGGCTTGACGGAACAAGTGAGTCTTCAGGTGACACTTGAAGCTACTCAGGGTAGGAGAGTGTCTGACGTGTTCGGGTAGAGAGTTCCAGAGTAAGGCAGATGCCCGGGAGAAGTCCTGGACTCGGTTGTGCGAAGAGGTGATGAGGGGGAAGCAGAGGAGGAGTTCTTGGGAGGAGCGGAGGTTGCGTGAGGGTAGGTATCGGGAGACCAGGTCGGAGATGCATGGTGGGGCCAGGTTGTGTATGGCTTTGAACGCCATGGTTAGTGTTTTGAATTGGGATCTCTTGGAGACGGGGAGCCAGTGAAGGGCTTGGCAAAGGGGGGAGACAGGGGAGTAGCGGGAGGACATATAGATGAGTCGGGCAGCGGAGTTGAGGATAGACTGGAGAGGTGTGAGGGAGTTAGCCGGGAGGCCATTGAGAAGGAGGTTGTAGTAGTCAAGGCGGGAGATGATAAGAGCATGGATGAGTGTTTTAGCGGTGTCGTGGGTGAGGAAGGAGCGGATCCGTGAGATGTTCTTGAGCTGGAGCAGGAGGGATGTGGTGAAGGCCTCGATGTGGGGTTTGAAGGATAGGGAGGAGTCAAGGATTACCCCGGGGCACTTGGCTTGGGGGACTGGGGAGAGGGCGCAGTCGTTGACGCAGATGGATAGGTTGGGAGGTGGGGTGGAATTTCTTGGGGGAAGACTATGAATTCAGTTTTGTCCATGTTGAGTTTAAGGAAGCGAGCAGAGAAGAAGGATGAGATGGCGGAAAGGCATTGAGGGATTTTCGAGAGTAGGGAGGTGATGTCAGGGCCGGACAGGTAGATTTGGGTGTCGTCGGCGTAGAGGTGGTACTGGAGGCCATGGGACTCGATGAGTTGCCCTAGGCCGAGAGTGTAAATGGAGAAAAGTAGGGGTCCCAGGACCGAACCTTGGGGGACTCCGACAGAAAGGGGGTAGGGTGAGGAGGAGGTGTGGGAGACGCTGAAGGTCCGGTCCGCTAGGTATGAGGAGATCCAGGAGAGGGCAAGGTGGGTGATGCCAAGGGATTCCAGGATCCGGAGAAGAAGGGAGTGGTCAACCTTGTCGAAGGCAGCAGACAGGTCAAGGAGTAGCAGGATGGAGTAGTGGTGTTTGTTCTTGGCGGTCAGTATGTCGTTGGTGACTTTGGTCAGGGCTGTTTCGGTGGAATGGAGGGGTCGGAAGCCGGACTGTAGGCGGTCGAAGTGGGAGCACGAGGAGAGGTGAGAGGACAGTTCGGGGTGGACGTGTTGTTCAAGTAGCTTAGAGGCGAATGAGAGAAGAGATATGGGGCGATAGTTAGAGACAGAGGTAGGGTCAAGTGAGGGTTTTTTAGGATGGGCGTGATTAGGGCGTGTTTGAAGGCCGAGGGAAGGTACCAGTGCTGGATGAAAATGGAGGTGTGGTTGGGAATGAGGTGGGATGGGAGTGGGTCGTGGGCGCTGGTGGTGAGGTGTGATTTTGACAGGAGGGAGGAGAGTTGGTCTTCAGTTATGGGGGGGAAGTGGCTGATTGAGGAGGAGGGCAGTGTAGGTGGGAAGGGGAGGTGTGGGGATAGTGGACCGAGGCTGCTTCTGATCTTATCGATCCTCTCCTTGAAGAAGGTCGCAAAGTCTTCAGCAGAGATGAGGGGAGAAGGGGGAGGAGCAGGTGGGCGAAGTAAGGAGTTGAAAGTTTTGAAGAGCTGTTTGGGGTTGTGGGACAGAGAGGTTATAAGGGATGAGAAGAACACTTGCTTGGCGGTAGCGAGTGCCGTCTTGAAGTCAGTGATGGATTGCTTGAACAGAGCAAAGTGCTCGTGGGTGTGAGACTTTTTCCATCTCCTCTCGGCGACTCTGGACGCCCGTCTCAGGTTTTTAGTGAGGGTGGTGTGCCAGGGTTGCCTGTTAATGCGTGGAGCATGGAGAGTGAGGGGGGCGGCTAGGTCGAGAGCGTTCGTTATGGTGGTGACGCCACTCGTGGGTCGTGGCCACCGCTGCTGTGGAATCCGCCGAGGACAATGGTAGGGACGGCAGTCGGGATGGTGAGCCCTCCATGGGTAGGGCTTGGTCCCCAGGCAGATGTAGTGATGCTGCGTGCCCGGGATGCTACATGTATCTTCACTCTGCAGCTCCTCTGGCACCACTTGCAGGGATCAGAGTCCTTCTCAGCAGATGCACGCTGCCTCCTATACAGTAGCTGAAGCAGTCAATGCATGTCTCCGCAGGCGAGCCTGGTCTAAACACTCTTTGAATAACAGTCACACCCAGTTGACCAGGTACTTCACTCCGTTACCGTATAACACCTCAGTCACTGGTCACAGTTCTTAACAGTTCTCTTCACACTTGCCGTGGACCGGGTCCACACAATGGTCATGGGCTCAGGCTCTCACTGCAGCTGGGATGGCTCCTCTGCGTCAGTCCCCTCAGTGTACCTTTCGGGCCCTCTTGTTCTTTCTGTCTTCTCGCGTATGGATTTGGTCCGGCGTCACGGACTCTACAGTGAGTCATCCCACACCTTCGGTCACTAGCCCTAGTACGATGGCTTTGTCCTACTCTGTACCAGTTGTTTGGTCTCGGGGGCATGGAGTTCCCGCACCCCGCTGGGTGTCTCGTGGTTAGGGACGTAAAGTGTTCCCAGCCACATCTACAGAGCAGGCACTCAGGTTCTCCGGCCCAGCCACCAGTAACCCGGATTAGTCAGGCTCACCTGGCTCCTTCTTCTTCTCCGCGGGTTCCAGCTTGGGCTCCCGGCCGGCCATTAAGGGTGCAGGCCACCAAGCCCCGTTGTTCTCTCAGTCTGTCTCAGTCAGTACTCAGCTGAAGGGTGTCTCGGCTTGGGGATGCTTCCCTGCTCCTCCACCATCCAGGGAATCTCTCGATCTACTCGCCCAACTTAGTGTTCCTAGGTCCTCTTGGAGTCTAGTTCCTCCACCCCTTTCTGGGTTCTCTCTACTTCCCACCCACATTTTGCTACTCCCGCCACCCCTTGCCCGACATGAAGTTATTTGGATTCAGGGTCAGAGTATGTGTGTGTGGGTGTTTTTGTGAGCTGACCGTCTTACCTAACCCAACTGCAGTTTACCCTGTGGCTGCCCAGTCGCAGAGGCACCACACTATTATACCCTGACTCCCCCGCACATCTAATAAATAAGTTTTAAAAATTTCCTGCCCTGTTTGATAATTACCTGTATCCAGCATGATAGCTTGATTGTAGCTTGGTTCGTCACACCTCTCCTTGCCATCTGTAAGGTCTCTCCTCACCATCCAACATCCAAAGATGTTAAGATCCGAATTGCGCGCCTGCGTAGAGGCTTATCAGGATTGTGCCTGTGCACTGTGCTCTACCCTACTGAGAGTAGAGTCTAAAACTGTTATGCACATGCGTGAACCGCTAAGGTCTCAGTGTGCCTGCACGATCCGGAGAAGCTTCTGCGCTGGCACACAATTCAAATATCAATCAGAAGAAGAGGGTGTCGGATGGTGAGGAGAGGCAGGACGGATGATGAGGAGAGGCAGGACGGATGGCAACGAGTGACAAGTCGGACGGCGAGGAGAGGCGAGAAGGACGGTGAGGAGAGGCAGGACAGATGGTGAGGGGAGGCGGGATGGACTAAGCTACAATCAAGCCCATCAGACCAGAAACAGGTACTTATCATACAGGGCGGGAAGTTTTTAAAACTTATTTATTAGGTGTACAAGGGGAAAAAGGGCATAATAGCACCTTCTTAAAATGCAGCATAGGTGCTGCTGAAGGTGGCGCTTTTACTTTCACACACAATCTGGTGACAGGTTCACTTCAAAATGGTTCAGGGAGGGGAGATAGTGAATTAGACAAAACATGTATATGAGTCAAATAAATCATTGCTGCAAACAAGGAGTTAATAGATGGTAATCGGTGCTACTACTTATACTTCAATGAATCCAGTGGAGTCACTCCGGTAAGTAAGATTATGTACAGTACCTTAGTGTTAGCGCTGTAAGACCGGCTTTCAGGTGTAACCAGTGCTGCAGGTACTTGGTGTCCTTGTGTTCAAGTCTTACTTAAGGTACCGTTACACGCTGCAATGTTGAAACGTTATCCTTAACGATCTCGAGGGAACGCGGTCGTTAGGACTACGTGTTGACAACATTGGTGAGCTGTAACACGTCTAGATATTGTGAACAACGCACCAACGATGTAGTGAGCAGCTATCGTTCACACAACCCAGCAAACAATACTTGTTCATTGATGTGAATCGGCAAAGTCGTGAATAACATCGTTATGACGGTGTCACACTGAACGATGCAGCAGGTTGGCTGATCGAGGATCGTCTGATTTGAGAACATGTTCCCAAATCTGCGATCAACGATCCAGCGATTTATCATAGTCGTATCTCGGTGTCACACGAAACAACGTCCTAACGATGTAATTTCAACGACTCCAAACCCGTGCCGTTACAGCGATCTCGTTCACAATATCGTACCGTGTAATGTAGTCTTTACTTAGATCATCCTCGCAAATGAGGAAAAACCCGCTCCTGTGGGTGAAGATGCTCATACACACAGTGATATGGAGACAACTGGACACAGGAGGCGATCACAGAGGCCAAAAGGCAATTATATAAGTAGATTAATTGTTTTTTTTCTAGGTAGAATTGCCCTTTAAGAAAATGAGTAGAAATTGATAGTAGAGGAAAAAACCTTTGGAAGCTTCTCCTCTTCATGGTATCCCCCTTTAATTCTAGCCTCACTTTACTTTTTCCTATCTTTTAGTTTTTATTTATTTCTACTCTGAAAAAATGTTACAGAAAAACATGTATTGATTTTACGTTTACGTTGATTACAATTCTACCTTTGTGTAAGAATCTGCCGGTGATTTATGGCATGTGAATAAAAGGAGCGAGCTGCATTTTATCAACCTATTTAGTTAACATCAAGATACAACAAAGGTGTCTATAATTATGTTCTCAGCCTGTAATTAAACCACACAGTAATGGGCAGATGACTGGCACCACAGTGCTGTACTGCGTAATAACACGATGTGATTTACACTTATGGAGAAGCCCATAATATTCCCAGATGGAGCCGAGCTGTGTAAACATGGCATATTCATACTGTCACTTTCATTAAAGCCGGACACAGGCACCATGCCCAGACAGCCAGCAATAAAGACTGAGGATGAGTTATCTTTCCTGTATTACTGCAGTGCTTGCAGCAGGTATAATTCCTTCATCATTGGTGCCACAAACCTCCTCGCCTTTAAAGCTGAATTTACACTTTTATTTTTAATTTTCAAACATCATACAAGGAAAATCAAATTGCAGCTTAATAAAGTACCATCAGCCACAAACACCAGATTATCTCCAGTAGAACAGTTTATAGTTTTATGCATATATTTACCTTGTATTTAAGAATGAATGGCAGAAATACTTGTCACTGTACATACATTACATTACTTATCCTGTACTGATCCTGAGTTACATCCTGTATTATACTCCAGAGCTGCACTCACTATTCTGCTGGTGGAGTCACTGTGTACATACATTACATTACTTATCCTGTACTGATCCTGAGTTACATCCTGTATTATACTCCAGAGCTGCACTCACTATTCTGCTGGTGCAGTCACTGTGTACATACATTACATTACTTATCCTGTACTGATCCTGAGTTATATCCTGTATTATACTCCAGAGCTGCACTCACTATTCTGCTGGTGGAGTCACTGTGTACATACATTACATTACTTATCCTGTACTGATCCTGGGTTACATCCTGTATTATACCCCAGAGCTGCACTCACTATTCTGCTGGTGCAGTCACTGTGTACATACATTACATTACTTATCCTGTACTGATCCTGAGTTATATCCTGTATTATACTCCAGAGCTGCACTCACTATTCTGCTGGTGCAGTCACTGTGTACATACATTACATTACTTATCCTGTACTGATCCTGAGTTACATCCTGTATTATACCCCAGAGTACACAGTGGCTCCACCAGCAGAATAGGGAGTACAGCTCTGGAGTATAATACAGGATGTAACTCAGGATCAGTACAGGATAAGTAATGTAATGTATGTACACAGTGACTCCACCAGCAGAATAGTGAGTGCAGCTCTGGAGTATAATACAGGATATAACTCAGGATCAGTACAGGATAAGTAATGTAATGTATGTACACAGTGACTGCACCAGCAGAATAGTGAGTGCAGCTCTGGAGTATAATACAGGATGTAACTCAGGATCAGTACAGGATAAGTAATGTAATGTATGTACACAGTGACTCCACCAGCAGAATAGTGAGTGCAGCTCTGGAGTATAATACAGGAGGTAACTCAGGATCAGTACAGGATAAGTAATGTAATATGTACACAGTGACTCCACCAGCAGAATAGTGAGTGCAGCTCTGAAGTATAATGCAGGATGTAACTCAGGATCAGTACAGGATCAGTAATGTAATGTATGTACACAGTGACTCCACCAGCAGAATAGCGAGAGCAGCTCTGGAGTATAATACAGGATGTAACTCAGGATCAGTACAGGATAAGTAATGTAATGTATGTACACAGTGACTGCACCAGCAGAATAGTGAGTGCAGCTCTGGAGTATAATATAGTATAACTCAGGATCAGTACAGGATAAGTAATGTAATGTATGTACACAGTGACTCCATCAGCAGAATAGTGAGTGCAGCTCTGGAGTATAATACAGGATGTAACTCAGGATCAGTACAGGATAAGTAATGTAATGTACAGTGTTGGCCAAAAGTATTGACACCCCTGCAATTCTGTCAGATAATACTCAGTTTCTTTCTGAAAATGATTGCAATCACAAATTCTTTGGTATTATTATCTTCATTTAATTTGGCTTCAATGAAAAAACATAAAAGAGAATGAAGCAAAAAGCAAAACATTGATCACTTCACACAAAACTCCAAAAATGGGCCGGACAAAAGTATTGGCACCCTCAGCCTAATACTTGGTTGTACAACCTTTAGCCAAAATAACTGCAATCAACCGCCTCCAGTAACCATCAATGAGTTTCTTACAATGCTCTGCTGGAATTGTAGACCATTCTTCTTTGGCAAACTGCTCCAGGTCCCTGATATTTGAAGGGTGCCTTCTCCAAACTGCCATTTTTAGATCTCTCCACAGCTGTTCTATGGGATTCAGGTCTGGACTCATTGTTGGCCACCTTAGAAGTCTCCTGTGCTTTCTCTCAAACCATTTTCTAGTGCTTTTTGAAGTGTGCTTTGGGTCATTGTCCTGCTGGAAGACCCATGACCTCTGAGGGAGACCCAGCTTTCTCACACTGGGCCCTACACTATGCTGCAAAGTTTGTTGGTAGTCTTCAGACTTCATAATGCCAGGCACACGGTCAAGCAGTCCAGTGCCAGAGGCAGCAAAGGAACCCCAAAACATCAGGGAACCTCCGCCATGTTTGACTGTAGGGACCGTATTCTTTTCTTTGAATGCCTCATTTTTTCTCCTGTAAACTCTATGTTGATGCCTTTGCCCAAAAAGAGAGAACATTCTTTTAGACTTTCTCAAGTAAGTTTTGGCAAACTCCAGCCTGCCTTTTTTTTGTCTCGGGGTAAGAAGTGGGATCTTCCTGGGTCTCCTACTATACAGTCCCTTTTCATTCAGACACCGACGGATAGTACGGGTTGACACTGCTGTACCCTTAGACTGCAGAGCAGCTTGAACTTGTTTGCATGTTAGTCGAGGTTCTTTATCCTCCATCCGCACAATCTTGCGTTGAAATCTCTCGTCAATTTTTCTTTTTCGTCCATATCTAGGGAAGTTAGCGACAGTGCCATGGGCTTTAAACTTCTTGATGACACTGCGCACGGTAGACACAGGAACATTCAGGTCTTTGGAGATGGACTTGCATCCTTGAGATTGCTCATGCTTCCTCACAATTTGGTTTCTTAAGTCCTCAGACAGTTCTTTGGTCTTCTTTCTTTTCTCCATGCTCAATGTGGTACACACAAGGACAAAGGACAGAGGTTGAGTCAACTTTAATCCATGTCAACTGGCTGCAAGTGTGATTTAGTTATTGCCAACACCTGTTAGGTGCCACAGGTAAGTTACAGGTGCTGTTAATTACACAAATTAGAGAAGCTTCACGATTTTTCTAAGGGTGCCAATACTTTTGTCCACTTCCTTTTTTATGTTTGGTGTGGAATTATATCCAATTTGGCTTTAGGACAAATCTTTTTGAGTTTTTTTCATTGAAGACAAATTACATGAAGATAATAACACCAAAGAATTTGTGATTGCAATCATTTTCAGGAAGAAACTGAGTATTATCTGACAGAATTGCAGGGGTGTCAATACTTTTGGCCATGTCTGTATGTGCACAGTGACTCCACCAGCAGAATAGTGAGTGCAGCTCTGGTGTATAATACAGGATGTAACTCAGGATCAGTACAGGATAAGTAATGTAATGTATGTACACAGTGACTCCACCAGCAGAAAAGTGAGTGTGTGGCAGCCCTGGGTCAAAGTGCCACAGTGTCATCACTGCCCCCGGGTGGTGGTGTCACAAGAGAGCAACAAAGGGTATTCTCATCAGGCAACACACACACAACACCAACACCTTCAGGCCAGAAGTGGAGGCCAAGCCCAGGTTCAGGATGCGCTCCCCTATATATTCTGCTCTGGGGAGGAGGAAGTTAGTTCAGCTCCAGAGAGGGCTGTGAAGAATTCAGTTCCTGGGAGGACAGTGAAGAGGACCTGAGTGTAAGGGAACAGTGCTAAGCTCATCTCAGGGTCCACTGATGAGTTCCAGGCTAGGGTCTGAGGAAAGGAGAAGCAAGAACGCACCTGGGGGCTAGCAACTCTGTGCTCACGCCAGAGGAAAGGCGCATAGAACGGACACCAGAGTACTGTGCAGGGTCTCACGTCCCGGCAGTCAACACCAGAAAGTGCAAAGAAAAGAAAGAGTTGCGCCACACTGCTATTAAAAATGCTTCAGGGGGTCGGTTAAAACACCCCTGTGCTCACCTGATCAAGTTGTGCCTGACCGCACAACTGGTTTGTGGACATAGATCGATCCTGCAGGGGCTCCACGCTGGCCCGATGCCGAGGGATTCTGTTAGATGGACGCTGTTAATTCACGTGACAGCTTGCAGGGTGTGTTTATGTGACGTGGGTAAGGTCCTGTGTATCAAGCTGCTTCATATCACGCTTCCCATTCGGGAAGATATACGGTGCAAAAAAGAGGGTGATATTGTATGAGCGCTACAGTTATAACACAGGACACCGCTCTTTAATTACCTCAGGGCTTTAATCAATCAATATGGGATTCCAAGTCTCCACCATGCTCATACAATATCACCCTCTTTTTAACACCAGAAAGTGGGGATTCCAAATTCTGGAGCTACACTGTACCAGAGACACAACAACGTATACAGAGTTCAGAGACACTGACACTCGGAAACAGGGTACAGGAAAGGACTCAAGTTGCCTGTCATACCAGTACCTCACAGGAAGAGACAGGGCTGGCAGCCTAGCTTACGCAACACCAGGAGCCAAATTACAAACGCAGTAAGGGAGCCAAAGACCCGATCGGATGAGAATAACCCCAAGTTGCTCTCAAGACTCCGTGGACAGCTTTTACCATCTGCTCCAGTAATGGACTGAGAAAACTACAAAACAGTGAGTCTGACTGTTACTTGCACCTGTCGTCCTGCTTCTCACACATAGACTATTTACCCTGCCCGGGGGATTGGCTTTACCTGTGGAGAACCGTCCCATCTCAGCTGCTACCCATCATCCCCAGAGTTTCTGCAGCAGCGGTGGTCCCCACTGACCACATACCACAGGTGGCATCACGACAACCTCCCCTGTACATATCCCTTTTTCAACTGACGCCCAGGCCACAGGACTGGGTCACAACCCCCGTGATCTCCAGTGACAGTAGCAGCGGTCCGGTTCCTGAGTACCCCACTTCCTGGGGGCGCCTCATTGTCTGGCATTAAGAACAGGATCCCATGCCCGTTGAACTGGGTACTGTGTGCCATGAACTGTGTGAAATATATGTGTTTTGGACTGTCACCATTGTTATCCCGCTCAGCGCTCGGGAAGCAGAAGGGGTGTACCATCGTGAGCGGTACCCTCCAAAGAGTGCAAAACGAGGCCTAACCTATGCTCTGATGAGTCCGGTGGGGACGAGAAACCCTGTCCCACCGTGGAATGAAAGTTGTACACCCCGACGGAAGTAGAAGACCGGAAGGATCAGAATTAACTAAGGGGTGGAACGATGTCGCAGTCAAGAGAGCCCATGCAGTGAGAGGACGGCATTGACCCAAGGGCAGATGGAGCACCCGACGGTCCTGCAACACGAGGGATGTCACCGATCATGCTGTTCCTAATGCCATATGTGGCGCCTTGCCAAGCAGGCGTCACAGAGTGGTACTGCACCCCAGCTGCAGGAGGATTCTAGGATGGTGGGTGGCACCCAGTAACCAGCACTCCCACACTAGATTACACGGAGGGAGGTCACCCGGGGGGGAATAAAAACCACCTCTAGGGAGAGAGAGTAAGTAAGCAAAAGAGAGACAGAATGAGCGAGTTGGAGGTAGAAGTTGGAGTTGGAGAAGGTATCTCGGCTGAGGGACCAGGACGGATGAAAGAAGAAGAGAGGGCTTAAAAAGAAAGAAAGCTTCTCCAGGTGCAGACAGCCAGAAGGGAAAGAAAGAACTTGAGAAAGTTTATTCCTGTCAGCTTACCGTGCACCGGAGCCCGCACCTGTGGGATACTTTAGGACCACAGAAAATCCGGAGACCCGCGGAGTCTACATTTCTCCCGGGCACCTGAGCAACCAAAGGAGGGTACCAGGCAACGCCAAGGATTTGCCAGCAGGTGGTTACCTGGAGGCCGTGAGGGTGAGAGAAGGAAGGAGGTCAGGTGGGCTTTAAGTCACCAGGCTTCACACCACTACTGGGAAGCAGGAAAGGAACATACGGGGAAAAGAGCACAAAGGCACACACCAAGGGTCCACCATACCACTGAGGATCTTCCTGCAGCCACCCGTTAAGCAACCTGTCCTCATACCATCAGGAGTGCTGAACTGTAATGTTTGTGTGCTTAATGCAAATGACAGTAAAGTACCCAGAGGAGTCTTTGGAGTCTGCTTGTTTTTCTTTGCATGAACTTGTTTCCATCCAGGAACGCTGCCCCGGAGGTCCAGTCCTACCTGTGGAGGACTTCACCAACTTGCCGCAGTACCATCTACCTGCGGCACACTGTGGCGGCGCTGGTGAAACATCACCAGAAACTACAGGTGCCGTCACGACAACTTGTATATAATCCCCTGTAAATATCAACCCCTTTTTTAAAAGATATCCCAGGACACGGGATCAGGCGCGGCCACAATTTCCCGTGACAGTTAACCCTTTGCCGCCTGACACCTGAGTACCCCAAAGCCTGGGCGCTACACATATACCCTGGGAGCGATGTGGCTGCAACAATATAAATGTGAGCCCAATACCCTCACTGACTTTAAAGAAAAGCTAGATAGCTATTACAGTATATACCCATTGACGGGGGGCCAGCGTGTCAGCATCCTTAACTGGTCATGCGCAGCGAGAAACAAAGTTTTGGTCGGATGATGATAAAGACACTGTTGAACATGTAATTGCCAGGCTAAAAGCTACCTTTGAGACTAGTGATGATGCCACAGCAAAAATGAGATTCTTTGGGTGCCGACAGAAACCACAAGAAATCGTGAGAGACTTTGCATTGAACTTACAAGAGGTGCTTAGGGCACTCAAACAGGCAGAACCCGCCTTGGAACTGGGGCAAGATAAACTGCTTAATGATCAATTTGTTGATGGACTCTATTTCCTCCTCAGAAGATGGCTGCAGATGATGGCTATACAGAACCCTGACTTTGTACAATTTAAAGAAAGGGCAATTTGCATACTGCAGGCAGAAGAGCCTCATGATACAGACTCTGCCCAATGCTTAGCTTTAGTATACCAGCAACCAGGAGTGCAAATCCCAGAAGCCATGTCAGGGGCTAGTGCTAAACCTCAGGAGCCCATCACCAATGAGGTTCTAAACTAAAAGATTGAGGCACTCACCAAAACTGTAGCTGAGATGGCCAAGGCTATGCAGGAGCTGCGTGGTTCCAAGGCTGTGGAGAAGATTGAGTTGGCTACAAGTAGAGAGGATGTCCCATGGACGAGACCTAGGAGGTATCCAGCGACCCCAGGACAACGCAGCAACTGCTACCACCCGGATGGACAGCCCATTTGCCGCCGCTGCGGAGAACCAGGTTACTTTGCCAGGGAGTGTGCTTTAAACGAAGATCCCCTGGGGAAGCGGGCTGCCCCCCAGGAGTAAATTCACAAGGTCCACCAAGTTGGCGGGACAGGTACATGGGAGGACATCCGATCATACCCGTCATGCTGGATGACATACTCCTGAACTCTCTACGGGACACCGGCTCGCAGATAACCTCCATACCTCATATCCTTTATAAACGGTACTGGGCTGATTCAGGCATTACGCGTGTTCCAGATGATGACTTTAACATATTGGTTAGCAATGGTAAACTGGTACCACAGATTGTGTTTAAAGAAATGACCATTAAATTTGGGAGAGTAGAATTAAAAGATCAAAGGGTGATAATTGTTGATGTTGACCGGTATGAACATAATCCAACTATCCTGCTAGGAATAAATGTAATAGAAAGTTGTCTTGCAGAAGTTGCTGTTGCTTTACAGCAGACTGCCGAGACTACCAATTTCGGGCAACAGCGAATCTTGCAGAAGGAAATCAAAGCATTGATGATGAGACAGCAGGTAGAGTTGTCTGGACGAGAAATTGGCAGTGCAAGGGTAAGTGACCCGATACCCATTGTGATACCTGCCAAAACTGAAATGTTGAAACATAAAAAAACAGCACTGTTGCGCCACACCACTAAATTTCACCACAATGTGGTTCTATTAAATGAACACTAACCTTTCCAGGTTGTGCACAAATCCGCACAACCAGATTAAGCGTATAGAGAGATAGGGTCCATAAAGTTGATGATCATCAGACCTCTGTGTGAAGAGAAGATATTTTACGCTCCTTGAGTTAATGGAAATCACTTCCTTGTCTCCTCAGAGCCGGCTGATCATGTGATGAACACAGGTGGAGTTTGGATGATGTACTGCCAGGTCCTGTGGACTTGCCCAAGCTACACCGCGCTCCCCGAAGGGAGAATAGGTATGAATGATAGAAGGAGCGGTGTTAGAATGCGGCGCTAGGTAACACAAGATCAAGCCTTCATAGAATTACCTTAAGTTTATTACACAAAGCTGCAGGGTACGACCACAACGCGTTTCGACACACAAATCGGCATCTGTCTCAAGTGGATGCATCCACTTGAGAAAGACGCCGATTTGTGTGTCAAAACGCGTTGTGGTCGCACCCTGCAGCTTTGTGTAATAAACTTAAGGTAATTCTATGAAGGCTTGATCTGGTGTTACCTAGCGCCGCATTCTAACACTGCTCCTTCTATCATTCAAAACTGAAATGTTGGTCTGATGTAGTGCAGCAATATGCCTCAGAGAGCAAGATTATCAGGCCCTGGTAGAACCCGTGTACTCAGACAGTAGGCCCACTGTACTGATGGCCAGAGGAGTAGTTGAGGTACACAGGGGTAGAGAACCAATACGCCTTTTAAATTGCGGGGAAGAGGTAACCCTACTAAAGTATCCTACCATGGCTAAATTGTACACTGTTGATAACAATGCCATCTCAACAGTTGAACCCTTGAACCCGTCAAACCTTGCAGAGTGCAATGGCTCAGAGGGAAAACTGGAGGATTGGTGCCAAAAGCTACATGTAGGTACCAGTTCTACACTCTCCCATCAAAAAGCATGGAGTATACTTGGTACTGAGAGAGTACAAACAGGTCTTCAGTAAACACCCACTAGACTTAGGGCAGATCAAAGGGGTAGAACACAACATACCCACAGGTAATCATCCACATATAAAGGAGTGGTATAGACCCGTACCACCCGCTCACTACTAGTGTGCAAAGGATATGCTGAAAGAGATGAAGAAAGCAGGGGTAGTAACAGACAGCTGTAGCCCCTTGGCAGCTTCTTTAGTGCTAGTGAAAAATAAGGATGGGACCATGAGAATGTGCGTAAATTACCGGCAGATCAACCGCATTACACATAAGGATGCATACCCATTACCAAGAATAGAAGAATCACTAGCTGCATTAAAATATGCTAACTACTTTTCCACCTTAGATCTGACTAGTGGGTATTGGCAAGTTCCGGTGGCGCAGGCTGACTGTGAGAAGACAGCATTCACCACACCGATGCGCCTCTGCGAGTTCAATTGTATGTCGTTTGATGTCTGCAATGCACCTGGTACATTCCAGAGACTGATGGAGTGCTGCCTGGGACACAGAAACTGTTCTCCTGTACCTGGATGATGTCATACTCTACTCCAAGACGTATGAAGAGCATCTGCAAAACTTGGTGGAAGTGTTTGAAGCCTTGTCCGGTTATGGTGTGAAAATAAAGCCATTCAAGTGTCACCTACTAAAACCAAAGGTACAGTACCTCGGCCATGTAGTAAGGTCTGAAGGTGTTGCACCGAAGCCCGAGAAAGTTACCGTGATAAGGGATTGGCCAAGACCCACCAGCATGAAAGAGGTGAGGCAATTCCTGAGACTGGTTGGCTATTATAGAAGGTTCATCAAGGGGTTTACAAAGCTGGCAGCCCCCCTACAAGACATCCTGGTAGGACAGTCTAAGAAGTCTCTGGCCCGGAGTCCTCCTTTCCAGTGGAGTGATGAAAAGGAAAAGTCTTTAAAGAAGTTGAAGTAGGCCCTGACAGGGGATGAAATCCTGGCTTAGCCTGATTACCTTCAACCCTTCATTCTGTACACGGATGCCAGCAATGTGGGATTGGGAGCAGTACTGTCTCAAGTGCAAGAGGGTAAAGTCATCACCTTTGCAAGTAGAAAGCTCCGTCCTACTGAAAGAAACCCGGAGAATTACAATTCCTTCAAGTTAGAACTACTGGCAGTAGTCTGGGCTGTGACAGAGCGTTTCAAACATTATCTGGTCGCTGCAACATTTACCATCTATACAGATAACAACCCGCTTACCCACCTGGACTCAGCAAAACTAGGTGCGCTGGAGCAGCGATGCATGGCCCGGCTGTCTACCTACAATTTCACCATCAAGTACAGGGCAGGCCGTAAGAATGGAAATGCAGATGCCTTATCCCAGATGCTGCACCTAAAAGATGTGGAAAAGGAACCGGAGGAGCTGGAAGAAATAGAGCTACCGTTCTTTCACCAGCCTAGAGCATCCCAGTACAGAACAGGTGTGTACCAGAAGCATCAGAAGGCAACACTCAACCCATTACCACATCACGGATGGGCTGAGACACAGAACAGTAACCCGGCTGTGAAGCTAGTCAATTAATTGCTGATGCAGGAGGGTGCGTACCCTGGTCAGAATGCTCCAGTTGAAGCTCAGCAGTTGTGGAAGGAAAGAAATAAACTGTTCCTGTATCAAAGTAAGTTGTGCAGAAGATATACCAATCCTAAAACTCATGAGTTGGTCTCGCAGATCATTGTACCCAAGAGAAATGTCAAAATGGTCTTGGAAGCCTATCATGACAGTGCAGGGCATTTTGGATGGAAGAAGTTGTAAGTGCTCTTAAGAGAAAGATTCTACTGGGTTGGCATGAGAAGATCAATTGAAGAATGGTGTAGAAAATGTGGCCTGTGCAACCTACGAAGGAAGGATCAAGAAAGCCAGAGAGCTCCACTCCAGTCCATAGTCACCAAGCAACCCCTGCAATTTGTAGCCCTAGACCACGTCAAGTTAACAACAAGCAGATCTGGCTATGTCTACGCCCTGATCATAGTGGACCACTATTCCCGTTTCCTAGTGGTGGTGCCAGTGAAGGACTTAACGGCAAGAACCACAGCAAAGGCATTCCAGATGTACTTTTGCAGACCCCATGGTTACCCTGAACAGGTCGTAGCAGATTGAGGTGCAGCCTTTGAAGCAGAGGCGTTTCAAGAATTCTGTAATATGTGTGGATGTAAGAAGATCTGCACAACACCTTACCATCCTCAAACAAATGGCTTATGTGAGAAGATGAACCACATAGTGATTGACCTCTTGAAGACCTTACCAGCATCAGAAAGAAAGCAATGGCCAGAGAAGTTACCAGACCTGGTAGACTTGTATAACAATGTCCCAGTGAGTTCTACCAATTGCACCCCAACTTATCTCAGGAGAGCAAGACCTGGTAAGCTGCCAATTGATTTGGATATGGGCAATCTCAAATCTGACGCAGACGTTCCAGAAACCAGTTGGGATGCCCTACACCAGCAAAAGTACTGCTAAGTTCAAGAATGTGTTGAGAAGAGTCTCCAGCAACCTCGAGAAAAACAGGAGAAAACTTACAATCAACATGCCCCAGCAACTCCATTGCAACCTGGTGAGCAAGTGCTTAAAAGGAAAAGACGCACCAACAAATTAGATGACCAATGGGAACCAACACCATACACTATTCTCCCATAAAACTTTGACAGTACAAAAGTGTGTCTCATTAGTAAAGATGAAGGTAGAACCACATCAGCTGTACCAAGAGATCACTTAAAATTGTGTCCTGAAATCCTGAAGACACCTGAAACTCCAGTTCCCGTAGTTGAACCCAAGAAAAAAGAAGATGTGTTCCATACTGTATTAGGAGATTTTCCAAAAACCTGGACAAATTACCATGGAGCAGTCTTAGTACCAATGCTCGCATTTCCTCAAGTGGTAGTACCTGAACTGAACCTGTGCAACAAGAAATTGCAAGAGAGGAAAAACTGGAAGAAGCACCTGTAGAGGAAGCACCGGAAGAACAGATTCATAAGCACAGTGAATTTGTCAGTCCTGCTGTCAGATCTATGTCTCACTCAGAATCAGAGACACCTACAAGGTACACCTCTACTCACAGCATTACGCTTAGTACACCTGGTACACCGGTAGTAAGAAGGTCATAGTGTAGTACCCAAGGAAAAAAAACAGTCCGTTATGCAGATTAAAGTGAAAAGTTGGGTGTAAAATGTACATATGTTTTAGTGTTAAGAAATGTGAATAGAACCCAGTAAACATAGTGTACAGAAGGGTGGAAGAACTGGATTAAACCCCATGCACATTAAGTTAGGGAAAGAAAGTGCCTGGGGGTGGTAAGAGTGAAACCAGGCCTCCTAACCTGAGACTCCAGTAGGGAAAATGTTTGTTTATATATATATATGTGGAACCCTGAAACCAGTAAGCCCAGTACCTACAGAGACTTTCCTGTAAGAACTTTTGAATATTCTTGAACTATTTACTTAAAAAAAAATGGACCATAACATACCACTGGACTGGTTGTGGTAAAGACTCCTTGTAAATATTCACCAGCCCCGGTGGAAAAAGGACTCATCACTGGAGAGACTGCTTTTTTAACTCTTTTGGACTAATTTTCACACTTTTATTGTTTTTTGTCATTTTTATATTTTAAGACTCTGTACATATTATTGTTATTCATTCTTTGTGTTTACCTTGTTGAAAAGTTGTCACAGTCCTGGAGTACTGTCTTTCACTAAGGGGGAATGTGGCACCCCTAGGTCAAAGTACCAGAGTGTCACTGCCCCTGGGTAGTGGTGTCACAAGAGAGCAACAAAGGGTATTCTCATCAGGCAACACACATACAACATCAACACCTACAGGCCAAAAGAGGGAGACCAAGCCCGGGTTCAGGGTGAGCTCCCCTATATATTCTGGTCTGTGGAAGAGCAGGTTAGTGCAGGTCCAGAGAGGGCTGTGAAGAGTGCAGTACGGAGCAGTACTGTGAAGTGGACCTGAGTGTAAAGGAGCAGTGCTAAGCTCATCTCAAGGTCCACTGACGAGTTCCAAGTGTAAGACTAAGTTCTGAGGAAAGGAGAAGCAAAAACGCACCTGGGAGGCTGAGCAACTCTGTGCTCACCCCATTGGAAAGGTGTAGAGAACGGACACTGGAGTCTGAGACTGTGCAGGGTCTCACGTCCCGGCAGTCAACACCAGAAAGTGGGGATTCCAAATTCTCGAGCTAAACTGTACCAGAGACAAAGCAACGCACAGAGTTCAGAGACACTGACACCCTGGAACAGGGCAGTGGAAATGACTCAAGTTGCCTGTCATACCGGTACCTCACAGGAAGAGATAGGGTGAGCAGCCTGGCTTACGCAACACCAGGAGCCAAATTACAAGCGTGGTAAGGGAGCCAAAGACCCGGTCGGGTGAGAATAATCCCAAGTTGCTCTCAAGACTCCATGGACAGCTTTTACCATCTGCTCCAGTAAAGGACTGAGAAAACTACAAAACAGTGAGTCTGCCTGTTACTTGCACCTGTCGTCCTGCATCTCACACATAGACTATATACCCTGCCCTGGGGATTGGCTTTACCCGTGGAGAGCCGTCCAATCTCAGCTGCTACCCATCATCAGGGGCGGACTGGTCCAGGTGGCAGGGGGGCAAGTGCCCCCCAGGCTGGTGGTATAGCCCTCATATAGGGCCGCCGCCCCCCCACCAAAATGGGCCGGCCGGCTTAACTTTGCGGCCGCAGCTGCAAAATAGCAGGTGACGCGGCCGACATGCAGGCGAGAGAGCCCACCTCGGGCTGACAGCACCCCTTCCCCCCCGCTCCTCACCTCGGGCTCATAGCATATAACCCCCTCCCCCCACTCCTCACCTGCGGCTGATAGCACCCTCGCTGATAGTACCCCCCTCAAACCTCCCCCTCTCCGCCCCCCGGTCCTCACCTCGGGCCGGCAGGACAATTCTGACACCCGGTATTATAAGCACCAGCCCGCCCCTGCCCATCATCCCTGAAGGTTCTGCAGCAGCGGTTGGGGTGTCTCAAGTGCAGCTCTGGAGTATAATACAGGAGGTAACTCAAGATAAGTACAGGATAAGTAATGTGATGTATGCACACAATGACTCCACCAGCAGAATAGTGAGTGCAGCTCTGGAGTATAATACAGGATATAACTCAGGATCAGTACAGGATAAGTAATGTAATGTATGTACACAGTGACTGCACCAGCAGAATAGTGAGAGCAGCTCTGGAGTATAATGCAGGATGTAACTCAGGATCAGTACAGGATAAGTAACGTAGTGTATGTACACAGTGACTCCACCAGCAGAATAGTGAGTGCAGCTCTGGAGTATAATACAGGATGTAACTCAGGATCAGTACAGGAAAGGTAATGTAATGTATGTACACAGTGACTCCACCAGCAGAATAGTGAGTGCAGCTCTGGAGTATAATGCAGGATGTAACTCAGGATCAGTACAGGATAAGTAATGTAATGTAATGTATGTACACAGTGACTCCACCAGCAGAATAGTGAGTGCAGCTCTGGAGTATAATACAGGATGTAACTCAGGATCAGTACAGGATAAGTGATGTAATGTATGTACACAGTGACTCCACCATCAGAATAGTGAGTGCAGCTCTGGAGTATAATACAGGATGTAACTCAGGATCAGTACAGGATAAGTAATGTAATGTATGTACACAGTGACTCCACCAGCAGAATAGTGAGTGCAGCTCTGGAGTATAATACAGGATGTAACTCAGGATCAGTACAGGAAATGTAATGTAATGTATGTACACAGTGACTCCACCAGCAGAATAGTGAGTGCAGCTCTGGAGTATAATACAGGATGTAACTCAGGATCAGTACAGGATAAGTAATGTAATGTATGTACACAGTGACTCCACCAGCAGAATAGTGAGTGCAGCTCTGGAGTATAATACAGGATGTAACTCAGGATCAGTACAGGATAAGTAATGTAATGTATGTATGTACACAGTGACTCCACCAGCAGAATAGTGAGTGCAGCTCTGGAGTATAATACAAGATGTAACTCAGGATCAGTACAGGATAAGTAATGTAATGTATGTACACAGTGACTCCACCAGCAGAATAGTGAGTGCAGCTCTGGAGTATAATACAGGATGTAACTCAGGATCAGTACAGGATAAGTAATGTAATGTATGTACACAATGAATACACCAGAAGAAAGTTAGTGCAGATCAGTATAATGCAGGACATAACTTGGGGTCAGTACAGGATAATGTATTTAAAAAGTGTTTAATGTGGTGCTTTTTATGTTGATCAAGTCTATATATTAAGTGTTTTTTCTGTATGCTGATGTTTATCTTTGGACCTTTAAGAACACTGATCATATGAAAATACTGTAAAATATAATTATCCCCATTGATCATGCAGATTTTAGTACACTGTATAATTCATCTGCAGCTGTGCAATAATTAATGAGAAGATTGTTAATATTCTGGTGGACGCACTGAATTTATATGTTGTGTTTAGCGCCAGATCTATCCATGGTAAATGCTAGGCGATATAAATGCAAAGTCATAACCTGTGTGAATAGACTCCTGATGATATAGATTCATGATGAGGCATAGGACAGAATGATTAGATGTAATGCTGGGAGGGCAGACAGTGAGGTGCTTGCTGCCGGTGCCTAGACTCATCATATTTATCATTGTGTATATGTGGCGGGTCACAGGGTTCGTGGCAGCAAATAATACACCTGGCACACCAGACAGGCAGCAGGTTTAGAATTTATATATATACTAGATGGGTGCCCGATGCACAATGCATCGGGATTCTAGCAGAGCGAGTCTGTGACTCGCAATGGCCGCTTCGCGGCCAATGCTTCGCGCTGCTAAGGCGACTCGCCATGCCCGCTGTGCGGGCATAGCGAGTCGCCTTAGAGCTGCTCGCAATGGCCGCTGCGCGGCCAATGCTTCGTTCGTATCCACATGACGACATTGACTCGCAGCGAGTGCGGTCTCAAAAGGGGCAAAAATCCCATTCGTGATTATATAATAGATACAGGGCCGCCACTAGGAATTTCGGGGCACCTTACTGGCAAAATTTTGGTGGCCCCGTGAGACTCCATCCATGCTCCGCCCCACCCATGCTCTGCCCCACCAAGCCCCACCCACACCCCTCGAACCTTCCATAGTTTCACCACCCACTGTTGGAAAAACTCGACTTCTGCACCATGTCCTCACCAATCACACATTAAGAGTTCTCATCAAATACCAGGTCACATACAAATATAGCCATCAGATTTTGTTTGGCCAAAAGATTTTTTTAAGCTTGCCACTGCAACAAGGTTAGACTCTTTTGGCAGGGCCCTACTCTACTCTAACTTTTTTTTAGATTTTTTTTTAAAACTTTTTTTTTCTTTTTTACATCAACTTTTTTTGTTTTTTAATTCAGTATTTTTTTTCTCCTATTTTTGTTTATATTTATTTAAGTGAATTTGTCACATCCAATTTTTAAACTTATTGAAACCAGATTATGATAATATTTTGAATAATTTGTATTACTGATTGCAGATTGTGTTGTATTTACTGCTTATTTATGGACGGTACATGGTACTTTGCTACATGCTTAGGCTGGCTTCACATTTGCGTTCCTCTCCGCAGCATTCTGCGGAGGGGAACCGCAATGTGAGCTCAGCCACCGCAGGCCCCTATGTTTATAATGGGTACGCACGGTGCTGCGCTTGACTGTATATATATATATATACACACAATACATATACATATATATAGTAAAGCATTGGTGCGTGCAGACATTGGTTCTTTTAGAGCCCAAAAAGAGAGTTCATTAACGGGGCTACAAAGAAAAGGTTGTTTTCCATGCCTTAACTGTATAAATTGTTGTGCAATGCTGAAGGGTTCTCATGTTTTGGATAGACACACACATTATACATATGAAATACGTCATTTTCTTACACATGACTCAGAATTTATTGGGTACATGTTAGAATGTCCCTGTGGACTTAGATACATTGGTGAGACCACATGTGAATAAAAAGTGGATCTCCCGGTACCTAGAGACTGCATTGAGGTGGGACATAAGGATACAGAACTTCGGTTTATGATCATTGATCATGTCCCGCCACTCAGAAGAGGTGGTGATAGGGTAGCCTTATTAAAGAAAAAAGAGTTATCATGGATTTATAGATTACGTACATTGAGACCATATGGGTTGAATGTGGACTTTAAATTACATTCTATTCCATAGAATAGGTCCTCTCCACACATTGTTCTTATTCTATATTGGTGCATAATGAACTGAACGTGGGTTTTACTATTCAAGTAATGTTTCTTCTTTTATCTTTCACAGATGGTGGAATTTGAAATGCCCACAGATGCCATGTGTCCTTGACCTCCTTTTGAGCTCTTCACAATGATTTTTTAATGCAATAATAATAAATAAAAAGAAGCTTGCACAAACATTATATCTGTTCTTTTCTCTTGGACCTTGTGTATGTGTTTGTATGCATGTGAACCCGTGTAATTGTGGATCACACCGATGTTTCCACAATGTGGGGGCTATTGGTGCGTTCCCATGAATAGCTGCAGGTGATATCACTGCTCCAGTGGTACTCCTACAGCTTCCGGTCATTTATGTCTATATGAACCCACAGCGTCCTGCCATTTTCACTTCCGTATATATGGCAGGATGCTGTGGGATATATATATATATATATATATATATATATATATATATATATATATATACAGTACAGACCAAAAGTTTGGACACACCTTCTCATTCAAAGAGTTTTCTGTATTTTCATGACTATGCAAATTGTAGATTCACACTGAAGGCATCAAAACTATGAATTAACACATGTGGAATTATATACTTAACAGAAAAGTGTGAAACAATTGTAAATATGTCTTATATTCTAGGTTCTTCAAAGTAGCCACCTTTTTCTTTGATTACTGCTTTGCACACTCTTGGCATTCTCTTGATGAGCTTCAAGAGGTAGTCACCATCACTGAGCCACCATACAGTGCTAACCACTGAGCTACTGTAGAGTGCAAACCACTGAGCCACCATACAGTGCTGACTACTGAGTCACTGTACTATGCTAACCACTAAGCCACCATATACAGTGCTAACCACTGAACCACCGCATAGTGCTAACGACTGAGCCACCGCACAGTTCTAACCACTGAACCACCGCACAGTTCTATCCAATGAACCACCGTACATTGCTAACCACAGAGGCACCGAACATTGCTAACCACTGAGCCACCATATACAGTGCTAACCACTGAGCCACTATACAGTGCTAACCACTGAGCCACCATACAGTGCTAACGACTGAGCCAGCATTCCGTGCTAACACTGAGCCACCATATACAGTGCTAACCACTGAGCCACCATATAGTGCTAACCACTGAGCCACCATACAGTGCTAACCACTGAGCTGAGCCAGCTTAAAATCTCCTGCCAGTACCGCGCTCAGCTGATTGGTCAATCGACGGGCAGTGCGCGACCAATCAGCTGAGTGGCGCGGTATTGGCGGGAGATTTAAACCTGCCCACCAATACCGCTCAGCTGATTGGCTGAGCGCCGGGCAGCGAGCGACCAATCAGCTGAGCGGCGCGGTATTGGTGGGAGATTTAAACCTGTCTGCCAATACTGCGCCGCTCAGCTGGCTTGCGATGTAACACTCAGTGTATGCAACCAGTTGTAAGGTCGCCATGTAGTCTCAAATCCAGGTAAACAACCAACTGACCGTGTACTTCATGAGTGACAAAAATGTTAAATGGATTAGTATTAATATATTTCATGAAATCCACAAATGCATTCTGGTTATCGGGGGGAGGCACATCGGTAGTATCCGCACAGATGATGATAACATCATCAATGTACCTCCCCCACCAGATCAATCTGTCCAGAAAAGGATTGTCCAATGTATGAATATAATGATGTTCCCAAAACATCATATATAAATTTGCAAGGGATGGTGAAAAACCCGCCACCATTAGACATCGGCACAGTTGTAGGTAATAGGAGCTGTCAAAACTGAAAAAAATAGTTTTAAGAATATGTTCAACACATATCAGCAAGAATTGAGACTTGTCAGGAGAATAGATTCCTGATAAATGCAAAGAATATTGTAATGCAACTATAACATGGTCATGCGAAATACAAGAATATAAAGAAACTACATCACATGTAGCCCACAGAAATTTTTTCTTTCCATTTCATTTATTCTAGACAACTCAACAGGTGTTTAGAGTGTTTGATAAACCCTATTAACTTCTGCAGAAGAGGTTGCAGTTTTTGATCTACCCAATTAGATAATTTTTCGTTCATTCCACCAATACCCGCCACTATTGGATGTAGAGGCAGCGGGAACTGGGCTTTATGAACCTTGGGTAATGTGAGTCGGTCAACAGGGTAGGGGGTACTCGGATACCGGGACAGGTGGTTACTTCGGTGGGGGATCACGGCTGTTCGGTTCCCAGTTCTGAGCCCTGGACCCTCAGTGGCGGGGGTGATGATGATGGGGGAAATGTCCACGGGGTCTGGTACCTAAAGTCTATGACTTGTCGGTGTCGTGAACCCAACTGCGGGACTGATGTTGGGCTTCTTTAGGGTTGCTTCGGTTCCTTGTATGTGTCGGGCCCTCAGCTTGCCAGTCTGTAGTTAGGGTTGAACCTTGTGTCTATCTACCTTGGCTTTGGTATGCCGGTGTCGACCTGGGTTCCCAGCTGGCTCCGACCAGTCCTGGGTTAACCACCTTCCAGTCTGGGTCATCTCTCTCCTAAAAAGTGTCCTCCACTGTAGCCGCAGGGTCCCCTGCGTATTCCTTCCTTGCTTTCCTCACACCAACTGTCTGGCTCTGCTGTCTCTCCCCGTCTCCTGCTCTCTAGACTCCACCCCCTGGGACCTACTAAATATACAGTCCCCTGTCTTAAAGTGGCCTATGTATGGGTGTTTGGGTGCAGACTCTGAAGATTCCCCCACATCCACGGCTACGGAGGCACCACACCTTTAATTGGGATGCGGTACCTCCCTGTGGCGCCTTGCGATAGGGGAGCCACAAATAGTAGGACATACCGGTTTATCCACATATACGTACTCTGCCATATCATCATTTAAGACACCCAACGCTAAACCTTTATTTAAAACTAATTTTAGTTTTTTTTCAAATGTGGGGACACAAGATGAGGACTTTGTAAATTTATGGACATCACTAAATCATTTAAAAACCTCACCACAAATCGCTTATTTGACATCAAATCCTACATAGACTGTAATATGACAAATGTCGTATATATGGCTTCATGTCAAAAATGTTCCAAAGATTACATTGGATGCACAACCAGGACTCTCAAAAAGAGGCTAGGGAACATTTGTCAGCAGCTAATCCTGAGAATGTTACAAGCTGCGGCCAAATGCCCAGTCTCTCTCATCATTTTTTGGAGGTCCACGGTGGGGATACAAGCAGCCTAAGTGTTAAAGGTATTGAACGTGTTATGGGTAAAGTAAGGGGCGGAGACAAAGGCAGACTATTGGATACTGGTTGCTGACACCAGACAACCAATGGGTTTGAATCTACGCACTGATCTGACGTATTTTTATTAAACGTTTTACATGCCTATCCTACTATATAATCTGTCTGTCTCTCTGTAACGGAAATCCCGCGTCGCTAGCCGCTGATCTCCCGACGGTAGCCACGGGTCATCTCCTGTCACACGGAGGTCAGCGTCGAAGCAGTACCCCGACCAGCGCTAGCGATCTCGCTCAGTGTGACACGCAGCAGCAACCATGCCCCCGCTGTGAGATCGCTGATCCTGTCACAGAGATCACCGGCGATGCAGCCGGGGGATTACCGGCGTTAGCGGGTCATTTCCCGGCTGCTCGCAGTGGAAGTACCCTGATCGGCGCTAGCGATCTCCCTCAGTGTGACAATCTCACCAGCGACCACGTACTGATGCTCCAGCGATCCCTACCAGGTCGCATCGTTGTCGGGATTGCTGGAGCGTCGCTAAGTGTGACGGTACCTTACTGATCGCTGGTGAGGTGTCACACGTGCAGATTATTGAACGAAGCTGCGTCACTTATTGGAGAAAATCCTATGCATTCATTGCATTAATTTTAAATCTTTACAAATAAACTACATATTTATCACATGACCGCGAGTGTCCAATCAGCATTAAGAGCGCCCCTCTGAGTCACTCTGACATCACGACAGGTGCTAGCAGGTCAATTCCTGCTGCGGCTCCTGACTCCCGGACACCCGTCGGAGAGTAAGTATTTATTCTTTATTATTTTTAATACATTTCCCTTTAGTTAACTCTGATTTCGCAGTATATATTAATACACGGCGAAATCAAATGGGGGAAGTCACGCATATCACAGAGGGAGGAAGAACCAGGATTCTTCCTCCCCTCTGTGACATCAGATCCAGCAGCACTGCCCCTATGGGAGAAAACGCAGGCGCAGCTGCGTAAAGAATTAACATGTCAATTCTTTACGCAGCAGCGTTTTCTCCCATAAAAGCGCAGCATATTTTTACGTAGTGTTATTCACCATTACCAGTCTACTAAACATGGATTTCAAGGTTAGAGAATGGGCTTCACAGTCCCAAATCAACGAGGTGTTCAGTGGAGAGCCTAACGTTGTTGTATCCGAGGCACCTAGTGAATCAAAAAGTGACATCACTCTGCTTAAGGTTCTTTTACACAAGCGCACTAGAATATGGTGGAGCCGTGCATTCCTGAATAAATACAGTTAGGGCCAGAAATATTTGGACAGTGACACAATTTTCGCGAGTTGGGCTCTGCATGCCACCACATTGGATTTGAAATGAAACCTCTACAACAGAATTCAAGTGCAGATTGTAACGTTTAATTTGAAGGGTTGAACAAAAATATCTGATAGAAAATGTAGGAATTGTACACATTTCTTTACAAACACTCCACATTTTAGGAGGTCAAAAGTAATTGGACAAATAAACATAACCCAAACAAAATATTTTTATTTTGAATATTTTGTTGCGAATCCTTTGAAGGCAATCACTGCCTTAAGTCTGGAACCCATGGACATCACCAAACGCTGGGTTTCCTCCTTCTTAATGCTTTGCCAGGCCTTTACAGCCGCAGCCTTCAGGTCTTGCTTGTTTGTGGGTCTTTCCGTTTTAAGTCTGGATTTGAGCAAGTGAAATGCATGGTCAATTGGGTTAAGATCTGGTGATTGACTTGGCCATTGCAGAATGTTCCACTTTTTTGCACTCATGAACTCCTGGGTAGCTTTGGCTGTATGCTTGGGGTCATTGTCCATCTATACTATGAAGCGCCGTCCAATCAACTTTGCAGCATTTGGCTGAATCTGGGCTGAAATTATATCCCGGTACACTTCAGAATTCATCCGGCTACTCTTGTCTGCTGTTATGTCATCAATAAACACAAGTGACCCAGTGCCATTGAAAGCCATGCATGCCCATGCCATCACGTTGCCTCCACCATGTTTTACAGAGGATGTGGTGTGGATCATGTGCCGTTCCCTTTCTTCTCCAAACTTTTTTCTTCCCATCATTCTAGTACAGGTTGATCTTTGTTTCATCTGTCCATAGAATACTTTTCCAGAACTGAGCTGGCTTCTTGAGGTGTTTTTCAGCAAATTTAACTCTGGCCTGTCTATTTTTGGAATTGATGAATGGTTTGCATCTAGATGTGAACCCTTTGTATTTACTGTCATGGAGTCTTCTCTTTACTGTTGACTTAGAGACAGATACACCTACTTCACTGAGAGTGTTCTGGACTTCAGTTTATGTTGTGAACGGGTTCTTCTTCACCAAATAAAGTATGCTGCGATCATCCATCACTGTTGTCATCCGTGGACGCCCAGGCCTTTTAGAGTTCCCAAGCTCACCAGTCAATTCCTTTTTTCTCAGAATGTACCCAACTGTTGATTTTGCTACTTCAAGCATGTCTGCTATCTCTCTGATGGATTTTTTCTTTTTTTTCAGCCTCAGGATGTTCTGCTTCACCTCAATTGAGAGTTCCTTTGGCCTCATGTTGTCTGGTCACAGCAACAGCTTCCAAATGCAAAACCACACACCTGGAATCCACCCCTGACCTTTTAACTACTTCATTGATTACAGGTTAACGAGGGAGACGCCTTCAGAGTTAATTGCAGCCCTTAGAGTCCATTGTCCAATTACTTTTGGTCCCTTGAAAAAGAGGAGGCTATGCATTACAGAGCTATGATTCCTAAACCCTTTCTCCGATTTGGATGTGGAAACTCTCATATTGCAGCTGGGAGTGTGCACTTTCAGCCCATATTATATATATAATTGTATTTCTGAACATGTTTTTGTAAACAGCTAAAATAGCAAAACTTGTGTCACTGTCCAAATATTTCTGGCCCTAACTGTATCTTCAAAAGGAGCTTATCCCTAGAGGTCTTAGGGTACAAGTGTTTCCCTCATTTGAGGTAACAGATCAGGGTTTCCGCAAAGAGTGGGAGGAAGTAGCTGAAACCTGCTCTTTGGGCTTTATTAAACGGTTAGAACAACAAAACACTGACACCCTTAAAGATGTAGATACAGAGATTGAAGGCATTCAGTGTAGGCTGAGAGAGAATCTTAATAAAGATGCCCTGAGCAAACTTAATACCGACTTTGAGGAATCTTTTAAAAAATGGGAAAAAGAAATCAGGGATACAAAAACGAAGAAATACCAAAGTGACATGAACAATGTCACAACTGGCAATGTTTATCAATGGAATAAGAAACGGAAACCACGTAGACCTAGTGCTACACCCTCGGGAGTTTCACAGACATCGACAGAGGGTAGTCAGACGGGGGAACCAAATCCTAGTAGTGGAAGACTTCTAAGATCGAGGCAGAAACCAGCCAATCCAAAGCCGGATAAGAAAGGCGATAAACCTAAAGATAGATTGGAGGTAATTAACTTGTCAGGGTATGAGTTATCTAAACATCAGATTGAAGTGTTAGAAAAGAGACTAACCTTCTCCCCTACTAATTCCTTTAATCTATTTACAGCCATAAAGCATGTACAGCTATTTGCAAGGAAGCTGGTTCTGAAAAAGCTGTTTGACAAGAATTCTCCACCACCTAGTCCTAATACAGATAAAGAAAGGATGACACTGGATGACCTATGTGTAAGTGTAAGTACTATGGGTAAGTTTCCTGACTATTTGGCACCTAGGTCCACCAAGTTCCCCCTCTTGTCCTTATGTCCGGCTGTGGAGATCTTTACTGACCTGGTAATCAGGGATTTTGGACAGATCTCCACGGTAAGACAACGGGATAATTTGACCAAAAATCAGAGACAAGCTTTGGTTCAACTGTCGAATCTCGATAATCTCATAATCAAACCAGCGGACAAGGGGGGGAATGTGGTTTTGTGGCCAAAAAGACTATATGAGAAGGACGCCAATAGACAACTACGTAACAAGGAAACTTACCTTAGACTGCCATCTTCACCTCTAAAGGCTTTTTCGGGTGAACTGGAGACTATCCTTTTTGATGCCTTTACACAAGGAATAAACCATAAAAAAATTTATGAAGGACAAGGTAAGGGAAGTTATGATCACTACGCTGTACTTTATCCCTAAAATTCACAAGAATTTATTGGAACCCCTGGGGTGTCCTATAGTGTATGGCCTGAGCGGGCTGTATGACACTGTCTGCAAATTCATCGACTACTATCTGAAGCCCTTGGTCCAGTGTGTTGGAATATCCCCAAATGACCTGTAGACCGAGCAGAAACCTCAAAGACATCTTAGTTGATAGTCATTACATCCCTGTGGTATTGGCACCATTTGGGAAGAGGCCGAAACTGGTAGGCTGCTTCTCATGTAGTGACTGTGTTTCATGCAAAAATGTGATGAGGATCAATAAGTTTCAAAATGTGGATGGGAGATTGGAGTTTCCGATCCGCAGTTAAATCTCGTGCACATCAAGTCAAGTAATTTATTATGCCACTGCTATATTGGCATGTATATCAACAATGAGAACTGTGCTGCAGCATATTGGACCACAATAATCTGTCCCCATGTGGAGCCTCCAAAGAACACACATAGGATTAAACTGTATTTTGATTTAGGTAATTGAGGTGGAGGATATGGGGTGGCTGTGATGGATAATGAGTGCGAGAGATACCATCCTGCCACTTTACTGATGTATGAACATCCAACCTAGGTCACTGTGCAGATTGGGAAGCTTTCCACATGAGGGACACTATCTAGTGGTGTAAAGACAGACAAAAGGGTTAACTATGCCTAAGCACATACTGGGCTGATGATGATCACTTGGCAGCCTTCATTCTCGGCCACTCGGGGGTTAAGTGCGCAGAGCATGCCGGTCCGCTGCCCACCCACCTCCGTCTCCATGGCTACAGTTTAAGCATTTGTGTGCGTGGCCATGATGGAGCTGGGCAGGGTGGGTGGTCTGTATGTGTGCGGCGTGCATGCGCCAAAGCTAGCCCTATGATTGGTCGAGAATTACTGTGTGACTTGCCACAGGGTACAAAGGGGGACGGAATTCTGTTGTAGTCACGCCCCCTGACGAAGCCATACAGTGAAACGACATAGGGGCAGGGCTTGGACGGAGTAACCCTGCAGCACGAGCTGGTATGACCTAATTGAAGTGTCTAAATTCAAAAACACTTACCAAAAAACAGCCAAGGTCTGATATCCTTTGCACTCAGCAGAACACTGCAGGCCTCAATAGAAGGCAACACAAGTGCACAATACTGATGCTGCAATCACTCGCAACCTGCCATGACATGAGGGAGGGGATTGTTGGTATTTACATGCACATGAAAATACCACCAATCACCACCCCATTTCTTAGCAGGTTGAAAGTGACTGCAGCATTGGTATTGTGCACTTGTGTTACCTTTCAGTGAGGCCTGCAACATTCTGCTGAGTGCAAAGAATATCAGACTTTTGCTGTTTTTTGGTAAGTGCATACATAGGCAAGTAAAATAATCATAAACAATACAAGGCACATTTATTTTCTTTAATAGCAGGAACACTGATAGACACAGATAAACATCTGTGCTCCTATCACCCTTGAAGGGTTTTTTTGTTGGCCAGGCCATGGAAGGAAGGAAGGGGTGTAAGTGGGTGTGTACCATCCCGATGGTGTCTCATGCAGCTGGTAAGTGTTGCCTACTCACAGTGGTCACTGCTGTTTTCCTCCTAGTGTCAGATCGTCTTGAGAGGTGCCCTTTACAACACATCCAGCACTGCTACATCCTCCTGTTGTTGGAGTGTCTCCACCTAGCTGCAGTGAGGCATGACCAGATTCTGCAGGAGTTTAATCACCTTCCTCTTGTGAGTGTTGCTGCTCTGGCCTATCCCCTGCCAGTAGTGGGTTTATTAGGCTCCTCCCTTAATACCTTGCCTAAGCTTAGGTTCTAGTCAGTCAGCGTCTTGTGCTTTCTCTGGTTGTTTTCCTGTTTTGTCTCTCTTGTTATCTACCTAGCTTGACTATACATTTATTCTCTCCTCTTCTGGCTTCAGCTTCATTTATTGATCCTATTCTGCCTGCCATGACCTCTGGCTGTGCCCTCATTTTGTAGTGTTTCCTGGTGACTACCGGTGGCCTAAGTTTATCCTTACATCAGAGGCTCTAGTGAAAACCAAATAGCCACTTCATTATACTCATCCATGGTAAGTCAAGGCAGTGGCACATTGGGTCCATACCCACCGCTGTCACATCAGTACATTAATTCAGTACCACAACCAACATCAGTATGTCAATTCAGTACCGTAACCAACATCAGTACATAGTACATCAGTTGTAATGTTAGATTAAACCAATATAGATTTATATTGCATGAATCTACTAATCCCAGAATGTCCATAACTAGGAGTACTGGGAGTTGTTGTTATCAGTAATCATCAGGCTGCAGACCATATAGGATCCACAGTACTGAGGTATCCCAAATAAATATTTACATACAGCGACCTCAGAGGTGACATCTTCTCTGATAGGAGTTGTACTTTTTCTTTTCTTCAGTTTGTACATACACCATGATGATTTTCACATCCACAGCTCATTTCTATAGACTTCCATGTTCTGCGGTCTTCTGCAGCACATGGGGCCCGATACTCTTAAAAGTAACAGTGTCATTATAATGGACCTGAATATATATATATATCTGCCCTGCACTGTACCCATGAATAAGGCTGCAAATTCACGATCAGTATATGCAGCGTTTTGGACAAAACGTCTTGCCGCTGAGGCCAAAATGCTGCGTAGTACAGTATCAACATAGCGGATGGGATTTGGAGAAATCCTATCCTTACTATGCTTAACCTGACTGCAGAGTTTTGACAGCTGCGGTACGGGTTGCTGGCAGTACGCTCCTCTGCAGCTTGTCCATTTCATGCTGGGAAGTCGGAAGCGGATGCCATCGGGTGACTGCAGGGAGAAGCCGCCCTGCACCCGCTGCGTATGGTGAGTACAGGGCAGCTGCAGTCTCCCTGCAGCCATCCGCGGCTTCACTCAGATTAGGAGGTACTGCGTCCAACACACAGTTCCTCCTCCGGACTGTGAGCACATACTCTATATAATTGCTCCTCACTGTGTTCCCTGCACAAACTGTGACCTACACGCTATCCCTCTCGTGACACATGCCCTCCACACTGCCCTCTCCTTTTCATATTAGGCCCCTCTTCACACTATTTTCTCACACTGTGCTCACCCCATACTGATCCATCTCTATACTTTGTATACAGCCGGCTCAGAGAACAGCCGAATCCCACCAAAGAAAAGCAGCTACCGGGGAGACACTTCAAACAGGTTGATGTTTCCCTTCGGCCATCTGTGCCCAAGGCCCAAATGCTACGTGTGCTCCCTCTAGATACACCCCTGCAATAGGGACTAGTTCAGTAATGTGCATTAGTGCAAGGTAGAAGAATGACAAATACCAATTTACTTCTATCTTCTCACTCTCATTATAAAGCTATTGGAGGATTTCACGTTTTTAACAACTCCATATTTCAGTCATTTTAATCCATTAGCTGCGATAATTAATTTCCCACACCAATGGTTCATAATGCTTTGATCTTATTGTGCAATAATTACCACTCTATTTATCAGCAGTCAGCTTTCTATATATATTGTCCACTGTAAGACATTTGTCCAATGGGAGGTCACCGCCAGCTTCATTATCTCATTATTATATTGTGGCTCTGGATTTAGCAGCTCTACCAAGTATCAGTTCTTTACATGGTTCAATAAAATAAGCTACTGTACTGAATAACTGGTATTATAACCATTAAGAGCCTACACATAACATGTTCTACTTGGAAAGTAACTAGTTACATCCAGACTTTAGAGCTGCACTCACTATTCTGCTGTTGCAGTTACTGTGTACAATGTACATACATTACATTACTGATCCTCTGTTGACCCTAAATTACATCCTGTATTATTCTCCAGACAGGGGCAGGCTGGTGCACTTTGCCCCGGGAGGCAGTGTGTTTTTTCCAGCCCTTCGCAGATGAGGAGCGTTTGGGGTGCTGTTGAGGAGCGGGGGGGGGGGGGGAGTGCTGTCACACGGCCCACGCTCACCATGATTCCCGCCAGGCACGTCCGATATCGGCTGCTGTGATACAAACAGCTGCGGCCACAGAGCAGAGCCGCCGGGCCGTTTCAGTATGGAATTCCACCAAACTGGTGGGCACTTGCCCCCCTGCCACCTGTGTTAGTCCGCCCCTGACTCCAGAACTGCTCTGTCTCGGAACAGTTGCAGGATTGGGACGGTGATTCAGCAGGGGCTTCAGTTTGGGTCCATGCGTTCCGGGTTTGGACGGGTGGCGGTACAGGTGGTAAGGAGGCACGGTATTCCACAATCGCTTGCGCTGCGACAGCTGCCTCTCTTGCTTCTCAGTTTTCCCACATGCTCACCAGCTCGCAGGCATGTTCGACGCTCCACCATCGGCACACCCACTCCAAAGCTCCCTCCATGTCTTGGCGGAGCCGGCCAAAATTGACAGAGGGAGGCCGCTGCTGGGTCCCACGTGCGATTCTGGTCTGCTCCTCGACCACGCACACTATGTCACGCCAACGGCGTGCCGCCATGCTGCCGGGTACAAAGGCTCCTTCTCCACTCCATCCTTCTCTTCCAGTTTGTCTTCTTATCGGTGGCGACCCCTGATTGATTGATGGCAATCGGGGCGGCCCAACATTTTCGTGCCTCCATCCTGGCCCTCCTTCATCTAGGGCCTGCACATGATCAGCCTTACATAGCTACGGCGCCATCTTGGGTCTCTGGCTGGAATGGTGGGAACCCATTTTTGGTGCCAAGCAACACCGGGAAAAGTTCTTTTGCACACAGTTCAAAGTTCCAAGGCACACAGTACCCAGTAATACCGGGCATGAGATCCTGTTTGTGAGCACCAGAAAGGAGATGTTGCGCCCAGGACCGGGTACTTAGGTTTCAGGCGCGAGGTCCGGGGGAATCACTGGTGGCGATGCTTGAGCCCGTGACCCTGGGGGGACAACTAACGGGCAGGTAAATTGAAGGTGATGAAGTAAACGTTATTTTGTGACGCCACCTGTAGTACCTGGTGAGAGGTCACCAGCGCCACCACAGTCCTTCAAAGGGCGTTGGTATTGCGGCTAGGTGGTATAGCTTTCTTCAGGTAAAGCTGGGCCTCCGGGGCAGCGTTAAGTAGAAGTAAAGAGGCTCAATGTCAGTAGCACAGAGACACAGAGACAAGTTCACTCTCTCCCGGGTACTTTACTGGAAACAAGCATCTATTGATACAGCGTTCACAGTTTGGTACAGATGTATGACAGGTAGCCTTCCAGGTGGCTGTAACTGGATGCAAAGCGGTATGGAGATACCCGGGGTATAACTTAGTTGACAAACCCATGTCCTGTGTTTCCTGCCTGGGATAAGTCCTTTCCCTGTTCCCTCGAGGTAATCCTAGGGCTCCTCTCCTTCCCTTCTGCCTCTTCAACTTCAACCCCGACCTCTATAGAATCACTGGTGGAATGCCTCAGGTGGCAGGCAGGTTTAGTTCTCCCCTGACTCCAGTGCTGCACTCACTATTCTGCTGGTGCAGTCACTGTGTACATACTGTACATTACATTATTTATCCTGTACTGATCCTGATGTATTATACTCCAGAGCAGCACTCACTATTCTGCTGGTGGAGTCACTGTGTACATACATTACATTACTTATCCTGTACTGATCCTGATGTATTATACTCCAGAGCTGCACTCACTATTCTGCTGGTGCAGTCACTGTGTACATACATTACATTACTTATCCTGTACTGATCCTGAGTTACATCCTGTATTATAGTCCAGAGCTGCACTCACTACTCTGCTGGTGCAGTCACTGTGTACATACATTACATTACTTATCCTGTACTGATCCTGAGTTACATCCTGTATTATACTCCAGAGCTGCACTCACTATTCTGCTGGCGGAGTCACTGTGTACATACATTACTTATCCTGTACTGATCCTGAGTTACATCCTGTATTATACCCCAGAGCTGCACTCACTATTCTACTTGTGCAGTCACTGTGTACATACATTACATTACTTATCTTGTACTGATCCTGAGTTATATCCTGTATTATACTCCAGAGCTACATTCACTATTCTGCTGGTGGAGTCACTGTGTACACACATTACATTACTTATCCTGTACTGATCCTGAGTTACGTCCTGTATTATACTCCAGAGCTGCGCTCACTATTCTGCTGGTGCAGTCACTATGTACATACATTACATTACTTATCCTGTACTGATCCTGAGTTACATCCTGTATTATACTCCAGAGCTGCGCTCACTATTCTGCTGGTGCAGTCACTATGTACATACATTACATTACTTATCCTGTACTGATCCTGAGTTACGTTCTGTATTATACTCCAGACCTGCACTCACTATTCTGCTGGTGGAGTCACTGTGTACATACATTACATTACTTATCCTGTACTGATCCTGAGTTATATCCTGTATTATACTCCAGAGCTGCACTCACTATTCTGCTGGTGGAGTCACTGTGTACACACATTACATTACTTATCCTGTACTGATCCTGAGTTATATCCTGTATTATACTCCAGAGCTGCACTCACTATTCTGCTGGTGCAGTCACTGTGTACATACATTACATTACTTATCCTGTACTGATCCTGAGTTACATCCTGTATTATTCTCCAGAGCTGCACTCACTATTTCTGCTGGTGCAGTCACTGTGTACATACATTACATTACTTATCCTGTACTGATCCTGAGTTACATCCTGTATTATTCTCCAGAGCTGCACTCACTATTCTGCTGGTGGAGTCACTGTGTACATACATTACATTACTTATCCTGTACTGATCCTGAGTTACATCCTGTATTATACTCCAGAGCTGCACTCACTATTCTGCTGGTGGAGTCACTGTGTACATACATTACATTACTTATCCTGTACTGATCCTGAGTTACATCCTGTATTATACTCCAGAGCTGCACTCACTATTCTGCTGGTGGAGTCACTGTGTACATACATTACATTACTGATCCTGTACTGATCCTGAGTTACATCCTGTATTATACTCCAGAACTGCACTCACTATTCTGCTGGTGGAGTCACTGTGTACATACATTACATTACTTACCCTGTACTGATCCTGAGTTACACCCTGTATTGTACTCCAGAGCTGCACTCACTATTCTGCTGGTGCAGTCACTGTGTACATACATTACATTACTTATCCTGTACTGATCCTGAGTTACATCCTGTATTATTCTCCAGAGCTGCACTCACTATTCTGCTGGTGCAGTCACTGTGTACATACATTACATTACTTATCCTGTACTGATCCTGAGTTACATCCTGTATTATTCTCCAGAGCTGCACTCACTATTCTGCTGGTGGAGTCACTGTGTACATACATTACATTACTTATCCTGTACTGATCCTGAGTTACATCCTGTATTATACTCCAGAGCTGCACTCAATATTCTGCTGGTGGAGTCACTGTGTACATACATTACATTACTTATCCTGTACTGATCCTGAGTTACATCCTGTATTATACTCCAGAGCTGCACTCACTATTCTGCTGGTGGAGTCACTGTGTACATACATTACATTACTGATCCTGTACTGATCCTGAGTTACATCCTGTATTATACTCCAGAACTGCACTCACTATTCTGCTGGTGGAGTCACTGTGTACATACATTACATTATTTATCCTCTACTGATCCTGATGTACATGCTGTATTATACCCCAGAGCTTCATATACAGATCCCAGGCCCCTTAAGATACTGGTAGACCACAGAGAAGATGAGCATAATTGCAACTATTATAACTTCTGCCAATATATAATGGTACAAGAATGATATAAGGCTACAAGAAAGAGGAAGGGTGACACCAAGGAGAGAAGGCCGGCATATAATTACACCCGTTGAATATAGAGTTCTATACAGAAATACGAAAAGCGTCAGGAGCCATGTAATGCCGTCATTGCTGTGGACATCTCTATAACATTGGCCACTGAATGAGATCAGGGTATAGGAAATTATTTTGGTTCTGTGAATAAACCTTGTGTCTTGTTCCGTTAAAGAAGTTGGATGTCAGCAGAATTACCAGTCCTTTATTCTGTTCTTCTCAGCCACGGAAAAGTAATAAAAGTAAGCTTGTACCTGCTGTACAATGGGGGCCGGTTCCCCCAGACTTTCTCCATAAATAATCTAGATCCCATTTCGAAGTCCAAGTTTTCTGGAACATCCTAATAACAAATTTCATGGCCTCATATATTAGCCAGGAGGTAATTCCAGGGCTCTGAGTATAGTAAGAGTATGAATCACAAAAAACAGTCAAACAAACGTGCAAAAATACACTGCTATAAAAAAACACAGTAAAAAGCAAGTGCTGCTGAAAAAGTAAAATACAGGGTATTTAGTTGATACGTTTTTTGCAAAAAATGTTTACTAAGCTGCTCTACCAACTTCAAGGTAACCCGTATCAGAGCAGTCCCTATCTGATGTATTTAAAACCTGACCATGTGTATTGGTACCTAAAATGAGCGGGATCCAGACAAGTCCAATGCCTGACTTGGACTGACTGCAGTCTTTTGGTGGTGTGAACACTGTCCTACAGACATGTTCACTGTGTGCATGGTTCATTAGTTTTTGTATAGTAAGAGCATATAGATAGAGCAAAGAGAACCATATTGTGCCAAAGTCCCAAAATCATTCTAATTAAACAGAAATAATATACATGTGCCGATACATATTTGTATTTCTTTTTGTATGTTGCCGGGCTGTAGCTCAGCTACGTCTGTGACCATTCATGAATAATGATGGACTAGGGAAAGTTATTGTCATATTTGGCAAATACTTGATATCGTCGATGTCTCCTGAACACTTCCTGTCTGCTACTTTGCTGGCCGTGAACAAGGTCAGATGACCGAAATGTTGAACAATGATATTAGAGCACACCACTTGAGATGTCATAAATAAACTTTCTTTGGAATTTATTTTGATGTGCCATAGTATCACTTTCATTGGATAATTTTATCTCCCGTTGAGCACCTACCTACTCACCGTTGAGTGCTCACCATAAGTCTTTGACCATCTGCAGTGAAGATAAAACAATGAGACTTACAGTAAGTTCTTAACCAGTTACATTTGTTCAAACCATTTGACTTCACATGAAAGGTAGGAAACACATATCTTACGTACATTCTCTTCCTATAACTTCAGATACTCAGCAATAAAGTCTTTTATGTTTAGTTCACTACACAACAGACTACCTTCACTTTCCCTTTCTCTGCATGATCTCGAAAGAGGTTCACTTATATGGTGGGGATCAAGACCCAGATCCTCAGATAAAATGAGTCCTACCTTCTCAGGCACTTGCTCTAGAAGCCCTGTCCTCTTCAGACAAGAAGGGCTAAAGGGGATCGCTATAGTTCCAGAAAAGAGTTCCCTGCTCGGAGTCGCTAACGAAGGTTCTGCACAGAAAGGTGGATTCCTGCCACTTGCTAGTTGCTTACCCCTGCCAGGAAGGGTTTGGGGCCCAGCTTCCAGTACGTCCACAATCTCAGTCTTTAGACATTCATTCATTTGTAGCCCTAAAGTAGTTTTTTATTAAGTTTCATCTCTAGGATAACTCCAAGCTACTTTGCAGTTTTTATTTAGGCAATAACAAAGATCCTGACTACAAAAAGATCGTCGGAGGAATTCTGCAATTATTTCAAGCTTTAGGTTGCCTGATGAGTTTGAAAGTGCATGTCCTCCGTTCCCACCTTGACTATTTTCCTGAAAATTTGGGAGCCATGAGTGAAGAGCAAGGTGAACGATTCCACCAGGACATTAAATAGATGAACAGAAGATACCAGGGAATATGGAGCATTACAATGATGACAGACTATTGTTGGACGCTTCAGAGAGACATTCCAGATGCTACTCAAAAGCATAAATGTACCAGGAGGAACCTCACAGGAGAGAAGTATCAATTTTAGTGTGTTACTGAGCTCATTCCAGTTAAAAAAAATGATTTTCATGAAAAACTTGTTATAAAAATATAATTTTTTAAGTCTATTTTCATTTATTTTGAGGTGTTTAACATAGTTACCTAAATTGTCAGAAAACATGATGCCCTATGAAAAACGGAGGTCATTTTCGGATTCAGCACACCCAAAAACATATACATAAACATAAAATCCCCTAGTAACCTCGTGCTTCACTTTTATCAATGTTATACCTTACAAAAGGATACCAGTGGAGCCGCCAGGGCCACACCAATATCACTCCCAGTGAATTAGCACACTAACTTCTCTTTAGGCAAACCATTGAATTTCTTTATTGTTAAAAAAATTATACTTTCATAAAAAATCCATAATAATATAATCACATATACATGTTACAGGGCACTCAATCCCCCTATGCACATTTAAAACAGGGTTGGCATTAACTAAAATAGAGAGCCGCGGCTATTTGCACATAATTGAATACAGCACCATCACTTTTATGTCTGACCTAGATCCCTTCCTATCATGGGCATAAGTGCTCACCATTTATATGCAGTCCAGCTGCATTCAATTGCCACATGAATGGGTTAAAAGAATTCCAGACAGTACCTGGTGCCTAGCGTGCTTTTTGTGCTGAGCCACTCCGGTCCTCTGTCGCCACTGTATCCCTGGAAATGCAGCCTACGTACGTTTCAAAGTTCAAAATATATAACCTCTTCCTCAGGGCGTGCACGGCAGATTTACCGCATCTGCTGCATCTTCCGCCTAATGGCCGCACTTGCGGCACACTCACGGCAAGCCCCATGCATTGTCTATGGGGCTTGCAGCAAGTGCAGTTTTGCCCGTTGCGGCAGATGCGGCAGTTGTGGCCGTGAAAAAAACACTGCTGACCGCAGTTTTTTTCGCAGCCGCAAGTGCCACATCTGCCACAACCAGCAAAACCTCACTTGCCGCACCTTACCACAAAGATCCATAGACAAAGCATGGGGCTTGCCGGAATGGTGCCAGTGCGGCCATTAGATGCGGTAAATCTGCCGCATCTACTGCATTTTCAAAAAAACACCTATCTGAAAGCAGCCTAACTGTAGCCTTTTTGGTATTTAATGACCTACAACACACGATTCAAAATCATATCTGAATTTTAAGATGGAGTAAGTCCTGCTCCCTAAACAAAGTTATTCTGCTGCACACCAGAAAACTAAGAATTAATTAAGACTATGGTCTTACATTACTGGAAGGAAGAACTGAAAATAAAGCAACTCCAACAAGTCCTTCTCTAGCCAAAGTGCCATCTAAGGGATGCGTCACTATCTCACCAACCCACCAACTTGTTTTTACGAAGGTCCACTGAAATTGTCTCTAACCATTTTCTTCCATGCCCTGGATGGTTGTCACAGTTTTTCCTGGTAGTCCGCTGTTGGATGGTCTGGGGGGGTCACAGGGGCTACTCCTCTAGGGGCATTCTCTGCCACCACCTGCCCCCAGCACACTCCATCATGGCCACCGATAGGGAGAACGATGGAGGAACTAGGGGTCGACCACGCCCCATAGGACAGACAGGACTAGCTTGGTAAATACCAACAGGCCCTCTGGGTTTGGATGCATCTGGCTGGCTAACCAAGAGACACCTTGGTCGCACCCAATGCCAACTTCTCTCCAGGTCAGCCTCCTTCTGCCACTTCTCAAATTGGTCAGCAGTGGCAACCTGACATACATCAATCACAAACCACCCTTTGCTGCCCTACACCTTCATGAAAATAACCTCTTCCCCAACAAATATGATACATAGTCTTTGGGAAAGCTTGTCGTGTAGCAGTATGGACCGGTTGATGTAGAACCAATGCCCAGTACCATAATAATAATAATAATAAAGCTTTATTTATATAGCGCCAACATATTCCGCAGCGCTTTACAATGTAGGGTTAGCGTACAGAAAATATACAGTAAGTAATTACAATAGAGAACAAATAAAGTACAATCATTGGATACAAAAACAATAGGCATAGAATCAATGTGAAAAAAAAAAAATAAAAAAAATAAAATACAATAAATAAAGCAAGAAATGAAGGTGACCCTGCTCAAAAGAGCTTACAATCTACAACGGGATAGGTGTTGTACAAGGTGTCGGGGCTTATTGCACTGGTGGTCCAGGCATCTTGAGGAAATGGGGTATAGGGCTAAGCTTACATGAATGGTCATCAGTCTGTGTAGACCTTTATGGTTTGGTGGAGTTTGTAGAAGAATAATGTCCAGAGGATAGCCCATTCACTGTCTACAGTACAATGGACATGTTAGGGAGTATGATAGGCCGCCTTAAAAAGATGCGTCTTTAGGGATCGTCTGAAGCCATGCAAGTTGTGGATAGTCCTGATTTCTTTGGGTAAAGCATTCCAGAGGTTTGGTGCAGCTCTGGAAAAGTCTTGGAGCCGGGAGTGGGAGGATCGGATTAGTGCAGATGTTAGTTGAAGGTCATTTGAGGAACGTAGAGAGCGGGTGGGGTGATAGACAGAGATGAGGGAGGAGAGGTAGGGGGGAGCTGCACTGTGAAGAGCTTTGTGGGTAAGAACAAGCAATTTGAATTTGATCCTGTAATATACGGGCAGCCAGTGCAATGACTGGCACAGAGCAGAGGCATCTGAGTAACGATTGGCCAGATGGGTGATCCTGGCTGCTGCATTAAGGATGGACTGGAGAGGAGAAAGTCTGGTGAGGGGGAGGCCGCTTAATAGAGAGTTGCAATAGTCAAGGCGGGAATGGATTAGGGCCACGGTGAGGGTTTTTGTTGTTTCCAGGGTGAGAAAGGGGCGGACTCTAGAGATATTCTTCAGGTGTAAGCGACAGGAGCGGACGAGAGATTGCGTGTGGGAGGAGAAGGAGAGATCGGTGTCAAATATAACACCCAGACAGCGAGCTTGGTGCCGCACACTGAGAGAGAGATGTCCGATTTAGGGAGGTTAGTGGATGGGGGGAGCAGAAGAAGTTCAGTTTTGGAAAGGTTTAGTTTCAGATAGAGAGTGGACATGATATTGGAAACTGCAGCTAGACAGTCATTGGTGTTCTTTACTACCGCAGGGGTAAGGTCAGGGGCTGAAGTGTATAGTTGAGTGTCATCAGCATAAAGATGGTACTGGAAGCCAAATCTGCTGATGGTCTGTCCAATCGGGGCCGTGTAGAGAGAGAAGAGGAGAGGGCCAAGGACTGAACCCTGAGGGACCCCAATAGTGAGGGGAAGAGGGGGGGAAGTGGAGCCAGCAAAAGATACACTGAAAGAGCGGTCAGAAAGATAGGAGGAGAGCCAGGAGAGAGCAGTGTCCTTTATGCCAATGGAGTGCAGCATAGAGAGTAGGAGCTGATGGTCGACAGTGTCAAAAGCTGCAGAGAGATCAAGGAGAATAAGCAGAGAGTGGTCACCATTACGTTTTGCTGTCAGAAGGTCATTGGTCACTTTGATGAGGGCAGTTTCTGTGGAGTGAAGGGGGCGGAAACCAGACTGTAATGGATCTAGAAGAGAGTGAGTGGAGAGGTAACGGGTGAGGCGGGAATAGACCAGGCGCTCCAAGAGTTTAGAGATGAAGGGGAGATTGGAGACTGGTCTGTAGTTATTTGTGCAGGTTGGGTCGAGAGTGGTTTTCTTTAATAATGGAGTAATGATCGAGTATTTGAAGGAGGAGGGGAAAATGCCAGAAGAGAGGGAGAGATTGAAGATTTTGGTTAGATGAGTGGTGACGACTGGAGAGAGGGACTGGAGGGGAAAATGCCAGAAGAGAGGGAGAGATTGAAGATTTTGGTTAGATGAGTGGTGACGACTGGAGAGAGGGACTGGAGCAGGTGTGAGGGAATGGGGTCGGTAGTGCATGTGGTGGGACGAGAGGAAGATAGGAGCCTGGAGACTTCTTCTTCTGTGACTGGGTCAAATGTGGAGAGTGAACCGGAGGGGATGTGAGGAAGAATGGGGGTGGCAGTGCTTGGAGGCTGAGAGCTGATTTCCTGGCGGATGTTGTCTATTTTATCCATGAAGTAGGAAGCCAGGTCATCAGCAGAGAGGTCGGTGATGGGGGCCTGCACTTTAGGACTGAGGAGAGAGTGAAAGGTGTCAAAGAGTTTTTTTGGATTGTTGGATAGTGAGGAGACCAGGGTGGTGAAGTAGGTCTGTTTGGCAAGGTGAAGGGCAGAGTTGTAGGTTTTGAGCATGAATTTATAGTGGATAAAGTCTCCTGGTGAGCGAGTTTTCCTCCATAGGCGTTCAGCACTCCTGGAGCATCGCTGGAGGAATCGGGTTTGTGATGTGAGCCAGGGCTGTTTTGTTCTCTGTTTGGAGGTTCTGCGGGTGAGGGGCGCTACTTGGTCCAGGGAGCTTCTGAGAGTGTCGTTGTAGTGATTTACTGCCTGATCTGGAGAAGAGATTGAAGAGATTGGGGACAGAGATGAGATGAGGGAGTCTGTGAGTGCTTGAGGGTTAATGGCCTGTAGATTTCTGGATGTGTGATAGGTAGGCTTGGGCTGTGTTGGCCGAGGGTTAGTGAGTGAGAAGGAAAGAATGTTGTGGTCAGAGAGTAGAGTTGAGTTATCCAATGGGGAGGATGAGCAGATTCGGGTAAAGACAAGGTCAAGGGTGTTACCGTTTTCGTGCGTCTTAGAGGTTGAGAGCTGTGATAGGCCAAGAGAGGTAGTTAGAGATAGGAGCTGGGATGCAGATGGGGAGATGGGGCTGTTTATGGGAATGTTAAAGTCTCCCAGAATAAGGGTTGGTAAATCTGAGGACATGAAATGCGGGAGCCAAGCGGAGAAATGGTCGAGAAACTGGGTGGGTGACCCTGGGGGGCGGTATACCACTGCTACTTTGAGGGGGAGGGGATGGAATAGCCTAATGGTATGGACCTCAAAAGAAGGGAATGAGAGTGATGGGGCTGGAGGAATGACCTGGAAAGTACATTGTGGGGACAGGAGGAGGCCGACTCCACCGCCACGTCTGTTCCCAGGTCTAGGGGAGTGAGAGAAGTGTAAGCCGCCGTAAGAAATAGCAGCCGGGGAAGCAGTGTCTGAATCCTGGATCCAGGTTTCTGTGAGGGCCAGCAGGTTAAGAGAGTTGGAAAGGAAGTAATTGTGAATGAAGGGAAGTTTGTTGCATACAGACCGTGGATTCCAGAGAGCGCAATTAAAAGAGGGAGGTGAAGGTGTGCAGGTAATATTAATAAGGTTAGTGAGGTTTCTGTGTGAGGTGGGAGAGGGGTTGAAGTTAGCAGAGGGCGGACCAGGGTTGGGAGAGATATCACCTGAGAGGAGCAGCAGTAAAAAGAGGAAGAGCAGATAGTTTTTGGGATTAGGACATGATTTATTATGACAAACTTTGGAATATGATGGGCTGAGAGTCTTCAGTAAACTGAAGATAGCATGGGAGCTGTACATAGAGTAGGGCAGGAGAGAGGGGCTGATGTGAATGAGTGGTGATGGAGGGGGGATGGGGTGATAAAAATTGGTGGCGAGAGCACATAAGAAAACAAACAGTGAAATACAAGACATGGTAAAGATTAGTAGTGAATGGAGTTATACACAGTGTTTGAGTGTCCCTCTATGTCATTGTCTTCCAGCAAGAGCGCATAGAACAATAGATGGTGAAGTAAAGGACATGGTGATAGGGAAAGGAAAAGAGGGTTTTTTTTTCCTCTCCCTGTTAAATAGAGTGGCTTACCTGACTCTTGCCCTGACTAACTGCCATGAAATAACTGCATCCACTTAGCATTCAATGCCACTTTGCATGAGATGCCACACGTGTCTGACCCCCCACACGTGTACCCCTTAAGAATGAGCTAAATTTATATGAGACACTATCAGGATCAGGTGAGGGGGCTTGTGGGAGGAAACATGGTATCAGGTAATTAGCAGCTACAAGGAACAGCAGGGGTGCAAGAGGATGAAAGGGCAAGACTCCCTCCACACTATAACACCTCCAACAAGATAACTATTACAATCTGCCAAATTGTCATATACTGGTGAGTGAGTAATGTAATGCATAGAGATGACACAGGAAACTTTACAATAAGTGCAGTGTTGGAATATTACCATGAGACTATAAGTCAAGCTGATCTTGCTATGGAGATCATTGCAACAATCACAGGTATATTGAACATGCACTGTTACAATGAGTTGGGTACAAGTAGATTGACAGCAAGCAGTGTTGGAATATTACCATGAGACTATAAGTCAAGCTGATCTTGCTATGGAGATCATTGCAACAATCACAGGTATATTGAACATGCACTGTTACAATGAGTTGGGTACAAGTAGATTGACAGCAAGCAGTGTTGGAATATTACCATGAGACTATAAGTCAAGCTGATCTTGCTATGGAGATCATTGCAACAATCACAGGTATATTGAACATGCACTGTTACAATGAGTTGGGTACAAGTAGATTGACAGCAAGCAGTGTTGGAATATTACCATGAGACTATAAGTCTACTTTCAATCTAAACTCCTTATCCCGCAGGAATGCAACCATTTTGCCTTGGATACATTGGTCAAAGAAGTAATTAGCCTTCGGCCCATGCAACCTGCACAGGCAATGTCATCCAAGAGATGAATCTTCTCAACAAAGGAGACAGGACAGGGTGGTTGATGCCTTGTCGGATAGTTGCTTAGAGAGGGAAGGGGTCCCCGCATAACATTGTCCCAGTCTAAGGCCTCTGGAGGGGGTGATGTACACAGCTGGGAAACAGGCACTTCGGCCTCCTCAACATCCTCCTCAGCCTCCACATCATGGTCCTTACCCTGGTGGAATTGTAGAATGGAATCCAATAGCTATGACACCGACTGCAGGTGTAATCCAGCCAGACATGCTGCAATATCATGTACAGTCCGACATGCGGTACTCCCAGCCATGGATGCCATATGGTCACCTATTGACTGTTGTGACTCGCTCCTCAGGTCTGCATCTGGCATCGGAGTCCAGAATTGGATCCGCACCTCATTGCAGATGAAACCCAAAGTTGGTAGTGCTGTGGAGCTCCAGCTCACACATGTCTACATCTCATCTCAATGCCACTCTGGGTCTGGTTCTGCTGAGTCCTACACACATTATGCCCCTGAGGTGGTTACGAAGATGATATCCTCTGAGTACAGGTCAGCTATGCCTTGCAGATGATCTAAAATACTGTGTAATGCCGTCACAGTACCAAGTTGAACTGTAGTAGCAGACAGTGTACCTGCCTGGTACTGGAACTGTACAACTACTATTGGGCAATGGCATTTGCAAGCTTAATTTCTTCCAGAAATAAGATGGGCCAGGGTGCTTCATGTCTATTAGGATACTTGCAGGGAATGGGTACGAGTCCGACATGGCAATCTCCCCGTCAAAGCCTCTGGTGGGGGTGCTATACAAGGCAGGGAAACAGGGGCATCTGCCACTACTACCACCTCCTCCTCGTCCTCCTCTTCCTTCTCCTGGATTTGCAGATTCACCGCTGGCTGAGGCACCGGCTGCAGGTGTAATAAGGCCAGGAACAGTTCATATATATGTAAAATGGCAAAATTTGATTCATCCACAAGGCATCTGATATGAGGCATACAGGTATGATTATTTTCAGCAGTCTATAACCTGTACAGGGGTATAATGATTTCAGTTGCAGGGGTCGTGACCACGACAGGGCCCGGGTATACAGAGGCCTGCTGACAGGTTCCCTTTAAATACATTGCGGCACAAAGACCCAGCAGGTCCCTGTGCTGCAATAGAGGCTGGCAACTGATGTAAGAAGTGCCGCAACAGGGGGCGGCACATGATAGTGACATCAGGCTCCATCTTTCGCATTCCAATGTCAGCTGTCGGGCTTGCCACTGTGTGCTGGCTACAGAAGACACTGGGCAACATGAGAGCGCAGGAAAGGTGAATAGGATGTTTTAGTTTTACCCCCAAACCTTTCACTACCTGTCCCTGCACCTTCCTACTACATCCCTAATCATCCCTGTCTGACCTAAAATTGTCCTAATGGTTGGAAAAGATGAGATCGATACTTACATCTATGTATTGTAATTAGTCTTCGTGACTACATATGTAGTCACCCTGGGTGGTCTCCAGGGCTGCATCCTTCCCCCCTCAATGCTGGGATCACAACCCAGTAGGCGTGATCATTCAGTCAGGAGCACGTTCCCCATTAAAAATTCTTGTTCCTCGTTACGGTGATGACACACTGCTGGCTGTGTGTCAATTCCGGTCTGGTGCATTGTGGGGGATTATCGGGTGTACGGGTCGGCTTCGGAATTGCACACTGTGCATGCTCTGGAGCCGGCCTGTATGCCAATACACCCCCACACTATGCAGGACCGGAAATGACACGCAGCCTGCAGCGTGTCATACCCGGAAGAAGGAACAAGAATTTTGAATCAGGAGCGTGATCCTGACTGAATGATCCCGCCCACTGGGGCGTGATCCCAGCATCGAGAGGGACAGAATGCATTCCTGGAGACCGCCCAGTCAGACTACATTTGTAGTCATGAAGACTATTTAACATACGGAGATGTAAGTATCGATCTCATTTTTTACAACCATTATAGGACAGTTTTAGGTCAGACAGAGATGGTTAGGGATGTAATAGGAAGGTGGAGGGACACGTAGTGATAGGTTTGGAGGTAAAAACAAGCTGACAGGTTCCGCTTAATCTGGTCCTCAACTCAATTTTTCGGGTTTCTTAGTATTCCATCTCATTTCATCTTCTTATCAAGTTTAGAGAATGATTCAGATTGTTCCTCTCTTAGTATTGTGAGGTTTCGGTAGTCTATTCATTCCACTCTATGATCATAATGAATTAATAGTCCAGGATGGACAGACGTCTTCAGCTAAATGTGTTATATTAAAATTGTCTGCTACTTATCACTTGTCCTTCACAAAACACTGTGTGAAGAAACCACCAGCGTCCTCCCTCCCTTCCCTACTTTCAAAGCTGTATCATGCATAATAACAGCGGTGAATTCATCTTCCCCTGCATGACATTGAGTCCCTGATTCATCATGGCTTTTTCTCCCGTTTTGTAGCGTAATTTCCTCCTTTATAAGTGGCTCTCACCTTTTATCTCAATACATTTTGTGCTACTTTTTAAATTGTCTTTCCTTTTCAAGTTTTTTATTTTTATTTTCTTGAACAACTGTGCTTATCCAGATGTTTTAGACATGTTCACAAAATGTGACTTTTCTCAAATGTCAATTTTTTTTGAGGGGGGGTATCACCCTCATGTCTTTACCTGGAGTAAACAAGAAAAACATGCGGTACTGCGTCATGTAATTTGTACTGGTGAACTCTGAACACGACCCATTGGAACAAAAAGACAGCAGCACTCAAGACATGCAATTTTGAATTTAAACAAATATAAAACAGCATTATAGCTAAGGAGACATGGAAAAAACTAGACACTTTGCTTATAGTGTTACAGTGCAGGCGCTCACCAGGGTCCTGATCATTAAAGCTGGGTGCTGACCATGGTGCTGCAGCTGTTCAGATTGCGGTCAGCACCCAGCTTTAACGATCAGGACCCTGAAGAGCTCCTGCACTGTAACATCATGAAATTTCAGGATCAAGGACATGGGCTATAAATTCACGCTGTTAAAGTACAGGACCTGAGTCCTGCAGCCTGCTGGAGATTACAGGAATTTAATGAAGAGCTGTAATTACTGATTTTTTTTAAAAAGCTGCTTAACCCCTCCAGACACATTCTGTCATGTCAGTTTGTATCTAGGGAGTGTAGACATAACCGGACACAACCTGGCAAGACAGAAACATGGGGTTAAACCTACATAACCAGTTTATTAACCGCATCGGCAGCCTCCCAGCTGACATGCATCACATATGCCGATTAACCCTGGGAAATTAAAAAAATGATGCTGTAAAAGCAGCACAAAGCCAGACAAAGCTGTTATATCTACAGATCTTCATCTGTAGAAAAAAAATTGGGTCAGGGAGCAGCATAAACAGCTGAAAAGCAGGTGCAGGCAAATCAAACCTTATCTTTAAAGGTTGTAGACAAATCCAGGTCTGGAGAAAGACTTGCAGCACTCCAAGTTCTCAGTGTGAAAAGAACTTTCTTTATTAGGACAGGCACAAAACATGCAACGTTTCAAGTCACAAAGACTTTTCCTCAGGCAACTTGGAGTGCTGCAAGTCTTTCTCCAGACCTGGATCTTCATCTGTAGATATATAGCTATCGGGCTTTCCTGTGTCGGGTGTTTCACATGCAAGAGAAAGCTCATGTTACACTTGCACCACACCCGCAGCACACACCACACTCGCACCACACCCGCACTCTCACACGGATTGCACTCGCATCACTTTTGTGCATCAAAAACGCTCCGTTTTTGATGCATGACAGTGTGCCTCCAGCCTTAGGCTAAGGTCAGACTTGCGTAATGGATGTGCTAAAAGCATGCGTTTTGTACATGTTGAAATGTAAAAAACGCATGCGTTAATGCACCCATAGACTGCAATGCAAAAAACGCATGTGTTATGCGTTTGGCACTATGCGTTTTTTCAAGGTCCACTAAAAACGTGGTCTGCAACGTTTTTTGGTCGTTATTTTTAACATAGGTGTCTATGGGCAATGCATGCCTTAACCCATGGTACATATGTTTACCATGCGTTAACGCATCCAGTAACGCTGGCGTTAACGCTAGGTACAAACATGTACCTAGTGTTAACGCTAGCATTAAAAGAGAGGCAACAGCTATGCACAATGCCATGAAAATGGCAAGTGAATAAAACGCAGCCTTTAACGCATCCTGTAAACGGATACTGCCTCCCAAGTGTGACCCTAGCCTTAGCCATCAAAAGGTATCAACAACTGAGGACTCTCAGATTCTAATATTTTTCTATCTACTGCCTAACCCAGTACAAACACTTTTTACCTTATCTGAACTGCATGCGTTATTTTGAAGCATTTGGTGCAAAAATGTCATCTAATACAACAGGACGAAAAGAAAAATTACAAATGATAAATCAAGCCCTGGGTCTGGTCACGCTCGCTTCAGCAAAGTGTGCTCTGGAGCAACATAAATAGCAACAGACAACAATGTCCATACGAAGAGCACTCTGCTCCCACACTGCTAGGTGAATAAGTGACGTGAGCAATTAAATGACTACCGGTATATGCTGCACTGGAGTAACAAAATGAAAAAATCTCTTCCGTGATGGTGCTTATTTTTTGATATATATGAAAATAGTTTGATAGTAGAAATGGTGAAAGTAGTACTCCCCAATATGGAAATATAAGCATGTTTATTATCTTTACAGCAAAAACAAATGACAAGAGGGGAAGTGGTGTGAAAAGGCCAAGGCTGCTTCTCGCACCCCTGCGCTTGTATTGGCCTCAATTCTAGCGGAAGGTGCCTATGTCACCTTTTGTACATATTAGTACTGGACGCCTCTGCATGCTGCTCCCCCTCACTGGCTACTGTTTGTTTTGTTGTAAAGAAAATAAGCAGATATATTTGATTATTTTTTTGTAATATAACATATGAAGTGCTTAAAGGGAACTAGACAGCTGATCCAGGGGAAAAGAATCAGATGCAGCTGTATGAAGCATTTCAGAGAAAAACATTTTTAAAGTGTAACCGCAGTTTAAATTTTTATTTAATAATAATGTAGAGCAAGTGATTATGATAAACTTTCAAATATACTTCAGAAGTCAAACCCTTCCAGAAGATGTCCACACTAGGCTGTTTCTAAACCTGACATATGCTCGTTGTCAGGGAATTCCGTCTTCAGCTCTACACACCGAATATGGCCATATAAGGGGGAGCCAGGCCTACACAGCATTAACAGCTGATCAGAGTATCAGTTTACCTCAGGCAAAGGGAGCTCCAGGCTATCAGCACACAGTTCCTGTTAGATCTAATCTGACTCCTCTCGATTTACATCACTCTGCTCTGTGCAATCAGCTGAGGAGCTGTTAGGAGGTCATCAGCTGATAACACGGAGCAGAGCCGATGTGAAGGTTTTTGAAAGGTTTTCTTCCAGATTTCACTTATGAAGTCTATTTGACAGTTTATTATAATCACTTGCTCTACATTATTATTAGATAAAAATGTAAATGGCGGTTACACTTTAAAGGGAACCTGACAGCTGATCCAGTGTCAGCAAGAATAAGTTGTATGCTATATGATATCAGACACCTATGTTTGACTCTGAAGCACTTCAGCATTTCAGAGGAAAACATACTTTAAGGTTTCTTTCCCAGGATGAGCTTTGGGTGAATTTTTGATGTTAACAAGAGATTAGCTCAGCTAATGATAATGTTATAATGTATGTCCTAGAGATGCCTAGCTAATGATAATGGCACAATGTATGTCCAAGAGATGCCTATATATGTTTGAGTCAATGATGTAATAAACACCCCTTGTTTTCTTTTTGGAGACAAAGAGCTGCTTCTGATACATTTGTCAGAGTGGCTACTCCATCGAAATCTCTATAGTTTTAATCAGGAGCACACACACAAAGTCTTATGTGCAGCAGTGAAACTACAATAAGTGCAGGGGTTGCAATCACACCTGGGCCCTGGAGGCTAGGGGGCCCCAAAAGTTCCTTTGTCCTATAGAAAAAGACTATTACTATTAAAGATTGGCAATAATTTCTGGCTCCGTTGGAGCTTTTGCATAGGGGCTCATAAGGATCAAGTTACGCCACTGCTAATGCGTCACATTTTCAATGGTGATGATAAACCTGGTGCCTTGAGCAGGGACCCACTAATACAAGTGATCACTGATACAACCACCTCGCCAGAAAAAGACAGAAAAGACTCGGGAAAGCTGCCACAAACAGGTAAGCAGTTTTTATTCTTATACCTACCCGAGTTCATGTCTTTGTCTTGGATTCTGTATGGTTTGTTCTAAGTTGGTCCCAGGTCAATGCATCTGAACATAGTAGGTGGGTTCATTATTGATAGACAAAGAACCCTGCAGGCTTTGTGTGTTTTGTTCAATTTCTGTGTTGAACATCTGTGTGGAGGTTTTGTAGATGTGTGGATTTGTCATTTTACTTGTGATTAGTCTGTGAGGCTGGATTGTAATATTAGTGGATTATATTGATGTTGATGATTAATGACAGCAGCCTCCTATGGTACAAAGAAAACCCATATAGACAAAAGATGGGTAATCTGTACACTAAAGTTCAGATTGACCAAGGTAGAGCTGCTGTCAAAGTAGTTAAAGAAAAAGAAGAAAAGAAATATCTCCAGAAAATGAGTAAATTCTGTAAAGCGTCTGGGAACCCAACAAATAGAAGACAATAAGAATTTTAGGAATGGAATATTGAAGGAAAAAGGCTATTTGACAGATGCTAACTTGTTAGACCATGATGATGTAATCAATAGTAATGAGTGAACTTTTTCTAACAAGGTTTGTCAATTTCAAATTTGGCACAAACATTGAAGATTCAGTTAGTGATCGTAAACCCAATCAATTTACTGAAAAAAATCGGTGAACTTGGCTTTGTTCTGGAAATTTTTTTTGAAGATTTAGGGCCAAACACTCGAAGGAAGACTCGTTGGCTGAGAACTCGGCTAAGCTATGGGAGGTGAGTTCCAGTTTCTTTCAACATGATGAATTTAAGGGAGCTTTAAAAAGGTTTTTAAGCTTCCTCAAGACTCCAGGTGTTTGGAAATCTGAAGGTTGTGAGCCTTTAGAAGAGTACCAAATGTGCCAGCAGCTGTGAACTCCAGGAACCTTAAAATCTACTTTAAAGATCTCTTTAATAAAGCTTTTAATTTTTTGTTTAATTTTTTATTTTATTTTTTCATAGAAATTCTTTATTGCAGAGGGTCAGCAGTGTGTAAAGCCACCTCTTCTACACTTATCTGCAAGTAATTCAGATAAAAATAGCATAGATACATTATATGCGTAACATACATGGTCTTATAGGTCTGTTCACACTCATAAAAAAATATAATGTGGATATTGCTTTTTGAAAATGTGCAATCCCTTTTTTCTGTTCCTTCCATACATTTAGAATGCAGATTTGTTGCATGGGCCAAGTGTGTTACATCATTAATCTTGGACCCGTACGTGCATTCCCCACTAGCCTTAGGGTGCCGTCAGACCCTCATAATACTTTGCAAATAATAAAGAAAAACACAGTCTCATTATATCAATACCACTAACCAGGGGTCCACCAGTACCATTAACTCTGGGGGCCCAATGATCAACTATATGGGAATATTACATTCACAAATTTACCTATGCGTCTATATAATAATATACTGGGTAGTCTGATCAGTCAAAATCAATGTCAAGATGGGCCGTCCCAAAAAGTATGCAGATGATATAGAAAGGAAACCAGCAGCACAACAGAAAAAGCAAGACTGCTCAAACGGGACTCCTGAACAAAGAGAGCATTGCCTTGACTAAGCCACTCCCCCCAGTCCAGACCCTTTACATTGTCACAGAGTACCATTTTGCAGTGACAGGGCAGACAACACAAATCTCCAGTGTCAAGATTAATAAGATGGTCACAAGATGCTGTGTCACAGCAAGCACGCCGCACGGATGAGTCTCCAATGTCAAGGTCAAGGAGGTTGACAAATAATGAAGTATCACAATAGCAACGAGGAAGATTCTCCATTGTCCAGATCAATGAGACTGTTAAGGTACCTTTACACGCGGCAACATTTCTAGGGTGTCAACAGGTAACTTACTGGCTGCAGTGAAATCATGGAGACAAGGTTCTATCTTGTTGCTGTGTACAAATGGAATCATGTCTCCATGATTTCACTGCAGCCAGTAAGTTACCTGTTGACACCCTAGAAATGTTGCCGCGTGTAAAGGTACCATTACAGGATGCATCATTACATCACCAGCACCTTGAAAACAATCTCTGCAATCCAGAACAATGAGACTGTCACAAGTTGCAGAATCACACAGGCGCCGCTGTAATGACGAATCTCCGGAGAACAAATGTATCAGACTGTCGCAGGATGCAGCATCACACATGCGCCGCTGTAATGAGGAATCTCCGGAGTATAGATATATCAGACTGTCACAGGATGCAGCATCACACAGCAGTACTGTAATGACGAATCTCCAGTGCAAACATCAATGAGACTGTCACAGGATCTAGCATTATACAGGCACCACTGCAATGCCGAAACTCATTTCCCTGCCCTGCTCAGTGTTGTGCTATGGAGCAGGACGGGGAAATGTGAGGACGTCATAGTGGGAGGCGCTATGATGTCCTCTCATTTCCCTGCCATGCTCAGTGTTACGCTATGTAGCAGGGCGGGGAAATGAGAGGACGTCATATTGGGAGGCAGGGCATGCACCTCAACCTCGCTCTGCACTTGCGTCACGCCCACAAGGACGCGTAGAGCAAGGATTTCAGAATGGCACGAGCGGAGGCAGCGAGGACATGGGTGGTACAGAGGCGCAGGGGGCATGAAATGCCCCAGTGGATGAGATGCCTCAAGGACAAGGGCCCGCCTCCATGGAAAATTACGGTAAGTTTTTATAAGCCTATATATCAGAGTAGCAGCCTCACAGAGCCATGGGGGACCCCTTGCCTGAATGCAGCAGACATGCTGCATTCAGAGCTGGGCTTAGATTCTAATCCATGTGCGGGGGTGAAAGGTCCTCTTTAATTTTGTAACCTAAAACATTAATAACATAGCTCTATAAATGTATATTTGCACACATTCTAGAATCGCATGATGCGATAGAATCAGGCCCCATCTAGTACTGATATAAAGGTCCTAAGTAATACCACAAGCACACAGTACCCAACTTATACTGCCAAATAAATAGGATATAGTGTTCCTAAATGATAGTAATGCTACTACCACCATGCAGTACCTACCATGCACTGGCGAACACAGACAGAAAAGGGCAAGAATAATATATGTGCCCTTTGTAGTCAAGTAGGTAATGAAACTATACAATTCCACCTGTTTTAGGGGTGGAAATGAGCCCCCTTACCTCCAGGGCCCCTCTACGGCTGCACAGGTTGCACCAATGATATGTCTGCCCCTGCTATCATAGTTACTATCACAATCTTGCACATGTATTACTAATGCTACACAGCTCCTAAATAAAACCATAGTGAATGAGTGCCACGATCTATGACCAAGAAGGAACAGAATGACCAGAAGGGCCAGGGAACCCCTAAGGTGTACTGGCCCCATGACATTCGGGGAGGGAGTTAAAAGGGGAGGTAGTGGATAGAAAAGATTTTTAAAAGGTAGAGGTTGTCTATTGGTTGGGGGCTTCGGTTAGGGCAGTAAGAGGGGGAGCTAAAGGGGGGCTTAGAGGAGTCAGAGGGGGAAGTGACCCCTCACTCCATTTCTGGGGAGCAGGACAGTTGGTCAGTGACTCACCATGGGTGCTGCAGCGGAGCATGGGGCACAGGCAGTGCAGTCCTACATTCGGGCTGCCTGTGAGTCACCATCGGCACCAGCCCCCTCCACCCTTGCAGCGCGCGGCCGTCGATCTAGGCCGCTAGAGCGCTACTCCCCGGAGAGAAGGGGGGAGTCGGGCTCATTCTAGGAGTCCCGGTGGGGACCCTCAGTGGTAGCGTGGGTGTCCATCCATTCAGTGGCCCACGCCAGCCGGCAGGAGGAATCCACGGTGGGGTCATGATGCTCCGGAAGTGGGCGGGGCCAGCCGGCGGGCTGCTTCCGGTCCTCGGTCCGGGACTCGAATTACGGCGGCGTCTCCCGGGCGGGCGCAAAGGCAGGAGAGCGCCCGGTGGAGAGGGGCCTACACCACCAGTTGCGCAGATGGCAGTGCACCATGTAGCAGAGCGCAGCCTGCGGTAACGGCCAGTGACCAGGGGGGAGAAACATCTTCCTGAGACCCCAGACCAAGGAGGCAGGGGAACCCAGCCAGCAACAGCAGCGGTGGCTCCCAGGTCAGGTTATGGTTGCACCCAGCGTGGGTCATACGCAGATGCAGGGCTCATAGAGGCAGTAACGGACCCTCCCGGTGTGGCAGGGGGGGGCTCCCAGCAGTGCCCGGCTTTGTTGCAGCCCTCCTGCAGTCAGCAGGGTGGGCTTGAGGCTGGGGTCCCATCAAAGTGCTCTGGTCCGAAGAGGCCACTGTGGCGTTCAGTTGCCCGGAGGGCGCAGGGAAGGTACTCCAAGAAGCAGCATCCAGCCAGGGGGACAGAGGCCACCATGGAGGCTAGAGGACGCAGCAGTGGTTGGAGGGGCTCGGATGCAGCACCCCTGGTTGGAAATGACTGCGAGAGTGAGGAAGAACTGTCAGATGGACATGATGTTGGAAACAGCAGCTAGACAGTCATTGGTGTTCTTTAACACCGCAGGGGTAAGGTTAGGAGCTGAAGTGTACAATTGTGTGTCATCAGCATAGAGATGGTACTGGAAGCCAAATCTGCTGATGGTGTGTCCAATTGGGGTTGTGTAGAGAGAGAAGAGAAGAGGTCCAAGGACTGAACCCTGAGGGACCAAAATAGTGAGAAGAAGAGGGGGGAAGTAGAGCCAGCAAATGATACACTGAAAGTGCGGTCAGAAAGATAGGAAGAGAGCCAGGAGAGAGCGGTGTCCTTTATACCAAAGGAGTGCAATATAGAGAGTAGGAGATGGTGGTCAACAGTGTCAAAAGCTGCAGAGAGATCTAGAAGCAGAGAGTGATCACCATTACATTTTGCTGTCAGTAGGTCATTGGTCACTTTGATGAGGGCAGTTTTTATAGAGTGTAGGGGCGGAAGCCAGACTGTAATGGATCTAGAAGAGAGTGAGCAGAGAGGTAACGGGTGAGGCGGGAGTAGACCAGGCGCTCCAGGGATTTAGAGATGAAGGGGAGGTTGGAGACTGGTCTGTAGTTATTTGTGCAGGATGGGTCGAGAGAAGCTTCGTTAATAATGGAGTAATGATCGAGTGTTTGAAGGAGGAGGGGAAGATGCCAGAAGAGAGGGAGAGGTTGAAGATTTTGTTAGGTGAGTGGTGACTAGTAGGTGTGAGGGGATGGGGTCAGTGATGCATGTAGTGGGACAAGAAGAAGAGAGGAGCCTGGCAATCTTTTCTTCTGTAACTGGGTCAAATGTGGAGAGTGAGCTGGAGGAGATGTGGGGAAGAATGGGAGTGTCAGCGCTTGGAGGCTGGGAGCTGATTTCCTGGCGAATGTTGTGTATTTTCTCCATAAAGTAAGAGGCCAGATCATCAGCACAGAGGTCGGTGATGGGGGCCTGCACTTTAGGACTGAGGAGAGAGTGAAAGGTGTCAAAGAGTTTTTTTGGATTGTTAGATAGTTAGGAAATCAGGGTGGTGAAGTAAGTTTGTTTGGCAAGGTGAAGGGCGGAGTTGTAGGCTTTAGCATGAATTTATAATGGATAAAGTCTTCTGGTGAGCGAGTTTTCCTTCATAGGCATTCAGCACTCCTAGAGCATCGCTGGAGGAATCGAGTTTGTGATGTGAGCCAGGGCTGTTTTGTTCTATGTTTGGAGGTTCTGAGGGTGAGGGGTGCTACTTGGTCCAGGGTGCTTCTGAGAGTGTTATTATAGTGATTTACTGCCAGATCTGGACAGGAGAATGAGGAGATTGGGGACAGTGATGAGATGAGGGAGTCTGTGAGTTCATGAGGGTTAATGGCCTGTAGATTTCTGGAGGTTTGATAGGTAGGGGTGGGCTGTGGTGGGTGAGAGTTAGTAAGTGAGAAGGAGAGAATGTTGTGGTTGGAGAGAAGAGGTGAGTTGTCTAAGGAGGAGGTAGAGCAGAGCCGAGCAAAAATCAGGTCAAGAGTGTTGCCACCCTTGTGTGTCTCAGAGGATGAGTGCTGTGAGAGGCCGAGTGACGTGGTTAGAGAAAGGAGCTGGGATGCAGATGGGAAGTGGGGCTGCTTATGGGGATGTTAAAGTCGCCCAGAATGAGGGTTGGTAATTCTGAGGACATGAAGTGTATCAACCATGCAGAGAAATGGTCGAGGAACTGGGTGGGTGACCCTGGGGGGCGGTATACCACCGCTACTCTCAGGGGAAGGGGATGGAATAGCCTAATGGTGTGAACCTTAAAAGAGGGGAATGAGAGTGATGGGGCTGGAGGGATGACCTGGAAAGTACATTGTGAGGACAGGAGAAAGCCAACTCCACCACCATGTCTATTCCCAGGTCTCGGGGAATGAGAGAAATGTAAGCCGCCATAAGAAATAGCAGCAGGGGAAGCAGTCTGGATCCAAGTTTCAGTGAGGGCCAGGAGGTTAAGAGAGTTAGTGAGAAAGTAGTTATGATTTAAGGGAAGTTTGTTGCATACAGACCGTGGATTTCAGAGAGCGCAATTACAAGAGGGAGATGAAGGTATGCAGGTGATGTTAATAAGGTTAGTGAGGTTTCTGTGTGAGGTGGGAGAGGGGTTGAAGTTAGCAGAGGGCAGACGAGGGTTGGGAGAGATATCACCTGAGAGGAGCAGCAGTCACAAGAGAAAGAGCAGATCGTTTTTGGAATTAGGGCATGATTTATTATGACAAACTGTGGAATATGATGGGCTGAGAATTTTCAGTAAACTGAAGATAACATGGGAGCTGTACATAGAGTAGGGCAGGAGATAGGGGCTGATGTGAATGAGTGGTGATGGAAGGGGGATATGTGCTCTCGCCACCAACTTTTATCACCCTAAGAATACAAACAGTGAAATAAAAGACATGGTAAAGATTAATAGTGAATGGAGCGTTTGAGTGTCCCTCTATGTCATTGCCTTCCAGTCGCACCACATGGACAGAAGAGATGAGTGGAGGACTGTGCAGTTACACGTACCACTGTTACTTTAAGTATTGGAGACATTGAAAACAGACATTGTAGTAAAGGGCATAATATATAAAAAAAATTGGTTGCAAGCCTTTGCTATTTTGGGGAATGTGGTGGGGGGAAAAGGAGCCGGAACATTGTTCCGCCCTGTTTGGTTATATGGATGCTATCAGGGAGGCTTACAGGGTGTATGGGGGCTTGTCATGGTTGCGATATGACGAGCAATTTGATCAGCACAAGGCTTTGCGTCCGAACATGCAGTGGGACCACAAGGATATTTCCTTGTGGTTGCGTTTAATGACAGCTCCGGCTCAGCCATTTCATGGGGGGGCCGGGTCGTCAGGGATGGGGGCGGGTGCCTCGGCCACTTTCAGTAAGGGTTGCTGTTGGCAGTTCAACGAAGGGCAGTGTAAGTTTGGAGTATCATGCAGATTTAAACATGAATGTTCGGGTTGCGGAGGCGGCCATAGTTTTACCCGATGTTTTAGGAAAGGAAAAGGCGGAGATACGGCTGGAAAAAGGGAGGGTTCGGTAAGGGTTGAGGCAATGGCATTGTTTCTAAGTAAATACCCTGATGTGGAGGCCGCCGAGTTGTTGCATTCTGGGTTTTTGTGGGGTTTTCATATTCCGTTGGAGGCAGCAGATAGTTCGTTTTGACCAAGAAATTTGAGGTTGGCCACGTCTCATCAGGGGGTAGTGGGGTCTAAATTGAGGAACAAGGTTGAGTTGGGGCAGATGGCGGGTCCCTTTCATGATCCACCTTGTGCAAATATGAGCATGTCGCCATTGGGGGTGGTTCCGAAGAAGGAGCCGAACAAGTTTCAGTTGATCCACCACTTGTCCTTTCCGGAGGGGGCGTCGGCCAACAATGGTATTGGGCCAGAGTTGACGGCGGTGGTGTAATGTAACATTTGATAGGGCAGTGGAAATGGTAAGGAAAGCGGGCCCAGGGGCATTAATGGCAAAGTTGGATGTGGAATCAGCATTTCGTTTGTTGCCAGTGCACCCGAAGATCCAGCATTTACCAGGTTGAATGTGGGAGGAGCGTTTTTATGTCGATTGTTGTTTGCTGATGGGTTGTTCAATTTATTGTTCTTATTTTGAAACCTTTAGTTCGTTCGTGGAATGGGTTGTGAGGATTCTATTATCCATTACTTAGATGATTTTTTCTGTGTGGGACCAGCTGGTTCCTTGGTTTATGCGGGATTGTCGTTTACTTTACAGAATGTTGCAGGTTGGTTTAGTATCTTGTTGGCAAGGGATAAGACGTAAGGCCCGGTTACAGTGTTGCATTTTCTGGGAATCGAAATTGATTCGGTGGTTAAGGAATGTCGGCTTCCTAAGGACAAACTTATGGATATGAGGCGGTCGGTGGCGGTGGTGCGTGGGGCCCGTAAAGTGCGGCTCAAGGAGGTGCAATCCTTGCTGGGAAAACTTAATTATGCGTGCAGAATTATGCCGATGGGCCGGGTCTTTGCTAGACGATTGTCTTTAGCAATGGCGGGCAAGACATGCCCGAGGCATTTTGTGTGCATTACTAAAGAAATTAAGGAGGATTTGAGAGTTTGAGATTTTTTCCTGCAGGAGTACAATGGGCACACATTATTGCTTCCACGAGTGGTGCCTAATAGTGTGTTACAGTTGTACACAAATGCAGCAGGTTTACTGGGATTTGGTGCCATTTTTAAGGGACACTGGTGTGCGAGGGAGTGGCCCGTGTTGTGGAGGGAGCAAGGCCTGGTGCGTAATTTGGCGCTTTTGGAACTGTTTCCCATTGTGGTAGCGGTAGAATTGTGGGGGCAGGATTTTGATGACAGGAAGGTGTGCTTCCATTGTGATAAAGTGGCAGTCGTTTGCGTGATTAATTCCTTGTCGGCTAAGTCGCCGCCGGTGGTGGCCTATTTACGTCTTTTGGTCTAGCGGTGTTTGCAATGGAATATTCAAGTGGTTGCTAAGCATATTCCAGGTGTTTGCAATTCTGTGGCTGACTCGCTCTCCCGCTTTCAGTTTTGCAGGTTTCGAGAGCTAGTGCCTTGGGTGGATGAGGCAGGTCTGCAGTGCCCGGACGGCTTATGGAGTCTGGTAACGTAATCGTGAGGCAGTTGATTCACAGATCGGTGATCGAGGCTACTTGGTGCCGATACGAAAAAGTGTGGCAGGAATGGGAGGAGTTTACGTGTACACTGCGTGTAAGTGGCGGCATGGATGATGTCTAGGCGGTGTTGACATATATAGGAAACGATTTTGTAGACGGAAGGTCTGCATGTGCGGTTGCGGCACTTGCCTTCTGGTTCCGGCTGCTAGGAAAACAGGACGCGACTAAGGATTTTATGGTACGCCAGGAGTTGAAGGGATTTCGAAGGGGGGTTTGAGTGAGAGATGGTCAGCGACCAGTTTCGGTGGAAGTGTTGGATAGGCTAGTGGATTGTTTACAGGGGGTTTGTAGGTCGGAATATGAGGGAGCTCTATTTTCGGCAGCTTTTGTATTAGCCTTTTTTGGGGCCTTTAGAATTGGGGAGCTGGTGAGCCCGTCCAGGACTAGGGCAGGTGATTTGGCATTAAGTGACATGGCGATTTTGGATGGGAGGGTGGAATGTTGGCTGCGGTGCTCGAAGGTGGACCAAGAGGGGCGAGGGTGGTTGGTTGTGGTGTATGCCCTCGATGAAAGTCAATTGTGTCCAGTGACAGTGATAAGTCGTTTTTTGTCCTTTAGGGGCGGTTGCCCGGGTCCATTTTTGCGCCATGAGGACGGTTCCTTTTTGTCCAGGTTTCAATTTGGGCTCTGTTGAAGGAGTGGTTGGGGAGAATTGGAGAGTGGCCAGAGGAATATGGTACGCATTCTTTTCGTATCTGGGCGGCCACGGAAGCTTCCCGTTGGGGGTTGGGAGAAGACGTGGTGAGACGGATCGGTAGGTGGGAATTGTCCCGTTATTGTTTGTATGTTAGGCCTCAGTTATTATCCAGATAAGGTGGCTGGCGGGGTGGTGCCCAGCACTATCTGAATGGGAGGGGGGACGGTTTGTTGCCGGTTCATGTATTGTTTTATTGTTGTGTAGTTATGCGATTTTCTGGGTTGTATTTTGTCCTGTGACAGGGGTAAGTCTGGTCCAGAGGCAGTCAATCTTATATAGTAATTGGGTGGTGAGCCACTTTTAAGGTATAGTGGCTCCGGTTACAAGTACCCTGCAGGCACGGGGTTCTGCAAAGTTGGGGTATTGGTTCTCTGTAAGCAATACCTCTCCCCTGGGGCCAGTGTGTTGCGGCCAGGGACAGAAAGTTAGTAGGCTTCTGAACTGGACCTATCCATGTGTGATATGTGGAGTGCCTATTGTTAAGTTGGAGAATCCAGATAAGGGTGAAAAGAGCTGGGATGTCACGCCGCGCTGACCACAATGAAAAACACAGAGTTAATCACACACTCTGTTTATTTAAGCCTACGCGTTTCATGGCAAACATGCCACTTCATCAGGGCATCAGTGACGTGTTTGCCATGAAACGTGTAGGCTTAAATAAACAGAGTGTGTGATTAACTCTGTGTTTATCATAGTGGTCAGCGCGGCGTGATATCCCAGCTCTTTTCACCCTTATCTGGATTCTTCAATTCTCAGCTGAGAGCCTGTAGCAACCTCTTGTGTGCTTTGACACTCACAACTAAATCAGGTGAGTTTAACCATTCGGGGTCTGTGGGACCTGTATATAAGAGGTACTACTCTATGTGCGCTTCTTTTCTCCCTTAATTTATATTGTTAAGTTGGAACGCCCGTTGGACAGTGTACCCGTTGGTTCTCATTAGTCTGTAAACAATAGGCAATAAAGGCTGCTGTGGACAAATTGTTAATCAAGTCACTAGCAGTGTTGTGTCGTTATTTAAATTATGTTGGGTGTGTTTTAGATGGAATATGGTCTATTGACGACTGGAAAATCCTCCCTCGACTGTCAAGTTTTTGCTAGTTTAGGGACACAATTGACAGTGAAGTTTTTGAGAACATTTTGGATATTCAAATATGTAAACTTCTTGCATTTTACACATATTTGTAAGATTCTGATTAGTGATGAGCAAGCACCGTATTATTCGTAATGGCTGTAAAAAGGTCTGTAAAAAGGTAGAGATGGATGAGATTGTGCTCAAACTGCATGGGAACAGTAGGCAGACATGATGTACACTGTCTGCATACTGTTTTGCCATACAGCTGTAACATAACCTAGTGAAGATAGATAGATAGATAGATAGATAGATAGATAGATAGATAGATAGATAGAACAGGTAGATCGGGCTTACCAGACTCCAGCTTCTGCTCCCAGGGCCGCTCAGTCTTCTGTGCTCCTGCTGAATTACTTCTAGGTCAGCTCAGTCTCCCGCTGAAACACTTCCGGGGCACTCATTAGGCTACTTGAAATATTCACTTCACTGTCAGGCAAACTGCAAATCACAGAAGAAGAAAAAAGGGGGGGGGGCTTTGCAGTCTTTTTCAGTCTAACCCAGTGAAAGTGGACACTGCGAGCTGCCACCCTCAGCTGCATAATTTTACATTGGCTGGCAAGAAAATGCATGGGTTCTGCCCTATTTTTAATTGCAATCCAAGGTAAAACTAGGCAGCTGAGGGCTGGTATTTTCAGCGGGGTGAAGGCCCATTGTTTTAGGTCGCCCCATGCTAAATAACAACAGCCCACATCCACCCCTAAATATGGTGCATAATATTTTTTGCATTGTGTCTTTCTTACTATTTATTTGAGATTCTTAATGCTTGGGTCTAACTTGGCCTGACATTAGGAATCTCAGGGCTTAATACTAGATGGAAATACAAAGCTGGTATTAACCCCTTGTCACCACCACGGAAGAGCCTGGTAAAGCACCTGGAAATGGTGCTACAAAGAATGCGCCATTTTCAGTGGCGTCTGCGGGCTGCTGTTCTTTAGCGTGGGGGGCTTAAATCAATGGGCCCTCACCCTGCTAAGAATGCCAGCGCTCAGCTGCCTAGTTTTACCTTGCCTGGCAATTAAAAATAGGGTGAAGCTATCCGTGCGAGTAGCGATAGCAACGAATATTCTCACTCATCACTACAACTCACTACATCACTACAACTCATTCCTAATGTTTTGTAGAATCACCATAAGAGCACTAGTGTTAAAACAGTTATAGGACAATTCCCCTTCCTTGAATATTGGCTCTTACTTTAACATCTCTGTAAAATGTCATCTTCATACTTCATATAGTTTTTTTCACTTATGTTTCAGCTTCCTTTTCTGCTGTGAAATATAAAAATATTCTATTACCTGGAAGCTATGAAGAAGCTGCTGATGACAAGTTTTTCTATTAGCAATGTACCGTATGTCTCGCTTTAGTAATTTGGCCGTGTACTTGTGCCATTCTGTGACTTGATAAGTTATTAATAACCCCGTCTCCTGCAATTCAGCTTTTGTAGCAGTTAAGAGAATATTTTACAACCTGATAACAATCAACAAGTTGCTGTCTATGAATCTCATGTGTGTATTTTCTTTAAAGAGGACCTGTCACCAACCGTACATGGTGATCTAATTACAGCACTGAATGCAGCATGCCTGCTGCATTCAGGCAAGGGGTCCCCCAGCCCTTGAGCCCCCCTGTACCCCGAGATAATACACTTTGAAAACTTACATAGTGGAGCCAAATAGGAGGTGGCTTGTGGCTGGAGCCAAAGGGCAGTTTCACACCCCCTGTATGTTTAATCCGCCCACCGCCGCCTCCCTCATGCCAATCATTGTGTCCCACGCCTGCTCCATAGTACACAGAGCTTATTGCAGTGCTGCCCGCTTTGCCCTGCCTCCTGCGGTGACATCAGCGCCTTTCCCTGCCCTGCTCCATGGGGCCCCAAATCCGGACCCGACATTAGTCGGGCAGAGGGACTGGTTGCAAGAGGGGACCGACCACGATCTGGTGGGAATGCTGAAAGGAAACCGGAGGCTGCTGCACATACTCGCTGAAATGGTGGCTAGACCTAGGGCCAGGGGAAAGGTTGCCTGTTGTCCGACAAGGCCCGCAGCCACCTGCTTGGGTCACTGTACATAAAGACGCAGGGCAGGAGAGGCGAGTAGCCACCATGGGAAAGTCAACCAGGAGAGGATATGACAGGGTGTCTCAAAGGAGTGAACCCAAGCTACCTGGGAGTTGGCTGGTTCGCAGACCTGGAGGACAGGGTGCCCTTGCAGGGCTGGACTGCTGAACCGAACTGTGAGTAAATACTTGAGAACTGCAACACTGGTGTCCTCCAGTTACTCCCAACGCCCACCTGCACCATCTCACAGACACCATCACTGTCCCAATTGACTTTCTCACTAACCCTGGGGCCCCGCGCCACCTGTGGAGAGCGATACCGTCCAAGCTACCATTCCATCCACCCCAGAGGTCCACAACAGCAGCGCTGGTCACTTATGACCAGGTTCCACAGGTGGCATCTCAAAAGACTTCTAATTCCCCTGTAAATACCCCTTTACTGCACGGCCAGGGCCACAGAGCCGAGTCACAGCCAACGTGACCTCTCCAAGACAGACGACTGGTCAGGCTACTGAGTACCCCACCGGCCCTTGCGGTAATTGCAATTATAAGAAGGGGGCCATTATTACATGTTATCTGACAACATTACAGGATGTAGGACATAATTACAGGATTAGAATGGAAGAGATTATTACAAGAAAGGAGCTATTATTACTGGACATCTGACAATATTACAGGATGAGGACATAACTACAAGAGGGAGGTCAGAAACTACAAGAAGGGGTCATTATACTATACAGTATATGTAACAATATTACAGGATGGTGACATTATTACAGGGTGGGGTCAGCATGAAGAACATTATTACAAGAAGGGGGTCATTATTACAGGATATCTGACAAAATGTCAGGATGGAAGGCATCATTATAAGATGGGGATCAGGATGTAGGGTATTATTACAAGAAGTAACCCCATTATTACAGGATGTCGGACAATATTACAGAATGGGGGACATAATTACAAGATGGCGGTCAGGATGATGGATATCATTACAAGAAAGGGCAATTATACAGGATTATTGTAATATATTACAAAATGGAGCACATTATTAAAAGATCGGGTCAGGATGGAGGACATTGCTAGAGGATAAGTGTGAGGATGGGAGACAGTATTACAAAAAAGGGCCAGGATGTAGAGCATTATTAAAAGGGGTGGTACATCTGACCAACATGCTTGTGGGGCCCATTTCAACATTTTGTACAAGGGCCGATAGGAGCTGTATATGAAAATACCTAACGTTTCCATATAAATGGAGGTTTCAGAATAAATCAGTTGTGGTAATTCTTTTAATAAAAAAAAGTTAGCAGTGTATCCTGAGGCAAAGCAGAAACTTAGAAAAAGGGGCTGTGAGATCTCTATTGCTATGCTACATTGATTGTGGTTGCAGACTGAAATCACTATAGGAACTCTCATTAGAACATTCTTGATAATTGCCTGAAGCTCCGGTGAACGATTATGTCTGGGGTTCTGCACTGCGGATTGTCTGGCATTGACCAGCAATCCAAAAAAGTGATGTCTGTGACAATCCTCCCCAACTACACTAATATATCGTATAATGTACTAATTAACACCCATAAAGGGTTAACATGATTACACGTACACCTGCTTCATAATCTACAGTCACAATGACAGCTTCCACCCATGATTCACTAATAGTATTATGGACATGTGTATGACATACAAGTGTGTATTTTTCCTCACTGAGCATCCATGTGTTTTTAACATCCATGAGAATCCACGGTCCTCAAAAAAGCTGGAATAGACAGATGTCAAACAGCTATATAATGTCCCCCCACCCCTATATATTGCAAGCATGCACCCTTTAGTTCTTTTCATGTGGCACTAATGGGTGATTAACCTTGTGTTTAGATAAAAATAAATAATTATTTTAAATTAAAAAAATGATGTGGGGTCCTCCCTATTTTTGATCGCCAGCTGAGTGAAACCAACGGCTGGAGCCTGCTGACCAAAGCTGGCAGTTTTTTTCTTGGCTGGTAATGCAAAATAGAGGTAATCCCGAGCTTTAGTTTTTAATTATTTATCTATAAATAAGTTAAAAAAAATATGGTGCCTTCCTCCCTAATTTCGAAAACCAGCCAAGGTAAACCTGAGGTCTGGTATTCTCAGGGTGTCAAGGGTCATCTTTAATCTTCCCTCCACTCCCTACAAACAGTAGCCCACAGTCGGCCCAGAAATGGCGCCTCCATAAGAAGATCGAATCCTGGCGCTACACCCTGGCTCTTCCCGCTGCCCTGTTGCCAGTGGCAAACAGGGTAATAGAAGGGGTTAATGACAGCTGTCATTATGCCCAAAATTGGTAATGTTCAGGCATCTATGACACTCATATATTACCAATGTAGTAATTAAATAGTTAAGAAAAACACAAACAGATAAAATCCTTTATCAGAAATATGACACAGAAAAATAATTTATTAGAAATAAAACACGCAGACAATCCACATTTTCCCATTTATTAACCCCAAACATACTGTTGATGATAATCCACAATGATGTCCTCCAAGGCACACTAAGTTCTGCTATATCGGAGGTTGTGCTGAAGGAGAAGCATCCTATCAGCACGACCTCACACAATGAGTACACTGAGCGCTTCGGCCATGCCAGCGGTGCGTGAGTGAGGTCATCTGGGGACGCTGCTGAGGTACTAGTGTAACTGCATCAGCTGTGTCCTCATTCATGGCACCACTGGAATGGCCACAGCTCTAGGTGCACTCACATAGAAGGTAAGTTAGGGGCAAATGAGGATTATCTGAGTGTTTTATTCATAAGAAAAAATTTATATGTGTGTCTTATTTTTAATAAAGGATTTTTCTCTCTGTGTGTTTATGAACTATTTACTTACCGGATGCAGACTATCTGTAGAACGTGGCGTTGCCCGGGCATAGCAACTAACTGTGCTTAGTTATAATATTATAGAATGATGTGGAGGGGTGGAGTGATGAAGGGGTGGGGCTATGTGGAGGGGTGGAGCTATAAAGGAGGAAGTGCTATGAAGGGGGCATGGCTATGTAGAGGGGTGGGCTATAAAGGAAGCAGAGCTATGTAGGGAGGTGCTATGTGGAGGGGAGATTCTTATGAAGGGGACGTGGCTGTGTGGAAGCACAGAGCTTTTAGTGGGTGTGGCTACCTGGAGGGGGCGGAGCTATGATACATACACACACATACACACACTCAGCATTATATATTAGATTGCACTAAGTTTATATGCTGATGTGAGCAAACCCTAAAGAGGTATATAAGCATGGTGATTCTCACACACTATTGGAGCCAATTAATCATTGACTTTGCACCAATTTTCTGGAAGAAAAAAATGTCTTTAAAGGGCTCGCTCACATTTGCTTGTATATTAGACAAGTACGATCCTATAAAAAATGGGACCAATGTTATTCAGTGAGTCAGTGCAGATCTGCAATTTTTTTTCTCAGCTGTATTCATCATGAGAAAAAAATTGCAGAATGCTGTGATTTGCCTCTGAAATCAGTACAGTGTGAGTAAAAAACCGATGTCATATGGAATATCATTATTTCATCTGACTTTTATGGATACAGTTCTTTAAGATGGAAAAGCTGTAAATGGTGCTGTAAAAGATTAATAGCTGCTGAGTGAAAAAAACAGATTGTACACGAACTGCACACGGATGACAAGTGAGGATAAATTTTCCCACTTTTTGGATGAGAATGGGACCGATTTTATATACACTCGTGTGACCCCAGCCTTATGGTTTTGTAATTTATTTTTGTTTTGTTCATTTTAGCGAAATTCATATTTGAGACTTTAAAATGTTGCAAAACGTTTGCACAATTGAAGAATAACATGCAATATTTTAAAGGGTGGTGTAACTTTCTATTCTGAAAAAAGAGCAAAAAAAAACAGGAAAAGGGTAAAAAACATTTCTGAATTTTACCTTTACGCACATTGAATTAGAGCAGGCAGTCACACAGCTCTCACCTGCTGCGCGGCTTCGCTTCACTGTTCGGAGATTGTGTTCTTCAGGCTGCCCATACTCCCCGACATCAGCCTGGCAGGCATGACCATGCATAGTGTGGTGTGTGCGGCTGCATCTCCTATGCCCAACCCACCCTTGGCTGGTAGTGACAGCACTGTGAGAGCCATGTCAAGGCTATTAGTGTACGCAGTGTGCACGTCCATATGCGCTCCCACACCAAATGAGGCAAGTTTAAAGGGAACCTGTCAGCTCTTTTAGCCCTCCTAGCCTATCACTACCTGTCCCTGCAGCCGCCTACCACTTTCCTAACCATCCCTCTCTGACCTATATGGCATTTATAATAGTGGAAGAGAACAGTTTATGAACTTACAAAATCTGTGATGACAGGGCGTTCCTGATGGAGGGGCAGTGTCTCCAGGGCCGCGCTTCCCCCGCCTCACTGCTCTAATTACCGGGTGACCGAAGCTGGGGATCATTGCCTGGCGACCTTGCAACTGGGGGCCAACACAAGTCCACCTTCAGCACATGCGCAGATCGCATGTTGAAGGTGACCTGGGTGTGCTCTAGAACCAGCGCACTGCGCATGCCTAGGTGTGACGCGGCGTGACGCGGCGGCTGGCATCCGCGTCATACACCCGGAAGTGCAGGGCGGGAGATTTAAATCAGGACATCGGTCTTGAACGAATGATGCCGTCTATCGGGGTGTAATTAGAGCAGCGAGGCAGGGGGGAGCACGTCCCTGGAGACACTGCCCCTCCGTCAGGAACGCCCTTTCGTCACAGATTTAGTAAGTTTATAAACTGTTCTGTTCCACCATTATAAATGCCATATAGGTGAGAGAGGGATGGTTAGGAAAGTAGTAGGTGGCTGCAGGGACAGGTAGTGATAGGTTAGGAGGGCTAAAAGAGCTGACAGGTTCCCTTTAAGTATTAAAGGCCGGTGGCCCACCTTGCAGTTAGCGGCTCCGGTCTAGCACTATTTGCCAGTCCAGGCCTGTTCTTGCATTATAGTTTTCCATTCTTGGATATAGAGTGCAGTATTATAGCAGCTATATCCTTGTGCAATTGTATATTCAAGGCAATTGCCTTGTGGCAGCTAATACAGCGTACATTATTCAGCAGGTGCAAAAGTTGACAACAGGAATAATATGATTTATTCTCAGTCTTGAGCAGTGGTAGAATTAAAATGTAGTGTTTTTATTTTACATATTAAAATTGTTGAACCTGATAATAACCATCTACTAGTGATTACATGACCATGGGTGACTGTCAGTCATTGAGAAATTAACCATTAACTCACCCCATCCTTGTCCTGAATGATTCTGTAAGAACCCAGGAGCAGGGGACCCCAAATGTTTAATATGTCACGGTTGCCGTTCTGGCACGAGAGTGCAGAGCCTGTGTTGCCTGGGTGGTCTACGAGGTGAATGACCCCCGCTATCTGCCCCTTCCCCGCCGTGTCCACAGCTGATGGACTGACCACAGACACAGGTCTCAGGATAATAGTTGCTTTTACTGCAGCAGGAATGAGGAGATCCAACATGGGTAGATGCTTTACAGTCCTTTGTGGGTAGGCCTCAGCAAATTAAACTTGGAGTTGAACACTGAAGTGCATTTGGGGTTCTGGAGCACGGATTGTTTTAGATGCTATGCTTGGATGCTTTTATAAGAAGGTTCAGAGTCTTTTGTAGATTAGAGTGAAAAAGTAGATATAATAAGAAGATTGTACAGACCTGGAATCCTAGAGGTTTGTACCACAGCTAGCCATGGCACATGGAAAAGTACTTGACCCAGTGCTTAATGGGGACCAAATGGCTGGTGCGTGTGTAGGGGGGGTCACTGCTATAGACAGTAAGAAATACACTGCAACTTTAGGAGACAAAACTCCCATATCTGGTGTGATGGAATGTTCTGCTCCCCCTGCTAAGACTGTGCTCATGGACTGCCTGAGGCTAGAAGGGGAGGGGGAACCTGTGATAGACTCAGAAAGCTGATAGCTGTGCTGCTGTGAAGAGCAGTGTGTGGATCTGTGTAAAAGATCACGCTGCCTGTTTGGTTCCCTTTGACTAGAGTTTTGTCCCGACTTTGTGATTGCTTGAGAGCTGAGGAGTCACTAAGCTTTGGTGGCCCTACCCAAGACCTGGAATGTGATTTTCAGATCCAAGGCAGACCGCGAGGACCGTGAAGCAATAAGAAGATTACGTCTCATTGATCTGGCCAGGAGAAGAGTGCACCACCAATCTAGACTGTTGAAGGTCCCTAGGTCTGGACATGTGTCCACAACATCACTGTGAGTTTGTTTCTGATTGTGCACATAATTAGGGTATAGTGTAGGCTTCAATAGTTAGAACGCGACAGCTGTGTGACCCATCCAGCAGAGGTCACTGAGGTTATACGTAGAGTAGCATTATACTTTGCCGTTGTTTGGATTTACCTGTGTGATTTTGATCCTGTAATAGTTGGAGCGCCATGATATTGAGCAGCCCAGCTAGAGAATACAAAACCTTGTTAAATCATCTTTTGCCACTGCATACCCCTGTTTGAACCTGCCGTATCCATATAATTCCCTGCCTCTTAATAAATTCACCCTTTGTTATTCATACCTCATCTTGTGTAGCAGACTTCACTCTGCACCGCGGTGGTCCCCCGGCCATCGCTTCACGTGGACAATGGCGTGCAAGCCACTAATGTTCTGATGGGATGGGAGACCCTCAATCTTTCCCGTGAAGTCACCCATAGAAAAGCCCATGACCGCTGGACTGTAGCTAGCATGCGGAACAGACTGAAAAGGCCTGAAAGGAACATGAAAGGGGGTGTCACAGAGGAGCCATCCCAGCTGCTAAGACCGCACCGGAACTGCTGTTGTACTGAACTGTGTGTGTTGTAACAACTGACGAGCTAAGAGTAAACCCGGTTGGAGCTCTGAACTGTGTGAGACTTTGATTGCGTGCCTGCGAGCCTGCAGCAGGAGGTTGCCTGAGGGTACTAAGAACTTGGCACTCACCTACACTTCCTATGCGGTAGCCCTGGGGACCAGCCCTACCAGTGGAGGGCGCAACATCTCTGCTGCAACCCACATCATCCCCAGAGGTCCCGAATGTAGCTGTGGCTACCTCTAGCTGCAAACCACGGGTGGCGTCACGATTAATTTCACAAAACTGATTTCCACTTAATTATTTTTATTGACTCACCCAGGACCACGGAGCCGGGTCACGACACTGTGACATCCTGCAGTCCCAGACGATGATGACATGGCCCGGTTCCGAGTACCCCACGACCCCGGTGGGCAACTCATACATGAGAAATACATTAAATTGATGTGACTGGAAATGCACATTTAAAGCTCACAAATGAAATGGAAGCTACGGAGTGAGTTTTAGTGTGCGAGAGTTACTTGCAGTTCAGGAGTACTTTAAAGGTACAGTCACACAGGGACATATCTCCGGCGATGTTGCCGGCAACTGAGGGGCGTGGCCAGGTTGCGGCGACATCGCCGGAGAGTTGCCTCGTGTGACAGGGCGATAATCAGGCGAAAAATCGCCTGAGTCACATCGCCAGGTTTCCCAACAATGTTGGGAAATCTGGCGATGTTGCTGAGGCGATCATGCCTGATCGCCCTGTGTAACGCGGCAACCTGCAATGTTGCGGGCGATTCCGCCTATCTACAACATTGCGAGTTATCGCTCGCTGGGTTGCTGGGCAGCCCAGCGAGCGATAGCCGCGGCAACTAGCCGGCGACATCGCCGGTAAGTTGCTCAGTCTGACATCTCGCCGGCGATGTTGTCAGGGATGCGCGCTCCCGCAATCGCCGGCAACATCGCCGGCGATATCTCCCTGTGTGACGGTACCTTTAGGGACAGACACAGTCTGGACAGGGCCACTACAATTTCCTCTTTTCCTAAGATGGCCTCTGTCCCAACAGACATCCCCTTATAAACCCAATTATCCCCTCCCCACTGTAACTACTACCGCATTACAGTTCCAAATCCATTTCCCCTGCCCCTATGAATTTTATTCCTAAACTAGCTCCCATAAACGCAATCTCTGTGTCCAGCATTAACCCTATCATGACAGCCTCTCTTTTACGGCCAATGTCCAGTACGACCTCGTTTTGACTGTATGTCACGAAATAAAAGTTTTTCTACACATGAGTTTAGTTACGGTACTTTTCTTCCTGCTCTATTTGCCCATGCAGTAAATTACGCATTCTTGGATACCAGTCTCTTGGAGTATGCTTAATGTTGTAAGTAAATCTCAAGAGTCTTGAATCTCATTCATATGCTGCAGCTGAGAGATTTTCTTACTGTTGAGAATAACAAAAACATTAGCAAAAATTTTGACTACACAATATTTAATTAGTTCTGTCTCGACATAAGACCACTCCAGCTCATATGGGTGGGGGGGGATAATGGAGCAAGGAGAGAACATAAGCACAGCTTTGATTATCAACTCGTCCCCTAATTCATCCTAATTGGCGAACTGTTGAACAGCCGAAGACTTCATACTTTAGAGTTTTCTTTTACTTTTGGTTACTATTTTATTCAGCAGGATGTTTATATATTTATAAAATTACTATTCTTTGACATGAAAGGCATAACAGTCATTTACATTTTTATTTCATAAATTAACAACACATGAGAAAATGAACAACTTTGAAATATATCTTGTCAGAGAAATCTTCTTTGTCCCCCTAGACTGATTATTATTTGCAAAATTCTCACTTTCTGGGTAAAATCTGTATTCAATGAAGACAGATTTATACATTACTGAGATAGGAAATGGCAGTTGGTACTTCTAAGATTCTATGAGGAGGAGAAGGGGAGGGGCTAGAGGCCAAGCTCCTCCCTCCATCTCTCATTATCATTGAACCTTATCAGCACCAACCGCCATCTCCTGCTTACTCCGTTGGATACATTGCTGGAGTAGAAAGAGTGGAAACTACCATTACCAAGTCACTTCTCGCAGTTGCTTATCTACATTCAGAACAAAGAACATTCTTTCTTTCTAAGGGTACCGTTACATTGGTGACGTTCCAGCGATCCCGACAACGATACGACCTGGTAAGTATCGCTGGAATGTCTCTACGTGGTCGCTGGTGAGATGTCAAACAGTCAGATCTACTGAATGATGCAGCAACGATACGGTGACCCGTATAACGACCTCAGCGGTCGTTGGGACCCTGTCACACAGCAGCTAGTCTGACGGCTCAGACCTACGTGGCCAAGTTCTGAGTCGCCAACGAGGTCGTTGTGAAGGCATCAAACACACTGATGCATGCTGGCCAGCGGGAGCCCGACAATCAAAAAATGGTCCAGGCCATTTCAACATGATCTGCGATCTCACAGCAGGGGCCCGGTCGCTGCAACATGTCAAACATAGCGAGATCGCTGTCACAAAACCTGTGAAGTAGCAGTGATCTCGCTATGTATAATGGGGTTTTTAGGGCAGGTGCACATGATTGGTTTCCCTAGGTCTGAGAAAAACAGTTCAACTATGCTGATCAGACTCTAATCAGAGTTTAGAAAAACAATATCCGTAAGGAGCAGAGACATCACAGTAGGAACATCTATCTACAATAAGCTAAGAGAACCAGCAGGGCTGTGGAGTTGGTAAGCCAAACACCCCACTCATCAATTTCCCTGAATCCCACTCTGACACCAACTTCACCCAAATGGACACGGACTCCACGACTCCAACTCCATAACCAGGGCTGTGAAGTCAGTAAGTCAACTCAATTTCCCTGAATCTGACTTCGACTCCACCTAAAATGGATACCGACTCTGATTCCCCGACTCCTACTCCACAGCCTTGAGAAGCAGGAGGACAGCGTGGATTTTGTAAGATGCTATTACAATTTATTTCATTCAAGTGGAAGACATGTGTACAAACAAACATTAAAAAGCGTGTTAAAAATGGCTGAAAGGCAGCAAAACACACGACACTTAATTGCACAAATTCATATTGGTGGTGGGTTACATAGAGTGAGGAATACAGAAGAAAAATATAGAATACAAGTGCATTAGAATATCATTTATTTCAGTAATTCAATATAAAAAGTGAAACACATATACTATATAGTGTCATTACACACAGTGATCTATTTCAAGTGTTTATTTCTGTAAATGTTGATGATTATGGATTACAGCCAATAAAAACCTAGAGGTCATTATCTCAGAAAATTAGAATAATTAAAACAAAACACCTGCAAAGGCTTACTAAGCATTTAAAATGGTCCCTGAGTCTGGTTTAATACAATCACGAGGAAGACTGCTGACTTGACAGATGTCCAGAAGGCAGTCATTGACACACTCCACAAGGAGGGTAAGCCACAAAAGGTCATTGCTAAAGAAGGTGGCTCGTTAAAGAGTGCTGTAACCAAGCATATTAATGGAAAGTTGAGTGGAAGGAAAAAGTGTGGTAGGAAAAAGTGCACAAGCAATGGGGATAACCGCAGCCTTGAAAGGATTGTTAAAGAGGACCTGTCACCCCCCTATACATGCTGATCTAATTACAGCAATGAATGCAGCATGTCTGCTGCATTCAGGCAAGGGGTCCCCCATCCCTTGAACCCCCCTGTACCCCAAGATAATTGAATTTAAATACTTACAATGTGGAGCCAAAGAGGTGTGGAGTAGCGGCGGAGCCACTGCTCTTCACAGGGCAATTTCACATCCCCTGTATGTATTATCCTCCCTCCGCCGCCTCCCTCCTGTCACTCATGGTCCCCTCTCCTGCACCAGCTGCATGAGACGCTGGACGCCTGCCTGGACGCCTGGAGGCGGGGCAGGCGTCCAGCTTCTCATGCAGGAGAGGGAGACCATGAGTGACAGGAGGAAGGATAATACATACAGGGGGCATGAAATTGCCCTGTGAAGAGAAGTGGCTCCAGCCGCTACACCACACCTCTTTGGCTCCACGTTGTAAGTTTTTTGATTCAATTATCTTGGGGTACAGGGGGGCTCAAGGGATGGGGCACCCCTTGATTAAATGCAGCAGACATGCTGCATTCAGTGCTGCAATTAGATCAGCATGTATGGGGGGTGACAGGTCCTCTTTAAGAAAAGGCCATTCAAAAACTTGGGGGAGATTCACAAGGAGTGGACACTTCTGGAGTCAGTGCTTCAAGAGGCACCACACACAGATGTATACAGGACATGGGCTACAACTGTTGCATACCTTGTGTTAAGCCTCTCATGATCAATAGCCAACGCAAGAAGCATCTTACCTGGGCCAAGGAGAAGAAGAAATGGACTGTTGCTCAGTGGTCCAAGGTGTTGTTCTCAGATGAAAGTAAATGTTGCATTTCATTTGGAAATCAAGGTCCCAGAGTCTGGTGGAAGAAAGTAGAGGCCACTATCCAAGAGTCTGGAGGAAGAGTGGAGAGGCCACTATCCAAGAGTCTGGATGAAGAGTGGAGAGGCCACAATCCAAGAGTCTGGAGGAAGAGTGGAGATGCCACAATCCAAAAGTGTGGAGGAAGAGTGGAGAGGCCACAATCCCTGAGTCTGGAGAAAGAGTGGAGAGGCCACAATCCAAGAGTCTGGAGGAAAAGTAGAGAGGACACAATCCAAGAGTCTGGAGGAAGAGCGGGGAGGCCACAATCCAAGAGTCTGGAGGAAGAGTGGAGAGGCCACAATCCAAGAGTCTGGAGGAAGAGTGGAGAGGCCACAATCCAAGAGTCTGGAGGAAAAGTAGAGAGGCCACAATCCAAGAGTCTGGAAGAAGAGTGGAGAGGCCACAATCCAAGAGTCTGGAGGAAAAATGGAGAGGCCACAACCCAAGAGTCTGGAGGAAAAATGGAGAGGCCACAATTCAAGAGTCTGGAGGAAGAGTGGAGAGGTCACAATCCAAGTGTCTGGGGAAAGAGTGGAGATGCCACAATCCAAGAGTGTGGAGGAAGAGTGGAGAGGCCACAATCTCTGAGTCTGGAGAAAGAGTGGAAAGGCCACAATCCAAGAGTCTGGAGGAAAAGTGGAGAGGCCACAATCCAAGAGTCTGGAGGAGGAGTGGAGAGGCCACAATCCAAGAGTCTGGAGGAAAAGTTGAGAGGCCACAATCCAAGAGTCTGGAGGAAGAATGGAGAGGCCACAACCCAAGAGTCTGGAGGAAGAGTGGAGAGGCCACAATTCAAGAGTCTGGAGGAGGAGTGGAGAGGCCACAATCCAAGAGTCTGGAGGAAGAGTAGAGAGGTCACAATCCAAGAGTCTGGAGGAAGAGTGTAGAGGCCACAACCCAAGAGTCTGGAGGAAGAGTGGAGAGGCCACAATTCAAGAGTCTGGAGGAAGAGTGGAGAGGCCACAATCCAAGAGTCTGGAGGAAAAGTTGAGAGGCCACAATCCAAGAGCCTGGAGGAAAAGTTGAGAGGCCACAATCCAAGAGTCTGGAGGAAGAATGGAGAGGCCACAATCCAAGAGTCTGGAGGAAGAGTGGAGAGGTCACAATCCAAGAGTCTGGAGGAAGAGTGGAGAGGCCACAACCCAAGAGTCTGGAGGAAGAGTGGAGAGGCCACAATTCAAGAGTCTGGAGGACGAGTGGAGAAGCCACAATCCAAGAGTCTGGAGGAAGAGTGGAGAGGCCACAACCCAAGAGTCTGGAGGAAGAGTGGAGAGGCCACAATTCAAGAGTCTGGAGGAAGAGTGAAGAGGTCCCAATCCAAGAGTCTGGAAGAATAAAGGAGAGGCCACAATCCAAGCTGCTTGTGGTCTAGTGTGAAGTGTCCACAATCAGTGATGGTTTAGGGAGTCATGTCATCTGCTGGTGTAGGTCAGCTGTGTTTTATCAAGACCAAAGTCCGCGCTGCTGTCTACCAGAACATTTTAGAGCACTTTATGCTTCCCTCTGCCTACAAGCGTTTTGGAGATGGAAACGTAATTTTTAAGCAGGACATGCCATCTGTCCACACTGCCAAAAGTACCAATACCTGGATTAATAACCACATTATCACTGTGCTTGATTGGCCAGCAAACTTGCCTGACCTAAACCCCATATAAAATCTATGGAGTATTGTCAAGAGCAATATGAGAGACACCAGGCCCAACAATAGAGACGAGCTGAAGTCTGCTACCCTGTTTCCCTGAAACTAAGACAGTGTCTTATATTGATTTTTGCTCCCAAAGATGCGCTACGTCTTATTTTCAGTGGATGTCTTATTTTTCTATTCCCATGCAGCTCCCAATATGGTATCCTCATCATCCCCTTGCAGCCCCCATCATCTGCTTGCAACTCCCATCATCCACTTGTCACCCCCATCATCCCCTTACAGCTTCTATAATCTTCTTGCAACACCAAATAAGGTATCCTTATTATCCCTTTGCAGCCCCGAATACGCTATCCTCATCATCCCCTTGCAGCCCCCAATATCCCCATTCCCATGCAGCCCCCATCATCCCCTTGCAGCCACCAATAACCCAATTACAAATCCATCAAAAAAAAGAACACACACACTCATACCATACACACACACACCTCACTGGTTCGCCGCTGCATGTATTCCGGTGCCGGTCTCAGTTTCTTGCCTCAGATGCCGTAGATGTACGGTGCTGCTGGCCAATCAGAGGCCAGCAGCCAATTAGAGGCCTGCATGCAACATCATGCGCCGACGATTGGCCGGCGGCTTATCGTATATTTATAGCAGGCGCAGGCTGATCGCCACCATGCTGCGCCGCTTTGATGCAGTAATTCATGCAAAAGGAGTCCCGACCAAGTATTGAGTGCATTTACTGTGCACACTTTTCATTAGGCCAACCTTTAGGACTTAAAAATAATTTTTCAATTGGTCTTATATAATATTCTAATCTTCTGAGATAATGAATTTTGGAATTTCATTGGCTGTAAGTCATAATCATCAACATTTACAGTAATAAACACATGAAATAGATCACTCTGTGTGTAATGACTCTATATAATATATGCATGTCATTTTATGTATTGAATTACAGAAATAAATGATCTTTTTGATGATATTCTAATTTATTGAGCTGCACTTATGCATCATAATGCAAAGGTATCCCCCATACACATATCTTCTTACATAATAAAGTAGGTAACCTTACCACACAACAAAGAAGTAATAAGATGCAAAATTCAAAGTGCCATAGTACAAACAACGAACAACAATAGAAAGGAAACACAAGCGCCATATAGGGTCTTAACACAGAAGTGATAAGACAGATGTCACTGCTCACCTGAGTCGGTTGTGTGACACACAACTAGTTTGAAGCATGTTTGCTGCCGTAGGATCCACAATCCACGTGTGCAGTGGTAACCAGGGACGATCCAAATGGTACAAATATGTGTATGATCCACGCTGCCGTGTGCTTAAAGGTCTATAGGGATCTGTCAAACAATGGAGGCTTTATTTTGACGCGTTTCGGAGCGTACATCCAACTCCTTCATCAGGAAACACACCATAAATATAGACATTGGCACGAGACTCACAATATATAAACAGTAAAGAAGCTGAGTAAGGGGCACATGACCATGACGTAGGTCTAAGAGGTTACTGTGAGCATTCGGATTTACCCAAATGGATCAGAGTGTCGTGCTCAGAGTGGGAGGCGGACACATAACCATAGCTAAAAAGGAGAAATAGCCGGCAACTTTCTTCTTTTAATCCTTTATTCAGTTAAATTAAAACGATCGGAAAACATGTACAGGGGTGAACGCTGGACGCGTTTCGAGGGAGAACCCCCTTAGCCTTCAGCACTAGTGATGGGCGAACCCACCAATGTTTGGGTTCAACGAACTCACCGAGCTTTTCTTAAAGTTCGGGGTTGAAAGTGGCTCGAACTTGAGTCCGAACCCCGAACTTCGAATGTAAAGTTATGGAATGGAGGCTGTTAAAGAAAGAAGATAGTTATTAAACAGCATTATACTTATCGGCGTCCACCTGCTTGTACTTCCGGGCCACCCATTAACTTCCTGGATATTCACTGCAGAGGGACCCAACAGCCAATCACAGATGCTGTCACAGAGAATTGGCGCACCAAAACCACAATGCGCTTTTTTGCAGATTTCATGCTCTTTTGATGCAATTTTGATCTAAAGCTGCATGCTTTGTGTTCAATGTGTTCATCTGCAGTTCCAAGCCCAAAAAAGCACCTAAAGCACAATGTTTTTTTGCCGCAGATTTCATGCTTTTTTGGTGCATTGGGTTCATTTGCATCTCCTGGCTAAAAAGAGCACCAAACACGCCACCCCGATTTTTACCGGGTATTTCATGCTTTTTTGGTGCAATTTTGCCACAAAACGGCATGCATTGTGTTCAATATATTCATCTGCATCTCCTGGCCCAAAAAAGCACCAAAGTCGCAATACAGTTGATGCCTTTTTATAAAATTATGCCTTGATATAATAAAAAAAAAAGACTTGAGGCTTCACCGTATTTTTGTATGCCAGCCAAGTACAGCAGGCAGATACAGGCAGGCCCCTACCCCCAGAGGCCTATTTTTACATGCCTGGAAACCAAAAATATAGGGATGCCCTTTTTTTTTTTTTAATTATTTCATGAGTTTCAAGAAATAATTTAAAAAAATGACATGGGGCTTGGCCATATTTTAGGTTTCAAGACAGGTACAACTAGGCAGTTGGGGGCTGGAATCCTCAGCACAGGGTAGCCCATGCTTTTTGGGGACTCCCCACTGTGAATTGCAGCCTGCAGCTGCCCCAGAAAATGGTACATTCATAGAAGCACCAATTTCTGACACTGTACCTTGAACTTTCCAGTGGCTCTAGTGGCGTTGGCATGCTGCATAATAAAGGGGTTAATGCCTACTTTGTATTTGCTGCTAGCACTAAGCCTGAAATTCTTAGTGTAAGCAGTAAAAAAACACAACTCCGAAAAAAACATTTGGAAATAAAATACAAGACAACCCTGTTTCCCATTTTTAATTAACCAAAAATACTGTTCCCTCCAACATAATCCACAGGTAACATCTTCAGCTCTGCTGCATATCTCTGTAAACAGATGCCCATTCTCAGCCCCAGCCACACACAGACATAGTTAGGCACACACAGCCAGCCCTAGCAACATAGCCCCAGCCACATAAAGGCACAGTCAGACACACAGACAGCCACATGCAGCCACGCAGCCCTAGCCACACATAGACACAGTCAGCTACACAGACACATTTTGCCACACACAGCCTCAGCCACACAGACACAGTCAGCCACAGACAGCCCTAGCAAAATAGACACATAGTCAGCCACAGCCACGCATGCCCAGCCACACACAACCAGCCACAAAGCCCCAGCCATACACAGCCAGCCACAAAGCCCCAGCCACACACAACAAGCCACAAAGCCCCAGCCACACACAATTAGCACACAGAGCCCCAGCCACACAGAGCCCTAGCCACACAGAGCCCCAGCCACACAGAGCCCCAGCCACACAGAGCCCCAGCCACACAGAGCCCCAGCCACATACAGACAAATAGTCAGCCACACAGACACAGCCCCAGCCATGCACAGACACATAGACAGAAAGACACACACACACACACACTACCCACCACCACCCAGCTGCTGCTGCTTCTGCAGCTCATCATGATCTTTATCTTTACCCATTTTGCTGGCTCCCGTGCTGTGGAAGTTGGAACAACTTCTGGGGCCTGCAGTCGAGATGAGGAGGCGGGGCCCAGAGATTGACTGATGATAGGAGGACCCAGGTGACGTGAAGGGCTCACGTCACACAGGTCCTCCTATCTCCAGTCAATCTCTCTGGGCCCCGCCTCCTCATCTCTACTGCAGGCCCCTCCATGCCTCCGCTTCTCCCTGGAGGGAGAGGAATTGCTGCAGTGCCGCCTCTCTCTCTAACACTGTCTCCTCCGCGGCGGGCCTGTTCACTGCCTGCTGCAGGGTGGGTGAGTGAGGTCCGCGGCCCGTTTCTGTGGGTGGGCGGCCCTAGGTGGGGGCTATACCACCAGCCCAGGGGGCACTTGCCCCCCTGCCACCTGGGCCAGTCCGCCCCTACACATCGCCATTGGACTCGGTGGCTGGTGTTCCTGCCTCGGCCGCTGGGAGGTGCCGTATTCCATCGGCTGATGGTGCCGGTGATAGGAGGGCCTTATCCTCATATGGACCTGCTCCTTTGACGTCGGCTTCTGTCGCTGAACGCCGCCGTGTTTCTCCTTTGAGTGATGTTGGTTGCAGAGTAGTGGGCCCTGCAGAGGTGTCTGATAGGCGCAGCCTTCGTTCTTCTGTCAGAAGTGGGGTGGTTGGTGCCAGTCGTGCATCACCATCTGGCCTGGTTCTAGGGGCGGTCCGGATGAGATCATCAGGCTGTCAGCTCCAGCCTATGGGAGATAACCGCACCCTTCAAATACCTTGGAGCCTGTCTTGCAGGCCGCCAGATATAGTTTTGGTTCCCCAGTGATATAGTTTGTTTGGTTTTGACTTTGACCTTTGCCTGGATTTTCGACTCTGCTTCCGCCTGACGATTTTGTACCTTAGCTGCCCTCTCGATTTTTACTCGGACTCCTGACTATGCTCTTCGGATCCTGATATTTCCCTTCCTGGCGACCTCCCTGCTCTGCTGTTCATAATAGGCAGTTACCCCCTTGGCTCCGCTGTAATTCCAGATCCCTGTATAGGGGTTAAGGGTCTCGGGGTTTCTCGGGGTGCTGCCTTACCAGCAGCTCAGCCTCACAGCGGATGGTCGTCACAATACCTCTATACTGTGTCAGCCAGGACTCCATACTCTGTGGTCTTACCTGTGAAGCTAGCTCTTTAAAACCTGCTTGTGTGTGAACTTACCTCTTTACAGGTGTCATATATCTGCAGCCAGTCTGGAATCCAAGCGTTTGAGAACAGGGATGTCTGGATTATCCAGACACATTCGGGACACACATACTGGTGATGTGTCAACCTAGCTAGGAAAGGGCATTGAGCGCGCCCCACGCCCGTATCGGGGTGGAGAATGGGAGCGCACTTTGCATAATAGGGAACTGTACTGGATCCTGCAGTTGGATGTTCGTTCGCCTACAGGTATTAGTACCGACATGCTGTATTTCTATTGATAAATTCCATTGTAGATACAGTATTTGTGGTGACTCACATTTGCTTCAGCATGTTGGTTCGTTCAGAAGGTTTGGTGTTGAATCACATTTGTTTCTTTGATAAGTGTAATGATCTTCTGTGAAATAAGTGTTAATATATATCATTTCATTGAGCTGCATACAGATCTTCCACGCTCACATGTAATTGAGGTTTAGTACCAAACAATTGTATGGCTTTAGGAACAAAAAAGATTTTTGGGTGGCCTTTGTGTAGTGTTGAGTCAGAGGGAGGGATACGGCCAAAGGCTCATAAATAAGCCCCTGGTCATGAAGTTAAAGGAATATGATACAATAATCAAATACAGTGATCTGTTTCTGAAACTATTTTAATGGACACGTTGGCCATCTAGAATATTGTACTCATCTACAACAGATGAATAGTTTATTAGTATTAGGACGTTATGATGACATCACAGGGCAGATGACAATATAGATTCTGAATGACAGCACAATTGATATAGAATGTACAAAGATCTACACAGGAGCTATTTTCTGCCACTAGGATCTGACAGCCGGAGGGGATAAGTCCAGGTAGGGAGCTCTGTACCTTTAGGGGGTCATGACAGCTAAACCCTCCCGTAATCAGCTGTTATTGCTGTTGAAGGTAGCTGCCCCTATAGGAAACATGTGATATTATGGCAGCCTATAATAGGAGGGTGACTATGTAATACAGGTTTGTGGAGAGTCTGTGCTAATATGGTGTATGTACAGATAAATGTTTATGCAAATCTAGATATAATACACTGTGTGCAGAATTATTAGGCATATGAGTATTTTGATCACCTGATACTTTTTATACATGTTGTCCTACTCCAAGCTGTATAGGATTGAGAGCCAACTACCAATTAAATAAATCAGGTGATGTGCATCTCTATAGTGAGGAGGGTGTGGTGTAATGACATCAAAACCCTATATAAGGTGTGCTTAATTATTAGGCAAATGCTTTTCCTTAGGCAAAATGGGTCAAAAGAGAGATTTGATGGGCTCTGAAAAGTCCAAAATTGTGAGATGTCTTGCAGAGGGATGCAGCAGCCTTGAAACGGCCAAACTTTTGAAGTGTGATCACCAAACAATCAAGTGTTTCATGGCAAATAGCCAACAGGGTCATAAGAAGCGTGTTAGGCAAAAAAGGCGCAAAATAACTGCCCATGAATTGAGGAAAATCAAGCGTGAAGCTGCCAAGATGCCATTTGCCACCAGTTTTACCATATTTCAGAGCTGCAACATTACTGGAGTATCAAAAAGCACAAAGTGTGCTATACTCAGGGACATGGCCAAGGTGAGGAAGGCTGAAAAACGACCACCTTTGAACAAGAAACATAAGATAAAACGTCAAAACTGGGCCAAGGAATATCTTAATATGCAAATGGAGTCCGTGGAGCCTCATTTAAGAGTCCCAAACATGGGACTAGCCAGATATCTCTCCAGGAAGGACCTAGCCCTGGGGTGGACTCCTTGCGGAGTCCAATTTTGTGCAGTTATATTACTTTACCTGGTGAAAATAAACAAGTGAGATGGGATTATATTTGGTTTTATTAAGTTGCCTAATAATTCTGCACACAGTGTATATATCCACACACATATCTATATATAATATTTATCCACAAATACCTATGTATAATATATACACACAAATCTATATATAATATATATATATATATATATATATATATATATATATATATATATCCGTCCAATATAAGAAAAAATAGCCTCACTCACCAATATTACAATCTTCAATCTTTATTCCAGATTCATAAGTCCTGTTCTGGACATCATAGCAGGGGAGGGGGGTGCAGGGACGGCGGACAATGGCCTGCCGTTTCGCGGTTAATTACCGCTTCAACGGGTCCTTGAAGTAGTAATTAACCGCGAAACGGGAGGCCGTTTTCTGCTGTCCCTGCACCCCCTCCCCTGCTATGATGTCCAGAACAGGACTTATGAATCTGGAATAACGATTGAAGATCGTAATATTGGTGAGTGAGGCTATTTTTTCTTATATTGGACGGACATTTAGTGTATGTGCACACTGGGAGGTTTAGCAGCTTCCACAACGCCAGTAAACCGCTGTTTATTTAGCTGGAGTCTAGAGTCCAGAGCCCTGGACTCTCCGGCGGTTTTCCTGTGTTTTCCAGCGGTTTTTAGAGCGTTTTTAGCAGCGGTTGAACAGCGGTTACAGTCGGTTTTACAGGCGGTTTTCATAGCGGTTTTTTGAGCGGTTTTCTATGGAGGATTTGTTCATGTGAAGGATAGAGATTGTAAATAAAGTACGTGTCATTTGAACAAGCCCTTGGGAAAAAAAAAACAATTTCCTGTCACATGATCTTCATGATCTCTTTCCCCAAAAAAGGATTAGCAGACGCTTCGTGTGCATCCTTTGTCCAAGGCAGAGAATCATGTCACTCACCAGAGTACGAACTTGGCGGCGGGTCCACAAAGAAGTGCTGCTTTTGCTCATTTTGCAGCAGCTCATCGATCATGAAGAGGAGGAAAATGAGGTAAGCAATATGTTTATCTGTCCATAAACTGAAAAACATGTAAACTTTGCACTTTTATGATCATATGTTTTGTACGTGATAACAGTTTTTAATTTCTTCGATTATAAACAGGTGGAGGAAACCCCACGAATGTGGGTACATCCCCTCCTGACGGAGCGGGGTCAGAAGGGACACTTTACACAATTGTACCAAGACTTGAGAAGGTAAGTCAAAATTATATTAATGTTAAGCAAATTAGTTTGAAACACCCCAACAGAGTTGTCAAAAACCGTATACTTATTTTCTGTTTTTTTCCCTTTTGTTTAGATACCCTGAAAAATTTGTGGGATTCTGCAGACTGAGCATCAATGCGTTTGATAATCTGCTGGAGATGTTGCGTGGAAAACTAACCTACCAAAACACCAGGATGCGGCCTGCGATCCATGCCGAACAACGTCTGCTTATTACGTTGAGGTCAGTGTTGCATATAACCATCTACTACATAATCGCGAGGCATACTATTTTCCGTCCAGGGCGGCGCTGCATCCGTCCTCATGTGGATACGAGTTTGCCTCAGTATCCACACAACACGGCGCATGCGCACACCCCCGGACATTGCCCTCCACCGACTCGCCGCCCTCACCCCACTATCCCCCTACCCTGTCGCTCTTCTCCCCATCCCCGACCCACATCCACCCGCGGCCAGCCCCCATCCACTAACCCGCGCCGCTTCCCTGCAACGCTCCTCAAGGTCCCGCAACCTGCAGCCCCCCCCACCACACTCCCCGCACACGTCCGCCGCCAGACACAACCCCCACCTCCCCCTGTCCGGGCCGCCATGTCAGTATCCCCGCACCTCACCCCCATATCTCCTCCCCCCCCCCCAGTCGATCACTTACCTCTCTTCCAAGGCATTTGTTCGGTCCAGGTGCACTCCTCTGTTTGGCCCAGGCGTCCTCTTGCTTCAGCCCGCCGTTCTTCTCCCTCCCGATGCATAATGGCCTAGGTACATTTGTCATGTTTTATAATTGTGTTTTTTTTTTTTTTTTCAGATTTCTGGCCACGGGGGAAAGTTTTTCCTCGCTACATCTCCAGTTCCGGGTGGGCAAAAGCACCATTTCCCAAATTGTTAAGGTGACGTGCGCTGTGATCTGGGAGCACTTGCAGCCCATTGTGATGCCTTCTCCAAACGAGGAGACTTGGTTGCAGGTCGCAGCAGGCTTTCAGTCTGTGGCCAACTTCCCGAACTGCATAGGTGCCGTTGATGGCAAACATATCCGTGTGAGAAAGCCTCCGTGATCAGGATCACGTTTCTTTAATTATAAGAAATATTTTTCCGTGGTCCTGATGGCGGTGGCCGATGCTCACTACCGATTTGTTGCCATTGATGTGGGTGCCTATGGCAGTACCGGGGATTCTCGTGTGTTGAGAAACTCACAAATTGGTATACAAGTGCTTCAACATCACAACACGTTACCTGCCGATAACCCTTTGCCCGGTTCCACGCATCCAGTCCCCTACGTAATGGTAGCGGATGAAGCTTTTCCCCTGATGCCTAACCTGCTGCGACCATACCCACGTAGGGGACTGGATGATCGGCGCAGGATTTTTAATTATCGGCTAAGCCGGGCACGCCGAGTCGTGGAATGCACCTTCGGGATCATGACTAGTCAGTGGAGGGTCATGCATTCAGCTCTTCAACTGAATCCAAGCACAGTTGATGTTGTTGTTAAGGCATGCTGCGTGTTGCACAACTTTCTGCGTGATAATTCAAATGAACCCGTCGAAACTTTGCAGCGCCTACGATCCCTTAACACCATCAATTGGGTTACTGGACGGCCTGAAAATTTGGCTTTGGCTGTGAGAGACAGCTTTGCGGACTATTTCATGACCCCTGAAGGTGCCGTGCCCTGGCAATACTCTTCCAGCCATGTTGCCCACCCATCCGGAATATAGTTTTAAAACTTTGCAGGTATTAAGGACCTTTTCTCTTCTTGCAGAGATTACCCACAGTTCTAATATCACCTGCGCCTTTGTATCGTCATTCCTTTCCACTATATGTAACCACTCTTGTCTTGAATCCTTGCCAGTTTTCCTTTATATAGCTGTATTGTAATATTTTCTTTACAAAAATTGATACAGTCCATTTCTCAAAAAAAGGATTGTTGGAAAATCAAAATTAAAAAAAAATAATTCAAAATATGTACCTTAATAAAAGTTTGGTTTATCATACTATGGTATGTGTGAATTATTTTACATAATAAAGCTAAGAGTATATGTGAACATACAAATTCCAAAGTGTGTAGGCATGCATTATGTTAGCAATATCGATCGTCTGCACAATACTGGTGTTAGGTACTATACACGCTAGCTACCAACAATGCTGATTGTGTAGAGCTAAGACTGTGCACGTGCACGATGTCTTAGCACAAATCTCTATTCTTAATTTTTAGGCGCATACAAACTTAATATGTGTGTTGCGTAAATGTGGGTGCATGTACATTAACCAAGGCAAGGTTTAACAATAGAACCGCTTTATTTTAATTGCAAATAACATGTGACCCTTTATGATTTTTTATTTTCAGTAAAACATACAAAAAAATAGCAACAGCTTACATCTAGTCACCCTTTTATTCCAAATTTGTGAAAGACCGACTCCCATAATCACCACCAAATAAACTTTGACTTGCCATTTCAATACTTGCAGAACTATCATCAGACAACTGTGAGGTGAATGATGTGTAGTTCTGCAAGTGTTGACCTTGTGTGGGACGAAATGTATTGGGCTCACTTTGCAGAGGCGCCGTTGGACATTGTCTGTCCTGGCCGCCAGACACAACTGGTCTGGGGTTCTGTCCATGAAATAATTGGTACAGACCAAGCATAACGGTTGGTACATCTGGAACGGGGTCTTTACCCTGGTAGATGTTTAGAAGTCCATAGAGAACTGGCATTAATGCGGCGTACCGCTCTGGTGGCATCTTTCTTAAGCAGCATGCAACATGTGCTCCAACGTGATCAAACTCGTCATCATTGCCGGCCTTCTGCAAAAATGTGAGTGCCTCATTCGCAAAGGATGGGACATTGGCGCGACCAGCATTGCTTCGGGGTACACGTCTGCCACTCGTTGTTAATCTGGGTGTTGGAGAGCCCGTCTCAAAATAAGAAGTGCGAGTTGCACTTGAGGCAGAATTCTCACTGAATGTGCCAGTTGCTCCCAAATCTTGACCTTCAACATCCGGAGTGGATGTTCCCGAGGAGGAAACGCCTATGCCAACATCCTGGATTGAGGGGGTCCCAGGTTCCGTAGCAATCTGCCCACTCTCGGCTCCATGTTGTTCAGATGAAGGAGGCGTAGGAGGAGGAGGAATGTTCCCTTGAGTTCTAGACATTAAAATAAATAGTTAAACAAATATTAAGATGACATAGTTTACCTTGTGACAACGACTAACTTCAATTTTACCACTAACAACTGTTAAAAAATATAGACTAGTGTCTAAGGTGTTGTAACAGCGCTTGAATAGTGTGGTAAAATGCTCTTTACCACAAAACAGCCTGAGTACGAAGGGAGTAATGCTATGTTGAGCGTGATGACAGTCACTTCAGGGTAAGTTCAATGATCAAGGGGTGCCTGCATACACTGTGGCTCTGCCTGTCACTGAGGGGGCTGCCATTATCGCATAGTGAACGTCTCACTCTGGCGCTGTGATGGGCAGAGTGAGGCGTGCATATGCCAGTAGCCGCACCATGTGACGTGGCGCTCAATCAGCAACCCCCACCCATACCTGTCTCCACCATCCTCGTCCAGGCCCATGCAAACACCCAAAGACACATTTCCATGATCACAACGGCTTGTAAGCCGAGTATGGTACTTTTCTGTCCACATTTTTGGACTAACGTTTGAATAGCGTTTTACCCAACTATATATGGTATGTTTTCTGAAGTTATGCCAAAAATACTTACGGACGCAAATTTCTACCGGTGAGAGTAAATTGTAGCTCATGGTAGTAAGGGCATTTCCTGGCAGGCGGTGCAGACCCACTTTTCTCACATTTTGTGATGAATTTTTGGAAAGCATCTCTGACCGATTTCCATCGGCTTTTTAGGTCTTTTTCTACCCCAAAAAAATAAAACAAAAAATTTAGTTCTGTATTGGAAAACAATTGGTCATTTCCTTGATTCTGTGAAATAGGTCATTTACCTATTTTATTTTGAAGATCACGATCAGCCTCTGGGAATAGTGGGTAAAGTTCACGGCACAGGGAGTTCCACGACTGGGCCTTAAGGATCCTGTCACTGTAGGATTCACATCCCTGGTCCCATATTTCTGGCCGGCTTCGATCTAAAAGTCAACAACAAAGATGATTACTTCAATATGCGTCCCCATGTATACATTGCAGCCCTCCAGCATTATACAGTCCAGCTCTCCTAATGTATACATTGCAGCCCTCCAGCATTATACAGTCCAGCTCTCCCAATGTATACATTGCAGCCCTCCAGCATTATACAGTCCAGCTCTCCCAATGTATACATTGCAGCCCTCCAGCATTATACAGTCCAGCTCTCCTAATGTATACATTGCAGCCCTCCAGCATTATACAGTCCAGCTCTCGCAATGTATACATTGCAGCCCTCCAGCATTATACAGTCCAGCTCTCCCAATGTATACATTGCAGCCTTCCAGCATTATACAGTCCAGCTCTCCCAATGTATACATTGCAGCCCTCCAGCATTATACAGTCCAGCTCTCCCAATGTATACATTGCAGCCCTCCAGCATTATACAGTCCAGCTCTCCCAATGTATACATTGCAGCCCTCCAGCATTATACAGTCCAGCTCTCCCAATGTATACATTGCAGCCCTCCAGCATTATACAGTCCAGCTCTCCTAATGTATACATTGCAGCCCTCCAGCATTATACAGTCCAGCTCTCCCAATGTATACATTGCAGCCCTCCAGCATTATACAGTCCAGCTCTGCCAATGTATACATTGCAGCCCTCCAGCACAGTCTAGCTCTCCACAAGTCTACATTGCAGCCCTCCAGCATTATACACTCCTGATCTGATTACCAGAAGCAGAAGACGGGGCACTGGGATCTCCATCCTGCGATACCACTCCATGTTGCTTGCTTCTTGTTCTTCTGTTTTTCTTCCTGCTTCCTGTCTCTGGACCTCCCACTTTTCTGCTTGTACAGGCGGATGGGCGTTTAGCGGCGGTTTACAGGCGGCTGTGCACAGCCCCATTGCTTATGCTGCATGACTTTTCTGCCACTGAACGCTGCTAAACCTGGCGGTAAAAGGATCATGTTGGATGCCGCTATTCCGCCATAAATCCGCTCATCCGCCGGCGAAACCGACAGTCAAAACCGACACTGTGTGCACAGCGTTTTCACAATCCCATAGGTTTACATGAAAGCTCATATGCTGCTTACGATTTACATAAATTTGCATAAAAATGCTGCTAATCCGCCGGCGAATTTCGCTGAAAAACCGACACTAATCCTCCCAGTGTGCACTTACACTTACACTTTGTTGAATGCCAGCAACACTTATTGAATAACTGCAATTGAGGTCACGAGAGTGACAGGGCAGAACCTGCGGGACAAGTGCCGGTGCCCAGTATTTTCTTACTTTTTGCAAATATATATATATATATTATATATATATATATATATATATATATATATCTACACATGTCTATATTTAATGTATATATATGCAAATCTATATCAGATATATACACATACTTATATATGTATATTATATGCACATACACATTCAGTATCTATATATAATATATATATACACACAGACATACGCACAGGTGGGGACAACTCCATATGGTTCCATTTTTTGGTAGTTTTGCCATTTACGTGGCCAAATTATAGCATTTTGTAACAAATCTTGTTGTAAATGCTATTAGTCTCTGCTGTCAGCGCTTTTGTTCTTGTTGAATCACTGGGTGACCTGGGCGTTGTCATTTGCTGCGGTCAGGAATGGCAGTATAGAGTCCTGTATATTACTTTAGTACATAAGGCACTAGATAATATGGATAAAATAGAAGGGTCCCTTTAAATGTGCGTCTCATTATTATAATATGAGGCAGGTTTTCTTATTTTTTAAATGCACTCTTCCTTGATGTTCTAAACATGAACTATAAAACAGCAGTGACTGCTCTGATGACATCACAGGTCACATGACATCACCAACATTCCATGACATCACCATTGGAATAGAAAGTTCTGAACCTGAATCATTTTGTGCTTTCAGATCCTGACGGCACGATGGTGACAAGTCCAGATAGGTTTATCTTTTCTCAGTGTTGGGGCCTGTTCACACATCATGGGGGGGTTTTGATGAAGTTCAGAACTGAACCATTTACCCCCCAACAATCTCAGCCAGGGCCGTTTTTAGGCAAAGTGCGGCCCTGGGCAGAAGGTTAAAGTGGGCCCTAAATGCTCATATATTGCACCGTCACACTCAGACATTTGGGTTACATGTACAAGCGCCAAATTTAGACTGGTGAATGAGCGCGATCTATAATATTCAAGTCATTCAGCGCTTGATGATGAGCTGCATTTTGCTTGTTTGCTGGGCATAATAGGGAACTGTACTGGATCCTGCAGTTGGATGTTCGTTCACCTACAGGTATGAATTTTAGGAACAACATACTGTATTTCTATTGATAAATTCCATTGTAGATACAGTATTTGTGGTGACTCACATTTGTTTCAGCATGTTGGTTCGTTCAGAAGGTTTGGTGTTGAATCACATTTGTTTCTTTGATAAGTGTAATGATCTTCTGTGAAATAAGTGTTAGACTAGGGTCACACTTTGTAAGAGTATTACGTTCACCCCATCCAGATCCCGATGCGGTGAACGCAATTAGCTTCAGACACATTTTTCAGGAAAAATGTGTTGCTGAAGCCGCAATAGATTTACCTTAGGTTTATTACACAAAGCTGCAGGGTGTGATCACAACCCGTTTAGACACACAAATCGGCGTCTTTCTCAAGTGGAAAGACGCCAATTTGTGTGTCGAAACGCGTTGTGGTCGCACCCTGCAGCTTTGTGTAATAAACCTAAGGTAAATCTATGAAGGCTTGATCTTGTGTTACCTAGCGCCGCATTCTAACACCGCTCCTTTTATCATTCGTCTAGAGACATGATGGGCACAATTATTATTAATATTAAAGCTTTTTTTAACTCATTAAACACCTTGCTTATCCCGGCGGTAGTATACGGGAACCACATTGCACAGGATTACACATCCCGAGCAATGCGGTTACCGCATTGCAGATGTTACGACCGCTCCAAAAACGGCAGCCTGCACGATTTTTCACGTAGGCTGCAGAGCCGGATTCGGTAACCGGATTCCATTAAATGCAATCCGGTTTTTATAATGGGCTCCTATGAGGAGCGTTTCCTGATGCGGTTTTGAGCTTTTTAAAAACTCAAAACCGGATCAGGATTTGAAATTTCAAAGGCAGATGTGACCCTAGCCTAAGTGTATATCATTTCATTGAGCTGCATACAGATCTTTCATGCTCACAGGTAATTGATGTTTAGTACCAAACAATTGTATGGCTTTAGGAACAAAAAAGATTTTTGGGTGGCCTTTGTGTAGTGTTGAGTAAAATTGGTTACATTATTATTGTGAGAATTTTGTACCCGTATGGGGTATGTATCTCGACTGAATTGATCATGGGGAAAAGCAATAATTCTTTCTTATGAGCAAAATAAATAAAACATTAATAATAAAATAATACAATAATTGTGAAACAATATGTATCTAGATTAAAAGTTGATCATTTTGCTAACACTGTTCGACATGTAATTATAAGTCCAAGCCATGCAATTTGGTACATACCGGTATATTATATTTTTATAATTAATTTTGTGGTCATTGTGTCTTTCAATTTTATATTATCTCATGTATCAGGAGTGGGTTACTGTGTGAACAGGGATTTAATCCCACTCTGTGTGTTTAGCACGATATGAGTTACATGCAATCCTAATTACAATTTATGGAATCAATGTGTGTCGGAGGGGTGTGTTTTCTACTCCTTTGTATATGTTGAGAGAATTTTAATGTTTCTGTGCTGAAGACTAAGAGGGCTCTCCCTCGAAACGCATCCAGCGTTCACCCCTGTACGTGTTTTCCGATGGTTTTAATTTAGCCGAATAAAGGATTAAAAGAAGAAAGTTATTTCTCCTTTTTGACTATTATATGATGGACGCCAACCATTACACCGACATCAGAGTCTAGTGAGCATTGGATGAGGAGCTGCCTCCCTCTCCCCCTTTCCTTGCAGTGGACATAACCATAGCTCCCAATCTTACTGTGATGTTTGTGTTATGGTTTCTGTGTTTGGATATTGTTTTTCTAATACAATTTTCTGTGTTATCCACAGTTTATCCATTGGGTAAAATTAATTTTAAAACTCGTGCTGAGCCATGGACTACCCAGCTTGATGATGCATTTCGAGATGGCGGCAGCACAGGTGGTGAGAGGATGCCTGATGGTGGCCAGCTGAAGGAAAGAGTCAATAAAAACAAAAATCTTTGACACAAAAGGACCACCATGCTTGCCCTGCTCCTAACCAGCGCTAGGATAACACACCCTCACCTCCACCCAAGGGACCAGGATAGGCACAGCAACTCTCACACACCTTAGCAATCTCCAGGAAAGCTACAGGACAGCTTTGGGAAGAACTGCAACAGCATCCACAAAGCTAATGGTCATGCAGAGAATGAACTCTATAAGTGTGGCACCCTGGCACCTGTTGGGCACCACAGAAATCCTTAGGTACAATGGAGTAAGTAACAGCACAGCAAAACCACAACACAAACAACACTTAGAACACCTGGTTTCACCCCGAGCCTCTAGGGGGAGCTACCACTGGTCACTTGAGCCAGTTCCCCCTATAAAAAGAGTCTTGGAGGGAGAAACTTCAGAGTGTGGTAGACGCTACAAGAGCTGCCAGCCTGTGTGAAACCTCCACCCTATGAGGAACACACTAGGCCCATCCAGCCTGTTAGCCAGTGGAGATCCCTGCAATTGGGATAATAGGAAAAAGGAGATCACCTCTCAGGAACACAGAGTTAATCCGACTCTTTCCAAATCAACCGGTTACTGGAACCGAAGCTGTGGAAGCTACAAAGCCCTCACAGAGAACCAGCATACTTCACAGGGAGTCTAGCCCCCTGTTCACCTGTCGCACCTACCAGCGAGAGCCCAGGGAAGAAGGTAGAATTATCATCACCCTTTTACAGTGCCCTCAGTGCTGACAACCAGGTGACATCTGTTCCATTGAACAAACTGCCCGGTCCGGAAGGATTCCACATCCACCCGACCTTAGCACAAGAAGTAGAGAAAGGAAGCCTAACACTGCTTGCTGTGAAACTCCATAAGTGCCAACTTCACTATCCCGGTCAAAGTGTACCTGACTACCAACCAGTAAAGGTACCTAAAAGAGACTTCGTGTGGTTGTCCATTACTCCTGGGTTCAGCGCGCAGCATCCCGCAGCTGCCTCACAACATCTTGCGCAGCTCCCGGCTCCGGGGATTCCCGCTCATCCTGTGGGGAGCGTTCCATCTCGCTGTGTACCATCCCCCGGAGACCCGAACAGCGCTGGTAAAGTTACCAGAACACCCGCAGGTGGCGTCACGAAGACAAATCACCCCCACTGTTCCGCCATTCCCCTATTGATCTGGACCACCGGGCCTACACTACCGCAGGCGCGGTTCCGTGACAGGAGGAGAATCAACGCCCGCTACGTGTTCCCCCGGCTACGGTGAGTCATAAGCAACATCAGGTGATGGGACTACTTATAGGCTAGGGGAGTGGTCAACCACATCACCTGATACACACCGCAACAGCAACTGATACTGCAAAGCCACAGCAACAGAAAAGAATCCTTAATGTACAAATGGGAATTACTCACACTGCGGAGCAAAACACAGAGACTGCAGTGCAGCCTACATGTGACACATGGATCTGACTCACCATGGCCGGGACTCCGGTTTAGACAGGCGATGCTTCCTTCCTCCTTGTCACGGGTGGACCGCGCCTGCCGGTAGTGGGGCCCGGTGTAGTGCAGATCAAAATGAAGACGTCTTGGTGGAACAGATTAAAGGGGTTTTTAATTTATTCGTGACGCCACCTATGAGTAGATTCGGTAAGGGCTACCGACGCTGCGGAGCCCCCGGGGGATGGATAGCAGCAAGATGTTACGCTCCCCACAGGCTGAGCGGTGATCCCCGGAGGCTGGAGCTGCTCAAGATGTTGTGCGGCAGCTGCGGTTACCTAGTAGTGCGGACGGACAGTTCATAAGGAAGCACGGACACAGAAAGTCTCTGCAACGGGTCTTTACTGTAACCAGCAGGCAGTACATGGCATACAGTGGTTGAGTAGTAGACTGGGTGGACTCAGCAGTGATGGTGTCCCTTAGAGATCCGCAGTGTTCCTCCATTGTAACTAATTGATCTCCAGTGTCGCCCAGGAATACCAGGTCGGGTACGGGGAGGCTGCTTCAATGCCCTATCCATGATATACGTTCTGGATGCTCTGGGGAGCCTTGGGTCCCTCAGTGGGTACACCGCTGGTTAGACGACTGGAAGTTGGCTGGTGGTGGGGTGCTCCTGTGAAGCTGCTCCTCCACTCTTCTGGTTCTCGTGGCAGAGGTGAACTGCTGCCAGCTTCGTACCAGTGAACCAGCTGTAAGTTGTGGGCACGGGAGTCTTTTGGGAACCCGTGTAGATAATGCCCAGTCCCGGTTGTTAAGGCCTCAGGTGCTGACACCCGACCGGTGACGGCCCAGGGGCCCGCACGGAGTGCGGAGCCCCCGCTCCTCTCCAAGTTCAAGTTCAAGTCCTCAGACTCTTCTAGTCTTGTAGGTTCTAGGTTCTGCTCTAGACTACTGTGTATGTTCTACTACACAACCCTAACACTCCACCCCCCAGGACCTATGATTGGCCCTCTATTCTAGGTGATGCATGTTGGGTTGGATCTCTATGTTAACCGGATCATTGCTGAGTCAGAGGATATTGCGGCTGCATTTGTGGCTGCAATACCCTCCTGTGACGCACTCGTTGCGGGGCGCCACACTCCCCCTTGGTTGAATACGCTTGTCCCCAAGCGTCACACTACTCACATTACAGAGGTTTTTTATATTTTATAACAGGTAATACACTTTTATTAATGACAAGTCATGTATGCATAAAAGTGAAAAGGTAAATAAACAGGTTAACACATTGCGCGGACCCGGCGGGCGGTCGGCTGTCCTTAGAATAAAAGTTCAGGCTGTAGCCGCCAAGTCGCGGTGTTACGGAGCAAACAGGAAGAAGTCTCGTTAATAGCAAAGTTCAAACAACACAAGTCACTGATGGAGGGCAGTGTTCCGGACTCGTATAGCGAACCACCCGTCACAGCATACGTGTCGCTCATAGGTTACTATGTCCCCTCTATACAAGTCTCGGTTAGGATGACCTCGCGGTAGGTGCGATTCCACATCACGACGCCCCACAAATACTTCGGTACTCACACCCTCCTCCCTTACGAATCCCCACCCGGTGGATAAGTTAAAGGTGCTTACCTGCCCGGTTTTACGGAATTGTTCAGGTAATGGAGATTGGCGGCGGCATCGGCGCGAGCCTGCATGTTGGCTTGCAGTCGAGTGTGCCACTCGTCTCTCCGGATAATGACGTACCTCTTCGTCGGAGTGGTGCGGCGTGTGGATCAAGTCACTACGGCGTGATGGTTGTTGAACGGCTCGAGCTTGGTGGGCAGTCTGGAGTGGAGCCCGGTTCAACGGAACCGGAGAAGATGCTGTTGCGGCGGCACCCGACCAGTGCACCCGAGCTGATCGCCCGGCAGAAGGATTCCTGGTGTCTCCCCAGGCGAACCCGGTGTAGAGATCCTCAGCTTGACTGTTTGTCTCGTCGTCATCCTCCTCGACCTCTCCTTTGATGACTACGTCGGGCTGCTCGGCTGACGAAGACGATGGGATAGGATCCTCTGGGTCGGTGGGTGGCTGTGCTGCAAAGTTCTCTTCGGAGTCGTTGTGCAGGACTTCCAGGCTGCCTGCCTCTTCTTCTGTAGCAGCGGGAAGTGGTGTTTCGATCCCGGTCACCAGGTAGGCCGCGGTATTTGTAGAGGAGGCCTCCGGTTCAGGGGAGAAACAGGCGACAGTCTCGGTAGTGTAGAAACTAGTCGCGGGTTCCGCAGGTGGAACCAGGTAGGGATCAGCTTCTTCGTGGGAGCGTATTGGAAGCTCCGGCTCTGGAACGGGGTCGGCTGCGGGTTCAACCGCTGGAACGGGTCGAGCTGTGATCCTCACAGGAATGATACAGTCTATGAGCTCCGGTGACGAAGCAGGACAGGTGGTGGGCGACGGTGAGGTGGTTGAAAAGCTGGCGATGTCGTCTGGGCTTGGAGAAGCTGTACCCGGTCGGCTCTGCTGCATCGCATGATGGAGTCTTCTGCCTGGGGTCACGCTCCAGCTGCGAATCGTCCATTCCACTGTCTCAAGTAGTCGCACCCGAAGGTCTTGTAGAGCCTCTAGCCAGAAGTCGGGGCTGCCGTCTATGGTAAGGGCAGGACCCGGACCCGGTTGGCCTATGGCTGCTCTGGCCTCCGCCTCGACCTCCCGCATCAGGTCTTGGAGTCTCATGCTGGCCATCCTCTTCTTGGAGGGAAACCACACCCGTTCAACCGGTAAACGTTCTGGTAGAGCTGGTGAAGAAGTCTGTCTGACACTCCCATTTCCTGTGGGCTTTTGTAGTCCAATTGTGGGAAAAGTCTTTGGGGTCCGCCCCCATGGTTGATTCGAGCAATCAGGGCGGACAAAGAGTTTGGCGCCTTTTGTCTTTAGCCCTCCCTCGATGAGGGGGGGGGTTGACTCACTCCTGGGCTTGCACGGGGCGGATTCTTGTGGCGGGAACGCCATCTTGGGCGCCATCTTGGCCCAATGGTGAAAAGGCGGGAAAGTTCTTTTAGGGACGAACAAAGTCCAATTTGTAGACAATAAAGTCAATTTTAAGCACGTTATACCCGTTGGGTAACGGGCCTGCTCGTATCCTGTTCGTGACGCCATTTTCTGACTCACCGTGGCCGGGACTCCGGTTTAGACAGGCGATGCTTCCTTCCTCCTTGTCACGGGTGGACCGCGCCTGCCGGTAGTGGGGCCCGGTGTAGTGCAGATCAAAATGAAGACGTCTTGGTGGAACAGATTAAAGGGGTTTTTAATTTATTCGTGACGCCACCTATGAGTAGATTTGGTAAGGGCTACCGACGCTGCGGAGCCCCCGGGGGATGGATAGCAGCAAGATGTTACGCTCCCCACAGGCTGAGCGGTGATCCCCGGAGGCTGGAGCTGCTCAAGATGTTGTGCGGCAGCTGCGGTTACCTAGTAGTGCGGACGGACAGTTCACAAGGAAGCACGGACACAGAAAGTCTCTGCAACGGGTCTTTACTGTAACCAGCAGGCAGTACATGGCATACAGTGGTTGAGTAGTAGACCGGGTGGACTCAGCAGTGATGGTGTCCCTTAGAGATCCGCAGTGTTCCTCCATTCTAACTAATTGATCTCCAGTGTCGCCCAGGAATACTAGGTCGGGTACGGGGAGGCTGCTTCAATGCCCTATCCATGATATACGTTCTGGATGCTTTGGGGAGCCTTGGGTCCCTCAGTGGGTACACCGCTGGTTAGACGACTGGAAGTTGGCTGGTGGTGGGGTGCTCCTGTGAAGCTGCTCCTCCACTCTTCTGGTTCTCGTGGCAGAGGTGAACTGCTGCCAGCTTCGGTACCAGTGAACCGGCTGTAAGTTGTGGGCGCGGGAGTCTTTTGGGAACCCGTGTAGATAATGCCCAGTCCCGGTTGTTAAGGCCTCAGGTGCTGACACCCGACCGGTGACGGCCCAGGGGCCCGCACGGAGTGCGGAGCCCCTGCTCCTCTCCAAGTTCAAGTTCAAGTCCTCAGACTCTTCTAGTCTTGTAGGTTCTAGGTTCTGCTCTAGACTACTGTGTATGTTCTACTACACTACCCTAACACTCCACCCCCCAGGACCTATGATTGGCCCTCTATTCTAGGTGATGCATGTTGGGTTGGATCTCTATGTTAACCGGATCATTGCTGAGTCAGAGGATATTGCGGCTGCATTTGTGGCTGCAATACCCTCCTGTGACGCACTCGTTGCGGGGCGCCACAGATCCCTTCTTATAACAATGACCTTCATCCTGGCTTCCTTCCTGTAATAATGTTACACATCCCAGCCCCTTGCTATAACAATGTCTCTCATCATCAGGGGCTGACTGGCGATGCAAAACCTGGGTGGCAAAATTTTTCCGGCAGCCCTTGGGTGAGGACCGGGGGGGGGGGGGGGATGCTGTCGGAAATTTTCGGCGGCCCCTCTCAGTCCCTCCAGCCCTTAGGTGAGGACCGGGGGGGGGGGGTTGGGGGGGGCGGTGGTTGGGGTTGGCAGAGTGCTGTCGGAAATTCAGATATTCTCGGCGGCCCATCTCAGTCCCTCTCCAGCCAGGCCCGCATTTGGAGTTCCTGCGCTCTGGGCACTGTCAGCGGTGCGCCCCCCTCATCGCACCACGTCCCCCTGCAGACAGAGGAGTAGCTAAAGGGAGCCTAGAGGTTCCCATTATGGTTGGAGTAGATGGTTGCTAGTTGACCGCCACCATGTCACATCAGCAAGGAGGTGGCAGTCATGTTTTGGGTCGTAATCATGTGGAGAGAGCTAGTTTGCCCCCATAGGGTCCATGAAGGTGTGAAAAGGACCACGGCAAAGTATATATACTTTTAGACTGACCACTTTTTTTCTTCGTACAAAATCATCCCCATGCATGACAATGCACCATCTCTTGGTACAGAGCATAGCCCTGAGTAATTGGCTGCTATGGACATAAAAGTAGAGAAAACCATGGTGTGGCTACCAGTCTCCCCTGATCTCAACCCTATTGAGAAACTTGGAAGTACCTTTAAGCAAAAAAAATGTAAGATGCTGCAAGACATTAACCGTCAAACCAGCAGCTCTGGGAGTCAATTCTGACATCCTGCAAACAAATGCAATCAGAAAACATCCAAAACCTGACAAGTTCAATAAATGCAATATTTGTGAAGGTGATATCAAAGAAAGGCGATATACAATATGAGACATACTGGTAGGATGTTTACATTGTGAGCCCCAATGGGGACAGTGTTGATGATGTATGTAAAGTGCTGTGGAGTTCATAGTGTAATGTAAATGTAAAAAAATATTTCTTCATATGTCGTCACAATACCGGGATCTGAGGATCTTCTATTTCGAGGTCAGGGGTTCTCTGATGCGCTGTCGCTGCCTGTCTCGCTGTCTTCCTCTTTTGACACTGCAGTGTGGTGGACAAGAGAGCATTAACTGGTTAATAACAAGAAGTATGGTGTGTACTAACTGAGCCATAAACCCTCCCATACCATGTCCAGCAGACATTGTAGGATTACTATATGGATTTTATTATTAGGGCACGGACACACTGGGGTGAAACTCGGATGAGTGCAATGTGTGATTTTATCGCAGTGCAGTCAGTTAATCAACGTCTGAAACACATTGACGAGTGTCGGACGCTTTTTTCTCATCCAGATTCTGGATAGGAAAAAAGTCACAACATGCTGCGACAGTCTGCGATTCATGTGCGAGACTCGCCAATGCAAGTCTATGGGTCTGACAAAATCATGGACCGCACACGGACAGCACAGGGACCGTCCGAGAGGCATCACTTTTTTTCACTGATACATTCTCATTCTTCAGCTGAGACAACTGTAAAATGCTCCTGTAAATGATTCTACACTAATAGCTTCTGAGAAACAAAACAGATTGCACATGGATGTGATCCAAGAAAACTGTCGGACACTCGCACAGCATTTGGATGTCCCAGTGGCCAGCTACACAGACAGCCCGCCACAGCCACACACAGAGCCACAACCACAGAAAAACAGTTAGCCACATAGACAGCCAGCCACACAGACAGCTACACAGACGCAGAGAGCCTCACAGAGAGACACAGCCACATAGACAGCCACACACAGAGCCATAGCCAGCCACACACAAGCACACACAGACACAGCCAGCCAAACACAGCCAAAGCCAGCCAGCCACACACACAGCCAGCCACATAGACAGCCACACACACAGCCAAAGCCAGCCACACACAGGCGCAGCTACCCACACACACAGACACAGCCAGCCACACACACAGCGAGCAATATAGACAGCCATAGCCAGCCACACACACACATACAGCCAACCACACAGCCAGCCACACACACAGTCAGCCACACACAGCCAAGCAGCCCCAGCCACACACTCACAGTCAGCCACACACACAGCCAAACGCAGCCACAGCCATGCAGCCACAGCCAACCCCAGCCAGCCACAACCACGCAGCCCCAGCCAGACACAGACATAGTTAGGCACACACAGCCAGCCACAGCCACATAAAGACACAGTCAGACACACAGACAGCCACGCAGCCCTAGCCACACATAGACACAGTCAGCCACACAGACACATTTTGCCACACACAGCCAGCCACGCCGCCTCAGCCACACAGACACAGTCAGCCACAGACAGCCCCAGCAACACAGACACATAGTCAGCCACAGCCACGCAGCCCCAGCCACACACAACCAGCCACAAAGCCCCAGCCACACACAGCCAGCCACATACAGACAGCCACAAAGCCCCAGCCACACACAACCAGCCACACAAAGCCCCAGCCACATACAACCAGCCACAAAACCCCAGCCACATACAACCAGCCACAAAACCCCAGCCACATACAGACAGTCAGCCACACAGACACAGCCCCAGCCATACACAGACCCATAGACAGAAAGACACACACACACACACACTACCCACCACCACCAGCTGCTGCAGCTCATCATGATATGTGCAGCCAGAGCTGCACAATCAAATTTGGAATAGTATGGCAGCCATCACTGTCTGCGCTCCGCTCTGGAGGGACTGGGTGGGTTCACATAAGGTTCTTCACTGCCTGCGTGCTGATGTAGCACGCAGGCTACACATACCCACCGCTCTGAATCCTCCCTCCTCCCTGTCTTTGCTGGGCTGGGCTGGCCTGGCTGACGCAGTGGCACAGGCGCCCTCTCATCCAATCCCGCAGGCCAGCCGGGTGCCATGACAACACCCGCTGCTGCCGGAAGCCCGGACCGGCCCCGCGATGGCGCAGCCTGCTGAGAGCTCTGCTCAGAGGTGAGTGCGGCGGTTGCGGCCGAGCCGCCAAACGGCCACCCGCTAGCACTGACTCAGTTAGTGCTTTAATCGCGCCCGGCGTCCCGCCGGTTACCAGGACGGCGCAGCCCTTGCTGCGATTTGAAGCTCGGGCGGTCCCACTGCGGCCGCACCGCGCTGACAGCCGGCCACTCAGTCAGATCCTTTCGCTATTCCGGGCGGCTGCCAGCAGTATCGGGCGGCCCTAAACTGTCACCACACCGGCGGCCCGGAGGGCAGTTGCCCCCCAGGAACCCGGCCCAGTCCGCCCCTGCTCATCATGGCCCCTTCCTACAATAATCTTCCTTGTTCTGCCTCTCCTATCCAAAACATTTTAAAAATGAATGATTCTTAACGTCACCTCTTCCACGACATGCATCGTTCCCTTCAATAGCCAGCGTAGAGACCTCAGTGATATTGGCATGCCTACCACATGTGGTGGGTGCATGAACTCAGTATCATACGTCTCCCATAATGTGCACGCCGACGTCAGCTGATTGGCCAGCAGAGCCAGGGAGCCAGCAGGTCTTTGCATCTTAATACTTTTGAGCTGAGTCCAAGGACATACTTTCAGGTGAAATGGGTGCTGGCGTCAGCAGAACCCCCTCCTGCATGGGTCAACTGTGATTATTACTGACATACTGATAGGGAATTTAGATTGTGAGCCCCAATGGGAACAGAGATATTGATGTACAGTATGTAAAGCGCTGTGGAATTAATGGCACTATAAAAGTGAAAAAATATTATATTTTTATCAAAATGCCCCTGAATAGAGGGCTTCTTATCCTCTTCAGAGGGAAGTTCTATGCGCCCCATTTTATCCATGTCCCCCTTGTCAGCTTTTCTTTGGTCCTCCACTCCAAACTATTCATCGTTTCCCGCCTTTCTCGTTTCTGTCGTTCTGACATTATAAACCACAAATACAAAAAAGCATTATCTGATATCAGAATTGCTTGTTTTCCTTTTAGACTCCATGCACACTGTTACTCTGATGTCCAGTTATAAGGAATATTCCTGAGCTATGCAGTGAAAGAGAAGTAATCACAATAAAAACATTAGTTGTAGATGAGCGAGTGTGTGAATGTGCCTGCTGCTCGCTACCTACAAGTCCAAAACCTAATTTGTCACAATGAAATCGTTTCTGATAAAAGAACATTTTCCATAAATAAAATATCTCCAGTCAATGCAAGTCTTCATCTGTTGCACTGCGAACCTGTCACTAGATCCTTGCTGCATGAATACACAATCGCAGCCAGGTCCAGTTGAAACCAGAAGTTTACATACACTATATGAAAAGACACATATCCATGTTTTTCTCACTATCTGACATGAAATCAGATTTAATCTTTCCCGTTTTAGGTCAATTAGGATTACCATAATTAATATGTGCTAAATTCTAGAATAATGAGAGAGCATTAATGTTTTAAGGCATTTTTATTACTCTCTGCAATGGTACCAAACACCAATGAAGTGTATGTAAACTTGTGAGTTTGCAGAAAGTAATAAAAATGCCTTAAAACATTCTCTCTCTCATTATTCTGGCATTTGGCAAATATTAATAATTATGGTAATCCTAATTGACCTAAAACGGGAAAAGGTTTATTCTAATTTCATAAGAAGTGAAATTGCTGCAACACAAAACATAATAGGAATGTGGAAAAGCTAAAGGCTACTGATTACAATGAAGCACAGGGCAATATGTACAGCTAATAGGGGATATATGAAATGAGATCACAGTAAATACTGCACTGGAAAAAAGAAAAGAGAGACTTAGCTTCAACATTGGCGCCACTGTGGAAGAGCCCGGTAACAACGCCAAAGTGCTCTCATCTTACCGGGTCCTACGCTAACACTCTATGCTGTGTACTACTGCTTGGATGAATTTATGTGTGTGTGAATGCAGTTAAAATCAGCTGGGATGGTGTGTCCCAGGACCAGGGCTACAGCAAAATGGAGGGGCAGGTGTAGCTACAGGGCGGGGGAAGGGTGCACAGTCCAAAAAAATGTCTAATATTATATAGGGAAAGGACTGGCATCACCTAATGTTAGGTGCAAGCAAAAAACCAATATATTACAAGAAGTGAAATTGCTGCAACACTAAACATAATAGGAATGTGGAAAAGCTAATGGCTACTGATTACAATGAAACGGTAAGGTGAGAGCACTTTGGCGTAGTTAACGGGCTCTTCCACAGTGGCGCCAATGTTGAAGCTAAGTCTCTCTTTTCTTTTTTCCAGTGCAGTATTTACTGTGATCCTATTTCATATATCCCCTTTAGCTGTACATATAGCCCTGTGTCTCATTGTTATCCCCTAGTCATTAGCCATTAGCTTTTCCACATTCCTATTATGTTTAGTGTTGCAGCAATTTCACTTCTTGTAATATATTGTTTTTTTGCTTGCACCTAACATTAGGTGATGCCAGTCCTTTCCCTATATAATATTGTAATTTCATGTCAGATAGTGAGAAAAACATGCAGATGTGTCTTTATATATACAGTAGTGTATGAAAACATCTGGTTTCAACTGTATATATTTCTCTAAAATGCTGTGATGTTTCAGAGAAACAATCTGAAAAGATGAGTGGGGATTATATGGAGAGACCTGACTAGTCTGGTGGTAAAAAGCTGCTCTGGACCACGCCAGACTGCTCATATTAGGCTAGGGTCACACTTGCATCCATGAAAAACTTAGTGCCAGGCAGGTATAGCGCATAGCATTAAAGGCAGATAAAGCTGTGTGTAGTGGCGTAACTTGAAGCTCATGGGCCCTGATGTAAAAGCTCCAACGGGGCCCCCAATTATTGCAAATCTTTAATAGGATTAGTCTTTTTCTAGGGATTAAAGGGACTTTTGGGGCCCCCTAGGATCCAGGGCCCGGGTGTGATTGCAACCCCTGCACCTGCTGTACTTACGCATCTGGCTATGCGCCACCTGCCTGTGCATTCCTATGGTGACGTACAGCTTACCACACCCGCCGGCTCCACTGGGCAGAACCCAATATGTGCTTTTGCTGAGCGCACAGGAAACGCTCCTTGCACGTCACCATAGCAGTGCACAGGTAGATGGTGCATAGCGTTACCTGCAGTTAACGCTGTGCGCTATGCCAGCCTGGCACTAAGTTTTTCATGGATGCACCAGGCTAGGCTCATGACGCAAGTGTAACCCTAGCCTTACTCTGTTTGGTCTCCAGTTGGCTTTTCATACTAGTATTTTAGAGAAAGATAAACCGTGCTGCAATCACACATCCAGGCTTTGATTCATGGAACCCATGGATCAGGCAGCATAAATCTAGTGACCAATTCCCTATAAACTTCTAATGATTTTGGCAGCCACTATAACTCACATTATCCATCTTTTCCAAGTTTCAAGTAAAATAATCTATAAGGAGCCTTCATTACACATTTCACCTGACGAATTTCTGCACATGTGTAATGATATAATCACTATAGGTTACGTGCCAATTTGCCACTCTGAACTGATAACGGTCTTTCTTTTACAGGTGCTGATGTGGTGGGAGGTGTGATAATGGTCCCAGTGGAATACAGAGCAGTCATCAACTTCCTTTACTTAAAAGGCATATTCATCGAATGGGTCGCTCTGAAATTGGAGCCGTTTTCACCTTAGTTTGACCACATTTGAAGTGACAATGCCAGGTCTTGAGTACATCATATGATGGGGAATCGCACCCATAGATCTCTTTCATCTCATTGAACATCTTCCTTGGTATGCGGCCTTTCAGGACTAGAAACTTGATGACTGCTCTGTATTTCACTGGGTCCATTACCACACCTCACACCACTTCCACACCTGGAAAAGGAAGATCATTATCAATTCAGAGTCATGTGCAGTTTCAGCGTCCTGCGATAAATAAAAGTGCGTCAGGGGGTGTCTTTCATGAACACTAATTGTAGATTTATTTTCTTAAAACTTGAAAAAGCTGGATAATGTGATTTATAGTGGCTGCCAAAATGATTAGAAGTTTATAGGGAATTTGTCATTAGATTTATGCCACCTGATCCATGGGTACCATGAATCAAAGCCTGGCTGTGTGATTGCAGCACGGTTTATCTTTCTCTAAAATACTAGTATGAAACGCCAACTGGAGATCAAACATAGTTATTTGACTACAAGGGGGTCAGTAGAAAACTTTAATGAAATCCCCTTGTACATTATTTCTACATTATTACTGCTCCAATGGCAAAAATACAACTGTTAAATTAACACTTGTTATGTACCAAAAACCACCTGCTATGTACCAAGAACAATAATACTGTCTTAGTTACAAGAATATACGGTAACTATTACATGACTGCTACTAACAGAAAAACAATTATAATACTGCCCCTATGTAAAAGAATATAACTACTATAATATTGCTTCTATATACAAGAATCAGGGGTGAACCTAGCCTCTCTGCTGCCTGAGGCTAGCTGCAAAATGGCGCCCCCCCTAGTAAATTTATTTAATCAGTAGGAATAAGTCCGGTTCGTATCAATGAAATTAATAGTGGACATTTTAATTTAGAGAAATAGAATAAAAGATGCCCAAACACAAGTATGTCAGCGCCATCACACACACACACAAGAACCACACAGAAGAGCCCAGAACAAGCATCGCGCAAGCATACGGACACACAATGATGGCTGGTAGAGCTGTGGTCCTGTAGGCAGACACAGTCCTACATCTTCATAGCCTATACACACGTGGCAACACTGATAGACACCTATTATCTCTGGCACATGTGTAAGACCTGTTAACAGTCCTTTAACCATGTATATAAATGTTTTGTGGACTCTTCCTTGTGTTATACTGCCACCTGCTGCCAAAAAGAAAGGATAGCAGAGATAAAAACCCCTGCTGCTGAGAGGGACATGGAACAGTCCAGGAGATGGATGGGTGGGGTCTCCAGAAGGAGAAGAGAGACAACTTCCAAGTGTGTTGCAGAGAGAGACACAGACCTAAAGAGACTGGATGTGGAGTGAGGAGCCAGACTGCACGAGCAAGGCAGAGATCCAGGACAAGGACTGAACTCGAGAGACGCCTGTCAGCGAATTACAGGCCCCAACGGCACCGAGGTACCTCGCAGTAAATCTTGCAGTAAAACTCGCAGTAAAGTGTGCACACTGTTTTAGTTAGGGACAGATAGGAAAACACTCTGCAGTTCGATATACAAGTAATAGAAAGAAAACAAACACTCTGCGTCTCGCTCGATAAAGACTTTGCATTTCTTTATTTAAAGACATTCAGAGACCTTGCATTCTCGGCAAACTAGTCACAGTGGTTATATATATTGTATTTACTTTTGCATACCTTCCTGCTCCTTCCCCTTCTTTCCCGCACTTTTCCCTCAGTTGTATTAAAAGTGCATTTGTTTAACACTCTGTGTTCCGTGCAGTCCTTGCATATCCCGTCACCTGTGGGCTATTACACATGCCTACAAAACTCTGGTTAGCTCCAACATACCTCCTCCTGAAATGCTTAGCCAATCATAAGCAGCCTGTTAATAGCTCCAGACAGCACTACACACAGGGCTGTCCAATTAGGTGCAGCAAGGGATGTGGGAGCGGGAAGGGGGACAAGCATCACTGACCAATCGCCACTGGGGAGAAACATGGCTGGCTGCCTGTATGTACCGAGAGGCAGCACTTGACCTGGTGTGTAAGTTATGGCCAATCAGTCCTGCAGCAGAGGGACAATGCATCGTGCACCAGGGGCCTACATATCACGCATGGGGCCCCATAGCAGGAGCCAAAAGAAAAAAAAATATTTGTCTGGGTCAAATAGGGACACATAGGTACATACATATCTCAACGTTTAGCCCTTACAAAGTAATTTTCCTCCTAATGAAGCTCCTACATCTCTGTTTCATTGCTCCAATAAAGTACTATGCAAACTTTGTGCCCCACAAACACTGTATGATCCCTCCAGTGAATTCCTCCACACACCACAGTATGATGACCCTACTGTACCTCCTTAACTACCTTGGCACAGTATGATCCCCAACTATGTCCTCCACACAGCTCTCCAGACAGTATAATGGACCCTACACACCTTCACACTGTATAATGGCCCACAACACAGCCCTCAAATAGCCCTCCATAAAATATAAAAGCTCCCTTACACTCCTCCAAGTATTTTAATGCCCCCACAGAGCCCTTCAAATATTATAATGGCTTCCATATAGTATGATTGACTCCATATATGATAATGCATCATCCATAGTCCTCCACATGGTATATTACACTGCCATACTCCTCCTTATAGTATAATGCACCCCCAAATTCCTCCAATATTATGAACCCCCACAGTCCTCCATATAGTATGTTGCATCCCCCACAGTCCTCCATATAGTATGTTGCACCCCCACAGTCCTCCATATAGAATGGACCACAATAGTCCTCCATATAGTATAATGCACCCCACAGTCCTTCATATAGAATAATACACCCACACAGTCTTACATATAGAATAATGTGCCCCCATATATTATTATGCACCCCCACAGTCCTTCATATAGAATAATTCCCCCCCACAGTAATCCATATAGAATAATGCACCGCCATAGTCCTCCATATAGTATAATGCGCCCCACAGTCCTCCATATAGAACAATGCACCCCCACAGGCCTCCATATAGAATAATGTAAACCCATAGTCCTCCATATAGTATAATGCACCCCCCATAGTCTTCCACATAGTATAATGCACCCCATAGTTCTGCATAATGTATAATGCACCCCCACTCATCTATATAGTAAAATGCACCCCTCATAGTCTTCCATATAGTATATTGCACCCCTCATAGTCTTCCATACAGTATAATGCATCCCCAAAGTGCTACATATAGTATAATGCACCCCATAGTCCTCCATACAGTATAATGCATCCCCAAAGTGCTACATATAGTATAATGCACCCCATAGTCCTCCATATAGTATTAAGCACCACCCATAGTCCTCAATATAACATAATGCACCCCCATAGTCCTCCATATAGTATAATGCACCCCCATGGACCTCCATATAGTGTAATGCACCCCCATAGCCATCCATAAAGCATATTACACACCCAAAGTCCTCCATATATTGAAATGCACCCCCCATAGCCCTCCATATATTATAATGCACCTCCCAAAGTCCTCAAAATACTATAATGCTCCCGCATAATTCTCCATATAATATAATGCACCCCATAGCCCTCCATATACTATATAGCACTCCTCATAGTCCTCCAAATAGTATAATGCACCCCCATAATGTTCCATATAGTATAATGCACCCCAGAGCCCCCCCATATACAATAGTCAGCACCCTCCATGTACTTTGGAGCACCCCCATATACAATGCAGCACCCTCCATATACTATAGTTAGCAGCACTCCCCATATACAATGCAGCACTCCCCATGTACGATGCAGCACCTTCCATATACTATAGTCAGCACCACCCCATATACAATGCAACACCCCCATAAACTATAGTCAGCCCCCACCATAACCCTCCTATATTATTAAGCACATTACAGTTATTAATTTAAAAATAAAATGATACTCACCTCTCTCCTCCCTACCCTGCCTCCAGTCTCTTCAGCGCGTCCGGCTCCCTGTGTAGCTGGACGCTGGATGATGATGTCATCGCTCCTACCGTGCAGAGAGGCAGTGGGCACACATCGCGGGAGATTTGGATGAGGACAGCCACCGGCGTGGTGCTTAGATGGCGGGCGGCCGGCGCTGTGCATGGATGTGGGTAGTCAGCCATTGCGTGCACAGTTGGGGAAGCTATCTGCAGGGCGACTGCCACAGTGCCGCCCCCCTATTTAGCAGCACATAATGCCACCTGAGGCGACCACTTCAGGTGGTTGCAATATAACTGCTATAATACTGCCCCTTCTTACAAGAATACAACTACTATAATACTGCCTCTATGTACAAGAATTTAACTACTATAATATTGTCCCCTGTGTACAAGAATATAACTACTATAATACTGCCCCTTCTTACAAGAATATAACTACTATAATACTGCCTCTATGTACAAGAATTTAACTACTATAATATTGTCCCCTGTGTACAAGAATATCACTACTATAATACTGCCCCCCTGTGTACAAGAATATAACTACTATAATACTGCCCCTATGTACAAGAATATAACTACTATAATACTGCCTCTATGTACAAGAATATAACTACTATAATGCTGCCCCCATGAACAAGAATATAACTACTATAATACTGCCCCCTATGTACAAGAATATAACTACTATAATACTGCCTCCAATGTACAAGAATATAACTACTATAATACTGCCCCTCTTGTACAAGAATATAACTACTATAATACTGCCACCTATGTACAAGAATATAACTACTATAATACTGCTCCTGTGTACAAGAATATAACTACTGTAATACTGCCTCTATGTACAAGAATATAACTACTATAATACTGCCCCTATGTACAAGAATATAACTACTATAATACTACATTCTATATACAAGAATATAACTACTATAATACTGTCCTCTACATACAAAACTATAACTACTATAAAACTGTCCTCCTATACACCAGAATATAACTGCTATAATACTGCTCCTATGGACTAAACTATGACTACTATAATACTGCCCACTATGTACAAGAATGTACCACAACAATACTGCTTGTATGGACTAAAATATATCTACTAAAAAAACTGCCTCTATGTAAAAATTATAACTGCTATAATACTGCCCCAATGTACAAGAATATATCTACTATAATACTGCCCCAATGTACAAGAATATAACTACTATAATACTGAATCAAAGAGCATGTATCAAATGTGCATGTTATCAACAGACCATGGAAGCCCGCACCTTATCAGATCTGACCCCCACATTGCCATGCCAGCAGTCCATGAATAAGGGAGTAGCAGGTCCAGATAAATGTGCATGTAATCAATAGAGCCTATGGGGAGGGTGGGGCAGATGTGTTAGGGTGGGGCAACCTAAGTTAATCACAATAAAGACAGAAAGAATGGCAAACTAAACCAAGCGTGCACGACAAACCTGGGGTCAACTACCAACCAAAAACAAATAAAAAAGCCAAGAAGCAAGCATTGCCTATGGATAGCATGCAATGCAAAAAGTGCAAATACACATATTACTTTCTAACTGTACTTGAAAAATGAGATTTTTACCAATTAATTGATCAATTCTTTGAGCCACCCTGACATGTCACGGCAATCTGAATAGGGCGGTCCTACTTTATGTATTTTATTTACATTGTGCCATACGGCCTCCTATATACATTAAAAGCAGAACCACATAAATGTCAGTGTGGTGGTCAGATATGATAATGTCCGGATGTCTGTAGCATTTGTTGTACATGTTCAGGCCTTTTCTGCCATCATCTACATTTGTCTTTCCAGCACCATGGAAGCGATTCTGAGATGTTCAGGTACATGTTGCATTTATGTGGTTCTTTTGATGTATTTAGGAGGCTGTATGGCACAATGTAAATAAAAAACGTGGAGTAGGACCACCATATTGACATTACCGTGACTTTGGCAGAGTGGCTCAAAGAAGAATTGATGAATTCTTTGCTAAAAATCTCATTTTTTAATGTGTTGTTATGAATAAATATGTGTATGTGCATTTTTGGTATTTCATGCTAACTATAGGCAGCGCTGGCACCCCCGCTCTTTATAGACTATAATACTGTTACTATGTACAAGGATATAACTTCAATAATACTGCCTCTTATATTCAAGAATATTACTATAATACTGCCCCAATGCATGAGAATATAACTAATATAACAGTGCCCCCTTTGAAAAATATAATAAACATAATACTGCCCCCAAGGATTCCACCCTCTCTCTGTCTCTCTCTCCCTCCCTCCCCTTCTTTCTCTGAATACATTAGTGATACTAGTCATGCCTGTGTAATGCTACGAGACTGGACAGGTGATGTCAGTTATTATATCACATTGTGTATATTTCAGATTATTACTATAATGGACAATATTAATTCTCATGAATCATTTCGTTACGCTCACGATATTTGTTCTCATTCTCTTCAGTGATATAGCTAGTCCCATCTGGGATGTGGAGGACACTTAATCAAATTAATGGATATGTGATTAAAGAACAACTCCTGTATATCTGAAGCACTCTGTACATTATTTGCTTAGCTGAGACATTTTAGCTCCTTATTCCAGATTATTAGCCGTTACTGAGTGGGAAAGTGGTAATTAAGAGCAATCACTTGAGAAATGGATATTTACCACTGGGCAGTTGAGTAAAAAAATGTTGAGTATCAGCATCAAAATCTGTCACTGGAGCACTAGAGAATGGGTAATGTGCCCCTGCGTCAACAAGGAATAAATGTAATTCCTCTGGGCAAGAAAGCAATGGCTCTGTAAGGCTGGCTTCACACTAGCGTTCCCCTCTGCAGCGTCCGGCGGAGGGGAACCGCAAGCTGAGCATATACACCGCAAGTCCCTATGTTTAACATAGGGACGCAGGTGCCTGCACTTGGGTGCAGATTGGCGTGCGCCCTCTGTGCGCACCCATTCACTGCCATTTATGATTTGTACGCATGCGGATGCATGCGTACAAATCACACACTCTCGTCCGCACCCTGAACGTGACATGTCACGTTTCTAGTGCGGACGAGAATGTATGATTTGTGCGCAAGCATCCGCATGCGTACAAATCATAAATGGCAGTGAATGGGTGCGCACGCCAATCTGCACCCGAGTGCAGGCACCTGCATTCCCATGTTAAACATAGGGACTTGCGGTGCCTGCACTCAGCTTGCAGTTCCCCTCCGCAGAACGCTGCGGAGGGGACTGCAAGTGTGAAGGCAACCTAAGATTGGCTCTACAAAGATCTATTTACTCTGGATGATTATTGTAAAAAGAAATCCAAGAAACTCTCATTTCCCGGTAACTAGTCATTTAACCCAACAGGTCGGCGGATGTAAATGCACATTAAAATGGGTGTCCACTACTTGGACAACTCTTTCTCGATCCCCATGTGCACCCCATGAATATAAAAAAGCCTATACTCACCCCTGGTGAAGTTCCAGCAATGTCCGATCTTGCTTTTCTGGGGCCCATGTAAAATTGTTATGATGTGTGAGCCCTACATCCAACCACTGTCGGCTTCCTTCTCACCACCTTTGAGCAGTTAACAACAAGCGGCAGCCGTAGTGTTACTTCTTGTGAATTACTTAAAAGGAATCTGTCAGGTCCAATATCCATATTTAACTGATATAAATTTCTAATTCCTCTGGTGAAGCTCTTTCTATTCCTGTATTTCTTTTATTTATACTTCCCTCCTATCCTCTATAAACTGTCAATAAAGAGATTCATTCCATCTGTCAATCACTGTAAGTGATCACTTACTTCTCTGCTGCACACTTCCCAAGGAATAAATATTCATGATTCACTGCCCAGAAGCCAGGTTTAGTAGACGTCAACCACATTGGTAGGGCTGTATCCTTTTGTCTGCTCTCCTTGTATGCAGCAGCACAATTGTTCAGAATCTCTCACAGACAGCATGGGCTGCTGCTTTGAGAAACTAATGGGGGAGATTGCCTTACCTAGATGAGCTATCTGATATGTGCCTGTTATCTTTCCCTCCCTCTCATCAGAATTACCATGCGGGACAACAAAATGAAAATGAAACTAGAAGTGAGGCAGAGCACATGGGGGGTGGGAGTGGATAGCTGCTTGAGAAGGAGTGAATAAAAAATAAACATTTACATACTGAAGACTATTAACTAGTCCGGTCAATTACATTACTGCTGTCTGCTGGGTGTGAAGGTGTTTATAGCAAGAGAGCTTCACAGGGTACCGTAATTATTTTTACATATTCTGAAAGGGCTGCCATATTCAAGGGTACATTTAATATCATACTGAAAAATGACCTGACAGAATCCCTTTAAATGTCCGCAGGTGGAGAGAACAAAAATGAACAGACCAACCACAATACCTACTCAAGAGGAGACCACCCAAAGCATGGGAGGGTCAGATCCTGAGAGAACTCTAGTGCATACAAATAATTACAATACCAATGCCCCTGCCAGGAGTTAGGGCATGCCCCCCGGCATGTGAGGAAGCAGAGCAAGAACCTTGCTCTATATAACTCCTATATAACTGGCCTGTGTCTGGCACTTGAATGTGATATATTATATAGACATGGTTTACTCACCTCTAACTTAGACACCCTGGCAGTGATAAATTGCCCTTGACCAGTAGACTGACTGTGACCAGCTTTTTGACTGTGCAATCAGGGCCTTTGACCCTTTGTTGATAATATACTGTACCCAGGTATAGCAGGAGCCTTAATTGAATTTTTCTGTATTAACACTGTGTGCAGAATTATTAGGCAGGTTGTATTTTGGAGGATTATTTTTATTATTGATCAACAACTATGTTCTCAATCAACTCAAAAGACTCATAAATATCAAAAGTTTAATATTTTTGGAAGTTTGAGTGGGTTTTTTAGATTTTGCTATCTTAGGAGGATATCTGTTTGTGCAGGTAACTATTATGACTCGCCCAGGGCATGGTACTCAGGGCTCGGGCTCAGTTACGGTCTGGGATGTCACGGGTGGCTGCCCGAGGCTGTAGCCCTGGGGGTCAGTGAAAAGGGGATTATTTACAGGGACTTTATTTACAAGGTTGTCTTCGTGACACCACCTGCTGTGTCTGGTGAGGGATACAGTCCTCTGGAGGTCGGTGGGATGGCGGCTATGATGGGATAGTCCCCGCAGGCAGGACTGGGACCTCCAGGGCAGAGTGGTGTGAATAGGCAGGATGCAGCAGAGCCAGGAATGTTATAGGTAAAGTCTATAGGGGACACGGTGGGTGAAGGGGAAGAAAGCACAAACGCAACCAAAGTCTCTTTACCTTACTGATGTTTTGCAGGCAAATTTTCCAGAGCACCGGCGGGTAGCTGGGCTGCACAGTGGGCTCCCACAGCAAGTGGGTATAAGGCCTCCTCCTCTGTGTGTGTGTATCGAAACGCAGTCTATTAAATGCTGACTTGCCTCCACTCTCTTCTTCTGTATCTCTCTCCCTCTCCTGTGCGGTCTCTGGGACGACCTTTTCTCTGGCCCTGCAGTGCCCTGCTAGTCCTGGCTCCCTCTCTGTGACTCTCTCAGGAGACTGGGTAGCTGAAGTTTCCTCGGTGCCAAGGGGTTTCCAGTGGGACTTGGAGTTCTCCACTGTTACGGATCCCCAATATCCGGCTCCTCTTTTGGGGTGAACTCGCTGTCTGAGCTGCCTACTCCCTTTCCTCTGTTTCTCTGTTTCTTCCTCCAGGCTCCCTGCCTTCAGTCCCACTTAGGCTGGTGAGACCGGCTAGCCTGCGTCTCTGGCCTGGGCCTACTCGTGTCACCAGCACCAGAACGCCTCTGCAGCTTTTCTAGCGTCTGCTACACTGTGACTAACTCCACCCCCAGCAGCAGTATTTATAGGGGATCCTGCCTAAGTGCAGCAGGTTGAGCTCACCCTACTGTGCCGGGGTGGAAGGTGTTGTTTGTAGTACTACCTACTGTGGAAACCCAGCTGTGCAGCAGAGAGATATGTGGTTACCTGCGTTGGCAGGGCGCCACAATTACTGTGCAGAATTATTAGGCAACTTATTAAAAAACAAATATATTCCCATCTCACTTGTTTATTTTCACCAGGTAAACTAATATAACTGCACAAAATTTAGAAAAAACATTCCTGACATGGAAAAACAAAACACAAAAAAATTAGTGACTAATATAGCCACCGTTCTTTATGATGACACTCAACAGCCTTCCATCCATAGATTCTGTCAGTTGCTTGATCTGTTAAATAATAATAATAATAATAATAATAATAATAATAATAATCTGTTTACGATCAACATTGTGTGCAGCAGCCACCACAGCCTCCAGACACTGTTCCCAGAGGTGTACTGTTTTCCCTCCCTGTATGTAAACCTCTGGTTTCAATTGTATCTACTCTATATATAAAATCGAGCTGTCTTGCTCTGTTCACTTTCTAGACGATATCTGGCAGCATATAATCATTATATGGCCTCATCATGTAAATGTGTCTCTTGTCTCCGAACACTTCTGCTGTGATTCCTGTACTGTTTTCTCTTCTGCTCCAGGCACTGATTTGCGTAGAAATGTATTATACAAGAAGCTCTTATAGTCATTGACAGGAGAAGTACGGCACAAGGAAGAGCGATCTCCCGAGTGGTCATGTCTCAGCCACTGGCAGAACATAATGAGTCCTGTATGCATTGCATGAGAAGTAACGGCAGTGAGATTATTACTATTACAGTAGGTTCCCACGAGCATATAAAAAATTAACCCTATTTTCATCCAGAAAAGTGGGATGATTTTTTTTTCACTTGTCATCCGTATCCATATCTACAGTGGCATTTACTAAAGAGGTTGTACATGATTAAGACAACTTCTTCTCATTACTCATTTACCGTGTTCAGCCACATTAACCCCTTTACCCCTCCTGCAATTTTCCATTTTTCAGTTTTGGTTTTTCCCTCCCCGTCTTCCAAGAACCATAACTTTTTTATTTTTATAGACATCTGATGGCTTGCTTTTTGCGGCGACCAAAAAAACACAATTTTTGCATTTGGAATTTTTTTCCGTTGCACAGTTTACCGATCTCATTAATTGATTTTATATTTTGATAGATAGCGCATTTCTGAGCGCGGCAATACCAAATATGTGTATTTCTTAATATTTTTAAAACTTTTATTTTGAATGGGGCAAAACTTTATACTTTTGTGTTTTTTTCATATTTTTTTAAAACTTTTTTATTTTTTCTTTATTTTACAGTGCTCCATAAGGCGTCACAGTGCTGCACAGTCCAATCGCTTGAGCTATGTCTTGATGAGCTGCAGCACATCGGGACATAGCACAAATGATCACTTTTTGTGGATGCTGGCGCTCGCCAGCCATGGAGACATGAAGCCATGGACATGGAACCTGAGAGAACGTCCACAGTGACTACACTACGAAGACACCATCCTTATTGCCATACAAACATGTAAGTTATAAAATGATTTTTCTCACCGATAAAGAGTACAGCATTAGGTCAGTCATGGATGATTAGGGATGTACTAGGAAGCTGCATGGACAGATAGTAATAGGTTTGGGGGCCTAGAGTTCCCTTTAAATTGCAAAAGGTGCCATGTAATGCCACATTTATACTGCAGCGGCCGCTGTTGTGCTAAAGTCATCAAGAATAACAGCAGGGGGGGGCGTGGCCTGGCAGCCGATGGCAGAGGCTGCGTGATCCGGAGCTTCTGACTCCACGGACTACAAAGCAACAATTCCTGCATTCCACGCCAACTTTTCTCTCTGCTTTTTCAGCTCCCTAACCTCCTGCTTGCTTGGGGGACACATGGGAAAACTCAGACCTCAACTACAGGCACAACCGAAGCGGGTCTCGGACTATTTCTCTGCTGCCCGCCCTGCTCCTGCAGCCTCCACAAACATGGCGCCGGCGTCACCACGAGCAGACCGCGCTTCCCGCTGAGGAACGCACACACAAGGTATGGCGGGCGCTGCTCCATACAGCCCTCTTACCCATGCGGAGATGAAGGATCTCCTTTCTGACCTCCGTACCTCCCTGCAGGAGGATATTAAGGAGATGGTCGCTGAACTTAGGGGAGAAGTGACGGACCTGGGCACCCGCACAGATACTTTAGAGCGCAAAATGGCAGAGTTAGTCCGCTCTCATAACACTCTTCTGAATGCACATGAACAGCTCCAGGATAAGATGATTAAAGTACAGGCCAAAAATTTGGACCTGGAAGACCACTCTAGGCGGAACAATGTAAAGCTGCGGGGCATAGAGGAAAAAGTCGCACCAGGAGAGCTGCGGGTTTTTCTACAAGATTATCTTGCAGCAGTCCTCCCAGCAGTGGATAGCAGAGAGCTCAAAATTGACAGAATCCATAGGGTTCCTAAGCCTGCAGCTATTGATTCCACTCTACCCCGAGGATCCATTATTTTGAGATTAAAGAGGACTTTTTGAGGGCCCTGAGAAATGGAGTGAGTGTGCCTGAGAGATTTGCTAAGATTGAAGTATATCCAGACCTATCACTGTGGACTCTTGCTTCAAGGAGGACTTTTCAGCCATATACACGTGACCTCCGCTTCAAGAATATCCAATATAGATGGGGCTTTCCAACAAAACTTCTCATCAGAAGAGATGATAAATCCTTCACCTGCATGACGCCCAAACAGGCAGAAAAACTGTTTGTGCAATGGAACTTTCACTCTCTGGAATCATCATCATCATCATCAGCCCCTCCCTCTCCAGGTGCTGAGGCTTCGTCTACCCGTGGAAGACTGGGCCCACGCATTGATCCGGAGTGGTCAACAATTTGAAGACAATTTTGTGGACTTTTAAGGTTACAATGCTCGTGGACTCCCTTCCAGATATATTTTGAAGTTCCAGGTTTTTGTTGCTGACCTTCTTCTTTCTCCTTTTTCCTTCATCTCCTACTCCACTTACTGCACTCTATTCTTGCTATCTCTGCTCTTCTTTAAATGGTCTTTTGCCCACACCTGGGACTTCAGGACCCTGTGAGTGTTTTACTGTCACTCGTTTTTAGGGGACTACCCCTTTTTTCTTTCTCTGAAAGGAGAAAGATGTTTCGGTTCTCAAATTTGTTTTGTATTCTTGTTACATGTTTTCTACTCCTCCCTATCCTCACTTCCCTCCTTCTCCCGGCAGGATTGGTATTATGGTTTGATATTCTTGTGGTACTGTACATGTGCAAAAGTGAACTATGTACCCTCCATTTATTATGAGTTTAACAGGTATCTCAGTAAAAGTAAACGGCTGAATTCACCCGGAAAGCGCTCACTAGCGTGGCGCCAATTACTGAAATCTAAAGGTGATATTCTGTTCCTTCAGGAGACCCATTTACTGCCTGGGGACACTCATAGAATGTCCTCTCTTATATACCCTCATCAGTTTTTTGCCTCCGCTGGAGTGAAAAAAGGTGGGGTAGCTATCTTATATATAAAACCCGAAGGCCACTTCCGGGCAATCCAGCCAACTTCCGTGATGGCCTGTGCCCTGTGTAAAACACCGGAACCGGAAGTAGCAGACCCACACTGAGCCCCGTCTGCGCCCATCCACATCCGGGAACCGCTCCGGCCCGGCCCACACTCCGGTGTCCGCCCTCCCCCGGCACCGCCCACAGCCCTGCAGCTCACCGCCCACTCTCCTCCATCAGGGACCACCATCCCGCCACCGGCCCTGCACACTGCCCGGTGTGGGCCCGGCCCACACTCCGGTGTGCGGCCTCCGCCAACACCGCTCCCAGTCCTGCCGCTCACCGCACACACCCGCTCACTCTCCTCCATCAGGGAGCTGGCCCCTCCGGAACTGCCGCCACCACTGCCGCTGACCGCCGACAGCCCAGTGAGTGTTCTGCCCCCCAGCCTCCGCTCTCCTCTGCCCCCAGCCTCCGCTCTCCTCTGCCCCCCAGCCTCCCCTCTCCTCTGCCCCCCAGCCTCCCCTCTCCTCTGCCCCCCAGCCTCCCCTCTCCTCTGCCCCCAGCCTCCCCTCTGCTCTGCCCCCCAGCCTCCCCTCTGCTCTGCCCCCCAGCCTCCCCTCTGCTCTGCCCCCCAGCCTCCCCTCTGCTCTGATCCCCAGCCTCCCCTCTCCTCTGCCCCCCAGCCTCCCCTCTCCTCTGCCCCCCAGCCTCCGCTCTCCTCTGCCCCCCAGCCTCCGCTCTCCCCTGCCCCCCAGCCTCCACTCTCCCCTGCCCCCCAACCTCCGCTCTCCCCTGACCCCAGCCTCCGCTCTCCCTGCCCCCCAGCCTCCGCTCTCCCCTGCCCCCCAGCCTCCACTCTCCTCTGCCCCCCAGCCTCCGCTCTCCCCTTCCCCCCAGCCTCCGCTCTCCTCTGCCCCCCAGCCTCCACTCTCCTCTGCCCCCCAGCCTCCGCTCTCCTCTGCCTCCTCTCTCCCCTGCCCCCCAGCCTCCGCTCTCCCCTGATCCCCAGCCTCCGCTCTCCCCTGCCCCCTTGCCTCCGCTCTCCCCTGCCCCCCAGCCTCCACTCTCCCCTGCCCCCCAGCCTCCGCTCTCCCCTGCCCCCCAGCCTCCGCTCTCCTCTGCCCCCCAGCCTCCGCTCTCCTCTGCCCCCCAGCCTCCGCTCTCCTCTGCCCCCCAGCCTCCGCTCTCCTCTGCCCCCCAGCCTCCGCTCTCCTCTGCCCCCCGCCTACCCTCCGCTCTCCACTGAGCCACCGCGCAGTGCTGGCCACTGAGCCACCGCGCAGTGCTGGCCACTGAGCCACCGCGCAGTGCTGGCCACTGAGCCACCGCGCAGTGCTGGCCACTGAGCCACCGCGCAGTGCTAACCACTGAGCCACCGCGCAGTGCTAACCACTGAGCCACCGCGCAGTGCTAACCACTGAGCCACCGCGCAGTGCTAACCACTGAGCCACCGCGCAGTGCTGGCCACTGAGCCACCGCGCAGTGCTGGCCACTGAGCCACCGCGCAGTGCTGGCCACTGAGCCACCGCGCAGTGCTGGCCACTGAGCCACCGCGCAGTGCTGGCCACTGAGCCACCGCGCAGTGCTAACCACTGAGCCACCGCGCAGTGCTAACCACTGAGCCACCGCGCAGTGCTAACCACTGAGCCACCGCGCAGTGCTAACCACTGAGCCACCGCGCAGTGCTAACCACTGAGCCACCGCGCAGTGCTGGCCACTGAGCCACCGCGCAGTGCTGGCCACTGGACCACCGCGCAGTGCTGGCCACTGAGCCACCGCGCAGTGCTGGCCACTGAGCCACCGCGCAGTGCTGGCCACTGAGCCACCGCGCAGTGCTAACCACTGAGCCACCGCGCAGTGCTAACCACTGAGCCACCGCGCAGTGCTGGCCACTGAGCCACCGCGCAGTGCTGGCCACTGAGCCACCGCGCAGTGCTAGCCACTGAGCCACCGCGCAGTTCTAACCACTGAGCCACCGCGCAGTGCTAACCACTGAGCCACCGCGCAGTGCTAACCACTGAGCCGCTGTATACTGTGCTAGCCACAGAGCCGCTGTATACTGTGCTAGCCACAGAGCCGCTGTATACTGTGCTAGCCACAGAGCCGCTGTATACTGTGCTAGCCACAGAGCCGCTGTATATTGTGCTACCCACAGAGCCGCCTGTATACACACAATTCTTTTCACCGCACTCCCGTAACTATTAGTAAATAAACTATACATAGATTCTAGACTACCCGATTCTTTAGAATCGGGCTCCCATCTAGTCTTCATACATAAGCGTCTAATGTTTGAGCTGATAAATGTTACCACTGACCCTCTAGTTCGTTATGTTATGGTTAATTGCAAGTTAAACAATGCACCGTATTCCCTTGTTTCTGTCTATGCTCCCAACTCTGGTCAGGCTAGATTTGTAAGACTGACCTTTGATAAATTGTTCCCATTAGCAGTGGGACGCAAATTGATTGCGGGTGATTTCAATGCACCTGCAGATAGAACATTAGACTGCTCGAACCCTACTCTATATAGACGAGAACTTGGCCCTCTCTTCTCCTCATATAATTTACATGACGTTTGGCGTTATTACCATTCTAACGAACGTGACTATACATATATGTCGCCCGGGTTTGGTTCCTGCTCCAGACTGGATTATATCTTGATAGAAGACGCCCTCCTTTCACACTGTCTTGGAGCTGAGATTGACTCCATTACATGGTCAGACCATGCCTCCATTTCAGTGAGAGTAGCTGACGCCTTTGCAGTTTCCCTCCCAAGTTTATGGAAACGAAATGAGTATTTGTTGAAGTTGAACACAAACGTAGAGGAACTCTCTTGCAGATGCATCTGCAGCGTTTTGCAGATGCATCTGCAAGCATCTGCATGCAGACCGCGGCCCCTATGTTTATAATGGTGCGCACGGCGGTCTGCAGATGCTTGCGGACCGCCGTGCGCACCCATTCACTCCTATATGTGATCTGTGCGCATGCGGATGCCTGCGTACAGATCACACACTCTCGTCCGCCCCAGGGACGCGACATGCTGCGTCCCGGGTGCGGACGCGTGACACCGGAAGGAGCAGATATGGTCCGCATCCGCACCCGAACGCAGCAAACGCTGCCAAACGCAGGCACTATGCGTTCCTATGTTAAACATAGGAACGCAGTGCGCATGCGTTTTAATGCGTATGGGAACGCAGCATAAGCTGCGTTCACATACGCAAATGTGAAGGCAGCCTAAACAACTAAAAGAGTTTTTTCTGCAGAACGATACGGCAGGCATTTCTCCAAAAGTGCTCTAATTTACCCATAAGGCGGTTATGCGAGGAAATTTACTTAAATTAGCTGCCTGGACTAAGAGGAAATATAATGAGAGGTTGAGTGCCCTACTTCTACAGATTAAACTACTACAAACCCAGTACAAAACGGCCCCATCGGACTCCACCTGTACAGCCCTTATCCATACACGTCATCAACTGCGGACGCTTTTGCTTAACATGGTTGAAAAAAATGTACTAAAATCAAAGGCTGCTTTTTATGGAATGGGCATGGAGCGGGTAAATTATTGGCACGCCGAGTAAATAAAAAGGAAACTCAAGCAAATATCTCCCATCTGATAGCCGCTAATGGGTCCCATATACGTAACAAAAATCACCGAATAGGTACTAAATATTATATTGAAAAAACTCACCAAAATGGTCGCTTTTTTTCTACCCCTTGCATCTAGCAGATGGCTGCAGATTCCCCAGGAGGTGACACATGCGTCAAGACACCGGTGCACAGCCCCCTGCAACCCATAACATGGGGGCGGTTTGTGGCAACCAGGCGACCAGCCATGCTAACAAGGAGGGGGCTGGTGGTGAATGCAGACACATGGACTCCACTAGGCCTCTGCCACTCACATCCAGGTGATACATATAGTGTCTGAGCAGCCTATTGGTAACGCCCCCAATCCGGGCGTGCCACTCAGCACTGAGGACATGCATCACTGTGACAGACGCCCCCTAGAGGAAAACAACCTCAACTGCAAAAGATAAAAAGATGCAGGTTGACACTAAAGATAATGTTGTAAGGTGTCAGTTGGTATTATGGCGCCAGAATATCGTAAGCTCGTGACCCACCGTCAAGGGCCCTTACACTCACGAGTACCTAGCCACATGTATAACACATGTATAATTTAGCTTTAAACAAAAATCACCGAATAGGTACTAAATATTATATTGAAAAAACCCCATACGTATTGCGGAGCAATTTAGGACGTATTATGAATCACTCTATAATTTAAAAAACTCACCGGTTACTCCCCAGCCCTCGGTTGAGTGTATCCGTTCTTTTCTAGATAGGGCTCAACTGCCTACCCTTACACCTGAACAACCTATGTGGTTAATGGCTAATTGAAAAGATGGTAATATATAGAAAACGTTCGAGACAACTCTGGTCTCTTTTTCAGGCTCATAATAACACAAAATCTGAAGTCACACATTTATACACACAAGGTGGATAGGATAATGTCATATATAACACAAGTGACGTGAAGCAGAATACAGAATAGTCATTGTGGGATGGATAAAGTATTTAGGGCAGTTAATTTTGACTGCCCCAATATTTATAATTTTGAAAGGTAATGGCTTGCCTTTTTTTACTTTATATATATTCTGCTGTATCCATGAGGATGTAATGTAATTTTATCCTGAAGAAGTATGCAGAAGAAAAACTTTATTCCTTTCTGCTATCCAGATTTCTCATTCTAAGGGCCACTTTACACACACCAACTTATCTGTCCAACTTCTGACCAACTTACTGGTTGCAGTGAAATCATGGACATATTGCTCCATTTTGTGGCTGTGTACAAATGGAACAATGTGTCCATGATTTCACTGCAACCAGCAAGTTGGTCAGAAGTTGGACAGATAAGTTGGTGTGTGTAAAGTGGCCATTACACATAACTTAATTTATAGACATCTATGGTTTGATTTCTTTGCCTGTGAGGATTGGATGGGTTATTACCAACATCTGGTGAGAAATTCATGTCGGTGGCTTCACATTTGCATTTTTTTGTCTTGCATTGTAATCCATCCAAATCCTGAAGCCTCCTGATCAAGCATGTGTCCTGATATGTAAAATGGCGTCAGGATCATCAGGATTACACCTGATCCTACCACATCAGTTTTTTATTTATGTCCTCATACGCTGCATGAAGTTGCAATTTTGGTGTTTGTCTAAAATTCTGATCCATCTAGAAGCGTCGCAAAGCGACAATAGATATGATGTATTTTGTGGCGCCCCACTGGTCAGACGTCACAAGTGGGGAACTGCACCCAAAGATGAGCGCCTGGTTGTCCCTGTCGCAAGTAGTATGCAAAACACACCCACCGATACAACCAGGGGGAGGACCCAGAGTTTGTGAGTGTGGAAAATCTGTGAGAGGAGCAAGGTGGAACACACGGGGAGTCTTCAGGAGTGTCTTCCCCGAGGAAAGATGGAGAACGGGAGGTGACCCAAGAGAGAAAGGGGGCTTCAGAAGAGGGCTAGAGAAAGACGTACAGTTGTGGCCAAAAGTATTGAAGACCTTGCAATTCTGTCAGATAATAGTCAGTTTCTTCATGAAAATGATTGCAATCACAAATTCTTTGGTATTATTATCTTCATTTAATTTGTCTTCAAAGAAAAAACACAAAAGAGAATGAAGCAAAAAGCAAAACATTGATCATTTCACACAAAACTCCAAAAATGGGCCAGACAAAAGTATTGGCACCCTCAGCCTAATGCTTGGTTGCACAACCTTTAGCCAAAATAACTGCGATCAACCGCTTCCGGTAACCATCAATGAGTTTCTTACAATGCTCTGCTGGAATTTTAGACCATTCTTCTTTGGCAAACTGCTCCAGGTCCCTGATATTTGAAGGGTGCCTTCTCCAAACTGCCATTTTTACATCTCTCCACAGGTGTTCTATGGGATTCAGGTCTGGACCCATGACCTCTAAGGGAGACCCAGCTTTCTCACACTGGGCCCTACATTATGCTGCAAAATTTGTTGGTAGTGTTCAGACTTCATAATGCCATGCACACGGTCAAGCAGTCCAGTGCCAGAGGCAGCAAAGCAACCCCAAAACATCAGGGAACTCCGCCATGTTTGACTGTGGCGACCGTGTTCTTTTCTTTGAATGCCTCTTTTTTTTCTCCTGTAAACTCTATGTTGATGCCTTTGTCTAAAAAGCTCTACTTTTGTCTCATCTGACCAGAGAACATTCTTCCAAAACGTTTTAGGCTTTCTCAGGTAAGTTTTGGCAAACTCCAGCCTGGCTTTTTTATATCTCGGGGTAAGAAGTGGGGTCTTCCTGGGTCTCCTACCATACAGTCCTTTTCATTCAGACGCCGACTGATAGTTCGGGTTGACACTGTTGTACCCTCGGACTGCAGGGCAGCTTGAACTTGTTTGGATGTTAGTCGAGGTTCTTTATCCACCATTCGCACAATCTTGCATTGAAATCTCTCGTCAATTTTTCTTTTCCGTCCACATGTAGGGAGGTTAGCCACAGTGCCATGGGCTTTACACTTCTTGAAGACACTGCGCACGGTAGACACAGGAACATTCAGGTCTTTGGAGATGGACTTGTAGCCTTGAGATTGCTCATGATTCCTCACAATTTGGTTTCTCATGTCCTCACAGTTCTTTGGTCTTCTTTCTTTTCTCCATGCTCAATGTGGTACACACAAGGACACAGGACAGAGGTTGAGTCAACTTTAATCCATGTCAACTGGCTGCAAGTGTGATTTAGTTATTGCCAACACCTGTTAGGTGCCACAGGTAAGTTACAGGTGCTGTTAATTACACAAATTAGAGAAGCATCACATTATTTTTCTAACAGTGCCAATACTTTTGTCCACCCCCTTTTTTATGTTTGGTGTGGAATTATATCCAATTTGGCTTTAGGACAATTCTTTTTGTGTTTTTTCATTGAAGACAAATTAAATGAAGATAATAATACCAAAGAATTTGTGATTGCAATCATTTTCAGGAAGAAACTGAGTATTATCTGACAGAATTGCAGGAGTGTCAATACTTTTGGCCACAACTGTAGCCCAGACAGAAAGGTCCTGACTTGTACACCTGGATTGCACGGGTCTGACAACGCGGCCTGGAGTGTTCACCCTCCGACCGTACTCGTCCCGGATCCGAAGACATTCTCAGGGTGTTTATCCCCTGGGACACACTACTGCCCAAGAAGTAGACCACGAGAAGAGAGTGAAGGGACAGGGCAAGGGTAGATCCGAGAAGGTACCACCAGAGATTTCCACAGATTCTGCATTATGCTGTGACTACCCGGTCGGCCGCTATTCGTGCGTCCTGCCATTAAGTACCTGTTACCATCACAGACTTAAGATGTGAATAGTTTCTTTTGCTGCAGTGTGAAATTTTTGTTTTTCTTTTACCTTGTATTGAACAAGTATGTAAAATTCCCTAATTTAAGTGGAGACTCATAGAATTACATGAGAATTCTTCCCTCCCATGAGTGTATAAAGTTGTTTGAGCCTGGACTATTAACCCATTTTAGCCAGAGACTCTCGTGTGCTATCATGTAGTCATTTAAAGCGGCTTGGCGGTGATAAATCGCACTGGACTGTGATGGACAATGATTACCACTTGGTCCGCGCAGTTACTGGTCCCCCTGTGGCTGATGAGAAGTTAGGTAATATTGTTGTTTAAAGTGAATTGTGTAAAAAGAAAGATACTATGAATCGGAGAGTAAGATCTTGGCCAAGAGGTGACCAGAGGACCCCGAGGTCTATAGTAGTAGCTAGCTTTTGTATTGTTTAGTAACGTTAAAAGAACCGAGCCTCCCATAAAGGGAAGAAGAAGAATGCTTGTTTGTAAATATGTTACCTGTTATGGCCACTTTACACGCGGCTACATTTCTAGCTTATCCACAGGTAACTTACTGGTTGCAGTGAAATCATGGAGACAAGGTTCTTTCTTGTTGCTGTGTACAAATGGAATAATGTCTCCATGATTTCACTGCAGCCAGTAAGTTACCTGTGGATAAGCTAGAAATGTAGCTGTGTGTAAAGTGGCCCTTAGTGTTTAATGAAAATATAAAACTTTTACTCTTCCGATAAACCCTGTAACACCATACTCACGGACGAGCATATTCCATCAAGGGGAATGTGGCGCCCCACTGTTCAGGCATCACAAATGGGGTATTGCAGCCAAAGATGAGCGTGTGGCTGTCTCTGTCGCAAGTAGAATGCAAAACACAGCCACCGATACCACTGGGGGGAGGTCCCAGAGTTAGTGAGTGTGGAAAAAGTGTGAGAGGAGCAAGGTGGAACACACAGGGAGTCTTCAGGAGTGTCTCCCCCAAGGAAAGACCGAGAATAGTAGCTGACCCGAGAGAGAAAGGGGGCTTCAAAAGGGGACTAGAGAAAGACGTAGCCCAGACAGAAAGGTCCTGACTTGTACACCCAGAGTGCACGGGTCTGACAACGTGGCCTGGAGTGTTCACCCTCCGACCATACTCGTCCCGGCTCTGAAGACGTTCTCAGGGTGTTTATCCCCTGGGATGTACTACTGCCCAAGAAGCAGACCACGAGAAGAGAGAGAAGGGACAGGACAAGGGTAGATCCAAGCAGGTACCACCAGAGACTTCTACAGATTCTGCATTATGCTGCGACTACCCGGCCGTCCTACTAGAGTACTGTGAACTATGTCACCATCTTGTTCAGTTTCCTTTACAAGTAAAATACCTGGAAGAGTGAAGTGCCACTGTGTCTCTGTCCTTCTTCATTGACTTTTTCTCAACGGTTTGCATCGTACCGGCATCAGGTAACACTGCCCCGAAGGATTAGCTCTACCTGTAGGGAGCTGCTCCACCCTAGCCGCAATATCACCACTCTCTGGAGGCCTGTCTAATGACCAGGCACTACAAGTGGCGCCATGAGATAAAGACTTCAACCCCTTAATTGGCGGCTGTCTCCCCCTCGGGGCCACGGGTCTGGGCAGGCTACCAGTGAGATTCCCCACCGAAGCTGATGGCCCAGACATCCGAGTTCCCATACCCTGGGGCGGTACATATTTCAATGGTGTTCGGATTTGGAAATGGGCGAATCTGTCCAATCAGATCTGTTGTACCACACTGAGCATGCTTACAGATTATTTTCTGCCCCTCACAAAGCATCTACAGCATTCTAGGGCTCTCTCTCCTCTCTTCCTTGATCCTCTCTTCCTATCTCCTTTCTCTTCCTCTCTCTTTCCTCTCTCCTATGTTCCTCTCTCCTTTCTTCCTCTCTCTCTTTCCTCTCTCCTATCTTCCTCTCTTCCTTTCTCTCTATTTCCTTTCTCCTCTCTTGCTCTCTCTCTTTCCTCTCTCCTCTCTTCCTCTCTCTTTCTTCTTTCCCTCTCTCCTCTCTCTCTCTCTCATCCTCTCTCTTTCTCTCTCCGAACTCCAGATCAGAGCATGCGGCATCTGCAGTGGCATACATTTGCAGACGCAGAAACGGATGCAGATGCATACATTTTGAACCTGATCTGGATGCACCACAGGTGTGAAACCAGCCTTTCTGATATATTTACTTAGAAAATTGGTGACGTATTCAATACTTATTTCATCCTCTGTATGTCCCAAGTCTTGGTCCACTCCCTGGGATATACGTCCCCCCTTCTGACGCTGTTCTCTAATGCATAAGAAACTAACACTCTTCTTACTTTCCTCTGGTCTTAAATTATATGGTGTCCTCTTCTGTAGCCAGGGCAGAGGACCAGGTGTGTCTATGCGGTGCAATATATTTCAGCTGGATGTGCATATTTGGATGCAAATTGTCATTTCAGTGAGGAAGTGGAAAACTCTGATGCCACCCAATAAGGGTAACCTTATTGGGTGGCATCAGAGTTTTCCACTTCCTCACTGAAGGGACAATTTGCATATTTCCCAGAGGAGCATTGCGGCTATAAGTCTCCTTATCAGCTTATCTCTCTCCTTATGGTGGCAGGCAGATTCCTCTCCATAAGGTAGAAAGCTAGCTCCCCATACTTGGATGTACATTCAGCTGCATTAGGCGCTGATGTTGGTTGACTTCCTTTATACATGGGCCTGGTCGCGATTGCACCCTCTTCGATAGCGACCGTTACGCCTACTATCACAATATGACAAAACTGTGATCTTTGCAGCTGTGAGAAGTATTAGGTTTTGGCTGGTTTTCAGCCTCCTGATGTGAACCACAAACATTCCCATTCACTGTCAGCAAGCAGAGATCTTGAAAAGTGTAGAGCATTAAGAAGCGGCTATCACCGGCATAACCTTTAATAATAAAACGACAATGCTTTCTTTCCATACAGTGCATTTAACCCCTTATGTCCATCTTATCAAAGTAGCTATTCAACTCCAGCTACCGCCCGGCAGTTAAGCGGCGCCGCTGGTCTCGGTCCCATCTGTGATCACTGTGATTCAAGTTGTCAAGGAAACAATAAAATCGTTCATTTCAATAAGGTTTGAGGTATAGATGAAACACGAAAAACATTTATTAGGAGAAGCAACGTCCTTTTTCTTCATCGGGCGGTGAGACAACAGTTTGGCTTCGCGATCGTGTGGAAATAACACACTGGAGACCTGGACAATCCCCCGACATGTTCAGCGGGATTTATATTTCATACAGTATGTGAAGAACTAAGTAGCAGAGTAAATCTCCGGAGGATGACTAGGACATGAAGGCGAGGAAATATCGCACTTCGCAGTAATCAGTTACATGACCCGAAGGGAGCGCGGCTTCACGTGTAATGAATGCATCCCTGGGAGATGTACACGGTGAATACAATAATGGCTCATTAAGATGGAACATATCTGTAGGGATAAGAAGTAAGATTTATAGCCAGTTTCTCTCTATAGTTGTAAGACAAGGATTATAGAACTGTATAAAGTAAAAAAATAACAAAAAAATAATATTTTAAAGGTAAAATATTCTTTTTTGAGATTAGTAAGTGAAAACAAATTATCACCTATCTACAGGATCAGTAAGGGTCCGATCATTAGGACTGGAGCCATTTGGCAGAAGGGAACACTTTTATCCCCATAGAGGCCCGTTCGCATGTGAGAATAGTGGTGCGGATTTTTGGAGAAAAATCTCCACCTTCACACAAAATATGCACCAAAAAAGACATCATGTCAACGATGCTTTTGTTGGTGCGCATTTGGTGCAGGGCAGTGCAGATTTTTGCCCTGCATGTGTCATTTCATGTTAACGACACCTCAGAAAAAGAGTTTGTGCCCTGCAGTGGCGGAGCTGGAGCCGTGTGGGCCCGGTGCAGCTAGTTCCGTCCCAGTTGAGGATCGGGATGGGGGGGGTTGGGGGCCCCGGGGGGTGCTAGTAAGTAGCGGGGGTGGTATGTCAAGCTGCAGTCCCAGGTGAGGAGCGGGGGGGGGGTGCTAGTGAGTATGGGCTGCCACCAGCTTCTCCAGCATGACGAGAGGAGAGGAGGGGTGGGATCGGCCGCGGGAAACAGGGAGCTTCCCGCGGCTGCACCTCTCCTCTGACGCACTAACACGGTCTCCGGGCCCCCTACAGGTGCCTGAGGGGTCCCCTAGCCGTTCGGGGCCCTGGTGCAGCTGAACCAGCTGTACCGCGGTAGATCCGCCCCTGGTGCCCTGTGTTAATGACTCGCCCCGTGGGTGCCATGGGGTACTCAGGACTGGGCCCTGTTCAGTGTCATTTCAGGGGATGTCATGGTGGCGTGACCCAGCCCGTAACCCCAGAGCAATCAATCAAAAAGGGGGTAAAAGGGGGAACACTGCTTCAGGGATAGGAGTCTAGGAGAGGTTCTGCTTGGGATCGGGTTACCAGACCTGGGGATTCTAATTTACGTGATGCCACCCCCCAGGTTGTAGCTATTAATTGCTGCCGCTACTTTACAGTTCCTATGAGGGGGTTGGTAATAAGACAATTTGATAGTGAGCCCTCCGCGAGTAGGGCGGACCTCACCAGGGCAGCAGATGTTATCTGTGAGTTGGTACTGTTGTTCCAGCGCAGGGGCGCAGCAAGAAAGTCACAGACACAGCGGGGTGCAGTCTACAGATGTTTACTCACAGCTTTGTCATTCCCAGTCCTTGGAGATGAAGTATTGGATCCAACTAATTCCCAAGTAAAGGTGATGGCACAAACCGGTACCCCTTTCACGGTCGACTCTTCTTCTGCGCTTACTTTGCCCTCCTGCCCTTTGCTACACTCACACTCACACAGTGCCCCAAGCCGGTGACCGTGGGTCCTTCTTAGGGTTACTATGTCGTCTGTCCCTGAACCTTATGTGGCCACCTTTTCAGCGGATGTGCTTGGTGTCAGCTGCGGCACTTAGAGATGCCGTAATGACTCACCCAGGCCAGGGGACTCAGATCTCAGGCGCAGGCTGGAGGTCACTGGTGGCGGTGCCTGAGATTGTGGCCCTGGTGGTCAATGAAAAAGGGGAAAAAAAAACAATAAAAGTTGTTCATGACGCCACCTGTAGGTCCCAATGATGGCACTGGCACTGCGAGAACCTCCGGGGTGATGGAAGGCAGCCAGATGTAGTAGCCCTCTACAGGTAGGGTGATGGTCCCAGGGTGTTGGAAGTAGGGATGAGGGAATATGGCAGCACAGTCACTGTGGAGCAAGGCAGGTAAATCACAGTTCAAAGAAAGAATTCACTGACACGCTGCTCACTCTGAACGGGTACTTTACTCCAGTATTCTGCAGGGTTACAGTGCAATGCAGTTCTCTTTGCAGAGTAGTGGACCGTGTGGTTCTGGCAATGAGCAGTGTGCCTCTGAGGCTCCACTGGTGTTCCTTCTCTTTCACGCTCTCTGTCCCTTGCTCTGCTGCCCTGCACAGATCCCGCTTGTTAGACCAGGCCCGTCAAGATATATGGGATCCCCCTATCTCTCCAGGGAAAACCCAACTATGTTTAGGGCTTCTGGTGGGGACCGTGTGGTGTAGTGTGGTTGGATCGTGCTCCTAAGAAGTCATCGACCACTCCGGGTTTTTGGTTCAGGGATTCAGCCGGCTGAGCCACCTCGGAGCCGGTACTCCAGTTCGGACTGGGCTAGGGTATTTAGTTACACTTCTTTTCCTTGGCCCCTTTCTCTTCTGGGTCACCAGGTTGAGGTACCCTTCCCGTTAGCTTCTCTCTGCTGTTCTGTAGCTCTCCAGCTTTTCTTCATATGCTGCTTCTCACTCTTTCTGTTTCCTGTCTCCTCAGCAGACCTTCAACTCACTCCTCTCACTAACTCCTTGCTGCTTTCCCCACTTGCTTTTATCACCTAGCTTCTCCTCCCACCAGGATCGGTTACCCTAGTCACGGGCAGTCTGATTGGTCTCCCTATCACTAGGTGTTTGCTTGTGGTGCTAGAGCCTCAGGCTTCTACTACTCACTACCAAAACAAAGCATACTGCACCTTCAGTCAGGGGTGCAGTACCCTTTTGTAGCGCGCTCTTAACGGGGCGCTACAGCAACCTCCGAGTTCCTAGCTGAGCCTGATTGTTCTCCACTAGTCTGGGGCCCGGTATCTTCTGCGGCCTGGTCCCTCCACATGTTTACAGTCGCTGTGGATGCGGGCGTCCCCGAGTGGATTGCTCACTACCCGGTCCCCTGGGACCCCTTCTGTCTTCTGGAGGAGCCTCGTTCTCCCTCTCTCTCAGGTCTTTCTCTCTCCAGATGTTAACCTTCTACTTGACAGACACTCTGCCCTCACAGGCTCCTGCCAGCTGCTCTCCACCAACTACAAACTAACTCCAGATGTTTCTATCTTCCCTTTTATACTGTCCGTCATGTGTCCTACGTCACTTACGTGTGTCCTCCCTGACTTCACTCCTTCCTGAGTGCTCCCCTAAACTCTACTCTCCGCCCAACTCCACTACCCTGGTTCCTCCTTTCCAGACAGGATCAGGGACTGTGCTCTCCCGTAGGAGCAATCTCTCCCTGACCCCGACCTGGAGCGGGGTGTGGTGTCTCGGTACTTGGATACTCGTCAGTGCCCCTCCATTATCCGAGAGTGGGATACTACACTGCTGGATCCGCAAGGGCGCCACATTAATATGTATAAATGTGCTAAAGGTTTATTGGGAGCATGTATATAATTTGTGGGGACCTGATGAGGGGCTGCATGATTGTGTAAAAACTTCTACTTCTTTAGAAACACTCTGAAGTCCTGTCTGCCTTTTGCAGCCTTACCAGGACCTTCTCTGCTTCTGTGGAGCCCCAGGCCCTGGGGTACTCGGGTACTAGGCTCGGTGGTTGTTCAGGGATGTCACGGGTGGCAGCGCTTGATCCCGTGGCCTGGGTGTCACTTCGAAAAGGGTGTATTTACAGGGGATTAGAGTTTTTGTCATGTGACGCCATCTGTAGTGTCTGGTGATGGGTCACCAGCGCCGCCACAGTCCGCCGGAGGTGGATGGTAGTGCGGCTGAGTTGGTAAAGCCCCCTATAGGTAGGGCTATTCCTCCGGGGCAGCGTTCCTGGAAGGGAACAAATTGTTGTAGGATAACACACACAGGCAAAGTCACTTTCTCATGGGTACTTTGCTGTAAACTTGTAGCAGCATTAAACACAGTTCACAGTTCAGCAAGATGTTATAAAGACAGATAGCTGCACATGCGGGGTGCCACATACCCCCCTGATGGAATATACTCGTCCGCAAGTATCTGTACCTGTTAACCGGGAAGTGAAAAAGCATTTTTAATATTTTCTATTCAACATCAACGGGTAAACTATTTAAAACAAGCATTCTTGGAATTCTTCCTATTTCTAGGAGGCACTATTCTTTAACGTTTCACATATATATACAGACATTGCAGTAGTTAGTATGCTAGACCCCACGGTCCTCGGGTCACCTGTTGGCAAAGTTGTTACTCTCCGGCTTTACAATCTGCAGGTAAACATTATTTAACTTGTCCCAATAGGGACCGGTAATAACGTTCAAAGGTAACCTGCTCACCTCGGTATAAGTCTCTGTCCAGGTGTCCTCGCCGCAGGTAAGATTCCACATCACGTCTGGCGAAAAAGATATCGTCTGAAAGTCTGGGTTCTCTAAGAAATCCCCATTCTTCACTCTGGTACACAGAGACGACGGTTCCTTGGCGGCGTAGTTCTACTGGAAGCGGGGGCTGTGATCTTGCCTCGTTCCATAGTCGCCTTGTTGCTTGCTCTCTCTGGAACCATTCCTTTTGGCGTCTTTGTCTTGTTACCTGGTTTCTTTCATTCAGGGATGATTGAGACGGCTGGGATGACTGGTACAGAGGTGGTGGTGAGTTGCCAATTGGGACTCTGGAGTTCACTCATGTCTCCGCTGAGCTCACGATGGCGGGGGTAGCTCGATGCTGCCGCTGCCATGCGGTCCACCACGCAGCTTCTGGGGTGCTCCCTCCCGAGGCTCCTTTGATGTCCTCCGGCTCCTTGAAGTCTGTCTCATCCACCTCAGCCTCGACTATGACGTCTGGGTCAGTAAGGGATGTCCGCGCTGCCTCCAGCCGGAGGTAGCTGCTGGTACAGAATGGTGGTGTTGCCGGGGGTTCAGTCTGAACGCCCGTGTCCCGGGTCTGGACGGGTGGTGGTACGGGTGGTAACGAAGGATGGTACTCTATAACTGCCTGCACCGCTACCGCTGCCTCTCGCGCTTCACGGCCTTCCCTCATCATTCTCAGCTCACAGGCCCGCTCCGCGCTCCACCTTCTGCACACCCACGTCAGGGCTTCTTCCATGTCCTGGCGGAGCCATCCAAATGCGTCCCTCCAGTAGTCAGCACCCCCTCTAGAGTTAAGAGGGACGCCGCTGCAGGGTCTCCTTGCGCTGCTCTTGCTTCTTCCTCGAGCTCAAGTATGATATCTCTCCAACGGGGTGCCACCATGCTGCCGGGTATAAAGGAGTCTTGGTCATTCTGTCCTTCTCTTCCGGTTTGTCTCTTTATTGGCAACCACTCCCGGAAAATGTACTGTGGGCCGTCCCCCTGGTTGATTGATGGCAATCGGGGCGGCACACTTTTTGGCGCCTCCGTCTTGGCCCCCTTTCTTCTTGGGGCTGCGGTACACCCCCGGGCCGGCACATGGTGTTTAGTACATGGCTACGGCGACATCTTGGGTCCCCCTGCAGTGATGGCGGGAACCCATTTTTGGCGCCAAGCAATGGCGGAAAAAGTTCTTTTCAATAGTCCAAGGCGCACAGTACCCGGTAATACCAGGCACAAGATCCTGTTCGTGATACCAGAAAGATATGTCGAGCCCCAGGCCCTGGGGTACTCAGGTACCAGGCTAGATGGTTGTTCAGAGATGTCACGGGTGGCAGCGCCTGATCCCGTGGCCTGGGTGACACTTCAAAAAGGGTGTATTTACAGGGATTAGAGGTTTTGTCATGTGATGCCACCTGTAGTGTCTGGTGATGGGTCACCAGCGCTGCCACAGTCCACCGCAGGTGGATGGTAGTGCGGCTGAGTTGGCAAAGCCCCCTACAGGTAGGGCTATTCCTCCGGGGCAGCATTCCTGGAAGGGAATAAGTTGTTTCTCTACGGGTGGCTGCAAGTGGATCCCAAGTGGTATGGAGAAAACCCTTGGTGTACCGTCGTTGACTAACCCATGTCCATTCTTTCACACCTAGGAAGGGCCTATACCTAGTAGCTCCGTGTAGGTAGTACCAGGGGTCCTCTCCCTCGTGGTGAGGAAGCAGGCAGACCGCTCCACTGGCAGGGTACTGCGGCTGATAAAAAAGCCACAGCAGCCGGTTGCCAACTGCAATGTGGACTTTGGCCGTATCCTCGGGCCCGGCGTTCCCGTGGTGGACTGGAGTATCCCCTGGAGTATGGTCGCTCCACTCTGAGGATCTCCCTTTCTCTCTAGGGCCTGAACTTCTCTCGTCAGGCGCCCTCTTTCAGGACCTCCTCAAGGTCCCTTCTTCCTCTCTCCGGTTCGGCTTGAAAACGGCCCGGCTTGACCTTCCGCCTCGTTCCACTTAGCCAAAGACCTTCCTTAATTCCTCTCTCCTCCGCCTCCTGGACCCTCTGCCGAAAGACCCTCTTTTTCCCCCTGGAGGTGAATATATCCCCTCCCGAGTAACCTCCCACCGCTCAACTAATGTGGGAGTGCTGGGAATGGGTCCCACCCACCATCCTAGGGTCCACCTGCATCTGGGGCATTTACACCTCTTTTACGGGTGCAATACCCCTCTGTGACGCCTGCACAAGCGGGGTGCAACACTTCGTTTACACAATTTGCGTAGGAGCACGAGCTATGTTTATTCTGAAAGCTCTCTACGCACTGAACTGTCAGATTTGGCGTAGATATCTACACTGCTTTTTACAGTTCAGTGCGTACAGAGCTTTCAGAATAGGCATAGCTCGTGCGTCTACGCAAATTGCGTAAGCAAAGCATAGAAGGTCCTGGTAAGGCTGCAAAAGCCGACAGGATTTCAGAGTGTTAATAATAAAGTACAGTGGAACCTTGATTTACAAGTAACTTTATTTGCGAGCATTTTAAAATACGAGCTGCCATTTCTGAAAAATTGTAACTTGCTTAACGAGCAATTATTTGAATTACAAGCAACTGGCCGGCTGGCACTGCACATACTTTGCATGTGTGATGCTGATTATACTGATGATAATGAGGTACTGGCCGCCAGCCTGCCGCTGCTGTATTTACATTATTCCAACCGCCGCTCTGAGCTCTCTCAGTCTCCGTACAAGTACAGGAGTCGCCAGCTCATTGGCCGGTGACTTTTCGTACAGGTACGATGGCTGAGTGAGCTCATTGTGGTGCCTGGCAGCCCGGAATACAGTGGCTGGCGCAGTGCAGCGGTGTATCGGTGAGAGCGGGTGAGAGCGAGTGAGAGTGTGTGTGTATATACTATGGGGGCTGCAAAGGGAAGATGGGGTATTGGAGGCTGCAAGGGGATGATGGGGGCTGAAAGGGGATAATGGGGACTGCATGGGGACGATGGGGGCTGCAAAAGGATGATGGAGGCTGCATGTGTATGAAGAGGGCTGTAGGGGGATGCTAGGGGCTGCAAAGGGATGATGGGGCTGCAGGGGTTGATGGGGATATTGAGGGCTGCAGGGAGTGATGGGGATATTGGGGGATGATAGGTTACACGCCCTCCCAGGGCCGTGGGATCCTCAGAACTAGACTACAGTACTGCTGGGGAGTCACGGGGGTCGAGACTAAGCCTAGTGACCCTGGCGGTGTCAATAAAAGTTCAGGGATTAAGGTTATAGGGATTGAAGTCACCTGTGATGTTTGGAAATTGATGGCCGACACTGCTGTGCAGGACCTCTGAGGATGATGGAATCGCAGCTAAGGTGCTATCGCTCCCCATGGGTGGAACAGTTCCCCAGGGCAAGGGGTACAGTCTATGGCAGGGTAGGCCATTGGGGTGCAGGACTAGGGGCGCGGAATAACCGACAAACACACAGTACGTAGTCTCCTTTACCTTTACTGATAGTTGCAGGTTGAAAGCAGGACACCGTGCACAGGTGATGTTGTGAATCCGGGTTGCCTGAAAGCAAGTTTGGGATTTCCTCACCTGGTGAGATCTGAGGCCTCCTTGCTGTGCTCCTCTTTGCTGGTCCTGGCTACCTGTAGCTAAGCTGCAACCCTGTCTTCCTGCTGGTAAGTCTCTCACCCATACGGCAGGCAGCCTAAGCCCTTCTCGAGAATCACTCCTCTTGCGACTCTCCCTGAGCTCTCTGGTGCTGCTGTTGGGGTGCCCCTGCGGACCACTAGACGGCACAGCAACTGGAATTGGTAAGTTCAGTCACCCCAAACACACACCGAACACACTCCGATCCCAAGACTAGTGACTCTATGCCCAGCAACGGGATGGCAAGAGGAGACAAGTGCAGGGTGGGAAAGTTAGGCAGGACATGGTCAGGCGAGGAAACAAAACCAGAAAAACACCACAGGAAGTTGAGCAGTCAGTAGTTAGTCAGAGAGTAGGAGTTTAGGAGTTGAGTGAGGAGGAGAGGAGAGACCACCATCACTACTAGGGATGGGCGAGTCTACTCGCTAGGACTCGTTACTCGGCGAGTAGTAAGGGACTCGCAGGACTCGGTACTCTGCGAGTTTCCCAGCGATTACTCGCACAGTAACGAGTCCAATGCAAGTCAATGGCAATCCTAGTTTTGTCAGAGTTTACTTTTTCTCACTCGCTAGACTCGCTATATCACATCGCTATGTAGCTTGAATCTCCCCAAATTGTTTAAACAATCGCATCGCTTCACGGATACCCGCTGTCAGCAGCGAGTCTGAGCGAGTCTACGAATCCGAGTCCTGTATACTGTATTCGGGACTCGCGAATACAGAATCTGTTATGTTCTGACAAAGCTTCCGAGACAGCCTAGCGTGTTAGGTCAGAAAACTTGTGAAGATGGACAAGCATGTTAGCCAATCATATTCAGTAATGCCACAGCCATGTTGGTTGTGGCAGGACTATGATTGGCTTCTGTCCATCGTGATGCCTATGTCATGTATGAGAGGCGAGGCTGTATATAAGCCTTGCCACCGCCATTTTCTCCACATTCCTGTGACGATCTGAGCTAGAGCAGGGTGAGGTAGATGCTGGAGCAGATCATAGGGAGTGTCAGTCAGTGTAGGGAAACTTCAAGATTCCTTATATTTAACCCAAACAGCTACCAGGAGGACAGAGGAGTACTGTGTAGAGGACTGTAGGCAGGCAGGCAGGGAGGAGCAGCCTTACAGTGCACACAGGACCGACCTCATAGCTTAGCTTACTCACTCAGCTGTCCTAATAGCTGAAGTCAGAGGCTTAGCTGAGGTACTATTTCCTATTTTTTTGCACCTGATAGATTTTGGGTCATAATAACCCCTTCAGCTTTATTTTCTCTGTGGCAGACCAGTGCGTTGCTGCTCTCCTACCTGCAAATAGCACGTACAGCATCTGCTTGTGCGACTACTTGTGCGCACTTAATAATTTTTGCAGGGACTAACGTGCTGCTACACAGACACGGACACATTTCTTACTTAAGGTGCACTTTTAAAATATAACCTTTAATAAATATTTGTTAAAATAACAAAAAAGTGTTCTCCCACACCTAGTGTCTATAAAACACACATTACAGACAGGGATGGAACAATATCCCTATTAAACCCTGTCTCTTGTTCTCTTGTTATCATATAATTTGGATAAAAACCACAGACACGGACACAGCAGCAAAAAACTGTTGCGAGTGGGGGTTTCCAAAACGGCAACGCGAGCGCTTTCCGAGACATCTGCGATTTGTAAATCGCACATTACTCGCTATTACTCGCTTTCCCATTCATTAACATTGGACTCGCTAGACTCGCAATGAGTAGCGAGTCACGGGCCTGAACTCGCTAGAGTCAAGCGATTCCGAGTAATTTAGGACTCGCCCATCACTAATCACTACACGAGACTAAAAGGACACAGACACGGCAGCCTGTACCACCATGAGGCTTGTCTGGGTCCCAGGCTGCAGACCATAAAGAGAGACAGAAGGAGTCCTAGGCACACAGATAGTGAGCAATCCATTTGTGTACCCAAATTGGCAGGAAAGCTGAAGGACTGGGGCAGAAACCAGGGTGCTGGCTCTGAGGTGACCAGTAAGCTCCATGCTCCAACCACAACACCAGCGGGGTGCGGGATCTTTATGTCCTGCGACTCAACCTCCGGCGCAGAGAAGGCCGCCATACTAGGGCTAGGGGACCAGGCAGGTCGCACACCAAAAGCCCATGGCCACTGGATCATAGCTTTGCATGCGGAAGAGACTGACAGAGAGGCCGATGAAAGGAACACAAAAGAGGGTGATCTGGACGAGCCATCCCAGCTAATAAGAGACTACCTGAGCCGACACTGCACTGTCTTGTAAATTAAACATCTGCCGAGAAAGCGAACTAAACCGGTTTAAAGCTCAGCACTGTGTGAGACTGTCATTTCTGCACCTGAAGAGAGGTAGACTGATTCGCCGAGCCGGCAGCAGGAACCTGCCTGTGAATATCCTTGATCCTTGCCAGCCGCCAGCACAGCCCCGCTGGCCTCCAAACGAATTTATCACATCGACAGACTGTATGGTTGCCCTGGGGACCCGCTCTTCCCATGGAGAGCTGGACTGTTGTGAATTCATTGGAGCTCCCTTCGGTTGTTGTTGCTGATGATGCAGCTGACTGTGTGGGCTTCACAGGTGATGGTGATGATTGACAATCTGGTTCTTGGAGTATATAATGTTTGAAGTGGATCAATCCTTGCCAGATGTCTTTGGTTCCTGGAGGAGTTCACATCTCTCTGGTTTCTTCTGCTCTGTGGAATTCTTTGCAAGTTAAGTGGATGGTTTTTTGATATTTTGTGGCACACTTTTGTGTGCTTATGGTTCTGCTTATGTTTTGTCTTATTCTGAGTTGTGGGTTTGCTATTTAGTCTGTATATTTGTTAATCTGCTCTCAGATTAGTTTTTTTCCTAGGAATTTTACCATTCACTATTATCTGTTATTTCCAGTTCTACTGGCACTTGATTTATAGAATTCTGTAGATATAGAAGGCGCCGAGTCTTAGTGACTCAGGGTAATTTTTGTACTATCTGCTGTTGGTAGTTTTTTTATTGTGTGTCATACTGACCGCAATAGTATTCTATCCTGTCTTTCCTATATAGATAGTTTGGCCTCTTTTGCTAAACCTTTTACTTTGCCTGTGTTTCTTTTTCTTTCTCTTGTTTCCCAGTTAATATCTGTGGGGGCTTGCTATTCTTTTGGGGTTTTGCTCTGAGGCAAGGTAGCTTTTCCTTCATCCATCTTTAGGAGCAGTTAGTTCTCCGGCTGTGCAGAGGTGTCTAGGTCTGGTTAGTTACATCCCATGGCTACTTCTAGTTGTGGTGTGTAGTCAGGGATTGCAGTCAGTACAGTTACCAACGACGTCTATGGAATGTGAATGTTACTCCTGAGTCATCGGTTCATAACACTGGACCTCCCTCGCTACTACTCCCATCATCCCCAGAGGTCCTGACTGCAGCAGCGGCTATCCCTGCCGTGTCCCTAGGTGGTGTCACGACAACACAAACTTTTATTTTTGCTTTTATTTTACTTTCATCCATTTTTCAATTCCCCTTTTTAACTGATCGCCCAACGAGGGAATCACTGGCTGGGTCACATCACCGTGACATCCAGCAGCCCAGATGACAAGAGGGCCCAGTTCCAGGTACCCAACGGTCCCCGCCAAGGGCAAGTCACTGTGCCTCCAGGTGCTGGGTCTTTAGTACCTGCATAACCTTGAACTCTGGTGTCCGTTTCTGGCACTCTGCACTAACGTGAGCCGGCAGCTGGCTCTGCTCCCTGGGCCCTCTGCTCTCTTCCCTCTGACCTTCTCTGACGGGTCCCTCATGCTTGCTGCTCTCCCTAACGTTCTAAGACTTTCTGACTAACCCCACCTCCAGGCCAGAATTTATAGGGGAGCTCCCTGAACCCGGGTTCAGAGCTCCCTCTTCTGGTCTGGCATCAGGAAAAGTGTTTCATGCTATGTTCTTACCTGGTGTGGATACCCCTTCTTGCTTCTGTGGCACCCCAGAGTTACAGTGCCACAGTGTCACCATTACTAGGTGTCACCAGAGAGTAAAGGGTATTCCACTCAGGCAACACACAAACAACGGCAACACGCAAACAACACCAACACATCCCACCCAGAAGAAGTAGACCAAGCCCGGCTTTAGGATGAGCTCCCCTATATATTCTGGTCTGAGGAGCAACAAGCTTAGTTCAGCCCCAGGAGGGCTGTGAAGAGCACAGTTCAGTGTCAGCGAGAACAATGCAGAGGACCTGAGTGTAAAAGAGCCATGCCAGGCCTATCTCAGAGTTCCACAACAAACACCAGGCCTAAGGCTTGGGTCTGAGGAAAGAGGAGAGAGAGAGAGACAGAAGCCTACCGGGAGGCTGCATCACCTTGCTTCCCCTCCCGCAGAGGAACACCACAAGAATGGACAATGGAGTCCGAGACTGTGCAGGTTCAGACATACTGGCAGTCAACAATGGAAAGTGGGGTACTCCAGATTCTTCAGCTACCCAGTGCCAGTGACACAGCAATGCATAGAATCCAGAAACACTGACTCCCCAGGTGAGGGCAGGAAAGTGAAGGACTCGAGTTGCCTGACTGACTGGCCAGTGCAGAGACAAGGCCGGCAGCTTAGCTGAAGCAACTGCAGGGCCACTACACCAGTACAGTGAGGAAGCCAATACGACCCGTCCGGGTGAGAATTACCCCGAACTGCTCTCCAGACTCTAGGGACAGCTTGTAACAACTACTTATACTCCAGTAAACGGACTGAGAATGGCTATCAGGAGTCTGTGTGCTTTATTTGCGTCTACTACTCTGTGCCTAACAACTGAATCCCACCTGCAGATCCGAAGACTGCTTTCTTCCCAGCACCACAGAAGAGACCTCCACATGAGGATCTGCATCCCTGCCTCCCCTGCACACTGGCTGAAAGAAGCTGCAGCAGCAAACTAAGTGAACTGCACTGTGTACAATCCCTCATCAAACCCATTCCTCCCAACTACTCCTGCCCTGGGGACTCTCAGCTCAACCCGAGGAGGGCTTAATCCACGCTGCCTCAAGTCACCGTCCCCAGCAGGAGTACGGCAGTAGTGGTTCTACTAACCACATACCCCGGGCGGCATCATGACAAATCCCCTGTAAATACCCCTTTTTGGACTGATCCCAGGCCACGGGACCGGGTCACGACTACCGTGATGCCCAGAGACAGCACCGGCCCGGTTCCTGAGTACCCCATAGCCTAGGGGTGCATCACTTCCAAGCATGACATCACCCCTCTGAGGGAGGCAATGCCATTGTGGCAACTGGACTTTGGGGTGTCACATGGGGGCTGCAAGGGGATGATGCCTAGAGATGAGCCACCACCCTAGTGTTCGATTCGATTCGTCAAATTGGGGGTGTGTTCGTCGAATGTTCATCGAACACCGTCAAACTCCATTGAAAACAATGGCAGGCAAACACAAACAGATACAAACACATAGAAAACACCTTCAACGTGTTCAAAAGCTGACAAACTACTCAGAAGACACAACAAACACATGGAAAAGTGACACGTACATATAGTCATGCGAAAAGAAAAGAGGTGGAGGAGTAAAAGGAGGAGGAGACACAGATATAGGCTTGTCATGCCCTTCGAAAATCATGTAAAACACAGCAAGGGGACTCCAACAAGTCTCCATTTTTTCCAAAAATTTGGCCACAGACACCGCTTAAGTGGCATCAATTGCCCCAGCGTTGCAAGCTTAAAATGGTTGGTGAGGTGACTTTCATGCAGCACATTCAAAAATCCACAAGCCTTTAGTCTCCCCATGTTATCTGTAAGATTTGTCACCAAAATCTAAGTAGAGGCCAAAAAATCAATAGTTTGAGTACTTCATGCATGAACCGTCACATGGATATGAAGCATAAGTCGCAGTGGGAAGCTCACTGTGCTACAATGCGGCCTAGCGGGCCGAGTCAACAACTGTCTGCCCCATCAAGTGCATCTGTGGCCTCCTCATCCTCTGTGACTGTGGGGACTGCAGTCACACATGCTTTTGGATGTAGACCTTCCACCTCTTTACCCGTAACAGCCTGTGTGATTGGCAGCTCATCAGTTATTTTGGAAGTGGAAACACCTGCTGGTGTTGAGTGCTCTCCGACATCGAGAGCAGCATCTTTGGATGAAGGCAACATAATATCTCCGCCTGCACCTTCCTCACAGACCAGCAGTTTCCGGGGACACCCTACTCAACCCCGTCTCAGCACAGCAGCCAGCCCTCGGTCCCTCAAATGTGGACAAGTAAAAAATCATTTCCTCCTAGCCATCACAAAGCTAAGAGGTTGAATTTCACCATCTGCAAGCTGTTGGCTACAGAAATGCTGCCTTTCCACCTGGTGGACACAGGATTTTCAAGACCTTATGTCCGTCGCAGTGCCCCAGTACCAGATGCCCAGTCGCCACTACTTCTCAAAGAAAGCTGAGCCTGCGCTACACCAGCATGTCGCACACAACATCACCGCCTCCTTGAGACCTCTGTTTTTGAAAGGGTGCATTTCACCACAGACACTTGGACAAGTAAGCATGGACAGGGGCATTACATGTCGCTGACTGGGCACAGGGTAACTATGGTGACAGCAGGAGAAGGGGCTGCTGCCAAGTCTTGCCGTCCCCACGAGTTGTGCGTCAATCCTCTGTATGTAGAAGTTCCTCCACTGCTTCTGCCTCCTCCACCTCGTCTCGGTCTTCCACCTACACCCAAAGCCTGTCATGTGGTAATGCCACCCGCGTTGTAAGTGCACAGAAGGAATCCTGCATACCTCCTTACTATGCTGCCAGCAGGGCTCAACTGCATCAGGCGGTGTTTACGTTGAAATGTCTGGGAAATATGAGTCACACAACTGATTAGTTGTGGTCAGCTGTGGAGACCGAGTTTCATCAATGGTTGTCTCCACTGAACCTGCAGCCAGGGAAGGCCGTGTGCGACAATGTTGCAAACCTGGGTGCGGCCTTTCGCCCGGGCAATGTCACACACGTGCCTTGTATGGCTCACGTCTTGAACCTGGTTGTCCAGCAATTTTTAGCCCACTATCCCGGCCTAGATTGGCTTCTGCAGAGGGCATGGTCGCTGTGTGCTCACTTCCGCCGTTTCGACTTGCATCTCTACAAAAGTCGTTCGGCCTGCCAGTTCACCGGCTGAAATGCGATGTGCCGACATGATGGAATTCAACTCTGCACATGTTGCAGCGACTGTGGCAGCGCTGATGAACCCTGGTGCAATACATTATGACGTATTGCCTGGGCCAACGAGATCCAGAAGTGGGGCAAATCATGCTGCTGGAGTGGTTTCAGATCAAGGACCTATGCACCCTTCTGCACAGTTTTGAAATGGCGATGAAGATGTTTAGTGCTGACGATGCCATTATCAGCATGACTATTCCGGTCATTTACATGCTGGAGGACACTTTAAACAGTATTCGGAGTCAGGTTTTGGGACAAGAGGAGGGGGAGGAAGTACAGGAGGAGTCGTATGCGGAAGGGATAACAAGATCTTCAAGGTCCAGAAGGTCGGCAGCACCAAGGCGGCAGGCATGGGAGGGTGGGGGAGAGGGATTAACAAGGGCGCATGGTAGCAGCCAAACTGTTGAGGAATGTGCAAGAGCTGAGAAACAAATGGAGGACAAACTGGCGATGGTCATGGAAGACTCATCAGATGAGGGAGACCTTGATCACATTTCTGTTGTGCGAGGTGGGGGGAGAGGGCAGAGGAAGGAAGCTTGATTCTTACCTTGCCGCCACCAACACAACAAGGACTTGGGCCTCCTGGATGCGCAAGACACATGAGCGCCTTCTTGCTTCACTACCTGCAACATGACCCTCGGATTGTCAGAATTCGAAATAATGCCGTCTACTGGGTTGCCACACTCTTAGATCCCCTGTACAAGTGTAAAGTTGGCGAAATAATTCCTGCCATAGAAAGGGATTCACGTATGCAGGAGTATCAGCAGAAGCTGTTACAGAATCTTAGATCTGCTTTTCCACAAAACACCAGTGGTGTACATAATGAATCTCACAGTTCTAACTTGCCAACTGGGGGACTGTCGAATCATCACTCAAGCGTGTGAAAACAAAAAGAGAGATTGATTGCGCCAATAGTGAGGACCTGTTTGACAAGGGGCTTATTACTGCTGATGTAGTGATATTCACTCACCTGGACCAGTTGTGCCACTACCCCAGTACAACTGGAGTGTATGCTGTCAGGTGTGGGACAAGGAGACCTCCTTCGGAGCACAGACTGGAAGTGCTGTTTGTGAGCACTGTTCCTCCAGTGATCCTGGGACCCGATCACGTGATCTGACTGGGCGTCTCTAGCTAATGTCACAGCAGGTCCTATTGCTGGTTTCATAAACTGAGCAGCTCCACACCGGTCTCCCCGAAGGGGAGAAATAGCAATTGAAAAACTTAATTATTTGTGCGATGGTTAGTGGAGCTTTGGAGCAGGGAAAAGAGGCCTGAGAGTCTTAGAGTTGTAAAACTTACTTTATTAATATAAATTGATGCTCTCAACCGCCACTTTTTTTATTTTAAAAGGAGGAGGTGGTAGTGACAGAAGGCCATGCTTCCCAGCCATGTGTATCAACTCCGCCAGAGGCCTTCGACTGGGATAATGCCATGTGGGGACCCCACCAAGCAATTATCCCATATGAATCATCTGATCATACATAAAATGTTATTCCTTAAGCTTTATCCCACTGATTATTAAACATTTTTCTTTGCTATTCATCAAAAATATATGATATCATCCAAAAAATATAATTGTATGATATAATAGGAAATGTATATGGAGCTGTTAAGCAAACAAAGATTCATACAAAAGATGAATGGTGGTTGAGAGCATCAATTTATTTTAATAAGGTAAGTTTTACAACTTTGAGATTCTCAGGCCTCTTTTCCCTGCTCCAGCGCTCCACTGACCACCACACAAATCCTTCTGTTTTGCAATCAATCAAACCGTAACAGTAACACCATATCTGGTGGTAACAGCAATTTTGTGGAATCGTTTCACCAATTTTTTAGACCATCCTTTGCAAGGCCAGAGGAGACAAGAAGTCTGACACATAGTCAATGCCTACAGAGGATGGTACAGGAGTATCTCCAAGTGAACATCGATGCCATGACTGTGGAACTGGACCCTTGTTCATTTTGGGCTTCCAATCTGGAAAAATGGCCTGAGCTTGCCACTCACGCCTTGGAGATCCTGTTGTGCCCCGCAGCCAGTGCTCTCTCTGAACGTGTCTTCAGCGCTGCTGGTGGTGTGCTGACAGATAAGTGCATGCGGCTGTGTCCAGGGACAATGTAGGCAGACTAACGTTCATCAAGATGAACACGTCATGGATCCGCAAGGACTTTTCTACCCCTGTGTCATCCTGAGTTGGGTCATCCTTTGCGATCTCAAAAAAGGCCCAGACTAGGCAAAGCTTAGAGCCCATGTGACCTGAAGAAGAGCCACCATGACTTCTGCTCAGAGAAAGAGCTGTGGTTGAGGATGCAATTGTTGACGTGCTTCCAGTACTCCGTCTTTGTCCAGGAAGCCGCAACCTAACCTCGTCATCACTAGCATCCTCCTCCACTTCCTCTGCTGACTCTCATCGACTGGTTGACTGTGGGTTGACAGTAAGTGGAATCTCCAACCTCATCATCACCCTGTGTGGTCTCACACCCGCCGTCCTCAGAGCCAACCTCTTCCTGCCCTGACCGGAAAGTTAAGTTGTCGTTCCAATCAGGTATCTCAGTCTCATCAGCATCTTCCTCATTGTCTCCACCAACAGGATTTACAGTTTGGGAATGAGGGTCTACATTATGCTTGCTCAGAACCTTCTTCATCTGGGCCTGGATCCAACTCACAAAGCTTCTGGGCATCAGTGCAGATCATTTCCTCATCTGGACGCTGGAGAAGCTTTGGAGCAGACCTCTGATTCCCAAGCTATAGAATGAGTGAACAGCTCTGCATACTCAACCATCTGTCTTAACCGATACTCAGATGGGTGGCTGGAGACTTGGGAGCTGTGAGGAAGCAAGTGTGATTACGGTGACACCTCTGAGGACTGGTGTATTTGAGATGTTGAAGTTGAGGTGGAGGAGAGCCCACTTGAAGTGCGTGCTATCCGTTCAAGCACCTGCTCTTTTTGTGCCTCATCTACAATTGGTAGCGATCATCGCGTGACTCATGTCCGTAAGAAAGGGATCATATCAGATTGTCCACAAAAAGAAGTAGACATCTTAGTTTGGCTGGAAGATGGTCTTTCTCCTACGGATGTTACTGTTGCTTTACCACCTACCCCACAGACACAAACATTTTTCCCTTTCCAACACGGCTATTCCCCTTTCCACCAGCAGCAGGCCTTTTGCCACTTATTTTGGAGGTTAACTAATTGGCAACTCTGTAGTTGTTGGCACAAAAAACTATGGATAGAAACCAAGCAGAGTTGAGTCGCGAAACTGTGCTACTAGGCCCAATTAGATACACAGACTACCAGACACTGCTACTAGCCCGAAAGGATTGCCTGGGTTAGATGCAGTAAATAATTGTTATTAGATACACAGGCGGTGTAGCTTGCTTCACATGTGGGCTACACCGCTGACTACCAGACACTGCTACTAGCCCAAAAAGATTGCCTGGGCTAGATGCAGTAAAAAATTGGTATAAGGGCCCTTTCACATCAGCGTTTTTTGAAATTTGCGGCAGATGCGGTGAAAAAAACGCATCTGCCGCATAACCGATGCACTTGCGGCGCGGTTGCGGTAATCCCCATAGAAAGTATAGGGGGACTTGCGGCAGGTGCGGCAAGTGCGGTTTTGCATTTGCGGCAGGTGCGGCAGCGAAAAAAAACGCGGCTGACCGCGGTTTTTTTTGCTGCCGCACCTGCCGCAAGTGCAAAACCGCACTTGCCGCACCTGCCGCAAGTCCCCCTATACTTTCTATGGGGATTACCGCAACCGCACCGCAAGTGCATCGGTTATGCGGCAATTGCGGCAGATGCGTTTTTTTCACCGCATCTGCCGCGATTTCAAAAAACGCTGATGTGAAAGGGCCCTTAGATAGACAGGCGGTGTAGCTTGTTCACAGGTGGGCTACTCCGCTGACTACCAGACACTGCTACTAGCCCAGAAGGATGGCTTAGATACAGTAAAAAATTGGCTACTTAACACAGGCGATACAGCAGTGCTACTCTACTAGCCCAAAAGGATTGGCTGAGCTAGATTTGTCCAGATGCTGTGAAAAACACTTGCACAGCACTGGCACAGACCTGCCTGGCTAAAACTGCTATGAACTGCTCTAACCTAGCCCTCAAAAGGGCTGATATTACAACTAGTCCCTATTTCTCTGAACTAGCCCTCAAAAGGGCTGATATTACAACTAGTCCCTACTCCCTAAACCTATCTCTCTATCTAACTTGAAATTTGCTCGCTATCTGGCTGACTAACTGACACTGTAACACTGTATACCGCACACAGCAGCTGGGGTGTTATCTGACACAGCGCTGCAGCAGTGTGGAAATGGTGACGATGGGGAAAATGGCTGGGTCTTATAAGGCCAATGACACATGACCTTGCTTGTGTGCAAAAAATGCACTTTGCTGTGTGTGTGCTGATAGGCCGACAGACTGCACCGCCCCACTGTAAATGCGGTAAGGAAAAAAAAAATGGAGATCGGCATTGTTTCAGCACAGATCTGTCCCTCGCCCATTATACACTAAAACTGTATATTAACATTGAATAACAGTATTAGTGTGAAAATCCAGTTACACTTTTGGTGAACAAAGTGTTATCGAACATAACCTCAAACTGACGAATTTGAAGCAAATTGTTCGCATTCATCGAATGACTCGAGCATTGCCCAAAACGGGTCAAATTTGAAATTGGCGAACATTTCGAATCGAACACCACTCATCTCTAATGATGGGTGCTGCTTGGGTATAATAGGGTCTGTAGGGGGATGATGGGGATATTGGGGGATAATGGGGGCTTCAGGGGGATGATGGGTGCTGCAAGGGGATGATGGGGACTGTATGGCGGTGGTAAGGGCTGCAAAGGGTGGCGGGGGGCTGCATGGGGGTAATAAGGGCTGCAAGGGGATGATGGAGGTTGCAGAGGGATGATGGAGGTTGCATGGAGATGAATGGGGCTGCAGGGGGATGATGGAGGCTGCAGTGCGATATTGGGAGCTGCAAGGAGATGTAATAATTTTACACTTCTGTATGTGCATGTATATGAATACCGCAGATATTTGTGGGTTGTGGAATTGCCTGTGTTTCAGCTACTTCTTATGAGAGAATTTGCTTTGATATTCAAGCGATTTGATTTACAAGCACAAGCCCGAAACGGATTATCCCCGTGAATCATGGTTCCACTGTATTAGTTTTTGTACAATCAAGCAGCCCCTCACCAGATCGTGACACATTATATACATGCTCCCAATAAATTTTAAAGACATTTACACACAATAACCATAGGGCCCTGTTTCTGAGGCGGGGGTCAGGGAAATGGTGTATTTGGAGCAGGAAAACTCACAGCAAGAATTGACACGCTGCAGATTTTTCAGCATTAAAATACACATATTTTCCTGCTAAAAAAGAGAAAAAACACACAAGAAAAAGCAGATTAAAAACGCACAGTGTGAACATAGCCTTAGTCTAGGAATCCAATTCATCATTATATTTTTTGCCATTGATTTGCATAAATAACGTTCAGCAAATTAATTTTTGATGTGACAAATTCATCAAAGGATTTGTGTCTTTTTTTTTTTAAGTTGTCTCTTGTTATTACGGTATATTATTATATACAGTAGTATATACATTAATGCGGCTTTTCCAGGTGCTTTACATTAATTCATCAAATGCAGCAACTTTAATCCTCCACAGATTGAGTTTTAGAACAACAGCAATTTTTGCACAAAAACATTGCACAGGTTAAATAGAAAAATAAAGACCAAACACACAATGTATCAGCAAAAAAAACATAAAAAAATACACGACATAAAAAAGTGATTTTAAATGCAAACAAGGGATTAGGCCCTTTAGCCAAGATTTGAAGGTATATTCTTAAAGGGGATGTCCAAGATTAAGGCTGGCTTCACACTACGTTTTTTACTATCCTGTTCTGTTCGTTTTTGAAACGAACAGAACAGGATAGTTTTTGGCCCCCATGTATCCCTATGGCACCAGATTGGCACTATTTGGCCATCCGGTTTTGTGAATCCGGTGCAGGATTCGTTTCTGTCCTGTTTTTCACCAGTCCCAAAAACGATTCCTGCAGCGTTTTGGGCTCCGGTGACAAAACAGGACAGAAACGAATCCTGTCCTGTCCGGCACACTTAACATGGGGGCCTATGGCACCGGATCCGGGAAACAACAGAATAGTTTCTAAGATCTGGTGCCAGGGTACAGAGCATGCGCAGAACAGGTGCGCTGCTCTGTACCCATGGTAAATCTGTGTAATATCACTTTAGCAGTTTATCTATATATACTGCTAAAGTGATATTAAATAAAGGGATGATTAAAAATAAAATAATTAATTCTCACCTCTCCGGCGACAGTGTCCCGCGCTGAATACAAAGCTTAAGGACCTTGCATGATTATTATTATTATTTATTTATAGAGCGCCATTCGTTCCATGGCGCTTTACATGTGTAAGGGCAGAACAAGGACGAGAACATAAATAACGACGAATAAATCTTACAGGTACATTAGGGCAGAGATCCTGTCCACAAGGGCTCACAGTCTATAGGGGATGGGTGGGAGACAGTAGGAGGGGAGAGGTGAGATGGTGCAGCGGATTAGGTCTCAGTGTGAGTTATAGGCATGAAGGAAGAGGTGGGTCTTCAGGTTTTTCTTGAAGGTTCCCAGGGTAGGGGAGTGTCTGATGTGGTGTGGAAGAGAGTTCCAGAGTATGGCGGATGCACGAGAGAAGTCTTGTATTCGGTTGTGGGAGGTGGAGATGCGGGGGGAGAAGAGAAGGAGTTCTTGAGGGAGCGCAGATTGCGTGAGGGGTGGTATCGGGAGACCAAGTCGGAGATGTATGGAGGGGACAGGTTGTGGATGGCCTTGTATGTCAGGGTTAGGGTTTTGAACTAAGATCTCTGGGAAGTACGGAGCCAGTGAAGGGCTTGGCAGAGGGGGGAGACGGGGGAGTAAAGGGGCGACAGGTAGATGAGTCGGGCAGTGGAATTGAGGATGGTTCAGAGGGGTGCAAGGTAGGAAGCGGGGAGGTCGGTGAACAGGAGGTTGCAGTAGTCGAGGTGGGAGATAATGAGGGTGTGGACAAGCGTTTTGGCAGTGTCATGGTCAAGGAATGAGCAGATCCGTGAGATGTTTTTAAGCTGGAGGTGGCAGGAGGTGGTGAGGCCTGGATGTGGGGCTTGAAGGAGAGGGCAGAGTCGAGGATTACACCGAGGCATGTGGCATGGGGGATGGGTGAGAGTGTGCAGTCGTTGACAGTGATGGTTAGGTCAGGTAGGGGGGAAGAGCGACTTGGGAGGAAGACGATAAACTTGGTTTTCTCCATGTTGAGTTTGAGGAAAAGAGCAGAGAAGAAGGATGAGATGGCGGACAGACAGTGTGGGATTTTGGATAGCAGGGAGGTGATGTCAGGGCCGGAGAGGTAGAGCTGGGTGTCGTCGGCGTAGAGGTGGTATTGGAGGTCGTGGGACTCAATGAATTGGCCTAGGCCGAGGGTGTAGATGGAGAAGAGTAAGGGTCCCAGGACTGAGCTTTGGGGGACTCCAACAGATATGGGGTAGGGTGAGGAGGAGGGTGGGAGTGGGTGACGCTGAAGGTCCGGTCTCTTAGGTACGAGGAGATCCAGGAGAGGGCTAGGTCAGTGATGCCAAGGGATTCAAGAATTTGAAGCAGGAGGGAGTGGTCGACTGTGTCGAAGGCAGCAGAGAGGTCGAGAAGGAGAAGGATGGAGTAGTGTCATTTGCTCTTGGCAGTCAGTAGGCTGTTGGTGACTTTAGTTAGGGCTGTTTCGGTGGAGTGGTGAGCTCTAAAACCGGATTGCAGGCGGTCAAGAGGGAGCCCGAGGAGAGATGGGAGGACAGTTCAGAGTAGACATGTTGCTCAAGCAATTTTGAGGTGAAGGGGAGGAGAGATATGGGACGATAGTTGGAGACTGTTGCGGGGTCGAGGTAGGGTTTTTTGAGGATGGGTGTGATGAGGGCATGTTTGAAGGATGAGGGGAAGAGGCCAGTAGTAAGTGATATGTTGAAGAGATGGGTTAGGGCGGGGATAAGGACAGTAGTGAGGTTAGGGATGAGAAGGGAGGGGAGAGGGTCGAGTGCACAGGTGGTGAGGTGTGATTGTACTAGAAGGGAGGAGAGGAGCACTTCAGTCATGGAGGAGAAGTTACTTTTGGTCGAGGGGGGTTGGGTGATAGAGAGGGAGGGCCGAGGGGATTGGGAATCGAAGCTTTCTCTGATTTTGTCTATCTTCTGTTTAAAGAAGTTGGCAAAGTCGGCGGCGGAGATGAGGGGAGAGGGAGGGATGCGGGGGACAGAGTAGGGCGTTAAAGATTGTGAAAAGTTGTTTGGGATTGTGGGAGTGGGAGCTAATGGGAGACGAGAAGAAAACTTGTTGTCAGATTTGCTGATGCGGTCATGTGATTGGGTTTCCCCGCCCCTCCTGGTGACATCATGCAAGGTCCTTGAGTGGCCGGGAGAGCTGCAGTCAGCGTGGGACAATCGTGGTCGCCGGAAGGTGAGGATTTATTATTTTTTATTTTTAATCATCCCTTTATTTAATATCACTTTAGCAATGTATATAGATACACTGATGAAGTGATATTACACAGCGCCGACACAGCGCTGACAGCGGGCTCGGCTCCCCGCTGCCTTTCTGTGTCCGGATACTGGACCGGACACAGAAATGGCATCTGAAGGTGCCAATCCGGTGCTGTCTGTTCCTGTTCGTTGGATCCTGCAAAAAACAGGATCCAACGAACAGGAACAAAACTGTAGTGTGAAGCCAGCCTAAGAAAATTTCACTGCTATATTCAACAAAACAGCACCACCCCTGTCTACAGGTACCATGTGGTATTACAGCATAGGCCCATTCACTTAAATGGAGTTGAGCTGCAATATCACATACAACCAGTAGACAGGGGTGGCGCTGATTTTTTAAAGAAATCAGCCATTTTTGGACAACTCCTTTAAACTCTAATCATCCATTTCAAAGAAAACATTCTTTAGTATTCTCAAAAGAAAATTTCCCATGCTGACGGTCGATGATTCTCGTCTCACAGTAAAAAATGTTGCTAATTTGACCTAAAATAACTGATAATTTCGCACACAAGCTGGCGACCAAGTGAATAACTCCCATCATTCATTCTTCCTGTATAAAAGGTTGTCTTGATTACGGCTAATTACTGGGTCGTTATTTGTTAATTACGAAACAGGCTTTAATGGCAGCAAATTAAATTTTTACATTATAAATCTTAATTCTATACACACTGAACATCAACATAACATTACTTAGTCATGGAATGGAAAAAACGGAGGAGCAGCCAAGGCCGAAAAAATACAACCGTCTGGCTCAGTCATTACATTCACATCCACAGCTGCTCCCAAAATCACTCTGCTTTTCTGTTAGCTCTCAGGCTGCCTTCACATCACGATTTTTGGCATCCCAGTGTATCCGTGTCAAATCGGATACACTCGGATGCGATTTTGCCTCCCATGTATCCCTATGGGGTTCAGATGTGTCATGTTTGCCATCCGATTTAACCACAATCCTTAGCCTTCCGATTTAGTCACAGAGCCAAAATTGCAGCCTGTCGGATCTGTGATGGTCCGCAGGACTACACAATGGAAGCCTAAGGACATCGGATCCGATTCTAAATCGGATCCGATGTCGGCTCCGTGTTTATGTACTGAGCATGGCCAGAGGCAGAGGCCTGTCCCTGTCTGTCCCTGTCTGTCCCTGTCTCTCCCTCCTCCATCTCTGCTCCCCCCTGTCCTCTATCATCTCCCCCTGTCCTCTCCCCTCCGGTCTGTTAAAAATAATAAAATCCCTCCCGGAGGATACATCACCTGTCCGGCGCCTCCAGGCATGCAACAGTGTTCATCTGCCAGGTACAGGACCTCTCGTGATGTCACAGAGCCGGTCAGCTGACGTGCCACCTGATTGGCTCTATGACATCACGAGAGGTCCTTGCAGCCAGATTAAAACTGTTGCATCCCCGGGGCTGCCGGAAAGGTAAAGTATCCTCTGGGAGGACTTTTATTATTTTTAACATATCGGAGGGAGACGAGATAGTGGAAGGAGAGACAGGGAGAACAGGAAGATGCAGGGAGAGACAGGGACCACAGGATCCACACAGATCCTGCATAACACGGATATGGATGGCTATGTGCCATCTGATTGCAGGGATCCGTGTGGATCCGTGGCTGTCCGGGGGATCCTGCCAAAACACGGATCCCCACAGAAAACCACAAAATCGTGATGTGAAGGCAGCCTCAGCTACTAGAACTGACTACTACTCCCTTACGGAGCGCACAGAAGTGAGTACTGTATATACTCGAGTATAAGCCGAGTTTTCCAGCACAATTTTTGTGCTGAAAAATGCGCCCTCAGCTTATACTCGGGTGAGTGTTGAGGGGCAGTGAGGTGGGGGCAGTGATTGGGTGCTGGAGGAGGCGGAGGGAGGCTGCAGAGAGAGCGGGAGGTCACGTGAGCTTCCAAAAAGCTCAAAACCGGATCAAGAAACGCTCCTCATAGGAGCCAATGCTAAAAACCGGATTGCTTCACAAGCAATCCGGTTTCCGTCTCCGGCTCTGCGGCCTGCGGTAAAAATCATACAGGCTGCAGTTTTCGGAGCGGTTTTAACATCCGCAATGCGGGAACTGGATTTCTCAGGATGTGTAATCCTGAGCAATCCGGTTCCCGCACATACTTTGCTTATCTAAGCAAAGTGCTCTGTTGTTTGTAAAACTAATTATTTAATAAATAAATGTTTGTTCAATGTCTCTAGGGAGGCTAAAATCGCGTCATACTGGTAGCCCCGCCCCTTTCATGACGCTGCCAGGCTCTCAGCACTGCAGAAAGCCGAAGGGGGCGTGCATAATTACAAAGCGGGCGGAGGGAGCAGCAGACAGGCTCGCCTTTGGACACTTTTACAGAAACAGAGAACTCACACAGGACGAGGTGAATATAACCTCTATTCTCTACTTTACAACATCGTTTTCTTCAGCAAAAGGGATGGCTAGAAATGATAAGAGGGGGTGCAGGGACAGGTATCAAGATGCGGGGGGGTCATTTTGTGGGGTCAGGTTATGCGCGCCGCTCTCAGGAGCCCAGCGCTGTCATTCATAAAAATGTACAACAGCTGACAGGAGTCAGCTATTGTACATTACAGATTATAGCAGTATATGCCCACCTGAGTGGGTGTAAGGTCTCTAGGGGGACTGGGCACCCCCTAGAGACATTGAACAAACATTTATTTATTAAATAATTAGTTTTACAGAACACAGAACAGTTTGCTCATCCCTGCGGCAACAGGGATGAGCAAACTATCCGGTAACCGGATTGCTCAGGATTACACATCCTGAGCAATCCGGTTACCGGATTGCGACTTCAGCAATCCTGTTCCCGGATTGCTGAATGTATGAATACAATTGCGTTCACCGCATCCGGATCTGGATGCGGTGAACGCAATTCAGGTTTTAAGCGTGACCCTAGCCTAAGGCTTTACACTGAAATCCATGGTGCCTTCCAGATAGTACCCTGTGCAGTGCTGGCTATAGTGGATCCACAGATATAATGCCAGACACTAAGGTAAATATACAGTGCAAGCCAAAGTGTTCCCAAATGTGCCATACAAACCACAGGTTGCTTGAGTTTCCTCCTTGTTCTCCAGTTCACTCCCACATTTCAAAGACATACTGTCGTGGGCCTAAGGGCCGGGGGTACTGCTACTAGCCCAAAAGGATTGCTTGGGTTAAATGCAGTAAATAATTGTTATTAGATAGACAGGCTTTGTAGCTTGCTTCACAGGTGGACTACACTGCAGACTACCAGACACTGCTACTAGCCCAAAGGATTGCCTGGGTTAGATGCAGTAAATAATGGTTATTAGATACACAGGTGATGTAGCTTGCTTCACAGGTGGGTTACTCCACTGACTACCAAACACTGCTACCGTGTTTCCCGGAAAATAGGGCGCCCCCTGAAAGTAAGGCATGCTTGGGGGGGGGCGCCCTACTTCCTAATATAAGACACCCCCCCCCCCCCCGATTATAAGGCGTACCTGCACAGCATGTTGCCGTTCACAAGACCGGGGCAAGCATCTGTGTCCCTGCTCCCCGCTCCCCCCGCTGTCCGGGTCCGCCACTCTGTACCTCTCACAGCCCTGGAGAGCAGCCGTGAATCACAGCTCCGGCACTCTGTGCTGGTCTCCGCCCACGAGCCCTGTGCCAATCACAGCGCATAAATCATGGGTCAGATGATGTCAGTCCTGGGCTGTGATTGGCCCAGGGCTCCTCGCTGTGATTGGCCCAGGGCTCCTGCGCTGTGATTGGCCATGGGCTTCTGTGCTGTGATTGGCCCTGGGCTCCTGCGCTGTGATTGGTCCAGGGCTCCTGCGCTGTGATTGGTCCACGGCTCCTGCGCTGTGATTGGCCCAGGGCTCCTGCACTGTGCACCACCAAAGCAGCACCGCAGAGGAAAGAAATTGCAAAAAAAGAAGTATGGTAAGAAAGTGAAAGTTTGTGTGTGTGTGTGGTGTGTGTGTGGTGTGTGTGTGTGTGAGGTGTGTGTGTGAGATGTGTGTGTGTGTGTACACACATGGCAGACTGCAGTGGGATACGGTACCGTACTGGGATGGGAGGCTGCTGCAGTGGGATATGGTACCATACTTCTTTTTTGGCTAATATAAGACACCCCCGAAAAGAAGACATGGTGGACTTTTTGGATCAAAAATTAATATAAGACAGTGTCTTATTTTCGGGGAAACACAGTACTAGCCCAAAAGGATTGCCTGGGTTAGATGCAGTAAAAAATTATTATTAGATTGACAGACAGTGTAGCTTACTTCACAGGTGGACTACACTGCTGACTACCAGACACTGCTACTAGCCCAAAAGTATTGCCTGGGCTACATGCAGTAAAAAAAAAATATTAGACAGACAGGTGGTGTAGCTTGCTTCACAGGTGGGCTACACCGCTGAATACCAGACACTGCTACTAGCCCAAAAGGATTGCCTGGGTTAGATGCAGTAAACAATTGTTATTAGATACACAGGCGGTGTAGCTTTCTTCACAGGTGGGCTACACCGCTGACTATCAGACACTGCTACTAGCCCAAAAGGATTGCCTGCGTTAGATGCAGTAAATAATTGTTATTAGATACACAAGTGATGTAGCTTGCTTAACAGATGGGTTACTCCACTGACTACCAGACACTGCTACTAGCCCAAAAGGATTGCCTGCGTTAGATGCAGTAAATAATTGTTATTAGATACACAAGTGATGTAGCTTGCTTAACAGATGGGTTACTCCACTGACTACCAGACACTGCTACTAGCCCAAAAGGATTGCCTGGGCTAAATACAGTAAAAAATTGTTATTAGATAGACAGGCAGTGTAGCTTGCTTCACAAGTGGACTACACTGCTGACTACCAGACACTGCTACTAGCCCAAAAGGATTGCCTGGGCTAGATGCAGTAAAAAATTGGCTACTAAAGACAGGTTGTGTAGCTTTCTTCACAGCAGTGCTACACTACTAGCCCAAAAAGATTGACGGAGCTATATTTGGCCAGATCCTGTGAAAAACAGTTGCACTGCACTGGCACAGACCTGCCTGGCAAAAAGTGCTATGAACTGCTGTAACCTAGCCCTCAAAAGGGCTGATATTACAACCAGTTCCTACTTCTATGAACTAGCCCTCAAAAGGGCTGATATTAAGACTAGTTCCTACTAGAGAAAATAAGAGGGCCAGAAACCGAATCCTGAGGGACCCCAATAGTGAGAGGAATGGGAGAGGAAGTGGAGCCTGCAAATGATACACTGAGAGCAGTCAGAGAGATAGGACGAGAACCAGGAGAGATCAGTGTCCTTAAAGGGATCCTGTCACCTTCAAAACACCTCCTAAGCTATCAAAACATGTCCCTGCAGCATCCTATCACTAATCTCACACTCCTTTTGTCTCCTAAAAGCATCCTGTGAAAGTGCATAAAAACGTTTTAATACTCACTCATTAGTGATTATAATTAGCAGGGACCATATTCTTTAGTCACCAGAGGGTGTTGTTTTGCAGCCTCGAGGATCCAGCCTCTCTCTGTCTGTGCTGCTGTGAAACTGAAACTGAAGGCAGGACTAATGATTTGCATTCTGTGAGTGATAGAGAGAGGGGAGGGCAATGCTTGCACATCACAGCAGAACACACAGAGACAGGGTGGATCCCTGGAGCTGCAAAACAGCCCGCCTTGGTGACTAAAGAATATAGTCACTGCTAATTATAATCCCTAATGAGTGAGTATTAAAATGTTTTTATGCACTTTCACAGGATGCTTTTAGGAGACAAAAGGAGTGTGAGATTAGTGATAGGATGCTGCAGGGACATGTTTTGCTAGCTCAGGTGGCGTTTTGGAGGTAACAGGATCCCTTTAATGACGATGGAGTGCAGCATAGAGAGAAGGAGATGTTGATTGATTGTGTCAAAGGTTGCAGAGAGGTCAAGAAGAATTAGCAGAGAGTGGTTACCATTACGTTTTGCCGTCAGAAGGTCATGGGTCACTTTGATGAGGGCTGTTTCTGTAGGCTGTAGGGGGCAGAAACTAGACTCTAATGGACCTAGAAGAGAGTGAGTGGAGAGGTTGTTAACATATGCAACAGCTGTGGACTTAATTCTGTGTGAAGGAGAACCTTATACTGACCTGACAGTAGATGGCGATATTGTGTAAAGTTCTATACTGGCTGTGTTGTGGGGGAGGGAATCTCTATTGTACTTGCATTTGTACTTTCGTTTTAGTGTGTTTCAACAGCACGGACTGATCCTGCTATTATCCTGTATCTCATGTTACTAAGAAAGAAGTAAAACCCGTTTTCCTATATCACTTGCTCACAGAGAAGTTTCTACTGCATCGGTGGGGATTCAGAAGCTGCACTCTGCAACAGGTTATAGTCCCAGTCACTGGAAAGCCCAGACACTGGAGATAAGCACAAAGAATCCCACACACCCAGGACACTGGAAAATCAGAAGAATTCTTCACTACAACTCTCTACAGACAAGTAATACTTTTTAAAGTAGCACAGAGCTAAAACTCACAGTAACTAAACTAAACGATGAGAACTATCTGTTATGGAAGTTCAAAGTAGAGATGTTATTATGTAAGGATGATTTATGGGAAGTAATCACTACAGATAGACCTGAGGAAGATAATCAGACATGGGATAAGAAAAATAGACAAGCAAGAGCCACCATTAGCTTATTAGTGGATGATGTTCAATTTAGTACACATAAGAAATGAGGATACAGCGAAAGGAATGAGGGAAGTGCAGTGAGGTGAGCAATTCAGATTGTATCATAGAAATGGATATGGAAATGAACTGTGCACAGTCCGCTACTGCCCCTTGTGGACAAGTGCTGAAACAAACGCAGGGAAGTGGGTAATTCCCTTTTCAGCAAATGTGTTTACTCAGGAAGAGAGAGCAGCAGGAAGTCAGTGCAGATCCAGAGCTGAGCCAGGGAAGACCTGCTTGTGGATGTCTGTTGAAAGAGGGCTACTTTGCTACACCTTGCCGGAAAAATCACCCCGCAGAAGCCCCTGTGACTGATCCTGGGCCACTGGACTTTGGTGCTGTGACTCTGGCCGCTCTGCAAAACCTTGCCCGCCGAGCACCCGGAGTGCATGTGCAGGGGCCGTGACCGACATAAGGGAGCCATTTGTACTGCCGTGATCTCCCTCCTGCTGCTCGGGGTGCCCCGAGACTGAGAGAGACTTCTGTGCTGCTGTGGGCCCCCTTCTGCTGATCGGTGTGCCCTGAGACTGGGAGAGACTAACAAAGAAAAATTACGTTACCTGCGGAAGGAGACCAAAGAAGATGACTGAGGAGTTTCCCCCTTCAGCGCTGCACCGGGACCCGTCATCGTGAGATCCCCAGGCCTGCGACGTGGGAGTGACATCTTCTTCTGTGATAGACTGGTACGTGATTTTAGGGAAAGTTAGGGAAAGATACCTTCATTGTTGTGTTTAGTTTTCTCTTTGCCTTCTTCTTGCTGCGTACCCGGAAGAAGTGAAGATCCAGAGACTAATATATACAAGTGCGCATATAGTTCGGTTGACTGTGATATAAACATGTTTGCCAGTAAAGAAACGTTATTATCGGTTAAACCTGAGTATGGGGATTCTGTTGAGAAAGATCATACACACACACCCGCGGCCTTACCACCGGTCGCTTCATCAGCACTGAGAAAGTTACATGAAAGACCTAGCTTAAATCACAAGTTATTTCTACTAAGAAAACTTTACAGTATTAAACTGAGTGCAGATAATAACATGCAGAAGCACATATTCTCTATGATGGAAGTGATATCACAGCTAAGAACAATTGGTGAAGACATTAAAGAAAGTCATGTAGCAGCTATATTATTGTGCAGGTTACCATATTTGTATACAGCTTTGATAAATGCACTTGAGACATGACCTGAAACAGACATTACATTGGAGTTTGTGAAAACAAGACTTATAGATGAATATTAGAGAAGGAAAGAAAAAACAAATGATTCTTCTACTGAAAAAGATAATGGAAATGCTCTTAAAGCTACTGAATTGAAAAAAAACCCTATAATAAAAAGGCAAGAGAATGTTTCAGATATAAGAAAAAAGGTAATTTAAAGAAAGACTGTACTATATGGAAAGCAGATAAAAGACCAAGTAACCAATTTATATAGTAACATCAACATTATCTTTGTCATGTACTGCAACCACTTAGGGTATACAGGGATTATATGGACTTATTGTTCAATTCACCACAAAACCTAACCAAAAGAACGACATTTCAGCCCAATCTTAGGAGAGTGCATATTTCTTATATAATCAAGTGGATCATAGAGGGTAATATACAGATCAAAAAACACTCGATGTTAAAGTGGACAACAGAACTTTCACTGTATAATTGTATATGTCACATAACCAAACAGCAATTAACAATTGTTAATAAACACTGATATACACTAATATAGGGCACTGAACTCAATTATCAATGCCAGGGTGCTGTATACAGGTTATATTAAATAGCACTAAAGTTGGCTCTATGCTCTATAAAACTATGTTTCTTCAATAAATTGCTAAGTGCTCAATACTATTGCACAATTATTGATTGTCCCACCTATAAGGAGTCAAACCATCTCTCTACAGCATAAAGTGTGAAATCCCACTGTGTATAACTAACAGTATAGTTAAATGGATTGTGTACTTTTGGGCAACATAGATGGCATAGGTCACCACATAGGGTAAACCACCCAAATTAAATATTTATGGCCCATTTATAGATGTTATTATGTCACCTTAATTACAGCAAGGGTTAATAATATAAACCACTAAATTCAGTATTCCTTATAATCTCTTACTCTGGGCCATATTTTTAGAAGCCACCTGTTAGGGCTAGACAATTACAGAACATATAGATGAGGCAGGATTGAGGCTGCAAGGAAACACAGCCTCAGCCACACACTGTGCACATTAAGAGACCGGGCAAAACAGTCACACAACTACCGTATACACAGTGAAGTGTTGGATTTACTAAATGCTATTTAAACAAGAGCTCAATGAGCAAAGAACCAGTGAACAGTAAGAGATTACCTTAGAATCCTGTTGGCAGAGGAAGCCCTACATGTGTTTCAGTGTGTAACCTTCATCACGGGGTGTGTCTTCATTAGGGGAAGTGTGCTTTAAAAAGGCTGCCCCAGCCAATCAGCTATTCAATGTCTGCTTACGCCATCGTCGCATCATGGTTACTAGGGTGATGCAACGATGTGGTGGCATAAAAGCCCATATGGACAGATGTTATGATGACGTTGATAGTAGATGTCCTCAATACATCGTAAATATCCATACAATGTGCATTCCATAAATAACAATAGATCATCTTTCAACTGGCCTAATAAAACAAATAAAAGTGAATTAAAATACACAAAATGCCAACAATCAAATAAAGGGAATAAAACTAAGTTTCTCATTTAACCCTTTTGGTTGTACCGTCTGTAATGTCCAAATCCATTTACTTTCTTTTTGGGCGAGATGCTTACTAATATGACCACCCCTTTTTCCAACCTCAAGCAGATCAATACCTTTAACTCTCAGTAGTCTGCTGTCACAATTATGATAACTATAGAAGTGGTGAGAAATCGTTTTAAGTGTGTTGATATCCGAAGAGGTGGCAGCAGCCTCAATGCCCAGTATGTATTCACGTACCCGTACTTTAGGTTGGCTGGTCATGAGTCCAATGTAAATTTTTAGGCAAGGACAAGATGCAAAACAAACAACATTTTTAGATGTACAAGAAATTTTGTCGGATTATAAAAGTCCTTGAGCCCGACGAATTCGTAAATTTGTCACTCTGATCAATGTTTGGGCAGGCTAAAATGTTAAGCGCTCCTCACTTCTATAGTGACTGCGAACCAGCAGCTGTCAGTAGTGGTCTAGAAGGAAGAATTTTCCGTAATGTTTGATCTGCTAACTTGATCGGTCAGGATTTGGTGAGACAATCCCGTATTCTTTCGAATCCCGAGTTGAATGTAGTGAGAAAACTAATGGTAACTTGTTCGAAGACAGTTCTGAGAGTCACGTCTTACCTTTACATCCAAGAAATCAACCATATCTTTTGAATATTGGTGAGTAAAGTGTATGTTGCGACTGTTGGAGTTCATATACTAAATAAATTCACCCAATAACTCAACCGATCCCTGCCAGATCAGAAAAATATCATCGATATACCGTGTCCATAGGATGACACAGTCCATCATGATAGATCTGTCTGACAGGAATAGGTCCTTCTCCCACATCCCCAGGAAGAAATTTGCATTAGTGGGCGCAAAAGGGGCTGTGGAAGAAGGACCTATTCCTGTCAGGCAGATCTATCATGATGGACCGTGTCCTCCTATGGACACGGTACATCGATGATATTTTTATGATCTCCCTCGGATCGGTTGAGTTATTGGGTGAATTTATTCAGTATCTGAACTCCAACAGTCGCAACATACACATTACTCACCAATATTTAAGAGATATGGTTGATTTTTTGGGTGTAAAGGCAAGCCGTGACTTCCAGAATTGTCTTCGAACAAGTTTATATCGTAAGCCTATGGCTACTAACACACTACTCCATTCATCATCCTCTCACCCCAAATTTATGGTGAGATCAATTCCCGTGGGCCAATATCTCCGTCTCCGGAGAATTTGTTACACAGACGAAGAGTTTGAACACCAAGCCGTTGACTTGAGGGACCGTTTCCTCGAGAGAGGATATAGCAGGAGGATTCTGAAAAGGGCATATCATCGTGCCAAACATTCTATACGTGATTTCCTGCTATATCAGCCTCATGATAAAGTTGAGACTGGGGGCGTGGTCTGGAAGCTGATGGCACCAGTCGCATCTCCCTGAGCTCCCGGCTGAATACCGAGGAAAAGCGGCACCCTGAGACACCACAGCCGCAAACACCGACTCACTGACCTCGGATGAGTGCAGTGCCTAAAAGCCAGTCCCGCAAACGTGTGGAGGCTTCCAAGGTGACGGATTTCTTCCCACCAGAGTGGCCCCCTGTACCTTCCAATATGGCACCGTCCTCCCCACACTCTGCACGTGCTGCTGCTCCCTCTCCACCCCGCTCCTCCCGCTGCTCCGAGAGACGTCTGGTGGGGGCTGAGGGGAAGCCCTGGTCACAAAGAACTTTCTCACTGAGGTTCTGGGCTCCTTAAGAAAGTCCATCCAGGAGGACATACGGTCCATAGTGGGGGAGATGAGAGAAGACCTGGCAGCAATAGGTGAAAGGACCCTTCATATAGAGGAGAAGATGGCAGAATATGCCACTGCTCACAATGAATTAGCAGATGATTATACCTCCATGGCTGATAAGATGAAGCAGCTCACGCTGAAGGTGTGTGATCTTGAGGACAAGGCCAGAGCAGGCAACCTGCGTTTTAGAGGCCTTGCTGAATCTGCAGATGAGGATTTGCATGAGGTGATCTTACCTTTCCTGCAGACTCTTCTACCTGACTCCTCTATTAATGCAGCTCACTTTAGCAGAGCTTTTCGCCTTCCTAAACCTGCGCATATACATCCCTCTCTGCCCAGGGACATTTTAGTCTCCTTCTCTGCTATGACCACCAAGAACCTTGTCATGAAAAGGATGAGACAAGACTTGACCCCCCCTGACCCATATACGGGCATCTCGGCTTTCCCTGACCTCTCCCCTGGGACCCTTGCCCGCAGGAGAGAATTTGCACCTCATTGCAAGATTCTGAGAGACAAAGGGATTGCATACTCATGGGGAACCCCTGTGCGTCTTAAGTTCCGTTATAAAGGGACAAACCACCTTTTCCTCTCCCCCAGCCACCTGGGGAAGACGCTCCGGCAATGGAAACTGATTGGGGAGCAGAAAGGATCCCCACACCACCCACGAGCCCGGATCGTGCCTCAACCTCCCCTCCTGAGTTAGTGAAGATTGGCTGAATGTACAGAGATCCGGTGGCTAACTGGATTTCATGCAAGTTCTTCACCCTCCTCGGTCTCCTCCTGGGATCTCGCAGGGGACGTTCTTCCTATAACTCTCTCTTTTTCTCCGTTGAAGAGAGGGTTCTAACAGCCCTGACATGTTTGCCGTTGCTGTGAACAGCAACGTGTGGCTCCCTTTTTGGAGCTGGCTGGCAGGAGTCTTTTTCTCCTGCGATTACTTGCCCCCCTCAGACGGAGAGGCCTCATGTGGGCCTGTGCTTTTGTTCCAGTTTACATATGTGTTTTCTGTTTGTTTGAATGCTGTTTTTCTGCTCTTTCTCTCCTCCTCCTCTGATTCCCCTCCTTTACCAACTATCCCTTCTTCCTTTCCCTCTCTCCCCCCGACTCCTGCCTCCCCCCTTCCCCGGTACTTGTCCATCGGATCCCGCCTTATCGTCACTCAGGTAAGCAGCAACATACTCCTTCTTATTTATTATGAAAATTGTCTCCTATAACGTTAGAGGATTGAACTCTCCCTTCAAGCGTTCTCTCCTTTGGAGGGATGCCCAGAGGTTGAGAGCTGATATCCTCTGTGTGCAAGAAACCCACCTCCTCCAGGAGGATAACTGCAGGCTACAACACCGACTACACCCGGTGAGCTGCTTTGCCAATGCGACTGCAAAGAAGGCGGGTGTGGGCATCTTTATTAGGCACTCAGTTGATTTCCAACTCCTGCATGTTTTGTCGGACCCTGCGGGCAGATTTATTATCTTGTCCTGTGTAGTGGCGGGGAGACCGCTCACCTTGGTCTCTCTCTATGCCCCAAATGATGGTCAGTTACAATTTCTCCGTGTTCTATTAGATAAGGTGTCTGCTCCCTCCCCTGGTTACAAGATTCTCTGCGGTGACTTTAATCTGATCCCTGATCGGTCTCTGGACTGCTCCAGGGGGACGCTGGGGAGACCCAAGGAGTCAGGACCCGTACTCCGGGAACACCATCTACATGACCCTTGGCGTTATCTTAACACCACTGAGAGGGACTACTCCTTTTATTCGCACAGGCACAGGTCATACTCTAGAATAGATTACTTTTTGGTTGATGATAAAACCTTGTCGGCCTGTGCCTGTGCGGAGGTGGGTACCATCACGTGGTCCGACCACGCCCCGGTGTCCCTCGGACTTGCACTGGACGTCCGACCATCCCCCCCATCCTCCTGGGCACTCAACAGGGCCCTCCTCTCTGACCGAAACCTTGTGGAAGATGTTAATGCTCAACTTGTTGAGTACTTCCAAATCAATGATAACGGCATGGTCGCGGAGGAGACTCTTTGGGCAGCCCAAAAGGCGTTTGTTAGAGGGGTCTTTCTTCAGAAAGCTGCGCAGCTGAAGAGGACCAGGGAAAGGGAGAGAACTGACCTAATCTCTCTTCTTCAGAGCCTTGAAACAGTGAATAAACATAGCCCCACCCCCCAGCTGTCCACCCAGTTAACAGCCACTAGACTTAAACTCCGCACGTTACTTCTACTTCGTCATGAAAAGTTTCTCCGCCGCACCAAAACAGCTTTTTATGAATCCGGAGACAAGGCGGGGGCATTACTAGCTAGACGACTGAAGAGAAGAGAGGTTCGCTGTGCCATTGTACAGTTGAAGAATGCGCCTGGCCGTACAGTTAGGAACCCTGGGGAGATAGCTAAGATTTTTCAGGTGTTTTATTCCAAACTATATAATCTAAGAGATGACCCGGACACTCCACAGCCTTCTCCCGCGCTGGTGGCGGGTTTTCTCAAGGACCTGAGCCTACCTTCAGTCTCCGCTTCAGATATGGAAAAGCTGAACCTTCCCTTTACCCTCACTGAAGTTCTCCAGGCTATCAGATCTACTAAACTACACTCTGCCCCTGGGCCTGATGGTCTACCGAATGAATATCTCCGCACTTTTGCGGATACTCTGGCTCCGTTCTTCTTGAGAGCCTTTCACCAGTGGCGGGAATCGGGCTCAATTGCCCCTGCCCAGTTGCAGGCTACAATTGTTACTATACCAAAACCTGGGCAGCCCCTGGACCCCCCTGAGAGCTACCGCCCTATCTCCTTATTGAACTGTGATCTTAAAATATATGCTAAAATTCTTGCTGTGTGATTGGCGGCGGTAGTTCCCTCTTTGATTAATCCCGACCAGGTGGGGTTTGTGCCAGGCAGACAGGGGAAGGACGGGATGAGGAGAATGATTGATCTCATTAGGACCTTGGAGCTGAAGGGGGCCCCAGGTGTATTCCTGTCCTTAGACGCGGAAAAGGGAATTTGACAGGGTGCACTGGGGCTACCTGGAAGCTGTCCTTCGGAAGTTTGGCCTCTCTGGCTCATTTCTTTCGGCCATTCTCTCCTTGTACTCAAACCCCAATGCCAGAGTTCTTGCCTCTGGCTTCCTTTCGCCTGTCTTCCGGATCACAAACGGCACCCACCAGGGCTGTCCCCTCTCACCAGTGATATTTGCCCTGGCGGTTGAACCCCTGCCGGAAAAGATAAGAACCTCTCACAGAGTAAGGGGGCTTAGGGCTGGTGGAGGGATCCACACCATTGGCTTATATGCTGATGATATAATCATCACGTGTTCCGACATCTCAACTTCGCTCCCCTTAGTAATGTCTATCTTGGATCGTTACTCCATGGTTTCTTATTACAAGCTGAACGCTTCGAAGTCAGAGATTCTCCCCATAAATGTCCCGGAAAAGGAGATTTTGGACCTGTCTGCTCGGTTGCCGTTCCGGTGGGCACGAGGGGGAATCACGTACCTAGGTATAACATTAGCTTCCTCCACTTCCCATATGATACGGCTTAACTATAACAATCTATGTACCAAAATAGCGAAGGATGTAGGTTCATATACCTTCTCTACCTTGTCATGGATAGCAAGATTGCACGTTTTGAAAATGATGCTTTTGCCCAAAATCATTTACACTTTTCGGTGTGTTCCCCTCAGGGCCCCAGCGGATTTAATCTCTAGACTCCAAAGTATCGAGAATAAATTTGCATGGGGGAGCGGGTCGCCTCGAGTTGCTCGGGAAATTATGTACCTGCCCCTCCATCCTGGTGGGATGGGCTTGCCTAACTTTCTCCACTACCATAAAGCAATAATCCTGGAAGAGGCTAAGTCCTAGTGGCACTCCCCTCCTCATCTCCGCTGGATCCCCATTGAGTCCTACCTATTTGGGGGGGGCTCACTGCGGGATGTCCTGATTGCGGAGTCTCTGCGCCCGTCTGGGCGAGTAGCCCAGTCGGACGCGGCTCAGTCTCTCCTGTATTATTGGAGGCGAGCTCCGCATGCCTGGACAAGATTTCCCCCAGGAGATGTTTCCCTCAGCTCTTTACGCCTCTTGCTCCCCTCGATAAATGTGCGGACTTGGGAGGGGGCAGGGGTGGTATCTCTGGCGGACCTTTTATGTGATGGGCTAATGCCCACCTTTGAGTCGTTTTGTGACTCCCGCCCTGGGTGCCCCTTCCTCCAATTCTTCCAAATTGGACACCTTCTCCGAGCGTCTTCTTTTTTTAAGAATTTTTCTGCCCCAGGGGACGTATCTAGTCTGTTGAGATTTATCCTCTCAGACCCCCACAAGACCAAAGGGCTGTCGACTATATATAAAGCGCTATTGACTAACGAGGTGGATTCGAAATTGCCCTATATGCTGCGCTGGGAGGGTGATCTTGGGTTTACCTCACAGATCGAGGATTGGTACTATGCCTCCTTGGAGGTGGGGAGGTCCACTAGATGTGTTAATCATGTAGAGAATCTCAAGAAGATACATCTTAGGTGGTATCTCTCTCCGGATTGTCTCTCCCGCTTTGCGGAGAGTCGTTCCCCCCTTTGCTGGCGACAATGTGGAGTTCGTGGGACTCTCTCCCACATGTGGTGGACCTGTCCAAACATATCCCCGTTCTGGTCCTTGGTCTCTGGCCTGGCTAGAATGGTCACGGGTATCTGTCAAGATCTCTCCCCACAGTTGGCTGTTCTGAACATAGGAATCCAGGAGTACCCTCCAGCTATTAGAGGAGCCCTCTCCTTTATTCTGATCGATTCCATTGGAAGGATTACTCCCCTCTTACGTATTCGGAACTTGTTCAGAAGGTCAACTGGATTTTTCACCAGGAATACTACCTTGCTCTTGACAAGCCAACTAAAGTATCAGTTTTGCAGAAGTGGGAGTTATGGGCTTCACATCCCCAAGCGTCCCCCATCCCACAGGAGATGCGGCGTTCCACCTACTCTCCCTGGGGGGGATCTGGCTTCCCCGCTGGGACTCTGAGCGCCTCTTAATTTGTGGAGCTACCTTACCTCTTGGGCCGCACACACGTATGCGTGGATGACTTGCCGTTATGATTTTACCTGTTGCAGGCGACACCCGAGTGGACAACCCAATCCTATCCTACCCCTTTCCCCCCCTTCCCTCCTCCATTCTCATTCTTCCCCCTCCTCCCCCCTCCCACTTTCTCTTTCTTTCCTTATTGTTAAATTTATGTATTTGTTTCTGTGGGCCGTAGAGTCCCCCTCCCCCACCTATGCACTGCGTTTGCTTCTCTCTTGCTCCGGCCTGCGTGCAGGGAGATGGATATCTAATTTAACGGCATCAATGAATGCTCACTGTCTATGTCTGAGTTGATAACTTGTTCAATAAAAATTTATTGTTAAAAAATAAAGTTGAGACTGGGGATACCGTTCGTTTTCTCACTACATTCAACTCGGGATTTGAAAGAATACCGGATTGTCTCACCAAATCCTGGCCTATCTTGTTAGCAGATCAAACATTACGGAAAATTACTCCTTCTAGACCACTATTGACAGCTAGGAGGTCTGGTAATCTCCGTGATCTACTAGTTCGCAGTCACTATAGAGGTGAGGAGCGCTTAACATTTTTAGATTGGTTTACTCGTTCTATTGGGTGTAGTGCATGTGGTGGCTGTGTAGCCTGCCCAAACACTGATCAGAGTGACAAATTTATGAATTTGTCAGGCTCAAGGACTCTTAAAATCCGACATAAAATTTCTTGTACATCAAAAAATGTCGTTTAGTTTGCATCTTGTCCTTGCCCAAAAATTTACATCGGACTCACGACCTGACAACTTAAAGTACGGGTATGTGAACACATACTGGGCATTGAGGCTGCTGCCTCCATTTCGGTCGGATATCAACACACTTAAAACGATTCCTCTTCACTTCTATAGTTATCATAATTGTGACAGCAGACTATTGAGAGTTAAAGGTATTGATCTGCTTGAGGTTGGAATAAGCGGTGGTAATATTAGTAAGTGTCTCACCCAAAAAGAAAGTACCGTATATACTCGTGTATAAGCTGACTTTTTCAGCCCAAAAATTGGGCTGAAAAGTCCCCCCCTTGGCTTATACACGAGTCATATACTTTTCTGTGAAGTGGGGGCTGTGTCCGGGAGCAGGAGGAGGCTGGAGGAGGTGGGGGGAAGGCTGCAATATGAGCGGCTCGTGACTTGGAGCCGCTCATAACTTATTCATGATATGCACTGCATCCCCCGCCCATCTGCGGGGGGAGCAGTGCATATCGCCTTACAGCCCCCCAGCACGGGGTATACAGCCCCCCCCCGTCCCTCACAGTATGGTACCCCCCCCTCTATGCTGCCGCTGCTTAGTGTACAATAAATACAGTGTTATTATCTCTCACCGGCCCGGTCTCAGTGCATCCTCCCTCCTCCCTGCGTTGCATGTGACCGGGGCTCACGGTGATGACGTCACCGGCCGTTCACATGACACGCAGCCTCGCAGGGAGGAGGGAGGATGCACTGAGACCGGGCCGGTGAGATAGTAACACTATTTATTGTACACTGAGCAGCGGCAGCATGGAGGGGGGCCCAAACCGTGAGCCTGGGGGCCTGTATACCCTGAGCCTGGGGGCCTGTATACCCTGAGCCTGGGGGCCTGTATACCCTGAGCCTGGGGGCCTGTATACCCTGAGCCTGGGGGCCTGTATACCCTGAGCCTAGGAGCCTGTATACTGTGAGCCTGGGGGCCTGTATACCCTGTGCCTGGGGGCCTGTATACCCTGTGCCTGGGGGCCTGTAGACCCTGTGCCTGGGGGCCTGTATACCCTGTGCCTGGGGGCCTGTATACCCTGTGCCTGGGGCCCTGTATACCCTGTGCCTGGGGGTCTGTATACCCTGTGCCTGGGAGCCTGTATACCCTGTGCACCCTGTGCCTGGGGGCCTGTATACCCTGTGCCTGGGGGCCTGTATACCCTGTGCCTGGGGGCCTGTATACCCTGTGCCTGAGGGCCTGTAGACCCTGTGCCTGGGGCCTGTATACCCTGTGCCTGGGGGCCTGTATACCCTGTGCCTGGGGGCCTGTATACCCTGTGCCTGGGGGTCTGTATACCCTGTGCCTGGGAGCCTGTATACCCTGTGCACCCTGTGCCTGGGGGCCTGTATACCCTGTGCCTGGGGGCCTGTATACCCTGTGCCTGGGGGCCTGTATACCCTGTGCCTGAGGGCCTGTATACCCTGTGCTGGGGGCCTGTATACCCTGTGCTGGGATCTGTATACCTGTGCTGGAGTTCACCCTCGGCTTATACGCGAGTCAATAAGTTTTCCCAGTTTTTGGGGGCAAAAGTAGGGGGGTCGGCTTATACATGGGTCGGCTTATACACGAGTATATACGGTAAATGGATTTGGATATTACAGATGGTACAACCAAAAGGGTTAGGTTCTCATTTAACCCTCATTGATTGTTGGCATTTTGTGTGTTTTAATTCGCTTTTATTTATTTTATTAGGCCAGTTGAAAGATGATCTAATGTTACTTATGGAATGCACATTGTATGGATATTTACGATTTATTGAGGATATCTACTATCAACTTCATCATAACATCTGTCTCTATTTGCTACAGTTGTATGTACTACTATTTGATGTTAATAGTTATGTTATATATAATCTTATGTTGTGACATCTATGTATATTTGATGAATATGTATTCTGAAAGCATATTTGGTTTATTTAACTATATTAGTGTTTGCCATATTTATATATGTAATGTGGTTGGGAGGTTATATTATCTGTTAACCGTTGGGGTTACCCAATTAGTTATACTTGTGGTAAAGACATATAATGAGTTAGTAAATATACAACTGTAAGAAGCAATACAATCTATGCTGCTATTATATACTATTTGGATGTATATATATATAGATTGACATCATTTATAGAGAATAGATAATACATACATGTATAGTGCACCGTGGTATTGTAAATTGTTTACATTTAATTCCCTCATCGATTCTTGAAACTAATCGCCTGCTATTTGCCTGTGCCATGCAGCCCTTCATTGGCTGCGGTGGGCGCGATTGCGGTGGCGTCTGTTCCCTTGGCAACAAGGGTCACATGACACGTCATATGGGCTATTATGCCACCACATGTTTGCATCACCCTAGTAACCATGATGCGACGATGGCGTAAGCAGACATTGAATAGCTGATTGGCTGGGGCAGCCTTTTTAAAGCACACTTCCCCTAATGAAGACACGCCCCGTGATGAAGGTTACACACTGAAACACATGTAGGGCTTCCTCTGCCAACAGGATTCTAAGGTAATCTCTTACTGTTCACTGGTTGTTTGCTCATTGAGCTCTTGTTTAAATAGCATTTAGTAAATCCAACACTTCACTGTGTATACGGTAGTTGTGTGACTGTTTTGCCCGGTCCCTTAATGTGCACAGTGTGTGGCTGAGGTTGTTTCCTTGCAGCCTCAATCCTGCCTCATCTATATGTTCTGTAATTGTCTAGCCCTAACAGGTGGCTTCTAAAAATATGGCCCAGAGTAAGAGATTATAAGGAATACTGAATTTAGTGGTTTATATTATTAACCCTTGCTGTAATTAAGGTGACATAATAACATCTATAAATGGGGCATAAATATTTAATTTGGGTGGTTTACCCTATGTGGTGACCTATGCCATCTATGTTGCCCAAAAGCACACAATCCATTTAACTATACTGTTAGTTATACACAGTGGGATTTCACTCTTTATGCTGTAGAGAGATGGTTTGACTCCTTATAGGTGGGACAATCAATAATTGTGCAATAGTATTGAGCACTTAGCAATTTATTGAAGAAACATAGTTTTATAGAGCATAGAGCCAACTTTAGTGCTATTTAATATAACCTGTATACAGCACACTGGCATTGATAATTGAGTTTAGTGCCCTATATTGGTGTGTATCAGTGTTAATTAACAATTGTTAATTGTTAATTGCTGTTAATTACAGTGAAAGTTCTGTTGTCCAATTTAACATCGAGTGTCTTTTGATCTGTATATTCCCCTCTGTGATCCACTTGATTATAAAATAAATTTGCACTCTCCTAAGATTGGGCTGAAATGTTGTCCTTTTGGTTAGGTTTTATTTGGAAAGCAGAACAACAGAAGTTACACCATAAAGAGAATACACAGAAGGTGAAAAACACAATTTCTGATTCATGTGAAAATAATTGGAATAGCACATTTAAAGTAACTGATAAGAAATCATCACTGGGTTGGTTTACTGACTCAGGAACAACGAGTCATATGACAATTAACAAAAAATTATTTACTGAACTTGATTTAGATAAGAAAGTAGCCATTTATCTTGCAGCTGGAAGCAAAATAATTGTAGAAGGTGTTGTACAATGTTTGCTAAACTGGTCTAACAAATTTGGACAAAATTCAAAAATACTAGTACAGAATGTGTTATACGTTCCAAAATTGGAAGGCGGATTGTTATCTGTGAAACAGCTAAAGGAATTACTGTAAAATTCAAACACAATGAGTGTGCAATTCTAGCAGGAAACAAGGTGATAGCCAATGTCAAGACAGATAAACAATTATATCATCTAGACACATCAAACGAACAAATGAAGATATGTACACATGATCACAAGAATTGTATTCACATGTGGCATAGACGTATAGGACACAGACACCATGAAAGCATAAGAGAACTACAAAGAAAAGAATTCACAAAAGATCTAAAGATATCTGATTGCTCAATTACTGTAAGATGTGAATGTTGTATAAAATCTAAAGCCACAAGGATATCTATTCCTAAAGAAAGTAAAACAAAAGCACAAAAACACTTGATTTGGTGCATACTGACGTATGTGGACCCATGAAAGTGACTACATCAGGAGGCAATAGATGCATGGTGACTTTCATAGATGACTACTCGAGATACACAGTCACATACTTGATTAAGAATAAAAGTGAAGTCTTTGATAAACTTGTAGACTACGTAACAAGGTCGAATAACAGATTTCAGAGAAGGTCAATTGTCATCAGAAGTGATAATGGAGGTGAATTTATAGAACATGTTTCATACACACCTAACCAAAATGGAATAGCAGAAAGGAAAAACAGAACTCTGACAGAAATGATAAGGTGTATGCTGACAGATTCCAAACTACCAAAGAAATATTGGCGTGAAGCAGCAATGACAGATACATATCGGCAAAACTGACTTTTTTCCAGAAAAATAAGAAAACTGAGGCAAGGTATGAAACCAAGTGTAAATCATTTAAGAGTTTTTGGATGTAACGTTTTTGTATTAATTCCAACAGAAAAACGTTCCAAGCTTCAAAACAGATCCATGGAAGGAATATTCGTTGGATATAGTGCAAACTGCAAAGGATGCAGAATCCTAGATCCCAAATCAGACAGAGTCACGGTGAGTAACAGTGAGACATTCACTGAAGATTTAAATAAAGACACTATGATTTCAATTGAAACAAAAAAAATTAGAAAAACAGTAATGACATAACTGAAGCAATATCTGATGAGAAAGTAGTTCAAATTGATAAAGAACAGAATACTGAAAGTGAAGAAATACAACTACAAACAGACACAGAACCAAGACGTTCAATGAGAGAAAACAAAGAACACCACCAAAACACCTCTCATACAAGGCAAGTACAAATAAAATTCTTAAAGAGATGAATAGTGAGAAAAACATATTACCAAATAATGAAGAGAAAACCAAGAAAGGTAATATATGCGATAAGAGCCCAGTGCCTGTTTCTGTCCCTAGCGCTCATTTTATCATACCTTTTTACTTCATATAGTGTGCAAATAATGAAGAGTACAGAATGGCAATAGGAAAATTACTGTATCTAGCGACTGTTACAAGACCAGACATCGCAGCAGCAGTAGGAATTCTGAGTAGAAAAGTATCCAAGCCAAATAAAGCTGATTGGAATGCCGTGAAGAGAACAATGTGTTGTTTGAAAGGAACCAGCAACGTTAAATTGAAACTACCTACAAGTGATAAGTGCATTTTAATAGGATACGTTGATGCAGATTGGGCTGTAGATCCAACTGACAGAAAATCGACCAGTGGTTATATTTTCTTTCTCTCAGGCAGACCAACAAGTTGGACAAGTAAGAAACAGTCAATTGTAACGCTGTCTTCAACAGAAGCAGAATACATTGCGGCAGCACATGCAAGTCAAGAGGTTCTGTGGTTAAGACAATTGTTAACAGACTTAGGACAACCACAGTTGGAACCAACAAAATTGAATGAGGACAATCAAGGATGTATTGTTCTTGCTAAAATGGAAAGCGTTAATCCAAGAACCAAGCACATTGATGTGAAGTATCTTTTTTGAGAGATCATCAGGAACAATGAATCTTGAAACTGGAATATTGTCCTACTGAAGAAATGACATCAGACATTTTTACGAAGGCGTTGAATGTTGAAAAACTTCAGAGGCTAATAAAAAAAATTGGGTTTGATTGAATAAGTCCTTACTGTTGAGAAAGGGTGTTAACATATGCAACAGCTGTGGACTTAATTCTGTGTGCAGGAAAACTTTATACTGACCTGACAGTAGATGGCGATATTGTGTAAAGTTCTATACTTGCTGTGTTGTGGAGGAGGGAATCTCTATTATACTTGCATTTGTACTTTCACTTTAGTGTGTTTCAGCAGCACGGACTGATTGTGCTATTATCCTGTATCTCATGTTACTAAGAAAGAAGTAAAACCTGTTTTCCCATATCACTTGCTCACAGAGAAGTTTCTACTGCATTGGTGGGGATTCAGAAGCTGCACTCTGCTACAGAAATAAAGGGTGAGGCGCCAGTAGGCGCTACAAGAATTTAGAGATGAAGGGGAGATTGGAGACTGGTCTGTAGTTATTTGTGCAGGATAGGTCAAGAGAAGATTTCTTTAATAATGGAGTAATGGTAGAATGTTTGAAGGAGGAGGGGAAGATACCAGAAGAGAGGTAGAGGTTGAAGATTTTGGTTAGGTGAGTGGTGACGACTGGAGAGAGGGACTGGAGTAGGTGTGAGGGAATGGTGCATGTAGTGGGATGAGAGGAAGAGTAGAGCCTGGAGTCTTCTTCTGTGACTGGGTCAAATATGGAGAGTGAGCAGGAGGAAATGAGGGGAAGAATGGCAGTAGCAACGCTTGGAGGCTGGGAACTGATTTCCTGGCAGATGTTGTCTATTTTCTCCATAAAGTAAGAAGCCAGATCATCTGCACAGAGGTCAGTGATGGGGGCCTGCCCTTTAGAACTGAGGAGATTTGTTAAAAGTGTCAAAGAGTTTTTTCGAATTGTTGGATAGTGAGGAGATCAGGGTGGAGAAGTAGGTTTGTTTGAGAAAGTGAAGGGCAGAGTTGTAGGTTTTTACCATGAATTTATAATAGATAAAGTTTTCTGGTGAGTGAGTTTTCCTCCATAGGCGTTAAGCACTCCTAGAGCATCGCTGGAGGAATTGAGTTTGTGGTGTGAGTCAAGGCAGTTTTATTCTGTTTGGAGGTTCTGAGGGTGAGGGGTGCTACTTGGTCCAGGGTGCTTCTGAGAGTGTCATTGTAGTGATTTACTGCCAGACCGGGACAGGAGAAGGAAGAGATTGGGGACAGCGATGAGTGTAGAGAGACTGTGAATGTATGAGGGTTAATGGCCTGTAGATTTCTGGATGTGTGATAGGTAGGAGTGTGCTGTGGTGGGCGAGGGCTTGTGAGCGTGAAAAAGAGAATGTCGGGGAAGAGGTAATTATCTAAGGAGGAGGTTGAGCAGAGCCGGACAAAGACCAGGTCAAGGGTGCTACCATCTTTGTGTGTCTCAGAGGGTGAGAGCTGTGAGAGGCCAAGAGAGGTGGTTAGAGATAGGAGTTGGGATGCAGATGGGCAGATGGGGCTGTTTATGGGGATGTAAAAGTCTCCCAGAATGAGGGTTTGTAATTCTGAGGACATGAATTTTGGCAGCCACGCGGAGAAATGATCGAGGAAGTGGGTGGGTGAACCTGGGGGTGGTATACAACCACTTCTCTGAGGGGGAGGGGATAAAATAGCCTAATAGTGTGAATCTCAAAAGAGGGGAATGAGAGTGATGGGGCTTGAGGGAGGACATGGAAAGTACATTGTGGGGACAGGAGTAAGCCGACTCCACCACCATGTCTGTTTCCAGGACTTAGGGAATGAGAGAAATGTAAGCCAGCATGAGAAATAGTAGTAAGGGAAGCCGTGTCTGAATCCTGGATCCAGGTTTCGGTGAAGGCTAGGAGTTTAAGAGAGTTAGTCAGAAAGTAATTGTGAATGAAGGGACGCTTGTTGCATACAGACCGTGGATTCCAGAGAGCGCAATTAAAAGAGGAAGATGAAGGTGTGCACGTAATGGTAATAAGGTTAGTAGGGTTTCTATGTGATGTGGGGGTAGGGTTGAAGTTGGCAGAGGTCAGACCAGGGTTGGGAGAGATATCGCCTAAAAGGAGCAGCAGCAGAAAGAAAAAGAGTAGTTTTTGGATTTAGGACATGGTTTATGATGGAAAACTTTGGAATATGATGGGCTGAGATTCTTCAGTAAACTGAAGATAATATGGGAGCTGTACATAGAGTAGGGAAGGAGAGAGGGCTGATGTGAATGAGTGGTGATGGAGGGGGGATATGGCGGTGAAAGTGGGTGGCGAAAGCACAGAAGAAAACAAACAACGAAATAAAAGACATCGTAAAGATTGGTAGAGAAAAGAGTTATACACATTGTTTTCAGAGCAAGGGGGAGGAAACTGGATTCCATTAACCCATTACCGAGCAAGGCTGAACCAAATGGTGGCTCACAGGCAGATTTGAACAAAGGATCATAAACAGGGGTATGTGGGGGAGGGGCAGGGGAAAGGCCAGTTAGATTCAAAATAGAATAGGATATTTTCAGCAGGAAAAATCCATCAGAACAGCAGTAAAGTTGGGTGCAGCAGCATACAATCAAACGTACCACAGATATGTCATTTAATGCACTGTCTCTAAGGTTCATTTGCTCCCTGTAGTATATTACCAGCAAAAAGCCAGATTCACCAGAACAGCACCAGCAAGTGGAGTCATGGGATGGTGATGCAATCCAAGACCCCAAACCTGATTTATGTGGTCAAGCTATAAACAACGCTTGTCAAGATCGGTGTTCCGGAGAGGCCTAGGCCCTTGACTCCTGCTGGTCTGTGCAGTATCCAAGGTCATATTAATAATTAAAAGAGGCCCCAGCCTTATGTATCATCATGACTCACGAGGGCTCATTGTGATAGTCTAAGGGACTTAGGGCTCATTGTGAGAATACCGCTGTAAGGGAGAACTGGCTTAGTTAGTGACCCTGACATTTTAGGCGACCCGAAAGCCGTTGATTCAATTTCTTCATCTCATTGTAAGCGAAGGCTTCTTCTGAAGGAAAAAAACTTTAGTCAATATTTCTTTTTTCTAGTTGCCATTGTTTGTGAAATGACACAAGATGAATGAGTGGATGTGAAGAAATAGACTCATGGACGAGGAGAACATATTAATAACCAGACACTGTGCTGATACATCATAACCATTGATCTTGTCATAATCTTGTCACTGGGGCCAAGGACAGGTAGGGTATTTAAGAGCAGAGGGAATGATTGCAACCAGATCCAACCAAAGGTCAACATTAACCTTATATTTGCTGGACCTATAGTCTGGCATTTCCAACAGCATGGGTGTCCCTAATATGCCGGGTTATAGAGTGTTGCATATACTGGATCGAAGACATTTAAGGACATTTTTATTTTTTACTTACATAGTTACTATAACGAATGAGTGCTGGTTATCAGGCCCAAATATCTGAATGTTGCTTTATTCTTTAGCTCTACTATAGACTGACTGAGCCACATGATACATAATATTGTAGCAATTTTCTGTCAGTATTATAAAACATTGGTAACCAACATATCACATATAACTAAACTATTTTAAATATAATTATTGATCAATCAGTCTTTGCAAAATAATAGAATTTTGTAATCTACTTCTTTACCTTATTTGGTCTGTAAACTGACCGGCCATTTTATTGTAGGGTTCAAGCTCTTTTAGAAGCTGCTTTTAACTGCTGCTCAGTAAGATCCATTCACCATTTTCAAAAATTCTATGGCAGGACCTTCCCCTCTCTGAGCCTCTCACCTCTTCTGGCAAGAGGAACGTCCAGCACACTCGCTAAAGGGAACATGTCAGCTCAGAAAACACTATTAATCTACAGTTATAATGCTGCCCGGCTGCATTACTGAAAGTGCGGTTTCTAGAAAAAAATGAACATTAATTTATTTCCTCCTTGGAGATGCTGGCTCCCAGTCATGGAGGCTTGCACAGAGCGGCTAGAGTCACTGCTCACAGCGTGGCTTATTATATTGCCACATTCTGTAAGCAATGACTGTAGCCTCTCCATCCATGCTGACATGACTAAAAGCCAGGGGCTCCAAGGGGGAAATAAACTACTTTTCTCTCAGTAATCCCCAAATCTGCATTTAAATAGTAAATAACATTTAAATGCAGTAAACAGATCTTGTTGATTAGCAGTTGAAAGGAGCTTCTAAAGAAGCAAAAACTGGATATTGAAATGGCAGTACATGACTTTTGATATAGGATGAATTCCCACTCCACCATAAAACTAACCATAACTATAGTAAGCCTAAACACAGGATTAAATACACAAAACACATGATTTTGGCCCTTCCCTCAGGCTTAGAAGGTTAATGCTAACATTAACTCTTTATCGACATAACGGAATTGAACATTATTATTATTATTATTATTATTTATATAGCGCCATTAGATTCCATAGCGCTTTACATATGGAAAGGGCAGACAAGGACAAGTACAATCTATGGGGAAAATCAAGTCAAACACGTACAGGAGGGGGAGGAACCTGTCCGCAAGGGCTCTCAGTCTAAGAGGTGCGGGTGGGGATACAGTAGGAGGGTGTAGTGCCGGTCGTGTGACAGTGGACCAGGTGTCATTGCAGGTTGTAGGATTGATGGAAAAGCTGGCTCTTCAGGTTTCTTTTGAAGGTTGCCAGGGCAGGTGAGTATATGATGTGTTAGGAGAGAGTTCCAGAGTAAAGCAGATGCACGGGAGAAATCCTGTATGCGGTTGTGAGAAGAGTAGATTAGAGGGGAGTAGAGGAGGAGCTCTTGGGAGGATCACAGGTTGCGTGAGGGAAGGTATCGGGAGACCATGTCGGAGATGTATGGAGGGGACAAGTAGTGAATGGCTTTGTATGTCATGGTTAGTGTTTTAAACTGGGATCTCTGAGGAGTGGGGAGACAGTGAAAGGCTTGGCAGAGGGGGGAGACATTAGAGAAGAGGGAAGACAAGTGGATAAGTCAGGCAGTGGAGTTTAGGATAGATTGGAGAGGTGTAAGGGAGGTAGTGGAGAGGCCGGTACGCAGGAGGTTGCAGTAGTCAAGGCGGGAGATGATGAGAGCATGAATAAGTGTTTTGGCAGTGTCATGGTCAAGGAAAGCGCGAATCCGGGAAATGTTTTTGAGCTGGAGTCAACAGGAGATTGCAAGGGCCTGGATGTGGGGCTTGAAGGAGAAGGAAGAGTCGAGGATTACCCCGAGGCACTTGGCGTGGGGGACTGGGGAAAGTGTGCAGTCGTTGACAAGGATGGATAATAATAATAAAATAATAATAATAATAATAGGTCGGATAGTGGGGGAGAAGACGATGAACTCAGTTTTGTCCATGTTCAACTTAAGGAAGTGAGCAGAGAAGAATGAGGAGATGGCGTACAGGCATTGTGGAATTTTGGATAGTAAAGAGGTGATGTCGGGGCCAGACAGGTAGATTTGGGTGTCATCGGCCTAGAGGTGGCACTGGAGGCAATGGGACTCAATGAGTTGCCCTAGGCCGAGAGTGTAGATGGAGAAGAGTAGTGGTCCCAGAACCGAGCCTTGGGGGACACCGACAGATAGGGGTTAGGTCGAAGATAAGGTGTGGGAGTGGATGATGCTGAAAGTCTGGTCCGTTAGGTAAGAGGAGATGCAGGGGAGGGCTAGGTGTCAGTGATGCCAAGAGATTCCAGGATCTGAAGTAGAATGGAATAGTCAACAGTTTGGAAGGTGGCAGATAGGTCGAGGAGGAGGACGGAGTAGTGTCGCTTGCTCTTGGCGGTCAATAGGTCGTTGGTGACTTTGGTTAGGGCAGTTTTAGTGGAGTGGTGGGATCGGAAACCAGATTGTAAGTGGTCGAAGAGGGAGCAGGAGGAGTGGTGGGAGGACAGTTCTGAATGAACGTGCTGTTTAAGTAGTTTTGAGGGGAAGGGGAGAAGAGATATGGGGCGGGAGTTAGAAACAGATGTTGGGTCAAAGGAGGGTTTTTTGAGGATGAATGTGATCAAGGCATGTTTGAAGTCTGAGGGGAAGACGCCAGTAGTAAGTGATAAGTTGAAGAGATGGGTTAGGATTGGGATGAAGAAGGAGGTGAGGTTGGGAATGAGGTGGGATGGGAGCGAGACGTGGGCACAGGTGGTAAGGTGTGACTTTGAAAGAAGGGAGGAGAACTGATATTCAGTTATGGGAGAGAAGCAGCTAATGGAAAGAGAGGGCAGTGTAGGTGCGGGCGGGGGGGGGGGGGGAAGTTGTGGGGACAGTGGGTCAAAGCTACCTCTGATTTTATCGATCGTCTGATTGAAGGAGGCAAAGTCTTTAGCAGAGAAAAGGGACATGGTACAAGATATACAAAGGTTAATTCAACAAATAAAATAAGTCATTCTTCACTATACAAATGGTGGTTAACTAAAGAGTTGTAGGATAGTGATTAGAACACAGCTGGAATGTGGGTAATGTTTCCTCCATTTCCTCTGGTGAGAGACCCAGGGAGAGTGAGATAAGACAGCTTCATCCTCTTTTTAAGGGCCCTATTACATGTAGCGATGCTCCAGCGATAATAACAACGATACGACCTGGCAGGGATCGCTGGTGCATCGCTACATGATCTCTGGTGGGTTGTCAAACAATCAGATCTCACCAGTGACGCAGCAACGATACGGAACGAGACGGCGGTCGTTGAGAACTTGTCACTCTCGGGCGTAGTATTGAGATTGTTGGTCGTTGTCCCTGTCAAACACAGCGATGCACGCTGCCCAGCAGGAGCGCGATGACGAGAAAATGGTCCAGAATGGTTTGTAATGATCAGGGATTTCACAGGAGGGGCCTTATCGCTGCTACATGTCAAATGTAGGAAGATTGCTGGTGAGGTCGCTGTTACATCACAAAACCTGTGACGTTGCAGCAATATCGCTAGCGATATCGTTTTGTGCGAAGTACCCCTAAGCCTCAACCTCCCAGTAAGACACCAGCCACAGACATACTGTGCTCCTTCTTCTTAAACCAGAATCACTTTTGCTTAAAGTCTATACAATTCTACAAAAAAGCTAAAGGAGTTATATTTTTTGTGAAATGTATTGCAAATATAAAAAATGTGGTTATTTTAGATCCATACAATATATTACAGTGGAACATTATTGATGCATTTTGACATTGAGAGAATGGTATGGTCAGTTACACAAAGCCTTGTCTGTACAGGTAGACAATGTTCATTATAAAAGATCTCTGATTTATTTGACTCAAATATCTGCATGTTGACATACGAGAGCTTTTCTTCAAATGTGTGGGTAATTGACTTTGTGTTATGTTTAAACTGTGATGTATTGATTATGCCCACAACATAGCCTCCAAATATCTGGTGCCCGTCATCTTCAAGAATTGTAAATATCATTGTCTGACTGTGTTTGTTTACAACTGATTCATCTAATCTCAGAAACTGGCCACGTCTGGGTTATTAATAAATCATATGTGTAAACATTTGACCCCTATTCACATCAGCGTTTTTTACATTTTGCGGCAGATTTACCGCATCCGCCGCCTAATGGCCACACTTGCGGCACACTTGCGGCAAGCCCCATGCATTGTCTATGGAGTTTGCGGCAGGTACGGCAAGTGCAGTATAGATGCGGTTTCAGCACTTGCGGCAGTTGCGGTCATGAAAAAAAACGCTGCTGACCGCATTTTTTTTCGCGGCCGCAAGAGACGGAACCGCGGCTATACCGCACTTGCCGTACCTGCCGCAAGCCCCATAGACAATGCACGGGGCTCGCCACAAGTGTGCCGCAAGTGCGGCCATTAGGCGGCGGATGCGGTAAATCTGCCGCATCTGCCGCAAAATGTAAAAAACGCTGATGTGAAAGCAGCCTTAACTAGGTTTATGCTTATATTGTATCAGCCCTATAAAAGTTGGTAGAAACATGGCAATGACAGAAGCTATTCAGTCTGGACTTCTCAGGAGTTCTGTCAATTACCAGCAGATGATGTTCATAACTCCTTGAGGAAGAAGTCGTTTTTGGACCTGTATCCGATAGACATCTTGATTCAGTGTTTAGATTTCCCAGGGAGCTCTCTGTCAATTGTCGTGGCTTCTCCGATGTTCCAGACAGATGATGTAGTCATAACTCTTTGGTGATGTGACATAAGTAAATACATAATCTTTGTATGATGATTATATAAATAGTGTACGCAATATCATACTCTTTAATTTTGTATTCTATAATAGCCTTAGTCGTATCTGAATCTGCTTGTCAAAAACATTGGCAAACACTTCCCCCTTTGCTTAGGCTGGCTTCACAATGCGGGTGAGATCCGATCTGAGGCTGTCAGGATGAACCTGACAGCCCTGGATCGGATCAGGACACAGAATTGGAAGGCTAATATGCCCTCTGGTCCGGTGTGCAGCCGCCGCAGCTGCCGCCGCTGATGAATCAGGACCGCGGCTGGCAGGGAGCTAGCCGCGGTCCTGAAACAACAGCGGCGTGCAGCCGCAGGGGTCCAGTTCCCGAATCCTCCTAGACCGGGGCAATCCTGCCCCATAGGCTCCGATGTTAGGGAGTGGCGATTTGCCCCGGATCCGGGAGGATCCAGGTGAATCCGGGGCAATCCGGGACAATCCGGGAATTGCCAATTAGAGGAGATATTCATCCTCCGGACACAAAAACGCTATAAGCAGCGTTTTTGTGTCTGTAGGACAATACTGAATTCTCCCAGATTGTCCCGGACAGATAGAAACCAGATGGCAGAGAGCTGCCATTCGGCTTCTATCCGGCCCCATAGAATGCTATGGGGCCAAAATCCGGTCCGGGGCTGTCCGGTTTACACGGACAGCCTCGGATCGGATGTAACCCGCAGTTTGAAGCCGGCCTTAGTGCTCCAATGGTGTCTTTATAAAAATTCTTAATAAGAAGCAATCATCTTAGCAATTGGGATTCATTAAAAAATGTTGTTTCCCTGCCCTTTTCTGGTTGCAATGGGAGTTACAGAAGTTTTTAGTGAGCTTATTCTGAGCTCCTCTCAGCTGATTTATGACCAAATCATAGTGCAGTTTAACTGTAATCTAGTATTGTCTGAACAAAGACAAGCGCAAAAATCGACTTACAAGCTGCTCTATCAGAATGAGTTCACTGATGGATTCTCTGATAACTCATTCAGCAGCCAGAAACAGTACAACACAGAGGCTATAAAAGGCAAATGCTGCATTGAAAATATATATATATTTCGCCCAAAATACATGCATTTACCTACCAAAACAGAGACCCTGAAAGTGTCCATAAATATGATCCTAAAAATAGAGAAATTCCTTAAGTCAGACATACTATAATCCAGAAAATCTGATAATCCAGAAGAGGCTTGCATTTATGGAATTTGGAGTTTTCTAGCACCATGTGATAATCCAAATAATGCAATCATTTTGGGTTATAAGAATTTTACTGTAATAACATCTAGATATCTCCTTTGTGGAAAGGATGAGCAATGAGAGGCAGAACAGCTTTGTGATGTCAAAGTTTGCTATGTCGCTTCTCTGCTGCCGCAGATTCTTTTCTTCCCTCCTCCTGTGAGATGTGTTTGTATATAACTTTCCTTTGTGCTGCAGCAGCGACATCGATTAGGGCAGGTTGAAAGTTCAAGAGCGCTGAAAAAATGGAGTGAATTTGTCCCGCTGCTCACAAACAATGTCAGCCATCTCACAATACCTCTATTCTGCTGCACAATGTGATAATTCATTGCTGTGAATGGTAGATATGCTTCCAATCTGTCATCCAGTCCATTAGTGCTGATTTGACTTTACTTATCTGATGCACCCCCAGGCCATGGGGTACTCAGGAACCGGGCCAGCGCTGTCTCTCTGGGTATCACAGTAGTAGTGACCCGGTCCCGTGGCCTGGGATCAGTCCAAAAAGGGGTTATTTACAAAGGATTTGTTGTGACGCCACCCAGGGAATGTGGTTAATAGAACCACCGCTACCGTATTCCTGCTGGGCACGGTGACTTGGGGCAGCGTAGATGGTAAGCCCTCCTCGGGTAGGGCTGAGGGTCCCCAGGGCAGAAGGGATAGTAGTATTGGATGGGGCCTTGTGAGGGATCGTGATTCACACAGTCACTTACTTTGCTGCAGCTCTCCACGGTGCTGGTAGTTGGCGGCTCTGCAGGTATAAGGACCCGTTATAGAGCACAGGGCGACAGGCACAATCAATAGGCAGACTCACTGATATGCGTTTTCTCAGTCTCTTTACTGGAGTTAAGGCAGATGTTATACACTGTCCACGGAGTCTGGAGAGCTGTTTGAGGTAATTCTCACCCGGCCGGGTCAAATTGGCTTCCTCACTGCGCTTGTGTTGCGGCCACTGCAGTTGCTTAACCCCTTCAGGACAAGCCTATTTTGACCCTAAAGACCTTGGCATTTTATGCAATTCTGACCAGTGTCCCTTTATGAGGTAATATCTCTGGAACGCTTCAACTGATCCTAGCGATTCTGAGACTATTTTTTGTGACATATTGGGCTTTATATTAGTATTAAATTTAGGTCAATAATTTTTGCATTTATTTGTGAAAAAATAAGAAATTTAGCAAAAATTTTGAAAATTTCACAATTTTCACATTTTTAATTTTTATTCTCCTAAACCAGAGAGTTATGTGCCACAAAATAGTTAACAAATAACATTTCCCACATGTCTAATTTACATCAGCACAATTTTGGAAAAAAATTTTTTTTTTGGTAGGAAATTATAAGGGTTCAAAGTTTATCAGCAATTTTTCATTTTTCAGGCAAAATTTACAAAACCATTTTTTTAGTGACCACATCACATTTGAAGCCCCTTTGAGGGGAGTACATGACAGAAAACACCCAAAAGTGACACCATTCCAAAAACTGCACCCCTCAAGCTACTCAAAACTATATTGAAGAAGATTATTAACCCTTCAGGTGCTTCACAGGAACTAAAGTAACGTGGAAGGAAAAAAATTGACATTTTAATTTTTCTAACAGAAATGTTCTTTTAGCCTCAATTCTTTCATTTTCACATGGGCAAAAAGATAAAATGGATCCTAAAATTTGTTGGGCAATTTCTCCTGAGTACACCGATACGTCATATGCGGTCATAAACCACTGTTTGGCGCACGGCAGGGCTCAGAAGGGAAGGAGCGTAATTTGACTTCTGGAGCTAATTTTCCATTCAAAAAGTGAAATGGCGCTCCTTCATTTCTGAGCCCTGCCGCGAACCCAATCAGTGGTTTATGACCACATATGAGGTATCAGTGTACTCAGGAGAAATTGCCCAACAAATTTTAGATCCATTTTATCCTGTTGTCCATGTGAAAATGAAAAAATTTAGGCTAAAAGAAAATTTAAAAAGTACTTTTTTATTTTTACAGATCAATTTGTAAAACATCTGGGGGTTCAAAGTGCTCACCACCCATCTAGATAAGTTCCCTCAGGGGTCTAGTTTCCAAAATGGGGTCACTTGTGGGGGAGCTCCAATGTTTAGGCACACAGGGGCTCTCCAAAAGCAACATGGCATCTGTTAACAATTTGAGCTGATTTTCCATTCAAATTGTTAGCGGACACCATGTTGCATATCGAGAACCCCTGTGTGCCTAAACATTGGAGCGCCCCCACAAGTGACCCCATTTTGGAAACTAGACCCCCCTGTATCTAGATGCATAATGAGCACTTTGAACCCCCAGGTGCTTCACAAATTGATCCGTAAAAATGAAAAAAGAATATTTGTGCGCATTCATTAAAGCGCTATTTTCTGGCACTGTACCCAGACTCTTCCAGTTGTCCTGGTGCCAGAGGCAAACTGGGTAATAAAGGGGTTACTGACAGCTTTTTATTGGCAGCTGGCACTAAGCCCGAGATTCATAATGTCGGGCCAATGTTAGACCGCCCACTAGGAATCTCTAGTAAATAGTCAAAAAATACACCACACAGAGAAAAATCTTTTTATTTGAAAAAAAACACAAACAAAATTCAGACTCCATCTTTATTATAAAGATCCGACGTAGTCCACAAGGAAGGTCCCACGATGCTCGATCGCCTCCGACATAGTCCACAACGAAGACCCCACGACGCTCGATCGCCTCTGCTACATCCAGAGATTTACACGCTATCCCGAAGGGAAGAGAAAAGACGATCATACGGTCATTTATATGAACTTGTAAATTTTATTAGCTACATAGTGTGCGGAAAAAGGGGGAGGGAGGTGAGAGTAAGGTAGAAACACCAGCATAAATACAGAATGATTTTACAGATATTGCATATGTCTACTCATGTATAATCAAAGCATAACAGTGTTATAGCATTAACAGTCAGGCCAGGGGCGGACCCAGACTGTAGTGGGCCCTGGTGCAAGAAATTTTTCGGGGCCCCCCCCACAGCCTAATATATACAGTCCATTACAGCCTAATATATACAGTTCAGCACAGCCGCCAGGTAATATATACAGCCAAGCACAGGCTCCAGGTAATATATATAGACTAGCACAGCCTCCAGGTAATATATACAGCCCAGCATAGCCTCGTATAACATATATAGCCCAAGACAGCCTCAAGGAGGATATATACATACTAGATGTGTGCCCGATGCGATCACATTGGAGGGCGAGGATTGGTGCGGCGGCGGGATGCAGGGGGCGGCTAAGTGGACACACACACACCTACACGCACAGAAGAGGGACGGAGGAGAGAGAGGACAGAGAGGGACGGAGCAGAGAGAGGACAGAGAGGGACGGAGGAGAGAGAGGACAGAGAGGGACGGAGCAGAGAGAGGACAGAGAGGGACGGAGCAGAGAGAGGACAGAGAGGGACGGAGGAGAGAGAGGACAGAGAGGGACGGAGGAGAGAGAGGACAGAGAGGGACGGAGGAGAGAGAGGACAGAGAGGGACGGAGCAGAGAGAGGACAGAGAGGGACGGAGGAGAGAGAGGACAGAGGGACGGAGCAGAGAGAGGACAGAGAGGGACGGAGCAGAGAGAGGACAGAGAGGGACGGAGCAGAGAGAGGACAGAGAGGGACGGAGCAGAGAGAGGACAGAGAGGGACGGAGCAGAGAGAGGGCAGAGAGGGACGGAGGAGAGAGAGGACAGAGAGGGACGGAGGAGAGAGAGGACAGAGAGGGACGGAGGAGAGAGAGGACAGAGAGGGACGGAGGAGAGAGAGGACAGAGAGGGACGGAGGAGAGAGAGGACAGAGAGGGACGTAGGAGAGAGAGGACAGAGAGGGACGGAGCAGAGAGAGGACAGAGAGGGACGGAGGAGAGAGAGGACAGAGAGGGACGGAGGAGAGAGAGGACAGAGAGGGACGGAGCAGAGAGAGGACAGAGAGGGACGGAGGAGAGAGAGGACAGAGAGGGACGGAGGAGAGAGGGACAGAGAGGGACGGAGGAGAGAGAGGACAGAGAGGGACGGAGAGAGAGGACAGAGAGGGTAAGTTACATGAATGTGCATCCAAAGCTCCTGTTTCACTGACACTCAGGAGCCGGCCGGCTGCTTCTTTGCACAACGGGGCCCCCAAGCACTGCAGGCCCCCCCCCCCGACTTCAGTAGTTATGCCCCTGGGTCTCCTATCCTGGTGTATAGGTTCCCCATTCTGGTATATACAGTATATCTCCCAGTATGGTAAATATGTCCTCCAACCTGGTATATATGGGCCCATACTGGTATATGTCCCCATCTGCACACTGGATATATAATGCACACCTGGTACTGCCTACAGGACATCACATATATATGGAGCCATATAAAATAATATGTGATGTCCTGTAGGTTCAGATGTGATTAGTCAGTGCAGGGCTCTGTATACTGGGGTCTGTGGTATCTGCTGGGGTCAGAGTGATTTATTGCAGGAGTCTGCTCTTTCCTGTAGGTCGGGTGATGCTGGAGTCGATAATCCCCAGCACTGACAGCCCGACCTGATCTGCCACAGACTCCTGCAATAACTCACTGAGAGCCCCAGCAGAGCAGACCCTGACCGGACTGAGGAGCGTCCTGCTGCCCTCCTGCCCCACACCCCACACCATGATTAATGACCTCTTGCTTACCAGCATCTTCTGAGGTCTAGTCCATCCACAATCTGCTCTCCGGGAGGCTGAAGGAGCAGGGGAAGTGTCCCTCTGCAGACCCCGTCCACACAGTGTGCAGGGGGCCTGTCTGCAGCTGCTGATGTGATCTGCGAGCAGCCGGGCGGGAGAATAGATACCGTATATACTCGTGTATAAGCCGACCCGTGTATAAGCCGACCCCCTACTTTTGCCCCCAAAACCTGGGAAAATCTATTGACTCGTGTATAAGCCGAGGGTGGACCCCAGCACAGGTATACAGGCCCCCCAGTGGTAGTAAACAGCAGCCTCCCCAGTGGCATATACAGGCCCCAGTAGTATATACAGCAGCCCCAGTGGTATACAGCAGCCTTCCCAGTGGTATATGCAGACCCTACCAGTATATACAGCAGCCCCAGTGGTATACAGGCCCCAGCAGTATATACAGCAGCCCCGGGGGTGTACAGCAGCCTCCGGGGGCATACAGCAGCCCCAGCAGTACACAGCAGCCCCAGCGGTACACAGCCGCCCCCAGGGGTACACAGCCGCCCCCAGGGGTACACAGCAGCCCCCAGGGGTACACAGCCGCCCCCAGGGGTACACAGCAGCCCCCAGGGGTATATAGCCGCCCCCAGGGGTATATAGCAGCCCCCAGGGGTATATAGCAGCCCCCAGGGGTACACAGCCATCCCCAGGGGTATATAGCAGCCCCCAGGGGTACACAGCCATCCCCAGGGGTATATAGCCGCCCCCAGGGGTATATAGCAGCCCCCAGGGGTATATAGCAACCCCCAGGGGTATATAGCCGCCCCCAGGGGTATATAGCCGTCCCCAGGGGTATATAGCCGCCCCCAGGGGTATATAGCCGTCCCCAGGGGTATATAGCCGCCCCCAGGGGTATATAGCAACCCCAGGGGTATATAGCCGCCCCCAGGGGTATATAGCCGTCCCCAGGGGTATATAGCCGCCCCCAGGGGTATATAGCAACCCCCAGGGGTATATAGCAACCCCCAGGGGTACACAGCCGTCCCCAGGGGTATATAGCCGCCCCCAGGGGTATACAGCAGCCCCCAGGGGTACACAGCCGTCCCCAGGGGTATATAGCAGCCCCCAGGGGTACACAGCCATCCCCAGGGGTACACATCCGCCCCCAGGGGTATATAGCCGCCCCCAGGGGTATATAGCCGCCCCCAGGGGTACACAGCCGTCCCCAGGGGTATACAGCTGCCCCCAGGGGTACACAGCTGCCCCCAGGGGTACACAGCCGTCCCCAGGGGAATACAGCTGCCCCCAGGGGTACACAGCTGCCCCCAGGGGTATATAGCAGCCCCCAGGGGTACACATCCAACCCCAGGGGTATACAGCTGCCCCCAGGGGTACACAGCTGCCCCCAGGGGTACACAGCCGTCCCCAGGGGTATACAGCTGCCCCCAGGGGTACACAGCTGCCCCCAGGGGTATATAGCAGCCCCCAGGGGTACACAGCCGCCCCCAGGGGTACATAGCCGCCCCCAGGGGTACATAGCCGCCCCCAGGGGTATATAGCCTCCCCCAGGGGTACACTGCTGCCCCCAAATGCTGGCACTCGCCCCCCCTGCTGCTTAACTTACCATCCGGTATTCTGATCAGCGCTGCTCCTCGCTGCTCCCGTCCTCGCGGCATCCGGGATCCCGGCCGTCGCACGATGACGTCATACCTGCGACGGCCGGGATCCCGGAAGCCGCGAGGACGGGAGCAGCGAGGAGCAGCGCTGATCAGAATACCGGATGGTAAGATAAGCAGCGGAGGGGCCCTTACAGCAGCGGGGGGGGCCCTGACACAGAGGGGGGGCGAGTGGCAGCGTTTGGGGGCCATATGCACTGCTTCCCCCTGCCGCTGATTGACAGGGGGATGCAGTGCATATGTAATGAGCGGCCCCACGTGACGGGGCCGCTCATACAGCAGCCTCCCCCCGCCTCCTGCAGCCTCCACAGCCCCCACCACATCACATACCGTATATGACCCGTGTATAAGCCGAGGGGTAGACTTTTCAGCCCAATTTTTGGGCTGAAAAACTTGGCTTATACACGAGTATATACGGTACATTCAAATCCACAGTGCGTTCCCCTGGCAGCCCGAGCAGCTCCAACAGCTGATATTGGTGCGTCCCCTGCACTCCCAGGCCCAGTCCCGACCGCTGATTATATCCTACTGATATCTGCGGTATGTTAATTAGGTGACTTAAATGATAGGTCCCAGAGTAGTGGTTGCAATGGGATGCTGCAGTTTTATATGGATGGATCATGGTCATTTTAGGATTAGAGCTGGTATCCTAGTGTGCTGTATTAAGAGGTTATAAGTGGAACCTGCACACATAGGTGATTGTGTGTCCGGGAGGTATTACTCATTGGACACTGCTAGATTAACATGTACTAGCATAGAGATACTATATACCTAGGATGTCACTGGTCATGTCCTGATACATTCATAAGGATTTTTGCATTCAGTTTTCTCTATGTATATGCTATAGGGATAATTTTAGCTATAAGTTTATCTCAAAGATATATCTATATTTTTTTTCTAATTCTGGGACCTGTGCAATATACCACATATAACGAGAGCTACTAATATTAAATTATTTTATTCTTTACCTTAAATATTGAATATGTGTACCATTGCCTGACTGTTAATGCTATAACACTGTTATGCTTTGATTATACATGAGTAGACATATACAATATCTGTAAAATCATTCTGTATTTATGCTGGTGTTTCTACCTTACTCTCACCTCCCTCCCCCTTTTTCCGCACACTATGTAGCCAATAAAATTTACAAGTTCATATAAATGACCGTATGATCGTCTTTTCTCTTCCCTTCGGGATAGCGTGTAAAACTAACTATTTAAGCGATCGGTCAGGATACTTATATGTCTATACTCTGTCCAGTCTAATTTATTGTATGTTCTATACAACTGATATGAATAGGGTTTAAATAACCATAATGTACTGGATACCAAAACTGTGGTGTTGTCTAACTACATCCAGAGATTGCGGCAAGGGATCAAGTGTCCTCTTCCTACAGTCTATGGGGTCAGAGTTATGGTGCACTGTATGACAATAATCTGTCATACAGCGCACCATGACTATGATCCCAGAGACTACAACAACAAGACACTTGATCCCTTGTTGCACCCATCCATCCACCCATGCATCCATCAATTCACCCATGCACCCACGCATGTACACATCCACGCATGCACCCATCCACGCATGCACGCATCCATCCATGCACACATCCACACACACACGCACACATTCACGCACGCACACATCCATACATGCATGCACACATCCACTCACGCACACATCCACGTATGCACACATCCACACACGCAAAGACATCCATGCACGCAGAGACATCCATGCATGCAGAGACATCCAAACATGCACACATCCACGCACGCAGAGACATCCACGCACGCAGAGACATCCACGCACGCAGAGACATCCACGCACGCACACATCCACGCACGCACACATCCACGCACTCAGAGACATCCACGCACGCACAAATCTACGCATGCACACATCCACGCACGCACACATCCACGCACGCACACATCCACGCACGCAGAGACATCCATGCACGCAGAGACATCCACGCACGCAGAGACATCCACGCACACATCTACGCACGCACATATCCACGCACGCACACATCCATCCATGCATGCACACATCCATCCATGCAATATCATCACACATCCATCCATGCCATATCCATGCATTCACACATCCATCCATGCCATATCCATGCATGCACACATCCATCCATGCCATATCCATGCATGCACACATCCATCCATGCCATATCCATGCATGCACACATCCATCCATACACATATCCATGTATGCACACATCCATCCTTCCATACACATATCCATCCATGCACATATCCATCCATACACATATCCATCCATGCACATATCCATGCATGCACACATCCATCCATGCAATATGGATGCACGCACACATCCATCCATGCACGCACACATCCATGTACTGATTTGGAAAATAGAAAAAATTGGTCCAGCTTCCGGAGATTATTGCAAGAATGATTCATTTTTTTCACAATCATAAATGAATCAAGCTCCAAAACAGTGCATAACTCATATAGACAAGCGGCAATTATTGTAGGGACCGTCAATGGCGGCGACGCGTTTCGGACATATGTCTTTTTTCAAGCCTGTGACGTGGTGAGCTGGACATTTTGTTATTTGGATAAACACATCCATGCATGCTCACATCCATGCACGCACACACCAATCTATGCACACATCCATGCACGCACACATCCATGCATGCACCCATCCATCCACCCATGCATGCACCCATCCATCCACCCATGCATGCACCCATTCATCCACTCATGCACCTATCCATCCATGCACCCACCCACCCAGACATCCATCCATCTATTCGATCATTCATTCATTCATTCATTCATTTATTCATTCATACTTACAGTGGTGGCCAAAAGTATTGACACCCCTGCAATTCTGTCAGATAATACTCAGTTTCTTTCTGAAAATTATTGCAATCACAAATTCTTTGGTATTATTATCTTCATTTAATTTGTCTTCAATGAGAAAACACAAAAAGAATTGTCCTAAAGCCAAATTGGATATAATTCCACACCAAACATAAAAAAGGGGTGGACAAAAGTATTGGAACTGTTAGAAAAATCATGTGATGCTTCTCTAATTTGTGTAATTAACAGCACCTGTAACTTACCTGTGGCACCTAACAGGTGTTGGCAATAACTAAATCACAATTGCAGCCAGTTGACATGGATTAAAGTTGACTCAACCTCTGTCCTGTGTCCTTGTGTGTACCACATTGAGCATAGAGAAAAGAAAGAAGACCAAAGAACTGTCTGAGGACTTGAGAAACCAAATTGTGAGGAAGACTGAGCAATCTCAAGGCTACAAGTCCATCTCCAAAGACCTGAATGTTCCTGTGTCTACCGTGCGCAGTGTCATCAAGAAGTTTAAAGCCCATGGCACTGTGGCTAACCTCCCTAGATGTGGACGGAAAAGAAAAATTGACGAGTGATTTCAAGCAAGATTGTGCGGATGGTGGATAAAGAACCTCGACTAACATCCAAACAAGTTCAAGCTGCCCTGCAGCATAATGTAAGGCCCAGTGTGAGAAAGCTGGGTCTCCCTCAGAGGTCATGGGTCTTCCAGCAGGACAATGACCCAAATCACACTTCAAAAAGCACTAGAAAATGGTTTGAGAGGAAGCACTCGAGACTTCTAAGGTGGCCAGCAATGAGTCCAGACCTGAATCCCATAGAACACCTGTGGAGAGATCTAAAAATGGCAGTTTGGAGAAGTCACCCTTCAAATATCAGGGACCTGGAGCAGTTTGCCAAAGAAGAATGGTCTAAAATTCCAGCAGAGCTTTGTAAGAAACTCATTGATGGTTACCGGAAGTGGTTGATCGCAGTTATTTTGGCTGTGTTCGGAGAATAGCACACGCGTGAGTGACTCGCACAGTGTGCTGTCTGGGTGCGAGGTTTCCTCGCACCCATAGACTTTCATTAGCCACTCGCACATCAGTCACAGCATGCTGCGAGTGAACTCGCATTTGACTTGCAGTGCGAGTTCAGTGCAGGGGACACGTACCAGTGTGCCCTACCTGATATGGCAACACTAGTCCGAGTGCAATGCCAGTTTCCCTCGCATTGCACTCGCGTGAGTCACTTGCACAGTGTGCCTTCAGCCTAAGGTTGTGAAACTCACAACAGGTGTATGTACGTGTCCCAGTTGCTGCTGGACCCACACTCCACGCAATCGCTGTGGCTGCAGTAATAATCTCAAATGGACGGTCCCGCGCACAGTGTCGATAACAAACCTAGCCAGAACTCAACGAGGTAAAAGTAATGGTGCCTTTACTCTCTACGCGTTTCGGAGCGCTTCTATGCTCCTTCATCAGGAGAATCACCACCTGGCTCAGTTTCTTATCGGCAGTGTGTGCGGGACAAGAAGCACTGTCCATTTGGGGGTATGAGATACTAAACATGTATAGTTTTTTGTTTTTTACATGGTGAAAAATAATTTTTAAATTGCAAAAATTTTCTTTGTGTCTCCATTTTCCCTTACCCGTAACTATTCATTTTTAGTGATCTGGGTCTAAGTCAGGCTTATTTTCATTGCTTGTTCTATACAGAGCTGTTTTTATAGCTATATCACAGGCAGAGACTCAACTTTTGACGTACATATATGTCCAGGGGCATAACTACAATAGGTGCAGGGGTTGCGATAGCACCCGGGCCCCGGAGCCTAGAGGGCCCCAAATGTCCCTATGGCCTATAGAAATGACTGTTGCTGTTAAAGATTTGTAATATTTGGGGGCCCCATTGGATCTTTCGCAGCAGGGCCCATGAGCTTCAAGTTACGCCACTGTATATGTCAAAAGTCGTTAACTGCTCGCTCACACTAGCGTATAACTACAACAAGTGCAATCCGATAAGAAAGGTACCCAGACCAAAGTTAGGCGATGAGGCAGTGCTGATCTGCGTTTTTTTTCTCTCAGCTGTATTCGGCATTTCGTTTTCAGATGTATAAATCGGACAAAACCAATGTACGTCTATGGGTGTGAAAATAATAAAACATTCTATACGGTCCATCCTAGCAACATCCGTTTTTAACACTATGGATGCATTATCATTCTGTAGCATAGAAAACTGTAAAATGGTACTGTATTATTTTAAATAAATGTTACGCTTTCCATACTTATGTTAGGCAAGAAAATGAGTGCACACACTCGCATAGCACTTATAAGACATAAGGAATGACATATGCATGACATTTGTCCAACTTTTCTGGATGAGAATGGAATTATATATTTTATATGATACTGTGAGCAAACCCCAATACATACTAAAAAACAGAAGATATGGCAAACCCAGTGCACCATATGGCAGTCAGTCTGACCTGCAGTACCATCTTGGTCGTTATCATCATCATCACCAATTGTCGGTAGTCAACCATTATCTGTCTCCACAGTCAGCTAATGACAGGTAGTCAGTGTAAATGTGTCTAATCATAGCAGATGACACCAATTACCAGGGCAGATTATTACAGCACATAATGGTAGAACATCTGGATGGAGATTCAGGATTGTTCCATTTGGAAAATATATAAATACTTTCTTTTTTATTTTAGTTAGTTACATTATTATTATTGTTACTAGTTACATTATTATAAGGGGCAGCATTATAACAGTTATATTCTTGTACATATGGCATGTAGTAGAGAATGACCGGCGGATCAGGTCTCTTAGACTGAGCCTCAGGCTAGGGGGGTCCTAGCGGTCCCCTTGTCCCCAGTTACCTCTGATGGTGAGGATATTTGAGCTGCCACCCTTGCCCTGCTCCTGGCCAGCCTGTTGTAATGCCCCCTCTCTCCCACCCAGGGGGGACAAGGGACAGGAGTGGTAAAACTCCACAAAAATAGAACAAAGGGGAGACAAACGGTACTCACAGCAATACTCACAGAGGTACAAGAGAATATTTGCACAGGAGGAAATAAAGAGCAGGGAGGAAAACCAAACAACCAGTAGATTTTCACAGCACACCAAATAGCACTTCAATAGATCACCAGTAACTGGATCACTGCAGCACACAGAGCGCTATTGCAAAAGCTATAGTCAGCATGAGAAGATGGATTCCACCACCTTAAAAAGGAAGAGAGCAACTGTGATAGGTTTCCCTGAACATGTGATCCTAGAGCTAATCAGGAGTCATACAGAGTTAATACTCCTGCTAGCCCAATCAATAATGAGAACACAGCTGGTCGTCCCTTGAGTCTGTCTGCGGAAATTAGGCCTGTTTCACACATCTGTGCCTCCAGCACATGTGTTGTCCATGCAGAAACATACCCCTTTCACACGCTCATTTTTATGCACACACCATGTCTCCATGTGGAGGAGAGTCTGAGTGCTCCACACGGAAACATGTAAACGTGAGATAAATGCGCATAGGGTCTTATCCTTTTAACAAAGGGTCGTAGCGGTGTATATTAGGAACTGCTCACCTGGCTCGGTTGTGTTACCCACAACCGGTATAATCGCCTGTAAGATGGCTTGTAGAATGGCTGCTGCAGGGCCGCACCTTCACGATGACCGTGGAAACAGGAATGCTGTAATGGTTCCCTGAGGAAGGAGCTCGGATAGAGGCTCTGAAACGCGTAGGATAGAATAAAGAAACATCTGCCCAGTTAACTCTTTGTTTCCTGGTGATTCCTGGTGGCAGCGCGGGCAATCCGGCTTTTTGTCCCATTACACCACACGGAAACATGTCTGTTTTTGGCCAGCAGCACAGACCCACAGACCTAGTCAGGTCTGTGGGTCCGTGCTGCATTCAGTCAATTTTTGCATCTACACGCAGTATTATAGTAGTCAAATTCTTGTTATATGAAGGCAGTATTATAGTAGTCAAATTCTTGTTACATGAAGGCAGTATTATAGCAGTTATATTCTTGTACATAGAGGGCAGTATTATAGTAGTTATATACTTGTACATAGGGAGCAGTATTATAGTAGTTATATTCTTGTACATAGGGAACTGTATTATAGTAGTTATATTCTTGTACATAGAGGCAGTGTTATATTCTTGTACATAGAGGGTAGTATTATAGTAGTTATATTCATGTACATAGAGGGCAGTATTATAGTAGTTATATTCTTGTACATAGAGGCAGTATTATAGTAGTCAAATTCTTGTTACATGAAGGCAGTATTATAGCAGTTATATTCTTGTACATAGAGGGCAGTATTATAGTAGTTATATACTTGTACATAGGGAGCAGTATTATAGTAGTTATATTCTTGTACATAGGGAACTGTATTATAGTAGTTATATTCTTGTACATAGAGGCAGTGTTATATTCTTGTACATAGAGGGTAGTATTATAGTAGTTATATTCATGTACATAGAGGGCAGTATTATAGTAGTTATATTCTTGTACATAGGGGGCAGTATTATAGTAGTTATATTCATGTACATAGAGGGCAGTATTATAGTAGTTATATTCTTGTGCATAGGGGCAGTATTATAGTAGTTATATTGTTGTACATAGAAGGCAGTATTATAGTAGTTATATTCTTGTACATAGAGGGCAGTATTATAGTAGTTATATACTTGTGCATAGGGGCAGTATTATAGTAGCTATATTCTTGTGCATAGGGGCAGTATTATAGTAGTTACTGTATATACTTGTACATAGAGGGCAGTATTATAGTAGTTATATTCTTGTACATAGAGGGCAGTATTATAGTAGTTATATACTTGTACATAGGGGCAGTGTTATAGTAGTTATATTCTTGTATATAGGAGGCAGTATTATAGCAGTTATATTCTTGTACATAGGAGCAGTATTATAGTAGTTATATTCTTGTACATAGGAGGCAGTATTATAGTAGTTATATTCTTGTACATAGGGGGTAGTATTATAGTAGTTATATTCTTGTACATAGGAGTAGTATTATAGCAGTTATATTTTTGTACATAGGGGCAGTATTATAGTAGTTATATTCTTGTACATAGGGGCAGTATTATAGCAGTTATATTCTTGTACATAGGGGCAGTATTATAGTAGTTAAATTCTTGTACATAGGAGCAGTATTATAGTAGTTATATTCTTGTACATATGGGCAGTATTATAGCAGTTATATTCTTGTACATAGGGAGCAGTATTATAGTAGTTCTATTCTTGTACATAGGGGCAGTATTATAGTAGTTATATTCTTGTACATAGAGGCAGTATTATAGTAGTTATATTCTTGTACATAGGGGCAGTATTATAGTAGTTATATTCTTGTACATAGAGGCAGTATTATAGTAGTTATATTCTTGTACATAGGGGGCAGTATTAAAGTAGTCAAATTCTTGCTACATGAAGGCAGTATTATAGAAGTCATAGGCTTGTACATAAGGGGCACTAGGCAGTATTAAACTAGTTATATTTCTGTATTTAGAGTGCAGCACTATAGTAGTTATATTCTTGTACATAACAGTAGTAATAAAGTAGTTTTGTTATTCTAGTACTTAGGGGACAGTATTACATTAGTTTGTGTTATTGCATTATAAGCAAAACATTTTAAATTTATAAAAGGGACTAAATAAAACTAGTTTCATAAAGTCTATAAACCATACTACGATTAGAGGGTTGTAGTTACACTATGGGTACAATTAATTATACTAAATGTTGGTAAACAACCAGTAATGTACTGAGCCCATTTAGAGTTAATTAGCTTGTCATGTCCAGATTCGATAATGGATCTGGTTATTAGCTTATGGGTTATATAAGGCTCTTCTATTACGGTATGTTATTCTCACTGCATTATGTGTATAACCAGAAGCCATGGACACATAAACACAGTTATAGAAATTACATCAAGATTAATCATATGAAATGCGATAATATATAGAAAAAAGACTGTTATACCACAGGTTCGCAATAATTAATCACAATAGATTACTTGTTAGCCAGTTTGTACCTTAACATTTTTTTTAATTCTGACTAGTGTCATTTGTGGACAAATAGCTATCTGTCTATTCTATTGTCAGATAAGCCACTATATTGTGCTTCTTCTTTATTACAGAGTAATTTGTGGTGATAACTTTTTAAAGTATCCCAGTAATCCTGAAATAATGTTTTTTTCATGACACAATGTACTTTATGTTAGTGGTAAGTTTAGGTCGACATACTAGTGCATCTCAATGAATTAGAATATCATGAAAAAATTAATACATAAAGTGAAACACATATACAGTGGGTATGGAAAATATTCAGACTCCTTTTTCTCTCTTTGTTTCGTTGTAGCCATTTGGTAAATTCAAAAAAGTTCATTTTTTTCTCATTAATCTCTACACCCCATCTTGACTTAAAAAAAATCAGAAGTGTAGAAAAACAGATATACCTAGAGGAAAGACAGCAAAGAGAATAGTTAAAGAACTTGAAGGAAAAGAGAGGCTACAAAGGACTGTGACAAAATGATTAAGAAGGCGGGTACTCCCTCAGAGGGGAGCTTGGATGTAATAAAATGGAGGCTGTTCCTAAAAGAGCATCATGGCTGGTTGTTGGACAATGGACTAACTTCAAAAGCTGAACAGTGGAGGAATATAGCTGATGAAGTAACTAGTGTGGGTTGTAAGGAGACCACAATAGGAAATAAAGTATTTTACGAATGTTTTGACGATGGACTAGATAGATGTAATCAGGCTGGACTATTAATACTTCCTCCTTATAATGGACTAGGACAGTGGACATGTACTGTATGTAAAGTGCAGAATCTAGGATCTATTATATAATTGCCTAGAGTTCTACTTCCGGACAAAAGCCAACTTCCGTGGCTTTGTCCGGAGGTAAATGTCCGGAGATAAATGTCCGGAGATAAGTGACGTCACCAGCGTCACCAGCGGTTACTACACCCGCTCAGGGTGGACCAAGATGGTGCCCCTAAGCGGAGCGGACCTCAGGAAGGTCTGCTGCGCTTAGGGCCGACCTCCGGCGGACATTTATCTCCGGAGAGGCCGCCATACTTCAAAAACACTGAGTACAGATGGCGCCATAGACCGCGGCGCTCTATGGCGCGATACTGCAAATACACTTTAGTAAGTGTATTTCAAAGATGGCGGCATAGAGCGCGGCGCTATTCTGATTGGTCGCCGAATTCAGCGTGGCGACCAATCAGAATAGCGCCGCGCTTTATGGCGCCATACTTCAAATACACTGAGTATAGTGTATTTCAAAGATGGCGCCATAGACCGCGGCGCTATTCTGATTGGTCGCCGCATTCAGCGTGGCGACCAATCAGAATAGAGCCGCTGTCTATGGCGCCATCTTTAAAATACACTGTACTCAGTGTATTTGAAGTAGGGCGCCATAAAGCGCGGCGCTATTCTGATTGGTCGCCACGCTGAATTCGGTGACCAATCAGAATAGCGCCGCCAGCTATGGCGCCATCTTTGAAATACACTGTACTCAGTGTATTTGAAGTATGGCGCCATAAAGCGCGGCGCTATTTTGATTGGTCGCCACGCTGAATGCGGCGACCAATCAGAATAGCGCCGCGCTCTATGCCGCCATCTTTGAAATACACTGTACTCAGTGTATTTGAAGTATGGCGCCATAAAGCGCGGCGCTATTTTGATTGGTCGCCGCATTCAGCCTTGCCCCGCCCCAATGAGAAGAGGGGGCGGGGCACGGCTCCATATTTGAAATCCAAAGTTCCCACTGGATTTCAAATATGGCGCGGTGTTTCGCGGCGGTTTTCAGATCGGTCGCTCGCGCCTGGCGCCAACCAATGAGAAGAGCGCCATCTTTACAATTTTTTTTTTTTTTACCTCTTACATTTTTAAACATGGCGCTGTGCCGCGGCTTTATTCTGATTGGTCGCTCGCAAGCGAGCCACCAATCAGAATTGCGGCGGCGGTACCGGGCAAATCTCGGCTGGCTCGCGGCTCCCCGCAGCTGAGCCGCGGATATGCCCGGCACGGAGATCCCCGGCTTGCTCCGCCGGCGCGAGGTAGCCGGGAGCCGAAGTCGGCTCCCGGCTACCTCGCGCCCGCTCCTCTGCCCTCCAGCCTCTGCCCTCCAGACTCTGCCCTCCAGCCTCTCCCCTCCAGCCTCTGCCCTCCAGCCTCTGCCCTCCTGTCCTCTGCCTTCCAGCCTCCCCTGTCCTCTGCCCTCCAGCCTCCCCTGTCCTCTGCTCTCCAGCCTCCCCTGTCCTCTGCCCTCCTCACCCCTCCTTCCTCCCCTCTCCTCACCCCTCCTCACCCTTCCAGCCTCCGCTCTCCTCACCCCTCCAGCCTCCGCTCTCCTCACCCTTCCAGCCTCCGTTCTCCTCACCCCTCCTCACCCCTCCAGCCTCCGCTCTCCTCACCCCTCCAGCCTCCGCTCTCCTCACCCCTCCATATGCAATGTACAGTATGTGTATATATGTGTCTCTGTAGGCACTTCCGTCACTTTGTTCGCACTTCCCTCACTTTGTACACACACATACACATATACACACACACTGCGCTATACTTACCACCGGCCCTGTGTCCGCCGCATGGATCCTCAGTCGACATGTCGCCGCCCACGAACTACTGGATCCAATATAGCGTCCAAGAAGTCTCGCCAAACTTCCTGGATGCCATATTGGATCCAGTCGTCCGGGGACGGCAACATGTCGACTCAGGATCCTGGTGGCGGGGAAGACGCAGGGTCGGTGGTAAGTATAGCGGAGTGTGTGTATGTGTGTGTGTGTGTATGTGTGTGCTGACCACTCTGCCCACGGCGCTGTGCTGACCACTCTGCCCACGGCGCTTCGCTGACCACCCTGCCCACGGCGTTGCGCTGACCACCCTGCCCACGGCACTGCGCTGACCACTCTGCCCACAGCGCTGTGCTGACCTCTCTGTCCACGGCGCTGCACTGACCACTCTGCCCACGGCGCTGTGCTGACCACTCTGCCCACGGCGCTGCGCTGACCAATCTCACCGCACTCACTGCTAACCACTGAGCCACCGCACTCACTGCTAATTACTGAGCCACTACACTCACTGCTAACCTCTGAGCCACCACACTCACTGCTAACCACTGAGCCACCGCACTCACTGCTAACCACTGTACCAATTGCCTAGAGTTCTACTTTCGGACAAAAGCCAACTTCCGTGGCTTTGTCCGGAGGTAAATGTCCGGAGATAAATGTCCGGAGATAAGTGACGTCACCAGCATCACCAGCGTTTACTACACCCGCTCAGGGTGGACCAAGATGGCGGCCCTAAGCGGAGCGGACTTCAGGACATTTATCACCGGAGCGGCCGCGAGGTAGCCGGGAGCCGAGCTCGGCTCCCGGCTACCTCATGCCCACTCAGCCGGAGGTCGGCTCGGGAATCCATGCGACGCCGGAGCGGCCGCGAGGTAGCCGGGAGCCGACCTCGCCTCCTGGCTACCTCGCGCCGCCGGAGCGAGCCGGGGATCTCCGTGCCGGGCATATCCGTGACTCAGCTCCAGGGAGCCGCGAGCCAGCCGGGATTTGCACGGTACCACCGCCGCAATTCTGATTGGACGCTCGCTTACGAGCGACCAATCAGATTCAAGCCGCGGCACAGCGCCATGTTTAAAAATCTAAGAAGTGAAAAAAAGAATTTAAAGATGGAGCCGTGTTTCTCGGCGCTCTTTTCATTGGTCGCCGTCAGGCGCGAGCGACCAATGAGAAGAGTGGGGCGGGGCACGGCGCCATATTTGAAATCCAAAGTTCCCGCTAGATTTCAAATATGGCGCCGTGCCCCGCCCCACTCTTCTCATTGGTCGCTCGCGCCTACCCGGCGACCAATGAGAGGAGCGCCGCCATCTTTTAAATTTTTTTTTTTTTAATTCTTAGATTTTGAAATATGGCGCCATGCCGCGGCTTGAATCTGATTGCGGCGGCTGTACCGGGGAAATCCCAGCTGGCTTGCGGCTCCCCGGAGCTAAGCCGCGGATATGCCTGGCACGGAGATCCCCGGCGCGAGGTAACCGGGAGCCGAGCTCCGGCTACCTCGCGCACGCTCCGCCGGCGCGAGGTAGCCGGGAGGCGAGGTCGGCTCCCTGCTACCTCGGGTCCGCTCCGTGCCCCGCCCCGCTATTCTGATTGGTCGCTCGCGGCTGGCGGTGACCAATCAGAATAGCGCCACGCTTTATGGCGCCATACTTCAAAGACACTGAGTACAGTGTATTTCAAAGATGGCGCCATAGCTGGCGGCGCTATTCTGATTGGTCGCCACGCTGAATGCGGCGACCAATCAGAATAGCGCCGCCAGCAATGGCGCCATCTTTGAAATACACTGTACTCAGTGTATTTGAAGTATGGCGCCATAAAGCGCGGCGCTAATCTGAATGGTCGCCACGCTGAATGCGGTGACCAATCAGAATAGCGCCGCGCTCTATGGCGCCATCTTTGAAATACACTGAGTACAGTGTATTTCAAAGATGGCGCCATAGCTGGCGGCGCTATTCTGATTGGTCACCGCATTCAGCGTGGCGTCCCATCAACATAGCGCCGCGCTCTATGGCGCGATACTGCAAATACAGTTTAGTAAGTGTATTTAAAAGATGGCGGCATAGAGCGCGGCGCTATTCTGATTGGTCGCCACGCTGAATGCGGCGACCAATCAGAATAGCGCCGCGCTTTATGGCGCCATACTTCAAATACACTGAGTACAGTGTATTTTAAAGATGGCACCATAGACCGCGGCGCTATTCTGATTGGTCGCCGCATTCAGCGTGACGACCAATCAGAATAGCGCCGCCAGCTATGGCGCCATCTTTGAAATACACTGCACTCAGTGTATTTGAAGTATGGCGCCATAAAGCACGGCGCTATTCTGATTGGTTGCCACGCTGAATGCGGCGACCGATCAAAATAGCGCCGCGCTCTATGGCGCGATACTGCAAATACACTTTAGTAAGTGTATTTCAAAGATGGCGGCATAGAGCGCGGCGCTATTCTGATTGGTTGCCGTATTCAGCGTGGCGACCAATCAGAGTAGCGCCGCGGTCTATGGCGCCATCTTTGAAATACACTGCACTCAGTGTATTTGAAGTATGGCGCCATAAAGCGCGGCGCTATTTTGATTGGTCGCCGCATTCAGCGTGGCGACCAATCAGAATAGCGCCGCAGTCTATGGCGCCATCTTTAAAATACACTGTACTCAGTGTATTTCAAAGATGGCGCTATAGAGCGCGGCGCTATTCTGATTGGTCGCCGCATTCAGCGTGGCGACCAATCAGAATAGCGCCGCGCTCTATGGCGCCATCTTTGATATACACTGAGTACAGTGTATTTCAAAGATGGCGCCATAGCTGGCGGCGCTATTCTGATTGGTCGCTGCATTCAGCGTGGCGACCAATCAGAATAGCGCCGCGCTTTATGGCGCCATACTTCAAATACACTGAGTACAGTGTATTTCAAAGATGGCGCCATAGCTGGCAGCGCTATTCTGATTGGTCGCCGCATTCAGCGTGGCGACCAATCAGAATAGCGTCGCGGTCTATGGCGCCATCTTTAAAATACACTGTACTCAGTGTATTTGAAGTATGGCGCCATAAAGCGCAGCGCTATCCTGATTGGTCGCCACGCTGAATGCAGCGACCAATCTAAATAGCGGCACGTTCTATGGTGCGATATTTCAAATACACTGTAGTAAGTGTATTTCAAAGATGGCGCCATAGAGCGCGGCGCTATTTTGATTGGTCGCCACGCTGAATGCGATAACTCGTCATGTGACCGGAAACTGCTGCCGGGATTATGACGTCATTGCAGGTCCTACAGATCCTCACTACTATTCACTACTAGTGAGGGCCTGTAGGACCTGCGGTGACGTCATAATCTTGGCAGTGGTTTCCGGTCACATGACGAGTTATCGCGAGAACTCGTCATTTCACCGGGAAACGCTGTCGGGATCACATCTCCGACAGGTAGATAGTGCTGGAAGCGTCGCTGGATGGATTAGAGAGGTGAGTATCGATTTTTTTTTATTTTTAACCCTTGATTTTACTTCATTTCAGTTCCGCAATGTGTGTATATACCTTGCGGAACTGAAATCGAACTGAAATCGAACATGACCTCAAACTGCCGAATTTAGAGCAAATTGTTCTAATTCAGAGGTCCCCAAATCCAGGCCTCAAGGGCCGCCAACAGTGCAGGTTTTCAGGATTTCCTTAGTATTGCACAGGGTTTGGAATCATTACCTGTGCAGATGATCACATTAGCACCTGGGAAATACTAAGGAAATCCTGAAAACCTGCACTTTTGGCGGCCCTTGAGGCCTGGAGTTGAGGACCTCTGTTCTAATTCGACGAACGACTCGAACAACGCCAAAAACAGCTCAAATTTGAGATTGGTGAGCAATTCGAGTCGAACACTGCTCATCTCTAATGATGATGGGGGATAGAATGGTATAGTGACGCCACCTGTGGTACCTGGTAATGTGGATACCAGCGCTGCGGCCGGCTGCTGAGGTGATGGAGGTGCAGCTCAGAGTAAAACAGCTCCCCACAGGTGGAGCTTTACCTCAGGGCAGAGGGGATGGATGAAGGGAGTCATAGTAGCGGTCCTGCTGTGAACTCTGCAGGCGGCGGTGGGGAAGCAGGCACACACACACAATAGTCTTTGGCTTCAGTACCTTTTTACTGTTGTCCGGTAACAGGCACGGTCCAGAAGGGTAACCAGGTGTCGGTGCAGCTTGGGGCATTCACCTTGGAGAGTTGTGAGGCCTCCTCTGTTAGTGTGCGCGTCTTTTTGGGGTAAGCTCTGCCTTTAGCTGAACCTGCCGCTACTTCTCCCTCTCAAGGTGTTGTTCCACAACTGACAATGAGGACCTCTCTGTGGGATTTCTATCCTCGGCTGGGTCCCTCGTTCTTTACTTGGTCAAGTTTGGATTCTTCTATTCGTTACTTCAGGGGGACTGGATCCTCCTGATGTGTCCGGACTATTCCTGCTACTATATCTTATCAGCAGTAGCGGACTCCGGTGTCCTGGTAACTAAAGGGTTCACAAGTCTGTTCCCTTCTTCTTGCTTCTCCCACTGGCCTCCATCCCTCTCCCTAGGGCTCAGCACAGCTGGTTCAGTGTCCCCTGGTTACTGCTCCAACCCCAATTATTAAATTACTTTTTTTACACAAATTTAGTTTTTTTTCTTAATAGATACTGCAGCAAGAAGTCTGTTGTGTTTCTTTATAAAATCCCCAAAACAATTCACGGTGATTTGCATTTTTATTCCAGGTCTCTACACTCAGAATTTTTGTTTTGTTTTCCCCCTTGTGTTTTTTTTCCTTTTGTGTTGCTTTATCATATAAATAATGTATTGATTGCTGTCCTGATCACATTTTATTACTATTTCCCTTTTATTTCCAAAGGCCCCTTTCACATCAGCGTATTTGTCCAGATCCGCAGCTGCCGCAAGTGCCGGATTGCGTCAATACCGCACTTGCCGCAAGCCCCATAGACAATGCATGGGGTTTGCCCGAAGTGCACCGCAAGTGCGGCCGTTAAGCAGCACATGCGGTACATGCGTTTTTTTGACTGGATCGGCTGGATCTGGACAAAAACTCTAATGTGAAAGGCCCCTAACAGAACATGAATGTAAGGTCTGCTAAGAATATTTTGAAGTTCTGTCAGCAGAAGGGAATTGCATAGAGGAAAAGGGAGACAATATAACACCTTCATCTTCTTTGCTTTGGTTTTATCCTTCTATGGGGACTGCAGCAGTCGACAATACAAAGTTGTATAGAGCGTTGTGACTTCATACATCATTCTCATTTGTAGTGTAAGACCCGATTTGTTCCCTTTTCTTTCCAGCTTCATCAATAAATTAATAATGTCTTCCTATGTGCTCCTCATACGTTAATAAAGTCCCCTTAGTGACCCTCCTAAATTATTATTGCCTCTCATATGGCCACTAAAACATTAATAATGTCCTCCTATGAGGCCTTATACAATAACAATGTCTTCTCATGTTGCCCTCATACCTTAAAAATGTCCCACTATGTTGCCCTTATTAATTATATACAAAAAAAATAATAATGCTGTGTGTATGACCATCATAAAATAATAATGCTCCCCTATGTTACCTTTATTAAATAATGTTCATCTATCTAGACTCCATACAGAAAATGTTGTGCACTAAGGGCTGGGGTACTCAGCAGCCTGGTTCACGGTGGCTGTGCCAAGAGCTCTTGCTCACATTAAAAGAGAAAATAAAAAATAGAGTAAAATTAACAAAAAGAAAAAAACAAAGAGTATTCTTAACGCCAGCTGAAGCTTCCAGCCACTAGGTGGACGGCACTGCATGTTTAACCTCAGGAGTTAGATGCTGTGGCAGTGAGATGGATAACCATCTTCATATGGGGTTGGCTCCTGAGAAATGAAGTGGAGATGATGGTGGTAGCAGTTAGGGCCCCTTTACACGTCACCACTGCGTGGTAGCAACTGCCTGGCAATGGGGATTTTTGTGCCTGTTGCCTTGAAATTGCTACGAAATGGCGGCGTGTAAATTGGGAAAGTTATCAGGTTTCCTGCAGTTGACTCGGATACCTGTTTCTGAGCCGTGCTCAAAAACCCAAGGCAACACAAAGGCACAATTGCCATGGTAGTGGCGTCTAAACGGGGCACAGGGATGGAATTTGCGTCACCTAATGAATTCCCAGGGGCGTGACACAGCCTCATGGATACCGCGCCCCATCAGCGATGATTGGGGGGGGCTACTGTGTAACCATTGGCTGTCCCTTCACAGGGCGCCATATTTAAAGAGCTATCCATTCACACTCCACAATTGGAATGGCGTCATGTATTAGCCAACCTTCCTACGCAGGCTGGCCAATCATGACACTATTGCGTTGTCCAATCAGCATATTAGCGTCATGGAATACACAACTCTGTCACGCCTATGTACTTGCGGCGCGAAAGATGTACGCCCATATTCCTTTGTGGATAGCAGCGTGTGAAGCAGCGAAGATATTCAACAGGAAGTTATCCGCAGGATCTGTCGGAACTTCCGGGGCACCACGATACCTCAGTTGACAACGCAATGGCGGCGTGTACATGCGGCATCAGCGATCGGTATCAACCGTCAAAAACGTGCGCATACATGTACGGTTGATACCTGTTGCTAGGCACAATGGCAGCGTGTAAAGGTACCTTTATGGTGAAGTGTGAGAATGCAGGAGGAAGGAAGGCACAGGAGACATTCTCGTGCAGTTCTTAATCTTTACCTTTTACTGTAGATGTTATCGAAGATCCAGTATACATGCACAACCAAAAATGTGGTCCAGTCCCTCTGGAAAGAACTGAAGTCCTCTCTGCTGGAGTGAGGTATTATGGCCTTCCTACTGGGTTTGGTCTTAAAGTTTCTAATTCACTCAAAGCACTCCTGTGCTGCTCTATGTGCGGTGGATACCCTCCAGCGGGGCAGGTGATGCAGACTCTGCAAGCAACTGCTATCACACAGGCTCTCTAGTCCTCTTTACTACTGTGGCCTACCTTGGAAAGGCCCACAAGTGTGGCCACTGGGCACAAAGACCAGCGACCTGCAGATTCTGTGGCCAGGTCTTGGAAACCTGGCCACCTAGGGCCTGGTGCCCTTACTGCAGTTTGTCCCTCTGCCTGGCCTCCCAGCCAGCTGCAGACTGAACTGTCCTTCATGCCTACCTCTCCCTCTCTATTCTAACTCCTTCCTCCAACCAGAAGAAGAGGTCTGCCCGGGGTGGGTCTCTTCCACCCTCAACTCTCTGGTTGGAATTTGGAAAGTGTTGGATGCTTTGAGTTTTCAGTAGTGGAGAACTCCTCAATTCTCTCCAGACTTGACATTGTAACAGTGGCGTAACTACCGCGGTCGCGGCCGGGCCTGCACCCCCCAGGGGGGGCCCCATGACCCGAGCTGACAGCCGGCCGCAGCGACCGTGATAGCGCCGGTCGGAGAGGAGGGAGGACGGGAAGTGAGAGAAAGCTCACTTCCTGCTGCTCTGCTCGCCTCTCCTCCTCACTGCGGATCGCGGGGTCAGGAGTACGGCGGCCGCGGTGAGTGCAACCGGCAGCAGACAAACACCTACAGCCCGCCCCCCGGTCCTCATGTGAGGGGGGGGGAGAACCACCCCCATCCCCCCCCCTCCCAGTTCTCATGTGAGGTGGGGGAAAAGGTGAAAAATTTCCAACAGCACCCCCCCTTCCCCCCGTCCTCACATGGGGGGCCCGGTGGCAGATCTTGCACCGGGGCCCGGGGCAAGCTAGTTGTAAACAATGCAGGACAACATCATCTGTGGCAGCCAGACCGCAGGGGCACCGCATAATAATGTCCTCCTATGTGGCCCCCTAAACATTAATAATGTCCCTCTATGTGGATCTCATCTGTGACCACTTTCGTTATGACATAGGTAATATGGCTTAGAAAAAGTGCTGTGGACCCTAAAACACATCTCCACGATATTCTTCACAGTAAAGTATTTCATTGTATTCTGAGACGTAGAGTACCCTAGGTTGCTGGGCTTTCATGACCCAGTAACAGACACTAGAGGCTGCTGAGTTTTACACCGGTGGGATTTTCTGAGGCACAGCAACATAGAGGATCAGGGACCTGCACTAAAGTAAGATTAACCACAAGATTTGCATTACCTGCCTGGCTGGAGGTACCCACAGCCAAGGAAGGGAAAACAGGAGAGCTCGCAAGCACCTATAAACTTTAACTAGAGAAACTCAGCAGGAAGGCCACTATACCTCACCCAGCAGAGCGGACTACAGTTCTCGCCAGACTAGCTGGACCACAAGCCTAGTGGTGTATGTAACTGTCGGGCCCACTGGGACGGGGGTACTCGGTACCGGACCGGTCTGCTACTGGGGAAGTCACGGGTGGTCCTGGTCCGGTCCGTGTCCCGGGCTCGGCAATAAAAGGGGATATTTACAGGGGTTGTCAGTCGTGACGCCACCCACTATATGCGGCCAGTGATGGGGCCGCCGCTGCTGCAGAACCTCTGGAGATGATGGAATAGCAGCTAGATGGGATAGTTCCAGTGGGAAGAACTGTGTTCCCCGGGGCAGTAATGGTTAAGTCTATTGTAGAATGTTCAGTACACTTACTGTGCAAACGCTGCAGGGATCTCTCCTCAATGCTGGTACTGGCAGGCTGCGCTGTGGCTCTGCAGGTGGAGGGCTTTCTGTAATCCTGTATGGAGAGAATCGCTTTCATGCAGAGACACAAGGGAGGTAATCTCAGAGTTTTCCGTGTTTACTCTCAGTTCTTCAGATAGTTCACAAGTCAGTTACAGTTCTTACAAAGTTCAAGTACACGGGCATACTCTCCCTCTCCGGGTTCCATTTACTCTGCAGCCAGGCCTCTCTATCTGTGACTCCTCACACTTTCTCTGTGTCCTTTCCGGGCTGTTTACATTCTCTGGGTTCACTTGGTGTGTGTAACGCCGGACAGTATGGCGGTGACTCGGGCCCTTGTGGGTCCTCCTCGTCGTCACTGAGCTGCCTGTCGTTTGGGGTAGGGGCCCTAACGTGTAGCTGTGGTCCCCCGTCGTGTTGTTTGGGGATTCCGGGTAAAACTATGGTTCCCTCTAGAGCCGACACTCTACTCAGCCCAGCCTCCAGCAGTCCTTCAATATGAGGCTCTACCAGGCTCCTTCCCTCTGCGTCTCTCAGTATAATAGGAGGGTTACTCCGCCTGCAGTCGGTAGCTTCAGCTGTATGTCTAGGGCCCAGGTCTCCCCGTCCCTCTCTTTCCTGCACACTCCTGGGGGTACTGGCTCCGGTTAGGCTTTCTCTCTCCTCCGGCTCACACTGGCTCGGTACAGATTCTGCGCTCCTTATGCCCCACTTTGCCAGAACGTGTGCTTCCTTCTGCTGCTCAGCTCAGCTCAACCTTCTGCTGTCTTTTGGCCTGTTCTTGGTCTTTGCTGTTCAGCTCACTATGGCCTCCTGAACTCCTTCCTCCTCCCCCTCACTATTTCTACTGTCAAGTCACCTGACTACGTGTGTGCCCAACCCACTCCTCTAAATCCACCACCCCTCGCTTGCCTAGAGTATCCAATCTTAGGGCTGGATGCTGCCATCTACTGTACGTGGGTTGTATGGGCTGTGAGGGTGTTGTTGTGCAACAATTGTCCTACCTGCCTGGCTGCAGTTCCCTTTTGTGGCCTCCTGGATGCAGGGGCGCCACATAACCTGGAACTGTTGCAATATCTACAGTAAAGGTAAAGAGCAAAAAGACTGTCTTGTGTGCCTCCTTTCCTCCTGCACCATTACTCCCACTACAACTCACACCATTACTCCCACTACAACTTCACCCCTGGGAACCAGCCCTGGTTGAGAAGGGTCTAACATCTGCACTGCTACACCACCTATCTCCCAGGTTAGCTTCTGCAGTGCCAGCCACCTAAAGGCTAGAAATCCCAACTGACGTCCCAAACTCTTATTATTTTTCTTTTGTTGGTTTTATTCCAGTTTTGCTTCTCCCCTTTTAAATGTGAACCAGGGCTACAGCACTGGGCGCAGCTATCATGATCCTGACCACTGGCCCAGCTGCTAGGTACCCCGGCCCTTTGTTCTCCTCATAGTCAGATGAGAAGTTCTGGAAAATTCATTTTATGTGTTCACCAGACTTTGCCTTTAGCATTTTCTCTGTAACTTGTTACAAATGTACTGGTAATCTTCCAGCCAATTCATCAATGTAGACATTGTGGGAGAATGATTTGAATTCCATGAAAAAGAAGTAAATACCAATAATTAAATATAACTATTCAGCCCTGAAAAATACCCAAATATAACAGAAGAACCCAACAGAAGATTTGTAAAATGGCTCATAAAATCATTAATTGTATGATAAAACATAAATATAGAACAAAAAAACACCATATATAAGTGACGTGGGGGCAAATCCTGAATATGAAATGTGATACCAATAACAAAAAGGGGCTTTCTACATAAATGACAATATACCGTATATACTCGTGTATAAGCCGAGTTTTTCAGCCCAAAATTTGGGCTGAAAAGTCTCCCCCTCGGCTTATACACGAGTCAATACGGGGGGGGCTGTGTCCGGGGCTGTGTCCGGGGCTGTGGAGGCTTCAGGAGGCGGGGGGGGGAGGCTGCTGTATGAGCGGCCCCGTCACGTGGGGCCGCTCATTAAATATGCACTGCTTTCCCCTGTCAATCACCGGCAGGGGGAAGCAGTGCATAACTAAATAAATCCCCCCCAAGTGCTGGCACCTGCCCCCCCTTGTAAGGGCCCCCCCCCCGATGGTTATATTACCATTCCGGACTTCTGATCCGCGCCGCTCCTCGCTGCTCCGTCCGTCTTCTACATCCCGGATCTCCGGCCTTCGCAGGCATGTGACGTCATCGCGCGGCCGGGGATCCCGGATGTAGAAGACGGACGGACGGAGCAGCGAGGAGCGGCGCGGATCAGAAGTCCGGAATGGTAAGAGAAGCGGGGGGGGCCCTTGCAAGGGGGGGCGAGTGACAGCATTTGGGGGCTGCTGGGGACCCCCAGGTGGCTGCTGGGGACCCCCTGGGGGCCGCTGTGTACCCCCAGGGGCTGCTGGGGACCCCCAGGGGGCTGCTGGGTACCCCCTGGGGGCTGCTGGGGTACCTGCTGGGGACCCCCTGGGGGCTGTTGGTACCCCCAGGGGGCTGTTGGTACCCCCAGGGGGCTGCTGGTACCCCCTGGGGGCTATTGGTACCCCCAGGGGGCTGTTGGTACCCCCTGGGGGCTGTTGGTACCCCCTGGGGGCTGTTGGTACCCCCAGGGGGCTGTTGGTACCCCCTGGGGGCTATTGGTACCCCCAGGGGGCTGTTGGTACCCCCTGGGGGCTGTTGGTACCCCCAGGGGGCTGCTGGGTACCCCCAGGGGGCTGCTGGGTACCCCCTGGGGGCTGCTATATGTACCCCTGGGGGCCTGCTGTATACCACTGGGGCTGCTGTATACTACCACTGGGGCTGCTGGGGCTCCTGTATACTACCACTGGGGCTGCTGGGGCTCCTGTATACTACCACTGGGGCTGCTGGGGCTCCTGTATACTATCACTGGGGCTGCTGGGGCTCCTGTATACTACCACTGGGGCTGCTGGGGCTCCTGTATACTACCACTGGGGCTGCTGGGGCTCCTGTATACTACCACTGGGGCTGCTGGGGCTCCTGTATACTACCACTGGGGCTGCTGGGAAATCTGTATACTACCACTGGGGCTGCTGGGGAATCTGTATACTACCACTGGGGCTCCTGTATACTACCACTGGGGCTGCTGGGGCTCCTGTATACTACCACTGGGGCTGCTGGGGCTCCTGTATACTACCACTGGGGCTGCTGGGGCTCCTGTATACTACCACTGGGGCTGCTGGGGCTCCTGTATACTACCACTGGGGCTGCTGGGGCTCCTGTATACTACCACTGGGGCTCCTGGGGAATCTGTATACTACCACTGGGGCTGCTGGGGAATCTGTATACTACCACTGGGGCTGCTGTATACTACCACTGGGGAGGCCTGTATACCACACTGCTGGGGTCTGTATACCTGTGCTGGGGTCCACCCTCGGCTTATACACGAGTCAATAGGTTTTTCCAGATTTTTGGGGCAAAAATAGGGGGGTCGGCTTATACACGGGTCGGCTTATACACGAGTATATACGGTAATTGATGTGTTAACAATATAGGGGTGCAAATATCAAATCCCAAATAAATACCATACTAGCATAGTAGTATGCGTAACTAATATACAATATATAAATAACTAGCTGTAGAGCAGGGCATTGCCCGGGAATCGTTACTAACTGTTCTTAGTTATAAGCTGAATGTATGTCTGTGTGTGTGCATGTATATTCACTATATGTATCAATCCTGCCCCCCCAACCCGCCCCATCCACCCATGCTCCCCCCCTCATCCCCCACCCCCACTCCGAAACTTCTCCTACCCCCAAACCTGCCCCCCCGCACACTACCCAAACCTGTAGCCCCAGCCCCCTAAAAAATGCCCCCCTCTTCCCCCTTAACCTGCACTCCTCTAAACCCCCCCAAATAAAAATGCCCCCACTGCACCCGCACCCCCAAACCTGACTCCCCACCTCCCAAACGGGGTGTGTGCGGAAAGTTTTTTGATTGTAGATGCAATAGTGCAAATTCCTTTACTGGACATACACACATAAATTTATTCACAAAATTTTGTGATTGTAGATACAACGGTATAAATTCCTTTAGTGAACATACATACATGCATTAATTTCTGTAATTCTTACCTCCCTTTCTTCCATGGCCCTTGAGAAAGCAGCTCTTGCCTCCCTTTCTTCCATTTCTGATCTAATTTCTGTAATTCTTGCCTCCCTTTCTTCTATTTCTGTAAGTCTTGCTCATTGAGGCATAATACAGCTTTTCTCTTAGCGTGTGACGACAATCATCCAGTCACATTTTTCTTCTTATGAGTCATGAGATCAGAATGATCAGGCAGTGACATGACACAGAATTTTATAAGCTAACATTCTATATTCCATTGTGACATCACAATGGAGGGGCATGGCTATGTGTAGTGGACGTGGCTATCTAGAGTGGGTGCGGCTTGCAACACAGATGGGTGTGGCTATGTGGAGTGGGATGGGCTATTTGGAGCAAGTGTGGCTACGAGGAGTAGGAGTGGCCATGTGGAGTTGGTGTGGCCATGTGAAGTGGGTGTGGTCATGTGGAGTGGGCATGGTAATGTTGAGTGGGCGTGGCCATGTGGAATTTGCAGGGCTTGCCACATACACACACACACACATACATACACTTAACTTTATATATTAGATAAAGTACAAAATAGAAATTTATATCAGTATGTTTTTCCTGCTCTAGCTCTACAATGGCATGGAAAAATATAAATTAACATCCAAAAATGATACTTAATTTGCATTACATCAACATAATGATCCAGGATGTATCATACATGTATTATACCCAAGTGTTAAAAAAACGGCACAGTAATGATCCATAAATTCATATACAGTGCCTTGTGAAAGTATTCGACCCCCTTGAACTTTTCAACCTTTTGCCACATTTCAGGCTTCAAACATAAAGATTTAAATTCTAATTTTTGTGGTGAAGAATCAACAACAAATGGGACACAATCATGAAGTGGAACGAAATTTATTGGATATTTTGTATTTTTTTAAGAAATAAAAAACTGAAAAGCGGGGCGTGCAATATTATTCGGCCCCTTGAGTTAATACTTTGTAACGCCATCTTTTGCGGCCAAATACTTTCACAAGGCACTGTATATGACCAATAAATCAAAGAAACATAATTAATTTGTATACTTTAATTTTGGGAACTGTAAACATACAGCAAATAGCAATCAGCAATGTAGGAAATAGAGGAAGGCAATGTAATAGTCCCAATACTTAATTAGTTCTTGTCCTACGGTCAGAAACTGTATAGAACTCTCTTACCATACATCAAATAACTATGTACTGTACATCACTTATACATGGTTTGTACTGATCCATAACTTTTATTATTAATATAGGATCCCTATGTGGCTTCAAAACATTTTACCCCTGGTGATCAATATCACCCTTCAGGTTTTTATTTGCATACTCTCCAGACAATACTATTGAAGATAGGGAAACACCATGGAGTAGGTTGCAATAAAGATACAATTTTATTCAATAAACATCCAGATAGTGACAGTAAAGTGAAGATAAAATGTAGGGGAACCCCCCAACACACATTGAGATTAAAACCATCGGTCTAGGGCTGTTACATCAAATCTCAGAATACACATCGATATCATCATAACACAATAGACCCGAGTCCAGGATTACATGTGTATACCAGGGAGATCAAACATCGAAGTGATATATCTAACCCAAGGCAAATTCCTGGTTCTAAGGACCTCAATGAATACAGTATAATGCCTATCACACCACATAACAGTATTTAAAGGATTCTATCCCGGCCCATAAAAATCAGCGCATAACCATCATCACACATCCCAGGAAGAAATAAACAGATTGGTCTTTTCATGTAGTCCCCAACACATGTTTCACCTATGACAAAGATAGCTTCCTCGGGAGAGAGGGTGCATAATTACCGCCTGTATTCACATGTATGCCAACTGCGCTGTTTAAATAGCATTCTCCTAATCAGCGTTCTCCCGAACGTCCGGGTTATGACATCATGCGTCTGCGCAGTAACAGTTCTCATACTTCTTATGCACGGCCAGAATCCCTGCTGCACTGCACATGCTCCCGGCCCGGGACGCGTCACCGTGATGACTGGGAATGCGCAGCAGCTCAGATACGGCCGCATAGGGAAGGAACTCCACTGCCAATATCTTCTATGGACCCATAAGTAAATAAATAAAGTACCTTGTACAGTATGTGTCTCGCCCCAGGTGAGGACTGTAGGGTTCTCAGAACCAGGCCCTCTTTTTTTTGTCTGAGGCTGTGGGGTGTCACTGTGGCGCAACCCGGTCCATGATCCCCTTATCGGGCAACTTCCCCTAGGCATAACAGCACAATCAGCCTCCTTCCTGATAATCACTCCCATGTGTTGCATTGGAGCATGCTCAGAGCATACCTGGGACTTTGCCAACATGGTGGCACCGTCCGCCCACACATAGTTGGTGACCACTTCCGGTCTACAGTGACACACTTCTGGTCACATGGTACACACGGCCCAATCAGGGATCGCTATATAAGATAAATAGCTGCAATTCACAGCACAACATGCTCCTGACCTCCATACAGACGCCCCACACAGACGGACACAGGTATTTGCTGCACTACTATTTCATCTATTCTACCTATAACCTGCCTGCCACAGCTACAATCTTTATCCTGGCACCTTATCTCCTAAATTCTAGGAGAGAGCCACAGGCCAGTGATAACAAAACTACCTGGTATGTACTTTCTCTGTCTTTAATTAAATCTGACAAAGATCCATCTATAATCCTCATCTTTTCTTATATACAGAAGGACATCTGGGACCTATCCTACTAATATACCCCCAACAGTACCTGCCTACATTTAAGTTATAACTTAGCTACAGTAACTAATATGCAAAATAGAATGAATGTACTAAGACCCCATATCTCACCCCTAGGCTACCAGGCAATCCTCATGTTCTACCCTGAACAGGAATTCCTTTTCTTCTTTGCGCCTGGCCACTCGAGTGTAACAGGTGATCCTTTTTCTCCTCCCTATATATCTTTTTATTCTAACATATCTTTGACTTTATTACCCTTATACCATCCATTCCTTTTCTTTTCTTTCTCCAGTTCCAGCTACATATGAAAAATAGGTCTCATCCCCTTTAAGTCAATCTGGCAATCTGTCTAACAAGGTACCTATATCTACTACCATTCACTCAGGAGTGAGGAGTTTCTTAGACTAATGCACCCTCTATACATTTCTATGCTACCTTCCAAAAGGCAGATAGTATATCCTAGAATCTGTTTCCAAACATAACGAAGGGGACGTGATTACTACAGCACCAAGTAGGTGTATATAACAACTCTTTTAATACTATCCCCTCTTCACAGATATGCATATTGATTCAATCTTCTTCCATAGAGCGACAGGATTCATCCTATACCATTATTGAATTTCATCCCTCTTCATTCTGTCTTCCAGTAAGACACTTGAACCCTCTTCTCTCTTTGGATCTTCTTTATGTTCCCCATCCTACAAGCCCTCCCATCTCTCCTCACGTCCTGCCTCTTTTCACTTTCTCATCTCGCCCTATCCTTCTCTAAGCAATATATTCCTTCCTTTACTCACTCTTTTTCTTCCTTTCCTCTTTGTTTCCTTACATAGAACACCAAATATGGCACTTCACTATATGCACTCTCACTATTTTGTTTTCACTTATCCCCGAAGCTACATATAGAACACCGGAGGCTCTAAACCATTACCCTGTTTTTTTGCTATGTTATAATACTGTTATTGAAGAACTATGTGTAATACTCTGGTTTGTATGATTTTGTATATAGATTGTTCTCCTGACGAAGGCTCGTGCCTGAGCCGAAACGTCGTTTTTTTGGAAACTACACACTTTGCAAATTAAAAACCTGAAAAACAACTACCATTTTCCTCTTTCTAAAACTTTATACTGTTTCACTCTTTTCCCTTTAGCACCTAATTAGTGGTTGGGCTTGATGCTATACTACCTAAGACGAGCCTAGCGTGGCTCCTGTCTCTAGGATGTCTTCCACAGTCCTCCCAGGAACTGAACTGCGTGACCCTGCCCCCAGACCTGAATTTATAGGAGACCTGCCCTGAACCAGAGCTTTAGTGCTCCCCATTCTGGCCTGGAGTTGGGAAGGTGTTGTGTGCGTGTGTGCTTTACCCCAGGTGGGTGCCTTCCCTTGCTTCCAAGCTTTAATGTGGCGCCCCTGCGACCAAGTGGCCACAGGGTGAACTGCAGCAGGGATAGGCAGGACGGTCACTCCACACAAACACACACACACACTCCGACCCTGAGCCAGGCGAGGGGTGGCGGGAGTAGCTTAGTATGGGTGGGAAGAGAGAGAACCCGGACAAAGGGATGGAGGAACTGTCGTAAAAGACAGGAACACTAAGTTGAAGGTAGTGATTCCCTGGAGGGTGAGGAAGAGAGAAGCATCACCAAGCCAAGACACCCTTCAGCTGAGTACTGACCGAGACAGACTGAAAGAACAACGGGGCCTGGCAGCCTGTACCACTGATGGCCGGCTGGGAACCCAGGCTGTGTCCGTGGAGAGACAAAAGGAGCCAGGTGAGCACGACTAACCCGGGTCACTGGTGGCTGGGTCAGAGAATCAGAGTGCCGGCTCTATAGATGTGGCCGGGAACGCTTCAAGCCCCTAACCACAAGACAACTGGTGTGGTGCGGGAACTATATGTCCTGAGATCCAACAACCGGTACGGAGTAGGACAAAGCCATCGTACTGGAGCTAGTGACCCAGAGTGTGGGACAGATCACTACAGAGCCAGTGACGGCCGGACTAAACCCGTATGCGAGGGAGAGGAAGGAGAAACAGAGGGTCCAAAAGGTACCCTAAGGGTGAGTGAAGCAGAGGAACCATCCTGGCAGCAGTGAGAATCTGAGTCCGTGGCTGTTGTGGGGATCGGTCCACAGCAAGTGTAAAAAGAACTGTGAAAGCTGAGCTGGTGTGTGTTGGAGTAAAGTACCCAGTCAACTCAAGGTTGTGTGAGACTGTTATCTGAAGTGTGTTTAACCAGGGCTCGCCTGTGGAGCTGTTACTGACTGCTTCAGCTGCTTTGTAAGAGACAGAGACAACACGCGCCTGCTGAGAGTTACTCTGACCCCTGCACGTGCTGGCTGGATGAGCTGCAGAGAAAAGATACATGCAGCATCCTGGGCACGCAGCATCCCTATAACCGTCCGTGGCGCAGTTACCGGGCTCTTCGCAGTGAATCAGTGATGAAGCGAAGTTTATCAATTCATTTTTCCAGTATAGTATTTACTGAGTTCATTTGTCACATACACATTTCTTAGCTGTACAGACAATCCTGCATTTCATGTATTAGCTTTTTAAAGAGCAGGCACAGACTGCAAAATAAATTACAAAAGTCGTACTGCATGTTATTCGGTGCCCGATCTCAAAATTACGGGCCCCATCTGAGATGAAAGTGGGTAGCACAGTCAATGTTTGCACATGAGAGACAGTGACCACATGGGTAGTAACCCGGCACTGGACCCTGGGGTCAAAAGGGAATACAATATGCGGCACGTACTGGCTATCCACAATGATATCTCTCAGATTCCTGGCCCTCCTTATTGTCATCAATGTTTTTTCTGAGATACACTTGCGTAATACAAGGTCTGAACAAAGGACGGACCAGTATTTCTCAAAAATGGAGAGCATTGAACTCCATTTGTGGTTGAATGTGCCTATAAATCTTGTCTTGGGGCTCTGCTCCTGTTTTTTAGGAGCATAGCCCAAGAGATAGTTTCTCAAGGTGCCACGTGCCCTCCTTACGCATATGTGTGTTTGAATAGCTCCGATCTTTAAATCTTTGCTTCAAGTCCTCTGACTGATATTCAAATCTCTCATTGGTCGAGCAGATTCACCTCATCTAAGGAACTGGCCAGTGGGGATGGCGCGAATGGTGGTCTCATTATGTGCAGAAGTTGCAGGCAGATAAACGTGTTAACGGACGGTATGCATCCGCCGAACCCCACCATATAAATAGGAAGTCGTCTATGTAGCGCATCCAGCACGGCACATGGGTGCAGTCCTCCACGCCCCGTCAACAAATATCTCCCTCTCCCAAAAACCCGGGAAGCAGTTGTTGTATGCGGGTGCACAGGCCGTACCCATTGCAGTGCCCCGCTCCTGCAAATAGATGATGTTCTTAATGATGAAACAATTATGGGTTTAGGGCAAAGCGGAGCAAGTCCTGAACCAATACATCCACCTCATGATCCACACCCCAGTCTCCTGGAAGAAGAGAAGCCTCTAATCCATGTCTATGGTCAATATACGTATAGAGAGACCAACAGCATGTCATGTTCTACAGAGATGCCATCAACCCAATTCAGGATGACCGGTGTGTCCTTCAGGAATGAGGGCAAGGTCTCAACCAGCGGTTTCAGATGGTGATCTATGAATTTGCAAATTGGTTCATTCAGACCCCCAATCCCTGACACAATCGGGCGTCCTGGTGGATCAAGGGTATCTTTGTGGACTTTGGGCATCAAATAAATTGTGGCCATTTGGGAGCACTGCACGAAGAGGCCATCTCTCATTTTCTTGGTAATGATTCTATTCCCTGCCGCCCATCTAGTATGTCGTCAAGTTCAATCATATATTTTGGTAGAGGATTACAGGGAAGCCTTTTGTAGGTGTTTTTATCCCTTACATTGTCTTAGGGCCTCCTTCTCGTATTTTACTGATGGCCAAATAACAATGTTGCCCCCTTGTCCACTTTCTTTCTAACAATAGCTTTAAGATCTTTTAATTCCTCAGGGCATCTCTATGTTTATGTGTCAAATTAACAAATCTTTGGCGACATGAGACCGCCCTGTGTTCCTCCAACACTAGATGTGTAAACATGTCTACCGCGAGGGAAATCTTTTTGACTTAGGAAGGAGTTTCTTAGGGAAAACACTTACACTGTTTAGAGATTCAGCTTGGAGGCCCTCCAGCGCAGAGAGGGCTTCGGTTTCATTAGGTGTTAGGGGTCCTGATGTGATTCCTTAAAGTGCAGCTTACTCAAGAGCATCCTTCTTGCAAATAGGTTGAGATCCTTCAATGCGGTGAAAACGTTAAACAAGTTGATGGAAGCTAAGGTTAAAACTAGGAACAATACTTCAATCTAAGTATCCGAGAGCAAGTGTGTAGACAAATTAATCACCTGCATTTTGGTTGTTGCCATATTTGCTCTGGCCCTGCCCCGCTCCCTCCAGCCATCACAACTCTCTCACCAGGCTCGGGGTTTGCACCACCTGTATTCGCAATGTTACGCTGTCTTGAGGACGATATTGAGTGTGATCTGCGCCTGGAACCAAATCTACCCCTTCTTTGTGTGTTTTTCCTTCTATAGGCCTTGTCCTCCTCTCTGTCCTGAAAGTCCTTCTTGAATTTTTTAATTTTAAACTCCCTGACTTCCTTCTCCCATTTTGTCAGATTTTTTGAAGTTTCCTCATTGAACCTGGTGAGCATATCTGATGAAGACCTTACTTTTATTTTAACCTCCAAGGCCTCCAACTTAAATTCAAGATCCGTCAGGATGGTGGTGTCGACCTCAACCAATAGGCCCATAAAGCCTCTAGAAAATGTATCTGCGATAGTCTCCCATTTGGTTTTCAAGTCCGCATAATCCACGTCAAAAGATGGGAAAACCTGGATAAGTAGGTCTTGAGGAATGAGATCATTACCTATAGCTATTTAACAACTAGCTGAACCTCATTTTACATAAAATTTCCATATGAAAGATCTATAGATCTACTTACATAATCATGAAGTTCCATCTGTCATCAACTTCCAATCCGATGTCCCCGTACCACACACCAGCGGCAGCCATATTTGCACACTCAAGTGATGGGTGTGCAAATATGGCGCATGTTGGCTGTACTGGCCTGTTACACAATACTGCTAGTGGTGCCACCAACAACCAAACCCAACACCACCCAAAACCGATGCCAGGAACACACCGCTGCTCATGCTGCCCACAGCCTGCCGTCAGACATCACCACTGAATGACTAACTAATCCCGCACCTACCTGGCATGGGTACACACAGGCTCAGTTAATCATGCCACCGCCATCTTTGAACATACATGTGACCAAAGATGGTGGTGATACGCAAAGGGGTGTTCAGAAAGGGGGCACAGAGAGCACACTGGGGGGCACAGAAAGGTCATAGGAGGCACAAAGAGTGCACAGGGGGCACAGAGAGTGCACAGGAGGCACAGAAAATGCACAGGGGGCACAGAGCGCATAGGAGACACAAAGCACACAAGGGGGCACAGAGAGCACACTGGGGGGCAGGGAGAATGCACAGGGGGCAGAGAGAATGCATTGGGGCAGAGAGAAAGCATTGTGGCAGAGACAGTGCACAGAGGGGAGGCAAGAGCACCCAGGGGCACAGAGAGAGGACACGGGGGCATAGAGAGCATACAGGGGGCACAGAGCATACAAAGGGGCACAGAGAGCACACGGGGTGTCAGAATGTGTGCACAGGGGGCAAAGAGAGTGGACAGGTAACATAGTAACATAGTTTTTATGGTTGAAGAAAGACTTTGGGTCCATCTAGTTCAACCCATAGCCTAACATGTTGATCCAGAGGAAGGCAAAAAATACCCCATGTGGCAACACTAAGCTGCACATTGGGGAAAAAAATTCCTTCCTGACTCCAGATACGGCAATCAGACTAATTCCCTGTATCAACGCCCTATCAAAGAATCTAGTATATATAACTGGTAATATTATAGTTTTCAAGAAAGGCATCTAGTCCCTTCTTAAATGTTAGTAGTGAGTCACTCATTACTACATCATGTGGCAGAGAGTTCCATAGTCTCACTGCTCTTACAGTAAAGAATCCATGTCTGTGATTATGATTAAACCTTTTTTCTTCCAGACGTAAAGGATGCCCGCTTGTCCCCGTCTCAGGCCTAAGAGTAAATGTGGCGCCCCGCAACGAGTGTGTCACAGGAAGGTATTGCATCCCAGCCCGAAGATGTAATATCTTCCGTCTCAGTGATGAAATAGTTAAATCCAGAGCTCCATGTACCACATGCACCACTCAGAGGTAGAGGACCAATCAGGTCCTGGTGGGAGGAGTGTAAGGTGTAGTGTGGGGAAAGTTAGGAGAAGAAGTGAGAGGAGAACGAGGAGAGAACGTGGAAGAGACAGGCTCAAGGACGGAGGTCCAGCCAATCTAACCGGGAGGGCACCAACAAATGGTGACCCAGACAAGAAGGCGGGCAAATTGCAACTAAGCAACGGGTTTGGTTTGAAGACACCCATGCTCCAGTCCTACCGGACACCAGTTCCGAGGCAGACAGTCGTCCACCGCTGTCCTGCAAAACCGGAGTGACGGAGTAGCTTTTTAGGAGCGCCTCACTACAGCCGCTAACCCAGCAGTCTTACCAGCGAGGTACCCACTATTGGGACTCAGGACCCTCTACAGCCCAGTAGGAAACCCGGCTAAGGTAATCCGCAGAGATTCTCCCAGTGCCCTGATCTGGTGCACTAAGTCAGCGACGGCAACAAGAATGGGACAGATAGTAACGGAGGAACACTGTGGAGCTCTGGACAGAGGCTGTTCATCACTGGGAGCACCCGGTCCGTTAGCTAAAGAACTGTATACCATGTACTGCACCGAACTTACAGTAAAGACCCGTTACAGAGGAGCATCGTGTCAGTGCAATTCTTTCAGAACTTTTATTAACCCTTGCTCATAAAAAATGACCAAGCTGCCATATTCCATCCAGTGCAGCTCCTGGCCCAGGGAAATCCTGCTCATCCTGTGGGGAGCATCCCATCTCGCTGCCGCACATCCCCCGGAGGCCCAAGCAGCGCCGTTGCCATCACCGGACTCCCACAGGTGGCGTCACAAGACAATCAACATTTAATCCCAAATTCCATATCCTTTTGAATTGACCACTGGGCCCCACAGACTCAGGCGCGGAACCGTGACAAGTGAAGCATCGCCTGAGACCTGCGAACCGGCAACAGTGAGTCAAATCTGGCGTCTACAAACAGGATACGAACAGGCCCGTGTTTAACGGGTATTGTGTGCCTTACAGAACTTTTCCCACCCTTTCCACTGGGCCAAGATGGCGGGTCCCGCCATGTGAAAGACTATGTGCTGGCCCACGGGCGTGCCTCCGCCTCTCGTCGTGGAGGGCCATGGCAGAGGTGCCAAAATCCTTGTCCGCCCTGATTGCTGGAAACAACCAAGGGGGCGGGCCAAAGACTTCAGCCCACCCATGGACTTCAAAACAAAAAGAGATAAGATGTGGCAGGGTCTTGGCAGCAAGCTCGACTTCGGAACCTGTACCGCCCACGACGGGTGTGGTTCCTACAAGCAGAGCAATGACTACTCTAAGACTCCGCGAACTGATGAGAGAGGTGGAGGAGGAAGCTCGAGCCGCCATCGGCAACCCCAGACCGGGTCCCGTTCTCACTATTAACGGGGACCCCGAGTTTTGGGAGAATGGTGTGGTGCCGCCACGGCGTCTAACCCCGACAACGATGTCCGCATCCCGCTACAAAGCTGCCGCCAAGACCGGCTTCCAAACAACGCCGCGATCCAGTGGGATTATCTCCCAACGACCCGTCGTTCCGATGATGACGAACGCTAGCGACGCAGAGCCGAGTGGTGGATACAGGAGCAAGAGAATGTACGGGTCCGAGCTGAGGCCCGTCGCCAGCCGCCACTACCGAATGAACTGCGTAAACGAGGTATGGTCACCACTTTCAATCTGGACAACAGGTGGGGTTTTGCCCGGGAGAGGGGGGTGTATGAAAAGATATTCATATCCCGCAGGGATGTTGAGTCCCACCTTCCAAAGGGTCACCCCAACCGAGACCTGTATCGGGGAGAGATAATCTCTTATGAACGCCATGCCGGGCCCCAGGGGTGGTTTGCCCTCCGGGTCCACAAGTGTGAGCCTATCGCGCAAAGACAACTCTTTAAATAACCCTGTTTCGAAACTTTGAAAAATAACTTTTCTTTTGAGGACGCTCTCCAGTTTAATTGTGTGTCAGTAAAGCGGCCCGGCGGTAAACCTGGACGCTGCTAAAAGACGGTGACACTGCCGGCCGGGTCCGCAATAGTTGACCGATTCTGTTTAATAAAAGCTTTGAAACGTTTTAAGATAATGTGCCTCCCGGACAAATTAAGCCAGCTTGAATGTTATTAATAAAAGTGTTATTTCCCTTTATGTTTACAAAAATACAAAAATAATTCCTCTGTACTGTTCGGGTTCCGTGACACTTGGGGACAAGTGTAATTTCCCAAGGGGGAGTGTGGCGCCCTGCAACGAGTGCATCACAGGAAGGTATTGCATCCCAGACTACTACGAGACAATCAACATTTAATCCCAAATTCCTTATCCCTTTCAATTGACCACCGGGCCCCACAGCCTCAGGCGCGGAACCATGACAAGTGAAGCATCGCCTGAGACCTTCCTGAGACCTGCGAACGCGGCAACTGTGAGTCATAAAGAGATCATTAAAAAGGTGGGCAGAGAGAGCACACAGTTGGGCAGAGAAAGTACTCAGGGGGCAGAGCGAGCGCACAGGGGCAGAGTGAGTGCCCAACGGGACAGAGAGAACACACAGGGGGTTCAGAGTGAGCACACAGGGGAACAGAGCGAGCGCACAGTGGGAAAAGAGAGCACACGGGGGTAGCGAGTGATGGGTGAGCAAATAAATTGCCCACTGTGGGTACTGGCACATCGCATAGTTCCACCAGTAGTGTCGCAACTGCCATCACCCAAAAATGCCACAGCTGCCGCTGACACATCAATTCCTGAATAAGTGTGCATGTATATACCCGGCATACATGCACTCTTACTCAGGTGGCTACTATCTTTGGACACCTGGGTATACAAAGATGGTAGCAGCGGGACCAGGTGCGCCCATGTGCACTTACTCATGCCGCTGCCGTCTTTGAACACCACAGGATGGAGAGAGCATAAGGGGGAGAGAAAAAGCACAGCAGGATGAGCGCACAGTTGTGTAAACAGAGCACATGGGAGTTAGAGAGAGCACACAGGGGGCAGAGAGATCACATAGGGGAGGGGCAAGCACCCAGGGAAGAGACAGAGAGCGCATGGGGGGAGACAGCTAATAGGAGAGAGTACAGAGGTGAGAAGATATCACAGGGGGAAGAGAGACTGCATACTGGGGGAGAACACACAGGGGAAGATAGCTTAAAGGAGAGAGCACCTGAGGGGAGAAGAAAGCATAGAGGGGAGAAGACAGCACAGGGGGAGAGAGCGTGGACAGGGAGGAGAGACAGCCGATGTGCCCAGCACCACAGAGTCCGCCTCCACATCACATAAACACCCTCCCATCAAATAGGGAAGGGGCAAGCGCCCAGGGAAGAGACAGAGAGCGCATGGTGGGAGACAGCTAATAGGAGAGAGCACAGAGATGAGAAGATATCACAGGGGGGAGAGAGACCGCATACTAGGGAGAGCACACATACAAGATAGCTTAAAGGAGAGAGCACCTGAGGGGAGAAGAAATCACAGAGGGTAGAAGACAGCACAGGGGGAGAGAGTATGTACAGGAAGGAGAGACGGCGGCTCGCTATGCCCAGCACCACAGAGCCTGCATCCATCATGACATAAACGCCCTCCCGTTACATTAGCATTGGGCCCACATCTAGTCTTATCTATAACATTATAGCTTATCCTATTACACATATTACATCATACAATATTCACATTACAATTCATTAGTGTAGTTGGTTGGTGTCTTTGAGGAGGAACACAATTTTCAGTCCACCCCCTTACATGGGGGTCACACTGCATTGGGTTCCCCATACTTTGACAGGATAGTTGAAGGGGGGAAACATGGCTATTGTACTGTGCCTGTGGAGGAATTTATTGTGGGGATCATACAGTGTTTGGGGGGATCTTTTGGTGGCATCATACTTTATTGGTGCTTTGAATGGGAAATCTAGGGGCTTTAATAAGAGGAAAATCAGTTTATTAGGGCTGAAAAGTTGCGAGATATGTTTGTATGTGACCCAGCTGAATATTTTTTGGGGGGACCAATTACAAATTCTGCTATGAGGCCCCTTGATTTCTATGTACGCCCATAACTGTATCCATTGTAAATTTTACATATCTTCACGTAAAATCTGCTAATTTAGGTTAAAGTTCTAATAATTTTCTTCACAATAAAAATATATATTTCTGTTTTATGCCGTTGCATCTTCCTAGACGATGTTCAAGGCCCTGTAGGGTGTTTTAGTAAAGTACATGCGCTTTTCAGTTACTGAAAAAGATATGACCTTGTGATGTACAATGGTGAAAACTGCGCACAGCACAGAGACTCGTGACTTTCATCTCAACTGAAAAATAACCTAAAGTCATTGTAATGAAGTAACAGAAATTATCCTATAGTAAGATTATCTCTAACGATAGATTTAGAATTTAAGAAAAGCATTCCCTTAAAGAGGACCTGTCACTCCCCTGGTGCTTTCAAAAGTGAGTTGGGCCCGGTGGCTGTAAGGCGCATGCGCGTGACTGAACAGCAGAGGCCGCCCTGCTAATGCTTATGCTGCATACAGCCACCGGGTCCCACTCACCCAAGCGCTGTGCGGCTGCATGACGTCACAAGCAGCAAGAGCACAAGAGAAGGGCAGACCCAGAAGAAGAGGAGGCGGCAGCAGACACATAGGGGGGTGGAACACACAAGGAGGAGGCAGGGAGGACTGTGCCAGGGGCGAGGACCTCTTAATCAGATCTGACCCACGGGACCTCTTATCTGTAAAGTTTGCAAAGTGTTTTTTTTTCAGGGTACATGGGGGCCAGAGCCATAGTATACAGCTTCCCTGAATGCAGCATACACACTGCATTCAGTGGTGCTGTCACTTTTGAAAGCACCAGAGGGGTTACAGGTTTTCTTTAACAAAAACATCCTCTCTTCTATACCTTAGATATAAAAAGTACAGGCTTTTGTAATGTAAAAAAATTACACCAAGAAGAATCATATCAGAGGGAGAAAGGTCAAAAGTATAGGCCTCTAGTGCAAAGCTGGTGAAGACATAGCCCAAAAAGATTGGCATCAACAGGTGGTCATAATAAGTATTGACCCAGGGACTCACGAGGGATGAATATGAATGTGTGTCACAATATTCAGATTTTGTTAGGACTTTGGATTTTCTATTGGCATTCTATGTGTCTTGCCTCTTTACAAGATGGTATCCGCTGCTTCGCTCTTGTACATGTGATCCTCCTCTCTGCCATTATAAACCTCAGCATACTGTCTAGCCATGTTTTAGGATTCAGTTGAATTCCTGGCTACCTGCTTCCTGTGATCCTCAAGTGAACCTCCTATGGTATTCCCTCCGGCTTTTCCTGTGTCTGCAGACCTTCTCCAGCTTCCACACCTGCTCAGTGCTTCTCCTGCAAACCAGCTTCTGTGCTGTGTGTTTCAGACTTAGCTTCAATCTGTCTGCCCTGTGATATGTAAGCCCTGTGTGCCTGTAAGATTTGCAGCTTCCCTGTCAGTTTTGTGCAGTTGTAGTTTCTCTGGACTTTGTGGGACTTGTTTTAAACTGCACTGCACAGATTCACGTTTAGGACTTGTTTTTGTGACTACCTTTTCCAGGCCTTCCTGGGAGTTACTAAACTAATGGACTATTTCTGATGTAAATTGCTTCTAAAGAGACTTTCCTGTTTGTTGCCTTTTTGATGAACTTGTTCAGTTGCTGCATCTGACATTTATTAACTGCCTTGTGTGATTATTACAGTCTTGCTCACCTTTAAACTTGGTCTCAGAGTGTCTGTGCTCTCATAAGCTATTAGATTCCTGAGGAAATCCTTACAATATCTTAGATTTATATACCATATATGTTAAATATATACAGTAGAAATCCATATATCATTTCCTTTATGTTTCACAAATACTTGCTACTTATTGTTGGTATATAACATATAATCCCAATAAAATACATATAGGTTTATGAGTTTAATGTGAAAAAGGTAGAAAAGTTCAAAGGGTATGAATACTTTCTCAACGCACTATATGCTTTTTCACCTGTCTTTTTTTTTTTGCAGAAAAGAAAGAACCTAAGACATATTCTACTTTGTTCCATGTTGGTCCAATTATTTTTGATGCTGTATGACAGGAATCTAGCGATCATTCTGTGGCTGCTTGTAAATGCTGATTCAATGTGCGACCGACCTATACTAGGTGAGAACAGCGCGTTATTAGTTACTGGATGTAACAATTGTATAAATTATTACTATGGCCATATCCATTTTTTAAGACCAAACCTTCAGTAAACCCCATACTCCTGAGGAAACAGGGACAGTGATACTCCTAGGGTTTACATGGTTTCCTGTCTAAGGCTTCAGTCAGACATTCATATTCACATACAAGTTCAAGCCATGTTTTTACAGAAAGAATATGCAATTTGTTTTCTTCATAGAGGAAGAAGACGAACTCTAGCGCCACCTATGGAAGTAGCAAAGTCAAATATCGACCCTTTAAAGGGAACCTGTCAGCTGGTTTATGCCCCCCAGCTATCACTATCTGTACCTGTAGCTTTATAATGCCAGTCTAATCATCCCTGTCTGACCTCATAATGTAATGTCAAAGGTGAAAAAAAAGCATTTATACACTTATATTTTCTTATGTAATGAGGCAAGTCAGTCACCAGCTTGGAGGACGGGGACTGATTGGCAGGTTAATAGTTAACATTTCAGCCTTAAGTTACAACATGTTGGGAGACCTGATGTGATGTCATAACCATGTGACTATAATAGACGGAGCTCAGTCCCAATAACATAATATGAGTTTGCTTGCTTAGCTCCACCCACTATGGTCACATGATCTCTACATCACACAGGTCCTTTAGCCATGCAAGTTAATAGTGAGTTAACTATTATTCTGCCAGACCGTCTACCTCCTCCAGGGTGTAGACTGAAATGTAAGTGTGTCCTTTCACATTATACTATGAGCTCAGACAGGGATAATTAGAATAGTACTATGAAGCTGCAGGTGCAGGCAGTGATAGCTGGGGAGGCATAAATCACCTGACAGGTTCCCTTTAACAAGTCTTGTCATAGGATTAAAACCAGATCAGAACCTTAATTTAGAGACATGGTGTTTTGGGTATGGCTCCTCATCAGCGCAAAGTATGAGATCTGATCTTGCTGTGTGAGAGGCTAAGTGGGGTCTAAGGGGTAAGCTTTTATTCTAGAGAAGTGACATGCCAGGTCTGGCATTCCAGTCTGAGGAGACTTAAGGGGATGTCACACGCGTCAATATCGCTGTCAATGTCGCTCGTACGTCACGGATTTTCAGTCGCTCGAGCGACATAAAAGTGACGCAGGAGCGACATTGAAGCGTGTGTCCAAGCGATGCAACCAGCGATATGTCGCTGATCGCCGATCGCAGGTTTCACTGCCAGATGTAAAACCTGTCGCTCATCGCTCAGTAGACCTTGTGCATCGCTGCGTGTGACACTAAACTCAGCGACGTATTTTCTATTTTGACACTGTACAAGCGACTAAATAAAATCGCTCGCAAGATGGCGACATCACCGCATCGCTGGGTCATATTGACGCGTGTGACATCTTACCTGCGATAATTCCACATCGCTCAGGCGATTAATAATTTGTGACCCATGAGCGATATTGCGGGCGACATTGACACGTGTGACAGGCCCTTTATAGCCACAATGGTCTCCTGTAAAATTGCACATTGAGATTCTGGTTTGTTTTCATTGGTGTACCGCCAATGGTGTGAGACCATGTGGCAACTATGAGACCCATGGGTCATGGGGCACCTGTGCCAACACAAGCATTAGGCCACCCAATGCACTTTTAATTGTACTCTCCCGCTGTGCCTGCGCTCTGACATCTCAGTACAGCGGTGCGCGATTGTGGCACCCCTGCAGATCCAGTTGCCACAGAAATACTACACCCCAGTTAGGGTGTAGTATCCCACTCTCGGGTAAGAGGGGTACAGACCGGTACCGAAACACCCAGATTGTAGTGGGGCTGGGTGGTGAAGGAAGTTGTAAGAGGGAGCACTTGGGAAGGAGTGAGGTCAGGAAGAACGCACGTAGAGGACATGGCACACGTGACAAAGGGTATAAATAGAGTGGGGAATATCTAGAACACAAAAAAGACAGTTGTACAGCAGAGAGGAGAGTTGCTGCAGAGAGAGAAAAGGGAGAGTGAAGCAGCTAGAGTCGAGCTGGAGGGAAGCTAGAAAAAAAGCCTGTCACAGAAGGAAAAGAACTTGAGAGAAGTGTCCAGAGGCCAGACTGAGGATCAGAGAGAGAGAGAGAACTAAGTAGCTCCAGGAGAAAGAAGAGGTCCTAGAGACACGGGAAGTGAGCAATCCATCTGTGGGGACCGAATCCATTGTGAGGCGCAGGCAAGTGGAGGGACCAGGCCGAAGACTAGGGGCACCAGGAACCTCAAGACTAGTGAAAAGACAGACCAGGCTCAGCTAGCCATCCAGAGACTGTGTGGCACTTCCATGGTGACACAGTCGACAACCACGCACATCTATTATCAAACAATTAATGTTTATTTATTTTCCTCATCTGCATCTTGTACTTTTCTGTGGCCTGTGTCCCCCATATGCTCTCCCCCTGTGTGCTGTTTCTTTCCCGCAATGCGATATTCTCCCCTTGTGTGCTCTCTTATTTGAGCTGTCTCCCTCTGTGCACGTTCTCTCCCCCTTCTGCACGCTGCCCCCTGTGCACTCTCTCTTCTCCGTGTGCTGTCTCTCTCCCCCTTGTGCACTCTTTCCCTCTGTAAGTTTTATTTCCCCTCTGTGTATGCTCTTATCTGCTGAAAAGGTGGCAACCATAGGGCTAAGGGGAGATACTGCAGGTTAACCCCTAAGAAAAGCCCACAGTCACTGGCTCAGAGCTCTGTGTGGTGAGGCGCAAGGCAAGGTTAGCATAGTGTGAAATGGCAGAGAAAGGACAGAGAAGGGGTGCCAGTTATGTGTCATCCTCCTATCTGTGAGTAGCTGGATCCCTGCCTCCGAGAATCCAGTGCAGTTATACAAAGACTGTGAGTAAAAGAACTCAAGATTGCAACCCGCTGTGTCTGTTAACTTTCTTAACGCATCATAAGCACCAGAAACACAACTACCAACTCACTTAGGTACCTCAAGCTGCCCTGGGGGTCAGTCGTACCAGTAGAGGGCTTAACAACATTGCTGCCTCCAAACCATTGGCTCCTAGGAGAACTGTCTTGCAGCGGTGGTCATCTATAGCCGCAACCTGCTGGTGGCGTCACGTAAAATTAATAAGTATCCCCAAGTCCAGTCATCCGTACCCAGAATAAACCCTCCATGCCAGATAACCGTCCCTAAGAGAGACAGCCACCCACACCGAACTTTTACTGGCACCGCCAGGGTCACGAAGCCGGGTCTCGGTCCATATGATCCCCGTCATGAAGCCTCAAAGCCCAATTCTGAGTATCCTAAAGCTCTGGAGGGGCGTGTCACAATAACGTCATCACTGTTTGTTACTGTATTTAGGTGTACAAAGTGTGGGACACAGCAGGGGAGGCCAAAGCAGAGGGGGAACCGAGGAGAGGTATTTTTTTTAATCAATCAGTGAATATGTGGCGCCCCGCAACGAGTGCGTCACAGTAGGGTATTGCAGCCAAGACAGCAGCAGCAATATTCTCTGACTAAGCAATGACACAGTTAAAACTCAGAGATCCATACCCTACATGCACATCAGCATAGAGTGCCAATAAGGTCCTGGTGGGCGGAGTGTAGAGTGTAGTTGAGAGAAGAACAACGTAGGAGAAGGGTGCAGAAATAACAAGCTCTGCAACCTAGGAGAGGGGGCCTGCACAGTCCCGTGCAGCCCCCTGACCATCACCACGGTTGGGCGCCATTACTCCGGTGCCTCAACAACCGGCCCATGGGCATCTACATACGGGTCAAAACATCCCCGTGCCCACTTACAACCGGATTACTGGTTCCGAAGCTGTGAGTCGTTTACCACTGCCATGCAAACCAGGAGTGGAGGGACCGCTTTACAGGAGCACCCCACCACCGCCGCACACACAGAGTCGTCTAGCCAGCAATGTACCCACCAAAAGGACCCAAGGCTCCCCACAAATTCGGCCAGAATTCCCCGGTAGGGAAATTGAAGTAGCCTCCTTGTACCCGATCTGGCATGACATGGCGACCTCGGCAACACAACTAGCTTAGAACGGAGGAACACCGCTGAGCTCTGAGAAACACTGGTCATTGCTAAGTCCACCCGGTCCGTTACCCGTCACTGTTTGCCATGTATCACCTGCTGGTTACAGTAAAGTACCCGTTACAGAGACTAACAGTGACCGTGCCTTCTTATGAACTGTCTCTCTCCGCACACTAAGGTAACTGCAGCTGCCTCACAACATCTTGCGCAGCTCCTGGCTTCAGGGACTCCCGCTCATCCTGTGGGGAGCGTCCCATCTTGCCGCATTCCATTCCCCGGAGGCCCAAGCAGCGCCGGTGGACATCACCGGAACTCTCACAGGTGGCGTCACGAAACAATTAACCCCTTAACTGTTCAGCCAACTCTCTTTTTTGTATCCGGACCACCGGGCCCCACTACCGGCAGGCGCAGTTCCCGTGACAAGGAGGAAGATAGAACGCCTGTTCCTCGGAGTGCCGGCTACGGTGAGTCAGAAAATGGTGTCATGAACAGGATACGAGCAGGCCCGTTCCTTAACGGGTATAATGTGTTTAAAAGACTTTACTTCAACTAAAAAGGACTTTGTTCGTCCCAAAAAGAACTTTTTCCCGCCTTTTCACTGTTGGGCCAAGATGGCGTCCAAGATGGCGATCCCCGCCATGAGAACCACCACGTGCAGGCCCAGGGGTGAGCCACCGCCCCTCTTCGTGGGAGGGCCAAGGCAAAGGCACCAAAATCATTGTCTGCCCTGATTGCTGGAAACAACCATGGGGGCGGACCAAAGACTTTTTCCCACAATGGACTACAAAAACCCCCAAAGGAATGAGAGTGTCAGAGGCTTTTCCACCAGCTCTTGAACAGAACGGTTACCGGTTAGGACGGGTGTGGTTCCTCCAAGAAGATGACCAGCATGAGACTCCACGATCTAATGCAGGAGGTCGAGGCGGAGGCCAGAGCAGCCATCGGCCATCCGGGTCCGGGTCCCTAACCTCACCATCGACGGCAGCCCCGACTTTTGGCAAGAGGCATTGCAAGACCTCCGGGTGAGGCTTATGGAGACGGTAGAATGGACAATCCGCAGCTGGAGCGCGGGCCTGGGAAGCCGACTTCATCGGACTATCCAACAGAGCCGTGCAAGCGCATCCACTCCAGAACCGGACGACAGCACCTGTTTTGCTGCCTCAACAGCGCCAACCACCTGTCCTGCTTCATCTCCTGAGCCTATAGACTGTGTTGTCCAGATGGAAACCGCTACCAACCCCGTTCCCGGGTCTAAGACCACCGCCGGACCAGTTCCAGAGCCGGAGCTTACAACTTGCTCCACAGAAGAAGCCGATGCTTACCTAGTTCCCGCTGAGGAACCCACCAACAGTCTCACCATTCCTTTAAAGACTGTTGCCTGTTTCTCGCCTGAACTGGAGGCCTCCTCTGAAACTACAGAGGCCTACCTGGTCACTGGGATAGAAACACCGTTGCCCATGACAGCAGCGGTGAAAGATAATTATTATAATGTGCTTTAACACTCATGTCAGCATGTGTCCTGAGACTGTCCAAGCTCCTGGACACATGTTGAGATCATAAATGGCTAAATGTGTGTTTTATGCCTATAAATCTGCAAAGCCGGTGATTGTCGGCTTTGCAGCGTCATTTCTAAGCTCCTGCGGCTCCAGTCAGTGAACAGCGTTAATATACGCTGTCCAGGGTCCTGAGTGCTGAAGCAATCAGCACAGACAAACTACTGTGCTGAGTACTCAGCTGTGCAGGACCCTGAACAGCGTACATTAACGCTGTTCACTGACAGGAGCAGCAGGAGTTTACAAATGACACTGCAAAGCCGACAATTACCGGTTTTGCAGATTTCTAGGCATAAAACACACTTTTAGCCATTTGTGACCTCAGCATGTGCCCAGGAGCTTTGACAGTCTCAGGACACATGCTGACATGAGTGGTTAAAGCACATTATAATAATCATCTTGCACCGCTGTCACAGCGGGCAGGATGATTATTACTGTATATGCATGGTGGACATTCAAACTCGCCAGCTTTTGACAGCCACCGAGTTTGAATTCCTTGACAAATGCTGCCCGTGGTCCTTCAGGACCACGGTCAGCATCACACACACGCACCACACACGCACTCACACTCACATCAATACATGCAGGCACACTCACCACACGCACCACACTCGCACCACTCACACCCACAAACACACATTACACTAGCATCACTGTCGTGTATCAAACACGCTCCGTGTTTGATGCACGACAGTGTACCTTCAGCCTTACATACAATACGTCCTCAGATAGTTTCAACTCGGCCATACTGACTTGTAATAAGAGTCCAGGAGAAACCGAGTTGATTTTCTCTGAACTCTTGTATTTAAGCACAATGCAGCAGGTGGAAAGAGTAATCCAAACAGAGCAGTACATGTGCATCCAAAAAATGGCTACAGCAAACTGAAAATGGAGTAGAAGGGAGGAGCTAAGCAACACCATCAATTACAGAAGGGACATAGGGACAAACTTTAGAGGCAGGGCTTCTGCATAGCAACAACAAAATGTAGAAAATGGCATAGAAACACACACAATGAGTTGTTCCTATTCGTGGGACACAACACTCTGGACCGATATGAAATCCATGTCTTTTAATAACAACTTCCCTATACAAAAAAATCACCAGGAGAAAGGCTGGTAATAAATAAAGATAGATAAACTTTATTTAATGAAATTCATGAAAAAAACTATTAACCAGGGAGAATGTTAAAATATGACATACTCAACACAGGAAACCAATGAACTAATCTTGGCAGTAATAAAAAATGAAGAGAAATATCAAACCACTATACAGACAACAAATGAATACAGGCCATACAGATAGACAAGGTCACTGTAATACAAACATAAATTAATTCAGTGTACAAAAAACTACTTCCTACAATGAAGTGACATATCCACAATGTGAACACTATATTCTTTCAATCATTCTGAGGGACAAAGGCACCACAATAAAGAAATAGATTAGTTCAATGGAAAAACGTTCTATGGTGCATAGTGACACATCCAATGGAAAATTATGTTAACCTGATAAAGTGCGGGGAGGGTTGTTTGAAGCGGCACCAAGGCATGCTACACCAGTCACATGTTAGTAAAGTACTTGTTAGGTCCCCTGGCGCCGCTCCCCAGCTCACCTCTCCTTGGTCTGCATCCTCTGCTCCTCTACCGATCAGGCATCCGGCGTTCAGGCGTGCTGTGTCTTGGAGCCATCGCTGGGTCCCCTTCCTGCCTGCTGACCACTGAGCTCACACATCAGCACACTACAATGGTCGGAGTCATAATTCTAATCAGCGGTGCAATTGGTGTGGCCGCGCTCCTCCGCTGTGACTCTAGGGGCTGGCATGGCTCAACCTGACATCCCCTTGACCAATAGCTGTCCGTCCTCCGGTATATCAGGCCACCTCCACTGCTGGGAGGTGCCTGATTATTGTCTTAGTATGCTTCTGTGTCTCTGACTGGTAGTCAGGCCCACCTTGTGCTCTCTTATGGTAGAACCCGTTCCAGCTCTCCTGACCCCGGGCTCTGGTGTCTTCTTCCGTGTTTGACCTTATCGTAGTATGGGCTAACCCTTACGAGCCACCCCCCTGGTACTAGCAGCTGTAGCATTTAGACCCCCTGGGCTTGCCCCTGACAATCCCTGTATAGGGGTTGGTTAAACTAGGACGAGCTCACCCAGGGGAGTTCGGTACCACGGCCCAGTGGGTCCACTCTAGGACACCCTCCCCCGGAAGCATGACAGTACTGTAACCAGAAGCAAGAAAAAAGAAACATGTAAAAATGACTGGTATCTAGGTAAGGCAAAGGCAAAATTAGACAAAAAATGTTTATTTGAATTGCAAAAAAGGTATAAAAATACAAAGGTTTAAAAACATTTAAAAAGTACAATCAGTGTATTGTACATGGAGATTTGCCCACTGTATGATATACAAATGAAAGTCATAAAATAAACTGTGTCAAAACAACACCCCACAATGATATAGGGGATCAGGTTTCCCCCTTAGGACAACTCCGTCGAAGCGGTGAGTATATATGTGTATGTGACTCTCCCAGATGACTGAACCAGTGCAGTTATGACTCTGCAAGAAGACTACAGCCAAAGTAAACCGGCAGTTTGTACACTTATCAAAGATTATTTAAAGCAACATGAGAGAAAACAATTGCTTCCATTGGAATGGTGTCCACCTATCAACATTGGTTTAACACCAATTCTGAATGAAAAAGAAACAGTATATACAGCACAACTCGGGCAAGGAAGAATGGCGAGGATCCCTAAATCCAGGGGTGAAAAACTTGTTGCATCATTCCCAAGAAGACTCATGGCTGTACTAGCTCAAAAGGTGCTTATACTCAATACTGAGCAAAAGGCTGAATACTTATGACCATGTGAGATTTCAGATTTTCTTTTTTAATAAATTTGCAAAAATTTCTACATTTCTTTTTTTTTCAGTCAAGATGGGGTGCAGAGTGTACATTAATGAGAAAAAATGAACTTTTTTTGAATTTACCAAATGACTGCAATGAAACAAAGAGTGAAAAATGTAAAGGGGTCTGAATACTTTCTGAACCCACTGTTAGGTCCAGTGCTTTACAGAGATCAGTAACTCTGTCCCCATTGGGGCTCACAATCTAAGCATCCTATCACTATGTCTTTGCAGTGTGGAGGAAACCCACACAAACACAGGGAGAACATTCAAACTGAGCAGATATTGTCTTTGTTGGGATTTAAACCCAGGACCACAGTGCTGCAAAGCTGCAGTGCTAACCACTGAGCCAGGATGATGCAACCTGTCTTGCTTCGGTCTGCCTGCACTGTGGTTTAAAGTGGTACAGGTAGACGAAGTTATTCTTTCCAACTTTGGTCCACTTGCTATATTACTTGTGCAGCCTTGCAGCTTTCTTTATATGTCTTCATAACTACTTTCATTATTACTATTGCTAGCAGTCTTTCCACTGTGCATTATCAGGCTAATGAAGCGGTGCTGGGTTTTGTTAAGGCGGTGGTTGCCATAGGCTAGTGCTGTCATTGGTCCAGAACAGCATGCTACATAATACCGAGAGTCCCAGGTGTGTGTGGTTGCAGATGATCTTACTTTTAGTGGCTTCAGATCGATCTCATCATGCTCTTCACCAAGTCCCAAAGTATAACAGGAAGGGACAGCAGAGACATTGGTAAAAACTAGGCAAACTATACTGTAAACAGCTTGAATGAAAATTATACAGCAGACAGAACACTTCTTATGTTCTGTGTGACACAGAGGCACAATCTTTATGGTTACTGGCATATTACTTATGGATGGTTCTTTGCTAGGCAGATGACTTAAACTTCCTTCACTTAAAGACACCACCACTGACAGTGATCCCTTGCAGGAGGACGCTCACAACAGCTCTTTCTTCGCTTTGTGCATCAGCCGGGCAGCACCCTGTCTTCTTCTAGGCCAACCAACACTGACCACCTCACTAGACTCACTCACCCTTCTGCCTGTGTGTCTCTTAGGTCTTCTCCAGATTCCCAGCATCTGAGTTTCAGTCATCCACAAGTTGGCTACTTGATTATTGCTATTTCTGTTATCTAAGGTTCCACCAGTACTGGACTCTGTATGCAGCCCAGAGTTCTTACCCCCGCATAGCTGTCTTGACTGGTAGACTCCTGACTAAAACTAAAATGGAGTTTGTCTCCTCTCAGTCTAGGGACCAACCCCTCACTCTGTGAGCTTATCCCAGCCTTAACTCCATCTGTCACAGCAATCAATCTGAGCAGACCTTCACCTTTCACCTTCATTCTTACACACAGTTTTCATTGAAATCATTGATGTCTTCTGGGGGCCACAGGACTGCAGGTCCACCCTCTTATGGCCACTTTACACGTCCCAAAGTCGGTCCGATATTGGATACAACGCCGCGGGAGCGCGCTTCTTCTGCCCAGAATTTCAAGATCGCATAGGAAATGTTACACAGCGCGATATCGGCAGGCAACGCAACTGCAATATCTACGCCCCCCTTGTAAGGCCGACCGAGGAACGAGTATTTAACATGGGAGAGAATAGGGGAAGTTGTACTTCACATCGTAGTTGGGCTTTTACACAGCACGATCCGGCCTCATCGTCCATCCAATATCGGGCCGTTGGATAGCACGCTCATTCAATCCCCGATATTGTTTTGGCATCGTTTGTGCATCGTATTGGACATTTATACCATACAACGCACGAACGATATCGGGGCCAACGCACGAACCACGTGACTTTTTGTCGGGACGTGTAAAGTGGCCATTACACTAACATCATTATTTGTTGGGTGTGTCACTATGCCCCATTGAAGGTTTTTTTCATTGAAATAATTTGTCTTTATTGTGGTGACTTTGTCCCTCAGAATAATTTGAAGTCATATGCCGTTCACATAGTGGATACGTCACTATGCATTGTAGGAAATTTTTTCAACTTAATTAATTAATGATTGTATTATGGTGACCTTGTCCATCTATATAGCCTCTTATGCATTTGTTGTCTGCATAGTGGTTTGATATTTCTCTTTATTTTTTCTTGCTGCTATTACAGCCAAGATTCATTCATGGGCTTCCAGTGTTGGGTATGCCATATTTTAACATTCTCCCTAGTTTTTAATGTTTTTTTTCATGAATTTCATTAAATAAAGTTTATCTATTTTAATGATTTTGGGCCCTACTCCTGGGGTTTTTCTGTGTCGGAAAATTGTATTGCATAGGAGGGCCTTGACATAAATTGGTCTAATAAGAGTTTTGCATGTTTTTAATAAGATGGTCACAGAGGGACAGTGTCAAGAGTGTTTTTTAAATAAAATATTTTTCATTTTTTTAACACTTTCTTATAGCGTTAGTAACGGATCTGACAGACAATTTTCCACTACAATTGATGGGATTTGGAATCAGCCAGTGTTGTTTTTGACAGTCCAAGAGCTGGTCTTGGTACGTACTGGAACATTCTTGATCTCCTCCCTGCCTTTGATGCAGGCTCACACACTGAGTTTTCAGCTTTTTTCCCTGCACATGTCGGATGATTTTATCAGCTGCCATCTACATCTAATAGCAGTGAACAGATCAGATATCCACTGGCCACTGTTAACCAATTAAATCCCAGTCAATCATGAACAGCAGAATTTACCAATTGTCAGCAGGAAGCGTACCATTCCTTACTACCATTGATGACCCTGTGACGTGATTGCAGGGTGCCAATGCCTGCGTGCCTGCTCTCACCGCATATGGGAGATGCTTTCTGTGAACATGACTTCATCATATTGTTGTAAGCCCCCGTTCACAAGGTATGTTGTTTGAGGCTTTTTATCAAGTAGATTAGCCCTGGCGCTGGAGGCAAATTAAGTAATAAAGGGATTAATGCCAGCTGACTATTACCAGCTGGCACTAAGCCCAAGATTTCTAATGTCGGGCCATTATTAGACTTGGCCGTTGGGAATCTCTAGTAAATAGTAAAGAAGACATAACACAGGGAAAAAGCATATTATTATAACAAACAACAGGCACCTACCTCATTTTCATCTTTATTAAACCCACATACCCTTCCACCATCCTCTGTGACGACCGTTCACAATGAGGCCTGAAACTGAATGAGCTAAGGCTTTCGCAGTGAACGAGATGATGTCACAGTTTAGGTCACCTGAGTTAATCTCGAGCGACACAGCTCAGCTCTGAACTCCAGTGAACTTCCCCTCCACACAGCGAAGAAATAGTGAGGCTGGAAAGTTCACTGTATGACAGAACAGCATGCAACCATAGTCTACATGAAGTCTGCATACTGTTCCCATGCAGTTTGAGCACTTTCCCATAGAGTTCTGCTATTTTACAGCCCTCCAAAACCTCATCATTTGGTCCAGCAGAATATTATTCACGTTTTCCATAGACTTGCATTGTACTCACTATTCAGCTTGAATACGAAAGTATTACAAACTACGTACTTACATTTATAGCGAATCCAAATATTTCACTACTCGCTCATCCCTACAAATGACACAATCTTTGTGAGTGAGTCCTTACATTGAAGCTCCCTCATCGCTATATTGTCCTAAAGAGTGCTGTGTGTTCTCTACAAGAATCCTTCAGATCTGCTCTTATACACTTGTTCCTTATGTTATTTTAAAGTGAACCAACCACCAGGAGTTTACCCACCTGTAAATCAGTGCAGCAGGTGATTGACGTGTGCAACATGACATCACTAATTGGGTTTTTCTTGTATTCCTCCCCTCTGGGCTTGTCTTTCTACTATAGGCTAACCCCCCCAATGATTAATATGTTCCACCAGTAAATTGCCTGCAAAACATGCACAGTTGTATTGAAACAACTGCAATTCTGTCAGATAATCCTCAGTTTCTTCCTGAAAATGACTGCAATCACAAACTATTTTGTATTGTTATTTTCATTTAATTTGTCTGCAATGAAAAAACACAAAAGAGAATGAAGCAAAAAGCAAAACATTGATCATTTCACACACAACTCCAAAAATGGGCCAGACAAAAGTATTGGCACCCTCAGCCTAATACTTGGTTGCACAACCTTTAGCCAAAATAACTGCGATCAACCGCTTCCGGTAACCATCAATGAGTTTCTTACAATGCCCTGCTGGAATTTTAGACCATTCTTCTTTGGCAAACTGCTCCAGGTCCCTGATATTTGAAGGGTGCTTTCTCCAAACTGCCATTTTTAGATCTCTCCACAGGTGTTCTATGGGATTCAGGTCTGGACTCATTGCTGGCCACCTTAGAAGTCTCCAGTGCTTTCTCTCAAACCATATTCTAGTGCTTTTTGAAGTGTGTTTTGGGTCATTGTCCTGCTGGAAGACCATGACCTCTGTGGGATACCCAGCTTTCTCACACTGGGCCCTACATTATGCTGCAAAATTTGTTGGTAGTCTTCAGACTTCATTCAGACGCCGACAGATAGTATGGGTTGACACTGTTGTACCCTCGGACTGCAGGGCAGCTTGAACTTGTTTGGATGTTAGTCGAGGTTCTTTATCCACCATCCGCACAATCTTGCATTGAAATCTCTTGTCAATTTTTCTTTTCCGTCCTCATCTAGGGAGGTTAGCCACAGTGCCATGGGCTTTAAACTTCTTGATGACACTGCGCACAGTAGACACAGGAACATTCAGGTCTTTGGAGATGGACTTGTAGCCTTGAGATTGCTCATGCTTCCTCACAATTTGGTTTCTCAAGTCCTCAGACAGTTCTTTGGTCTTTTATCTTTTCTCCATGCTCAATGTGTGGTACACACAAGGACACAGGACAGAGGTTGAGTCAACTTTAATCCATGTCAACTGGCTGCAAGTGTGATTTAGTTATTGTCAACACCTGTTAGATGCCACAGGTAAGTTACAGGTGCTGTTAATTACACAAATTAGAGAAGCATCACATGATTTTTCTAACAGTGCCAATACTTTTGTCCACCCCCTTTTTTATGTTTGGTGTGGAATTATATCCAATTTGGCTTTAGGACAATTCTTTTTGTGTTTTTTCATTGAAGACAAATTAAATGAAGATAATCATACCAAAGAATTTGTGATTGCAATCATTTTCAGGAAGAAACTGAGTATTATCTGACAGAATTGCAGGGGTGTCAATACTTTTGGCCACAACTGTATGAGCTTCATGATCAATACATGACTATCCCACTCAGCTCTAGGGCAATAATTGGACGATAATAGGACACTCCACTTCACTTATTTACTTAGTAGAAACTTCTCAGGAGTTACTGTCCAAAAATAATTAAACTTTACTGATTAAAAGCACACATACAGGTAACGACACATACAGGAAATAAATGGTGAGGAGATTCCAAAGATATGCCACACCAGGGTAATAACAGGAGACTGGGCTAAGTGTCAGCTATTGCAGATGCACATATTAAGGGCAAAATAGTCACAGAGAAATTGCATGGTTAACAACCATTCATACAACTATACTTCACAATCTTATCAGTGAATCTGATGGATGAATGGTTGCTAACCCTGCAATTTCTCTGTGACTATTTTGCCCTTAATATGTGCATCTGAAATAGCTGAGACTTAGCCCAGTCTCCTTTTATTACCCTGGTGTGGCATATCTTTGGAATCTCCTCACCATTTATTTCCTATATGTGTCATTACCTGTATGTATGCTTTTAGTCAATAAAGTTTCATTATTTTTGAACAGGAACTTCTGAGTAGTTTCTACTAAGTAAATAAGTGAAGTGGAGTGTCCTATTATCGTCCAATTATTGCCCTAGAGCTGAGTGGGATAGTCATGTATTGATCATGAAGCTCATACAGTTGTGGCCAAAAGTATTGACACCCCTGCAATTCTGTCAGATAATACTCAGTTACAATACAGACTCTAAGGTGTCCTGGTGGGAAAGTATATTTGGCTATAGTCCAACAGCTACATCATTTTTTGATTTCATTATCCACCCTGTGATTGTTCTTCTGGTTCTTGTTCTTGTTATGTACATTGGACTGTGCCTAGTTTACCGGAGAGTAAAGAGACTTGCCCACCAGATACAAGAGAACCAGGCAGAACTTCACGAATTTAACCGCCGAAGAAGGTCCAGGACTTAGCACTAAAAGTCCTGAAACCTTGATATGATATTTGATAAGAGTGTTTAGGACATTACGTCAACTCAACCCTGAAATCTCATAACATTGTATATTTAGTTTAGCTTTGACTTTGATTTATGGTTAAGGGATGGGGGAGGGAAATATGGTATCATTATACTCTGTTTAATTTTTACATCGGAATATAGGTTTTTTTTTTTTTTTTTTTTTGTATGAATGAGGAAAGAGTAAGGTTCTGTAGGGACAGGCCCCATCATTGTCTAAGGTATTTGCTACTTCAACCCTTGAGTCGGTAACATTCATAAGGGATGGATTGAAGGTCGGTTGGACTGCGTTCTTCTCACAGTCAATTTAGGTATGCTGATATCATCCCCTACCCAATAAACTCTGACCTGCCTAGTAGAGATTCAACTATCTATCCATGGAAGAACCACATTAACGATAGATGCTTCAATCAAGCTTACAGGAGAAGTCTCTGTTGAAAGTCGTGCCTCAGCTAAGAAGAATGCCATCCCCTGATTGATCTAATCCCAAGAAGTAGGTGCACTAAGGAACCACCTGGTGAGGCCCAGCTACAGAGTGTGATCCCCGGCAGTCCCTACACACCAGACTTGAAAAAAAAAAATCTAGTAGGGAGAGGGGCGAGCACAGGAAAACTCTGTGGGCCGATCAAGAGACGAAGGTGCAGCAACTCCAGAATCTAAGCAGTCAAGCTGGGAAGAAGACTACTTGGGGATAGGCGATGTTTCTCAAGATTGGCAACGACAAGGTCAGAAGTGTACTGACAAATAGAGAACTTTATTCCTGAACCAAAGAGACCAAGAAGATCCACAAAGATGACTATGGTGTAATCTATGGATGGAGACACTGGATTACGGCGAACGGCAGGGGAGAGGTGATGGCGATGGGTGATGTCTAGATACCTAAGTGGAAAATTTTACTTCATTTCATCCTGAACGGTTATTGGTGATAGGATTGAGTAGTCAAATATATTCCACACTTCCCACTCATTTTATTGTCGTATTTTCCGACAAAAGGGGGAATGTTGAGGGGGAAGTGATGGCATAATTTATGAATCACTGAACTCCATATTGGATTTAATGAGAGCTGAATATTTCAACCATGTACAGCATTGTTCTTCTGTGTGATGTCTTTTTGGTTTTAGGAGTAAAGGTTGCATCTACATGCTAAATGGATATTGGCCCTGCAGCCTCCTAGCTTGAATGCAGAAGCTGTTTGCTAAATCCAATGTCATTAACATATGTATGCAACCTTTGTGGGTTTGGAGCATTGGCCATTTCAGGTAGGCAGCCCGTCTCCGGCCTGTGGAGATGTATATTGCTAGACAATACTGATGATGTTTGACTGATAGTCCATTGTTTTTCAGATTGGCTCCAGGATGTCTATCAAAGAGTGTTAAAACTTATTTAACACAAGACTTTCTTCCCTGATACAAGTACGCCATCCGCAGGCAGGGAATTATTACTGCATATTACAGGAGGTGATTGGAAATAGTTGCCACAGAAGATACCTGAGAAGGGCGGAGTTGTGGGTTGCATGTGGGTGTGGATGCGAAATCTTTACTATAAAAGGAGGTGAAATCAAGACCCTCACGCTCTTTCTACTTGGATCCACCATGGTATAGGACATCGACATCTGGCCTAAGTATCATCCAATATCTCTGTCCATATCTCTCTCTATATCTCCCTCTATATCTCCCTCTATATTTCTCTCTATATCTCTCTATATATCTCTTCTCTCTCTCTCTCTCTCTTATGATCAACCCTTGAATTGCTATCTATCTTCTATAGGGATAGTTAGATCACTAATAGAGTGTGCCTGTGTGTATATTTAGGTAACGTGGGTATTAGTAACTGTGGGTGTTTTACATCATTGTAACAGTATTGATTGTGTATTAGTTATCGTGCTATCTGGAATATATATATTATTGTTGTAGACTTTTGGGTGTGTTTAATAAATATTCATTTATTAGAACAGACTTGTTTTCATTAAGTCGTCGGTAGATATATATATATACAGTTAATCAGCATAGGAACAGAAAGCGGTAGGAAGGGAAGATTCTGGATATCGGTGATTGTAGTCATAACCGACAATAATAACCGATAAACAGAACCAGCCCTACAACATAACCCTTCTCAGATCATTTCCTAGAATAAATCATTTAAGGTGAAAAACAAGAAAATTTTCTAAAAAAAAGTCAAATGACGATGAGTTACGATTTTTGCAATTAATTACATTTAGATATGGTGACTGTGACATTTTATATCATGGGTAGAGGCGTAACTTGAAGCTCACGGACTCCAATGCAAAAGCTCCAACGGGGCTCCCAATTTTTGCAAATCTTTAATAGTCTTTTTCTATAGGCCAAAGGGACTCTTGGGGCCCCCTAAGCTCCAAGGCCCAAGTGTGATTACAACCCCTGCACCTATTGTAGTTACACTCCTGACTATGGGACTGCATAAACATGTGATGTGAGCTCTGTAGCGCCCCTCACCCTCTGTAGCGCCCCTCACCCTCAGAACCTTCAGACATAGAACAAAACAGCCTTGGTTCACATTACAAACTCGATTCCTCCAGCGATGCTCTAGGAGTGCTGAACGCCTATGTAAGAAAACTCACACACCAAAAAAGTTATCCATTATAAATGCATGCTAAAGACTTCCAGTTCCGGCGCCTCCATGGTTAGACGCGCCTGAAAGAGCTCCGGAGCCCGCCTCGCAAGCCACCCGAATCCCCAGGCCCCGGGAAGATCTCACCACAGGAGATGAGTGGCGGAAGTAGCGGAGCGGTGTCCACTATGGACCGTTTCGTCACCAGAGGAGGAGAAGGCGAGACGAGCAGTGCCGACCAGGGAGCGGAGGAAAAGCGCGGGAAAGGCATAATGGCGGGCGGGGTGAGACAAGACCAGACAACTCCAGGGAGTGCGGGGGAGATGGGACCACAGGGGAAGGCTGGAGGCATAGCAAATGATGACCCCCAGAGAAGGGAGACCGAGAGGCAACGGCAGCAGACACATTCTGAGGGAGATTGGCCACAGGTTGGTGCGAGTTTAATAACGGCAGGGGCACAGCGATTGATTATAAGACTCTAGCCAAAGAAATGGCTTCACACCTAGCTGAGGATTTCAGACAGGCAGTCACTGAGCTGGTGGCTGCTAGTACCCAAGAACTTCAATCTAAGCTGGGTCGCCATGAACAACAATTACAGGAAGCAGAATCTAGAATCTCTGCTGCAGAAGAAAGAGTGCTGGAGCTGGAACAGCAAGTACATAATCTCCAGAAACAGTCTGCATATGCTCTGAATAAGATAGACGATATAGAGAACAGGACCCGCAGAAGCAATTTGAAAATCATCGGCCTCCCTGAGTCCATCTCCCTTAACCAACTAGAGGAAATATTTGAAGTTGAATTACCAAAGGAGCTGGGACTATCACACAATGCAGAACAGAACGCTCCCACAGAATAGGACCCCCCCGCGACTCACCCAGAGGTAACGAAAGCAGCGGGTCCACTCGTGATAGGGATACAGACAAACCACGTCACGCTATTGCTAAATATCTGAACCACAGGGATAAGGAGGAAATTTTATGTGCTTATAAAGCCAAAAAACAACCCCTTATGATCCTGGGTCACAAAACCCTAGTTTTTGCTGACTACTCCATAGAAGTGTCCAGACGATGAAGGGCCTTTAATGAAGCTTGTTCCACACTGTTTAAAAGGAACATTCGTTTCCAACTAAACTATCCTGCTACCTTACGGTTCAGAGCTCCAGATGGGTCTATGCTGTCCTTTACTTATCCAGAGGAAGCAATGATGACAATCACAAAAGGACATAAATCACCTGGTAGAAATGGATCAAGTTCTAAATAGCCCAAGAGATCTGGAAGGAACTCCTGGTCCTGATTTGGCGCCAGATAGAGACACTGTATCCGCAAGATCCCTTAGACTACGCTCGGAGACTGTACTAGATCGAACCCAGGAGAAACCCATGACACCGAGACAGCAGCGCCAAACCGTGACCAGATGGAACAGGAAAAAAACAGGACAACCCAACTGACTGGTTGAAGACCTGCTATGAGAGTATATCCTTTGAGGGGGGCGGGGTGAGACCCATGAACTGTTGGAGAGAGATACCCCTCTTAGTCCCTCATATAACTCCTAATCTGTCTAATTCTATATGCTTTTGATTGAGGAAGGAGATTGCCATTTCTCCACGAATGGTATATTCTCTCCGAGGCCTCCCTCCACCCCCCCTTTTTTTTTTTTACCCTTTACCAGTCCAGGTATGGGCGGGCCGAATAGACTTGGCCGAATCGGTCTGGACTTCTTGTCACACCTCCGTGAGGGGAAAAAATGTATTGCTGACACTCCTTATGGTCTTTTGCTGGAGGGGGGGGAGAGAATGTCTATCCCGTAAGGTTTACTGCTCTTTACTGCTCATTGTTTGAGCTATACTAGTTTAATGTTTTATGTTGACTTTATTGACCACTTGGGTGCTCTGCATAACCTTAAATATGATTAGAATACTGATTAATGCCCAGCCAGGGTATGGAAAATTCTTTAGCACCTATCTACGGGCTTGGAATGTATTATCAAGTTACTTGATCTACAATATATTAGTTATAGTGGTTGGAGAGGTGGGCTGGGGTATTGCGTACCACAGCCAAGGAGGAAAAAAGCGAAGTCATTTAGACTTAGAAATGAGGAGGGAGAGGGTTGTGAGGGGGCGGGGAATATGGGATGGGGAGGGGGAGGGATGCGATGAAGCCTCAATACTATCGTTTGTTTGCTGTTCTTTCATGCTATAACTTATATAGAAGCTGACATTAGGTTCCAACTCGGTATACACCACCATTACACGTCACACATTTGCCATACGAAACCAGTCCCGTGCCCGCACAGATGGTTAGGTGGATCTCGTGGAATGTCAAGGGTCTTTGCTCCCCAGCGAAACACATGATGGTCCTCCGTCATCTCAAAAGGCTTGGGGCCGATGTGGCCTTGCTCCAGGAGACCCACCTTGCGCCCAATGACTATTTCAGACTTCAGAAGTTGTGGGTGGGTGATGTTTATGGCTCCGGTGCCGTAGATAGAAAAGCAGGAGTAGTGATATTGTTGAATAAATCTTTGGCCCATATGGTATTGTCTTCAATGACTGACAAGGAAGGAAAAACTACTACAAATGACCATACAGATACAAAATGTTATCTATAGTTTGTATAATCTATATGCACCAAATACGGCACAAAAATCTTTTTTCCAGAGTTTGAAAAACCGTCTTCTGATGGACCAGGAGTGCAACAAAATATTGGGAGGAGATTTTAACATGGTGCTCAGTGATGATGAGGATAGGAGACGGGGTGATCTCCTGTTGCCCTTAGGAGGCGAAAAATCACTCCCCTCCAGGCCAAGCTTTTTAGGGGACTTACTTCGTGATTGTAATTTAACTGTCTCATGGCTCACGCTACATCCCCTTGATCGGGAATATACCCATTACCTGGTCAAGATTGGACATGTTTTTCACCTCGATCTCGATGTTTCAGAGAGTGTTGGAGTCGAAGGTGGGGGACATGGTCATCTCTGATCATAGTCCGATGCTACTAGAGACTAAAGATGTGTATCAGAAGGGAACAGACTACTTATGGAGGTTCCCTGATACACTAACTAGAGAGGAAAATTTTGGCAAACTCCTTAAAGAATGGTGTCTAGATTATTCCATAAATAATGCAGATCATCGCTCTTCCCCAGGATTATTTTGGGAAACTGTAAAAGCAGTCTTACGTGGACATATCAGCGTTCGTCTGAAAAAAAAAGTCAAAGAAAATTACTTAAAAGCCAGTACCAATGTCCGTGAGGCATAGTTATTGTACAAGCAAACGATGACAGAGGCAGATAGAGTGGTATGGCTGAATTCCAAAAAAGCATTTGACACCTGGGCAGTCAGAAGAGAAGATCTTTATAGGAGCCATCTAGAAATTGACCTAAATAGATTTGGGGATAAGGCTGGGCGCCTGTTAGCACGCCTGGAGAAGGGCAGGAAACCAGCTACCCCTATTCTGACAATCTGTGACAAACATGGTAAGATGTGGTCCGACCCAAAAAAAAAATTGGCCAGATATTGGGGAAATACTATGCCTCGCTATATGAGGAAAAAAACGTAGATGGGTTAGCTGGGGAGGAATGGTTGAGTTCCATAAATATGATTGGATTGACAGAGGACGACAAACAATTTTTAAACAGACCCATATCAGTTAATGAAATTGAAACAGTAATTAAAACATTAAATCCTGGCAAAGCCCCGGGTCTCGACGGTTTTAACGGGGCCTTTTCAAAACGTTAAGGGAACAAATCTCGCCTGTCTTAAAGGAACTTTACAATGCCATTCTGCAGGGTGCCCCAATCCCTGAAAGAATGAATATGGCTCATATAAAACTGATCCCAAAACCTGGTAAATCACCAACAGATCCAGCCAGCTACAGACCAATCTCACTTATAAACCAGGACTTGAAGCTTCTTTCAAAAATTTTAGCTGATAGGCTGGCAACAATCTTATGCAGATTGATATTGCCACATCAGGCGGGATTTATCAGGGACGTTCCACTGTCACAAACATTAGAAGAGCAATGCTCCTTTTGGACGTGGTGAGAAACCAGCGGGACGGGGGAGGAGGAGATCCAGCCTTGATCACCTTAGATGCCGAGAAAGCATTTGATAATGTGAGGTGGTCGTGGCTGGATCGAGTCCTTGATTCCATTGGGTTGGTAATCCGAAGGCCTGTATAAGCATTCCAGGGTTTTTATCAGACACATTTAACCTAGAAAAGGGTACACGTCAAGGTTGTCTGCTGTCACCTCTCCTCTTTAATTTAGCAATTGAACCATTAGCAATATACTTAACATCACGGACCCCTTACTAAGGCCTTAAGGTGGGGAAGAGGAAGTTAAACTATCCCTCTTCGCTGATGATATTATTCTGTTTGTACAAAACCCACAAAGAGATCTCCAGTCTATTCTGAATGATATAGAAAAATTAGGTAAATCTTCAGGATTACGGCTAAATAGAGACAAATGTGAAATACTTTTTCTCAAAGATGGGAAACATAATAGGTCGGGAGAATTGTTACCGTATATACTCGCGTATAAGCCGAGTTTTTCAGCCCAAAAATTGGGCTGAAAAGTCCCCCCCTCGGCTTATACGCGAGTCATACGGTGAGTACACAGGCCGCCCGCCCGCCACCCCCATCAGTATACAGGTCCCCCCCATCAGTATCCTGGGCCCCCCCTTGCTGCCGCAAACCTGTAAAGTAAGATCATTATACTTATCACTGTCCTGTCGCCGCCGCCGCTGCTCTGCATCGCGCTCCTCCGGCTTCATCCGGCTTCTTCCGGCTTCCTCCTCTGGCGCACAGACAATGACGTCATTGCCTGCGCCCACCGGAGGAGGAAGCCGGAAGAAGCCGGATGAAGCCGGAGGAGCGCGATGCAGAGCAGCGGCGGCGGCGACAGGACAGTGATAAGTATAATGATCTTACTTTACAGGTTTGCGGCAGCAAGGGGGGGCCCTGTATACTGATGGGGGTGGCGGGCGGGCGGCCTGTATACCTCTGGGGCTGCTGTTGTATATACCTCTGGGGCTGCTGCTGTATATACCTCTGGGGCTGCTGCTGTATATACCACTGGGGCTGCTGCTGTATATACCCTGGGGCTGCTGCTGTAATACCTCTGGGGCTGCTGTGTACACTGTGGGCCTGTTACCATGGGCTGCTGCTGTATATACCACTGGGGCTGCTGCTGTATATACCTTTGGGGCTGCTGCTGTAACACTGCTGGGGCCTGTATATACCACTGGGGAGGCTGCTGTATACCACACTGCTGAGGCTGTATACCTGTGCTGGGGTCCACCCTCGGCTTATACACGAGTCAATAGGTTTTCCCAGGTTTTGGGGGCAAAAGTAGGGGGTCGGCTTATACACGGGTCGGCTTATACACGAGTATATACGGTATGTGGGATACCTAGGGCAAGAGACAGCCTGAAATACCTAGGTGTTCAGCTGGCTAGAACGCCAGGGCTGACATACAAACTTAATTTTGCCCCGATTATAGATAAAATCGAAAAAGAGTTGCAAGGTTGGAAAAATGTGCCTCTGTCATTGTTAGGACGCTGTCATCTCATTAAGATGATTAGCTTCGCGAGACTGCTTTACCCGCTTCAAACGATTCCCATGTTATTGAAACACGCTGATATCAAAAGACTAAGTGCCTCTCAATCCTGGGGGGTAGAAAAGCCAGAATAAGTTTATCTACTTTAATGCAATCAATAGAAGATGGGGGGCTGCGGTTCCGGATGTTAGGGGCTTTTATCTAGCGTGCGTCATGAGAAATGTTTTAGACTGGATTAAAAATATTCCAAGTTCTCTGACGTGGGCCTGAAGGGTGAGTTTTCGAAACCTTGGGAGTTATCTGCTCTCTTGCACTCCTCTCTATTGGAACTACCTCCCAAAATAAAATATACACTATCTGCAGAGATATGGCGATGACTTGGAAGGCGGTTAGAAAAAATATGAATCTCTCATGGTGAATATCTAAGAGACTGAACCCCTGGACCAGCCCTGCTTTCCCATAGGGCGAGAGAATTTACTGTTCCGTACATGGAGAGCGAGAGGCATAAGAGACTGTGGGTGACCTCATGCATGTACGGGAGAGGAGATGGTTGACTAGAAAGGAAATCTTAGTTAAATATAACCTCCCTGGAACTCACTTCCTACAATATTTGCAACTTCATCACCATCTTCTTTCCCAACTGCGCGATGTCTCGGGTGAGTTGGATAGTGCAGGATGGATGGTGGGGACAAGTTTGGATGAATTGTCTATATCCTGCCTATATAGTAAGTTCCAACAAACTCTCAGACCGGCAGCTACCCACAAATTGTTCTCCCTGTGGAGGAAACATATTGATGACCCTGATCTGTCACAAAAAATGCTGGAGGGGTGGGGAACAGTAAGAAAATGTATCATAAATGAAAAATGGAGAGATACCCAATATAGACTTCTCCATGGTACAATAAAAGTTTTAACATCCCGCCATCACCGTCTAACAGAGAGAGATGGGTACATTGTCCTAAATGTAAAACTCACATGATCGATCTAGGGCATGGGATATGGTCCTGTCGGGAAACACAGAAATTCTGGAATGGGGTTGGAGAGATGACCTTGGGATTATATCCCAGCAAAAATAGAAGGGACCCGATGCTGTGGTTATTCCACCGGGACTGGGAAACGGCGACATTCTGTTCCACACATATAATAATATATTATTCATTTATATAGCTATTAATTCATAGCCTTTACATACATGAAATGCTGTCTCTCTTGAGCTCACAATCTAAACACCCTGTCAGTATGTCTTTACATGTGGGAACTGGAGTGCCGGAGGAAACCCACGCAAACACGGGAGAACATACAAACTCCTTGCAGATGTTGTCCTTAGTGTCCTTGTGGGAATTGAACCAGGACCTCAAGACCCAGTGCTGCAAGGTACAGTGCTAACCACTTGAGCCACATGCTGCCCAAAATCTTAGTAGCGAAAGCTATCCTGCAGCACTGTTCATGATCATCCAAAATTAGAACTATACAAGACCCTTAAGAAAACATTAGCTCTTGAGTCTATGGAAACACTTAGAAACTTATTCAAAATGGCCAAAAAGTTTTTTCTTAAATGGAAACCATTCATTGAAAGGGCCTTCTCGGCTTCTGAGATCGAGAAGTTTATGATACCCTCTAAAACTTCGGAGTGGTAAGCTCTGGAGGATTTGGGAGGCACTTTGGGCAGCTTAAGATGTGGAACCTAGATCAATACCTCTTGATACAAACAATGCAAGATTGATATAGATTATGAGAAAAAGAGCGATAGAGTGAGGACATTTAAAAGGGGGGGTTTACTTCTTCAATTTAGTTTTATGGGTCATTCTCATGTCATTAACTGCAAGCAATGTTTAATATAATTAATCTGTATTTGTATGACTTTCAATCTTTTTTTTTATGTATAAAAAATCAATAAAAGATGGTTCAAAAAAAATCCATGCTAAAACCTACAATCCGTCCTTCACCTGCCAAAAACCTACTTCACCACCTGGTCTCCTCACTATCCAACAATCCAAAAAAAACCTTGACACTTTCACTCTCTCCTCAGTCCTAAACTGCAGGCCCTTATCACTAACCTCTTGCTGATGATCGCTCTTACTTTATGGAGAAAATAGACAACTCTGCAGGAAATCAGCTCCCAACATCAAACGCTGTTACTTCCATTCTTTCCCAGATCTCCTCTGGCTCACTCTCACATTTGACCCAGTTACAGAAGAAAAAGTCGCCAGGCTCCTCTCTTCCTCTCGTCCCACTAGATGCACCACTGACCCCATTCCCTCACACTTACTCCAGTCTCTCCTCCGGTCATCACTTCTCACCTAACCAAAATCTTCCCTCACTTCTGGCATTTTACCCTCCTCCTTCAAACACTTTATCATTACTCCATTATCAAAGAAAATGATCTTGACCCATCTGCACAAATAACTACAGACCAGTCTCTAATCTCCCCTTCACCTCTAAACTCCTGAAGCGCCTGGTCTACACCCATCTCACCCGTTACCTCTCCACTCACTCTCTTCTAGATCCATTACAGTCTTGTTTCCGCCCCCTTACATCTACAGAAACTGCCCTCATCAAAGTGAGCAATGATCTTCGATGGCAAAACGTAATGGTGACCACTCTCTGCTTATACTTCTTGACCTCTTTGCAGCTTTTGACACTGTTGACCACCATTCCTACTCTGTATGCTGCACTCCATCACATAAGGACACGGCTCTCTCCTGATTCTCTTCCTATCTTTCTGACCATTCTTTCAGTGTATCATTCGCTGGCTCCACTTCCTCCCTTCTTCCTCTCACTATTGTGGTCCCCAGGTTAAGTCCTCGGACCTCTACTCTTCTCTCTCTACACTGCCCCGATTGGACACACCATCAGCAGATTTGGCTTCCAGTACCATCTCTATGCTGATAAGCCGATGAATTTAAATTGTGGATATAATTAATAGTAACGCAGAGAGCTAAACAGGATACACAATGCTCTTAAATATATTACTCTTTGATTTATTCATTCAAAATAAAAGCCCTCCTGCTACAACGCGTTTCGACGCTGACTGCGTCTTCCTCAAGATCCACTTGAGGAAGACGCCAGTCACGTCGAAACGCGTTGTGGCAGGAGGGCTTTTATTTGTTGACATGATAAAACTCAAAGGTAATATATTTAAAAGCAAATTGTGTATCCGGTTTTAGCTCTCAGCGCTTACTATTTTATACCACATTTTCATCGGTTATCTACAAATCTCCCTCGGAGCGTGGTGTTGTGAACTGCTCCGGAGCATGACCTGGCTACAATTTATCATCCTTAAAATCGGACATGATCCTTACGCGACCAGCTAAGGAGAAGGCAGGAATCTTATATTAAAAACGTTGAAGGGGAACACCAAAGATCAGAAGATCAGTGAATATAAACCTTCACTCACCACATATCCACAATCTAGTTGTGCGGATACGGCACAACTAGTAAAGGTGAGTGAAAATCCTGAATATCGCTTAATCTAGATTCCCCAATGCAGCGTGGCGCAACCTTTGTTTTTTCCTTTGTTTTTTCTTTTGCATCTCTATGCTGATGGCACACAATTATACACTTCAGCCCCTGACCTAACCCCTGCGGTTTTATAGAACACCAATGACTGTCTGGCTGCAGTTTCCAATATCATGTCCACTCTCTATTTTAAACTCAACCTTTCCAAAACTGAACCTCTTTTGCTCCCGTCCTCCCCTAACCTCCCTAAATCTTACACCTCTCTCTCAGTGTGTGGCACCACCATAACGCCTAGGCAGCAGGCTCGCTAACTGGGTGTTATGTTTGACACTGATCACTCCTTCACTTCCCATACACAATCTTTTGTTCACTCTTGTAGCTTACACCTGAAGAACATCTCTAGAGTCCGCCCCTTTCTTATCATGGAAACAACAAAAACCCTCACCGTGGCCCTAATCCACTCTCGCCTTGACTACTGCAATTCTCTATTAATTGGCCTCCCCCTCTCTAAACTTTCCACTCTTCAGTCCATCCTTAATGCAGCAGCCAGGATCACCCATCTGGCCAACCGTTACTCAGATGCCTCCGCTCTGTGCCAGTCATTGCACTGGCTGCCCGTACACTATAGGATCACATTCAAATTGCTTGTTCTCACCCACAAAGCTCATCATAGTGCAGCACCTCCCTACATCTCCTCCCCAATCTCTGTCTATCACCGCATCAGTTCTCTAAATTCTACAAATAACCTTCAACTAACATCTGCACTAATCCGATCCTCCCACTCCCGGCTCCAAGACTTCTTGTGCTGCACCAATTCTCTGGAATGCTCTACCCCAAGAAATTAGGACTAACCACAACTTGCATGGCTACAGACGCTCCCTAAAAACACATCTTCATCTTTCTAAGGTGGCCTATCCTATCATGCTCACTAATAAAATTCCTATGTAGCCCATTCACTATCTCTCTGGTCATAACTCTTCTTCAAACTCCAACAAACCCAAAAGCTCTACACAGATTGTCTGGTGAGCATTCATGTAACTTTATTTCTATCCCCCATTTCCTCAAGATGCCTGGACCATTAGTGTAATAAGTCCCTGCACTTTGCGTAACCCCTATCTCGTTGTAGATTGTAAGCTCTTTTGAGCAGGGTCACCTTTATTTTTTGCTTTATTTATTGTATTGTACTTTTTATACATTGATTCTATGCTTATTGTATTGTTTCCATTTATTGTGTTGTATTCTTTCTGTACTGGAATTACTTACTTTACTGTATTGTATATTTTTCGTTTATGAACCACTGTATTGTAAAGAGCTGCGGAATATGTTGGCGTTATTAAATAAAGATTTATTATTATTATTATTATTAGCTCTGCCAGCTGTAATGACCTTGATTTATCCATTATACTAATTGATGAGGATAGACAAAGCTTAATAATGCAGGAATTTATGAAGTAGTGCATTAATACAACTTTCTGGGGTATCTGATGATCATAGTGTGCCTCCTGATCTGTAAAAATAAAGCTTATAATGCAGCAGGGAGATGTAGAATTGTAGGAAATCAGGCCCATATTGTCTGTCAGTAGGTAAATCATCTCATGTTCAGAGGTATAACACTAGGACACAATGAGATCACCACTATTGTCCGCAGGTAGGCGAAGGTGATGGTCCTGGCTGAAGTCTGAGGACTGTGGGGAGTCAGAGCAGTGATTGTGATTCACCTGCAGAGATAAGTGACCCGAAATGCATCTATTGATTATCAAATGTGAGTCAGCTCTGAGACTCCAGAGGAGGCATCATAACCAGACGACCCCACACGTCTGTGAATTCAAGCAGACAATCATATCATGCAATCAATGGAGTCAATGATGCATCTTCTTGTACTATAGAGAAATGGAGCATGCTGGTATAACCTGGGTATATTCTGTATATAATTATGTATGTACAGCTGGTATAGGGTATACATCTTCTGTATATAGTGATATGGAGCATGCTGGTATAACCTGGGTATATTCTATATATAATTATATATGTACAGCTGGTACAAGTTATACATCTTCTGTATATAGTGATATGGAGCATGCTGGTATAACCTGGGTATATTCTGTATATAGTTATATATGTACAGCTGGTATAAGTTATACATCTTCTGTATATAGTGATATGGAGCATGCTGGTATAACCTGGATATATTCTGTATATAATTATGTATGTACAGCTGGTATAGGGTATACATCTTCTGTATATAGTGATATGGAGCATGCTGGTATAACCTGGGTATATTCTATATATAATTATATATGTACAGCTGGTACAAGTTATACATCTTCTGTATATAGTGATATGGAGCATGCTGGTATAACCTGGGTATATTCTGTATATAGTGATATGGAGCATGCTGGTATAACCTGGGTATATTCTCTATATAATTATATATATACAGCTGGTATAAGTTATACATCTTCTGTATATAGTGATATGGAGCATGCTGGTATAACCTGGGTATATTCTATATATAATTTATATATGTACAGCTGGTACAAGTTATACATCTTCTGTATATAGTGATATGGAGCATGCTGGTATAACCTGGGTATATTCTTATATAATTATATATATACAGCTGGTATAAGTTATACATCTTCTGTATATAGTGATATGGAGCATGCTAGTATAACCTGGGTATATTCTGTATATAATTATACATGTACAGCTGGTATAAGTAATACATCTTCTGTATATAGTGATATGGAGCATGCTGGTATAACCTGGGTATATTCTGTGTATAATTATATATATACAAATGGTATAAGTTATACATCTTCTGTATATAGTGATATGGAGCATGCTAGTATAACCTGGGTATATTCTGTATATAATTATACATGTACAGCTGGTATAAGTAATACATCTTCTGTATATAGTGATATGGAGCATGCTAGTATAACCTGGGTATATTCTGTATATAATTATATATGTACAGCTGGTATAAGTTATACATCTTCTGTATATAGTGATATGGAGCATGCTGGTATAACCTGGGTATATTCTGTGTATAATTATATATGTAGAGCTGGTATAAGTTATACATCTTCTGTATATAGTGATATGGAGCATGCTGGTATAACCTGGATATATTCTATATATAATTATATATGTACAGCTGGTATAAGGTATACATCTTCTGTATATAGTGATATGGAGCATGCTGGTATAACCTGGGTATATTCTGTATATAATTATATATATACAGCTGGTATAAGTTATACATCTTCTGTATATAGTGATATGGAGCATGCTGGTATAACCTGGATATATTCTATATATAATTATATATGTACAGCTGGTATAAGGTATACATCTTCTGTATATAGTGATATGGAGCATGCTGGTATAACCTGGGTATATTCTGTATATAATTATATATATACAGCTGGTATAAGTTATACATCTTCTGTATATAGTGATATGGAGCATGCTGGTATAAACTGGGTATATTCTGTGTATAGTGATATGGAGCATGCTGGTATAACCTGGGTATGTTCTGTATATAATTATATATGTACAGCTGGTATAAGTTATACATCTTTTGTATATAGTGATATGGAGCATGCTGGTATAACCTGGATATATTCTATATATAATTATATATGTACAGCTGGTATAAGGTATACATCTTCTGTATATAGTGATATGGAGCATGCTGGTATAACCTGGGTATATTATGTATATAATTATATATGTAGAGCTGGTATAAGTTATACATCTTCTGTATATAGTGATATGGAGCATGCTGGTATAACCTGGGTATATTCTGTATATAATTATATATGTACAGCTGGTATAAGTTATACATCTTCTGTATATAGTGATATGGAGCATGCTGGTATAACCTGGATATATTCTATATATAATTATATATGTACAGCTGGTATAAGGTATACATCTTCTGTATATAGTGATATGGCGCATGCTGGTATAAACTGGGTTTATCCTGTATATAATTATATATGTACAGCCAGTATAAGTTACTAGATGGAGGGAGGACTGTGACCTCACAATGGGGGTGGCCTTTGTGGCGGTGGGTGAGCAGCCATCTCTGCACCTCGTGCGCTCTCCCCGTCCGCTCTCTTCACCTTGTGCATTGTCTCTGACCCCCCATGCCCTGTCTCTGTAACTTCTTGTGCGCTGTCTCTGAACCCCCACGGTTGCTGTGCACAGGAGATGTCCTCACATCTAACAAATCTGGAGCACTACTACACTGAAGAGTGGGCAAAGATTGCAAATAGTAGAGGTGCTATGTTGATAGACTCCCTCTTAAAAAGATTGAATGCTCTCATACAGTGGGGGAAAAAAGTATTTACAATATATGGCCCCATTAATTCTTTCATGTACACAGATCAGTCATCCTGGTCCCTTGGCAGAGAAACAGCCCCAAAGCATGATGTTGCCACCCCTATGCTTCACAGTAGGTATGGTGTTCTTAGGATGCAACACAGCATTCTTTCTCCTCCCACACGACGATTTGTGTTCCTGCCAAACAGTTCTACTTTGGTTTCATCTGACCATATGACATTCTCCCAATACTCTTCTGAATCATCCAAATGCTCTCTAGCAAACTTCAGATGGGCCCTGACATGTAATGGCGTAAGCAGGGGGACACATCTGGCAATGCAGGATCTGAGTCCCTGACGGTGTAGAGTGTTACTGATGGTAGCCTGTGTAACGTTGGTCCCAGCTCTCTGCAGGTCATTCACTAGGTCCTCTCATGTGGTTATAAGATTTTTGGTCACCGTTCTTGAGATAATTTTGACCCCCACGGGGAGAGATTTTGAGTGGAGCCCTAGATTGAAGGAGATTAAGTGGTTTTGTACATCTTCCATTTTCTTATTATTGCTCCCACAGTTGATTTCTTCAAAGCAAGCTTCTTGCCTTTTGCAGATTCAGACTTTCCAGCCTGGTGAAGGTCTACAATTTTGTTTCTGGTGTCGTCCGACAGCTCTTTGGTCTTCATCATAGTGGAGTTTGGAGTGTGACTGTTTGAGGTTGTGGACAAGTGTCTTTAATACTGATAACATGTTTAAACAGGTGCCAGTACTACAGGTAATGAGTGGAGGACAGAGGAGCTTCTTAAAGAAGAAGTTACAGGTCTGTGAGAGCCAGAAATCTTGCTTCTTTGTAGGTGACCAAATACTTATTTTTCACCAAAATTTGAAAAAAAATTCTTTCCAAATCAGACAATATGATTGTCAGGATTTGTTTTCTCATTTTGTCTCTTATAGTTGTGTGGCGCCCCTGCGACCAGGGTGGCCACATAGGGAACTGCAGCCAGGTGGAAAGCATGACAGTTTATATACTAAACACCCTCACAGACATCCCACACACCACTAGGAGGCAGCACCCAACCCAGAGCCCGGAACTCTAGGCGGGTTTAGAGGACAGTAGTTGGGAACGCATGTAGGTCAGGTGTCAGAAGGTACAAATAGAGGAAGAGGAGGAGGAAGGAGTTAGTAGGCCGGAGTAGGCTGAGCAGCACAGACCAGGAGTAGGCCAAGGGTGCTGAACAGAAAAGACACAGAGTTGGCAAAAGTGAGCCGAGCCGAAAAGACACAAAGAACAGAAAGAAAGACACATATGTTCTGGAGGAGATGGAGATGCAGAATCCACAGAGTCACAGAAACCATGGAGAGAAAGCTCGTCCATAGCCAGCTCCCCAGGGGAGTGTGAGGAAAGAGATGGACCAGCAGCACTGGGTCCTAGGAACACAGCAGCACTGACTAACTGGAGGAGAAGTCTTCCCTATTGAAGCTTGAGTCACACGGGTTAGAAGGAGCCTGATAGTGCCTTGTGAGAGAGGGCTATTGCAGGGTAGGCACACAGCAGAGTGTCAGCTCTGACGGGGACCGAAGATTCACCCGGTATCCCCAGATTCACCGATGGGGAGCTCCAATTCTAAGTTGGAGTTCCTACACCAAGGATAGGAAGCACAGTAGCAACCACGAGGACCCACAGGGGTCTGAGCTGCCGCTATACTGTCCGGAGACACACAAAGGGAGAGAAACTACAGCCTGGAAAGGACACTAGAAGGAGTGAGGGGTCTCAGAGTGACTTCCTGGCTGCAGAGGGTCTAGTGAAAACTGGAGTAAAGTGACTGTAACTCGTGTTAAGAAGTGAGCTGTACTGAGAACTTCTGTAAAATGCTTAAAGAGAACTGACAAGTAAACCCGGTGAACCCTGCCTGTGTGTCCGTGTTTGATTCCAGGTATAAAGAACTGTTTTCATACCTTTTATTCCTGTCAGGAGCAGCCTTACCGGTGGGGGCTCATGCATCTGGCTGCAGCCCATCCATCCATCCTCCTGGCAGAGAAGAGATGCAGCGGTGGTCCCATCATTGACCACAAACCGTTGGTGGCGTCACAACAATCTGTATCCTTTGTATATATCCCCTTTTACTTGTGAGAACCCGGGACATGGCCCGGACCAGGACCTCCGTGACATCCCCAGCAGCGACCCGGTCCGGTACCGAGTACTCTGTCCCAGTGGGCTCCACAGTTGAGGTCACCTATGATGCCAATTACAGGCCGACCTCATCTTTATAAGTGGGAGAACTTGCAAAATTGGAGGCTGACTAAATACTTTTTCCCATCTGTAAATTCAAAATGCACTTCAGTAAAGTATTACCTTAAGGCCATGTTCACACGTGCAGTATTTTACCTCAGTATTTATAGCCAAAACCAGTAGAAGAACAACCTGGGGAAAAGGATAATAGAAACACGTCACCACTTCTGGATTTATCACCCACTCCTGGTCTTCAATACAAATACTGATATAGAACACTGGCCAAATATTGAAAGTGTGCACATACCAAGGGCAGGGTCGGACTGGGGTGTCTGGGGCCCACCAGGGAAATTGACTCCAGGGGCCCACTCACCCGCTATATGCAAATACCTGTTAGCCGTTATACCCATTATAGCGGTTACTCCTGCACATCAGTCCGCGCTCACCATTACTGAGATGTACCATTACTGTAGTGTACATTAAAGGGATACTTTGGTGAAAACAAGTTACCAACAATCGTCAGGTTCGGCAGGTGATCACTTAGTTATTGGTGGAATCCGACCAATCAAAACCACATCGTCGGAAGAATGTGGCACTTTTACCCCTTTTATTAACTGCAGCGGCCGGTAATGATGTGACTGCGGCTCCATTCATTATCATTGGAGCTCCCAGAAAAAGGCAAACACAGAGCTCACAGCCACTGAGGGAGTGAAGGGATCATGGAGCCGTACATCACCTCCAGTCTAATGGGGACAAAACAAACCTATGACTAAGGTCAGTCTTTAAGGACATTGATTTAAATGTGCTTTTTAATACTTTTCTAATATAATGAATTTTTAAGGATCTAGATCTCAAGACTCTGCTTGATATTTTTCTATTTTTTGGACATATAATGGGGATAAAAGCTGCACATTCAGCAGTCGCACCCCCACCAACTAATACCTTATCACATCCTTAGGCCATGTGCACACACTGAGTATTTGGTGAGTTTTTTACCTCAGTATTTGTAAGACAAAACCAGGAGTGGAGCAATCAGAGGTAATATGTTCTGCATTTCTCACCATCTCCTGCTTCTGTCTTATAAATACTGAAGTGAAAATCTCACCAAATACTCACTGTGTGAACGTGGCCTTAGACGAGATAATTACTTGCTTTCTCTGGAGAACCTCTGTAAGTGCATTTTGCTGCTGTTGTGTCACTGGACAGGAAGGGGTTAAGCAACCAAGTTTTTAATATCTACTGGAAATAAAGAATTTTCCCCTTATTGATATCAGAAAAAAACGAATAATCAACCACAATCCACTATACCAAGACCAGTAATACCACATGTAAAGGAGACATACCACCACACTGTGATCAGAGCACATATTACTACTAAACTGTGATCAAATACTACCACGTGCAAGGTATAAATACTGCCACACCATGATAAGACCACATATAACCGACATATTGTAATTGAATAATTCCACATTCAAGGGACAAATACACAACGCCATGACCAGAGCACATAATGCCACTACATAGTGACCAATAAAATCCGGTCAACCCATAGAAGCACCACCCAGCTCAAAATGTTTTGCCGTCGTCTGCTCCTTCCCCTCTCCTCTTACCTGATAAACCACAAGTTTGGTGCCAGCCCACTACTACATGTCAGTACTCTGTGGTGCCCAGCTGTTTCTTCTTCAGTGTGAATAGTGACCAATAATACTACAATAATGAAGATTAAAAAAAGCTCTGTATATTTGGTCAGTGTAAATACAGTGATTATCAGTGACATTATACACAGAAACTCTGTATATAGTGTCAGTGTACAGGTGATGCAGAGAACACCAGTGACATTATACACAGGAACTCTGTATAGAGTGTCAGTGTACAGGTGATGCAGAGAACACCAGTGACATTATACACAGGAGCTCTGTATATAGTGTCAGTGTACAGGTGATGCAGAGATCCCCAGTGACATTATACACAGGAGCTCTGTATATAGTGTCAGTGTACAGGTGATGCAGAGAACACCAGTGACATTATGCACAGGAGCTCTCTATCTAGTGTCAGTATACAGGTGATGCAGAGATCACCAGTGACATTATACACAGGAGCTCTGTATATAGTGTATAGTGTGCTTGGATAGGTAATACACCTACTCACCAGAGCTGTATCTTGGTGAAGTCATTCATCTTCAGGTTTCTTCTTCCCCTGTCGCAGACAAATATCACGTCTTCTAGCCAGGACTCATCTCTGCAGAAAATAACAGTTATCTACTGTATAAAACTGATCACTTCCATAGCACATTCCACACTTCTCCCAAGATTTCTACACTACATCAAACGACCAAAAAAGCGACATCGTGCCGCCTCGCACAGTAACAAGGCTTCCCTTTGGTTCCCCTCATGGAAAAGTAAATTATATTACAGCAGTAATAATGTCGCCTGATTGGCCCCTACAGTAAATATGTCCCCACTTCCCACCGTAAACCAATAATGTATGTTCCTCATTTTGGCCCCCATATAGTAATAACGGTCGTCTTGGGCCCCCATGTTCCCCCATTCTAGGTCCCCAGACGGACATGACAACTTCTCCAGCCATCTACATAGATTACAACAAAGACACATCTGACATCTCACATTTCCAGCCCGATCTATTCCCAAACTGGACAAACTCCTCATCCTACTGATCCCCCAATACTGACCCATTGCTGCTGTCCCTATTACTGCACATGCTGCGTGGTACAAAAACAGCGCTCCTCTTACTGCCCCACATAATGTCACCACTGTGCCCTCCACATAGTAATACCACCACTGTGCCCTCCACATAGTAATACCACCACTGTGCCCTCCACATAGTAATACCACCACTGTGCCCTCCGCATAGTAATACCACCACTGTGCCCTCCACATAGTAATACCACCACTGTGCCCTCCACATAGTAAAACCACCACTGTGCCCTCCACATAGTAATACCACCACTGTGCCCTCCACATAGTAATACCACCACTGTGCCCTCCGCATAGTAATACCACCACTGTATTGTATATACCACCACATGACCCCCTCCATGCTGCACGGGACCCCCTCCATGCTGCACGGGTACACAAACATATTGTTGCTGCTGGGGGGACAGCACACTGATTGTTGCTGCTACGGGGGGGGGGGGGGGGCACATATTGCTGGTGCTAAGGGAGAGACATATGGCTGCTGCTGGGGGAGGCACACTGATTGCTGCAGCTTCTTCATGGGGGAACACATATTGTTTATTGCTGCAGATGAAGGAGCACATGGATGTTGCTACTAAGGGGGGGGGGCACATATTGCTGGTGCCAAGGGGGAGACATATGGCTGCTGCTGGGGAAGCACACTGATTGCTGCAGCTGTTGCTGGGGGGCACACATACCTCATCTACTTCCACACTGTTGCTGCAGCTCTGTCTGCTCCTCTTCATGTGGGATGCAGGACTTCACGTGCTGTCGCCATCCACACACCTCATCCTCGCTCTGGCACTGCCTGCTGTCAGTGCTATGTGAGGAAGTCCCGGCTGCAGACAGTGCTCTCTCTGCTCCTCACAGCGGCCAGACGTTCTCCACCGCTGCTCCAGGCAGTGCCGTATTTGCAGTTCCTGCCGCCCTAGGCACTGTAAGCGAAGGCGCCTCCCCCCCCGTCATGGACCTCCCTGTTGCGGCCCCGCCCCCAATTCCCCCTGTCTCCCCAAATGTCATGTAGCTTCTCCCCCCATACTTGCAGCTTCTCCCCCCACATTTGATGGAGCACATATACAAGGTTTGTAGGTTTGTCCAACCACACTACAGAGACATACTGATAGAAGGTTTACATTGTGAGCCCCAATGGGGACAGTGTTGATGATGTGTGTAAAGTGCTGTGGAGTGCATAGTGTAATATAAATGCAAAAAATATTATTTTTAATATTATGTCACAGTACCAGGATCTGAGGATCTTCTATTTGGAGGTCAGGGGCTCTCTGATGCCATGACGCTGCCTGTCTCACTTTCTTCCCCTTGATCCTGTAGTGCGGCGGACAAGAGAGCATTAACTGGTTAACAACATGAAGTATGGTGTGTACTAACTGAGCCATAAACCCTCCCCATATCATGTCCAGCAGACATTGTAGGACTACATGCATGATCTTATATTGCAGTCGGACCAATGTTATTCGATGTCTGAGAGCACATTGGCGAGTGTCAGACGATTTTTTCTCAGCCAGATTCTGGATGAGAAAAAAGATGCAACATGCTGCGACAGTCTGCAATTCATGCATGAGACTCGCCAATGTAAGTCTATGGGTCCGACACAATCACAGACCGCACACTGACAGCACACGGACCATCCCAGAGGCATCAGTTTTTTTCACTGATACATTATCATTTTGGAGCTCAGACAACTGTAAAATGCTCCTGTAAATGATTATACAGTAATAGCTGCTGAGAAAAAAACAGATTGCACAGGAATCTAAGAATCTGAGAGAAATGTCAGACACTCGCATAGCAGTTGCATACCACACGGAGCAAAAAACAGATGACTGTACCCAATTTGTTATATATTTTAGGAGTAGGAGTCGGTCCATTTTCTACTGACTCCAACTCCGACTCCACCAAAACAGCACAGAGGGATACACCGAGGCCCAGAGTAACCCCTCCACTGCCAGGTACCACACAGAGGGGTACACTGAACCACAGATTAACCCCTCCACTGCCAGGTACCACACAGAGAGGTACACTGAGCCACAGATTAACCCCTCCACTGCCAGGTACCACACAGAGGGGTACACTGAACCCCAGAGTAACCCCTCCACTGCCAGGTACCACACAGAGGGGTACACTGAACCCCAGAGTAACCCCTCCACTGCCAGGTACCACACAGAGGGGTACACCGAGCCCCAGAGTAACCCCTCCACTGCCAGGTACCACACAGAGGGGTACACTGAGCCCCAGAGTAACCCCTCCACTGCCAGGTACAACACAGAGGGGTACACTGAGCCACAGATTAACCCCTCCACTGCCAGGTACCACACAGAGGAGTACACCGAGGCCCAGAGTAACCCCTCCAATGCCAGGTACCACACAGAGGGGTACACCGAGCCCCAGAGTAACCCCTCCACTGCCAGGTACCACACAGAGGAGTACACTGAGCCCCAGAGTAACCCCTCCACTGCCAGGTACCACACAGAGGAGTACACTGAGCCCCAGAGTAACCCCTCCACTGCCAGGTACCACACAGAGGAGTACACTGAGCCCCAGAATAACCCCTCCACTGCCAGGTACCACACAGAGGAGTACACTGAGCCCCAGAGTAACCCCTCCACTGCCAGGTACCACACAGAGGAGTACACTGAGCCCCAGAATAACCCCTCCACTGCCAGGTACCACACAGAGGAGTACACCGAGGCCCAGAGTAACCCCTCCAATGCCAGGTACCACACAGAGGGGTACACCGAGCCCCAGAGTAACCCCTCCACTGCCAGGTACCACACAGAGGGGTACACTGAACCCCAGAGTAACCCCTCCACTGCCAGGTACCACACAGAGGGGTACACCGAGCCCCAGAGTAACCCCTCCACTGCCAGGTACCACACAGAGGGGTACACTGAGCCCCAGAGTAACCCCTCCACTGCCAGGTACAACACAGAGGGGTACACTGAGCCACAGATTAACCCCTCCACTGCCAGGTACCACACAGAGGAGTACACCGAGGCCCAGAGTAACCCCTCCAATGCCAGGTACCACACAGAGGGGTACACCGAGCCCCAGAGTAACCCCTCCACTGCCAGGTACCACACAGAGGAGTACACTGAGCCCCAGAGTAACCCCTCCACTGCCAGGTACCACACAGAGGAGTACACTGAGCCCAGAGTAACCCCTCCACTGCCAGGTACCACACAGAGGGGTAAAATGAGCCCCAGAGTAACCCCTCCACTGCCAGGTACCACACAGAGGGGTACACTGAGCTCCAGAGTAACCCCTCCACTGCCAAGTACCACACAGAGGGGTACACTGAGCCCCAGAATAACCCCTCCACTGCCAGGTACCACACAGAGGGGTACACTGAGCCCCAGAGTAACCCCTCCACTGCCAGGTACCACACAGAGGGGTACACTGAGCCCCAGAGTAACCCCTCCACTGCCAGGTACCACACAGAGGGGTAAAATGAGCCCCAGAGTACCCCTCCACTGCCAGGTACCACACAGAGGGGTACACTGAGCCCCAGAATAACCCCTCCACTGCCAGGTACAACACAGAGGGGTACACTGAGCCACAGATTAACCCCTCCACTGCCAGGTACCACACAGAGGAGTACACCGAGGTTCAGAGTAACCCCTCCAATGCCAGGTACCACACAGAGGGGTACACTGAGCCCCAGAGTAACCCTTCCACTGCCAGGTACATGACACAGAGGGGTACACTGAGCCCCAGTGTAACCCCTCCACTGCCAGGTACCACACAGAGAGGTACACTGAGCCCCAGTGTAACCCCTCCACTGCCAGGTACCACACAGAGGGGTATACTGAGCCCCAGAGTAACCCCTCAACTGCCAGGTACATGACACAGACGGGTACACTGAGCCCCAGTGTAACCCCTCCACTGCCAGGTACCACACAGAGAGGTACACTGAGCCCCAGTGTAACCCCTCCACTGCCAGGTATCACACAGAGGGGTATACTGAGCCCAGAGTAACCCCTCAACTGCCAGGTACAGCATGACACAGAGGGGTACACCAACTTAGCAAATCCCAGCCCCCCCATCACCCATGCACATCCCAGCACCCCTGTCTCCCATGCACATCCCAGCACGACACTCTGCCTGCCATGCACATGTCAGCACCACACCCTGCCTGCCATGCACATCCCAGCACCCCCCCTGCCTGCCATGCATATCCCATCACCCCCCTACCTGCCATGCATATCCCATCACTCCCCCCACCTGCCATGCATATCCCATCACCCCCCCCCCCCACCTGCCATGCATATCCCATCACCCCCCCCCCACCTGCCATGCACATTCTATCACCCCCTCCCCCCCCTTATGCACTGTGATGCACATCCCAGCACTCCCATGTGCATCTCACAGTGCACCTCACAGTGCCCATAGGGCCCAGGGATTGCATCTCTGCAGGGCCGCACTGTGCACATCCCTAGACCCTGCCTCACTTGCCTGTGCTGCACTGTGCACATCCCTGGACCCTGCCTCACTTGCCTGTGCTGCACTGTGCACATCCCTGGACCCTGCCTCACTTGCCTGTGCTGCACTGTGCACATCCCTGGACCCTGCCTCACTTGCCTGTGCTGCACTGTGCACATCCCTGGACCCTGCCTCACTTGCATGTGCTGCACTGTGCACATCCCTGGACCCTGCCTCACTTGCCTGTGCTGCACTGTGCACATCCCTGGACCCTGCCTCACTTGCCTGTGCTGCACTGTGCACATCCCTGGACCCTGCCTCACTTGCCTGCAGGGGCGTAACTACAACAGGTGCAGGGGTTGCGATCGCACCCGGGCCCTGCAGTCTAGGGGGGCCCCAAAAGTCCCTTTGGCCCATAGAAAAAGACTAATACTATTAAAGATTTGCAATAATTTGGGGCCCCGTTGGAGCTTTCGCATCGGGGCCCCATGGCCTGAAGTTACGCCACTGCTTGCCTGTGCTGCACTGTGCACATCCCTGGACCCTGCCTCACTTGCCTGTGCTGCACTGTGCACATCCTGGACCCTGCCTCACTTGCCTGTGCTGCACTGTGCACATCCCTGGACCCTGCCTCACTTGCCTGTGCTGCACTGTGCACATCCCTGGACCCTGCCTCACTTGCCTGTGCTGCACTGTGCACATCCCTGGACCCTGCCTCACTTGCCTGTGCTGCACTGTGCACATCCCTGGACCCTGCCTCACTTGCCTGTGCTGCACTGTGCACATCCCTGGACCCTGCCTCACTTGCCTGTGCTGCACTGTGCACATCCCTGGACCCTGCCTCACTTGCCTGTGCTGCACTGTGCACATCCCTGGACCCTGCCTCACTTGCCTGCAGGGGCGTAACTACAACAGGTGCAGGGGTTGCGATCGCACCCGGGCCCTGCAGTCTAGGGGGGCCCCAAAAGTCCCTTTGGCCCATAGAAAAAGACTAATACTATTAAAGATTTGCAATAATTTGGGGCCCCGTTGGAGCTTTCGCATCGGGGCCCCATGGCCTGAAGTTACGCCACTGCTTGCCTGTGCTGCACTGTGCACATCCCTGGACCCTGCCTCACTTGCCTGTGCTGCACTGTGCACATCCCTGGACCCTGCCTCACTTGCCTGTGCTGCACTGTGCACATCCCTGGACCCTGCCTCACTTGCCTGTGCTGCACTGTGCACATCCCTGGACCCTGCCTCACTTGCCTGTGCTGCACTGTGCACATCCCTGGACCCTGCCTCACTTGCCTGTGCTGCACTGTGCACATCCCTGGACCCTGCCTCACTTGCCTGTGCTGCACTGTGCACATCCCTGGACCCTGCCTCACTTGCCTGTGCTGCACTGTGCACATCCCTGGACCCTGCCTCACTTGCCTGTGCTGCACTGTGCACATCCCTGGACCCTGCCTCACTTGCCTGTGCTGCACTGTGCACATCCCTGGACCCTGCCTCACTTGCCTGTGCTGCACTGTGCACATCCCTGGACCCTGCCTCACTTGCCTGCAGGGGCGTAACTACAACAGGTGCAGGGGTTGCGATCGCACCCGGGCCCTGCAGTCTAGGGGGGCCCCAAAAGTCCCTTTGGCCTATAGAAAAAGACTAATACTATTAAAGATTTGCAATAATTTGGGGCCCCGTTGGAGCTTTCGCATCGGGGCCCCATGGCCTGAAGTTACGCCACTGCTTGCCTGTGCTGCACTGTGCACATCCCTGGACCCTGCCTCACTTGCCTGTGCTGCACTGTGCACATCCCTGGACCCTGCCTCACTTGCCTGTGCTGCACTGTGCACATCCCTGGACCCTGCCTCACTTGCCTGTGCTGCACTGTGCACATCCCTGGACCCTGCCTCACTTGCCTGTGCTGCACTGTGCACATCCTGGACCCTGCCTCACTTGCCTGTGCTGCACTGTGCACATCCCTGGACCCTGCCTCACTTGCCTGTGCTGCACTGTGCACATCCCTGGACCCTGCCTCACTTGCCTGTGCTGCACTGTGCACATCCCTGGACCCTGCCTCACTTGCCTGTGCTGCACTGTGCACATCCCTGGACCCTGCCTCACTTGCCTGTGCTGCACTGTGCACATCCCTGGACCCTGCCTCACTTGCCTGTGCTGCACTGTGCACATCCCTGGACCCTGCCTCACTTGCCTGTGCTGCACTGTGCACAGCACAGCAGCACAGACATCCACATACCCAGCGATGAGCTGTCCTCCACAGTCCTCCTCAGCAGTGCTTCCCTCGCTCCAGCACTGACAGTGGCTGTGCAGGACCTTCCTGAGCTGAGAGCCCCGCAGGCCGCAGCAGCCGGCAGACTGAGGTGGGTGGGCGGCAGACGGAGGTGGGCGGAGCCTATTCCCTCCCATCCCCAAACCAAAGGAAAACTACTAAAATAAAAAAAAAAATTTTTAAAAACCTTGCTCAGGCGCATTCTGGCGCCCTAGGTGCCTACGGGTGCCTAGTGGTAAATACGGCCCAGGGGGACCCGTTTGGGCCCGTTGGGGGGGCGGGGCTAGGGGGGCGGGGCCACAATGCCTGGGGGCAGGGCCGGCTCCAGGTTTCTGTGGGCCCCGGGCGAAAAGGTCTCAGTGGGCCCCCTTTAAGTACATATCGCGGACTATATATATATATATATATATATATATATATATTATATATATGTATATATATATATTGCCGCACACTTACCGCAAGCCCCATAGACAATGCATGGGGCTTGCCGCAAACGTGCAGCACGTGCAGCCGCTAGACGGAAAATGCGGCGGATGCAGGGTTTTTTTTACCGCAACTGCCACATTTAAAAAAAAACTCCTATGTGAAGGCAGCCTTACAGGAACAGTGACTGCCGAATCCAGCAAGAGCTGTTTCTGACAGTGAGTATATTACACATTGTTAGGGGCGGGCTAAAATGCGATTGCATTCCCTTGCGCCTTTTAAAAATACCCTTCAAATGCAAAATGTTGCATTTTTGTGCGTCTGAGGATGCTTGGTATATACACAAGCATCCTGAAGCACACAAATAATGCAAACAGCTCAATGGAGCCGCACTGCCATATGGTGGCACCGCAGCCAAGCGGAGTGTCTGGCCGTCCAGATCTCTCTTCTCCTCACCTTTCTTCTCGCTGCTTCGGTCTCCTCCGGTCGCTCTGCACATATCAGCACAGTGATGACATCGTGCCCCTCCATGCTGAGCTGCAGAATGCAGACAGCGGCAGAAGAGACTATGGAGAAGAATGCTGCTGGCAAAGGTGGCTGAGACTATAGGAGCGGAATCCGCGGGGGGCTACCACTGGTACACATACTTCGTACACACGCGGCTCTGCTCCGTACACTTCGTACACACGCGGCTCTGCTACGTACACCTCATACACACGCGGCTCTGCTCCATACACCTCGTACACACGCGGCTCTGCTCCGTACACCTCTTACACACTCGGCTCTGCTCCATACACCTCGTACACACACGGCTCCGCTCCGTACACCTCGTACGCACACGGCTCTGCTCCGTACACCTCGTACACACTCGGCTCTGCTCTGTACACCTTGTACACACTCTGCTCTGCTCCGTACACCTCGTACACACACAGCTCTGCTTCGTACACCTCGTACGCACACGGCTCTGCTCCGTACACCTCGTACGCACACGGCTCTGCTCCGTACACCTCGTACGCACACGGCTCTGCTCCGTACACCTCGTACACACACGGCTCTGCTCCGTACACCTCGTACACACACGGCTCCGCTCCGTACACCTCGTACACACACGGCTCCGCTCCGTACACCTCGTACACACACGGCTCCGCTCCGTACACCTCGTACACACACGGCTCCGCTCCGTACACCTCGTACACACACGGCTCCGCTCCGTACACCTCGTACACACACGGCTCCGCTCCGTACACCTCGTACACACTCGGCTCCGCTCCGTACACCTCGTACACACACGGCTCCGCTCCGTACACCTCGTACACACACGGCTCTGCTCCGTACACCTCGTACACACACGGCTCTGCTCCGTACACCTCGTACACACACAGCTCTGCTCCATACACCTAGTACACACTCGCCTCTGCTACATTCACACTGTAAATCCCTCCTGACCCCACACATAACCTTCACCTAATTGCCATACACCTAGTACACACTCACCTCTGCTACATTCACACTGTAAATACCTCCTGACCACACACAAACTTCACCTTATTTGAGCATCATTGATGGCCAGCACAGTCCTGGATACACTGAGGAGCTGATCATGAGACCCCTGACTCCTCCCCTCCATGTGACATCATCACAGGTCCTGTAAGCACACTAGCACAGAGTGTGTGCAGCTCTGTCGGCTCCCGTGGAGGGGGGAGGAGGGAGACCTCCAGTGCTGCAGCCTGCAGGAGCCTGAAAATGACCCCCCAGCTGCCCCCTGGATATGGCTCTGGCTGTGGGGGCAGTGCTCAGGGGCCCCTGAGGCTAGGGTCACACTTGCATTGTGACCCTAGCCTTATGCAAGTATTGTATGTTGCAACGCTGCTATGCGCTGGAGGCAGCCCATAGAAACCCGACGTTTACCGTGACAACCACTCGTTGTCAATGTAAACTGCGGGTTTCTATGGGCTCAGTTGCTGGCAGCGCATAGCGTTAAACGCTCTGCGCTGCAGCAGACAATACTTGCGTCAGGCTAGGGTCACAACACAAGTGTGACCCTAGCCCTCAGGGGCCCGGTGGGCCCCCTCCAAGCCGTCGGGCCCCGGCACTTGCCCGGGTACGCCGGGTGCTGACGCCGGCCCTGCCTGGGGGCCCACCATTACTTTTAACCGGTTACCCGGCGGCCCAGACCGAGCCTGACATACATTAGCGGTGTCTCGGCGATTTTATGGGCGCCCACCTGGTTCTATTTGTCGGCCCTAAAATCGCGGACACACCGCTAATGCATGTCTATGGGCGGTGAGCTCGAATTCTGATTGGTCGGCGTCAGCAGAGAGCGACCAATCAGAAATCGCCCTGACTGCCCATAGACATGCATTAGCGGTGTGTCCGCGATTTTAGGGCCGACAAATAGAACCAGGTGGGCGGCCATAAAATCGCCGAGACACCGCTAATGTATGTCAATGGGAAATGACGGGCTCTTCTGATTGGCTGAGGGCAGTACACAGCGACCAATCAGAAGAGCGCCTCAAAAAATAAATTTAATAATAAAAATAATAATTAAAAAATAATTAAAAAATAATAAAAAAATAAATAAAAAATAATAAATAATTCAATAAAAAAATAATAATAAAAAAAAAAAAAAAATGCTAATAACATGAGCCCTTTCAGCGGACCTGAAGGAGAACTGTCTCTCAGCCTCAGGCTCACTTAAAATAAATAATAAATTTAATAATAAAAAAAATAATTAAAAAATAATTAAAAAATAATAAAAAAATAAATAAAAAATAATAAATAATTAAATAAAAATAATAATAAAAAAAATAAATATATGCTAATAATATCAGCCCTTTCAGCGGACCTGAAGGAGAACTGGGTCTCAGCCTCAGGCTCACTTTAAATAAATAATAAATTTAATAATAAAAAAAATAATTAAAAAATAATTAAAAAATAATAAAAAAATAAATAAAAAATAATAAATAATTAAATAAAAAATAATAATAAAAAAAAATAAATAAATGCTATTAATTGTATTATTAATTTTATTAATGCTATTAATAATGCTATTACTGCTAATAATAATGCTATTAATGCTAATAATTATGCTATTAATGCTAATATTTATGTTATTAATGCTAATAATTATGCTATTAATGCTAATAATTATGGTATTAATGGTAATAATAATGCTATTAATGTAAATAATATTGCTATTAATGCTATTATTAATGCTAATAATTATGCTATTAATGCTAATAATTATGCTATTAATGCTAATATTAATGCAAATAATATTGCTATTAATGCTATTATTAATGCTATTAATGCTAATAATTATGCTATTAATGCTAATAATTATGTTATTAATGGTAATATTAATGGTATTAATGCAAATAATATTGCTATTAATGCTATTATTAATGCTATTAATGCTAATAATTATGCTATTAATGCTAATAATTATGCTATTAATCGTAATAATAATGCTATTAATGCAAATAATATTGCTATTAATGCTATTATTAATGCTATTAATGCTAATAATTATGCTATTAATGCTAATATTAATGCTAATTATGCTAATAATAATCATATTAACGCTATTAATAATGCTATTAAGGCTAATAATCATGCTATTTATGCTATTCAAAATGCTATTAATGCTAATAATATTGCTATTAATGCTCTTTATGCTAATAGTAATGCTATTAATGCAATTATTTATGCTATTAATTCTATTATTTATGCTATTAATGCTATTAATAATGCTATTAATGCTATTAATAATGTTATTCATGCTATTAATAATACTATTAATGCTATTAATGCTAATATTAATGCTATTAATTATATTATTAATGCTATTAATGCTATTAATAATGCTATTAATGCTAATAATAATGCTATTACTGCTAATAATAATGCTATTAATGCTAATAATTATGCTATTAATGCTACTATTAATGCTAATAATGCTAATAATAATCATATTAACGTTATTAATAATGCTATTAAGGCTAATAATCATGCTATTTATGCTATTCAAAATGCTATTAATGCTAATAATATTGCTATTAATGCTCTTTATGCTAATAGTAATGCTATTAATGCGATTAGTTATGCTATTAATTCTATTGTTTATGCTATCAATGCTATTAATAATGCTATTAATGCTATTAATGCTATTAATAATGTTATTCATGCTATTAATAATACTATTAATGCTAATATTAATGCTATTAATTGTATTATTAATGCTATTAATGCTAATAATAATGCTATTCATGCTAATAATTATGCTATTAATGTTAATATTAATGCTAATAATGCTAATAATAATCATATTAACGCTATTAATAATGCTATTAAGGCTAATAATCATGCTATTTATGCTATTTAAAATTCTATTAATGCTAATAATATTGCTATTAATGCTCTTTATGCTAATACTCATGCTATTAATGCGATTATTTATGCTATTAATTCTATTATTTAGGCTATTAATGCTATTAATAATGGTATTAATGTTATTAATAATGCTATTAATGCTATTCATGCTAATATTAATGCTATTAATTCTAATAATCATGCTATTAATCCTAATAATCATGCTATTAATCCTATTAATAATGCTATTAATGCTATTTTTAATTCTATTAATGCTATTAATAATTTTATTAATGCTAATAATGCTATTACTCCTCATAATAATGCTATTAACGCTATTATTAATGCTATTTATGGTAATAATGCTATTAATACTAATAACAATACTATTAATAGTACTATTATTGCTGTTAATAATGCTATTAATGCTAATAATAATGCTGTTAATGCTAATAATTATGCTATTAATGGTAATAATAATGCTATTAATGCAAATAATATTGCCACGTTCTAGAATCCCGATGCATTTGCATCGGGCTCACAGCTAGTAATTTATAAGCATAGTAGCATAGTATAGTAATAAAGAGCTTGGTCCATTTTAAGCTTTTTAAGGCTCCAGAATAGATTTTGTCTATGTGATTACATAATCTAGGCCATTATGGTCTATGGGTGTTTGCTTCGGGGAATTATATGATTTGTATCCTTCATTTATCACCAGTTTTCCCATCTGCAGGCTTTCTCTAACTTTCACCCCTCTCTGATATGATGGATGATGATGATGAGCTGCTATTATGTTCCTAATGCATACACTCTACATAGAGGTGAATTTGTTCTCTTTTTCACCACTGCATGTAACACTCGTAGGGGCGAGAGTGGGGGGAGTTGAACCACTGGGCCACGGTACCGATCTTGACCTGGAGGGCAGTAACGAAGCGACGACTTCGTCTTCACTAGAGCCTCTGATGGTGAGGTTAAGGTTGTGTTGGTAGGTAGCTGTCAGGTGCCACTCCAGGCAATCACAGCATCTCAACAGCTGACTCCGTGGGTGTCATGGATGTAGGCAGATACAGTCTCTTGTGAGGGTAGGTGCAACCTGGATGGCTGATAGAGCAGGTGCGGTGGTATGGCAGCAGTACTGATTCAAGTGGGTACGGCAGCAGGGCTGGTTCAGGCTGGTGCTTGCATGTTCAGCGGTACTAGGAAACAGACACAGATTAGGTAAGGCACGGAACTCAGGATGCAGCAAGAGTAACAGGGACCTGAGATACGCAAGATATCAAGGTCAACCATCAAAGTCACACATCATTTCAGTTTGGCTTCGACAAGGTCAGTATAAAAGTCCCAGTAAGTTTCAGATACATGTTTGCAGTGGAATCACATAACTAAATAGAATGTCTACCACCTGTAATTGAGTGCATATCTCAGTAGTAATTGAGCAAGCTTCCAGAGAGCTTTGGGTTGAAGGCCCAGTAGTGGACAGTTTCATTTTTATCACTATCATCCTTTTAAACCAAAACTATGTGTGATGCAGATGCCTCACCATTAGGCTATAGGTTCATTATTTATTTCATTAGATATTTAGGTACATTTAGGTATATTTAGGTAGTAAGATAGCATAAGACAACATTAAGTCAGTTGTCAGTCACTTGTCAAAGTTACTTGTCAGAGTCCGATATCAGTCACTTGACAGAGTCAGATGTCACACAGGGTACTTCTGATGTTTGACTTTAATATATGATCATTTCCTAAAATGAAAGAAATGAAGAAAGAAAAGTATCCAGCTCACCTGCTAGTTATTGGGCCTGGTTTAGTAGTCAAATAAATATAGAAAGTCCCAAATAGGTATCCAGCATTGATAAAATAAAGAGTTATGGAATAAAAACTGCACAAAAAATTGTTTTCATACAAAGACACGATAGATCAGGGGTCTCAAACATGTGGCCGCTATATGCACAGCAGACTCATTGGTGATCACGACCCGGTCTTGGATGGCGGCAACATTGGCTCTTTACTTCAGATGCTTCGTATGTACGTCAGTGCCACCAGGATCAAGCTCTACTCAGCTATATCTATAGCAACCACCGGCCAATCAGCGGTCAGCAACTGATGTCAGCTGCTGGCCTTAGATTGGTCAGTGGCTGCCTTTGGTGAAGCTGTAAAGAGCTTGATCGTGGCAGCACTGGCGAATGTACAGTCGCCGGAGCTATGCTTGTCAGGGGGTCTGCTGCGTCTGTGGGCTGCATGTGTTGGGCGCCGAGGAAAGGGGGGAAAAGTGAAAACAATTATGTTTGTGTTTGTTGAAAAATGGCACAATAGGGGAGTAAATAATAGGGCATTACTGCAAGATGGGTCATGTCAGGAAAATATTATTTTTTTTTTATTGTTCTAGAATATCACTAGAGCTGATACATTTCTCCACCCCCTTTAGGTTTGTAGGAACTCTAAGTCTGTTTCCTCACTCCTGCCCCTAGTCAGGTTTTTACAACCTGGTAGAGTCATAAAAACTGAGCTTAGCTGAACGTTTATGGATTTTCCCTCCAAACCTTGTTTTCAAGAAAAAACACTTTACATCAAATATAATAATGCACATTAATGTCACAATTACACAAATCATATTTTTGGAGTGTTGGCATTTATGGGGATTGCACTCCCACTCTTACTGTTCTGGAAAAGGGTCAGAAACCTGGGAAATAAATTTCTGACCATCTGCGAACCACGGATTCTCCATATCTGGTGTCACAAAACACATAATATCGCAAGGGAAAATATGATGCCAATATCTTTGACCTGTGAGCTTCCGTGCCAAAGATATGAAGAAAATACGTTTTTGATAACTCTTGATAACGTTTGGAGATTGATGTTTATCCCAGAAAACAGCTTATATATGAGGTCAGCAAAGTTGGAGTTCTTAGCTGTATGGCCAAAGCATAAAACAAGCGCGTCCATTTTTGGTAGGTTATTCTAGCCTGGGACAAAGGACACAGCATTTAAAATTTTAAAATGATAAATTTGCTAATCTCGTTCTTCATGTTCTATGAGCGAGCTGACATGCCCTACCGCATATTCACATTACCAAATGGGTTTCCGATCCACCTTTAAGAGGTCGGTGGTGGCAGCATAATTTTTGGATTTATGTGATATTGTGGACCTGAGGGTGGCTGGATCAACATATATATAGTATATGTTCTAGACAGGAGCTGGTGGTATATATACATCCCGTCACTCACGTGCCGCAATAGTCAATATAAATTAGAGCAGCTCCTTTCCTTATCCTCTGTCAATACCCCGATTGGCCAGCAGGATAAGTAGGCAACAGAGAGCTGCAAGGTCTTGACTAAGTTCGTGACAGGTACAAGAAGGGGACACTCATGAGGACATTACAACAAGAGGGGGCGTTACTGCAAGAAGGAGCATTACTACAAGATGGGGTATTACTATAAGAAGGGGCATTACTACAAGATGGGGATAATGATGGGGACATTACTATGAGAATGGACATTATTACAAGAATGGACATTACTACAAGAAGGGGATGATGGTGAAATTACTACAAGAAATGGCAGTAATACAAGAAGGGCAATTACTACATGAAGGGGATAATGATGGGGACATTATTACAAGAAAGGGCCATTACTACAAGAAGGGACATTACTACAAGAAGGGGCATTACTGCAAGAAGGGGCATTAATGCAAGGTCGGGCATTACTACAAGATGGGAGCCAGGATTGGGGACATTACTACAAGAAGGTGAGCAATATGAGGCATTACTACAAGATGGGACATTACTACCAGATGATGGCCAAAATTACTATATAGGGCTAATTGTAAGACAACAAACAAAAAATGTATATAAAAAAAAGTGATCAAAAGGTGTATTGAAAATAAAAATTATATTTCTAAAAAAGTCACTTTATCCTGCAAGGAATGTGGCCTCTCAAATTTAATTTTGCCCACGTATCCAGCTGAGTTTGAGACCCCTGTAATAGATCATATCATAGTCCGGTTTACACATCTCGAGGCTGTCTGCCTCTTACTCTTAACCAGCAGTATTATTAATTCAGGCTCAATATAAACCCTAAGACATACCTATATGGCATACGTGGGTTCAATATTTTAAATCAAGAAAACATACATAAAAATTGAAAGACAACAAGATGTACAAAAATGGTAGAAATAAAAAAACATCAATGATAAGAAATACTTAGGAAAAATACACATTAATCATGCAAAATTAGGTTTGCATGTTTATTTAATCCTTTGGGAATAGAAGTATCCATCATTATTATCCAAAAGGCCTCTCTGTTAAGAAGTTGCCTTTCTGAAATCTACTCCTCTAGTAGAAGGATTATCTCACTCTATCCCAAAGAATTCAAAACTTTGATCACTAACTCCATCAGCGAGGAAATTAATCAAATAAAAAATATTATTGCAAAATATTTACCAATAGTGATGAGCGAACCCCACGATGCTCAGGATCAGCTGGTTTGCCTGGACCTTTTTGTAAAGTCCGGGTTTGGGGCCGGACGTATCTCAACCTTGCGTCTGAACCCCAACCTTGGACTTTACAGGTATGGGATGGGATAAGGGGGCTATAAAACAAAGCATATAGTTAATAAACATTATCAATATACCTATTGGGTCCCGATGTCCCGGCCGCATCTACTTCCACGGCTGCTCATAAACTTCCAGGGATATTCACTGCACTGCTGAGAATGCAGTAATTTTTGGCAGTGTTCACAGTGACGTCAGAAGTCACCCAAATTCATGGCTCCACTTTGAACTCGATTGACTTCTGACTGTCACTGTCAGTCTCAGCCTGCTTGTCTTTTCAGAGCAATGAAACAGAGCTGCTTTGCCTATGGACTAAGTCGCAGGGAAGGATTTAAAAAAAAATGTTCTCTTTGTTGTTTTTTTATAATGTTTACTAGAAATTCATGGTGGACAGGTCTAATTTGGCTTGACACCATGAATTTCGGGCTTAGTGCCAGCTGAGAATACAAAGCTGGTATTAACTCCTTATTACCCAGTGCCGCCCCCCCACCAGGATCTCTCAAAAAAACAGGGTAAAGCGCATGAAAATGGCGCTATGATAAATGTACCATTTTCCGGGGTGGATGCAGGTTGCAATTTTCAGACTGCGGGGCCCAGAATGCTTGGCCCTTAACATGCTGAGAATCCCAGCACCCAACTATCTGGTTTTACCTGGCTGGCGATCAAAATAGGGTGGGAGCCCACACATTTTTTTTAATTATTTATTTAAATAATTTTTTTTAAATATTTGGTTTCCCTGTACATTGATTGCCAGCCAAGGTAAAGTCAGGCAGCTGGTGGTGGCAGCCCGTAGCTGTCAGCTTTATCTGCGCTGAGAATCAAAAATATTGCGGAGCGCTACATAATTTTTTTAAAATAAGTTATTTATTTTTAAACTACTATATGTCTGACGGGCCCAACAGCCAATCACAGACGCTGTGACAGAGAATGAGCCTCTGTGATTGGCTGTTGGAGTAACCTGGAATCTGCCTGTACATTCTAGATGCTAGAATGTATAGGCTAGTTTCAGGTTATTCCAGCAACCAATCATGGACGCCCGCTCTCTGTGACAGCATCTGTGATTAGCTGTTGGGCCCTTCCCAGATTTACTGACATCATAGTAATGTAAAAATAAATACATAATTTTATAAAATGATGTAGCGCTTTGTGGTATTTTTGATTCTCATTGCAGTTAAAGTGGACAGCTTCGGGCTGCCGCCCCCAGTCACCTGACTTTACCTTGGCTGGCAATCAAAATACAGGGAAGTCCAATTATTTTTTTATTATTTAAATAAATAATTTTAAAAAAAATGCGTGGGCTCATGCCATATTTTGATCGCCAGCCAGGTAAAACTAGGCAGCTGGGGGTGGTAGTCCATAGCTGTCCGCTTTATATACGCTTTATCTGCACTGAGAATCAAAAATACTGTAAAGGGCTACATTATTTTGTAAAATATTTATTTATTTTTACACTACTATATGTGTAATGGACTCAACAGCCAATCACACTGTCACAGAGACTGGGCATCTTTGATTGGCTGCTGGAGTAAGCTGAAACCAGCCCATACATTCTACCAAACTAGAATGTCTAGACTGATTGCTATTACTTGAACAGCCAATTACAGACTTTCATTCTGTGTGACAGCATATGTGATTGGGTTTTGGGCCCTTCACACATATAGTAGTGTAAAAATAAATAAATCATTTAAAAAAAACTTTGTAGTGCTGCATGGTATTTTGGATTTTCAGCACAGATAAAACGGACAGCTATGGGCTGCCACCCCCAGCTGTCTGGCTTTACCTTGGCTGGCAATCAAAATACAGGGAAGCCTGGTAAGATCCAAGCGTTCTAGGCCCCCAACGCTGAAAACTACAGCATGCAGACACCCCTGATAATGGCATATTTATCGTAGTGCCATTTCCAGGTGCTTTACCTGGCTCTTCCAACTGCCCTGGTGGGGGTGGCACGCTGGGTAATAAGGGTTAAGACCACCTTTGTATTGCCGTCTGTTTTTAAGTCCTGAGGTTTTCATTGTAAGGCCAAGTTACACATTTAGGGACTCGATCTTTACTAGAAAAAAAAAATGACCTCTCTCCGCCGTAGTCTAGGTCTTCTTGCTTCACCTCTGCTACATCTTTGCCAGCAGAAAAACACCGTCTGCTAGACAAAGAGAGTAGGACAGAATGACAGCACAGCCGAGTGCTGTGTATGGAGCTGAATGCAGCCCATACATTCTACTATATTGCAGATCCAGGGAGTCTGTGATTGGCTGTGACGTGAATATCATCGGAAGGTAATGAGCGGCCCATAAATAGATGTGGCCGTGACAGCGGGATGGGAGGACACACAACGCAGGACTAGGTAAGTATAATGATTATGTTTATTAATTATATGCTTTGTTTTACAGCCCCCAGACCTGAACTGTAACACGGACTTCCCATGGAAGCCCGTGTTCAGTATATGTGTACAAATGCTAGGTGTTTGGTACAGACCCTGAATTTTCCAGTTTGGCTTCACTCATCACTATTTGCCAATGCTGAAGATACATCCATTTTTAAATTTAATAATTGAGGACTGTTGTGTGTTCTCTGCAAAAAAATCTCCCACATTGTTTGATTTTTTTTATTCTCTAGTTTCAACAATGGAAAGAGAGAGATATCAAAGAGAACTTGGCTCAGTTCTACAGGCTTCCACAGATGCAGTATGAATAAATGTGTTTTGTGTAAATTTGCCAAAATAGCAAAAGCATTTATAAAGGCTGATTTAAGTGAATATAAAATGAAACAATGTATAAATTGCAACACTAGCTTTGTGTATTGAATTTGCTGTATTATCTGCAATGTAAAATATATAGAGTGCAGTACAAGGAACCTTAAAGTGTAACCGCCATATAAATTATTATTTAATAATAATGTAGAGCAAGTGATTGTAATAAACTTTCAAATATACTTTTTCAGAGAAATCTGATAGAAAACTATTTAAAATCCTTCCACAAGATGTCCCCGTAGGCTGATTGTAAATATGTTGGAGGGCGGGGCCTAAACAGCATACACAGCCTATCAGTGTATCGGGTTATCTCATGCAGGGCCAGTTTGAGCTCAGGCTGTCAACTGTGTACGCAGGCCCTATGAGATCTTATCTGACTCCTCCATTCACATCTCTGCCCTGTGTTATCAGCTAATTGCAATGAGGAGAGCAGATGTGAATGGAGAGGAGTCAAATAAGATCACACAGCAAGGAGCTGTGTGCTGACAGCCTGATGAGCTCACACAGTGCTTGCATGAAGTAAACTGACAATATAGATCAGCTGTAGCTACCAGGGACACTGTGTAGGCCACGCACCTTCCCTTTTATGGTTATTTGGCCGTATTCCGTCTGTCTGGGAAGCTGAAGATGGATCTCAGTGAGAATGAGCTTCAGACACAATTCTAGTGGGTGAAACCGTTATGATGCAAGCAAAGACATTTGCTTGCATCATAACGGTTTCAACCACTCAATTTTTCTCGTGTGCCGAAGTTATCTTATATATATTGCATTTTTTTCTTCTGAGCACCGAATGAGTCAGTGAGCCAGGATATACTGGACAATTACAATTCTAGTGGGGACATCTTCTGGAAGGCTTATGAATGGTTTATTAGAATAATTTGCTCTACATTATTATTAAATAAAAATGTAATCGACAGTTACGCTTTTAAGAAAGGACTAGGGATTCAAATAATCGCGATGCACCAAATCCGTCTAATGTTTTTCTTCATTTTTTCCAGTAACTGAATTCTTGGGGATAGAAAGAGTTAAGCCCTCTCCTGGATGAGAAGATTGCAGAAGGGCACAGTCATGAGTTGACTGCTCTACAGTCTATTTATTTTAAATGTTGTTAATTTTCTTTGGGACATTAAGGGTTAATGTCAATATTTTCCTTGCTGATGTTGCTGTGGCCTTTATGAGATGATGTACAGTAGTTGATGACCTCTTCACCACCATTTAAATAGTCTTAAGGCCCATCACCTGATGTCATTGATAGAGTTCATTCTATGAAAGACCATTCTAGTGTGTGGAGCTCTCCTATTGCTGCTGGAGATCTTCTGTCTAGGAGCTAAGCATTTTGTAGTTTTGGATTTTGGGCTGCTTCCTTCAAGTATTTGTATCTTTTTTGTGTATCTCCAGCCTGCCTACCTATCCCTGTGTGTTATTATGCTGGTGGTGACGTCTACTGTAGTCACTAGCCTACACATTAGCCAGGGTTGCGTTAGGTGACAGACAGGGACTAGGCATGTGAAGGCGGCAGGGAGAAGGAACTGCTCAGGGCTACTAGGGCAGGAAAGGACAGACACAGGCCAATGTGAGGAGATGTCCCCATCCCCTGCTCCCTACTGTTAAGACCTCCCTTCCCTTTACCATCCCGCTATTAATTTGTGTTGTGTCATGTGGCAGGCATCATTATTGTCCACACGTGACAGGCACTTCTTAACAGGAGGGCCTTTTGGATCCTATTAAATACACGCATGGGACTAATTTTGCATTATTAATGTGTATTTTTCCTATGTATTTTCTGATTATTGATGTTTATATATAAATTGTTAGTGCTGTCTTGCAATTTTCATAAATGTTTCCTTGATTTAAAAATTGAAACCATGCATACCACAGGGGTATGTCTTAGGCAAGGCTCACAATGCTTTTGTGCTGTCCATTTAACATATCCGTTTGACAGCAGCACAAACACAATGTAGCAGATGCGTTAACGTATCCATAGGCCCCCATTCAACAAACGCATACTAACTCATGACAAAATAGACATGAGTTTGCAAGTATACGTTTGTTGAAACGCACAGGCAAACGCGGACTGCAGCATTTTTCAGTCCATTACAACGCAATCGCAATATAACACAATGCTACAGATTTGTGCAAATCTGCAGCATTGCGTTAAGGTACTGTCACACGTGGCAATATTGCTAGGCAATTTCACTGGCAATTTGCTGGTTGCAGTGAAATCATGGACACATTGTTCTATTTTGTTGCTGTGTACAAATGAAACAATGTGTCTATGATTTCACTGCAACCAGCAAATTACCAGTGATATTGCCTAGCAATATTGCCACGTGTGACAGTACCTTGATGCTGCGTTTCCAATAGATGTATAAAATAGAAAGAGATAGGAAAGATAGGAATATAGAGGCTAGAAAAGCTTTACCAGTGTCCCTGCTCTGTCTCCCCTCTCTCGCTGCTGCTTCCGGTACCGCTCATTATAGCTCCTGAATATTCACCGATCGGCCGGGGAGTAGCAAGAAGCAGCAGACAGAGCAGGGACACTGGTAAAGCTTTTCTACCATCTATATTCCTATCTTTCCTATATTTCTATCATATCATCTATCTCATATAGCAAATATGTTTTGAAATTTCTTAAATGTATGCGCTATAAAATGAATCAAAACGTCACTTTTGCTGTCTATTACAACAGAAACCGTTAACGTTTCCATTGTAATGGACAGTATAAGTGCAATGTGTACCTAGTAGAGATGAGCGAGTACTAAAATGCTCAGGTGCTCGAAGCTCCCCGTGACACAGTTAACCCCTTGGAGCCCGATACCCGAGTACCCCAAAGCCTGGGGCTCGACAAATGCATGACAGTGAATGGAGATGCACTGCCATCCACAGACAAACGCAACAAACGCATGGTTTTTATTTTTTTTTTTTAACTTGTGAGGAAATCCACATCTCCTCACAGGACCGTTCTGGATTGTGCAAAAAGTCCCTCTCTTCCCTCTCTTGGCAATATATTCTGATGGAGAAAATTCTGTGAACGCATGCAGCTAATCAACGCTGTGTTCACAGAATTCCAATATGTTTTGGCATGCATTTCCGCATGCAGTTGATCCGCAGCGTTTCAAATTGGTAATGTGAAAGTAGCCTAAGCCAGGCCAATCAGTGCTCTGCTTCCTGATTGAAGTTTATTTAGGCTGTGTGTGTGAATGCTTCGGAAGTGCAGCAAAGGGAGCTCCAATTCTCCCCAGACACGGCATTACAAACGATGTACAGCCTGACCACAGTGGCACCATATATACACTGCACAGTACCACTTCCCCTGTCCTGTATACTGGGTGTAATCCTCAGTATCTGTATTATTCTGTATATATACACTGCACAGTACCACTTCTCTTGTCCTGTATACTGGATGTAATCCACTGCATATATACACTGCACAGTACCATTTCTCCTGTCCTGTATACTGGGTGTAATCCTCAGTATCTGTATTATTCTGTATATATACACTGCACAGTACCACTTCCCCTGTCCTGTACACTGGGTATAATCCTCAGTATCTGCATTATTCTGTATATATACACTGCACAGTACCACTTTTCCTGTCCTGTATACTGGGTGTAATCCTCAGTATCTGTATTATTCTGTATATATACACTGCACAGTACCACTTCCCCTGTCCTGTATACTGGGTGTAATCCTCAGTATCTGTATTATTCTGTATATATACACTGCACAGTACCACTTCTCCTGTCCTGTATACTGGGTGTAATCCTCAGTATCTGTACTATTCTGTATATATGTGGCACCCCATGGGTTAATGTGCCACAATAACATCACACGGGTTCTCTCCCCCACTACACACTGACAAACACTACCACCTCTGGGCAATAGGGGGAGCACCACCTGCTCCCTTATATACTCTTGTCCATGAGGGAGAGCTCAGTTCAGCACGGTGCAGTGCTGTGAAGAGGAGCTTATTGAGAGCAGAGTTAGCTCAGTGCAGACCTAGCAAGGGTCAGAGGAACAAGGAGAACGAAAGACAGAGGAACACATCTGGGAGCTAGAGTGACACCATCACTTGCCCCAGAAGTAAGCACAGAGACGGACACCGGATCCGGTACTGTGTCTGGCACCCACAGCACAGTGAATCCAGGAACAGTGGGATCTCTAGATGCCCCCTAGTACCAGAGCGAAGCAACACGGAGGGGTCAGCACAGCATAGAGGACTCAAGTTGCCTAGCCAAGTGGTACCAGCAGAATACAGAGAGACGTGAGGAATCCCAGCAGCTTAGCTAGAAGCAGCAGCCCAGGACACACACACAGTGCAGCACAAGGAAGCCAACGACCCGGACAGGGTGTGGGGAGAGATCTCAGCCCCATTACAGACTCCGTGGACTATAATCTGCAATAATATCAGCAGTAAAGCCTTGGAAAACAACTTTGGAGTCTGTGTATTGATTGCGACCTTTGCTCCAGATTCAGCACAGAGACAATTCCTCCCTACAGATCCAGCCTGTCAGCTCTGCAGCATCAGGAGAAGAAGAGAATTGCAGTGTCTACCAAACATGAGTGTGTGTCCTCCAACCCTTCTCCACCATCTATAACCCCAATAGACTTTACCCTTTACTGCCCCGGGGGATACAGCTCTCCCCACTGGAACTATACCATCTCCGCTGCCACTCCATCACCCCCGGAGGTTCTGCAGCAGCGGCGGCCCCATCACTGGCCGCACCAAGTGGGTGGCGTCACCCGTGACAAATCCCTTGTAAATATTCCCCTTTTATTGTGAGGGCCCAGGGACACGGTCCGGACCAAGCCACCCGTGACATCCCCAGCTACCGACCGGTCCGGTACCGAGTACCCTAGTCCCGCCTGGGGCTCCACATATATACACTGCACAGTACCACTTCCCCTGTCCTGTATACTGGGTGTAATCCTCAGTATCTGTATTATTCTGTATATATACACTGCACAGTACCACTTCCCCTGTCCTGTATACTGGGTGTAATCCTCAGTATCTGTATTATTCTGTATATATACACTGCACAGTACCACTTCTCCTGTCCTGTATACTGGGTGTAATCCTCAGTATCTTGTGATATGGTGACCGGTATATATCACGGTTAGGTTCATTATGGTGAGCAATGCAGTAACTAGGCCTAACAGTGCAGCAAGGGTTAATGCATTCATGTGGGGGTGTCTCTCTGATGTTAAAATGGTATCTGTTTGTTTGACATGTGCTCAGTGTGTGCTGGAGGCAGCAGTGATCCAGACTGTGGCTCCGAGTGAGAGGAGCTGTAGCTAAACCCTGTGCTGGCATACCTCATGATCTAAATGGACTATATCCTGTTTGGACGATTTATGTTGCTGTTAAGCCAAGGAAGGTTCATGTTTATTTTCCCATTTGTTGATTTATGGAATCTAATATATAAAGCTGAATCTGTGTGTGTGTGTGTCCGGGATTGGCATCTACACCGTCGCAACTACAGCCACAAAATTTTGCACGTTCAGACGTCTGGACGCCGAGAGCGTCATGGGCTATCTTGTGAGGCGAAATTTTAACCCTGCGCGTTCCAGTTCACCAAACAATTTTGCCCCTATCTACATAATGGGGAAAAAGTGACAGTTACCAGTTGACTGTTGTGAATGAGAGGGGCTTAATGACAGCGCCAAAGACTAACAACATATACTAGCATGTAGTCACTAAGGTGGGGCCCCACCATGGTATATCCACCACTCACGGGGACATGTATACACACCACACACACACAAAGAGTAACAGCAAGTGTATAGTCGCTAAGGTGCAGCCCCAACATTGGATATTCACCACGCACCCAAAACACACACACCACCAAGAGATACACACAACACAGAGACACACACACACACACCCCACAGGGACACACACACACCCTATAGCGACACATGCACTCACCCCCCAGGAACACACACATACCACAGAGACACACACACCACACAAACCCCCCCACAGGGACACACACGCATACACACCTTATAGGGTTACATGCACTCACCCCACAGGGACACACATACACACCACGAAGAGACACACACAACACAGAGACACACACCCCACGGGGACACACACGCCCTATAGCGACACATGCACTCCCCCCACAGGGACACACACACCACAAAGAGACACACACAACACAGAGACAGACACACAACACACAGACCCCCCCACAGGGACACACACACATACACACCCTATAGGGACACATGCACTTACCCCACAGGGACACACACACCACAAAGAGACACACATAGCACAGAGACACACACACCACACAGACCCCCCCACAGGAGGACACACACATACCACACCCTATAGGGACACATGCACTCACCCCAGAGGGACACACACACACATCCCAGGGACACACACACCACACAGACACAGATGTGCACAAATCACCTCACACAACTCGCCTCATATGTGTGCTATCTTTAATTTCCAAAAATAAATATCTGATTATAACAGCCAATGTGCAACACATGTGCCATATAGGGAATTAAGGCAGTTGTCAGTCACATGAGCTGTCTATTATGTGTATGTGTGAGGTAACATATACTGCCCGGCCGGGGGGAGGGTTTACTGTTGGCTGGAGATTTATCAGGCTGCCTATAGCAACCAATCACAGCTCAGCTTCTATTTTCCTACAGGTCATTAATATGACATATTCAAATTCTATTTTGTTATAGCTAACATCAGTTATTTATTAACCCGGGCGTAGCCGGGTAGTTCAGCTAGTCTTAAATAAATCCACTGGACTGTTAGGCTAGCCTCACACCATGTTTTTTGGGATACTGTTCTGTCCGTTTTTAAAAGGACAGAACAGGATCTGTTTCGGCCTCCCTATGGTGCCGGATTGGCCATAAATGGCCATTTGATTTTGTCAGTTCAGTCCCGATTCGCTTCTGTCGCTTCGGAGACTGCTCCAATTTTGGGCTCCGGTGAAAAAAACGGACCAAACCAGATGTCAATGCAACCTTCTTCTCCCACTCTTGACACACTGATAGCAACACCGCAGAAGAAATGCTAGCACAGGCTTCCAGTATCCGTTGTTTCAGATGCTGCACATCTCGTATCTTCACAGCATAGACAATTACCTTCAGATGAGGGATAAGGCAAACTTTATTGTGAATGGTGAAGTTACCAAGCAAAACCAGCGCTATTGGTCTGACACTAACCCACAGTGGATAGATCCCTCCACGACTAATGGAACACAAAAATTGATGGTATGGTGTGGTATATGGGGTACAAAGATAGTGGGACCGATCTACATCAATGGAAACCTCAATACCACTGGATATCTAAAATTGCTACATGATTCAGGTATCCAGTGGCATTGAGGTTTCCATTGATGAAGAACACTAGCCTAGACTGAGCATGGAAAGTACTGTGCATGTACCTGGAAAACGGCAAGAAAATGGAAGCCGCTGCACGTGTATCAGGAAGACATCTACTGCAGGAACCATTCTACACACGTACCTGAATTACATCTATGGCAGAGAGAGTACTGTGAACATAGCTGGAAAAGATTTAAAGTAGCGAGAGTACTGCGCACGCACTGTGCCAGTATATAGATGAAATTTCAGCAATAAAGAATATAACAAGTGCTGGAACAGTCAACTCAAACCGAGGTGGAACTGCAGGGCAGGGTTTACCAAGGAAAACCTGAGAAATGAAGGACCCTGGGCTGCCCACTGGGGTCTTACAACTTTGTTGGTTTTATGGGATAAATTATGATTTCTTTCTTCTTTGACCTCTCTTACATGCACCAAGGTAACTTTACACTTCTGTATCAGTAACCTAAAGGGCAATACTATTGGTCTAATGGGCAGAAAGGAGATGACTCCCTTTATGCCAATATGTCAGCAGCAGAGCTTGGCATGCCAACACACATTTATACGCCATTCATGATTTGCGTTAAACACATTTCAGTGCATGGAAATCTGGGAACGCCGTAAATGTGGGCATTAGTGATTGTTATGCAGCTTTTGTACTGTAGGAAACCAAGATAACTCAGAGATGAATACAGAGAATATTAACAAACTCCATACCTCCAGGGCACCATGCAGGTCATTTTTTCTCTTTGGTGATAACAAAGGTCCGAGGGGGAAGCGGGATATTGCCGCATTATGATGTGACAACAAAAGCGCTTGTTCGGGTCACTTGGTCTCCTCACTCCCCAACTATAGAACATCTCTCACCCTCTCATCTTCCTGTTCTTGGAAGGGATTTCATATCTCTGGGTAATTCATTCACAGAATGCTCCTGTAATCTTTTCATGTTCACAGCTTTGTTTTTGCTGTAATGACCTCGGGCAGAGTTGTGCGTTAGAATTATATTCTTGGCAGCAGGAAATGTTATCACAGAGGAGTCACAGATTGTACTATAACTACAGATTTTATTTTTCTCCAATATTATTAAACACAATATTATTAATACAATCCTTGTATTAAAGGGCATACCCATCTCTTATCATTATAATTTATCTATATAAACATTGAATTACTTATCCTGTACTGATCCTGGGTTATATCCTGTATTATACTCCAGAGCTGCACTCACTATTCTGCTGGTGCAGTCACTGTGTACATACATTACATTACTTATCCTGTACTGATCCTGAGTTATATCCTGTATCATACTCCAGAGCTGCACTCACTATTCTGCTGGTGGAGTCACTGTGTACATACATTACATTACTTATCCTGTACTGATCCTGGGTTATATCATGTATTATACTCCAGAGCTGCACTCACTATTCTGCTGGTGCAGTCACTGTGTACATACATTACATTACTTATCCTGTACTGACCCTGAGTTACATCCTGTATTATACTCCAGAGCTGCACTCACTATTCTGCTGGTGCAGTCACTGTGTACATACATTACATTACTTATCCTGTACTGATCCTGAGTTACAGCCTGTATTATACTCCAGAGCTGCACTCACTATTCTGCTGGTGGAGTCACTGTGTACATACATTACATTACTTATCCTGTACTGACCCTGAGTTACATCCTGTATTATACTCCAGAGCTGCACTCACTATTCTGCTGGTGGAGTCACTGTGTACATACATTACATTACTTATCCTGTACTGATCTGGAGTTACATCCTGTATTATACTCCAGAGCTACACTCACTATTCTGCTGGTGCAGTCACTGTGTACATACATTACATTATTTATCCTGTACTGATCCTGAGTTATATCCTGTATTATACTCCAGAGCTGTACTCACTATTCTGCTGGTGGAGTCACTGTGTACATACATTACATTACTTATCCTATACTGACCCTGAGTTACATCCTGTATTATACTCCAGAGCTGCACTCACTATTCTGCTGGTGGAGTCACTGTGTACATACATTACATTACTTATCCTGTACTGATCCTGAGTTACATCCTGTATTATACTCCAGAGCTGCACTCACTATTCTGCTGGTGGAGTCACTGTGTACATACATTACATTACTTATCCTGTACTGATCCTGAGTTACATCCTGTATTATACTCCAGAGCTGCCCTCACTATTCTGCTGGTGCAGTCACTGTGTACATACATTACATTACTTATCCTGTACTGATCCTGAGTTACATCCTGTATTATACTCCAGAGCTGCACTCACTATTCTGCTGGAGGAGTCACTGTGTACATACATTACATTACTTATACTGTACTGATCCTGAGTTACATCCTGTATTATACTCCAGAGCTGCACTCACTATTCTGCTGGTGGAGTCACTGTGTACATACATTACATTACTTATCCTGTACTGATCCTGAGTTACATCCTGTATTATACTCCAGAGCTGCACTCACTATTCTGCTGGTGCAGTCACTGTGTACATATATTACATTACTTATCCTGTACTGATCCTGAGTTACATCCTGTATTATACTCCAGAGCTGCACTCACTATTCTGCTGGTGGAGTCACTGTGTATATACTTACATTACTTATCCTGTACTAATCCTGAGTTACATCCTGTATAATAATCCAGAGCTGCACTCACTGTTCTGCTGGTGGAGTCACTGTGTATATACATTACATTACTTATCTGTACTGATCCGGGTATATCCTGTATTATACTCCAGAGTGCAATCACTATTTACGGGTGAACTGGACGTCATGCTGTGAATTATTGTTGGAGCTGGTATTTTTGGTTAATAAATGAGTGAAATAGAATTGCTTTTGTGTTTTATTTTAAATAGAGGAATTTCTCAGTTTTAATTCAAATAAAGGATTTTTCTCTTTGTCTATGTTTTTAACTATTTACTTATAGGACTGGTAATGTGCGAGTTCATAGAGGCCGGAACATTACCAATATATAGGGCCTGATGACAGCTTGCGGACAGGTATGTGGCACTGGTGGAGGAGTCCTGCGGCAGTTCTTTATTTTTACTTTTGCGGTATTGTAATGTCATAATACCCCACTATGATGTCATAAGGCCCTATTGTGATATCAGCATACCTCTCTATGCTATCATAATCCCCCTATGATGTAATATTACCCCACTATGATGTACTAGCTGTAGAGATCGGCGTTACCCGGCATAGTAACTACCTGTTCTTTCTGTAAGCGTTGCTTCTCTTTGATGAGATGTTTCAGTGGCCCTTGAGGAAGCAGCTCTTGAATTTATTACTGTAAGCCTTGCCTCCCTTTTTTCAGATTTGCTCATTGGGATGTAATGCGGCTTTTCTCTTAGCATCATGTGACTTACATCATATTAACAGCCTCTTACATCATATTAACTGCCGAGAATGCTCAGGCAGTGACATGACACATAAGCTTATAGGCTACATTCTGTTCTATTGTGACATCACAATAAAGGGGTGGAGCTAACTGGAGGGGACGGAGCTATATGAATCCAGACAGACCAGATCATATATTCAACACTAGATATTTACAATACAAATGCACTAAGTGTGCTTTCAGGAGACAAAAATACTAAGAATGATCAGGTAGGGACATGACAGAATTTTGGGGGGAAGGAGTGCAGGGGTGTGGAGGTGTGCAGGTTTGGGGGTATTTTTTGGGGGGCAGGGGTATGGGTTTGAGGGGATTTTGGGGGGTGTTTGGGGTCATCTTTGTTTGATGGATTATGGGGATTTGGAGAACTTTTTTGGGGGTGGGGGTGCAAGTTTGCAGAGCATCTTTTTTGGGAGGCGAGGGTGCAGGAGGGGGCATTTTGGGGGGACGGAGGTGTGGGTGTGGCTTTTTAGGAGGTTGGGAGAGCAGGGGTGCGGGATTTGTGGGGGCACATTTTTGGAGGGCGTATTTTTTGAGGGGATGGTTTGGGGGTTATTTTTTTGGGAGGGGGCATTTTTTCAGGGTGGGTTTGGAGAGGTGGGGGTACGGGGTGCAGGGTTTGGGGTGCATTTTTGGGGGCATGTAGGTTTTGGAGGGAGTACTTTTAGGGAGGCAGGGTGCAGTTTGTGGGGCATATTTTTGGGGGGTGGGTTTGGGGTGTTTTTTTTTTGGGTGCAGGTTTGAGGGGGTGTTTTTTTTTGGAGGAGGGCTATTTTTGGAGGTTTTTTTGGGGAGGTTGGAGTGGGGGTTAGGGAGGTGGGGGGGTGAATGTTTAGCGGGGAAGAGGGCTTTTTTTTGGGGGGGTATTTTTGAGTTACAGGGGTGTGGGTTTAGGGGGCATTTTTTGGTGGTGTGCGGGTTTGGAGGCAGGGGTGTGGATTATGGTTGGCAGTTTTTTTGGGTGTGCGGATTTAGGAGCATCTTGTTTTGGGGGTGCAGGGGGGCATTTTTGGGGGGCTGGGGTACTTGTTTCGGGGAACGGGTTTGAGATGGGCATTTTTTTGAGGGTTGTGGTTTGGTGGGGCATTCTTTGGGAGGCAGGGTGTGCTGGCTTGGCTTGGGGGGCTTTTTTTGGGGGTGGTGCGTTGTAAGGGTGGTGTATTTTTGGTGGGGCTTTTATTGGGGAGCAGCTGTGTGGGTTTGCATCACAGCCCCACCCCTTCATAGCTCCACTCCTACACATAGCCCCACCCCTCCCTGTAGCCCCACCTTTTCATAGTTACAACCCTCCACAAAGTCCCAGAGGTGTGGCTATGGATGAGCATGGCTATGAGGAGGGGCTGGCTATGTTGATGGGTGTGGCTATGTTGAGTGGGCATGGCTATGTGGAGTGGGCAGGGATTGATACATACACCCACATACATACATACACTCAGCTTTATATATTAGATTAATACCCCATTGTGATGTCATAATACCCCAGTGTGATGTCACAATTCCCCACTATGATATGATGTCATAATATTCCACTATGATGTAAAATACCCTATTGTGATGTCATAATTTCCCATTGTCATACAGGGGGCAACCAGATGCAGGAGGCGATGACGGACGCCACTTCGCAATTATGTAAGTAGATGAACTTTTAAATTAACTTTTTTCATGGGAAAACCCCTTTAAGCTTTACATCATGTAATTGATGTTTTGAGCTTATTTTACACCAGACAATTCTAATAGGTCAGTAATTCCACAATAATGCTTGTAATTATGGATAAGCACCCCTCAGTTATATCGACAACCTGTCAACCTTCTGCTTCATGCATGCACGAGTCCGGAGAGTGCCCGCCATGCACACAGTGAGCTTTGCCAGGCTAAGCCAAGCAGCCAGATAAATCGTGCTCCTGGAATAATACTCCAGATCCAGCTGGGCTTGTGTGACTCATTCATCTAGAACCACGAACGGGAGACATCACTGTATTTAGGGAAAACAAGATGAGCAACAATCAAAGGGAAAACCTGGCAGCTGCTGATCCTTTGGCGCTGGCCTTCCAGTAGTACACAGCGACTTTAGAACATTGCAGCTGATATTATATTCTCAGCACAGCAGAGGAAGTAACAAACAAAATATATCAACTACAATAAAATTTCAGATTGACGGTACGAAAAATAAGCAGTACTCCAATCGAAAATGAAATAAAAAGCATTTTTATTAGCCACCTGGGAACGCTCTGGTTGCGCAACAAAACCTTTCGAAAACAACAAATAAATGAGCAATGTAAATATATATGGGGGGAATAATCAATGTACAATTAATAATAATTATATATATGTGGCACCCTGCCCTAACAGGTAGCCACAGGACAACCTAGTGCATGGAGGGATTTCCACAACAGGTAACCTACACACTCAACACCTTCCACCCCAGACCTGTAGGGGGAGCTCCACTTGTTGCCCTTAAGCAAGATCCCCTATAAATACTGGTGCTGGGGGTGGAGTTAGGCAGTGCAGTTCCAGGGAGTACTGTGAAGACAACCTGGTGCCGGAGCCACGCTAGGACCGCACCAGAGGACAGCCTAGCCAGAATGAGGTACCTGAGAGGGAGGGTCAGAGGGAAGGCTAGAGAGAAAGAAGTAGAATTGGGGGCAGAGGAGCCATACCGGCTCACCCCATGGAAGCAACCCGGACACCGAAGTCTGAGTCTGCTAAGGAGCATTTGGCCCAGCAGAAGAACACCGGTCCGACCAAGGAGACTTTGGTTTTCCCTGTCACCTGTAACCATAACCAAACAAAGAGCCAGGACCTGCAGAAAATCCCCAGATGTAGCGGCAATCCAGAGAAGGTTCTTACATGAGCTCATAGTTATAGAGGATGAGAAACACGCAGGAGGCCAGGCCAGGTTCTATACAGGTCAGGGCTTCACCACTAGTAAGAGAAGGGTCAAGGAGGCCTTATAAATCACTCGCTGTGGAAATCCTGAAGTGCATCCTGACCACCTGGAATGTACCCTGGACAGTGCCGGTTTGTCATCAGTAAAGTGTGCGTGTCAGTTTTTACAGCCCTGATCCTGTCCAGCACAGAGACTGTAACTACCTCCCACCTGCAGAGCCTCCTTCCTGCGCCAGCTCCTATCTCTACATCACTGCCACGGGGACCCCGCATCACCTACTGGGAGCTATACCATCAGGCTGCCCATCCAACATGCAGATGAAGTCCATGGAGCCTCGGTTAAGAGTCTACAACATGGACACCAGCCAGTTATCCCACCAGGGAAGGCCCTAGCCCAGGGTATTAGTAGCCCTTAAGTCACTATCCAGCCCTTGCGAGCTTGAAGATATGGCCAGGGGTTTACCATGGACTAGGTATCAAACCACAGACAGCTGTTTCGGGGTTGTTGCCCCTCATCAGTGTGGTGCAGGATTCTGGCTGGGTGGGAGCAATGCTTGATAGACAGACATCACAAAGCAACCACTGACCTTGTGGAGACCAGCGGAGGATAACACTGCAGGCACCAGTTAAAGCACTCAAACACAGTGAAACCCAAGGTGCATTGCTCCCTAGAATTTGAATATGCAGATGAAGTCCATGGAGCCTCAGTTAAGAGTCTACAACATGGACACCAGCCAGTTATCCCACCAGGGAAGGACCTAGCCCAGGGAATTAGTAGCCCTTAAGTCACTATCCAGCCCTTGCAAGCTTGAAGATATGGCCTGGGGTTTACAATGGACTAGGTATCCAACCACAGACAGCTGTTTCGGGGTTGTTGTCCCTCATCAGTGTGGCGCAGGATTCTGGCTGGGTGGGAGCAATGCTTGATAGACAGACATCACAAAGCAACCACTGACCTTGTGGAGACCAGCGGAGGATAACACTGCGGGCACCAGTTAAAGCACTCAAACACAGTGGAACCCAAGGTGCATTGCTCCCTAGAATTTGAATATGCAGATAAAGTCCATGGAGCCTCGGTTAAGAGTCTACAACATAGACACCAGCCAGTTATCGCACCAGGGAAGGACCTAGCCCAGGGTATTAGTAGCCCTTAAGTCACTGTCCAGCCCTTGCGAGCTTGAAGCCAGAATCCTGCGCCACACTGATGAGGGGCAACAACCCCGAAACAGCTGTCTGTGGTTGGATACCTCGTCCATGGTAAACCCCTGGCCGTATCTTCAAGCTCGCAAGGGCTGGATAGTGACTTAAGGGCTACTAATAGCCTGGGCTAGGTCCTTCCCTGGTGGGATAACTGGCTGGTGTCCATGTTGTAGACTCTTAACCGAGGCTCCATGGACTTCATCTGCATATTCAAATTCTAAGGAGCAATGCACCTTGGGTTTCACTGTGTTTGAGTGCTTTAACTGGTGCCCGCAGTGTTATCCTCCGCTGGTCTCCACAAGGTCAGTGGTTGCTTTGTGATGTCTGCCCATCCAACATCCATGGAGGTCTGCAGCAGCACTGGTGCCATCACCAGACTTAGTAGGTGGTGTCACGACTCCTTCAATCAAATCCCTGTACATAATTCCATCCTTTTTAAAGCGACCCCCAGAGCATGGTCCCGGGCAACGACCGCCTGTGACATCCCCAGTATCCAACGCCCGGCGTCCAAGTATCCCAAGCCCTGGAGCGGGTCATATAGTGATATATACAAATAAAAGTTCATAAAACAGTCGTATAATATACTTAAGTCTTGCCCAAATAATAGCTGGCAGTATATGAATCAATATTATAGGAGTGGTATTAAACTACAAATGTGTAGTCAATAAAGTGCCCGTTCTTAAAGGGAACCAGTCAGGTGGTTTATGCTCCCCCAGCTATCAATATCTACACATGCAGCTTCATAGTACTATTCTAACCATCCCTGTCTGAGCTCATGGTGTAATGTTAAAGGTGAAAAAAAGCAGTTATACATTTACATTTTCTTGTGTGAATGGACCATGAAGGATGTAGTCTATCTGGCAGGTTAATAGTTAACTCGCTATTAACTTCTCTGTCTAAAGGACTTGTGTGATGTAACGATCATGTGACCGTAGCGAGCGGCGCTAAGCAAGCAAATAATTAGACTTAGCTCTGCCTATTGTAGTCACTTGATCGTGACATCACACAAGTCACGCAACATCTCATAAAATTCGGCAGAAATGTTAACTATTAACCTACCAGAGTGACTACATCCTCCAAGTTTTTTTTCCCCTTTAACATTACACTTTTAGCTCAGACAAGGATGATTAGAATAGTACTCTCAAGCTGCAGGTACAGATAGTCATAGCTGGGGGGGCATAAACCACCTGACAGGTTCCCTTTAAATAGAAACATTCACAAGTTTTGTTTTTAGTGTGTAGGTCTCTTTCTAGATCTTTTTGTTGGCAGAATGCTGATAAAGATACTGAAGAGTATGTCTGTCATTGCAGAGTCTATGCCAAGGCTAAGGCCAGTACTCTCTCTAAATCTATATGCATATACTGTATTTATATTATTGTGATACTTTCCTCTATAGAATGTTTGCAAGGACAGTGAAGCATAGTGGAGGTTCCTAGCAAATTTGGGACTACCTTTCTGCAAAAGAATTTGGTAAGAGGGATTTGGTAAGAATTAATGTTGCCCTCAATGCTGAGAAATACAATCGGTTACTTATACATCATGCAATACCCATGAACAAGAGTTCAAATTTTAAGCAGCACAATGACCCCAAACATACAGCCAATGTCATTAACAACCATCTTCAGTGTAAAGAACAAGGAGTCCTGGAGGTGATGATACGGCCCCACAGACCCATGATCTAAACATCATCCTTTATGGGGTTACATGAAGAGACACAAGGATTTGCACAAGCCTCATACACAGAAGGTCTGTGGTTAGTTCCCCAAGATGTTTAGAACAAACTCAGTTCCGAATTACTTAAAAAATAGCATGAAAGTTTATATAGAGGAACTGATTCTGTTCTGAGGGCAAAAAGGGTTGTCCATAGAGATGAGTGAATACATTTAAATAGAGTTTAATTCTTCTTCCATTTTACAGAAATCACCAATCGCCAAACTGAAGACTTTTTTCATTTGCTTCCAAACAATTCCAGAGCAGCTGTTGGCTACTGTTTTTCTGATTTGAGAGAAACTAGAAAGACAAGAGAAGCACAAATGGGGTTTTATTCAAGATATAAAGATATTGTGGAATGAATACAAGGCTCATCTTGTGTAGTTGTTACTATCAAAGCATGTAACACAGCTGCTGTATAGCACCCCTGGTAGAGATGACCCGAAATGGAGGATGAATGGGAAATACCGCACAGCCGGTTACATATACTTATATGTGATTTTTTTTCTTTTTTATTCTGATGAAGAAGAATCAGTTTCAGAAATATGTTGACAACTAAAAAAATCACTATTTCTACAATAGCTGGATAAGCGTTCCTTCTACGGCAGCACAGTTTTCATGTTCATCTTCCATTTTGGATCATCTTTCTGATTTGTAAAAGCCCATGAAAGTGTTAAAAAATCCTTATACTCACCTCACTGTTCAACTCACCGGTCCCTTCGCTCTCCACTGCTGCCCATCTGGTCCACGTGTGAATTTTGGAATTACCATCAGTGGCGCTAGAATCACCCGGGCTTGTTGTATCTTCGGATTACCGTCAGCTGTGTTGATGTTCCTGGTTCGATCACACTAGGCTAGGCCTTCTGGGCTTGATATTCCTGGCCGGGTTCTGCACATGCACCCATAAAGGTCACGACCCAAGATGAGACATCATGATGTCATAAAGTGCATTGTGATCTTTGCTGGTGAACATGTGAAACCTTGACAGGCCTATCAAACCAAAAGCCCTGGCCAGTGGGGTAACTTTGAGCTCCTGGGCCCCAATGTGAAAGCTCCAATTATTGCAACTTTTTAATAGAAATAGTCTTTTTCTACAGGTCAAAGGGACTTTTGGGACCCTCTAGGCTCCAGGGCCCATGTGCAATTGCAACCCTTGCACCTATTGTAGTTATGACCCTGGTCCTGGCCTAGTGTGAGAGGACCAGGAATATCAGCACAGCTGACAATGCCCGAAGATGAAATGAGGACCAGATGGGTGGCAGTGAAGAGAAGAGGGGTTTGAAAGGTGAGTGATGAGGTGAGTTGTTTTTTAGATTTTTTTTAACTATTACATTTGTTATGCTCTGGGGTGTGCAGGTACCCCAGAGCATAATAAGTGGAAAAAGTCATGTGAACAGGCAAAATTCTAATTTTGTGTTATCTGCTCATTTCTTGTGGTCACCCAAAAATATTGATCTGGTTTCAATTTCTCTTTTGTTCATTCATTTTGCATATTGTTGATAAATAATAATAAATTATTAAAGTGAAACTATCAGCAGGATTTCACCCTTCAAGCTGTAGCATGTAGCTATTTCAAAGACCAGTCCAGCAATAGCTTTACCAGTCCATTCCTCAATTGCTGAGAAATCAGAATTTGGTTGATATGCAAGTGAGGTTGAAGATCTTTTTGTAGATCTGAAGCCTCTGCCACTCCAGTTCTATTCCCACGCAACTCTGCCACCTCTTTGACTGACCACCTCTATGCTGTGAGGCTCAGGCAAATAAGCCATCAATCAGGAGGAGGCGGCACTAGGTGGGAAAAGAGTAACAGAGGCTGCAGATCTACTAATAGTTCTTTAGTCTCATTTGCATATAAATTCAAACTCTGATTTATCAGTAATAGAGCATTGGACTGGCCATGTAAAGTGAAATCTTGTTGACAGATTCCCTTTACATTTCTATTTTTGAAAGCATTGTAAAATTGCACATTAAATGTGCCTAAAGCACATTAAAATGGATGGATGGATGGATGGATGGGTGAATGGATGAATGAATGAATGAATGAATGAATGAATGAATGAATGGATGATGGATGGATGATGGATGGGTGGATGGATGGATAGATGGATAGATGGATAGATGGACAGATGGATGGATGGATGGATGGATGGTGGAGGATGGATGGATGGATGGATGGATGGATGATACACTGCAGGATAGTAATCACTATTCTTCGCTTAGTCACTGTAGTTGCTTAGTTAAATAAACTATTCTCAATGAGGTGGAAATAAAGCTGCACGAAAAAGAGAGCAGAGATTGTACAATGAGGGATCAAAAAAAAAAGAGATGTACATCAGCTCCCATATATATAATGAACAGGGCGAAACAAGTGCAGGTGCGATCGACGGGCCTGCAGCTAGGGGGCCCAAAAGTCCTTGGCCCATAGAAAGACTAATATATTAAATTGCAATATGGGCCTGAGCTTTGCATCGGGCCAGCTGAATACCCACTATAATGAACCAGGGGAAATGTTAGAAGAAATAAACCAAACCATATGAAAAAGACACACTAAAGAAGTAAAGAAAACAACTGCAGAAATAATATAAAAAAATAAACTCAATTAGTTGGAGATAGATAAAAATGAACACATGATCAATCAAGTAAATGAGCAAATGATTGCTTTTACCAATTTAGTGTACACATCTTAGTCCATACTGGCAGATGCAGTCAATCAAAGTAAACTAGTTATTCATGTTCAATGACTGTACGAGACAGACAAATGATCTTTCCAGGAATGTTTTTTTTTTCTTTTTTTTTTTAAATGTTCTAAATGATGGCTCTTTACTATCCTCCGTTGTTAAACTGGAAATCAATATGGTTGAAATTGTCTGATTTCACCAACAACATGTTATCCCATAGGTTATAGGATGCTGTGTGTAAATGTATGCAATTGATAAAAATGTATCACCTATAAATATGAATAATGAAATGGAGTATTAATGTCACTCTTTAGATGGCGCTGACATTGTTGGATGCTGCTGTTTTATGTGGTTTGTCTGTAAGAGCTGCATGGTTGATAGCTCACAGTCTACAAGGATGGGTGAGGATACAGTAGGTGAGGAAAGAGGACCTTGTCGAAGGGCTAACAGTCTACAAGGATGGGTGAGGACACAGTAGGTGAGGAAGAGGATCCTGCTGTAGAGGGCTCACAGTGTACAAGGAATGGGTGAGGATACAGTAGGTGAGTAGAGAGGACCCTGCCCACAAGGGCTCACAGTCTACAAGGGATTGGGTTGAGGATACAGTAGGTGTGAGGAGGTGAGAGAGGACCCTGCCCACAAGGGCATCACAGTCTAAAGGGATGGGTGAGGATACAGTATGTAAGGAGAGAGGACCCTGCCCACAAGGGTTCACAGTCTACAAGGATGGGTGAGGATACAGTAGGAGCGGGTAGAGCTGTCGTGTGGCGGTATAGTGGACTGAGGGTCACTGCAGGTTGTAGGCTTGTCAGAAAGTCTTCAAGTTCCTTTTGAAGGTTTCCACAGTAGACGAGAGTCTGATGTGTTGGAGCAGAGATTTCCAGAGGTCTATTATTTCTTACCAATCTAATGACACCAAAATCATCCACCAAAGGTCACGCAAAGGGTCCAAAGTATGGTGCAAGAAAAAGCCTATGGAGTCAGTGTTTGTGAAAAAACTATATGGATTTTTTACTATATTTTTACTGAATTCAGTGATTAACAATAACAGGTGATTTTTATATATTTTCTAACTATTTTCCCCTTGCAGACCTGTGCTATTATTATTCTTATACCAGTGAGGATATTGTGACTGCTCTTCATTTTACACGTTTCCTCCTTGAGACTCTAAGAGGATCAGCCTGTCCTCCGATGACCAGACAGATATGTCAAACCACCCAAAACGTTATGAACACCTGATGGCCTGGCATGTTTTCTGTACTTACATTTTACTTTTTGAATTCCTTGTCTCCAAAAACTATAACTTGCGCTTGCATAAAAAAATTGAAAAAAGTAAAGATTATAATTCTCCCAGCTTTTCTTATGTTATATTTTTAAAGAGTTCGCTGTGTAGGCAAAATGACATTTTCATTTTAATGTATGCTTAGTACAGATTGATCAATACCCAATTTATGTAGTTATTTTTAGAGATAAGCGATACAAATCTAATTTGTAATTTTTAAGAATTCTTGTTGAATCTGGCAAATTTTAACTAATTTGTCATTCACTTTGCAAGAGGTACAGGGACTGGACTGCAGAGGACTGGGCTAAAGTTATTTTCTTTGATGAAGCCACTTTCAGACTATTTGGGACATCTGGAAAAATGATTGTGCTGGAAAAAAAAGGTGAGCTGTCATGAGTCATGTGCACTGATGTAACTTGGGTCCCCATGCGAAAGCTCCAACAGGGTTCCCAATTATTGCAAATCTTTAATAGCAATAGTCTTTTTCTATAGGTCAAAGGGACTTTTGGGGTCCTCTAGGCAATTGCAACCCCTGCACCTATTGTAGTTACGTCACTGGTCCTGTGTCATGCCAATAATAAAGCATCCTGAGTAGAGATGAGCGACACCGAACTGTACAGTTCGGGATTCCATCCAACATCTAGTGTCCAGTGCTCATATCCAAACACTGACAGAAGTCCGTTTTTGAGTTTGGATGCTAAATAAAGTTTGGTAAAAGGCTACAGCACAACCAATCAAATAAGCTTTTCAGCTGTAAGGACTTACTCAGCCATCACAACCATCCCAGGTTCTGTGGGGGTCCTCTGTAAACACCCCCTATGGGGTCACTCTGCACAAGGCTTTAGTGTTTGCACTCTAAAAATAGCCTATGTGGGGGCACTCTGCATCCAAGCACTGTGGGGGCACTCTGTACCAGGCATTGTTTGGTACTTTGCAAACAGCCTATTTGGGGCTACTCTGAAAACAGGCTCTATGGGCCTACTTTGCAGCAGGATATGTGGAGGTACTCTGAAAACAGCCTCTATGGGAGTACTCTGAACCAGGCTCTACTCTGCTCTGCCACTATGTCTCGCAGTCTGACAGTTCAGCAGACAGTTCACTGTTTGATCACAAAAGGTACTATGGGAACTGCTTAGCTGTGAATTCCGGTGACCTCACAGCCAGTGAATACACAGTCAGTGTATTCCGGAGGAGTCAGACTTTCTAATATCAATGCTCACCGCAATCTCTGAATATAGCAGAGCCGAGAATCATCGTGGGACATCATGTTGATTACATCGGAAATGCAGGGGTGTTTTTTGGGTTAATAAATTGGTGAAAGAGGGTGTCTATGTTTGTTATTTCAAATAAAGGATTTTTCTGGGTTTATGTTCATTTAAGAACAATAGAAAAATTAGAGCCCGGCTCAACAGGACTGGATTTTTCTTTTCTTTTTCTAAAGAAAGTAAAATTCATAAAAAAGAAATATTTAGATGCTCGACATGATCCAGTCGAACCACTGGACTAAGCAGTCTTATTCATAAATCATGAGTAAGACTGCTTAGTGCAGTCGAAACACGTCGACTGAGTCATATCAACTAATCAAATATGTACATTTTTCTTTTGTAAGCACTTTACTTTCTTTTGAAAAAGAAAAGAAAAATTCAGTCCTGTTGAGCCGGGGGTTTCAATTTTTCTATTGTACTTGATGTGAGGCCAGAGCGATGCCGGTGTCTGAGCTCCAGGTGGATGAGCACAGGCAACTGGGTGAGCTGGAATCAAGTTTCTACATTTGTGTTTATTTTACCCTGGCTGGCTGGCAAATAGGGGGGACCCCATGTAAATTTTATATTATTATTTATTAGTTTTTACACTACAGAGTGGGTCATTTATATGGATACACCCAAACAAAATGGGAACGGTTGGTGATATCAACTTCCTGTTTGTGGCTCATTAGTTTTCCCTCTCCCATATACTAATGTGCCACAAACAAGAAGTTGATATCACAAACCATTCCCATTTTGTTTGGGTGTATCCATATAAATGGCCCATCCTGTACATACAGCCAGTGAGGTAAGCAGGAAACTGCAGTCTGACTGCAACCAATCAAAGACACTGTTACAGAGGGTGGGTGCGGGAAGCTGTGAATATTCATAAGCTTTAATGAAAGGGCTGAAAACAGTCTGACAGCAGACTAATCTTCTGGGGAAGAAAGGTATATCTAATTGTCCCGCTTTAATTCACCTTTTGCTTTCTTCTGAAGCCCTCTAGCCCTTACTACCATCATTTTACAGCACTTAAATTCAGGTTCCCATTAACTTATATGGGATTTGGTGTTCGGGGTCAAGTTCAGGTCAATTCTGCCTCCAGCATTTATCAGTTTTTTCTTATTTTGGCTCTGCAGTATTACCTATGTTTCCTCACTAGGTTGTTTATAGAATGTTAGCTCCCTCTAGATGCTGAACTTTTTATCAGCATCAGTTTTCTATTTTTTATGCCTCTGTTTCTCCTCCCCTCTGCAATGTAGTATGGGTAATTCAGCCACTATATTTTTTATACAGTGTGAGGTGTTGAGCCCCAGACCCTGGGGTACTCGGGTATCAGGCTCGGTGTGTGTTCTCATGGGGATGTCACGGGTGGCAGCGCCTGAGCCCGTGGCCTGGGTGACACTTCAATAAGGGTGTATGTACAGGGGATTAGAGTTTGTCACGTGACGCCACCTGTAGTACCTGGTGATGGATCACCAGCGCCGCCACAGTCCTCCAGAGGTAGATTGTAATGCGGCTGAGATGGCAAAGCTCCCTACAGTGGAGCTGGGCCTCCGGGGCAGCATAGTGTAAAGGGGCAGCTTGGAGTGGAACTCTAGGCCGGGACATTGAGTGACGGAGCAGTCTATGAGGGGCACCAGGAGCAGAGAGGAATGACGCACACACACTGTAGAAAGTCTCTTTTACCTTTTTACTGGTGGTATAGCAGTTAAAGATGTTCAGGGCACTGTCGGGTGACCAGGTGCACAGTGAGCTTCCACAGCAAGTGGGTTTAAGGCCTCCTCAGCTTCTCTGCAGTTACTGAAGCCCTGTCTGCGTGCAGCCAGACTGGCCTCCTTACTTCCTCTGGTCATCTCTCTCCTCCTGCGCAGTCCACAGGTTACCCTCTCTGACCACTGCTTTGTGATGCCTCGCTATGGTGTCTGGCTCCCTCTTTCTGGGTACACAGGGGGACCGGGTAACTAAAGTCTCCACGGTACGATGGGGTTTTCTGCAGTCTTGAAGTAATCCTGCAGGTGCGGGCCCCCAAAGTCCGGTACGTCTTGGGTGAACCTCCACTGCTCCCTCACTCCCTTGATTCTGCTCCTTGCCTTCTGTCCCCACTCCTAGGCTTGGCTCAGCTTAGAAGGGCCACTCCGAGTCACTGGCTCGGGCCTAACCACGGCACCGATCACCAGGATGTCTTTGCAGCTCTCTTAGCGTCTGCACACTCTAACCAACTCCTCCCGCAGCAGCAGTATTTATAGGGGAACTCACCTAAAGTCAGTGAGTCTAGCTCCCCCTACTGTGACGGGGTGGAAGGTGTTGTATGTAGTAGGTACCTGCTGTGGAAACCCAGCTGTGCATTAGGGAAGGCTGTGGCCTCCTCTGTGAGCAGGGTGCCACATACCCCCCTAGGTAATTTCAGTACTCCTGGACTGAGCATTTTTGTTTTTTTTAAACAAAAGGAATAACAATTATTAACAATTATAACAGGTAACATATTTACAAAGTCTCAAAATATAAAAATTTACAAAAAAACACTGACAAATATTGGAAAAATAGGTAAGTCCATACGGTGCTAGTCCATTCACCTCAGGCTTTGAAAAAGAAAAAAGTTTGTTGTCACACCAGTCCTGTGACCATGGTCCTTGTTAAATTATAATCCGGGGAAAAGTTCAAAGGGAAAAAGTATTTCAAAAGTTCAACAAGTCCTTACAGGTAAAGTCTCTGTATGCTCAACAGTTCAAAATACACAACAACATCTACAACGGGTGTTTCGGCGTAGGAGTACTAGGTACCATAGGGGCCTCTACCGGTCATAAGTGCTGTAGGCCTCCTGGCCCTGCGGTCACCTCTTAGCCAAGTTTTTACTCTCCCTAGTCAGCTCTTTACGCCGACTCCACTCACCCCTTTCTTGGTGTTGTGTACTTGGTTTTTGAGCTACCCTTTACCCTTTTGTACACTACTATTTACATTCTTATTTTACAACTGCTGCTATTTACATGTTACTTTTCAGTGTGTTCTACCTTGCATTTACTAGTGATGGGCGAATCCTAAATTACTCGGAATCGCTTGACTCTAGCGAGTCCGAGCACAGGACTCGCTACTCGCTGCGAGTCTAGCGACTCCAATGTTAATGAATGGGGAAGCGAGTAATAGCGAGTAGTGTGAGATTTACAAATCGCAGATGTGTCTCGGAAGCTTCAGCCTGAAGCAATCCTAGTTTTGTCATTTATTTGCATTGGACTCGTTTACTTTGTAAGTAATCGCTGGGAAACTCGCACAGATAAGAGTCCTGTCTGCTCAGTGTGCTGGCTGCCAGCTCCAGGGTCCTAGAGCCCGCCTGCTGCCTGATGTAGCAGAGCTGAGATTGTTCTCAGTCTGCTCATTCCCTGTGTACAGACATGAATGTCTGTGCACAGAGATGATGTAGCAGAGCTGAGATTGTTCTCAGTCTGCTCATTCCCTGTGCATAGACATCTATATCTATGCACAGGGGATGTAGCAGAGAGGACATCGCGTTTTGGACTGCGTCGGACGGAAGAGGATTTTTTTAATTAAAGATGGAGTCCCTAATGGCTTTTTTTTTTTATTTCTAATAAAAAATTTTCTTTGTGTTGTGTTTTTTTTAAAACAATTTAATAGAAATTCATGGCGGTCATGTCTAATATTGGCGTGACCGCCATAAATTTCGGGCTTAGGGCCTGCTGATAATACAAAGCTGGCCCTAACCTCTTTATTACCCAGTGTGCCATCGCTACCAGGGCCGCTGGAAGAGCGGGGTTCAGCGCCAGAGGATGGCGCTTCAATGAACGCGCCATCTTCTGGGGCGGCTGCGGGCTGCAATTTGCAGCGGGGGGTGCCCAGAAAGCTTGGGCATCCCTGCACTGCGGATTCCAGCCCCCAGCTGCTTAGCTGTACCTGGCTAGACATAGAAATTGCGCGGAGCCCCACGCATTTTTTTTTTATTATTTCATGAAATTCTGAGATTCTGACTCTGAGACTCTGACTCTGAGACTCTGACTCTGTAATTCATGAAATAATAAAAAAAAAATGCGTGGGGCTCCGCGCAATTTCTATGTCTAGCCAGGTACAGCTAAGCAGCGGGGGGCTGGAATCCGCAGCGCAGGGATGCCCAAGCTTTCTGGGCACCCCCCGCTGCAAATTGCAGCCCGCAGCTGCCCCAGAAGATGGCGCGTTCATTGAAGCGCCATCCTCTGGCGCTGAACCCCGCTCTTCCAGCGGCCCTGGTGGCGGTAGCACGCTGGGTAATAAAGGGGTTAATACCAGCTTTGTTATTCAAGCTGGTATTAAGCCCGAGATTCTTAATGTCAGGCCACGTTTGACCCAGCCACTAAGATTCTCCAATAAAGGGTTAAAAAAACACAACACAGAGAAAATTTTTTATTTGAAATAAAAAAAAAAGCCATTAGGGACTCCATCTTTAATTAAAAAAATCCTCTTCCGTCCGACGTAGTCCAAAACGCGATGTCCTCTCTGCTACATCCCCTGTGCATAGATAGATGTCTATGCACAGGGAATGAGCAGACTGAGAACAATCTCAGCACTGCTACATCATGTCTGTGAGCAGGCGGGCTCTAGGACCCTGGAGCTGGCAGCCTGCACACAGAGAAGACAGCTGGACTCGGCTAGCAATGTAAAAGCAGTTACTTTGCGAGTTTCCCTGCTATCACTGGCACAGTAGCCGAGTCTAATGCAAACAATGGCAATCCTAGTTTTGTCAGCGTTTCTGACAAAACTAGGATTGATATTGATTTGCATTGGACTCGTGCGAGTAATCACTGGGAAACTCGCAGAGTACCGAGTCCTAACGAGTAGATTCGCCCATCCCTAGTGCCCACTCTCCATACCTAGACGGTGGTTGACCTTGTGTGCTCCTCTGTGATCTACGCACTACAAGTGTCACTGTCTCAGGTGAGGTTTCTAGTAAAGGGCATGGTGCAGTATGTCAGGTAAGCGTCTGCGTGACCTTAGTCTCACTACAGGGCTTGCAGGTGTACCAATTGCAGCATCTTGAGATTCTCTAGCAACAGGTATTGCTTTCTGATTCCTTTGTACCATCTCTTCGGGCTGGTAGAAATTCAGTACAGGCACTAAGATGGCTCCATCTTGCTGAGGACAATCTTCTAGGAAATCTCCTAAGATGGTTGAGACTACCTTCTCCTTTGGCTCTTCACTTGGATTTAGCTCTTGTACTGGTTCTGACTCTTGTATTGGTTGCATTGGAGAATGCTGGTTTTCCCATTCAGTTGGACACTTTTTGATGTGGTTTCTTGACACAATGTGAGTGTTTTTTCCACCATTCTTGCTGATGAGACACACTTTGTCATTGTCATATCCAGAATCTAATAAGACATAGGGTTCTTGTTCCCACTAATTGTCAAATTTGTGTTGGGTTCTTTTCCTCTTTAAGACAATACTTCCAGGTGTTATAGGTTCGACGGAGCATGTTTGTTATAGTCCCTTTCTTGTTTTTCAAGGGCTTTCTCCAGGTTGTCTTCGACACAGGCTTGAACCATTTTGTATTGTTCGAGGCAGTTTTCATTCCAGTTGAATATTGAATCATCTGCTTTGGGATCGACTACTCCAAGTTCCAAGTCTACGGGTAACTTTCCTGTACGGGCTCTCATCAGGTAAGCTGGTGTACAGTTTGTAGAACTTACTGGAATGTGGTTGTCAACCAAGTCTGGTAGTTTCTCCGACCATTGGTTTCTTTCCTTCAAAGGTAGGATCTTCAGCATGTCAATGATGATATGATTCATTTTCTCACATAGTCCGTTGGTTTGGGGATGATATGGGGTCGTCCTTATCTTCTTACACCCATACATGTGGCAGAACTCTTGGAAGATCTCCGCTTCGAAAGCTGATCCTTGGTCTGTTAGGACCTGCTCTGGATAGCCCAATGGTCTGCAGAATACGCTCTGGAATGTTCTGGCAGCGGTGGAAGCTGTCAAGTCTTTCACAGGGGCAACCATCAAAAATCTCGAGTATGGTCTACCATGGTCAACGCGTATGTGTAGCCAGATCTACCTGGAGTCAGTTTTACGTGGTCCAAGGCTACTATTTCCAGAGGCTGTTTCGTCACGATGGGATGGAGCGGTGTTTTCTAGCTCTGTAAGTCCTTTCTTCTGAGGCTGCCGGGTCCACAGTTCTTACACCAACTTTCAATGGATCCACGCATGCCGACCCAAAAGAACCTATCTTTCAGTAGCATTTCTTCTTCCACCCAAAATGACCAGTCTGGTTGTGGTAGGCGTTCAAGACCATCTGGACTTCTGACTTTGGCACGATGATTTGCCAGACCATCTCGAGTGTCATTGGGTTGATGTTCCTTCTGCAGAGCTTCTTCTGGTAAATGAACAGCTTACTCCGCTCGCTCCACAGATGTTTGACTTCCGGTTGGGGATTTTCTGGCAGCTTTGCTGACTCCTGGGTTATCAGCTACTTTACCAAACTGACAGCCGGGTCATTATCTTGCACTTCCTTCCAACCAAAGTGGGGCAACGGGTTCACCATTCTTGCAGGAAGGTCTTTACAAGTCTGCTGGCACTGAGTTACTCTTAATTGATGGAAGTCAACTCCACTTCCTCTAGCTCGTCTTCATCTTCGCCCACGTCTGGCAGGTGAGGCATTCTCGATAAGGCATCTGCATTTCCGTTCTAGTGCCCAGCCTGGTACTTGATGGTAAATTGGTAGTTGGACAATCTGGCCATCTATCTCTGCTCCATGGCCCCCAACTTTGCAGTCTCCAGGTGGGTCAGTGGATTGTTTTCCGTGTAGGCTGTAAACTTGCTAGATGCCAGGTAATGTTTAAACCTTTCTGTGACGGCCCAGACCAAGGCCAGGAATTCTAGCTTGAAAGAACTGTAGTTCTCTGGGTTCCTCTCTGTGGGGCGCAGCTTCCTACTGGCATAGGCGATCACCCTTTCTTTGCCCTCTTGCCTTTGAGAAAGAATGGCTCCAAGTCCCACATTGCTTGCATCTATGTACAGCAGGAATGGCAGGTTGTAGTCCGGGTAAGCAAGGATTTCTACTCCTGTCAGGGCTTCCCTTATCATCTGGAATGATTCTTCTTGTTCCTTGCCCCACTTCCATGGAGAATCCTTAGACTTGACCTTCGTAGGTTGGCCTTCTAGGAGGTCTTGCAGGGGAGCAGACTTCTTGGTATACTCCTTTATGAACCTCCTATAGTAGCCCACCAGTCCCAGGAATTGACGTACGTCCTTCAGGGTCTTGGATTCTGACCACTCCTTGATAGCTGTCAGCTTGTCTGGATCAGGGGCATGCCTTCAGCACTGACTATGTGTCCCAGGTACTGTACTCTTGGCTTTAACAGGTGGCATTTGGACGGTTTCAGCTTCATCCCGTATTTGGCCAGAGCTTCGAACACCTCTGCTAGATGGATTATGTGTTCCTCATAGGTCTTAGAGTACATGATCACGTCATCCAGGTAGAGCAGTATCGTCTCATAGTTCTTATGTCCCAGGCAACTCTCCATCAACCCCTGGAAGGGTCCGGGTGCATTACATAGTCCGAATGGCATACTGTTAATTCACACAGGCCCATAGGTGTCATGAATGCCGTCTTCTCTCTGTCTTCCTCGGCTACGGACACCTGCCAATACCCACTAGTGAGATCTAAGGTGGAAAAGTAATTGGCAGACTTCAACGCAGCTAAGGATTCCTTTATGCGAGGTAACGGGTAAGCATCTTTGTGTGTTATGCGGTTTATTTGCCTATAGTCTAAACAGATTCTCATAGTGCCATCCTTTTTCCTGACTAGAACTAATGGGGCAGCCCAGGGACTACAGCTATCTCGTATAACCCCTGCGTCCTTCATGTCCTGTAACATTTCCTTGGCTTTCTAATAATGTGCAGGTGGAATAGGCCTGTACCGCTCTTTGATTGGTGGATGTGTACCTGTGGGGATATGATGTTGCACCCCTTTTATCCTACCAAAGTCAAGTGAATGCTTACTAAAGACTTGTTCAAATTCTTTAACTACCTGGTAAACACTTTGCTTTTCGTACACAGGAGTGGTGTCGGTTCCGACATGGAGCTGCTGACACCAGTCCTCCAGTGGCCCTGTGATATTATCAGGTTTTGCCCCTTTGGAATGGGGTAAGGGTCCCACTGTTTGGATCTCATTGTTGTTTACGGTGTACAACTTCGCAACGTTTGCATACCTGGGTAATTTAACCTCTTCACTGCCACAATTTAAGTTGCGAACTGGTACTCTCCCATTGTGTACATCAACCACCCCCCTGGCTGTCAAGAGTGTAGATCTGTGCTCTGTGCTGATGGGTAGTCCTGCCCTCTCAGACCTATAGCTGCTCGACACCAAATCATCATTTCACTCATTGGGGGAATCACAAATGGAAACGGGTCTGTCACCCGTGTAGTACCAATTTCGCCACCTGTGATTGTTACCTGTTGGTGGTGCAGGATGGCTCTTATCTCACGCTGGAGGACCTTCCTCTGACCAGGTCTGGCAGTATCTGCAATCTGTTGAAGCAAAGACAAAACTTCCTCCATGCAATTGCTAACAACATTAGTGCCTAGTATTATATATGGGTCATTTGCATTACTTGCTTCTGCTACTACTAGGACCCCTTGGCTTCTCTAACCCCCATTACAGTAATCGGTTCACCGTTAGACGCTTTGAGGTGAAGTCTAAATCGGGCTGTTTCAGTTCTGCATCAGCCCAGTACTTCTTATAAAGGATATAGGGGATGGTGGTCACCTGTGACCCGGTGTCCAGCAGAGCAGGTGTCGGGATGCCATCTAGTACAATTGACAGGAACTGCCTCTGTCCAATGAAGGTCTTGTACAAGGTGGCTGGGCCCTGTTGAGTTACTCCCGAGGGTTGGCCCCGGCCCCCAGGGTCAGCCCATTTAAAGGACAGCTCCTGGTGATGTGGCCGGTTCAATTACAGCGGTGGCAGATGAGCTCCCTGGTGGAGCTGTAGCGGTCGGTGGTTCTCCCTCGGTACGCCGTGGCTTGCTTCGCTCTCATCCAGGGTACATCTTCCGGACTGTCAGCAAGTTGAATCAGCGGTTGAGGTCAGGGCTGGGGTCTTGGCCAGGGGGGCAGGTGGCAGGGGGGCAGGTGCCCCCTGGGCTGGTGGTATAGTCCACCATTAGGGCCGCCCCCTGCAGAAACGGGCCGGCCGCGGGTTTCGCTTTGCGGCCGGCGCGCCGCCTTGCGGCTGGGACGGCACGGAGACAGCATGAGGCAAGGTCAGTGCTGACAGCCCGACAGCACCCCCCCCCCCCCGCTTCTCAAGGCAGCCCGACAGCACCCCCCCCGCTTCTCAAGGCAGGGCTGGCTGTAGAAATGTGCCACCCGGGGTTAGAGGCTCCAGCCAGCCCCTGGTCTTGGCGCTGGCTGGGAACTTTGCTACAGCTGTAGAGCTTCCATCAAATTGGTGATTTTTTTGTTCATTTGGCGCATCTCAGCACACACCTCAGCACGCAGAGTCGTACTTGTCAGGCTGAGCAGATTGTGCATTGTGTGTGGCTGCAGACATGGGTAATGGTTTCAGGGTAGCCTTTGCCTCACCACTGCACCACCGTTTGATGGCAGCTTCATGGTACTCCACTGGCCGCAACCTTTTTATGGCCATTTCCTTCAGGGTGTTAAAGTCAGCTTCTGGGTTGCTCAATGACCACCAACGTACAGTCTTATTGTCCTCGGGGGATAGCAGTCCCTGGGTGAATTGTTCTATCAAGAGCTTATTTTCATCAGGTACACTGGCAGGGCTGACATGCTTAAGGGCTTGCAATGCTTCCTCTAGGCGCCAAGCGTAAGCTCTGATATCATCTCCGGGCCTTTGGTAGCAGTGATCAAAGCGCATGCGTATATCAGCCTCATTGCACTCCTCAAAAGCAGCTCTCAATTTGTCAAATATAGTGGCAGCTGATCTCCGTTCAGCAGCAGACCAGGACTCACTCTCTTTCTCTGATGTGCCAGTTAACTGTTTGAGTACCACAGCAGCACGCTGCTGACTGGTCATCGCATACATGTCCAGGACACTAGTGATTTTTCTCCTGAAAGCATCCAATGTATCAGGACAACCGTCATACTGGGGCAACCACTTAGCCCCCAGAATGTATGGGAGTGAGATCGGCATGATCAGGGCGACCGTGCCCGGCGTGCCTGTGGTGCTGGCTGTGCGATTGGAGGTAGCCATGGGCGCTTTGGGGTAATTCCTAGGGTCAGCGAATGTCGCTGGAGGAGGCCGACATGCTGTCTATATGTGCAAGAATATACCTACTATAATACTGCCCCAAATGTTCAAGAATATAACTATTATAATACCACTTCTATGTACAAGAATATAACTACTATAATACTGCCCCTATGTTGAAGATATAACTACTATAATACTGCCTCCTATGTACAAGAATATAACTACTATAATACTGCTCCTGATTACAAGAATATAGCAACTATAATACTGCCTCCTATATACAAGAATATAACTACTATAATACTGCCCCCAATGTACAAGAATATAACTACTATAATATTGCTTCTATGTACAAGAATATAACTACTATAATACTGCCTCTATGTACAAGAATATAACTACTATAATGCTGCTCCTATGTACAAGAATATAACTACTATAATACTGCCCCCAATGTACAAGAATATAACTACTGTAAGGGTGCTTTCACATCTGCGTTTTTTGTAATTCGCGGCAGATGCGGTGAAAAAAACCGCATCTGCCGCGTTTACCGCATAACCGTTCCACTTGCGGCGCGGTTGCGGTTTTTTCTATGCAGAGTATAGGCATACTTGCGGCAGGTGCGGCAAGTGCGGTTTTGCACTTGCGGCAGGTGCGGCCGCGAAAAAAACCGCGGCTTACTGCGGTTTTTTTCGCGGCCGCACCTGCCGCAAGTGCAAAACCGCACTTGCCGCACCTGCCGCAAGTATGCCTATACTCTGCATAGAAAAAAACGCAACCGCGCCGCAAGTGGAACGGTTATGCGGTAAACGCGGCAGATGCGGTTTTTTCACCGCATCTGCCGCGAATTACGAAAAACGCAGATGTGAAAGCACCCTAATACTGTTCATATGAACAAGAATATAACTACTGTAATACTGTTCATATGAACAAGATATAACTACTATAATACTGCACATATGTACAAGAATATAACTCCTATAATACTGCCCCCTATGTACAGGAATATAACTACTATAATACTGCCCCTATGTACAGGAATATAACTACTATAATACTGCCCCTATGTACAAGAATATAACTACTATAATACTGCCCCTATGTACAAGAATATAACTCCTATAATACTGCCTCCTATGTGCAAGAATATAACTTCCATATTGCTGCACACTATGTACAAGAACATAACCACTGTAATACTGTCCCCTTTGTACAAGAATGTAACTACTATAATACTGCCTCTATGTACAAGAATATAACTACTATAATACCACCCCCTATGTACAACAATATAACTACTATAATACTGCCCCCAATGTACAAGAATATAACTACTATAATACTTTGGGATATGTACAAGACTATAACTACTATAATACTGCCTCCTATGTACAAGAATATAACTACTATAATACTGCCTCTATGTACAAGAATATAACTACTATAATACTGCCCCCTATGTACAGGAATATAACTTCTATAATACTGCCCCCAATGTACAAGAATATAACTACTATAATACTTTGGGATATGTACAAGACTATAACTACTATAATACTGCCTCCTATGTACAAGAATATAACTACTATAATACTTCCCCTTTGTACAAGGATATAACTACTATAATACTGCCCCCTATGTACAGGAATATAACTACTATAATACTGCCTCCGATGTACAAGAATATAACTACTATAATACTGCTCCTATATACAAGAATATAACTACTATAATACTGCCCCCTATGTACAAGAATATAACTACTATAATACTTTGGGATATGTACAAGACTATAACTACTATAATACTTCCCCTTTGTACAAGAATATAACTACTATAATACTGCCTCCTATGTACAAGAATGCCACTCTAATATGGAGTTAACTTTGATATATGAATTTAGGTTATCTTTAAATTGCTTTCTGCTCATAAATCAGTGGGAGACGTCAAGCCTTTGATTTGTACAATGTTTGATGTCTATGATCAATAACTGTTGGGTTAGTAGTGAATGAAAGTGAACCTTCATAAAAAGAAAACCTTTGTAACACTATTGATCCACACTTACTCCTCATTTTAGCATGTCAAACAATCATTCCTACTTTTTTGAAAATGTTGGTTTAGTGTTGAAGCACTTTGTTCTTCTGATCTGTGGTTAGTTTTCAGTTCCCCATGATAAATCAGATGGGATGTTTCTCTATTCCACCATTGTAGTACTTAGATTAACTTCGCTGGAAGTCTCTAGGGGGGTATAAAAGAGAAAAAGTCCCGGAGCAACTCTAAGTGCAGTAATTAAAATTCAACATAAAGATGTTATACTTTGGTATTGCTCACCTTTTAGGTGTCTTGGTTATATTGCATATAAGATCTCCTTTGGTGTGCAGCTCTCCCACTCCGGATGGATCAGATTTAGGAAACCTGGTTCGTCACATATAGTAATAAGTATACCAGTCTATTGGTACAGCGCTTCCACAGGAGACCGGGAGTTCAAATAGATTTTCCTTTATTCTTAAAATACAGTGGGCAGTACAACGCGTTTCGACCCTTTTAATGGGTCTTCCTCAGGTACAGTTATATAATTTCATAACACTTACATGTGTCTCCTTATATAGCTCATGCAGTGTCTGAGTTCAAATGAGTGAGGGTTATCTCATTAGCTGATTGCTTTCAAGTGTGTGCATATCATTAGCATAGAGTTGCTCTGCTTTGTCCATCAATTAACACTGCTCTAAATAAGTTAAAAAAAAAAAATAGTAATATAAAATATCTAGCTATAATACTCATAAGGTCAGGAATGGTTAAAAACTTTCTTATACAATTTACTTATAAAATTATCTTATTTGTATATATAGTATATACATATATAGGATGTATACATAAAAAGCCAGTCAGTCATATATATATATATATATACATATATATATATATATATATACGGTATATAAGAAAAAAAAAGAAAAAAAAAGTATTTACTTTTTTTTCTTTTTTTTTTCTTATATATATTTATATATATATGACTGACTGGCATTTTATGTATACATCCTATATATGTATATACTATATATACAAATAAGATAATTTTATAAGTAAATTGTATAAGAAAGTTTTTAACCATTCCTGACCTTATGAGTATTATAGCTAGATATTTTATACTACTATTTTTTATTTTTTTTTAACTTATTTAGAGCAGTGTTAATTGATGGACAAAGCAGAGCAACTCTATGCTAATGATATGCACACACTTGAAAGCAATCAGCTAATGAGATAACCCTCACTCATTTGAACTCAGACACTGCATGAGCTATATAAGGAGACACATGTAAGTGTTATGAAATTATATAACTGTACCTGAGGAAGACCCATTAAAAGGGTCGAAACGCGTTGTACTGCCCACTGTAATATACATTTTAAGAATAAAGGAAAATCTATTTGAACTCCGGGTCTCCTGTGGAAGCGCTGTACCAATAGACCGGTATACTTATTACTATATTCCACCATTATAATGTAAGTATATTAATTACAGTATTTACTTCGTAATTCCAATAAACAGCATTTATTGCTCATACATAGAACTTTGCTGTCCTGTGTTCCACGGTCAAAGAGGGTCACTCAACCTATGTCAGTCCTATTTAAGGTTTTTCCATGACTCTCCAAAAATCCTATGTCATTTCCCCCCTGATTTAATATCTAGATCACCTTTCGTTCTCCCCCCCCCCCTTTCCTCTCCTATGGTCACTTTCACCCTCCCAGTGTCATGTCAGCCACCCCCTATGCCTTGCGTGAAGGGTCTGGCTGATACTGTATAAATGATAGGTCCCAAACGGTCACAAAAATCAGAATCTCACGTCTAAGGCGTGAGCGCGATAGTGCCCCACTTTTACAAAATAGAAATAGGGATAAACAATGCACATATGATGGCAAATTTTGAAGACGCCCCTAGCCACATGCCAAGTTACACTCATGTACCATTTCTCTCTACCATGGCAGGAGGAAATGTCTGATGGGTGGTGACATCGAAGGAAATTCAGCAGATATTGGACACTGCAGGACGTAGACCTAAATTCGGGACTGTCCCACTCTGTCAGGAACGGTTGGGACTAGAGATGAGCAAATCAATTCACCAGTCCAGTGTCCAGGTCAGTTGTACTTAGCGGCGGTATCGGAAGCCCACAAATCTCCTACCTTTTGGCATCCCCAGAACAGTTTTTTTATTATCCAGGAGTGGTGCATTGTCATCTGTATGTCCTGCTCATTAGTGATGAGTGAATGTAATCATTACTATACACTACTCGCACGAATAGTACAGTATTCACGAAACTCGTTACTCGGCGAGTATCGCTGGTGCTTGTGAGTGATGTGTCAATCATGAATGATACCACACACATTGGCAGCTCCATTCAGTATACAAAGGGAGTTGGCACCCCAGTGAGAGCAGAGTGAATGTTAGGCTCTCTATGGGGGGCACAGCAAGGTGTGCTATGCAGTGAAAACTCAAAAAAGCCCACCCTTTCGTCCTGTCCTGAAAATGCTTGTTTTATGGCCGGATGTGTATGAGTGGAGCTTATCACTAATTAACTAACATTGGACTCACTATTTGGGCGAGTATTACAAAATACTCATTACGAGTATAGCGATTACTAATATTTCGTTACTCACTCATCACTACTGCTAGTGATGTTGATGATGATCTCTAGTTGGGACTTGTGGATTTCTTTTTTGTTAATTCATAATAATAAATAATAATAATAAATCTTTATTTATATAGTGCCAACATATTCCGGAGCGCTTTACAATCCAGTGGTTAGAGTACAGAAAATATAATACAGTAAGCAATTACAGTAGAGAACAAATACAGTACAATAATTGGATACAAAACAATAGGCATTGAATCAATGTAAAAAAGAAAATACAATAAATAAAGCAAGAAATAAAGGTGACCCTGCTCAGAAGAGCTTACAATCTACAACGGGATAGGGGTTGCACAAGGTACAGGGGCTTATTGCACTAATGGTCCAGGCATCTTGAGGAAATGGGGTAGGGGTTTCACAAGATACAGGGGCTTATTGCACTAATGGTCCAGGCATCTTGAGGAAATGGGGGATAGAAATAAGCTTACATGAGTGGTCATCAGACAATCTGTGTAGACCTTTTTGGTTAGGTGGAGTTTGTAGAGGGGTAATGTAAAGAGAGATAACCCATTCACTATCTACATGGCAAAGGACTTCTATTAGGGAGTATGATAGGCTGCCTTAAAAATATGTGTTTTTAGAGATCGTCTGAAGCCATGCAAGTTGTGGATAGTCTTGAATTTCTTAGGGAAGAACATTCCAGAGGATTGGTGCAGCTCGGGATAAGTCTTGGAGCCGGAGTGGGAGGATCGGATTAGTGCAGATGTTAGTCGAAGGTCATTTGAAGAACGTAGAGAACAGGTGGGGTGATAGACAGAGATGAGGGAGGAAATGTAGGGGGGTGCTGCACTGTGAAGAGCTTTGTGGGTGAGAGCAAGCAATTTGAATTTGATCCTGTAGTGTACGGGCAGCCAGTGCCAGATGGGTGATCCTGGCTGCTGCATTAAGGATGGACTTGAGAGGAGAAAAGCTAGTGAGGGGGGAGGCCACTTAATAGAGAATTGCAGTAGTCAAGGCGGGAATGGATTAGGGCCACGGTGAGGGTTTTAGTTGTTTCCATGGTGAGAAAGGGGCGGACTCTAGAGACGATCTTCAGGTGTAAGCGACAGGAGTGGACAAGAGATTGTGTGTGGGAGGAGAAGGAGAGATTGGTGTCAAACATAACACCCAGACAGCGAGCCTGCTGCCTAGGCGTTATCATGGTGCCGCAGACTGAGAGAGAGATGTTAGATTTAGGGAGGTTAGTGGAGGGTGGGAGCAGAAGAAGTTCAGTTTTGGAAAGGTTTAGTTTCAAATAGAGGGCGAACATGATTTTGGAGACTGCAGCTAGATAGTCATTGGTGTTCTTTAATACCGCAGGGGTAAGGTCACGGGCTGAAGTGTATAATTGTGTGTCATCAGCATAAAAATGGTACTGGACGCCAAATCTGCTGATGGTCTGTCCAATCAGGGCCGTGTAGAGAGAGAAGAGAAGAGGACCGAGGACTGAGCCCTGAGGGACCCCAATAGTGAGAGGAAGAGGGGAGGAAGTGGAGCCAGCGAATGATACGCTGAAAGAGCGGTCAGAAAGATAGGAGGAGAGCCAGGAGAGAGCAGTGTCCTTTATGCCAATGGAATGCAGCATGGAGAGTAGGAGATGGTGGTCAACAGTGTCAAAAGCTGCAGAGAGGTCAAGGAGAATAAGCAGAGAGTGGTCACCATTACGTTTTGCCATCAGAAGGTCATTGGTCACTTTGATGAGGGCAGTTTCTGTAGAGTGAAGGGGGCGGAAACCAGACTGTAATGGAACTAGAAGAGAGTGAGCGGAGAGGTAACGGGTGAGGCGGGAGTAGACCAGGCGCTCCAGGAGTTTAGAGATGAAGGGGAGATTGGAGACTGGTCTGTAGTTATTTGTGCAGGATGGGTCGAGAGAGGTTTTCTTTAATAATGGAGTAATAATCGAGTGTTTGAAGGAGGAGGGGTAGATGAGGGAGAGATTGAAGATTTTGGTTAGATGAGTGGTGACGACTGGAGAGAGGGACTGGAGTAGGTGTGAGGGAATGGGGTCAGTAGTGCATGTGGTGGGATGAGAGGAAGAGAGAAGCCTGGAGACTTCTTCTTCTGTGACTGGGTCAAATGTGGAGAGTGAACCAGAGGGGATGTGGGGAGGAATGGGAGTGGCAGCTCTTTGAGGCTGGGAGCTGATTTCCTGGCGGATGTTGTTTATTTTCTCCATAAAGTAAGAAGCCAGGTCATCAGCACAGGTCAGTGATGGGGGCCTGCACTTTGGGACTGAGGAGAGAGTGAAAGGTGTCAAAGGTTTTTTTTGGATTGTTGGATAGCGAGGAGACCAGGGTGGTGAAGTAGGTCTGTTTGGCAAGATGAAGGGCAGAATTGTAAGTTTTGAGCATGAATTTATAATGGATGAAGTCTCCTGGTGAGCGGCTTTTCCTCCACAGACGTTCAGCACTCCTAGAGCATCGCTGGAGGAATTGAGTTTGTGATGTCAGCCACGGCTGTTTTGTTCTATGTTTGGAGGTTCTAAGGGTGAGGGGCACTACTTGGTCCAGGGTGCTTCTGAGAGTGTCATTGTAGTGGTTTACTGCCTGATCTGGACAGGAGATTGAAGAGATTAGGGACAGTGATGAGATGAGCGAATCTGTGAGTGCATGAGGGTTAATGGCCTGTAGATTTCTGGGTGTGTGATAGGTAGGATTGGGCTGTGGTGGTCGAGGGTTAGTGAGTGAGAAGGAGAGAATGTTGTGGTTGGAGAGAAGAGGTGAATTATCTAAGGAGGAGGTAGAGCAGAGCCAGGTAAAGACCAGGTCAAGGGTGTTACCATCTTTGTGCTTCTCAGAGGTTGAGAGCTGAGAGAGGCCAACAGAGGTAGTTAGAGATAGGAGCTGGGATGCAGATGGGGACATGGGGCTGTTTATGTGAATGTTAAAGTCTCCCAGAATAAGGGTTGGTAATTCTGAGGACATGAAATGCGGGAGCCACGCGGAGAAGTGGTCGAGGAACTGGGTGGGTGACTCTGGGGGGCGGTATACCACTGCTACTTTGAGGGGAAGGGGATGGAATAGCCTAATGGTGTGGACCTCAAAAAAAGGGAATGAGAGTGATGGGGCTGGGGAAATTACCTGGAAAGTACATTGTGGGGGCAGGAGGAGGCCAACTCCACCACCGTGTCTGTTCGCAGGTCTGAGGGAATGAGAGAAATGTAGGCTGCCATGAGAAATAGCAGCAGGGTATGCAGTGTCTGAATCCTGGATCCAGGTTTCTGTGAGGGCCAGCAGGTTAAGAGAGTTGGTAAGGAAGTAATTGTAAATGAAGGGAAGTTTGTTGCATACAGACCGTGGATTCCAGAGAGCGCAGTTAAAAGAGGGAGATGAAGGAGTGCAAGTAATGGTGATAAGGTTAGTGGGTTTCTATGTGTGGTGGGAGAGGGGTTGAAGTTAGAGGGCGGACCAAGGTTGGGGGAGATATCACATGACAGGAGTAGCAGCAAAAAGAGGAAGCGCAGATAGTTTTTAGATTTAGGACTTGGTTTACTATGACAAACGTTAGAATATGATGGGCTGAGAATAGGGATGGGTGAATTACTCGCTACTATTCGGGACTCGCCCGAATAGTAGCGGACTCGGGAGACTCGCTACTCTCTGAGTTTCCTTAGGAATTACTCGGGGGTAGCGAGTCCTGTACTTTTGCAGTGTATCTATACAGATACACTACAAAAGTACCCTAAAAGTTAATCTAAGGGGTTAAAAACAATAAACATTCATACTCACCTTCTGTGGGGCCTGTACCTTATGTACCGGGACCGGTACCGAAGACCTCCAGATGTCACAAGACTCAGATCACCTAGAGAAGATGGGCTGAAGTACTGTGAGATTTCAGCCAATCAGCATGCGGCAGAGCGGTCACATGGGTTTGTCACGTGGCCGCACTGCCAGCCAATCAGATTGCCAGATCGCTCATTGGCTGGCAGTGCGGCCACGTGACAAACCCATGTGACCGCTAGCCGCATGCTGATTGGCTGAAATCTCACAGGTCCTTCAGCCCATCTTCTCCTGGTGATCTGAGGTCTTGTGACGTCCGGAGGTCTTCGGTACCGGTCCCAGTACATAAGGTACAGGCCCCACAGAAGGTGAGTATGAATGTTTATTGTTTTTAACCCCTTAGATTAACTTTTAGGGTACTTTTGTAGTGTATCTGTATAGATACACTGCAAAAGTACAGGTTACTATTCGGACTCGCTGGACTCGCAACGAGTACTGAGTCTCGGACTCGGACTCGTTAGAGTCCAGCGATTCCGAGTATTTCAGGATTCGCCCATCCCTAGCTGAGAATCCTTAGTAAACTGAAGATGGCATGGGAGCTGTACATAGGGTATGGCAGGAGAATGGGGCTGATGTGGATTAGTGGAGTTGGAGGGGGGATAGGGTGATACAAGTTGGTGGTGATGGCACATAGAAACACAAACAGTGAAGTTAAAGACATGGTTATGATTAGTAGAGAATAGAGTTATAGACATTATTTGAGTGGCCCTCTGTCACTACCTTCCAGTCTATCCCAGTCAATTCCGGTCCATTTCTGGTCTATTTCATATCTTAACACTTTAGAACAGACACTTTCGAGACAGACACGTCTGAGGCAGACTATGAAATGCTCTTAATATGCTCACTAATACTGATTTCAGGTGTGGAGAAAGGGGGAGGGAACTGGAGTACATTAACCCATGACCAAGCAAGGCTGCACCAAATGGTCCCTCACAGGCAGATTTGAACAAAGGATAATAAACAGGCATTGGGGGGGGGGGTTGGGCAGGGAGAAGGACAGTTGCATTGATGCTAGAATTATATATTTTCACCAGACAAAACATATCAAAACAGCATTAAGGTTGGGTGCTGGTCCATACAGTCAAACATACCCCAGATATTTTCAGCAGACAAAATATATCAAAACAGCATTAAAGTTGGGTGCTGGTCCATACAGTCAAACATACCTGAAATCTAGAATAAGGGTGAGAATGCGCATATAGGGTCTTATCCTTTAGGAGACAGGATTGATAAAGGTGCAATCTGGGAACTGCTCACCTGATGGGGTTGTGTAGCACACAACCAGCGTGATCGCTCAGTATAATACAGCTGCTCCAAGGACCGTACCTCCACAGGTCACTGTGGTCACGATAAGTTTCTTCAGGACAAAGTACCTCTTGGTCCGAGCTGCTGTGTTCGTATGATGGAAAAACCAGAAACACCGGTATACCAGGATCAGTGGAGATTGGTGCTGGAGCCACGACTTTACCGTCCTGAAATCCAGGGCTGCCACTAGGAATTTCGGGGCCCCTGACTGCCAAAATTTTGGGGCATCCCCTGAGACTCCGCCCAGCCTCCACCCCCTGAGACTCCACCCAGCCTCCACCCAGGCTCCGCTTTCACCCTAGATCCACCTCCACCCAAACATACATTACATATATAGTGAAAAATTAGAACAGCACCAAAAATTACCTCAATTTATGTGCAAAGCTTTCCCAATCAGCAATCCAGATGGTTCCTTACAATAGATTTATAAAAAAAAAAAGAAAAACAGCACAAAAAAATAGAAAAAAGTGGACTTTATTGCCCAATGCGTGACCATGACATTGGGCAATAAAGTCCAGTTTTTCCTATTTTTTGTGCTGTTTTTCCTTTTTTTACACTCTCTCTATTATATATTACACACATGCACACACTTGAGACTGCTGTGGGCTGAATACACAATAGCTGTATCAATCACGGTTCTGACGATTCTTGGTGCCAGCATCAATCTGTCCATGGTGTTTCTGGAGAGCTGCAGCTTGCAGATCGCTTCAAGGTGCCCCCTTCCTGCTCACCAGCGCTCCGGCATTCGGCCTGCTGAGCGCTCAAACAACCCGGAGCACACTTCCAGTTAGCGGTTCATCACTTCTGGTTAGCATTATAGAAATGAAGTTGCAACATCGTAGGATCAGCAGTGTTTATTCACTCTTTGTGTGGTCTTACATGGTACGGGTGGGAGGACGGGGGGTTCTCAAAGGCGACGGCCATTTCACACCGCAAGTGGCGCTTCAACAGGCATATTGTCCACCATATGCCTGTTGAAGCGCCACCCCACGAAGACTGAATAAACACCGCTGATCCTGTGTTGCAACATCTTTTCTATAACGCTAAACACAATAGCTGTATATACAATAGAGAATACAGAATAGAGACAGCTGCTACCTGTATACACAATAGAGATGGCTGCGGACCGTATACACAATGGAGACTGCTGCTGGCTATACATACAATAGAGAATACACAATAGAAACTTCTGCTGGCCATACACAATAGAGAATACACAATAGAGACTACTGCTGGCCGTACGCAATAGAGATGGCTGCGAGCCATATAGACAACATCCCAACAGCTTCCTTCCATTCCAACAGCCTCCCTCCATCCTGACAGCCTCCTTCCTCCATCCTGACAGCCTCCTTCCATCCTTCCTTCATCCCAACAGCCTCACTTCATCCTCCCTCCATCCTGACAGCCTCTCTCCATCCCGACAGCCTCCCTCCATCCTGACAGCCTCCCTCCATCCTTCCTCCATCCTGACAGACTCCTTCCATCCTTCCTCCATCCCAACAGCCTCACTTCATCCTTCCTCAATCCTGACAGCCTCCTTCCATCCTTCCTCCATCCTGACAGCCTCACTTCAACCTTCCTCCATCCTGACAGCCTCCCTTCATCCTCCCTCCATTGCGATAGCCTCCCTCCATCCCAACAACGTCCCTCCATCCTGACAGCCTCCTTCCATCCTTCCTCCATCCCGACAGCCTCCCTCCATCCTGATAGAATTCAGATAGAACATGCGGTTCTATAGTAGAGCGCAGGGATAATACGGGATACTTTAATCTTAATCTCCGTAACTTTATTAATAAAAAGCTCCAGACCACAACGCGTTTCGACGTACAGACGTCTTCCTCAAGCGGATGAGGAGCTATTATTAACAGACCATTATATACTTCCTCCAACCAATCAACCATCAGTGCAGCCTCCCTCACAGCTGAAAGGTGGGAGGTTTCACAGTTTTAAGATAATTTAAACAAAGATTAAAAACCATCAGTTACATAACCAATAAAACGATTAAGCATAATAATAAGCATAATAATATGATGAATTTTTCTGTTGAAATACCGTAAATGATCATTTTGAACCCATAATCACAATTCCAGAATCTCTATATTCTTCAGCTTAAAAACAATAAAATAATTCTACTAGCCCCAGTTATCTAATTTCTTCATTACACTACTTTTCCAGGAGTTGGTTACGGTACTTATTTAAAATTTTCTTATCCTTACAAGTCAAGATTGTGCATACAATCAATTAAATATAAATTCTAGTGTTTTATTACGGCTTCACAGGGCTATTTTAGTAATCCCACTAATTATCATAAAAGATCCTTTCCAGGTCAGTCTTATAATCATGTCAGTAATCAGATATTTCCAATAATAATCCGTAGATGTTGATGATTATTTATCTCAGGCAATTCTTTCAATTAATTATTTAAAACCACACACTCTTAATACAACCGCTTTTAAGGCAGGAGAGATCCACAGGTGGCGCAACACTTTTTTTTTCTTTTTATCCCTCCATCCTGATGGCCTCCCTCCATCCTTTCTCCATCCTGACAGCCTCCCTCCATCCTGACAGCCTCCCTCCATCCCGACAGCCCCCCTCCATCCTGTTGGCCTTCCTCCATCCTGATGGCCTCTCTCCATCCTCCCTCCATCCTGACAGCCTCCTTTCATCCTTCCTCCATCCCGACAGCCTCCCTCCATCCTGATGGCCTCCCTCCATCCTTCCTCCATCCTGACAGCCTCCCTCCATCCCGACAGCCCCCCTCCATCCTGTTGGCCTTCCTCCATCCTGATGGCCTCCCTCCATCCTCCCTCTATTCTGACAGCCTCCTTCCATCCTTCCTCCATCCCGACAGCCTCACTTCATCCTTCCTCCATCCTGACAGCCTCCCTCCATCCTTCCTCCATCGCGATAGCCTCCCTCCATCCTTTCTCCATCCCAACAACGTCCTTCCATCCTGACAGCCTCCTTCCATACTTCCTCCATCTCAACAACGTTCCTCCAATAACCTATTCCATCCTGACAGCCTCCCTCCATCCTTCCTCCATAACGACAGCCTTCCTCCATCCTGACTGCATCCCTCCATCCTTCCTCCGTCCTGACAGCCTCCCTATATCCCGCCAGGCAGCCTCCCTATATCCCGCCAGGCAGCCTCCCTCCCTATATATGGCCCCCCAGCCTCCCTATATCCTGATAGCCTCCCTATATCCTGACAGCCTCCCTCCCTATATATGGCCCCGCAGCCTCCCTATATCCCGACAGCCTCCCTCCCTATATCCCGACAGCCTCCCTCCCTATATATGCCCTTTTATTCTGTATATATTGCCCCATCCCTCCCCCGGACCCTCTCATATCTTACCATTGGGGGAGCTGTGGATGCGGAGCGGGGGTGGCCCGGAGCCCGGAGGGCCCATCTGCAGGACTGGAGGGAGCTGCCTGAGGCAAGCGTAGCTAGCAGTGGGCGCCGCCATGTTCTTTGTGGCCGGCTGCATTCACTAACTCTACAGCCGGTCGGTAGAAGTTGAGACTTCAACAAAATTGCCGCGGCCAAATGGAGATCCGCGGACATTGTGTAGAAGTCTCAACCTCTACTGACTGGCTGTACAGTTAGTGGGCGCTGGCCACAAAGAACATGGTGGCGCCCACTGCTAGCTGTCGCAGCTTCTCCCCATAACTCCAGGGCCCGGCGGCGGTGATAGAAGGGGGGGGCCCTGCAAGACATGGGGGAGGGGCCCTGCAAGACACATTGGGGGGGGAGCCCGGAGGAGCCTGCTCCAAATGGCCACACCCCCTGGAATCACGGCCGGGCCCCCCTGGGCTCGGGGCCCCTGACACCAGGCAGGGCTGTCACCCCCTGATGGCAGCCTTGCTGAAATCGACAGGTCATCTCAGTAACGCATTAATAAAAGAGCGGGCATCTTGATCTTCACAATGGATCTATGCTCTGGTTAATTGTTGCGGTCTCATGGAATCAATCACTCGATTGTAAAGTGCCGCACAATATGTTGGTGCCCTTGTCAGTGTATCACCCTGTGTCTTTCATTAATTAATTAATAGTCGTTGCAGGCACAGCTTAGGCTGGCTTCACACTGTGGTTTGGAGTTGTCAGGTTGTGTCCAGTGTTTTGCAGGATGCACAAAAACAACCTGACAGCTCCAGACGTGCACAAACTGAGGGCAAATATGCAGGGCCGGCTCCAGATTTTTGTGGGCCTCGGGCAAAACAATCTCAGTGGGCCACATACCATGATTCATAAATATAATATAGAAGCTGCGGGCTGTGTATATATAATACAGAGGCTCCTAGGTGGGCTCTACCTATAATATTGAGGCTGTGCAGGGCTGTATTTATAATATGGAGACTGCGGAGCTATATAAATAGTATACAGGCTACTGTTGGACTGTATATATAATATAGAGGCTGTGAGCTGTTTATATTTGGAGGCTGCTGGGCTGTATATATTATTTGGATGCTGTGGCAGTTCAACAGCAGCCTCCAATATATACAGCCCAATGCCCAGCACATCATCCAAATAATAAATATAGCCAAGCACAGCCTCCATATTATATATACAGTACAGCCTCCACATACTATATACAGCACAGCCTCCAAATACTATATAGAGCACAGCAGCAGTCTCCATATTATATATAAAGCACAACACAGCGTCCAAATAATATATACAGGTAGCCTCAAAATAATATATACAGCAAAGCACCGCCTCCATGTTATATATACATCACAGCACAGTCTCCAAATAACATATACAGCACAACCTCCATTTTACATGTACATTACAGCCTCCAAATAACATATACAGCACAGCACACCCTCCATATTATATATACAGCACAGGAAAGCCTCCAAATAATATATACAGCCCAGCACAGTCTCCAAATTCTATATACAGCACAACCTCCAAAAAATATATACAGCACAGCATGCATATTATATATATATATATATATTGCCCAGCAGCAGCCTCCATATAGCCCAGCAGCAGCCTTCATATAGCCCAGCAGCCTCCATAGCACAGCCTCCATAGCACAGCCTCTATAACCCAGCAGCAGCCTCTATGTCCCAGCAGTAGCCTCGATAGCACAGCCTCCATATACCCCAGCAGCAGCCTCCATAGCACAGTCTCCATATACCTCAGCAGCAGCCTCCAAAGCACAGCCTCCATATACCTCAGCAGCAGCCTCCATAGCACAGCCTCCATAACCCAGGAGTAGCCTCTATGCCCCAGCAGCAGCCTCCATAGCACAGCCTCCATATACCCCAGCAGTGGCCTCCATAGCACAACCTCCATATACCCCAGCAGCAGCTCCATAGAACATCCTCCATAACCCAACAGCTGCCTCTAGGTCCCAGCAATAGCCTCCATAGCACAGACTCCAGATACCCCAGCAGCAGCCTCCATAGCACAGCCTCCATAAACCAGCAGCAGTCTCCACAGCCCAGCACAACTTCCAAGCAGCTCAGTGACAGCCTTTATAATCCCCCATTATGCTGCACATAGTAAAAAAAAAGAAGAGATTATGCTCACCTTCCCTCTGCTCTTCCGGAGCCCGTGTCCTCCTCAGTTGCTGTCCTGCGCATCATTGCAGCAGGTTCCCATCCACGCTCCTCCTCACTGCCAGCATGGCTGCAGCAGTGTGATGAGGTTGCAGGGTGATGACTCATCACTCTGCTGCAGTCGGCTGAGGAGGTATCGCAGATGGGAGACGGCACATGGCTAATTTGAATCGCATTCAAATTAGCCATGTGCACTGGCAGTGCTGCGGGAACACTCAGTTGCAAGCAGTGTCCCTGCTGGGCCCCTCCTTATCAGGGCTGCCTTCCCTGATGGGCCCTTGGCCATGAGGGCTGCTTGTCCCTGAGGGCCAGTGGGCCCCCCCAGCTGCTCAGGGCCTCGGCCCTGCAAATATGCCCTTGGATCCTGTTTTGTGCCGGAATTATTTGTGCGCATCTGTGTCGCTGTCCAGTGCTGAAATTTCAGCAGGAGAGCTGCCTGAGGTGCTGAAATTTCAGCCATGGAGCTCTCCAGGTGCTGAACTTCAGTGCCGGCTCTGAAATGTTGCTCTGTTCATGGTGCTGAACGAGCGCTGCTGTATTGCAGAGCAGGCGCTCTTCAGCACCTGGCAGTACACAGAAGCTGAAGTACAAGCTTTAGAAGAAGCAGCACGCCCCAAAAGAAAAAGTTTTAGCTCAAGGTTCGGACCCGAACTTAGTCATCATGATATCTCACGACACAATTCAGACTATGTGCTACAGCATGCCTCCTTAGACGACTATCTACACTCAGATCCAAGAGAGAGACTGAATCCTGTCATTCACCCATCAACCTTTACTCACCAATCATCCCACGTTAAGCATGAAGTTAATTTCGGCCACCTACCACCATAAGTGCGACCTGCACCGAAGCCTGTAGATCCCTACTAGACAGCAAATGCTTTCAAGATGGAGGACTCCGATGGTGACTATCGTGACAAAGATGCTTTTTATGGCAACAATAGCTCACTGAAACTTCATCACAGTGACACGCACCTGGACCGCCCCCTCAGAGATCAAGAGCTACCAGCTTTCCTGAAGTTTTTCGCACGTCGCGAGTCACTCACCAAAGGTCTCTTGAGGTTTAATGACATTCCCGAAATTTACAGAAAGTGGAGAGCTTCTTTCAGAAATGCCACTGCCGGCTTAGACATCTCTGCTAGTGAAGAGATCCACCTCTTGGTTAAGTGGCTAGGAAACGAATCGGTAGAACACATGAAATGCAGCAGAGATATTAGCATCAACCACCCGAGCCAAGGTTTCTGCATGTTATGGAAGAGACTCGACAAATGGTATGGCTCCTCAGAGATAATAGAAGAATCCCTCTTCAAAAGGTTTTAAGACTTTCCTAAAATCGCTAATAAGAGCTTTCACATGCTAAGAGAATTGAGTGACCACTTAGTAGAACTCCAAGTCGCCAAGACTGAAGGAGACCTGCCAGGCTTCACGTCTCTAGATCCCGCCATGGGCATCAAACTCATAGTGACGAAACTACCTTAGGGTACCTTTACACGCCGCAACTGGGGTGTGAAAACAATCCGGAGCCCCATCACCGTCGCCGTGAAATTGCTACGAAATTGCGGCGTGTAATTGGGGAACCCGGCGGTGATTTTCAAAGTTGCGCCTGGTTGCGATTTCACTGCACTGCTCCAAAACCAGAATCAACCATGAAGGGGAAATCCCCTGCTTTTGGCGTGTGAAGAGATGATAGGGATGGAATCAGCTTCGCCTACTGATTTCCCGAAGGCATGCCACAGCGTGCTGGACACCGCGCCCCGTCAGCGATGATTGGTGGTGGCTACTGTGTTTCCATTGGCTGTCCCTTCACAGGGCACCATATTTGAACAGGTGTCCATTCACACTACACTATTGCAATGGCGTCATGTTTAGCCAGCCTTCCTGCGCAGGCTGGCCAATCATGACGCTATTGCGTTGTGTAATCAGCGTGTTTGGGGCGCGGAATACACAAGTCTGTCACGCCTATGTTCTTGCGGCGCTGAACATGTACGCCCACATTCCTTTGGGGATTGCGGCGTGTGAAGCGGCGTTGGGAGTCAACCGGATGTTTCCCACTGTTGGTGTAGGAAACTTACGGGACGACACATCGCCTTAGGTTGAGGGTGAAATTGCGGCGTGTAAAAGCGCCTTCGGCGTTTGGAGGCAACCATGAATAATGTGCACGCGCACGTTAGGTTGCCTCCGATTGCCGCCAAAAGTTGCGGCGTGTAAAGGTACCCTTACAGTTTGCAGGAATGGTTGAAAATGATGGTTAAACTGGGGTTCAGATTACAAACAGCATTTTTCCCGCCATTCCACAGCTTTGTAAATTTTGTGTGCCAGCAAGCCAAGCTCAGGAATGATCCCAGCTTTGACCTTTCCGCTGTCAACCCACAAACAGGTAAGCATGCTCTGGTCCGCAACACCAGAGACTTACGGTACCTATCACCGTACATAAAACTAATTTGTCTTCTACAGACTCATCACACAAGACCCACAGTACAGCAGAACTCAAAGGGTCACTAACAATAGACCCAGAAAGGGGGTGCCCCCTACATAAAAGACCTCACCCACTACAAAAGTGCAGGAGTTTTAGGGTAAAATCCCTAAAGGGGCCATCACCACGCGTCAATATCACCAGTGATCTCATCGCTGGCGACATTGAAGGCTGATCACTGGTGAGCTGTCACACAGGCAGACTCACCAGCGATCAGTGGGCCAGCGACATCGTGGAAATGATTTAAATATCCTTTCCACGATGTCTTGCTCCCGCTGCCAGGCTGCGGTAAGCGGGAGCAGGCTGGTCTCCAAGGTAAACTGCGGGCATCTAGGGAGCGCGTGCTGCCTAGATACCCAAAGTGTACCTTGGTTACCAGACTTCTCCGCTCACTGACTGGTAACCAAGGTACACATCGGGTATCTAGGCAGCGCGTGCCCGCAGTTTACCTTGGAGACCAGCTCCCAGCGCTTGTTGAGAGCCGCTGGGAGCTGGCTTCTTGCTCGTCTCCCGGTGTCACATGCAGCGATGCTGCGTGTCCACCGGGTGACCTTCGCAAGGTTTTAGAGCAGTTCTAAAACCTGGCGACCATCAACCAGCAACTTATCGCTGGTTGATGCGACCTGTCACACACGTCAATATCGCTGCAACGTCATGTGCCGCAGCAATATTGACGCGTGTGACGGCCCCTTTAAAGACCATAAAATCTTTCTCAAAGAGAACAACATATGTTACAGATGTTGCACATCTACATCTCACTTTGTTAAAGACTGCAAAGCCAGTATTGCTTGTTCGGAGTGTAACAGCCAAAAGCACAGCTCTACACCCGGTGCCAGCCCTACAGACTCCCTCATCCATAGACTGATTTAGGCCTCGTTCACACAGTGCGTATTTTGCGCGCTTCCCCCCAAAGAGCACCTGCATCTGCGTTCAAAGTGAATGGACTTTCACTTTTGCCGTTCACATGCAGCGCAATTTTCGGCTGCACTTTTATGGAAGAAAGCGTGCGCGTAAAAAGAATGAACTTGTCAATTCTTTCCGCCTTTTTAAGCGCGCTTTCTCCCATAGACCCCTTGATAACCACTGGAATTACGCATCGCCGTTTAGACGATGCGTAATTCCAGCGGGAATACGCCGGCGCTGATGTCATACAGGGGAGGAAGAATCCTGTTTCTCCTCCCCTGTGTCACATCTGTCACAGCCCCCATTTGATTTCCAAGTGCATTTTACACTGCGAAATCAAATGTAAAATTCAGCCAAATGTATTAAAAATAATAAATATTGTTATACTTACCCCCCGCCGAGTGCTCGGTAACCGGTAGCCGGGAGCAGGAGCAGGCATCGACCTGCTAGGACCTTACATGATGTCAGAATGACATCGGCGCTATGATTGGCCTGCTCGCGGTCATGTGATATGCGCGTCACATAACACATAACCGAGATTGGGCCAATCACAGCGCTGAATGCCAATGTCATTCTGACATCATGCAAGGTCCTAGCAGGTCAATGCCTGCTCCTGCTCCTGGCTCCCGGTTGCCGAGCACTCGGCGGAGGGTAAGTATAACAATCTTTATTATTTTTAATACATTTGGATGAATTTTACATTTGATTTTGCAGTGTATAATGAACTGCGAAATCAAATGGGGCTGTGACAGATGTCACACAGGGGAGGAGGAACAGGATTCTCCCTCCCCTCTGTGACATCACTGAAGAAGTAGCCCCGTAAAAAACACGTGGTGTGTGAATGCACCCACGTATTTTACGGGGCTTTTTTGTGCTTTTTTCGCGGGTCAATACGCTGGAAAAAACGCTTGCGTAAAAAAGCGCAAAAAAAACGCTGTGTGTGAACACAGCCTTACAGAGCACGGAGGGGAAGAGAAAGACAGTACACCTCCTGAAGTGTCACCCCAGTGTACTCAAGTTTACGGAGAAGGTCTTACTAACATATCCTGCTCAAAGATCTTTCTAGTTACAGTATACCCTATAGGCCACAGAGAAAAGGTGGTTAAACTGTACGCCATACTCGACGACCAGAGCAATAGATCACTTGCCAGATCAGCTTTCTTTGACATCTTCTCGTCCTACTCACTTCAAACATTCACAGGAGTGAGTGAAGAATCTGGGAGAAGGGCTGCAGGTTATCAAATTGAATCCCTGGATGGGAAGACATCCTTACACCTACATACATTAATCGAGTGTAATTCTAACCCACACAATAGAGAAGAACTCCCCACTCCAGAAGCGCCACATCATCCTCACTTGAGAAGCATAGCACATATCATTCCTGCACTCGATCCTCAAGCCACGTTGGTCCTTTTGCTGGGGAGAGACATCATCAGAGTCCACAAGGTGAGGATAAACGGTCCTCATAACTCGTCCTATGCTCAGAAGCTTGACCTGGGATGGGTAGTTATAGGGGACGTTTGCCTAGGAAATGCTCTCAAGCCGAACAACATCTAAACTCTCTACACGAACACGTTGGAGAGTGGCCGTCATTCCTTATTCCTACTCTGTCCCAACAAATTCCTTGTAAAGGAGAAGCTCACCAACTCGGCACACTTAAACTGCAGGGAAGGCAGATATGCCATGGATTACTTGTGCGACGGAGACAAAAATTACCTAGGGTGTGCTGTCTTCCAAAGGACCAAAGAAGATTATAAACTAGCCTATTCTATTGAAAATGAGACCTTCCTGGAGATAATGTATCAAGGATCTCACAAGGATAAAATCAGCTGGGTGGATACACTACCATTCAAGCCACAGAGACCCCGTCTTCCCAACAACAAAGAGCTGGCACTAAAGCGCCTTACCTACCTAAATTGCATCTTCTCAATAAAACCGGAAATGAAAGAACACTTCTTTGCTTTCATTGACAAAGTATTTTAATGTAGCCCCAGCTCTGAAAGAGAACAATGAATGTTGGTATCTCCCAATGTTCGGTGTCTATCACCCCAAAAAGCCTCTACATATATGCATAGTGGTCGACTCCAGCTCATGATACCAAGGACTCTCCTTGAATTACGTTCTTTTAACAGGTCCCAATCTCAACAATGCTCTCTTTGGTGTTCTAATCAGATTCCGCAAAGAAACAGTTGCCATCACCATGGATGTGCAACAAATGTTTCACTATTTTTTAGTCGATGAAGAACATAGAGACTTCCTACTGTTCTTCTGGTTCAAAGATAACAAACCTACTAAAGAGACATTGTAGAATATGGTATAAAGGTACATGTTTTTGACAATTTTGTGTGACTTCCATGAGCTTGAAGGACTGCATCCATGCGGTTCAACAATGATACTTACAATTTATTAATGAAGTCATTAGGAATAGCAAAGAATGCAGTTTTACATGCCTCCCAGAGTTCATCTAGATTCTTTGGTTTTGTTTTCCAAGCTTTCTTTCATCCTACCCTAAACATGCTCAATGATGTTCATGTATGGTGACTGGGCTGGCCAGTCCTTCAGCACCTTGATCTTTTTTGCCTGGAGGAACTTTGTTGTAGAGATGAATGTATGAGATGGAGCACCATCCTACTGCAGAATTTGACCCCTTTAATGATTTGGAATGTAAGAGGTAGCTAATGTCTTGATATTTTAGGCTATTGATATTGCCTTCCATCTTGCAAATGTTTTGCAGACCCCCATACTGAATGTAACCCCAAACCATGATCTTTCCGCCACTAAATGTAACTGTTTTCTGGGTGTATTTTGGTTCCATACGGGCTCTAGTAGGTCTCCTGCAGTATTTGTGGCAGCTGGGGTGTAATTCTACTGAAGACTCATCAAAGAAATCCACCTTCTGCCATTTTTCCATGCGTCCATCTGTTTAGCAGGCTGTGGGACTTTGCAAATGCCACACGGCTTTTTATTTTCCTTTTGTTTAGTGCTGGCTTCCGGGCACTGATTCGACCATGGAGGCCATTTTGAGACAGAATCCTACAAACTGTTTAGGTCACCAGGCCTGTTAGAGCTCTGCTGAATTGGAAGAGGGGCTTGCTTTTAGGGATGGGCGAGTCTACTCACTAGGACTCGTTACTCGGCGAGTAGTAAGGGACTTGCAGGACTCGGTACTCTGCGAGTTTCCCAGCGATTAATCGCACAGCAACGAGTCCAATGCAAATCAATGGCAATCCTAGTTTTGTCAGAGACTCTGACAAAACTAGGATTGCCTTTGACTTGCATTGGTCTCATTACTGTGCAAGTAATCGCAGGGAAACTCGCAAAGTAACTGCTGTTACTTTGCGAGCCGAGTCCGGCTGTCTGCTCTGTGCAGGCTGCCGCAGCTCCAAGGTCCTAGAGCCCGCCTGCTCACAGAGATGATGTAGCAGAGCTGAGATTGTTCTCAGTCTGCTCATTCCCTGTGCATAGACATCTATATCTATGCACAGGGACGTAGCAGAGAGGACATCGCGTTTTGTACTACGTCGGACGGAAGAGGATTTTTTTAATTAAAGATGGAGTCCCTAATGGCTTTTTTTTTATTTCTAATAAAAAATTTTCTCTGTGTTGTGTTTTTTTAACCCTTTATTGGAGATTCTTAGTGGCCGGGTCAAACGTGGCCTGACATTAAGAATCTCGGGCTTAATACTAGCTTGTATAACAAAGCTGGTATTAACCCCTTTATTACCCAGCGTGCCACCGCCACCAGGGCCGCTGGAAGAGCGGGGTTCAGCGCCAGAGGATGGCGCTTCAATGAACGCGCCATCTTCTGGGGCGGCTGCGGGCTGCAATTTGCAGCGGGGGGTGCCCAGAAAGCTTGGGCCTCCCTGCGCTGCGGATTCCAGCCCCCAGCTGCTTAGCTGTACCTGGCTAGACATAGAAATTGCGCGGAGCCCCACACATTTTTTTTTATTATTTCATGAAATTCATGAAATACCGTATATACTCGTGTATAAGCCGAGTTTTTCAGCCCAAAAATTGGGCTGAAAAGTCCCCCCCTCGGCTTATACACGAGTCACTATACGGGGTGAGTGGGGTGGGGGCTCTGTCCGGGTGCTGGGGAGGCAGGAGGAGGCGGGGGGAGGCTGCTGTATGAGTGGCCCCGTCACGTGGGGCTGCTCATTACATATGCACTGCATCCCCCTGTCAATCAGCGCCAGGGGGAGCAGTGCATATAGGTAGATAATGCCCCACAAATGCTGGCACACGTCCCCCCTGTTGTAAGGCCCCCCTGCTGAATACTTACCATCCCTGGTCTTCAGCAGCACTCCGGCGCCGGTCCTCTGTGCTCCGGTCCTCCGCGATCCCGTCCTCTGTGCTCCGCTCCACGGCTGCATCCGGGTTCCCCGCGCGTCGCCGACGCGATGACGTCATTGCTTCTGCGACGCGCGGGGAACCCGGATGCAGCCGTGGAGCGGAGCACAGAGGACGGGATCGCGGAGGACCGGAGCACAGAGGACCGGCGCCGGGGTGCTGCTGAAGACCAGGGATGGTAAGTAATCAGCAGGGGGGGCCTTACAACAGGGGGACGTGTGCCAGCATTTGTGTGGGGCTGCAATACCACTGGGGCTGCAATACCACTGGGGCTGCTGTATATAGGGGCTGTATACACCACTGGGGCTGCAATACCACTGGGGCTGCTGTATATAGGGGCTGTATACACCACTGGGGCTGCAATACCACTGGGGCTGCTGTATATAGGGGCTGTATACACCACTGGGGCTGCAATACCACTGGGGCTGCTGTATATAGGGGCTGCTGTATACACCACTGGGGCTGCAATACCACTGGGGCTGCTGTATATAGGGGCTGCTGTATACACCACTGGGGCTGCAATACCACTGGGGCTGCTGTATATAGGGGCTGCTGTATACACCACTGGGGCTGCAATACCACTGGGGCTGCTGTATATAGGGGCTGCTGTATACACCACTGGGGCTGCAATACCACTGGGGCTGCTGTATATAGGGGCTGCTGTATACACCACTGGGGCTGCAATACCACTGGGGCTGCTGTATATAGGGGCTGCTGTATACACCACTGGGGCTGCAATACCACTGGGGCTGCTGTATATAGGGGCTGCTGTATACACCACTGGGGCTGCAATACCACTGGGGCTGCTGTATATAGGGGCTGCAATACCACTGGGGCTGCAATACCACTGGGGCTGCTGTATATAGGGGCTGCTGTATACACCACTGGGGCTGCAATACCACTGGGGCTGCTGTATATAGGGAGTGCAATACCACTAGGGCTGCTGTATATACCACTGGGGGCTGCTGTATATACCACTGGGGGCTGCTGTATATCATACTGCTGGGGCCTGTATACCACTGCTGGGGGCTGCATACCTGTGCTGGGGTCCACCCTCGGCTTATACGCGAGTCAATAGATTTTCCCAGGTTTTGGGGGCAAAAGTAGGGGGGTCGGCTTATACACGGGTCGGCTTATACACGAGTATATACGGTAATAAAAAAAAAGGGCTCCTCTATATTCTTGTGTCCAGCCAGGTACAAATAGGCACCTGGGGGTTGGGGGCAGCCCGTCGCTGCCTGCTGGATCCGACTGGTTCCAGAAATACGGCGAAGCCCACGTGAAATTTTTTTCTGACAAATCCATAAAACAATGTAAATAAAAGGGACTGCATCTTTATTAACCCCTGGACCATGGGCATGGGGTTAATAAAGATGCAGTCCCTTTTTTAGGATTGTTTTATTGATTTTTCAGAAAAAAAATTACATGGGCTTCGCCGTATTTCTGGAACCAGCCGGATCCAGCAGGCAGCGAAGGGCTGCCCCCAACCCCCAGGTGCCTATTTGTACCTGGCCAGACACAAAAATATAGGGGAGCCCTTTTTTTTTTATTATTTCATGAATTTCATGAAATAATAAAAAAAAAATGCGTGGGGCTCCGCACAATTTCTATGTCTAGCCAGGTACAGCTAAGCAGCTGGGGGCTGGAATCCGCAGCGCAGGGAGGCCCAAGCTTTCTGGGCACTCCCCGCTGCAAATTGCAGCCCCCAGCCGCCCCAGAAGATGGCGCGTTCATTGAAGCGCCATCCTCTGGCGCTGAACCCCGCTCTTCCAGCGGCCCTGGTGGCGGTGGCGCGCTGGGTAATAAAGAGGTTAGGGCCAGCTTTGTATTATCAGCTGGCCCTAAGCCCGAAATTTATGGCGGTCACGCCAATATTAGACATGACTGCCATGAATTTCTATTAAATTGTTTTAAAAAAAACACAACACAGAGAAAATTTTTTATTAGAAATAAAAAAAAAAGCCATTAGGGACTCCATCTTTAACTAAAAAAATCCTCTTCCGTCCGACGTAGTCCAAAACGCGATGTCCTCTCTGCTACATCCCTGTGCATAGATATAGATGTCTATGCACAGGGATGAGCAGACTGAGAACAATCTCAGCTCTGCTACACACAGGAAGAGCAGGCGGACTCTAGGACCTTGGAGCTGCGGCAGCCTGCACAGAGCAGACAGCCGGATTCCTTAGTGTGCGAGTTTCCCAGCGATTACTTGCACAGTAAACGAGTCCAATGCAAGTCAATGCCAAACCTAGTTTTGTCAGAGTCTCTGACAAAACTAGGATTTCTTCAGGCTGAAGCTTCCGAGACACATCTGCGATTTGTAAATCGCACACTACTCGCTATTACTCGCTTCCCCATTCATTAACATTGGACTCGCTAGACTTGCAACGAGTAGCGAGTCCCGGGCTCGGACTCGCTAGAGTCAAGCGATTCCGAGTAATTTAGGACTCGCCCATCACTACTTGCTTTGGATTTTCTAATCAACAAATGTTCCTCCTGAGCAGTTGTCTTGCGGGGTCTGCTGGACCTGGACTTCTCAAAAACATCTCCAGTCTCTTCAAATCTTTTTTTAATTTTATGTACTTGACGCTGAGCCAGCCACCTCTGCAGTGGATTTGGTCTTCAGCCTCTTGATAATCAAGGCTTTGGTGGCAGGGTGGATTTTTGGCATGTTGTCAGAGATCAAGTTGCAGTTCAAGTGAAGGTCTGGGATGCTGGGTTTCTTTTTAGACACACCCACTAATTAACCGATCATTTATGGAGCACAGGTGAGGATGTAAACTAGGATTGGGTGCATTATATCAGTGGTCCCCAACCTTTTTTGCACCGGGGACCGGCTTCATGCAAGACCTTTTTCCGTGGCCCGGCAGGGGGCTAAGGGGTGGAGTTTAGCACCCTGCTTCCCCAAAAGATGTGTTACGTACTATTTTCAGGGGATGTCTTATTTTTACATCCCCTTTGCAGCCCCCAATATGGTATCCACGTATTCCTTTGCAGCCCCATCATCCCCTTGCAGTGCACAATATCCCCATCATCCCCTTTTAGCCCCCAATACCATATCCCCCATCATAATCCCCTTGCAGCCCCATCATCCTCCTCTTGCAACCCCCATCCTCCTCTTCCAGCCCCTACCATTCTCCTCTTCCAGCACCCACCATCCTCCTCTTCCAGCCCTCACCATCCTGTTCTTCCAGCTCCCAATATTCACCTCTTCCAGCCCCCACCATTCTCCTCTTACAGCCCTCACCATTCTCCCCTTCCAGCCCCCACCATCCTCCTCTTCCAGCCCCCCAGTATCCTCCTCTTACAGCCCCCAGTATCCTCCTCTTACAGCCCCCCAGTATCCTCCTCTTCCAGCCCCCCAGTATCCTCCTCTACAAGCCCCACAGTATCCTCCTCTTCCAGCCCCCACCATCCTCTTCTTCCAGCCCCCACCATCCTCCTCTTCAAGCCCCCAGAATCCTCTTCTTCCAGCCCCCTGTATTCTCCTCTTCCAGCCCCCAGTATTCTCCTCTTCCAGCCCCCAGTATCCTCCTCTTCTAGTCCCCACCATTCTCTACCAGCCCCTATTATCCTCTTCCAGTCCCCAGTATTCCCCTCTTCCAGCCCCCAGTATCCTCCTCTTCTACTCCCCACCATTCTCTTCCAGCCCCTATTATCCTCTTCCAGCCCCCACCATCTCCAACACAGACAGATACCAGCAGTCACCGGCCCCAGCTGCACCTGCAGCATTACGTTGCCTCTCTGTTCTCTTCCACAGCTTTATGCATAGATGTATGGGAGAAGCTCTGGGCCCATCACAGTGCAGCAGCCGGGCCAATCACAGTGCAACAGTCAGTAGCTAATCAGGGCCTGGCTGCTGCACCATGATTGGCCCAGCTTCTGCACTGTGATGGGCGGAGAGCTCCTCCCATACATCTATGCATACAGCTGTGGAATAGAAGAGGCAAGACAATGTAATGCTGCAGGGGCGGGGGCGGTAACATCACCCCGGGAGGCGGGCCGCATCCACCACTCTGAGCCGCCACAGATCTCAGCACACTGTGTGTAGTGCTGGTCTGTGGCGGCGCGGACCGGCACACAGACCCCCACGGCCCGGACCCGGTCCGCGGCCCGGTAGTTGGGGACCCCTGCATTATATGACCAGGCAACAAAACTTTTGTCTTGCCAAAATCTGACCATTCTGTGTTCATTAAATGATCAATATTTCAGCATTGATGTCAATTTATTTTCTTAACCTAAACTACATTTGGGAGGGTTTCAGCTTTCAAAAGAGTAATTTATAAAACCAATGGATTAATTTAACGTCAGGTTATAAGCTTTTATTTACATAACATGGATAAGCGACATAACTTTTGTCAGGGACTGTATGGGCTTAAGTGGTCCGTGCAAGGAAGTAAAAAAGACTTTTGATGAAGACGTCAAACAGTTAATTGAAAGAGATTTCTACATAGATGATGGTCTAAAGTCTCTCCCATCACCAGAGGCTGCAATCAGCCTACTCAAGAGGACTCAGAATGTACTTGCTCATTCTAATCCTAGATTGTATAAGATAGCTTCTAATAGCAAGACAGTGATGGAAGCCTTTTCCATCGAAGACTACGCCACTGAATTGAAAGACCTAGACTTATTCATAGACTCTCTTCCTGTACAACTAGGACTCAATTGGCACGTAAAGTCTGTTGCTTTTATGTTTCAAGATGTCTTAGAGCAAAAACCCTTTACACAACAAGGCGCCCTGTCCACAATCAACAGGTTATATGACCCACTCGGATTCGCTACACCAGTGATCATCCAAGGTAAGGAGATTTGTGGGTAACCTGGAGGGACATTTATATCTGCTCAGAGAAAGTTGTCTCTAGGAAGCAGTGTGTATTTTGTGACGCCTGAGTTAAAGCCATAGCCGCAGTCGCCTACTTAAAAACTATAAATGTCACGGGTAATGTCCACATAGGGTTCGTCATGGGAAAGGCCAAGCAGACTCCTTGTCCCGAATCTACTTTACCCAGACTAGAACAATGCATTGCTGTTCTTGCCACAGAACTGGCAGAACTTGTCACATCAGAACTCGACCTACAGCTTGAAGACGCAGAATGTTTCACCGATAGCAAAGTAGTGCTAGGCTACATTCATAACGAGACTAGGAGATTCTATGTCTATGTAAACAACTGAGTACTCAGAATTAGGAAGTGTTCACAGCCTTCTCAGTGAAGATATATAGCGACCAACCAGAGTCCTGTAGACCATGCGACCAGAGCGGTATCGGCATAATGCCTTAAGATCACCACCTGGCTGGTTACGCCTGCACTTCTGTATCAACCAGTACTCACTGCTCACGAGACACATACCCATGAGACTCTCACAACCTTCATGGCCGAGGTAGTAGCGATTATGAACGCTAGACCACTGGTTCCCATATCCAATCATCTTGATGACGCATCTCGGCTCACTCCTTCAACTCTCCTCACCCAGAAGTTTAATGTGAGCATGCCGACTTCCGGAGAGTTTACTATTAAAAACTTGTACAAATTCCAGTGGAATATAGTCCAAATGCAAGTAGACCTTTTCTGGACCAAGTGGAGACAACAATATCTCTCTATGTTACAGGCAAGAGACAAATGGCACGTTAGTAGGCTCAACATGAAGCCTGGAAATGTTGTCCTAGTAATGAACACTCAGTCTAAGGCCACGTGCACACGCTGAAAATTTGATGAGTTTCTTACCTCAGGATTTGTAGCCAAAACCAGGAGTGGATGATAAATACAGAAGTGGTGCAGGTGTTTCTATTAGACTTTTCCTCTGATTGCTCCACTCCTGGTTTTGTCTACACATCCTGAGGTAAAAAACTCACCAAATACTGAACGTGTGCACATGGCCTTAGGGTGGAGGCACACAGTCATACATCAAAAACGGAGCGTTTTTAATGCACGACAGTGATGCTAGTGCTTTCCGTGTGGTAGTGCAAGTGTGGTGTGAGTGTAGTACGACTGTAACATGGGCTTTCTCACGCGGGTGAAACACCTGACACAGTAAAGCCCAGCAACTATATATCTACATATAAAGATCTGTAGATATAATAGCTATGTCAGGCTTTCTGCTGCTTTGACAGCAGCGTTTTTTAAAATTTCCTGGGGATAACCGGCATATTAACCCCATCTGCAGCTTCTGTGATGCATGTTAGCTAGGAGCTGGCAAATGCAGTTAATAAGCCAGTTATGTCGGCTTAACCTCATGCTTCTGTCCTGCTAGGTTGTGTCTGGTTTTGTCCAGACTCCCTGGACACAAACTGTCAGTACAGAATGTGTCCGAAGGTGTTAATTATTTATTTAGTTAAAAGCCGGCAATTTCACCACTTCTGGTGCTGACAGTGGTGCTGAAGCTCCACAGCAAGCAATCTGAACAGCTTCAGCACCACTTTCAGCACCCAGCTTTAACGTTCAGGAGCATGGAGAGCTCCTGAGTTCTGAACTCCAGCTGCGAGTGATTTCAGCTCCGCTCAGAAGTGCTGAAATTGCCAGCTTTTAACTAAATAAATAATTAACACCTTTGGACACATTCTGTCCTGCCAGTTTGTGTCCAGGGAGTCTGGACAAAACCAAACACAACCTGGCAGGACAGGAACATGGAGTTAAGCTGACATAACCAGGTTATTAACCACATATGCCGGCTCCCGGCTGACATGCAGCACAGAAGCTGCAGATGGGGTTAATATGCCGGTTATCTTGGGGAAATTCAAAAAACGCTGCTGTCAAAGCAGCAGAAAGCCCGACATAGCTATTATATCTACAGATCTTTATCTGTAGATATATAGCTATTGGGATTTCCTGTGTTGAGAGAATAGCACATGTGCAAGTGACTCGCACAGTGTGCTATCTGAGTGCAAGGTTTCCTCGCACCCATAGACGTTCATTAGCCACTCGCACGTCAAACACGTGTTCAGTCGTAGCATGCTGCAAGTGAACTCGCATTTGACTTGCAGTGCGAGTTCTGCGCAGAGGACATGGACCAGTGTACCCTGCCTGATATGGCAACACTGGTCTGAGTGCAATGCGAGTTTCCCTAGTATTGCACTCGCACAGTGTGCCTCCACCCTAAAAGGAACGAGTGGCCTCTAGGATTGGTAACCAAAGTCTTACCGAGTCAAGATGCACAGGTCAGGAAGGAGGAAATCAAGATCCCCAAGCAAAGTGAAAAGCTGTTTCTTAGACCTGTCTCTGAACTTATTCTATTGCTCTAGATGAAGTTCTTGTGGCATCCCTCGATTACCAGACGGGGAGTGTCATGCCTGTTTAGAAACGCATACATTTAGTTTACTTTGCCTGTGATAAAGCTGAGTCTCAGTGATTATTCAGTGATAACTTATCCAACAGTGCCATCTGTTGACAATGTTCTTGTACTACATTGGTTACAGTACAATCTAATTTTACCCATCAAGGCTACTGTAGTTCTTCATCAGCCCTTACACTAGCCTCACCCCTTCTTCTTCAGAAGCCATTATAGCCTCATAAATGCTGACATCCTGATATGCTGATCCCTCTCTCTGGATTTCAGCTCATATGTTTCCCTCTACATAGCACAATTGGGGAGTTATTATATGCTAGAGTTATTATGCTAGAATTCACCAAATTGTATAATGTAGCTGCTCTGTTCTACATGTTTATTATCAAGTAGTTTTCTGCCATTATAGCTATTGGGTATTCGCCATGTTGTGCAATACACTGCGTGTCTTCTAAATGTAATGCTATGTATGTCAGATATGTCAAATGTTGTACTTAGCATTTTCATTTGTTTTTTGTACCTTTGCACTGATCCTATCAATAAAAGTTGTAAAGAACCACCCTGCGTCCAAGTCAATGCATCGATGGGAAAGAGTTTAGCTGTCTGTCAACCTGTTCAGCTGAAGTACAGAGCAAGGGTGCCAGAACAGTTACATTTTTATTTTTTTCATAAATAAATGTAAATAATATAGACTTAAATTTACCACTAACATGAAGTACAACTTGTTATGGAAAAACTTTCTCAGAATGACTGGGATCTGTTGAATCGCTCCATAGTTATTATCGCATAAAGTGACACGGCTAAAAATGTTTAAAATTGACCTGGTCAGTAAGGGAGGTGAAAACAGGTTCTTGCACAAAAGGATTAAAAGGTTTCTGAATTTGATATTGGAGGGAGGGGGCTCAAGCAGGGACGCAACGATAAGGGTCGCAGGGGTCATGACTGCGATGGGGCCTGGAGGTATAGGGGCCTGTGCCCAACAACCCCAGCTTCACATATCCATGTTACTGCGCAGCACACCACACTGCCGCTATGGAGCCCATGTGTCAAAGACCCTCCTGTATTCTAGGGGTGGGCCCATCCATCTTCTGCTGCAGCCCCCACCCACCGCTTTCTCTTTCCATTTGTATTCCACTGTGGAACTCATATAGCAGGCTGGTGCCGCCTCCTCCACACTAGGAGTAGGCGGCACCGTCTAATCCTCTTGTGTTTTCACTTTTCGTAAGGGAGACCAGAGCAGTGGGCGAACTGGGAAAGATGAGAACAGATTTATTTATTAATAAGTGGGTACATGGTGGCCAGAGGATTATGGGGGGAAGGAGGGGGGATTTATGATAATATATGGAGAGTTATGAGGCTACTTTACACTATATGGAGGGCTATTAGGCGGTATTATACTATATGGAGGGCTAATAGGCTGCATTATACTGTATGGAGGACTATGAGGCTGCATTTAACTTGTTTGTGTGTATCCCTTTCTCATGTACAGCACCATGAAATGAATTATAGTATATAGAGGACTATGCGGCTGAATTATGCTATATGGAGGACTATAGGGCTGCATTATACTGTATGGAGGACTATGAGGCTACATTATACTGTATGGAGAACTATGAGGCTGCATTATACTATATGAAGGACGATGAGGTTGCATTATCCTATATGGAGGACTATGAGGCTGCTTTATGCTATATGGAGGACTATGAGGCTGCTTTATGCTATATGGAGGACTATGAGGCTGCATTATACTGTATGGAGGACTATGAGGCTGCATTATAATATATGGAGGGCTATGCGGCTGGATTATACTATATGAAGGATAATTATAATAATTTGAGGATGATGTGGCGGGAGGAGGACCATATAAACCAGGATGGGGGACATATACTAGGATATGGGCCATATTCCAGAAGAAGGACCATATGTAGCAGGATGAGGGACATTAATACATAATGAAGGGGCAGAGGGGTCAATTCGTGAGTCTTTATAGGATGTAGAACGTTACACGGGGCCCAAACATCTGACCAACGTGTGTGCAGGGAAGTAGGTCTAAATTTTGCATCGGGGCCTATCAGACTCTAGTTACGCCACTGTGCTCAAGACTATATATAACAATTTTCATTGTGAATGGCTAATATTTTCGTACAAAGTGTAATTACAGATTTTTCCAGTTTAGTGTTGAGTCACCCAGCTGGAAAGCAGAGCCGAACTTCACACTATGGTGACAGCTAAATAATGTTGAGTAGGTGAACGCCTGACCTAATGGAAGGTGACATTTACATCCACGCTGTGCCATACCCAGAGTGCTGGGAGCACTGAGAGGCAGTCATAGATAACAGGGCGATAATCACCGTATCTATTTCAGTGACATTCTCATCACATTAGTGACTCTTCAGCTAACACTCCAGATTAGAGCAGAAAGACACAGTATTTCCAGAATTCTACAGGGTAAAAAGTTCCCAGCAATAAGCACTGGGAGCTATTCATATGACAGAGTATCTAAGCCAGCGTGTATTTTCTGCTGAGCTGCTGTATTACGCCTGTCATGTATTATACTATTTACACGTCATTTGTGATACTGTAGTCTGAGTTGATGAATCTAAGCCTTTGATGTTTCATACTAAGCTCTAGCCAGTGTATCTAAACCTATTATGTACTGACTGTTGAGAGAGTATCTCATCCTTTCATATATGGCAGTGAAGCTCTTGAAATCAGCCTCCTTCTGTTAGGCTATGTGCACATCTGACGTTTGTGCATCTCTGCAGACCGTCCAAAAACCTGGGTTTTTTTAGCAGAAACTGAGTTTTCTGTGCTCAGCAGTGTCCCTCGATTTTTGCTCGTTTTCCGCCCGGTTTTACAGCGTTTTTCTCGGCGGTTTTCTCGGCGGTTTTGAAAACTGAGTTTTTTGTGCACTTGATCAGCTGAAACCGCTGGAAAAACGGTGGAAAGAAGTCACTTGCTCTATTTTTTGAAAACCGGTGGAAAAACTCAGTTTTGACTGAGAAAACTCAGTTTTGACTGAAAACGACCAGCAGAAAACCGTTCTAGTGAAGACAGAGTTTTCTAAAATCCATTGACTAGCATGTTAATCCAACCGCTGGTTAGGATTAACATAAATTAACATAAAACGGCGCAGAAAACGCCGACGGAAACCGGGACAAAGCAGCCCAGAAAACGTCTAATGTGCACATACCCTTATAGAGCCAGAGCTGTATTCACTAAATAAGGCAATTCCGTATTTATGTATATTCGAGAAAGGCTTATATTTTTTCCAAAAAGTAAAAAGTATTATTTAAAGAAGACATCACACTGGATTATTTCATCTAAACTGATTACATCCTCCAATTGCTGCTTCTTGACTAATTCTGGAATAATTTTTCTTTTTCTTCTGTGTCCCTCAATTCCATAGTTAGGCTATGTGCCCACGCTGCGTTTGTGATCCTTTCTTCGAGCTGCATTTTTGCACAAAAAAAAAGGATCAATTTTTTCCATGCCAGCAAAGTCTGAAACTTTTGAAATGCTTTGCCAATGTCTGCATTTTTTCTAAAAACCTGATCATGAAAAGAAGTAGCATGTCCTATAATTGATCCGGTTCTGCAGCAAACATGCTCCAATACTCACCCTTTCCTGTAATCCCATGGAGAGCTTCGGTGATTTCTTCGTCCCGTGCACTGGCAGGAGCTGTAATACGTAAAAAGTGACTTACAGGACCTGCATCCCATGTGACTCAGTCAGGTCACATGGTGCAAGGTCCTGGAAGGACCGTCCCCACAGGTTCTGCTGATGCCCCGAAGAAAGAAATCACCGGACCTCACCATGCAGGGTGCTGCATTTGTAATGTGGACAAATGTGTTGTCACAGGATGGTATAGCGGATAGGAAATCAGGAGGTAAGATGGTAAGATGGGCAAAGGCGTTCAAGAGAGCTAGTCTGACCCTTAGACTAGGATTCCCTAACTCACAATGTTCCCAAAGGTACCCCAGTTGGCAGAGAAATCTGGAACGCCTCCCTAGCCTTTGCTCCTGATTAGGCCTATGCTAAAAGCCCCTACCTCCACCCAAGGACTGGGAAAAAGACAACCACTCCAATGGACGAGAACAGCTGCAACTCCAGCAAACACGTCTGCACTGCACGGGTCCTAGATGAGAATGAACTCTATCTGCGACACACGGTAGAGGAATGAGGAACTACTTGAAGGCTGAGGGAGTAGCGATCAGAGAGCTAAGACACCCCTTCCACCTCACCCCACCTGAATGCTATGACACACCCCTCTACCTGCAGGAAAAAACTCAGATTTAATTCAAAGCAGCAGCAACACTCATGGACATAATATGTTTGTGCTGCTTTTTTTTTTTTATTCTTTTGAAAACCGGATAAGTTTTTCATGCAGAATTTTCCTGACCACAAACTGATCACAAACACTTTTTTGTGTGGGCACATTGCCTTTTGCCTCCCAGTAAAACAGATGCAAATTTTCTTTCTAACTTACAAGGCGTAAACCACAGAACTTCTCTTTGGGCATGGCCATAATTTGATTTGTCAGCACGAGAGGAGAAAAAGCAAACACCCACAGAGAAGTTCAATGGTACATGCCAGTGACGTAACTGCAGTAGATGCAAGGGTTGTATTCACACCTGGGCCCTGGAACTTAGGGGGCCCCCAAAAATACCTTTGGGCTATAGAAAAATACTAATACTATTAAAGAATTGCAATAATTGGCGGCCCCATTGGAGATTTCGTATGGGGAACATAAGCTTCAAGATACACTACTGGTACACACCCAGAAGGTTGAAGGGAAAATATCAGGGGGCATAACTTTGGAACTGAGGGACTCAGATGATAAGGAGAAACTGTTCCATGATCAGTGGAAATGTGAGAACCGAGGGATTCACTTAGGATATAGCAGGTCACAAGCGGAGCCAGACAACTCCTAGCCAAAAATATCTTTGGACCAGCACTTTGGCTAACAAATTTATTATTAAATCTATACCCCCAATATATATATACACTACAACAAGAATGATACATGGGTATCTAACTCTCTAAGTCCCATACAGGCCTGTGTAACTGGCTGCAGCCGTCTACCTCACTTTTGACAGCAAAAATAATGTCTTCACTTTACCCGCCAAAAAGTTACGGCCACGGGGCCCGAGCTCAGGTCTTACTGTGTCATGGGAAAGCAGGTCTGCATGAGTTCCACAAATCACCGTGGAGCAATCAGGGAGTTCTCATCAACGACCAAATCGCGACAAGCAACTTCATCACACACAGGTGAGAATCGTCAGACCTCTTATCAGCAACCTTCTCAATGTGGCCTTCTCAATGCAATCCTCTGTCTGGTGGCATATTACCTGCTTCTTGTTGTGGGGGCTCCGTCACAGTCCAGTACTTTAGCACACGGTTTGAATGATCCCCGACAAGGTTGAACAGCAAGAAGTGAGCCGGCCATAAGAGGTCCCGACGTTACAATGTGTCCTTTCACCCTCCCTGGACATGCCCGGGCAGTGCCCTTTAACCAGTAGGCACAGGCAACCCCCTGGTGGCCAAGAGAAGACACTTCAGACTGTATTATCTGTTCCCTCTCAAAGAACAGCGGCAAATGGAGGAAGCACTCATTTTAAGGGATAAAAAATACTGTGAAAGGCGTCTTTAAATATTTTCCCTTTGCATTGGTCATATTAAATCTTTTTCTGTTAATGTAACTCACCCCTCCCCTACTCAGGATGGAAAAGAAACTGGGGGTGTTTGCTTATAATGCCCGGATCTCGATATGGAATTATTAAATATAGATTCATCATTTGTTTTCCACGGAGAAGTCGTTCCTATGGTGACACTTAGTAAATAATGAAATGAATGGTCTTTTGGAGAAAAACACAACAACAGCCTATTATGAGGTGATTATTTATGTCGTAGGTCAGGGTAGCAATATATTTTCACTCCAGGAGAAGTAATAGAAGGATATACAGTTAGGGCCAGAAATATTTGGACAGTGACACAAGTTTTGTTATTTTAGCTGTTTACAAAAACATGTTCAGAAATACAATTATATATGTAATATGGGCTGAAAGTGCACACTCCCAGCTGCAATATGAGAGTTTCCACATCCAAATCGGAGAAAGGTTTAGGAATCATAGCTCTGTAATGCATAGCCTCCTCTTTTTCAAGGGACCAAAAGTAATTGGACAATGGACTCTAAGGGCTGCAATTAACTCTGAAGGCGTCTCCCTCATTAACCTGTAATCAATGAAGTAGTTAAAAGGTCAGGGGTGGATTCCAGGTGTGTGGTTTTGCATTTGGAAGCTGTTGCTGTGACCAGACAACATGCGGTCAAAGGAACTCTCAATTGAGGTGAAGCAGAACATCCTGAGGCTGAAAAAAAAGAAAAAATCCATCAGAGAGATAGCAGACATGCTTGGAGTAGCAAAATCAACAGTTGGGTACATTCTGAGAAAAAAGGAATTGACTGGTGAGCTTGGGAACTCTAAAAGGCCTGGGCGTCCACGGATGACAACAGTGGTGGATGATCGCCGCATACTTTATTTGGTGAAGAAGAACCCGTTCACAACATCAACTGAAGTCCAGAACACTCTCAGTGAAGTAGGTGTATCTGTCTCTAAGTCAACAGTAAAGATTCCATGACAGTAAATACAAAGGGTTCACATCTAGATGCAAACCATTCATCAATTCCAAAAATAGACAGGCCAGAGTTAAATTTGCTGAAAAACACCTCAAGAAGCCAGCTCAGTTCTGGAAAAGTATTCTATGGACAGATGAGACAAAGATCAACCTGTACCAGAATGATGGGAAGAAAAAAGTTTGGAGAAGAAAGGGAACGGCACATGATCCAAGGCACACCACATCCTCTGTAAAACATGGTGGAGGCAACGTGATGGCATGGGCATGCATGGCTTTCAATGGCACTGGGTCACTTGTGTTTATTGATGACATAACAGCAGACAAGAGTAGCCGGATGAATTCTGAAGTGTACCGGGATATACTTTCAGCCCAGATTCAGCCAAATGCTGCAAAGTTGATTGGACGGCGCTTCATAGTACAGATGGACAATGACCCCAAGCATACAGCCAAAGCTACCCAGGAGTTCATGAGTGCAAAAAAGTGGAACATTCTGCAATGGCCAAGTCAATCACCAGATCTTAACCCAATTGAGCATGCATTTCACTTGCTCAAATCCAGACTTAAGACGGAAAGACCCACAAACAAGCAAGACCTGAAGGCTGCGGCTGTAAAGGCCTGGCAAAGCATTAAGAAGGAGGAAACCCAGCGTTTGGTGATGTCCATGGGTTCCAGACTTAAGGCAGTGATTGCCTCCAAAGGATTCGCAACAAAATATTGAAAATAAAAATATTTTGTTTGGGTTATGTTTATTTGTCCAATTACTTTTGACCTCCTAAAATGTGGAGTGTTTGTAAAGAAATGTGTACAATTCCTACATTTTCTATCAGATATTTTTGTTCAACCCTTCAAATTAAACGTTACAATCTGCACTTGAATTCTGTTGTAGAGGTTTCATTTCAAATCCAATGTGGTGGCATGCAGAGCCCAACTCGTGAAAATTGTGTCACTGTCCAAATATTTCTGGCCCTAACTGTATGAGTCCCATTTTAAAGTATGGTTAGCAGAAAAAATTATAGTGAATAGGATTATTTTTAGCATTTATTAATTTCTATAAATAAATTCAATTAATATCAATAATATCAATCAATTTTTTTTCGACAAAATAATTATTTTACTTTTTTTAGTTAGTTTTGAGGCTTTTATTTTGTGATTATTATCTTAGCAATATTACACAGGTCTAAATGGTAAAATTGTTTCTAAAGAAAGAGATACTTTTATATGCTTTCAATCACCGAACTCAGTAAAAAAATATTTTAAAAATTCTATCACTTAGGCTGAAGGCACACTGTCGTGCATCAAACATGGAGCGTGTGTGAGGCACGACAGTGATGCTAGTGTAATGCGTGTTTGTGGGTGTATGTGGTGCGAGTGTGGTGAGTGTGCCTGCATGTACTGATGTGAGTGTGAGGTGTGAGTGTGTGTGTGTGGTGAGTGTGCCTGCATGTACTGATGTGAGTGTGAGGTGTGAGTGTGTGTGTGTGGTGAGTGTGCCTGCATGTACTGATGTGAGTGTGTGTGTGTGGTGAGTGTGCCTGCATGTATTGATGTGAGTGTGAGGTGTGAGTGTGTGTGTGTGGTGAGTGTGCCTGCATGTACTGATGTGAGTGTGAGGTGTGAGTGTGTGTGTGTGGTGAGTGTGCCTGCATGTACTGATGTGAGTGTGTGTGTGTGGTGAGTGTGCCTGCATGTATTGATGTGAGTGTGTGTGTGTGGTGAGTGTGCCTGCATGTATTGATGTGAGTGTGTGTGTGTGTGGTGAGTGTGCCTGCATGTATTGATGTGAGTGTGTGTGTGTGGTGAGTGTGCCTGCATGTATTGATGTGAGTGTGTGTGTGTGGTGAGTGTGCCTGCATGTACTGATGTGAGTGTGAGGTGTGAGTGTGTGTGTGTGGTGCGTGTGTTTGTGATGCTGTCCGTGGTCCTGAAGGACCGCGGCCAGCATTTGTCGGGGAATTCAAACTCGCTGGCTGTCAAAAGCCGGTGAGTTTGAATTTCCCATCATGCTTGTACACTAATAATCATCCTGCTGCACTGTGACAGCGCTGCAAGATGATTATTATAATGTGCTTTAACACTCATGTCAGCATGTGTCCTGAGACTGTCCAAGCTCCTGGACACATGCTGAGGTCATAAATGGCAAAATGTGTGTTTTATGCCTATAAATTTGTAAAGCCGGTAATTGTCGTCTTTACAGTTTCATTTCTAAACCCCTGCGGCTCTTGTCAGTGAACAGCGTTAATGTACGCTGTGCAGGGTCCTGAGTGCTGAAGCAATCAGCACAGGCAAACTACTGTGCTGATTACTCAGCTGTTCAGGACCCTTGACAGCGTACATTAACGCTGTTCACTGACAAGAGCCGCAGGGGTTTAGAAATGAAACTGTAAAGACGACAATTACCGGCTTTGCAGATTTATAGGCATAAAACACACATTTGGCCATTTATGATCTCAGCATTTGTCCAGGAGCTTGGACAGTCTCAGGACACATGCTGACATGAGTTTTAAAGCACATCATAATAATCATCTTGCACCGCTGTCACAGCGGGGCAGGATGAATATTACTGTATGCGCATGGTGGGAAATTCAAACTCACCGGCTTTTGACAGCCGGCAAGTTTGAAGCGATTTGCACAGCACACTTGTGCGAATATCACACAGTGTGCTGTATGGGGGCGAGATTTTCTCGTCCTCATACACTTGCATTGCGCTCACGCACGTCAGGATCGCATGCAGTCGCAGCATGCTGCCACTGCACTCTCTTCTGACTCGCAATGCCAGTTAGGTGTGGGGTATAATATACAAAATGGGCACACACCTCTAGTGGTGGGTGCTAGCATGAAAATACACATACTTACTAGAAAGAAATTCTGCTGCACACCAGCACTTCATGTCTTCAAGGAAAAAGCGTATGGCTAATAAGTCTATTGCAATGTGTGAACAGGAACCAAGAATATAATCTGTAACCTGGGTTATGAATGCCTTTATGTAATTTAGTATACTTATATTGCTCTGCTGATGCAGCCAAACCGATTGATGCTTATGTTTGTGTTTTTTCTTCCTTATCAGGTATTATAAATCATTATTTTTCATATACTGGACAGTTGATTGTGTTATTTCTGTTTATCAATTGGCTGTTGTGGGCAGAGAAGATTTTCTTAACCTAACTTCCAACTAGTGTGGAAGGTTTTCTAAGAGATGCTATACTGGAGTATCTGAAAAAAAATAACCTCATGACCCAATATCAACATGGGTTTACAAGGGACCGTTCCTGTCAAACTAATCTGATAAGCTTCTATGAAGAGGTAAGTTCTGGACTGGACCAAAGAAATGCAGTGGATGTGGTGTATATGGACTTTTCAAAAGCTTTTGATATGGTGCCACACAAAGGTTGATACATAAAATGAGGGCAATGGGGATAGGGGAAAATACGTGTGAGTGGGTTCAGAACTGGCTTAGGCTAGGGTCACACTTAAATATAGGATTGCGTTCACCGCATCCCGATCTGGATGCAGTGAACGCAATTGTCTTCCGACAAGCAGCGATCCGGGAGTCAGATTGCTGAAGCCTCAATCCAGTAACCGGATTGCTCAGGATGTGTAATCCTGAGCAATCCGGTTACCGGATGGATAGTTTGCTCATCCCTGCGATGAGCAAACTGTTCTGTGCGTGTGTAAACTTGTAATTTTATTATTAAATGTTTCTATAATGTCTCTAGGGGATGCCCACTCCCCCTAGAGACCTTCCACCCACTCAGGTGTGCATATAATGCTTGAATCAGTTATGTACAGCAGCTGACTCCTGTCAGCTGTTGTACAATTTTATCAATGAAAGTGCCAGGCTCCTCTGAGAGCAGCGCGCATACTATAGCTATTGCTATAGTATGTGCGCTGTCCAAGGTCCTGAAGCCTTATACAGTAAGATCTAAGGGCAGCGCTGCAAAGTATATGCGGGAACCGGATTGCTCAGGATTATACATCCTGAGCAATCCGGTTCCCGCACGGCGGATGGTACAACCGCTCCGAAAACTGCAGCTTGCATGATTTTTCATGCAGGCAGTAGAGCCAGAGACGGAAACCGGATTGCTTGTGGAACAATCCGTTTTTTATCATAGGCTCCTATGAGGAGCATTTCCTGTTCCGGCTTTCAGCTTTTTAAAAGCTCAAAACCGGATCAGGTTTTAAAAAAAAAAATCGGATGTGTGACCCTAGCCTTAGTGATAGGAAACAAAGGGTGGTCATTAATGGAACACACTCAGAATGCAGAGGTGTATCTAGGTTTTCTGGCATCCGGGGCAAGAGTTCAGTTTGGCGCTTTCCCCCCAATGGTCTCAGGAGATGTCATGTGACCAATCATCCATATGTGATTTTTGCACTTATAGGTACAGTGACTGCTGGAACCAGCAAGAGCTGTTTCTGGCAGTGAGTATATTACACGTTGTTAGAAGTTGGCTAACGTGTTTAATGTTATAATTAAAGGGATTGTCCAGGTTTGAGATGAAAGTCTAGGTGACTGCAGGCCTCTGAATTCTCATGGCGCGTGCACTGCACACTTTCAGGATTCTCCCATGTCAATGGTAAGATTGGACGGTCATGTGAACAGAAGCATGTGATTTATATACTTGGCCACATTCTGACTAGACATGTCCAGCCTTACTCAATTAATTTAATTGATCGTAGCCTCGCATGTCTAGTCACCACGTGACTGCATGTATGTAAATTGCACACCCATAATTACGTGACCTTCCACTCTCACCGCCGACACCAGACAATCCTGACAGCAGGCAGTGTGCGCTCTGTGAGAATTCACAAGTCTGCAGTCACATAGAGACACATAGAGTCACTGCAGACTCATCACAAGCTTGGGACATCCCTTTAATGCTTCTAACAAATAAATACATAGAACCCTTAACTTGTCACTTAACTTGTCAGAATCCACAACACTTTGTTAACATAACCATGTATCAAGAAAGTTACAAGTTATGGATTGTTAGATGTGTACAGTATCAGAACAATTAACACAAAACTACATCACCAGACCCACTAGAGGAACTGAAATACATCCATATAACCCCTATCAGTACAGAAATACATCACCAGACCCACTAGAGGTACTGAAATACATCCATATAACCCCCATCAGAACAGAAATACATCACCAGACCCACTAGAGGTACTGAAATACATCCATATAACCCCCATCAGTACAGAAATACATCACTAGACCCCCCCCAGAGGTACTGAAATACATCCACATAACCCCCATCAGGACAGAAATTACAACCCTTATCTGTAACAAAATTCATCATCAGAGCCAACATCACATGGTAAAACAATTGTAATGTCAGGTCAGACCCATACACATTTGTACTGCATGAACCTACAACTCCTACTACATCATTAGCAATGGTGAGGACATACTGGAAGTTGTTGTTACCAGCCGTCAATAACAGCATACAGGAACCACAACACTGATGAGAATAAGTAATTATCACAAATAAGCATTTACATCCGGGTACCTTAAAGATGACCTTGTCTCTGATCGGGAGTCGTCTTTTTCTTTTCTACTCCATCTTGTCCAGACACTATGGTGACTTTTCACATCCATAGCTCGCCTCTGGACACGTCCATCTTCTCCGGTCTTCAGCACATCCTGGCACAATACCCTTAAAAATAGCAGAATTATCAACATTTTCCTGAGTAAAAATATATGCCCTACACTGTGCACCGTAATAAATAATTGCTCCTCCTCAGTGTTCTCAGCACAAAATATGATTTATACACTGTCCCTCTTCTGGCGCATGCCTTCCACACTGCCCCCTCATCACACTGCCCTCCACACTGCCCCCCTCATCACACTGCCCTCCCCTTTCCATACTGGGCTCCCTGGTCACACTATCCTCACTGTATCCTCCTATATACTGCCCAATTTTTATATTGTTCTCCCTCATCACACGCAACTCTTGTACACACATAGCTTTGCTCCATACGCCCTGTACATACACGGCTCCACTCCATACACCTCTTACACACTCGGCTTCGCTCTGAACACCTCGTACACACACTGCTCCGCTCCGTACACCTCCTACACGCCAGGCTCTGCTCCATACACCTCCTACACGCCCGGCTCTGCTCCATACACCTCCTACATGCCCGGCTCTGCTCCGTACACCTCCGGCTCTGCTCCATACACCTCCTACACGCCCGGCTCCGATCTGTACACCTCCTACACGCCCGGCTCTGCTCCGTACACCTCCTACACGCCCGACTCTGCTCCGTACACACCTGGCTCTGCTTCGTACACCTTGTACACGCCCGGCTCTGCTCTGTACACCTCGTACACAACCGGCTCTGCTCCATACACCTCGTACACACAAGGTTCCACTCCGTACACCTCGTACACACTCAGCTCCGTACACCTCGTACACATTCGGCTCCGCTCCGTACACCACGTACACACTCAGCTGCACTCCATACATCTTGTACACATGCGACTCCGCTCCATACACCTAGTACACACTCGGCTCTGCTACATCCACACTGTAGATCCATCTTTCCCCACACATAACCTTCACCTCATCCAGCAGCATGATGGCCACTGGCCAGCAGCACAGCAGAGTCCTGCATACCTCGAGGAGCTGATCATGTGACCCCTGACTCCTGCCCTCCATTGACATCATCAAAGGTCCTGTCAGCACAGTGTGCGGATCTGTAGTAGAGAAAAAAGGCGGCTTACACTGCAGGGGGGGGCGCGCGCAACATGCGGGCGGCGGGGAGAGACCAACCGCTGCAGCAGGAGGCTGAGTGCGCCCCTGCTGCTTCTTGTGCACGGGGCAAATGACCCGCCAGCTCCCCACTGGATACGGCCCTGCAGAATGGGTCACAGTTAACAGTGGGATAAGACAGAAGTCCGTATTGGGCCCGCTTCTTTTTAACATATTTATTAATGACCTTGTAGGGGGCATACAGAGTAGAATCTCATTATTTGCAGATGACACTAAACTCTGCAACGCAATCAATACAGAGGAGGACAATTTTATATTACAGGAAAATTTATGTAAACTAGAAGCTTGGGCTAATAAATGGCAAATGAGCTTTAATGGGGATAAATGTAAGGTTATGCACTTGGGCAGAGGAAACAAAAGGTATAATTATGTGCTTAATTGTAAAACACTGGGCAAAACTGTCACTGAAAAAGACCTGGGTGTATGGGTAGATGACAAACTCACATTTAGTGGCCAGTGTCAGGCAGCTGCTGCAAAGGCAAATAAAATAATGGGATGCATTAAAAGAGGCATAGATGCTCATGAGGAGAACATCATTTTACCTCTATACAAGTCACTAGTGCGACCACACTTACAATACTGTGTTCAATTTGGGTCTCCAGTGTATAAGAAAGACATAGCTGAACTAGAGCGGGTGCAGAGAAGAGCGACCAAGGTTATTAGAGGACTGAGGGGTATGCAATACCAAGACAGGTTATTAAACTTGGGGTTATTTAGTTTTGAAAAAACTGAATTAGTCCTTACCGGTAATTCCTTTTCTTGGAGCCTTCCACGACAGCATTGGAGGATGTCGTCCACGCCCTATTGGGGGACAGGAACACAGAGAGGTTAAAAGCCCCTCCCCTTCCTCAGTACTCCAGTGTTTACCAAGATCACCCTTAGCCATGGATTACCTGATACAAACCGGAATCAAACACCAACAAGGGTGGGAACTGATGCTGTCGTGGAAGGCTCCAAGAAAAGGAATTACCGGTAAGGACTAATTCAGTTTTCTCCATTCGCCTTCCACGACAGCATTGGAGGAATACCACCGATACTCCTCAGGGTGGGACTATTGCCTGTAGGACTTTTCTACCAAAGGACAGATCCCGACTGAAGGACAGATCTAACCTATAGAGGCGAGAAAAAGAGAGGAGAGACTACCACGTAGCCGCTCTGCAAATCAGCTCCGATGAAGCTCCAGCCTGCTCCGTCCAGGACGTAGCAGCAGTCCGAGTTGAAGGAGCCTTCAACCCCACCGGAGGAGCAAGGACCGGAGTGACGTAGGCCTCACAGATCACCTTTGTGATCCAGGAAGTGATGGTAGCCTGGGAAGTCTTCTTCCCTGTATTATTCCCAAAAGCCGAACAAACAGGTTCTGATCTAACCTCCAGGAAGCGGTCTCTCGGATAGAGGAGGACAGTCCGACGAACATCCAAGGATTGAAACACGGCCTCAGAACCACTTCCTTGGGACCGATGGAAATCCGACAACTTTCGAACGAAAAGATGAATGCAACCGAAGCGTAATGCGAACAACGGACACCACGAGGCACGGAGCCCGGACAGAGAGTGCGGACACCATGAGGCACGGAGCCCGGACAGAGAGTGCGGACACCACGAGGCACGGAGCCCGGACAGAGAGCGCCTGCAGTTCTCCAACTCTGGGAGCAGAAGTGATGGCCAACAAAAACGCCACCTTGTGAGAGAGAGACGTAAGGGATGCAGCAGACAAGGGTGCAAAGGGACTTCGAGCAAGCCCTTGGAGAACAAGCATCAAGTCCCAGGGAGGGACAGAAGGCCGAATCCGGGGACGCCACCCCCAAGCAGAAGTAAAAAACTGCTTGAGCCATGGATGGGAAGCAAGATCCTGGGCAAAAACCGCCCCAAGTGCCGACCTCTGGACTTAAAGAGTGCTCGGCCGAAGCCCCAAATCCAAGCTACGCTGCAAAAATCCAAGAGTTGGGCCACATTAGGATGATGCATGGTCGGGATGGAAGGAGCACACCAGGACAGGAAACGATGCCAGCCCTCCCGTAAATAGCATTTGTCACAAGCTTCCTGCTCTGCTGAAGCGTGTGGATCACTGCCTGGGAGAGACCCTTGATCCTCAGGATCCTGGCCGCAACAGCCAGGCCGCCCGAATGAGCCACTGAGGGCCCGGGTGAAACAGAGGACCCTGGGACAGTAGGTTGAGACTGTGGGCTAACATAATCGGTCCCTCCAGGCCCAGGTCTCGGATGGCGTCGTACCACGCCAGTTTGGGCCCCAGGGGAGCCACCAGGATAGTGTCACCCCCTCCGCCCGAATCCGTTGCAACGTTTTTGGGAAGTAGTGGGATTGGAGGAAATGCATACACCAACCGGAAGTCCCAGGGATGGGCAAAAGCGTCCAGCCCCCGAGGATGGTCCGACCGCGTCAGGGAGAAAAAGGTTGGCACCTTTGTATTCGAGCCCGAAGCGAACAGGTCGATCGAAAGGACACCCCACCTGTCCGTAAGAGAGCGAAATACTTCCGGATGGAGGCACCATTCTCCTGGGTGGACCTCCGTGCGGCTCAAGAATCTGCCTGTACATTGACCATTCCCTTCAGATGTACTGCCGAGGAGGAGAGAAGATGGCGTACTGCCCACAAAAAGAACAGTCTTGCCAGCCCCTGCAAGTGTAAGCCACGAGTACCGCCTTGGTACCGCAAGAAAGCAACCGTAGTCACGTTGTCTTGACAGGACCTTGACATGATGACCCCGGAGAACGTGAGCTGCAGCAAGAAGCGCTTCCTCCACTGCCAGAAGTTTGAAGACTGGCGACTGACCGAGCGACTCCAAATCCCCTGGAAGGGTGTGCGAACTACCATCGTACCCCAACCGGAACCGCTGGCATCAGTGGGAACGGAGGTCACAGGAAGGTGTCTGGGATTCATCCCCAGGAAAGCGAGGTTACCACCCGCCCCGGGGTCCGGACCCGCGAGTTTAAGGAATCCTGACGTCTGTCCCAAGAACTCAGTATGTGTTCCTGGAGCAGTCGGGAAGGAGCCTGAGCCCCTGTTACTGACTGAATGCAGGCCGACATGGCCCCTAACAGGGACATTGCTTCCCGCAAGGAGGTCGACCCCCTTGCCCGGAAGCGGGTCAGATTCACGCGGCGCAAAAGCTGATATGCCGCAGGAAGAAACGAGGTCTGTCTGGAGGAGGCCAGCAAGACCCCCAAAATTTGACGTCGGGTTGCAGGCACCCGTTCCGATTTTTGAAGATTGGGTACCCATCCCAGGGACTGAAGAATCTCCAATGTGTTGGAGACCTTTGTGCGCAGAAGCACTGCCGAAGGAGCTACCACCAACATGTCGTCTAAATAGGGAAGCACACATATCCCCTGGGTCTGGATGAATGTGATCGCTTCCCCCATGAGTTTGGTAACCTCTGGGGCCGACGAAATCCCAAAGGGCAGCACATTAAGCCAAGAATGGACCGTCCCGCCTGCCCCGGAGATCGTGAATCGCAGAAAGCGCTTGTGGGACGGGTGAATGGGGACATGAGAATACACGTTCTGGAGGTCCACAATAACCTGGAGTAGCGCCCCTGGCCCTCCTCTCCAGGAGGAACTGGGGACCCCACACCCGAATCCAACAGGTGTCGCAGACCCGACAAGAAATACTGTGCGAGAGTGTCCCTGAGGAAGGGAGAGGACTCGAAGACATGGAGGAGCTGGCTCTCGAATTCCAAGCGTAGACCCTCCCAAATGGTCGAGAGGATCCAAGGGCACAAGGAGATTGCTTGCCACTGTGGCAGAAACCGCAGGAGCCGCCCCGCAATGGGGAAGGCGGCCTTGTTTAGGGGCGGCTGGTGATGCCGCTGCTGGGGGAGCAAGATATTACGGGTCTTGTCCCCATACTGGAATGCCCAGCGACCAGACTTACCCTTCCCTTTAGACTGGGAGGGTTGGCTGCGCTCAGGCCAAAAGGACTGCCTCCGAAAGGGCTCCTGTTCCGGGAGACACATTTTCTGGTCTGACACCTTTTCCAGGATGTCATCCAATGCCCTTTGCAAGGGGAGGCCACACAGCTGGAGCTTTGACGTGACCTCCCCATTCCACATCGTAAGCCACACTGCCCTGCGAGCTGTGTTAGCCAACACTGCGCACCTGGCGCCAACGCGGAACGACTCAGCAGAGGCATCAGCCCGTAGCACGTCTCAGAAGTGGAATGGAGTCCAAAGCTCCTCCCTGGGAGTACCCTGCAGGAGGAATTCTCCCAGCTCGGTGAGCCACTTAAAGACAGACCTGCTCACATGTAGAGGAAATGTTCACATTTAAAGACATAGCTGCCGCCTCCCAGGATTTATTGAGGACACTCTCCATTTTACAAACGAGGGGGTCCTTCAACCGGGAGGAATCTTCAAAAGGCAACGCGGTCTTATATGCTAAGCTTCCCAAATGGAATACTGCCATAGACCTTCATGTTAGAAGTCCCATTGACTTTATAGAGACTTCCATAGAGATTTCCATTGGGTCTCTCATTTAACAGAGTGTCAAGGGCATGCACAATGGGTTTACAATGGCAGCTGATTGCTACCCTGGCCACCTGGATGTCCACCTTCGGGACCTCCCAGACAAAGTCATCACCCTCCAATCCACTCGGATGGGGTGAGCCGCTTAGCCTTCAGGCCTCTGAACATTCAGTCCTGCACAGAAGAAGGGGTTTCCACCACCTCTACTCCCATGGTACAATGGACAGTGTCCACCAATGCACCCATGGACTCCGTGGAAAAATAGTAGTGTCCAGATTCTCGTGTCTGGACAGAGGCAACAGCGGCAATATCCTCGCCGTCCTCTAAAGCTGAGCTTTGGCCAGCCTCCATGAGATCCACAGAGTTACAATCCTGGAGCTTCCTCTCTTACGGAGGGGAAGGCCCGGAAGCTGCAGCAAAACCCCGCAGTGCCGAGATACAAGCCTGCACCTCTTCCCTAATGGATTGGAGCTCCTCCAGCAGGGATGGGGAGTCCATCCTGACAACCCTGTCAGTCATGGCCGACACCTTGTTGTAGGAAGAGGGAATTTTTTGCCGCAGCCCCATTATTGCTCCTTTCCACAGACGGCCCTCGTCTCCCTATAGACAAAAAGGGAAGAGAAGGGGTCCCAGTGTGAGTGCAGGGCCTAAATAACTCGACCCCTTGTGACCACCCCCAGAAACACTTACATGAGCTGGGGGAACGCTGGGCTCTGCAGAAGCAGAGGTGGAAGCCTATCACCCTCCATGTTTCAGGGATCAGCCTTACCTGGGTGTAGCTTCCGGCGGGTACTTATCCAGAAGTACCGTGCCCCCAACGAGGAACTCCTGTTCCCTCCCTCCTCCTGGTCACCGGCCGCGGGCAGTAGCGCGCGAAAGTCCTGCTGGGTTCCCTGGAGCCGCGCCCAGCCTGCCACAGCCCTTACAGGAGCCGTCGCCCGAAACCGGAAGTGCCATCCCGGAACCGGAAGTGCCACACCCGAAACCGGAAGTGCCTCCGCGGCACCTCTGATGCATGCCCCAGGGACCGCAGCTGGAGGAGGGAGACGCCGGAGAGCTGAACAGGCCTCCGGCGTTGCAATACACGGCCTGCTTTGCCCCGTAGGACGCAGGAAGGCCGGATGGTCCCACCACGGGAGCCCCGAGAAGGAGGAGGAGGCCGCCCCCGACGTCCATCCCTGGCCCGGCTGTAAGTACACCCCAATGCTGCCTCTGCCGGCCTGACAGCACTGGAACCTCTCCATGCCCCAAGGGGGACAGGAAGACACTGGAGTACTGAGGAAGGGGAGGGGCTTTTAACCTCTCTGTGTTCCTGTCCCCCAATAGGGCGTGGACGACATCCTCCAATGCTGTCGTGGAAGGCGAATGGAGAAATGAAGGTTATGGGAGGATCTTAAAAGAATATAAAAATATATGAGGGGACAGTACAGAGACCTTTTTAATGACCTTTTTACTGTTAGTCCTGAGACGGGGACAAGGGGGCATCCTCTACGTCTGGAGAAAAGAAAGTTTAAAGGGAACCAACCACCTCAGATCACCCTAATACACAGTTAGTACATGTCCCTGCACCCTAAGGATACCTTTCCAGCACTGTTTTTGTGTAAAATCTTGCATTAGTATAACTCATATAAAGAGTTTATAAACTTACCAGCCTGGTGACTTCTGGGCGTATCCCTCCTTCTGTTATACTTCAGGGCTGTGCATTCATTGCATGGCTGTGCTCCCCCTCCCTCTGTGCAGAGGAGATAACGATCACACCCATCAGGGCAGGGCAGCAGGCACGGAGGGAGGGGGAGCACAGACATGCAATGCAAAGCCCTGAAGTATAACAGAAGTCACCAGGCTAGTAAGTTTATAAACTCTTTATATGAGTTATACTAATGCAAGATTTTACACAAAAACAGTGCTGGAAAGGTATCCTTAGGGTGCAGGGACATGTACTAACTGTGTATTAGGGTGATCTGAGGTGGTTGGTCAGGGGCGTATCTAGGGGGGGGCAGCCGGATCCTTTGCACCGGGCGCCACTCAGTGGGGGGCGCCGGTGCCATCATCATGTGCCCAGGCGTCCGGCGGTGGCACTGCAGCGCCACCGCCGGAACTAATCTCCTCCGACCTCGCCGCATATTGTGCAGGGCGGCCGCGGGGCTGTGCGTGCACAACCCTCTTGCTGCTGGTCCGCCCCCTGGCAGTCCCCCCCATCCCCAGGCACGTCGCGCTGCGGCTGACGTCACCCGGCGCGCCGCACATGTCTGGGCTGGAGAGGAGAAGAACAACAGAGCCGAGGAGCTGCTGTGTGGCCGGCTGCCTCCTCCTGACTCCTGACTCAGACTGAGTCGTCCGGGTCCGGCCCATCCTGGCTACGCCTACAAGGCAAGGCAATCTACTCCTAATAAAGTAATGAGGTAATAAAATAACCTAATCAGGGGGGGTGGCTGTCCTGGGCTGGCCTGGCTGAGGTGTATATATGTATACATCAGGCAGGCACACACACTATGAGGTGTATATATCATACTGTATATACACCTCATAGTGTGTGTGCCTGCCTGGTGTATACATATATACACCTCATAGTGTGTGTGCCTGATGTATACATATATATACCTGAGGTATATATATGTATACATCAGGCAGGCACACTATGAGGTGTATATATGTATACACCAGGCAGGCACACACACTATGAGGTGTATATACAGTATGATATATACACCTCATAGTGTGTGTGCCTGCCTGATGTATAGATAAATACACCTCATAGAGTGTGTGCCTGCCTAGTGATGTATACATATATACACCTCAGTGTGCCTGCCTGATGTATACATATATATACCTGAGGTATATATATATGTATACATCAGGCAGGCACACTATGAGGTATAGTTATGTATACTTCATCAGGCAGGCACACACTATGAGGTGTATATGTATACACCAGGCAGGCCCACACTATGAGGTGTATACTGTGTATATGTTAGGGTACTTTCACATCAGCGTTTTTTGCCGATCGCGGCAGATGCGGTGAAAAACCCGCATCTGCCGCGATTAACGCATAACCGCTGCACTTGCAGCACAGTTGCGGCAAGCCCCATGCAATGTCTATGGGGCTTGTGGCAAGGGTGCGGCAGGTGCAGCAAGTGCGGTTTCGGGGGGGGCCAAAATAATTCCTTGCCCCGGGTGCCAGAAAACCTAGTTACACCTCTGTGGTTGGTTCCCTTTAATCATAATCACAGACGCGGATTCTTTACTGTAAGAGCAGTGAGACTATGGAACTCTCTGCTGCATGATGTTGTTATGAGTGAGTCACTACTAACATTTAAGAATGGCCTGGATGCCTTTCTTGAAAACTATAATATTGCCAGTTATACATACTAGATTCTTTGATAGGGCGTTGATCCAGGAAATTAGTCTGATTGCCGTATGTTGAGTCAGGAAGGAATTTTTTTCCCCAGTGTGGAGATTAGTGTTGCCACATGGGTTTTTTTTGCCATCCTCTGGACCAACATGTTAGGATATGGGTTGAACGAGATGGACTTAAAGTCTTCCTTCAATCTTAAATACTATGTTACTATGTAACTGTCGAGCCCACTGGGACGGGGTACTCGGTACCGGACCGGGTTGCTACTGGGGGATGTCACGGAGGTCCTGGTCCGGACCGTGTCCCGGGCCCTGGCAAGTAAAAGGGGAATATTTATAGGGGATAATAGTTTGTCGTGATGCCACCCACGGCTTGTGGTCAATAGTGGGACCACCGCTGCTGCAGAACCTCCGGGGATGATGTTAAAGCAGCTGTAGATGACATAGTTCTCCGCGGGTAGAACTTGGTTCCCCGGGGCAGTGATGATTAAAGTGTATGGTGTAGGCTTGTAGTGGGTGCAATACACTTACTGTCCTGCTGCTGCAGCTTTCCTCCAGTGTTCAGAGCTGACAGGCTGTGGCTCTCCAGGCTGGGATCTGTCTGTAGTCCTGTTGGAGGGAATCATGTGCAGGCAATAGAGAATCATGCAAGGGAGTCAGAAGCAGAGTTCACCGTGTTTACTTCGCAGTTTGTTCAGCATAACAGCTCAGTTGCAGTTCAAGGTACTGGTCTTTACACGGGTGACAACTTTCCCCTCCGGGTTCCTTTACTCCCTCTGCAGCCAGGTTGTTCCTCTCTGTGACCCCTCACTCCTTCTCTGTCCTTTCCAGGCTTTTACTCTCTTTCTCTTTCACTGTGTGTGTGTCTCCGGACAGTATGGTGGTGGCTCAGGCCCCTGTGGGTCCTCGTGGTCGCCACTGAGCTGCCTGTCCTTTGGAGTAGGAACTCTAATGTGGAGTTAGAGCTCCCCGTCGGTTAATCTGGGGAATACGGGTGAATCGTCGGTCCCCTTCAGAGCCGACACTCTGCTACTAGCCTAGCCTCCAATAGTCCTGCTGTGCTAGGCTCTATCAGGCTCCTTCTAACCGTGACTCAGGTTCCATAGGAAGACTACTCCGTCTGCAGTTGGTCGTCTCAGCCGTGTTACTAGGACCCAGTGCTGCTGGTCCTCTCTTTCCTCACACTCCTGGGGTGCTGGCTCCGGATCGGCTTTCTCTCTGTGGCTCACACTGGCTCTTCAGATTCTGTGCTCCTTACACCCCACTCCTCCAGGACTTGTGCTTCTGGTCTGTACTGCTCAGCCTACCTTGGCCTACTGACTCCTTCCTCCTCCCCTTCTCTATATCTACCCTCCATCACCTGACCTGCTTGCTGGCCCACCCACTGTTCTCTAAACCCACCACCCCTTGCCCGTCTAGAGTCCCGGGCTCCGGGTTGGGTGCTGCCCTCTAGTGGTGTGTGGGCTGTCTGTGAGGGTGTTGTGGTGCAACTGTCTTCCTATCTTACCTGGCTGCAGTTCCCTATGTGGCCTCCTGGTCGCAGGGGCGCCACATAACTTCACCGTCCCAATCCAGACAACAGGAGCACTACTTCCCCCTAATGTAGGAGTGCAGTACTCACGGTGGCAGCCAGACCAGTGGGGCGCCACACATTCTGCCCCGCAGGGAGTCACAGCGGCTTTACATTCAGTCACAACCCCAGCTGATGCCCTGCATTATGTATATGTCATACAGCTGGGCAGGGTAGATAGGATAAAGCCTGGCTCTACCACTTAAAGTCCAAAGTAAAAACACTTATCACATTGTAACACTAACTTTGAGAAAAATTAGAGTATTGCTCAAGTCTTTTTATTGAAATCTTGAAGAAATTAGAGAGACAATGATCCAGACATTTAACGTTTTGGCTCAACACGAGCCTTCGTCAGGAAAATTATCTTCATATAATGTCAGAGGAAGATTCAGTATTTGATGACCACTATAAGGTGATGGTTCAAGGAAGTGGCGTAACTAGAGTTTGATGGGCCCCAATGCAAAATTTGTAACCTCAGGCTCCCTGACACACACACACACACACATGTTGGTCAATGTATGGGCTCTTGTAGCTTTCCTGGTATATACGTATGGTCCCCTTCCTGGTATATATGGTCCTACTACTAATATAAATGATCCTTCTCCTGGTATATATTTCACCTTCCTGGTATATATCGTATACCATATATATATGGTCATCCTTGTGTATATATGTCCGCTTCTCATATATATATTTAACAAGCAAGTTTTGGAAATAGGGCAGCGAGTAAAAGGAGTTGTCAGCAGTCCAAGTTCTTATAAAATATCATTTATTTTAGCAAAAGTTTAAAACACAGGTTTTCAGCACATAAAAACAAATTCCAGATCAGTTCATGTTGGTCACAGGCACATTATGGGACATGTCAGGTCATTTTTCAGTATGATACTAATATTACCCTTGAATAGTGCCCGGGCAGTCCTTTTAAAAACATGCAAGATCATTATTGTACCATTTGTAGTTTTCATGTTATCAGCATTGTCAGAACCTACAAGGAGCTCCTGGATTAGTCCTCTCCATTATAACCAAACAGGAATAGTCCTGTGCTGTATGAACTGTCATGCAATTGTACACTCCCTCTCAGCAGCTCCCTCCTCCCTCTAAGCTGCTTCTCCTCCTTACTAGCCCAGGTATGGGGACTCGGGTATCTGGGCCCTCTGCTGCGGTAGGGATGTCACTGGTGGCCTGCCCAGACCCGTGGCCCTGGTGGTCAACTAAAAAGGGGTAGATGGAATGGGAATAAAAGTTTATAAGTTTATCGTGACGCCACCTGCAGATTCTGGTGATTAGGCACCAGCACTGCTTCAGTCCTCGGAGGGTGATGGTACAGCAGCCGAGATGATACAGCTCTCTGCAGGTGGAGCTGGCCCTCTGGGGCAGGGATTCACCTGTGAGGATGAAAGTGCAGATGATGGAGGTGGTAGGTTGCAGCACAGCAGTAGAATAAGCACACAGAGACTCTGTCACTCTACCCAGGTACTTTACTGGAACAATGCTGGTGGTGGTACAGTTCACATAAGACAACAGTCGTTGGTAAAGGTAGCTGGCCGGATAGTCACAGTGGGGCTGCAAAGTCTCTCGGAGTCTCCGGTGGTATGCCTTTCTTGTCCTGTCCCAGGTCCTGCTGCTGCCTGTCCAGGAATAGCCCGCTTAATACCAGGCCCTATTAGGGTGCTCTCTGAGTGTCCTGGCTTCCTGCTTTCCTCTCTCCTGCTCTGGAACTCGACCCCGGTAGGTTATCCCGCGTGACTGGTTCCTTTCTGACAGGGTGTTGGAGCCGGTAAACAAACCCATGACGGCCAGTGTAGACGGCTCAGGGGCTGGACTCCATGACCGATCCTCGGAGCCGGCTCTCCGTTCGGTGGACCAGGGTTCCCTCCAGAGTATGGACGCTCCGCTCTGAGGGTCCCCTACTTCAGTCTGGGCTGCCTGTTCTCTCTCTCCAGGCCCCTTCCTTGGGAGACTTTACTATGTCCTTTCAAGCTCCCACTCCTGTTCTCCTTCTTCTCTCGAGGCGAACAAAAAAAAACCCATTTTGCTACCTCCCCTAATCCTCCCCTAGGGACTGGGCTACAACCATTTGCTAAGCTCGGATGTGGGAGGGCTGGGATGAGAGCCTCCTACAGACCTTGCATTCCCACTGTGACAGGGGTAACCGCACACTCATTTATGGGTGCAGTACCCCAACTGTGACTCCTGACCAGTGGGGTGCCACACTCTCTTTCAGCAGCTCTTCCTCCCTCCTCCCTTTGCTAACAGTGCAGTGTCAAGTTTCACTTACAGGAGATCTGTTCTGTTGAGGACACGGAGGGAGAGAGAAACTACAGATCTGCCTTATCTAGACTTCATTTGTTTCTCTAAGCAGGTATTCCTGCTGTGACAGTTTCTGTGTAGTGTTTGACCTCTTGTGATGCTGCAAACACAGAAAGCAAAGAGGAGGATACAGCCCCCCACACAACACACACTGATGTCCTGTGCAGTAATGTGACATGCATATTCATGCTATGGGGAGTGGACAGCAGAGAACTAAGTGGATCATTCACTGTTAGTGACAGATGGAATGAATCTCTTTATTTGAAGTTTACAGAAGATAGGAGGGGAATATATATAAAAGAAAAACATGAATAGAGAGAGTTTAGAGTGAGGAATCAGAAAATGATAGCACTTACATATGGATTTTTGACCTGACAGATTTCTTTTAAGGTACCTTTACACGCCACCACTGAAAGGTAGCAATTGCCTGGCATTGGGGATATTTATGCCCTATTGCCATGAAATTGCTATGAAAAGGCGGCGTGTAAATAGGGAAATTCCTTCCTGTGTCCTGCAGTTGACTCAGATACCTGTTGCTGAGCCGTGCTCAAAAACCGAAGGCAACGAAAAGGCACAATAGCCATGGTAGTGGCGTCTAAACGGGGCACAGGCATGGATGTTGCGTCGCTTAGTGAACTCCCAGGGGCGTGCCACAGCGTCATGGATACCACGCCCCATCAGCAATCATTGATGGCTACTGTGTTACCATTGGCTGTCCCTGCACAGGGCGCCATATTTAAAGAGCTGACCATTCACACTACACAATTGCAATGGCGTCATGTATTAGCCAGCCTTCCTGCGCAGACTGGCCAATCATGATGCTATTGCGTTGTCCAATCAGCGTATTAGCGTCACGGAATACACAACTCTGTCACGCCTACCCTGTTTCCCCGAAAATAAGTCACCCCGAATATAAGTCAGGGCAGGGCTGGCGCAGAATTTTCCAATATAAGTCATACCCCGAATATAAGACAGGGTGACTTATTTTCGGGGAATATAAGACAGGGTACCGCTAAAGTGCCATTTTTGCCCATTGCATGTTTTACCTGTGTCCCCGCTGTCCCGCTGTCCTCCGTGGGCTCCCTTCTGCCCTCAGGTGCCGCAGGTAACCCCGAGGGCATAGGGTTAATCTTGTGCGCCTGTCGCCCCGGCCTGACGTCACCGCTGCCGGCAGGAGCTCCTGATTGGCCAGCGGCTCCCCAGCATCTCGAGCGCTGATTGGCTCAGTGGCTCGAGTGCTGATAGGCCAGAAGCTCCTGCATGAAGAAGCATCTGGACAACGCCCTGCACCGCGGAGGAATCCATAGCCCGAGGCCGCCATTACCCTAAAAAGTAAGGATGTTTCCTTGCCGACTTGCCCATTAAAAACGCAATTCCGCCGCACAGCCGACTTGCGGCCGACTTGCGGCAAACTTGCGGCACACTTGCGGCAGGTCCCCTTAGAATGTACGGTACTGTATGGGACACTTGCGGCAAGGTGCGGTTACCGCACATTTGCCGCACCTTGCCGCAAGTGTCCCATACAGTACCGTACATTGTATGGGGACCTGCCGCAAGTGTGCCGCAAGTCGGCTGTGCGGCGGAATTGCGGTTTTAACGGTACTGTGCTGGGGGCTGCAGTGGCATACTGTATGGGGCTGGAACCTCATGGGAGGCTGCAGTGGGATACTGTATGGGGCTGTGACCCCATGAGAGGCTGTGTGGGATACTGTATGGGGGCTGCAACCCTATGGAAGGCTGTGTGGGATACTGTATGGTATTGTCATTTTTTTTTTTAATATAAGTCATACCCCGAATATAAGACAGGGTGGGACTTTTGGGGGTAAAATTAATATAAGACACTGTCTTATATTTGGGGAAACACGGTATGTACTTGCGGCGCGAAAGATGTACGCCCATATTCCTTTGTGGTAGCGGCGTGTAAACCAGGGAAGGTATTCAACAGGAAGTAAGCCGCAGGAGCTGTCGGCACTTCCGGGGAACAGATACCTTCAGTGGACAACTCAATGGCGGCGTGTATATGCGGCATTAGCGATCGGTATCCACCGTTAAAAATATGCGCATGCACGTGCAGTGGATACCTGTTGCTAGGCACAGTGGCGGCGTGTAAAGGTACCTTTAAGGTGACATGTTTCAGCTAGTTGGTAGCCTTATTCTCAATCTTCCTTATTCAAGACCTCCTGGGGTCTCAGATCCTGGGTGGAGGATGAATGCAGGTCAGGACCATTTGTGTAGGGAAGCAGCCTGTGAACAAATATTAGTTTAATGCTGGTCATACAATGCCCTTCAAATACATATTTTCACTACAGCAGGTGGCTCCTCTGGCTTGATTGACAACATGGGTCGCAGTGGATGAAGGATATCAGCGATGCTGGAGCTATGGTTTTTAAGACAGAAAGTTATTCTCCTTTGTATTAAATAATCAAAAAACTCTGTACCGTTTCTTCCGTAGAACTCTGCATTGTGATATTTCTCTGTTATTCCTCCTGGAAATCTATGAAGAATTTGACAACTAGGTGACTGCATTTCCCCCCCCCCCCCCTCCCCGATAGATTGGTGTGCCATGGGTTTGGTCAGTGATGACAGTATCAGACCTTAGAGGGGATATGCTATAAGTGCCGGATAGATGCAAGTATCACTGCTGGGAGTACCATCAGTATATTTCCCCAGGTTCACGTCCTGCATTAGACCTTTATATCCTATACTGTGAAGATGGGAATACTACTTGAATGTCCCTTTGGAGTGTAATTATCACAAAGTAATGATTATCTGACAGCCATCAACTATACATAGCTGCAGCTTTGTTCATTCCTCATACTTTACACTGCAGCTCTACTCCATTGGAGCACAGCTATGATTAGCACGGTCTATAGGTTTCTGAGCTCCAGGTCCTGCCTCATCAGGATCTCAGGCTACTTCTCTGCCCCTTTTCCCATGTTTTACACTGCAGCTTTGCTTCCTCAGTCTGGGTATGTAATAGATATACTGCAGTTCCTGTATTTTCACCCTGAGAAAAACTTCTATAGGACTTATGGTGTGTTTACACGTCCCGATATCGGCGTCCAACTCCGACCAAAAGTCACATGGTTCGTGCGTTGGCCCCGATATCGTTCGTGCGTTGTGTGGTGTAAATGACCAATGCGATGCACGAACGATGTCAAACCGATATCGGGGATCGAATGAGCCTGCTATCCAATGGGCCGATATTGGATGGAGGTTAGAGCCGGATCGTGCTGTGTAAACGCCCAACTACGATGTGCAGTACAACGTCCCCTATTCTCTCCCATGTTAAATGGTCGTTCCTGGGTCGGCCGTACAAGGGGGGCGTAGACATCGTAGAGACGATGTATTCCGATATCGCGCGGTGTAACATCTCCGATGTGATCTTGGAATTCTGCCCAGAAAAAACGCGCTCCCGCGTCGTTGGATCCAATATCGGACCGACGTTGGGACGTGTAAACCCACCATTAAAATCAGAATACGATAAAGTACGATTAATATAACCCAACTTCTTCCTGCCGATCCCTTCCTACTTCCCTCCTGTCAATGTTTCAATCAAAACAAGTAATTTTAGTCATTGTAGTCATCTCAGATAAGATAATTAGCCAATTATCACTGTGATGTGCTGACACAGCTAAAGCTATGAGAAAAACGGGGCAAGCTGCGTGACAAGCAATATGACAGCTCTCACTGTTATTCAGATTTATTGTCGTGCTGAAATGGTTAATCTGCACTGATATAAGGAGAAAAACTGAAGCAAATGATGGGTGCACCGCAGACTCCTCGCTGGTCACTCCATAGCGGTATCTACTGCCACCAATAGGGGGCAGAGTGTAGAAAACAGGATATGGCTCACTTTATTTCATCCCCTAGTGGCAGCACAGATTTTAACAGTCTATATGTGAAAGAACAGATAATCATCCAAATGCAGTTTCCTATGTTAATATTTGCAATGAACCAATGCCGTGTGAATGATGCATGTGAGATACAATTTTTTTAACAGACTCAATGGGTTTAGTGAAAAATGAATGGATCCGACTAGAGCGCGCTGTGATGCTTTACATGTGGACCATTGGACATGTGTTAAAATGTGAAGAACCCATTGACTTGCATAGGCCAGATTGCTGTTCTTACATAATCTGCTATGTATATGCCCAGCGCATATAATTTGCTTATTAACATGCACCTGACGACTTCAGGCCAGTTCACTGCGGAACCTCTTTAACTAGAAATCGTAGACGGCATCCTCATCACCAGCCGGACTGCCATACTCAGATATTCTGGACATGTCCGGTGACTCCAAATCCATCTCAGCCAGAAATCAATTTCTGCGGGAAAACAACCAATTAAAAATAAGAGGTGACGGATTAACCCCGTAAAGCCTACGAGCTGAGCGTCATTACAGTCCCAGACGCCCTCCTCCATGTAATCCTATAGATACAGTATTTAACTGTTGATAGGGAAATGAGAATAGGCTCTTCATTTGTAGACTCCTGTCTGTGTATTCAGAACTTCAGGGGGAAAAATAGATTTATACCTTAAAATGGGCAACATCAGTCACAATAAGCCAAGCACTCGTGTAAATTTCTTGCTTTTCTTTAGTCTTTATTTCATAAATACCAGTTACCGATGACGCGTTTGGGTTTCTACTATGAGAAAGGTTTCAGAGGGAAATCCAAAATGCTTTATCTGTAATGGCTACCTATTATAATAAAACCCTAAGGCAACTTCCGTCAGGATGTAACGGTATGGTACGTCACATCCTGGCTGAAGTTGCCTGTACACCCGCCCTGGGTGCTCCAATATGGCCGCCCGTTGCCGGGCTTCCAAAGCCCCACTCCCGCCATCGGTACAAGTGCCAGCAGAACCCCCCCGGCCCCTCCGTTCTTGCCCCTGCCTGGCGTTAGCGATTTCGGCTGAAGACTCCAGAAATAGACACTTCCTGGAGCGGGTCATGTGACAGCCTGTGTGACGTCACATCAGCCCGCCCTCTCACATGACCCGCTCCAGGCACAGTCTATTCCTGGAGTCTTCAGCTGAAATCGCTAACGCCAGGTAGGGGTGAGAATGCAGGAGGAGGGGGGGGGAGGCTGAGACACAAGGGGACACAGAGGCACGGGGGACACAGGCATAGGGGGACAGGACACAGAGGCACAGGGGAACACAGACAAGGGCAGAGGAGAGGCACAGGGGATAGGGGAGGCATAAGGGGACACAGACAGGGGAGAGGAAAGGCCCAGGGGGACATAGGGGGAGAGGAAAGGCACAGGGGGATAGGAGAGGCACAGGGGGACACAGACAGGGGGAGAGGAAGGCACAGGCGGACATAGAGGCACAGGGGGCACAGGGGGACCCCCCGGCTCCATCCTGCCCCATTCGCTCCATCCTGCCCCGCTCACCACCATCCTTCCCCCGCCGGCTCCATCCTGCCCCCGCCGGCTCCATCCTGCCACCGGCCCAATTCTGTCCCGCTCGCCACCATCCTGCTCCCCCGCCACCATCCTGCACCCCCGCCGGCTCCATCCTGCCCCTGCCGGCTCTATCCTGCCCCACTCGCTCCATCCTGCCCCACCGGCTCCATCCTGCCCCCCTGCCTCCATCCTGTTACCCCCGCCACCATCCTGCCCCTCGCCGACTCCATCCTGCCCAGCTTGCTTCATCCTGCTCCGCCGGCTCCAGGATGCCCCCCGCCACCATCCTGCCTCACCGGCTCAATCCTGCCCCCCGCCACCATCCTGCCCCCACCACCATCCTGCCCCCCGCCTCCATCCTGCTCCCCTGGCTCCATCCTGCCCCGCTCGCCACCATCGTGCCCGCTCGCTCCATCCTGCCCTGCCGCTCCACCCTGCCCCCCGCCACCATCCTGCCCCGCTCGCTCCATCCTGCCCCGCTTGCACCATCCTGCCCCCCCCAGCCACCATCCTGCCCCCTCTCCCTACACCATCCTGCTCCTCTGGCTCCATTTTGCTCCTCCGGCTCCACCCTGCTCCTCCGGCTCCATCCTACTCCTCCGGCTCCATCCTGCCCAGCTCCCTCCATCCCGCTCCCTCCATCTTGCCCCGCTCCCTCCATCTTGCCCCGCTCCCTCCATCCTGCCCCGCTCGCTCCATCCTGCCCCACTCGCTCCATCCTGCACCGCTCGCTCCATCCTGCACTGCTCGCTCCATCCTGCCCACCGCCTCCATCCTGCCCCCCCTGCCTCCATCCTGCCCCCCGCTGTTCTTGCTCCCCCACCTCCATCCTGCTCCCCTCCTCCATCCTGCCCCCCTCCTCCATCCTGCCCCCCCCTCTCCTCCATCCTGCCCCCCCTCTCCTCCATCCTGCCCCCCCTCCACCTCCATCCTGCCCCCCCTCCACCTCCATCCTGCCCCGCCCCCGGCTCCATCCTGCCCCGCTCGCTCCATCCCGCCCCACCGACACAATCCTGCACCCCCTTCCCCCCGTCACCATCCTGCCCCCCTGCTCCATCCTGTCCCCCCCCCGCAGTTAGCGGTCATGTGACCGATCAGCTGATGTGTAGGAGCGAGGGGCCGCGGGGTGCGGAGTATCGCCATATACCATAGTGCTGCTATACATGTACTGTAATGTACCGCTATATACCATAGCACTGCTATACATGTACTGTATGTACCACCATATACTATAGTGCTGCTATACATGTACTGTAATGTACCGCAATATACCATAGCGCTGCTATACATATACTGTAATGTACCGCCATATACTATAGTGCTGCAATACATGTACTGTAATGTACCGCCATATACCATAGCGCTGCTATACATGTACTGTAATGTACCACCATATACTATAGTGCTGCTATACATGTGCTGTAATGTACTACCATATACCATAGCGCTGCTATCTATTATATAATTGCGAATGGGTTTTTGCCCCTTCTGAGTCCGCTCGCGCTGCGAGTCAGCGTGGTCATGTGGATACGCCCGAAGCATTGGCCGCGCAGCGGCCATTGCGAGCAGTTCTAAGGCGACTCGCTATGCCCGCGCGCCTTAGCAGCGCGAAGCATTGGCCGCGAAGCAGCCATTGCGAGTCAGAGACTCGCTCTTCTAGAATCCCGATGCATGTGCATCGGGCACCAGCTAGTATATATATAAAACTATATATATATATATATATATATATATATATATATATATATAGTTCACTCACGTTGACTGAACAAGTTCTGTCAGTCACAGTATGTCAGTACATACATATTCTAGAATACCCGATGCGTTAGAATCGGGCCACCATCTAGTTTATGGAATAAAGTTTAAAAAAGCAAGAAATTTACATGGCAACATAGAACCTAACCAGGGGCGTAATTACAATAGATGCAGAGGTTGCAATTGCACCCGGGCCCTGGAGCCTAGGGGCCCCAAAAGTCCCTTTGGCCTATAGAAAAAGACTAATGTTATTAAAGATTTGTAATAATTGGGGGCCGTGTTGGACCTTTCACATCGGGGTCCATAAGCTTCAAGTTACGCCACTGAACCCAACAACTTACTCTATACACTAAATAAATAAGGCAATCGGACGTCTATGGAACAAAATGGCCATGGAGCTTTATTAAGGCTTACTTTATTTTCCATTAAAATTTAAATACCAAATATTAAAACTTCTTTATTAAATAATTAATAAATACCAATCATTCTCTTATAACAAGTTAACCTTAATTCTCTCATGACAAGAGCAATCTTGCCAACGCTAATAAAGCTTCATGACAGGAAAAGGATAGAAGAGAAGAAGGAACAGGAATAAAAATAGGGAGAGCGGGCGGGCGGGCATCTACTTCTCCTGACTGAGCAGGCAAGACCAGTCATTATATATGTGGCACCCCTGCGACCAGGGCGGCCACAGGGTGAACTGCAGCCAGGTAAGGTAGAGACGGTTGACTGAAAAAACACCCACACATATACACACACTGACCCTACGCCTAGGACTCTAGGTTAGGCAAGGAGTAGCAGGGGTTAAGAGTAGTGTGCGTGGAGCGTAGAGCAGCACTGAACAATTGGGTGGAGGAACCGGAATAAAACACGGGAACACCAAGTTGATGGCAGGAGATTCCCAGGAAGAAAGGTTCCCTGGAGGATGCAGAATCCTAGATGCAGTATTTCTAGGAGAGAAAGCTCGCTCCATAGCCGGAGGCGAGGGAGACTACAGCCGCAAGCAGATACACCCCACAGCTAAGAGGAAAGGTGGGAGGACAAGGGCCCGGCAGCCGCAGACACCTTAGCTGCCCGGAGGAACCTTGAAGCTGAGAAGCGAGGACGAGGGAGCCTGGTGATCCCACAGCCATACCTGGGACACTGGAGGCTAGGCTGCTACAGCCAGAGAGCAAGCACTGTAGAAGTTACCAGGGAGAATCCAAGACCCTAATCACAGGTCATACCAGCATGGGGCAGGTGCTCTATGACCTGCAGCCTACCTACCACCACGGTCTAGGAACACAGCCATCATACTAGGGCTAGTGACCCTGACAGAGAGGGACGACTCACACAAGAGCCCGCGATGGCCAGACCAAACCCGTGAGTGAGGAGACAGAGGAAAGAGAAAGACAAGGGCCTGAAAGAACTTGAAGGAAAGCAACACAGAAGAGCTACCTGAGCTGCATAACCCAGTTACCCGGAGCAGTGCTAAAGTGTGTGAACTGTACTTGAAAGAATTGAGAGAAACTGTTGTGAACTGCTGCTAAAGAACTTTGAGTAAAGTACTCGGTAAGCTCACCATTGCTTGTTTCTAGCGTTGTCGCAGAGTCCCACCTGAAGAGTTGGAGACTACTTTCCACACACACTGGCAGGAAAAGCTGCAGCAGCAAAGTAAGTGTTTCGTACAGAGCACAATCCCTCACTATGTCTCTCCTCTACTACTACACCTGCCCTGGGGACCCTCAGCCCTACCCAAAGAGGGCTTACCATCCACACTGGCCCTCATCACCATCCCCAGCAGGAATACGGCAGCGGTGGTTCTACTGACCACATGGCGTCATGACAAATCCCCTGTAAATAACCCCTTTTTGGACTGATCCCAGGCCACGGGACCGGGTCACGACTACCGTGATTCCAGAGAGATGGCACCGGCCCGATTCCCGAGTACCCCATAGCCTGAGGGCGCATCATACATGCGTCTGTTCCCGCACATTTCTTGTTGTCCAATCAGAGGAAGTTGCTATGCCTCCGGCAGCAGGTAAACGTCTCCTCAGCCTGCTCCATAACCATGGTGACATTCTCCTCATCACCTCACACAACGAGCTGTTAATACTGTAAAAAGATACATGAAGGAATAAGTTAGACCACATATTAAAATACCCATAACCTATTCCCCACAAATGGGTTCATGTTGCTATGAAACTCCCAGACTAGGGGTCCGGTGATTTGTCATAAGTGCCTGTCTTATTGTGATGTTTATATTGTGGAAGCCACCGGGAAACACGAACACCACGACCTGAGGAGTGCCCACCAGAAACCTCATGGAGATTAAAATGGGCAACAAAGGCAAACTAAAGAGCAATGGGGTAGAGGGGTAACCTTAAAGTGGATGGAAGTAAAGAGAGAAAGATGACCCTCACAGTTCTGAGCTTTGCTTTAGTTTATTTCCATGTTCTGGTGCAGATACACATGGGTTAGGGAGGAGGAGTGGGAACACATGGACGACAGCAGCTGTTTCATGCTTGGTAGTGCTTCCACAGGTCCTGTCAGAAGATAAACTAAAGCAATGCTCAGAATGGTGAGTGCCATCTGTCCCTCTTTATCTCAATTAACTGTTTGCTGGACTGTGAGATTGAGCACCACCAGAACTGCTTTTAAGGGCAGTGTGGCGCCCCACGATGTAGGTGCCACAAAAGTGGTACTGCACCCATAAAAGCGGTGTAGTCACTCCACTACAAGTGGAACTATGGCCAGTAGGTGGAACCCTGGAACTCACACCCCACACTAGTCAGCAGGTGGGAGGGACCCCGGGAGGGTATATAGTGCCCTCCAGGGGGAACTAGAGTCAGTCGGTAGGAGCGGAGTCTAGAGGACTCAGGAGCCAGGCAGCCGGCCTGGAGGGAGAAAGGAGGGTCTCCTCAGCTGAGGGGCCCAGGAAAGGAGAGAAAGAAGAGATCCCAGAAGGAAGGAAAGACAAAGGAAGTAACTCAGAATAAGAGTTCACTCTAGTGGGGAATAGAGTAACCAAGAGTTTGCCCCAGGAAAGGAATCGGGTACCGGAGCCCGCACCTGTGAGCTCTATAAGGCTCAAAGACAACCCGAAGAACAGGGGTATCTTCATGTATGCCTCTGACTCTCAAAGATCCCAAATAGAACGGGAGCCAGGAGTAGGAGGAAGCTGCAAGGAGCCCAAAAGAAGGTTCACCCGACTAGTAGAAGGGAGAGGAGAATAAGGAACAGCAGGAGGTCAGATTAATCTTTATGAGATCAGACTTCACCGCCATTGTGAGGCAGGGGACGGAAGGAACAGGAACGGCACACAGTGAGGGATCCATCTATCAACCAAAAATTCCACTTGCAGCACCCGTAGCATTTGTTGTTATAATATCTACTGCACTGAAAGACTGTAATGATGATTGAAAGTTTTCCAGTAAAATAGCCGGTGAAGTGAGTTGTCGACTCTGCTGCATCCTTTCTTGCATAAACTGTTTGCTCACAGAAATGCTGCCCCAGCGGTCCAGTTCTGCCTGCGGGGGACTACACCATCCAAGCCGCAATACCATCGACTACCGGAGGACTGTAGCGGCGCTGGTGAGCATCACCAGGTACTGCAGGTGGCGTCACGAACTTGTATATACTTTATTTTCAACCCATTTTCATTGACAACCAGGGCCACGGCCTCGGGCAGCACCCGTGACATCCCAGACAGACCAAGCCTGAGAGCGGAGTACCCGGCCCTGGGGTGCGTCAGTAGGAACACATTAGCGTTTAAAAAATAGGTCAGTTTCTCATTCAGAAGAGTTGGACAAGTGACATCCATTTTTTGAGCCATTTTTCATGCAACTGCTATACGAGTATGATTTTTTCTCAGATAACATCCCAGTGCTATCCATGTGACATCCGTGTGCTGTCCGTGGGCAGTGCGTTTTTTTTCTCAACAGCTATTTACTGTATAATCATTTGCAGGAACATTTTACAGTGTTCTGAGCTACAGAATGATAATGTATAAGTTAAAAAAAACAGATGCCTCTCGGATGGTGTGTGTGCTGTCCATGTGCTGTCCGTGATTTTGTCGGACCCATTGAGTTGCATTGGAGAGTGTCGTACGAGAATCGCATACTGTCACAGCATGCTGCAACTTTTTTCTGATACAGATTCTAGATGAGAAAAAAGCGGACACACGTTAATCTGTTCTGACTCATTCAGTAACATTGGTCCAATGTGCAGTGCGAGATTTTCTTGCATTGCACTCGTCCGATTTTCACGCCAGTGTGTCCGTACCCTAACTGTGCTTCTCCTGGAGAGTGTAAGTGCAACACTGCAACAGCAAATGAGTACCTATGATAAGCGGTGCCCAGATTTTCCTCTCCTTGTTTATAACCTTAAAGTGGACCCTTCACTTCACTATTAAATATTACTCTAACCAGTGGAGAAGATTGTACATGTGATAAAGCTCCGATGCTACATTTCAATGTAACAGTGTCATTGCCTTAGATTGTTGAAATATAAAACAATCTATCTCCAATGATGATACCTACTTGTCTTATTTCAAATAAAATAAGACAAGTAGGTATCATCATTGGAGATAGATTATTAATAAGAAAATATTTGAGTAGGTGGTGGTGAGTGCTGGAGCCCGTAAAATACATTAAATAAGTCAGAACACCATAATATTAGAGATAGATTACACAGGCAATCTCTAGGGCACTACAGCAGCATAACACAGGGATCAATAGATAAGTGCAAATTGACCCATCCACAGCTAGCTCCGGTGCATATATATATATATATATATATATATATATATATATATATATATATATATAAAACAAATGTAAAAACAGACAAAAAGATGTTATACTGAACACAGATGAAAAACTAGATGAAAAATGAACAATTTTGTATACGCGCATCTAAATCCGGTTTTACACACCATTTATTACTTACTAGATGGTGGCCCAATTCTAACGCATCGGGTATTCTAGAATATGTATGTAAATAAACCAAAAGAACAGGAGTTCTATTGCCCATGTAGCTTACACGTATTTACTGTCCACACTAGTGTATATTGCAAATATAAGAATTTTATTAAATGCAGAGGATACAGTAAATAGGCGTGTCATAAATAAAGTTTGACAAGAATTTAAGGTGAAGGAGGGAGACAAATGACAAATAGGCAGAAAAAGGACGACCAGTAAAATGTGGTCCAGAGGGGCGGTTTAAAGTGCAAGTGCTTAAGGTGCATAGACCGGGGTAATAAGGTGCAGTTCAACTCAATTGGGTCTGATCACAAACCCTAGTCTAAGTCTGTAGATAGAAAGCACATTGTCAATCGCTTACCCATGAACCTGGTAAAGGGGGTCCTCCTAATCTGCCTACTGGTCCAGTAGCCCCGACACGTATTTCGCGTCAGCTGCTTCGGGGGGCTAGTGGTTTATTTATAATGTCTTTTGAGTAGTCTGCCCTTAACATGGTCATACCTGGGTCCTCATTTGTTCTCATATAGAATATGTATGTAGTTCACATACTGTGACTGACAGAACTTGTTCAGTCAACGTGAGTGAACTACATATATATAGCAGCATTATGGTATATGGCGGTACATTACAGTACATGTATAGCAGAACTATAGTATATGGCGGTACATTACAGTACATGTATAGCAGAACTATAGTATATGCCGGTACATAACAGCACATGTATAGCAGAACTATAGTATATGGCGGTACATTACAGCACATATATAGCAGCACTATAGTATATGGCGGTACATTACAGTACATGTATAGCAGCACTATAGTATATGGCGGTACATTACAGCACATGTATAGCAGCACTATAGTATATGGTGGTACATTACAGTACATGTATAGCAGCACTATAGCGTATGGCGGTACTTTACAGCATATGTATAGCAGCACTATAGTATATGGCGGTACATTACAGTACATGTATAGCAGTGCAATGGTATATGGCAGTACATTACAGTACATGTATAGCAGCGCTATGGTATATGGCGGTACATTACAGTACATGTATAGCAGCACTATGGTATATGGTGGTACATTACAGCACAATTATAGCAGCACTATAGTATATGGCGGTACATTACAGTACATGTATAGCAGCGCTATAGTATATGGCGGTACATTACAGTACACGTATAGCAGCACTATAGTATATGGCGGTACATTACAGTACATGTATAGCAGCACTATAGTATATGGCGGTACATTACAGTACATGTATAGCAACGCTATAGTATATGGCGGTACATTACAGTACATGTATATCAGCGCTATGGTATATGGCAATACATTACAGCACATGTATAGCAGCACTATAGTATATGGAGGTACATTACAGTACATGTATAGCAGCACTATAGTATATGGCGGTACATTACAGCACATGTATAGCAGCGCTATGGTATATGGCGGTACATTACAGTATATGTATAGCAGCACTATAGTATATGGCGGTACATTACAGTACATGTATAGCAGTGCAATGGTATATGGCAGTACATTACAGTACATGTGTAGCAGCGCTATGGTATATGGCGGTACATTACAGTACATGTATAGCAGCACTATGGTATATGGTGGTACATTACAGCACAATTATAGCAGCACTATAGTATATGGCGGTACATTACAGTACATGTATAGCAGCACTATAGTATATGGTGGTACATTACAGTACACGTATAGCAGCACTATAGTATATGGTGGTACATTACAGTACATGTATAGCAGCACTATAGTATATGGCGGTACATTACAGTACATGTATAGCAACGCTATAGTATATGGCGGTACATTACAGTACATGTATATCAGCGCTATGGTATATGGCAATACATTACAGCACATGTATAGCAGCACTATAGTATATGGAGGTACATTACAGTACATGTATAGCAGCACTATAGTATATGGCGGTACATTACAGCACATGTATAGCAGCACTATGGTATATGGCGGTACATTACAGTATATGTATAGCAGCACTATAGTATATGGCGGTACATTACAGTACATGTATAGCAGCGCTATGGTGCAGGATGGATGCGAGTGGGGCAGGATGGATGCGAGGGGGGCTGGATGGATGTGAGCAGGGCAGGATGGAGCGAGCGGAGCAGGATAGATGCGGGGGGGGGCAGGATGGATATCGGGGGCAGGATGGATGCGAGGGGGGCAGGATGGATGCGAGGGGGGCAGGATGGATGCGGGGGGGCAGGATGGAGCCTGGAGGGCATGGAGCCAGGGGGCAGGATGGAGGCCGGGTGGCATGGAGCCAGGGGGCAGGATGGAGCCAGGGGGACAGATGGTGGCGGGGGGGCAGGATGGGGCCGGCATGGGGCAGGATGGTGGCGGGGGGCAGGATGCAGTGAGCGGGGCAGGATGGATGCGGGGGGGGCAGGATGGCTGGATGGAGTGTGCGGTGCAGGATGGAGCAAGAGGGCCAGGATGGAGCAAGTGGGTCAGGACGGAGCGAGCGGGCAGGACGGAGCTAGCAGGGCAGGAAGGAGCTAGCAGGGCAGAAAGGAGCGAGTGGGGCAGGACAAAGCAAGCGGGGCAGGACGGAGCGAGAGGGTCAGGACGGAGCGAGCTGGGCAGGACGGAGCGAGCAGGGCAGGAAGGAGCGAGCGGGGCAGGATGGAGCGAGCAGGGCAGGAAGGAGCGAGTGGGGCAGGATGGAGCGAGCGGGGCAGGATGAAGCGAGCAGGGCAGGAAGGAGCTAGCGGGGCAGGAAGGAGCCGGGGGGGCAGGATGGAATGTGGGGGTGCAGGATGTAGCGTGCGGCGCAGGATGGAGCAAGCAGGGCAGGTAGGAGCGAGTAAGGCAGGAAGGAGCGAGCGGGGCAGGAAGGAGCAAACGGGCCAGAAAGGAGCGAGCAGGGCAAGACGGAGCGAGCGGGGCAGGACGGAGCGAGCGGGGCAAGAAGGAGCAAGCAAGGCAGGAAGGAGTGAGCGGGGCAGGAAGGAGCAAGCGAGGCAGGACGGAGCGAGCGGGGCAGGACGGAGCGAGCGGGGCAGGGAGAAGCGAGCAGGGCAGGGAGGAGCGAGTGGGGCAGGATGGAGCGAGCGGGGCATGATGGAGCCGGGGGGCAGGGTGGAGCCGGGAAGGGGGGCAGGATGGATGCGGTGGGGGCGCGGGATGGAGCCGGAGGGGGGGCAGGATGGAGCCGGGAAGGGGGGCAGGATGGAGCCGGGGGGGGGCAGGATGGAGCCGGGGGGGCAGGATGGAGCCAGGGCGGGGCAGGATGGAGCCGAGAAGGGGGGCAGGACGAAGCCGGGAAGGGGGGCAGGATGGAGCCTGGGAGGGCCGGATGGAGCCAGGGGGGTGCAGGATGGAGGCGGGAAGAGGGGCAGGATGGAGCCGGGAAGGGGGAAGGAAGGAGCGAGCGGGGCAGGACGGAGCAAGCGGGGCAGGAAGGAGCGAGCGGGGCAGGACGGAGCGAGCGGGGCAGGACGGAGCGAGCAGGGCAGGACGGAGCGAGCGGAGCAGGATGGAGATGGGAAGGGGGGCAGGATGGATGCGGGGGGGACGGGATGGAGCCGGGGGGGGGCAGGATAGAGCCAGGAAGGGGGGCAGGATGGAGCCGGGAAGGGGGGCAGGAAGGAGCGAGCAGGGCAGGACAGAGCGAGCGAGGCAGGACAGAACGAGCAGGGCAGGAAGGAGCGAGCGGGGCAGGAAGGAGCGAGTGGGGCAGGATGGAGCCGGGGGGCAGGATGGAGACGAGAAGGGGGGCAGGATGGATGTGGGGGGGGATGGAGCCGGGGGGAAGAATGGAGCCGGGAAGGGGGGCAAGATGGAGCCGGGGGGGGGCAGGATGGAGCCGGGAAGGGGGTCAAAATGGAGCCGGGAAGGGGGACAGGATGGAGACGGGAAGGGGGGCAGAATGGAGCCGGGAAGGGGGACAGAATGGAGCCAGGGGGGGGGGCAGGATGGCTGCTGGGGTGGGCAGGATGGCTGCGGAGGTGGGCAGGATGGCTGCGGGGGGGGGCAGGATCCCCCTCGCCCCCCTCTGTTCTCACCTGCAGCGTCGCACTGTGTACAGCGACATGTGACACGGCAGGCTGTGTGATGTCACATCAGCCCGCCCTGTCACATGACAGCTGTACAGGGAGAAGACGGGTGAGAACAGCGGGAGGCAAGGAGGGAGGCAGGAAGGCGAGGAGGTGAGGAGGGAGGCAGTGGGTCCCGGCACCGGGGGTCGCCGCGGCCGTACATGCACCCTGGCGATAGCGACGCTGTGCGTCGCTGTCGCCAGGTTACAGCTACTGTGTAATCTTCTAATTTTGAATGCGCGCGGCTTTTTGCATACACGGCGCTCATTGGTTGCCGCTGCTAGCGGCAGCCAATGAGCGCTGGCGCGCGATTTCGGCATCAGACAGACACGATTAGGAGATTATATAGTAGATACATGAAAAACGGTTTAAATTGTATCAGTTTTGGATTACATTTTGATGAGTGTTTGATCAGTGTTACATCAATTTTTTAGTATGTAGAAAAAAAAAATTAATAAATTATAGATGTGGCCCCATTGAAGTGCTTGTCAGGCAGGAAATGGCAAGCCCTTGTCCATCATTCCCACTTCCCCTCCTTGCAAGTGCTGGAACATGCACTGAAAATTAAAGTGACTCAAGCATCAATCCGGAGAGTGCCACTTTGTTCTTTCTAAGGATATATTTGATGTTCTCTTTCATGGATGCGTGCAACTCCGGAGCTGTAGCGGTCCTGACTTGACAGCGTGCGGCTGATGATACACTATTGTATAGAGTGGCGGTGTTTGAAAGTTGTGGTGCCCAGCTTATCCTCAATTGCCGGTAAGTGATGGATCTTTTAAAGTCTCGCAGCAATCAAGCATAAAAAATGGAGAGCAGTAGGAAGCCATCTGTGTTCAGTATTTGAGGAGTTTTTTTACCTCAGGATTTGTAGCTAAAACCAGAAGAGGAACAATGAGAGGAAAAGTATAATAGAAACACATCACCACTTCTGTATTTATCACCACTCCTGGTTTTGGCTACAAATACTGAGGAAAAAACTCACCCAATACTCAGCAAGTGCATGAGGCGTAAGTTTGTCTTGGGACTAGAGTCACGTGCACATGTTCAGTATATGGGAAGTTTTTTACCTCAGTACTTGTAGCAAAAACCACCAGGAGTGGATCAGAGGAAAAGTATAATAGAAACACATCACCATTAGGGATGGGCGAATTCCTCGCTACTATTCGGGACTCGCCCGAATAGTAGCGGACTCGGGGGACTCGCTACTCGCCGAGTTTCCTTAGGAATTACTCGGGGGTAGCGAGTCCCTGTACTTTTGCAGTGTATCTATACAGATACACTACAAAAGTACCCTAAAAGTTAATCTAAGGGGTTAAAAACAATAAACATTACTCACCTCCTGTACTCCTGTACCGGGACTGGGACCGAAGACCTCCGGCTGTTACAGGACCTCCGAGACCACCCGGAGAAGATGGGGAAAAGGACCTTGCAGTTCAGCCAATCAGCATTCGGCTAGCGGTCACATGGGTTTGTCATGTGACCGCAGTGCAGCCGCGTCACAACCCATGTGACCGCTAGCCGAATGCTGATTGGCTGAACTGCAAGGTCCTTTTCCCCATCTTCTCCCGGTGGTCTCGGAGGTCCTGTAACAGCCAGAGGTCTTCGGTACCGGTCCCGGTACAGGAGTACAGGAGGTGAGTATTAATGTTTATTGTTTTTAACCCCTTAGATTAACTTTTAGGGTACTTTTGTAGTGTATCTGTATAGATACACTGCAAAAGTACAGGTTACTACTCGGACTCGCTGGACTCGCAACGAGTACCGAGTCTCGGACCCGGACTCGTTAGAGTCCAGCGAGTCCGAGTATTCCAGGATTCGCCCATCCCTAATCACCATGACTAGCCCCTCCAAGGCCTTAGGATACTCGGAACTGGGCTTTCTTGAGGCTTCATCACGTAAATTACAGGGACCGAGACCCAGCTCCGTGACCCTGGTGGTGTCATTAAGTTCGGTGTGGGTGGCTCTCCCTCTTAGGGATAGGGATCTGGCGTGGAGGGTTTATTCTGGGCAGGGATAACTGGACCTGGGTATGCTTGTTAATCTATACATGACGCCACCCGCAGGTTGCAGCTATAGATGGCCGCCACTGCTTGACTTCCTAGGGGGCCGATGGTTGGGAGGCACCAATGTTCTTAAGCCCTCTTAAGACTGACCCCTAAGGTGGCCAAAGATACCTGAGTTGGTAGTAATGTTTCTGGTGCTTTAAATGCGTTAAGAAAGTTCACAGACACAGTTGGCTGCAGTCTTCAGGTCTTTTACTCACAATCTTTGTGCAGTAGCCCACTGAGCACTGGATTCTCTGAGGCAGGGATCCAGCTACTCCTGGGTAGTAGGATGATACATAACCGGCACCCCTTCTCTGACCTTTCCAGGTCATCTCACACAGCACTTGCCTTTTCCATCCTGCCTTGCACCTCGCCACACAGAGCTCTGAGCCAGTGACTGTGGGCTTTTCTTAGAGGTTCCCCTGCAGTGTCTCCCCTTAGCCCTATGGTTGCCACCTTTTCAGCAGATGTGCGCGGTTGTCGGCTAAGTCACCATGAAAGTGCCAAAGCCTCCAGGCTGCTAGCTGAGCCTGGTCTTCTCCACTATTATTTTGGGTTCCCTCCACTTGTCTGCGCCTGACAATGGATACGAGCCCCACGGGTGGATTGCTCACTTCCTGTGCCTCTGGGACCCCTCTTCCTCCTGGAGCCCCTTGGGTGATGTTCTGCTCTAGTGTTCAGCCATAGAACGAACTCCCACTTGCTCCAGTCCTCAGGACACTTCTCAGTGTACTTTCTCAAGCTTCCCTCCAACTCGACCTTGGTGTTCAATGGTCTCTCCTCTGCTGTTCTACCACCTCTCCTCAGCTGTCACTCTCTTTCTCTGTTCAGCTGTCTCTTCTCCTACGTTCTAGATGTTTCTCTTTTAATACCTCTTGTCACGTGACCCATGTCATCTATGTGTGTTCCTCCTGACCTCACTCCTTCCCAAGTGCTTCCTCTAACTACTTCCTTCACCACCTAACCCCACTAAATCATTCCTAGTGTGATCTGTGTGTCCCAGCATCGATCTATACACCCCTTACCAGTGAGTGGGATACTACACCCTAACAGGGGTGCAGTACCTCTGTGGCGACGGGATCCGCAGGGGTGCCACAACCACTTCTGTATTTATCACCCACTCCTGGTTTTGGCTACAAATACTGAGGTAAAAAACTCACCGAATACTTAGCATGTGCATGATGCTTAAGTTTGTCTTATGACCAAAACCACGTGCACACATTGAGTATTTGGTGAGATTTTTACCTCAGTATTTGTAGCCAAAATGGAACAATCTGAGGAAAAGTATAACAGAAACACGTCACCACTTCTGTATTTATCACCCACTCCTGGTTTTTCCTACTGAGGTAAAAAGCTCACCAAATACTCAATGTGCACATGGCTCAAGTTAAACATTGGCAACTCTCCTTTACATCTTGCGGATATTTGGTGTACAAAAATACAAACATTGTCAATAGCCCCATAGACTCTAGGGGTATGTGCAGGTGCAGGTGTCATGAACACAATGTCTCCGGACCTGAGGGAAGCCGCGGGTGAACGCATGTGCCCTGTGCACACAATCTGCAAAATCGGTGCAGGACGGCTTTTATTCGTATTCACCCACTGAGATCGCATCTGATTCTGCAACAAAAATTAACATGCTGCAGAGATACAGAAATCCAACCAACCTCAGATACCGCTGCAGAGGGGAGAAGCACAGTGGGCCTGTATTGTTGAACGCAGCATTTTGGACGCAGTGAAAATACGCTGCGTTCAATGCGCTGTTAATACTAATCGTGTGCACGCAGCCTAATACGCGCATGCGCTATGTGTGGAAAATAAGGACAGAAAAAGTACAAGAAAAGTGGACATGTGAATAAAGCCTAAGAATCAATCTATTGCAATTACTAATGTAGAAAGCTGCATTTGGTCTTGTATCATTTTTTAATCATTGATGTCAAAATCACTTATGTCGAAAGCAGACATATGGATGCCATATGGGTGACAACAAGGGTGAAAAATCACCCAAAACAGTAAAGATTTTTGATACAACCGTTTACTGAGCTGACATAATCACAGATGACATCATCCGGCTTCTATCCTGCCCCATAGTATATTATGGAGCCAAAATCCGGTCCGGGGCTGTCCGGTTTACACGGACAGCCTCGGATCGGATGAGACCCGCTATGTGAAGCCGGCCTAATTGCATTACCTACACAGAAAAGGCTCAGAAGGGTACATCAGATTCATTTACTAGCCAAGGAATCACATTTCAAATAGATCAAATGGCCATTTAAAAGTATCAATTTTCATCTGATTGGAAAGAAATTGGTTAGACATTTGCAGGATAAATGGCCGTTTATTTAAAGGGGTTGTTCACAATTCAGAGAGCCCTTTCTTTATTACTATATTTACTATATTCTGCCATATAAAATTACATGGGGGAATATAGTAATTGAAAAGGGATTGTCCCATTGGTGGACAACCCCTTTAACTCATTCTGCAACTGGCAAGACAGTGGAACACAGAGGCTATAGATAGCAAACAGTGCAAAATTTTTCATAAAACGTAATAGCAGTTTTTTTTTTTTGCCCAAATTCCATGTATTTAGGTAAAAAAAAACCTCAAAGGTGCATATTTCCTTTAGGGGGTTAAATGCTGTAATAAATGTTATAACCATATAGATTAGGTGATGCCAGTAGTACCAGTCTTAGGGCCCAGGTCATTTGCAGTTCTCTTCTAGTTACATTTTTGTGTGTTGTCTCCATTAAACCGTCTGCAGTCTATAATGCTTCTGGCTCTTTGTCTATCGGATCGTTACATGCGTGATCCATGTCTTTTGCAAGTGACAAAACCAACTTTTTCTAGGCCTGTTATGTAGTAAAACAAATTATTTTGTTAAAAATAAGATATCATCTATGGTAATGTTCACCCCGGGCAGAGGAACGCTGCACCAACCTCCCTCCATTTACAATGAATGCCGCTTTGCTCGCGGCTGTGATGATGTCGGATGTGTCCACAATTGGATTAAGTTGCTGTGAGTGAGATAAAATGAAATAAGATGGTAACTTTTATGGTTTTGATGTGTGGGCAAATGATCATGGTCGCCTCTCATCTACTGAGCAGAGAAGCCGGAGGGTCCTGAGGGGCTCTTGCCACACAATGATGGCCACGTGCTGAGTAGACACGGGTCCGGGATCAAGAGAGACACATGTATTATATTTTGTATTATATTGTTTTTTGTATTGTATTGTATAGCATTTTTTGAGAACTGTTTCTTATGATTGTTTAAATATATACCTCTGAATTGTGAAGCGCTGCGGAATATGTTGGCTCTATATAAATAAAGATTATTATCATGTAGGGAAAGCCAATGACCACTACTGCGACTTGGCACCACATTCACCCCCAGCCCTTAGGTGCAGATCAGAGATATCCAAGGTAGCTTCCAGCATATATCTGCTCTGTGCAAGGTCATGAAACGCGTTACATCAATACAAATGCACTGTGAGGATCATTCTTATCTCATTCTAGAATTGCTCCGCTCAAGCCTCGTGTGTAGTGCGGCAGCGCCCATCTACGACTCGGAGAAACTATATGTTCTGGTGACTTCACATTGTGTTTCTCCGAGGTTTAGGATGTTATTTAGCAGCTGTCATGAGACGAGGGTCTGAACTGACGCTCTGCTCACGTTCCAGGTCAGCTTTCATGTTTCCGATCTTTTCCCTGATAAATAATACATTTAGCGGAGGAGACAGCTTGACCTTCAATGACCCACAATGTACATCCAGAGAGGATTATAGGTGGAGGGGTTGAAGGAATTATCTTTTGTATAGATTGCACTTAAAGGTTATAACGTGGGGGAAGGGGGAAGACCTGATCATCTCATCGACATAAGCCAATGTCACATATAGAGTACCGACTAAGATATTAACTCCTAGCTTGCTGGCAGAGCACCACGCTAAAAATTTATAGTCAATTCAATTTGTTGATGTTTTAGTATTTTTATTTTATTATTACCGGTATTCTTTATTATACTTTATTGGATTTTTTCTATTATTTTTTGTTGGATTTTAACATAATTTTTTTTTAAATGTATTATTGTTATTTATTATTATTAGTGATGGACAAACCCAGGGGTGGACATATCCTTGTTGCAACCTGTGCAGAATCGCCGAGGACTCACATTTGTTAATATTCAATAAAGACCTAAAGGTAATACTGATCAGTGCAGTGTCCTTGTGTAGCGCTCATATTCTAAATACCACCATTTCTGTATTGTTTCTTATTCTATCCTCCCTGTTGGGAGTGTGGTGGAAGAGAGCAGCTCTGCACACAAGGACCTGGTGGTATAATAGACATGTGATTGATCATGGGACCCGGAGAAGCGGTTTGGAGCTGGACAATCATTTTGGAACCAGTAACCGGCGAGCAAAGGTCCCGGATCCCTTCCTCACCACTGAGCCTACAATCTGGTTGTGCAGAGATGGCACAACCAGAAATGGTGAGTGAGGAATCAATATAACGGAGAATTTAATCTGCCTTTAGCAAACAGTGTGGCGCAACCGAAAAATTTTTTTTTTACATTCTTTATTCATGGCTGTGTTTTTAGGCAAGACTGTGAGTGAGCCGATTCCCTTGGCTGAGAAGCAACCCCACACGTGAATGGTTTCAGGATGCTTTACAGTTGGCATGAGACACTGGTGGTAGCGCTCACCTCTTCTTCTCCGAATAAGCTATTTTCCAGATGTCCCAAACAATCGAAAAGGGGATTCATCAGAGAAAATGACTTTACCCCAGTCCTCAGCAGTCCACTCCCTCTACCTTTTGCAGAATATCAGTCGGTCCCTGATGTTTTTTCTGGAGAGAAGTGGCTTTTTTGCTGCCCTCCTTGAAACCAGGCCTTGCTCAAAGAGTCTCCGCCTCGCAGTGCGTGCAGAAGCACTCACACCAGCCTGCTGCCATTCCTGAGCAAGCTCGGCACTGCTGGTAGTCCGATCCTGCAGCTGAAACAGTTTTAAGATACGGTCCTGGCGCTTGCTGGTCTTTCTTGGGTGCCCTGAAGCCTTTTTGACAACAATGGAAGCTCTCTCCTTGAAGTTCTTGATGATGCGATAGATTGTTGAGTGAGGTGCAATCTTTCTAGCTGCGATACTCTTCCCTGTTAGGCCATTTTTGTGCAGTGCAATGATGGCTGCACGTGTTTCTTTAGAGATAACTATGGTTAACTGAAGAGAAACAATGATACCAAGCACCAGCCTCCTTTTAAAGTGTCCAGTGGTGTCATTCTTACTTAATCATGACTGATTGATCGCCAGCCCTGTCCTCATCAACACCCACACCTGTGTTAATGGAACAATCACTAAAACGATGTTAGCTGCTCCTTTTAAGGCAGGATTGCAATGATGTTGAAATGTGTTTTGGGGGATAAAGTTCATTTTCTAGGCAAATATTGACTTTGCAAGTAATTGCTGTTAAGCTGATCACTCTTTACGACATTCTGGAGTATATGCAAATTGCCATTAGAAAAAATGAAGCAGTAGACTTTGTTAAAATTAATATTTGTATCATTCTCAAAACTTTTGGCCATGACTGTATACCAGGAAAGGGACATATATACCCAAGGAGAACTATATATACCAGGAAGAAGTCACAAGGAGAACCATACATACCAGGAAGGGGACACAAGTAGGACTATACACCAGGAAGAGGATACAAGGAGGACCATATATACCAGGAAGGGGACTCAAGAAGGACCATATATACCAGGAAGGGGACACAAGAAGGACTGTATATACCAGGAAGGGGACACAAGGAGGGCAATATATACCAGGAAAGGGACATATATACACAAGGATGACCATATATACCAGGAAGGGGACACAAGGAGGACCATATATATCCGGAAAGGAACACAAGAAGGACCATACATACCAGGAAGGGGACACAAGGAGGACCGTATATACCAGGAAGGGGATATATAACAGGAAGGGGACATATATACAAAAGGAGGACCATATATACCAGGAGGGAGACATCTATACACAAGGAGGACCAAATATACAAGGAAGGGGACATATATGCACAAGGAGGACAATATATACAAGGAGGACCATATATACGAGGAAGAAGAGATATACCGTATACCTGGAGAAGGATCACATACAGGGGTTAGACAAATAATGGAAACACCTAACGTTTTGGCATCATAATCTTCGAACATGTTAGTTATAAACATGCAAACCGTGACATATGTTAATTAGTGATGGGCGAGTCCTAAATTACTCGGAATCGCTTGACTCTAGCGAGTCCGAGCCCGGGACTCGCTACTCGTTGCGAGTCTAGCGAGTCCAATGTTAATGAATGGGGAAGCGTTTTAATCATTGATGTCAAAATCACTTATGTCGAAAGCAGACATATGCATGCCATATGGGTGACAACAAGGGTGAAAAATCACCCAAAACAGTAAAGATTTTTGATACACTTGTGTGAATTCAACCGTTTACTGAGCTGACATAATCACAGATGACATCATCCGGCTTCTATCCAGCCCCATAGTATATTATGGAGCCAAAATCCGGTCCGGGGCTGTCCGGTTTACACGGACAGCCTCGGAGCGGATGAGACCCGCTTTGTGAAGCCGGCCTAATTGCATTACCTACACAGAAAAGGCTCAGAAGGGTACATCAGATTCATTTACTAGCCAAGGAGTCACATTTCAAATAGATCAAATGGCCATTTAAAAGTACCAATTTTCATCTGATTGGAAAGAAATTGGTTAGACATTTGCAGGATAAATGGCCGTTTATTTAAAGGGGTTGTTCACACTTCAGAGAGCCCTTTCTTTATTACTATATTTACTATATTCTGCCACATATAAATTACATGGGGGGAATATAGTAATTGAAAAGGGATTGTCCCATTGGTGGACAACCCCTTTAGCTCATTCTACAACTGGCAAGACAGTGGAACACAGAGGCTATAGATAGCAAACAGTGCAAAATTTTTCATAAAACGTAATAGCACTTTTTTTTTTTTGCCCAACTTCCATGTATTTAGGTAAAAAAAAAACCTCAAAGGTGCATATTTCCTTTAGGGGGTTAAATGCTGTAATAAATGTTATAACCATATAGATTAGGTGATGCCAGTAGTACCAGTCTTAGGGCCCAGGTCATTTGCAGTTCTCTTCTAGTTACATTTTTGTGTGTTGTCTCCATTAAACCATCTGCAGTCTATAATGCTTCTGGCTCTTTGTCTATCGGATCGTTACATGCGTGATCCATGTCTTTTGCAAGTGACAAAACCAACTTTTTCTAGGCCTGTTATGTAGTAAAACAAATTATTTTGTTAAAAATAAGATATCATCTATGGTAATGTTCACCCCGGGCAGAGGAACGCTGCACCAACCTCCCTCCATTTACAATGAATGCCGCTTTGCTGGCGGCTGTGATGATGTCGGATGTGTCCACAATTGGATTAAGTTGCTGCGAGTGAGATAAAATGAAATAAGATGGTAACTTTTATGGTTTTGTCTTTGTAGGTTTTGATGTGTGGGCAAATGATCATGGTCGCCTCTCATCTACTGAGCAGAGAAGCCGGAAAGTCCTGAGGGGCTCTTGCCACACAATGATGGCCACGTGCTGAGTAGACAGGGTCCGGGATCAAGAGAGACACATGTATTATATTGTTTTTTGTATTGTATTGTATAGCATTTTTTGAGAACTGTTTCTTATGATTGTTTAAATATATACGTCTGAATTGTGAAGCGCTGCGGAATATGTTGGCTCTATATAAATAAAGATTATTATCATGTAGGGAAAGCCAATGAGAGGACCACTACTGCGACTTGGCACCACATTCACCCCCAGCCCTTAGGTGCAGATCAGAGATATCCAAGGTAGCTTCCAGCATATATCTGCTCTGTGCAAGGTCATGAAACGCGTTACATCAATACAAATGCACTGTGAGGATCATTCTTATCTCATTCTAGAATTGCTCCACTCAAGCCTCGTGTGTAGTGCGGCAGCGCCCATCTACGACTCGGAGAAACTATATGTTCTGGTGACTTCACATTGTGTTTCTCCGAGGTTTAGGATGTTATTTAGCAGCTGTCATGAGACGAGGGTCTGAACTGACGCTCTGCTCACGTTCCAGGTCAGCTTTCATGTTTCCGATCTTTTCCCTGATAAATAATACATTTAGCGGAGGAGACAGCTTGACCTTCAATGACCCACGATGTACATCCAGAGAGGATTATAGGTGGAGGGGTTGAAGGAATTATCTTTTGTATAGATTGCACTTAAAGGTTATAACGTGGGGGAAGGGGGAAGACCTGATCATCTCATCGACATAAGCCAATGTCACATATAGAGTACCGACTAAGATATTAACTCCTAGCTTGCTGGCAGAGCACCACGCTAAAAATTTATAGTCAATTCAATTTGTTGATGTTTTAGTATTTTTCTTTTATTATTACCGGTATTCTTTATTATACTTTATTGGATTTTTTCTATTATTTTTTGTTGGATTTTAACATAATTTTTTTTTAAATGTATTATTGTTATTTATTATTATTAGTGATGGACAAACCCAGGGGTGGACATATCCTTGTTGCAACCTGTGCAGAATCGCCGAGGACTCACATTTGTTAATATTCAATAAAGACCTAAAGGTAATACTGATCAGTGCAGTGTCCTTGTGTAGCGCTCATATTCTAAATACCACCATTTCTGTATTGTTTCTTATTCTATCCTCCCTGTTGGGAGTGTGGTGGAAGAGAGCAGCTCTGCACACAAGGACCTGGCTGGTATAATAGACACGTGATTGATCATGGGACCCGGAGAAGCGGTTTGGAGCTGGACAATCATTTTGGAACCAGTAACCGGCGAGCAAAGGTCCCGGATCCCTTCCTCACCACTGAGCCTACAATCTGGTTGTGCAGAGATGGCACAACCAGAAATGGTGAGTGAGGAATCAATATAACGGAGAATTTAATCTGCCTTTAGCAAACAGTGTGGCGCAACCGAAAAAATTTTTTTTTTACATTCTTTATTCATGGCTGTGTTTTTAGGCAAGACTGTGAGTGAGCCGATTCCCTTGGCTGAGAAGCAACCCCACACGTGAATGGTTTCAGGATGCTTTACAGTTGGCATGAGACAAGACTGGTGGTAGCGCTCACCTCTTCTTCTCCGAATAAGCTATTTTCCAGATGTCCCAAACAATCGAAAAGGGGATTCATCAGAGAAAATGACTTTACCCCAGTCCTCAGCAGTCCACTCCCTCTACCTTTTGCAGAATATCAGTCGGTCCCTGATGTTTTTTCTGGAGAGAAGTGGCTTTTTTGCTGCCCTCCTTGAAACCAGGCCTTGCTCAAAGAGTCTCCGCCTCGCAGTGCGTGCAGAAGCACTCACACCAGCCTGCTGCCATTCCTGAGCAAGCTCGGCACTGCTGGTAGTCCGATCCCGCAGCTGAAACAGTTTTAAGATACGGTCCTGGCGCTTGCTGGTCTTTCTTGGGTGCCCTGAAGCCTTTTTGACAACAATGGAAGCTCTCTCCTTGAAGTTCTTGATGATGCGATAGATTGTTGAGTGAGGTGCAATCTTTCTAGCTGCGATACTCTTCCCTGTTAGGCCATTTTTGTGCAGTGCAATGATGGCTGCACGTGTTTCTTTAGAGATAACTATGGTTAACTGAAGAGAAACAATGATACCAAGCACCAGCCTCCTTTTAAAGTGTCCAGTGGTGTCATTCTTACTTAATCATGACTGATTGATCGCCAGCCCTGTCCTCATCAACACCCACACCTGTGTTAATGGAACAATCACTAAAACGATGTTAGCTGCTCCTTTTAAGGCAGGATTGCAATGATGTTGAAATGTGTTTTGGGGGATAAAGTTCATTTTCTAGGCAAATATTGACTTTGCAAGTAATTGCTGTTAAGCTGATCACTCTTTACGACATTCTGGAGTATATGCAAATTGCCATTAGTAAAAATGAAGCAGTAGACTTTGTTAAAATTAATATTTGTATCATTCTCAAAACTTTTGGCCATGACTGTATACCAGGAAAGGGACATATATACCCAAGGAGAACTATATATACCAGGAAGAAGTCACAAGGAGAACCATACATACCAGGAAGGGGACACAAGTAGGACTATACACCAGGAAGAGGATACAAGGAGGACCATATATACCAGGAAGGGGACTCAAGAAGGACCATATATACCAGGAAGGGGACACAAGAAGGACTGTATATACCAGGAAGGGGACACAAGGAGGGCAATATATACCAGGAAAGGGACATATATACACAAGGATGACCATATATACCAGGAAGGGGACACAAGGAGGACCATATATATCCGGAAAGGAACACAAGAAGGACCATACATACCAGGAAGGGGACACAAGGAGGACCGTATATACCAGGAAGGGGATATATAACAGGAAGGGGACATATATACAAAAGGAGGACCATATATACCAGGAGGGAGACATCTATACACAAGGAGGACCAAATATACAAGGAAGGGGACATATATGCACAAGGAGGACAATATATACAAGGAGGACCATATATACGAGGAAGAAGAGATATACCGTATACCTGGAGAAGGATCACATACAGGGGTTAGACAAAATAATGGAAACACCTAACGTTTTGGCATCATAATCTTCGAACATGTTAGTTATAAACATGCAAACCGTGACATATGTTAATTAGTGATGGGCGAGTCCTAAATTACTCGGAATCGCTTGACTCTAGCGAGTCCGAGCCCGGGACTCGCTACTCGTTGCGAGTCTAGCGAGTCCAATGTTAATGAATGGGGAAGCGAGTAATAGCGAGTAATGTGCGATTTACAAATGCAGATGTGTCTCGGAAGCTTCAGGCTCTATCTGCTAGGACTCGTTACTCTGCGAGTTTCCCAGCGTTTACTCGCACAGTAACCAGCCCAATGCAAATCAATGGCAATCCTAGTTTTGTCAGAGACTCTGACAAAACTAGGATTGCCATTGTCTTGCATTGGACTCGCTACTGTGCCAGTGATAGCAGGGAAACTCGCAGAGTAAGAGCTGTCTGCTCTGTGCAGCTCCAGGGTCCTAGAGCCCGCCTGCTGCCTGATGTAGCAGAGCTGAGATTGTTCTCAGTTTGCTCATTCTCTGTGCATAGACATCTATATCTATGCACAGGGGATGTAGCAGAGAGGACATCGCGTTTTGGACTACGTCGGACGGAAGAGGACTTTTTTAATTAAAGATGGAGTCCCTAATGGCTTTTTTTTTTTATTTCTAATAAAAATTTTTCTCTGTGTTGTGTTTTTTTTAACCCTTTATTGGAGATTCTTAGTGGCTGGGTCAAACCTGGCCTGACATTAAGAATCTCGGGCTTAATACCAGCTTGTATAACAAAGCTGGTATTAACCCCTTTATTACCCAGCGTGCCACCGCCACCAGGGCCGCTGCAAGAGCGGGGTTCAGCGCCAGAGGATGGCGCTTCAATGAACGCGCCATCTTCTGGGGCGGCTGCGGGCTGCAATTTGCAGCGGGGGTTGCCCAGAAAGCTTGGGCCTCCCTGCGCTGCGGATTCCAGCCCGCAGCTGCTTAGCTGTACCTGGCTAGACATAGAAATTGCGCGGAGCCCCACGCATTTTTTTTTTTATTATTTCATGAAATAATAAAAAAAAAGGGCTCCCATATATTCTTGTGTCTGGCCAGGTACAAATAGGCACCTGGGGGCAGCCCGTCGCTGCCTGCTGGATCCGGCTGGTTCCAGAAATACGGCGAAGCCTACGTCATTTTTTTTCTGAAAAATCAATAAAACAATCCTAAAAAAGGGACTGCATCTTTATTAACCCCTAGCCCATGGTCCAGGGGTTAATAAAGATGCAGTCCCTTTTATTTACATTGTTTTATGGATTTGTCAGAAAAAAATTTGACGTGGGCTTCGCCGTATTTCTGGAACCAGCCGGATCCAGCAGGCAGCGACAGGCTGCCCCCAACCCCCAGGTGCCTATTTGTACCTGGCCAGATACAAGAATATAGGGGAGCCCTTTTTTTTTATTTCATGAAATAATAAAAAAAAAAATGCGTGGGGCTCCGCGCAATTCCTATGTATAGCCAGGTACAGCTAAGCAGCTGGGGGCTGGAATCCGCAGCGCAGGGAGGCCCAAGCTTTCAGGGCACCCCCCGCTGCAAATTGCAGCCCGCAGCCGCCCCAGAAGATGGCGCGTTCATTGAAGCGCCATCCTCTGGCGCTGAACCCCCGCTCTTCCAGCGGCCCTGGTGGCGGTGGCACGCTGGGTAATAAAGGGGTTAATACCACCTTTGTTATACAAGCTGGTATTAAGCCCGGGATTCTTAATGTCAGGCCAGGTTTGACCCGGCCACTAAGAATCTCCAATAAAGGGTTAAAAAAAACACAACACAGAAATTTTTTTTTTATTAGAAATAAAAAAAAAAAGCCATTAGGGACTCCATCTTTAATTAAAAAAATCCTCTTCCGTCCGACGTAGTCCAAAACGCGATGTCCTCTCTGCTACATCCCCTGTGCATAGATATAGATGTCTATGCACAGGGAATGAGCAGACTGAGAACAATCTCAGCTCTGCTACATCAGGCAGCAGGCGGGCTCTAGGACCCTGGAGCTGCACAGAGCAGACAGCTCTTACTCTGCGAGTTTCCCTGCTATCACTGGCACAGTAGCGAGTCCAATGCAAGACAATGGCAATCCTAGTTTTGTCAGAGTCTCTGACAAAACTACGATTGCCATTGATTTGCATTGGACTCGTTACTGTGGGAGTAAACGCTGGGAAACTCGCAGAGTACCGAGTCCTGCGAGTCCCTTACTACTCGCAGAGTAACGAGTCCTAGCGAGTAGATTCGCCCATCCCTAATGTTGATGTTTTGTAGTTGAATATTTGTATTGTGATATGTGTATGTAAATTAACTATTTGTTCTGCCGAATTGTAAGAACATTGATGAGAAACTGATACCAATGGCAGACCTTTCGGATTTTCAAAAAGACCAGATTGTTGGTGCTCGTATGGCAGGCGCAATTGTAACAGAAAGTGCCCGAATGCTTGGCGTGTCAAGAGGTACTGTCTCCAATGTATTGACTGCATTTGAAGGAGAAGGAAAAACGTCCGCAGCAAAGTACAGGTCCGGCCGAAAGTCGAAGGTGACAGAGAGACCGTCGGACTCTAAATAGAATTGTGAGAGAGGATCACAAGACCACAGCTCCGAAAATCACTGCTGACCTCAATGAACACCTACAGAACCCAGTTTCCACGAAAACTGTTCGTCGGGAGCTGCACAAATCTGGATTCCACGGAAGAGCTGCAATTAGAAAACCGCTGCTGTCAATGACAAATGTTTCCAAGCGTTTAGAGTGGTGTAGAAACCTTCAGAATTGGTCCCTCAAGCAGTGGAAACGTGATATTCTCAGACGAATCATCGTTTACCCCATTTTCCGACCTCCGGCCGAGTGTACGTATGGAGACAGCCGAAAGAAGCATTTCATCCAGACTGCCTTCTCCCAACCGTAAAACATGGCGGAGGTTCTGTGATGATCTGTGGTGCTATTTCGGGCCAATGATATCACCTTGTATGAATCCATACCTCGGAGAATTGAGGCTGTAATCGCTGCAAAAGGTGCACCTACACATATTAAACTAACTTTTGTTGATTTTTCCAGGTGTTTCCATTATTTTGTCCAACCCCTGTATATCAGCAGGAGGACCATGTATACCAGGAAGGGGAGATATATACCAGGAGGAGGATCATATATACCAGGAAAGGGATCACATATACCAGGAAATATACAAGGGCCCATACATCTGACCAACATGTGTGTGTGGGGGAGCCCAGGTCCAAATTTCGCACCAGGACCCATCAGACTCTAGGTATTCCACTGGTCATACTTAACGAGTACTGTGCGCTTGTACTTCTGGGTCCCACTCATTAACCTCCAGTGTATTCACTGGACTCTGCCTCCAACAGGCAATCACAGATGCCCACTCTATGTGACAGCAATTGTGATTGGCTGTTGCGCCCCCACCAATTGTGGCCTGCATCTGTGATTGGTTGCCATTGGCAACAAACCTGCCATCAAAGGGATGTAAAAGTAAAAAAAAAATTTGCACAGGGGGTCCCCTAAATGTTTGATTCTCAGCACAGATAAAGCATCCAGCTATGGGCTGCCACACCCAGCTGCCTGGTTTTTCCTTGGCTGGCAATCAAAAATACAAGGGAGCCCATTAACATTTTTAAAATTACATAAATAATTGGAAAACAAATGCATGGGCTTTGCCCTATTTTTGATTGCCAGCCAAGGTAAAACCAAACAGCTGGGGGCTGGTATTCTCAGCATGGTGAGGTCCATAGTTACTGGGCCCCCTATGCTACAGAATAGCAGCCTACAGCTGCCCCATAAATTGGTGCATTCATTGGAAGCGCGAATTCCTGGCGCTTTACCTAGGTCTTACTGATGCTATGGTGCGATGTCATTGGGGTAAAGAAGGGGTTAATAACAGCTGAATATTGACAGCTGTCATTTAGTCCTAGATTGGTAATGTCAGGCATCTATGACACCTGCACATTACTAATCCAGTGAGTAAATAGTTTTACAAAAACAAAACTGAGAAAAATCCTTTATTTTAAATTAAACAGACAGAAAACAATGTTTCACCACTTTATTAACGCCAAACATGCCCTCTGACAATAATCCACAGCACAATGCCCCGCGAGGCATCTGAGCTCTGCTACATTGCGGTGAGTAGAGGGAAATGTTACAGCATCGGCTCACCGCAATAGCACAGTCACACTGATAGCTTTTATTAGGACAGAGACACGCTGAGCCAGATGCATGCAAGACACTCGTATGAGTCTTGCATGTCTCACCCGCCACAGCCGTCGGTTCTCTGGACAGAAGTGTGCAGCTGCACACAAACACATGCACTTGACACACTCCTGTCCAGAGAGCCGTCGGCAATGGCGGGTGAAGCATGTGAGACTCGTGCGAGTACCTCAAATATGTCTTGCTCAGTGTGTCTCTGGCCTTATAGTTTTAAACAGCAGTGATTGGAGGCGGAACTCGTGTGAGGTCTCAATGTCACGTGAACCCCAAACTGCAATTACAATTACCTACAGCCCTGAAACTGCGCCAGCACAAAAGGGGGAACAAGTGGAATCAGAAGAGGTTGTCCTAGTAGTGGGCAACCCCTTTAATATTCTTTGTTATAATTATTTATTTTAGATTTTGTTTTTAGGTCATCATTTTTTTCCTTGATGTAGAAATCGTTTAGCTGTTCATCAGCTGCAAAGAAACGAAAAAGACTGTTCCATCTATTGAAACATGTTCTTATTAATGTAGCAAAATTCCAATAATCCAGCATCTGCTGGACTATCAAAGTACCGTAACTTCAAAAGCATTGGAATAAGGATTACTGGACCCTCATATGATAGATTAGTCGGATTTTGATTATCTCAGTTGTGTGCAAGTTTTGTCCATTGCGGTTGAACAATTTTTACTTTCTCAGAATTTTCTTTCAATGGAAAGGAGAAAGTATACAACTGAAAATGTACGAAAGAGGGCAACGTGTCTCCATCTGCATCACTATAGTCATTGGCCTTGTCAGTGTATCCGCCTGAATTCTGTTTTGCGGGGGTTCAGACATAAACCTCGACGGAGATATGTGAACATAGCCTTACGTTTCCTTTAACACAAACTCTGAACATAAAATCTGCTACTTGCTTAGATTTATCACCGCACTATCGCCACTGAGTCAGGTAAGCGCAGAGCGGTAGCAGTGACTTTGCACATAAGTGCCAATTTACGTCTTGTCTAATTTCTAATACAGAATGTGCTACACATCGCCCCAGACAGCAATTTCTACAAGGGAATAACGAGGAGAAAATGGTAAAAAATAAGAAAGGAAACGTTACCGCCTTTGAGGCAGCGCACAGCTTAACATTCTCTGCAAACAACTCTTCTCTTATAAACTCTCCGGTACATTTATATGCAAAGCAAAAAATATAGCGTCCCTACCATTTATTCCTGGAACTGTATTGTGAGAGGTGGCAAGTGATGACAGCCTTGCTTTTACATCTAAAATTGGTGCTTGAATTGTTACAGAAAAAGAAAATTGTCACATCCCTCCAAAAATCATTTCAGATTTAGCTTCTTAGGCATTTTACTGTCAGAAAAATAAACTTTCCTGGCAACATTTAGGGGAGAGCAAATCAGTTTGCGAAGAATCTAACTCAACTTCAGTTTAACAATGAAATATTTGGATTTGCCCAAATCGCAATTTTTTGAACTGTTTACTGTTACATCCCCAGAGTCTGCCCTGCAATTTCTGTGTCTGCCACCAGGCGCCGAAGTGTTCACTCCAAAGGTAGGGCTGATGGTGTAGTAGGCTGACTTGTGGATGTGTTGTATGGCTGCCCAGCTGCGGTCATTAACTCTGATTTCAGACAGTTAGGAAATACTGCAGTCTGTTTGAATACTCTGTGTGCTCCTGCTGGTTGCCAGATATATTCCCATATTCCCTGGTTCACTTGATATTTCTGCTTTGTATTATGGATTTTCTGGATTGACCTCTGACTGTTTTTGTACTAATCTCCAGCTTAACGAGTTTGTACTTTTCTGACCTCTCAGCTTTAACCCTGCTTGGCGACTTTTCTATTCCTGAACTGCAACCCATTTATAGGCAGCATCCTCCTGGACCTTGCAGTAAAGTCAGATTCCTGTACAGGGGATAAAGGGTGTCTGGGTATCTCGGGGTTTTGCCTGACGTTGCGGTTTGAATTTAGTCTGTCCGGGATTCCCCTTTTTACCTGTAACTTGGACAGACGTTACACTTACATTGTATCCAGAAACAGCCACCCAGGCAGCACCACTTGATCCAGTCTTCTTCTTCTTACCTGTCATCGATGTGATTCACAGGCATCATCAGTGCCAATATGATAAGGGAGGAAGCAGCTAACTTCTCCTGCTACTGATCTGCCAGAAGGTTAAATTAGTTTGACATGGCCATTTACGCTTGCCGATATTCTCATGTTTCTCATTTGTTCTCATCTTTGAAATAAACTATCTTTACATTGAGTCAGCTTTTTTACAGCGGACTCAGGAGCTGAAGCGGCTCAATGCCCAGCAGAAGCCTGTTGTGTTATACTGTCTGCATCTGCCTGTAACTGCAGTGACCTAAGCACGCAGAGATCACTGATTGTAAAAAAGATTTTGCGGCATATCACTGATGATTAAACATCTAATTGCTGCTGTCAATCGCTCATATTGGAATTTAAATGGACTTAATGCCAGTACGCATGTGACCGGCACCCCTCACATCCTCTATGATATGAGGGGTGGGTGCACAGTGGCTCAGAGATTAGCACCTTTGATTTTCAGTGCTGGGGTCCTAGATTCAAATCCCACCAAGGACAACACCTGCAAGGAGTTTGTGTGTTCTCTGTGTTAGATAATTTAGACCTTGATCCTCAACGGGAAGATGATGATGTCTGCAAAGTGCTGTGATATATGATGGCAGTGTGGCGCCCCTATGGTAATGCGCCACAGGGAAGTACTGCACCCCAATCAGAAGGTGTAGTGCCTCCGTAGCCATGAATATGGAGGCCCCTACAGAGTCTGCACACAACACCCATACAATAGGCCACCTTAGTATAGGAGACACCCATCAAGCAGTCCAATATCAGTCCCGCAGCTGAGTTCATGACACCAAGAAGTAAGGAGACTTTAGGTAACAGACCCCGAGGACTCAAGACTTGACTCACGAGGGTGAGTGCAGAGAGGAAAAAGTACCAGGAGAGCTATTTGAAAGACACCTGACAGACTCTGGAAAAGCCTCCAAAATCGGCTACAATCGCCGTTAAACCAGACTGTACTGTGTACCTTTTCCGCCTGGTGCAGGTAAAGGACTATTTGAGTTGAATTGGTGTTTGTTCTTTTTTCATCCGTCGCCCGGAGGGCCTCTACAGCATCACAGAGGTGAGGACTATGACTCCCCTCACCCACCCCGCTGCCCTGAGTTAAAGCTCCACCTGTGGGGAGCTGTACTACCAAACCTGCATTTCCATCACCTCAGCGGCCGGCTGCAGCGCTGGTAACCCTATTACCAGGTACCACAGGTGGCGTCACGTTACAAATTCCCCATCATCATCACCCCCACCCCGCCACTGAGGGTCCAGGGCACGGAACCGGGAACCAACCAGCCATGATGCCCACCGAAGTGAACCCCCTATCCCGGTATCCAAGTACCCCTACCCTGTCGATCGGCTCAGTTTCTGGCGTCAAGAACAGGATCCCGTGCCCGGTAAAACCGGGTACTGTGTGCTTAAATTGGACTTTATTGACTGTTTTGTGAACTGTAAATTTGGGCCGCCATTGCTGCGCCACAGAGCTGGAAGAAAAGTGCACAAAGATAAGCCCCGCCCCTCCACTCTGTCGAGGATTGACGAAGTGCAGTGGCTGGTCCCGGAAAGACCTGCGGGCTGATTGACTGAACTTTTCCAATTAAGCGGGTCTGAATATGTAAAAGACTATGTGTTGGCCCAGGGGCGTGCCTCGACCTCTTAATACAGTAGGGCCATGCCAGAGGCGCCAAATTGTCTCCTCGCCCCCCTTGCCATCAAACAACCAAGGGGGCGGGTCAAGAACCGGACTATAAAGAGTAAACAGGGTGCGGCTGGAAGCGAGAATGAGAGACCTTGGGAGGCTCCGGACCCGTGTGCAGTCTAGTAGAAATGGCAGTCCCTAGACTCAAAGAGTTAATTCGGGAGGTCGAGGAGGACATCCGAGCCGACCGCGCTGTCCCGGTAGTATCCATCCTAGAAACTGAGGATGAGGACATCGCTTTCTGGGAGCAGCACTGCGGGTTCTGCGGGCTCGAATCCAAGAGACCACAGAGTGGACCATCCGGCATTGGAGTGCCAAGATCGTCCTCAAGCTAAGCCAGCGTATGAAGCAGCGGAGGGGACCCAGGCCAGACCCGGAACCGGGAGTGATGGTAGCAACAGAGACCGAGCACTCAGTTGCCAGTGAGGGTTAATGCCCCACACAGAACCTGATGCATCCAACGCCGAAGCCCCTGAACCAGCAGTCCCGACCAAAGTGGAGCCCGGGGAAGAGGAGGTTGCCGAGCAGGAGGACCTCATCCCGACCTGACCATGGAGGAGGAGGATGAACGTCCTGTTGGCCAAGTCAGCATTGGGGAGGAGAAGAATTCGGAGGAGGAAGGAGCAGTCGGTAGCACAGAGGAGGTCGGGCCCCAAGAGCTATGGAGGGCTAGACAACCAACGGTGTGGATCGGTGCAGGAGCAATGAGAGCAATTCAACCCTCGACTGACACTGAGCGTTCCTGGCAACCTGTAGGAAGGCCCTGGTTTACACAGCTTGCTCAACCACCACAACCCCTTGAGCAGCGCAAAAAGGGGGTCGTTACAGTCTTTAACCTGGGAACCGGGTACAGCTTTGCCCGGGAGGAAGGCCTCTACTCAGAGTTTTTCGTGGGAAGGAAGGTGTGGAGTCCCACCTCCCGCAAGGCCACCCGGACCGGGACTCATATCGGGGCGATACCATAACCTATGAACGCCATGCAGGACCCCGAGGGTGTACGCAATCTGGGTTAGCAGAAGCGATGACTGAAAAGATTACCAGGTATAGTGTACCATGTATAAAGCACCTGGACAGAATCATATGAGCGCAAATGTGAACTTTTGTCTTAACTTAAAAGCCTGATTGAACTTGAAAATCAGGGACTTATAACCTGGCCTCGTGGGGACGATGTGGACTACAGTATGTTGTTTGCAACATGTTATAAGAATGAGTGCCTCCTGCAAAGGAAGATAAATATATGTACTGTTGTGTTGATGTGTTGATGTTTCACGGAGGAGCGGGAAGACGTGAGTGACAGTGAGAAGACTAGTCAGACAGACAGTGTAAGACAGCAGAGAGGACGGACGCAGGGGATCCTGTGGCCGTGACAGGAGAGGGGTAACCCAGACGTAGAAGGGGGCCACTCCAGGACTGATCGGAGCCAGCTGGAAACCCAGGTCACTACCGGTATACCAGAACCGAGGTGGCTAGTGTGGCACCCTGCCAACGCAGGTAACCACATATCTCTCTGCTGCACAGCTGGGTTTCCACAGCAGGTACCACTACAAACAACACCTTCCACCCCGGCACAGTAGGGGGAGCTCAACCTGCTGCACTTAGGCAGGATCCCCTATAAATACTGCTGCTGGGGGCGGAGAGAGTCAGAGTGTAGCAGACGCTAGAAGAGCTGCAGGAAGGTTCTGGTGCTGGTGCCACAAGAAGGCACAGGCCAGAGAACCAGAGGAGCCCTTCAGCATCCCACCAGCCTAAGTGGGACTGAAGGCAAGGAGAAAAGAAGCAGAATCAGCAGCAAGGAACAGGCAACTCCAGCTGTGAGCTCATTCCAGAGAGAGGAGAGAGAGAAGCCGGATATTGAGGATCCACACCAGTGGAGAACTACAAGTCCCACAGGAAACCCTGGGCACCGAGGAAGCTACAGCTACCCGGTCTCCTGAGAGAGTCAAAGCAAGGGAGAAAGGAATAGCAGGACGCTGCAGAAACCAAGAGAAGGTTGTTCCACAGACCGCACACGAGGGAAGGAGAAACAGATCAGAGAAGAGAGTGGAGGCAAGTCCTGATTTAATAGACTGTGCTTCAGAGAATACAAAAGGAGAAGGAGGCCTTACACCCACTTGCTGTGGGAGCTCACTGTGCAGCCAGCTACCCGTCAGTGCCTGGGACCATTTGCCTGAATACCATCAGTAAAAGCTAAAGAGACTTCTGCTGCGTGTTTGCCTTCTTTCTGCTCCCTCACAGTGCCCCTCCATAGACTCTCCCTATACTCCCAACCATCCCAACTCTGCTGCATCCTGCCCAGCCTCACCACTCTGCCCTGGAGGTCCCAGTCCTGCCTGCGGGGACTATTCCATCACAGCCGCAATCCCACCGACCTCCAGAGGACTGTAGCGGCGCTGGTGACCCCTCACCAGACACAGCAGGTGGCGTCACGAAGACAAAACTGTAAATACTCCCTGTAAATACCCCTTTTCACTGATCCCCAGGGCTACAGCCTCGGGCAGCCACCCGTGACATCCCGCACCTGAACCGAGTCTGAGCCCTGAGTACCCTGCCCTGGGCGAGTCACTAGCTACAGTATATCCCTAACTGCAGACCAGCAGGGTGTGGGCCCGACCTAAGGGAGCCACAACACCCATCAAGTAGTCCAATTTCAGTCCCGCAGCTGAGTTCATGACATCGAGAAGTAAGGAGACTTTAGGTAACAGACCCCGAGGGCTCGAGACTTGACTCACGAGAGAGAGTGCAGAGAGAGAGGAAAAAGGACCAGGAGAGCTATTTGAAAGTCACCTCTGACAGACTCTGGAAAAGCCTCCAAAATCCGCGACTACAATCCCCGTTAAACCAGACTGTACTGTGTACCTTTTCCACCTGGTGCAAGTAAAGGACTGTTGGAGCTGAATTGGTGTTTGTTCTTTCATCCATCCCCGGAGGGCCTCTACAGCATCACAGAGGTGAGGACTATGACTCCCCTCATCCACCCAGCTGCCCTGAGGTAAAGCTCCACCTGTGGGGAGCTGTACTACCAAAGCTGCATTTCCATCACCTCAGCGGCCGGCCACAGCGCTAGTAACCCTATTACCAGGTACCACAGGTGGCGTCACGTTACAAATTACCATCATCATGACCCCACCCCGCCACTGAGGGTCCAGGATGCGGAATTGGGAACCGACCAGCCATGATCCCCACTGAAGTGAACCCCCTGTACCGGTATCCAAGTACCCCCTACCCTGTCGACCGACTCAGCAGCATATAAGCAAAGAATCTACTATATAATCGTCTAATGTTGTCTGTCTGTCACGGAAATCGCTCGCCAGACAGAGGCCACCAATAAGCACAGACTATGCAAATAGGTGAGAGAATTCAAAGTTCGAATTTCGCGCAAATTTGCTGCCCGGCGACAGGACGGGTTCGGCCGACAGTGGCCGCAGCGCGAGCCAGCTGGGAGATGATCGAAGCTCAACCGTGGCTACCTGTGGCACAGAGGTCCCGGCTGCTCGCAGCGGTGGTGCCCTTCGTGGCATTCAAACCGTGCGCCAAGCCGGTTTGAATGCCGCTCCTCTGATTGGTCGCCGCGTTCAGTGCTGACCAATCAGGATAGCGGCGCGCGCCATGGCGCCATATGTCATCAAATTCACTGAGTACAGTGTGTTTGAAATATGGCGCCATGGCGTGCGCCGCTATTCTGATTGTCCGCAGCGTTCAGCGCTGACCAATCAGAGGAGCGGCCATGGCGCCATATTTCAAATACACGGGGACGTGTGCCCTGCATTGGGGACATATGCCACACATAGGGGATGTGTGCCACACATAGGGGACGTGTGTCCTGCACAGGGGACGTGTGCCCTGCACAGGGGACGTGTGTCCTGCACAGGGGACGTGTGCCATGCATAGGGGATGTGTGCCCTGCATAGGCGACATGTGTCACGCACATGGGACGTGTGCCCTGCATAGGCGACGTGTGTCACGCACATGGGACGTGTGCCCTGCATTGGGGACATATGCCACACATAGGGGATGTGTGCCACACATAGGGGACGTGTGTCCTGCACAGGGGACGTGTGCCCTGCACAGGGGACGTGTGTCCTGCACAGGGGACGTGTGCCATGCATAGGGGATGTGTGCCCTGCATAGGCGACATGTGTCACGCACATGGGACGTGTGCCCTGCATAGGCGACGTGTGTCACGCACATGGGACGTGTGCCCTGCATAGGGGACATGTGCCACACATAGGGGACGTGTGCCCTGCATAGGGGACGTGTGCCCTGCATAGGGGACGTGTGCCCCGCATAGGAGACGTGTGCCCTGCATAGGGGATGTGTGCCCTGCACAGGGGACGTGTGCCCTGCATAGGGGACATGTGCCACGCATAGGGGACGTGTGCCCTGCATAGCGGACATGTGCGACACATAGGGGATGTGTGCCCTGCATAGTAGACATGTGCCCTGCATAGAAGATGTGTGCTGCACATAGGGGATGTGTGACCTGCATAGGGGACATGTGCCATGCATAGGGGACGTGTGCCATGCACAGGGGACATGTGCCATGCACAGGGGACATGTGCCACGCATAGGGGATGTGTGCCATGCACAGGGGACGTGTGCCATGCATAGGGGACGTGTGCCATGCATAGGGGACGTGTGCCATGCATAGGCAGAGTTGCACTGTCCAATGGTCAATATAACCCTTTAAGGGGAGCGGCAGAGCAGAAGGGGGCGGCGCCTTCACCATGCACTTCCTGTGTGATGTGCGCCGGCTGCATAAGATAAAATTACCAGCGGCGACTACAGACAGCACCCCCCCGTCAGTGGCCGCCGACAGCAACTTTTCCCCCTTCCCGCAGCCGCCGACAGCACCCCCCACCCCGGTCCTCAACTAGGCTCAGGCGGCAGAGAGCCTTGCTGCTCCCCTGTGCATAGGGGAAATTAATCAGAAATGTGTACCGGCAAGTATTTTTTTTACAAAAGACGCACTGGCAACGCATTAGCTACGCGGGATTGCCGTGACAGAGACGACAGCGCTACACTCACATAGCGGGCGGGAAAGCTGATGTGGCACCCCACCATGTAGGTGCCACAAAAGGGGTACTACACCCAGCAAAGCAGTGTAGTCACCCCACTGCAAGTGGAACTATGGCCAGTAGGTGGAGTCCTAAAACAAACACCCACACACTAGATCAGTAGGTGGGAGGGAACCCGGCTGGGGAAATAGTGACCTCCAGGGGAAACCAGTGAGTTCAGTTCAGTTCAGTTCAGTTGGAGTAGTGAGGAGTTGGAGAGAGGCAGGCCGCCAGCCTGGAGGGAGCAAGGAGGGTCTCCTCAGCTGAGGGGCCCAAGACAGTACAGATCCCAGAGAAAGAAGAACGAGAGAAGGTAGCTCATATCCTGAGTTCACTTTAAGAGGGGAAGAGAGTAACCTGAAGGTTTGCCCCAAAGGAAGCAACCGGGTACCGGAGCCCGCACCTGTGAGTTCCTATACGGCTCACAGAAAATCCGAAGAACAGGGGTATCTTTATGTACGCCTCTGACTCCCAAAGAGCCCAAAGAGAGGGAAATCAGGAGCAGCAGGACGCTGAAGCATCCAGAGAAGGTTCACCTGACGGGTAGAAGGGAGAGGAGACTAAGCTAAGCAGCAGGAGGTCAGATTCATCTACAAGAGATCAGACTTCACCGACACTGGGAGGCAAGGGAAAGAAAGGAACAGGAATGGTACACAGTGAGGGATCCATATACCAACCAGAAATTCCACTTGCAGCATCCGTAGCATTTGTCATATAACATCTACTGCACTGAAAGACTGTGTTGATGACTGAATGTTTTCCAGTAAAGTACCCGGTGAAGTGAATTACTGCCTCTGCTGCATCTTTTCATGCATGAACTGTTTTCTTACAGAAACGCTGCCCCGGCGGTCCACTCCTGCCTGCAGGGGACTATACCATCCAAGCCGCAATACCACCGACCACCGGAGGACTGTAGCGGCGCTGGTGAGCATCATCAGGTACTGCAGGTGGCGTCACAAACTTGTATATACTTTATTTTACCCCTTATTCATTGACCACCAGGGCCACAGCCTCGGGCACCCACTCGTGACATCCCAGACTGAATCGAGCCTGAGAGCTTAGTAACCGAGTTCTGGGGCGAGTCAATTCTGGCGTCACAAACAGGATATCGTGCCTGGTACAACTGGGTACTGTGCGCCTTTGAACTCGGACTTAAAATTGACTTTTTTCTACCTTGAACGACGCCAAAGATGGGTTCCCGCCATTACTGCCCGAGGACCCAAGATGGCGCCGACGCCATGAAGTAAACACCATGTGCAGGCACGGGGGCGTGCCTCAGACCCTAGAAGAAGGAGGGCTTAGACAGATGCGCCAAAAAGTGTGGCCGCCCTTATTGCCATCAATCAATCAGGGGGGCGGCCCACAGGAAGTTCCCAGGGAGTGCCCGCCCATAGCTGTACAAAAGAGAAAAGAAGGACAGACGCCATCAGACTCCTTTGTACCCGACAGCACCCCGCTGGAGAGATGTAGTCCGTGAGCTGGAGGAGCAGACCCGCGCTGAGAGAGGTGATCCAGCAGCAGCGTCCCTACTCACCACCGAAGGGGATGCAGAGTACTGGCGAGATGCTTTCACGGCTCCGGCAGGAGATGGAGCAGACGCTAAGGTGGGTGTGCCAGCGTTGCAGCGCAGAGCGGACATTCAAGCTGTTGGCTAGAAGAACAACCCGTGAGGCGTGGGAGGCAGAAATTGCAGCAAGAGCGGTAGAGGAGTACCGCGCCTCCCTCCCACCAACCGCTCAGACCCGAGACGCGGAGACTCAAACGGAGCCCCCCGACACCACCACCATCCCGGGCCAGCAGCTGTCTCTGTCTTGAGACAGCACCAACACCCACAGCGCCAGACGTCGAGGTGGAGGAGATATACGAAGACTACAGTGTCGACGACGATGAGGAGCCTAATGAAGCCTCAGGAGGAAGCACCCCGGAGGCCACGTGGTGGACTGCCTGGCAGCAACACCGTCAGGGAGTTCCTACCATCCTCAGTGCCGCTGATGCATGTGCAGCACCCAGACTCTCATGCAGCAGCATATCACCACCCCCACAGTACCAGTCGTTACCGAGCGCTGGACTGACCAGGAGCGTCAGAGAAGAGGTCGCGCGGCAGTGGCGGCGGGAGGACTGGTACCAGAGAGAGCAGGCCACCTGGAGGTTGAGGGATGAGGCCCCTGCTCAGCCCCCACTACCCATGGAGCTGCGGAAGTCCAGGACTGTTGTATCTGTATTTCATGAGGACGGTTGGGGATTTCTGAGAACCTGGAGTGATGGACGACATATTCGTTTCCCGGCGGGACATGGAATCATTCTTAAGAAAAGGACACCCCCGGCGTGACTTGTAACTTGGAGAGCAGGTAACCTATGAAAGATACCCTGCCCCACTGGGATGGTTCGCCATCCGCATAGCTCACATTGATTAATGACGATGCCTTAAACAATAGACTCCCATCGTGAGACATTGTTCCTTTGTAAATCGCCCTTACTTTTGCTTTAGCCTTTCCTGAATGAAGAGTGAGTCCCCGGTGACCCTAAAGACTTTTTATTGAACTCTTTTTCCCCTTTTTTGCTTTTGATGATGTGTGAAGAATAGGGCCCAGCGGTGATAACACACATTGGACTGTGCTGGACTAGAGATTACCACTGGGCCCGCATGCTCAGTACCGGTCCCGTTGGGCCAGAGTAATAAAGTTTGTGAATTGTTTTATATATGCAACGTTCAAAGTCATGCGCCTCCCGGAAATGGGAAGAAACCCAAATAATCTTAAATAGTATATAGTTACCCGTTAGTATTAATATATAAAAATAATTTTTCACTTCCCGATGGGCAAATGTGATGCTCGCGGATGAGCATGTTTCATCAAGGGGGTGTGTGACGCCCCACCATGTAGGTGCCACAAAAGGGGTACTACACCCAGAAAAGCGGTGTAGTCACCCCACTGCAAGTGGAACTATGGCCAGTAGGTGGAGCCCTAGAACAAACACCCACACACTAGATCAGTAGGTGGGAGGGAACGCGGGAGTGGATATAGTGACCTCCAGTGGGAACCAGTGAGTTCAGTTCAGTTCAGTTCAGTTGGAGTAGTGAGGAGTTGGAGAGAGCCAGGCCGCCAGCCTGGAGGGAGCAAGGAGGGTCCTCGGCTGAGGGGCCCAAGACAGTACAGATCCCAGAGAAAGAAGAAGGAGAGAAGGTAGCTCACATCGCGAGTTCACTCTAAAGGTACCTTTACACGCCGCTACCGAAGGTAGCAACAGGTAGGGACCGCACACGCGCGTTTTCAACGGTTGCTAACAGTACCTGATACCGCAAATATACACCGCCACAAGGTGCTCCACAGAAGGTATTTTCGTCCCCCGGGAGTACCGACGGGTGCCGCAGGTTACCTTCTGTGGAGCACCTTCCCTGATTTACACACCGCTACCACAAGGTAATATGGGCGTACATATCGTGCGCCGCAAGGACATACAGTTAGGGCCAGAAATATTTGGACAGTGACACAAGTTTTGTTATTTTAGCTGTTTACAAAAACATGTTCAGAAATACAATTATATATATAATATGGGCTGAAAGTGCACACTCCCAGCTGCAATATGAGAATTTCCACATCCAAATCGGAGAAGGGGTTTAGGAATCATAGCTCTGTAATGCATAGCCTCCTCTCTTTCAAGGGACCAAAAGTAATTGGACAATAGACTCTAAGGGCTGCAATTAACTCTGAAGGCGTCTCCCTCATTAACCTGTAATCAATGAAGTAGTTAAAAGGTCAGGGGTGGATTCCAGGTGTGTGGTTTTGCATTTGGAAGCTGTTGCTGTGACCAGACAACATGCGGTCAAAGGAACTCTCAATTGAGGTGAAGCAGAACATCCTGAGGCTGAAAAAAAAGAAAAAATCCATCAGAGAGATAGCAGACATGCTTGGAGTAGCAAAATCAACAGTTGGGTACATTCTGAGAAAAAAGGAATTGACTGGTGAGCTTGGGAACTCTAAAAGGCCTGGGCGTCCACGGATGACAACAGTGGTGGATGATCGCCGCATACTTTATTTGGTGAAGAAGAACCCGTTCACAACATCAACTGAAGTCCAGAACACTCTCAGTGAAGTAGGTGTATCTGTCTCTAAGTCAACAGTAAAGAGAAGACTCCATGACAGTAAATACAAAGGGTTCACATCTAGATGCAAACCATTCATCAATTCCAAAAATAGACAGGCCAGAGTTAAATTTGCTGAAAAACACCTCAAGAAGCCAGCTCAGTTCTGGAAAAGTATTCTATGGACAGATGAGACAAAGATCAACCTGTACCAGAATGATGGGAAGAAAAAAGTTTGGAGAAGAAAGGGAACGGCACATGATCCAAGGCACACCACATCCTCTGTAAAACATGGTGGAGGCAACGTGATGGCATGGGCATGCATGGCTTTCAATGGCACTGGGTCACTTGTGTTTATTGATGACATAACAGCAGACAAGAGTAGCCGGATGAATTCTGAAGTGTACCGGGATATACTTTCAGCCCAGATTCAGCCAAATGCTGCAAAGTTGATTGGACGGCGCTTCATAGTACAGATGGACAATGACCCCAAGCATACAGCCAAAGCTACCCAGGAGTTCATGAGTGCAAAAAAGTGGAACATTCTGCAATGGCCAAGTCAATCACCAGATCTTAACCCAATTGAGCATGCATTTCACTTGCTCAAATCCAGACTTAAGACGGAAAGACCCACAAACAAGCAAGACCTGAAGGCTGCGGCTGTAAAGGCCTGGCAAAGCATTAAGAAGGAGGAAACCCAGCGTTTGGTGATGTCCATGGGTTCCAGACTTAAGGCAGTGATTGCCTCCAAAGGATTTGCAACAAAATATTGCAAATAAAAATATTTTGTTTGGGTTATGTTTATTTGTCCAATTACTTTTGACCTCCTAAAATGTGGAGTGTTTGTAAAGAAATGTGTACAATTCCTACATTTTCTATCAGATATTTTTGTTCAACCCTTCAAATTAAACGTTACAATCTGCACTTGAATTCTGTTGTAGAGGTTTCATTTCAAATCCAATGTGGTGGCATGCAGAGCCCAACTCGCGAAAATTGTGTCACTGTCCAAATATTTCTGGCCCTAACTGTAGGCGTGCCAGAGTTGGGTATTAAGCGTCACTCGTACGGTGATTGGACAATGCAATAGCATCATGATTGGGCAGCCAGCGCATGAAGGCTGGCTAATACATGATGCTATTGCAAATGTGTAGTGTGAATGGTCAGCTCGTTAAATATGCCGCCCTATGCAGGGACAACCAATCGTTACGCAGGAGATTCCACCAATGATCGCTGATGGGGCGTTGTATACATGCCGCCGTGTCACGCCCCAGGGATTACGCTAGGTCACGCAAATACCTTCCTGTGCCCCGATTACACGCCGCTACCATAGGGTTTATACCTGCTTGTTTTTCAGCACGGCTGAAAGACAGGTGTCCACAGACACAGGAAGGTGCTACCTGAATTACACGCCGCAACCTCGCGGTGTTTACAAGGTATCGGGTACGATTGTCTCCGACACCTGCTGGTTTCTACCTTTCGGTAGCGGCGTGTAAATGTACCATAAGAGGGGAAGAGAGTAACCTGAAGGTTTGCCCCAAAGGAAGCAACCGGGTACCGGAGCCCGCACCTGTGAGTTCCTATACGGCTCACAGAAAATCTGGTATATTTATGTACGCCTCTGACTCCCAAAGAGCCCAAAGAGAGGTGAATCAGGAGCAGCAGGATGCTCCAGAGAAGGTTCACCCGATGGGTAGAAGCGAGAGGAGACTAAGCTAAGCAGCAGGAGGTCAGATTCATCTACAAGAGATCAGACTTCACCGACACTGGGAGGCAAGGGAAAGAAAGGAACAGGAATGGTACACAGTGAGGGTTCCATATACCAACCAGAAATTCCACTTGCAGCATCCGTAGCATTTGTCATATAACATCTACTGCACTGAAAGACTGTATTGATGACTGAAAGTTTTCCAGTAAAGTACCCAGTGAAGTGAATTACTGCCTCTGCTGCATCTTTTCGTGCATGAAATGTTTTGTTACAGAAAAACTGCCCTGGCGGTCCAGTCCTGTACCTATACCATCCAAGCCGCAATACCACTGACCACCGGAGGACTGTAGCGGCTCTGGTGAGCATCATCAGGTACTGCAGGTGGCGTCACGAACTTGTATATACTTTATTTTACCCCTTATTCATTGACCACCAGGGCCACAGCTTCAGGCAGCCACCCGTGACATCCCAGACTGAACCGAGCCTGAGAGCTTAGTAACTGAGCCCTGGGGCGAATCACTGACTTCATTGTCGGCTTTCCCATCCCAGTATTTGAAATGAACAGCGATGTAAAAATGATGCACCAGTGATCCCAGCCAGGTTGTATCATTATCGGTATCGCTGGTGCGTCGTTAGGTGTGACGGGGGCTCTATACTTACAGGACCTCTGATGTCACAATCATGGCCGGAGCAAGGTATCATGACTGTGACATCACCAGAGGTCCTTAAGCTAAACGCACACAGCCCCAGGAGCCAGGTACTGCAGACCACCCTACACCCCACACACCCTACACTCACCCACCTCTCACACTTACCCTGCAGTTACGTCAAACTCTGTCCTGCACTCATGTCACACTCACCTTGCACTCACGTCACACTTAGCCCCACACTTCCCTTGCACTCACGTCACACTGTCTGTCGAGCAGCGCGGATACGTGAGAACACAGTCCTATATCACCCTTGTCTACTACGGTTATCTGTTCCTGTGTGGACCCTGCAGCAGCCACATTGTGTATAAGCTGGGTTGTGTGCTACACAGCCTCTCCAGGTGAGCAACCTAATGTTTGTACCACAAGATTTTAATTGTGATAAGACCCTATTTGTGCTTTCTTTCCTTTACAGTTTCTAAGCATGGAAGGGCATAACTACAATAGATGCATAGGCTGCAATTGCACCCGGACCTTGGAGCTTATTGAGCCCAAAAGTCCCTTTGGACTAGAGAAAAAGTCTAATGCTATTAAATATTTGCAATAATTGGGGGCCCCGTTGGAGCTTTAGTATCGGGCCCATGAGCTTCAAATTACGCCACTGGCCCTGAGACAACTGACCATGGTGAGATCTTCTGTATACCACTCTAAATCCACTGTAAAAGTATAATCCCCTCTTGTACAAAAGCTGTTCTAAGGTTTTCTGTCGCTCTTATACTACCCACATTAGATTAAAGCAAATCTTTCCATTTTAAGGCCCTCATACACATTAGACTAATGGCAGGTGTATGGGGACTGCTGATGGATGATTGTCGGGTAACCTATGGATCCAGCACTTCTGATTTTGGAGTGCCGATGACTCACCGTGGCCGGGACTCCGGGGGACAGGTATTTCGTCTTCCTCCTTGTCACGGGGTGCCGCGCCTGCCAGTAGTGGGGCCCGGTGGTACAGATCAAAAAGAGAGACGTCATGGGTTGAACAGATTAAGGGGTTCATTGTTTCGTGACGCCACCTATGAGAGTTCCGGTAACTTTACCGGCGCTGCAGGGCCTCCGGGGGATGGAATGCAGCAAGATGGAACGCTCCCCACAGGCTGAGCGGTGATCCCCGGAGCCAGAAGCTGCACAAGATGTTCTGAGACAGCTGCGGTTACCTTAGTACACGGATAGACAGTTCATAAGAAGGCACGGACACTGTAAGTCTCTGTAATGGGTTCTTTACTGTAACCAGCAGGCAGTACATGGCATACAGTTACGGGTAGTGGACCGGGTGGACTCAGCAATGACCAGTGTTTCTCAGAGATCCGCGGTGTTCCTCCATTCTAACTAATTGTGTTGCCGTTGGCGCCCAGGAATGCCAGATCGGGTACAAGGAGGCTGCTTGAATGCCCTATCCGGGGTGTACGTTCCGGATGCTTTGGGGAGCTTGGGTCCTTTGGTGGGTACACCGCTGGCTAGACAACTGTGTGTGGCGGTGGTGGGGTGCTCCTGTAAAGCGGTCCCTCCACTCCTCTGGTTCGCATAGAAGTGATAAACGACTCCCAGCTTTGGTACCAGCAAACCGGCTGTAGATGGGCACGGGATGATTTTGGACCCGCATGTTGATGCCCGTTGATCGGTTGTTAAGGCACCGGGAATAATAGTGCTCAACCGGGGTGATGGCAGGGAGATGGCCAGGGGGCTGCACAGGACTGTGTAGGCCCCCTCTCCTAGGTTGCAGAGCTCGTTGGTTTAGCTCCTTCTCCTACGTTGTCTCGGAGAGTTCTTTTTCATTCTTGCAGACTGTTCTGCACACTCTTGGCAGACTCTCGTTGCACTTCTAACTGTATTCAGTTCTCACTACACACTACCACTGCACTCCGCCCACCAGGACCTTATTGGCCCTCTATACTGATGATGCATGTAGGGTATGGATCTCTGAGTTAACCGTGTGACTGCTGAGTCAGAGAATATTGCTGCTGCAGTTTTGGCTGCAATACCCTCCTGTGACGCACTCGTTGCGGGGCGCCACACTCCCCCTTGGTGAAATACACTTGTCCCCAAGTGTCGCGCTACCCAAACATTACAGAGAGATTTTGTATTTTATAACCGGCAAGAAAAGTACACTTTTATTAATAACAGGTACATTTTACTTAGGACGTTGCAAGTAAAGAAAACAGGTTAACACTTTGCGCGGACCCGGTGGGCGGTCGGCTGTCCTTAATATGAGTTCAGGCTGTAGCCGCCAAGTCACACAGTCAGTGATTAAACAGGAACAGAGTCACTGATGAAGTTCAAGCAAGTGAGTCACTTATGCGGGGAACTATGGCGTACCAGTATGGCAAACCACCCATCATGACAAGCGTGTCGCTCATAGGTGATTATATCGCCCCTATATAAGTCACGATTGGGATGTCCTCTGGGCTAATGGGACTCCACTTCTTGACGCCCCACAAACACCTCTCCACATACACCCTCCTCCCTCGCGAACCCCCACCCGGTAGATAAATTGAAGGTGGTAACTCTACCTTCCTTGCGGAACTCCGCAGGCAACGGGGGTTGGCAAGGAGCCGCGGCACGGGCCTCCATGTTGGCGCATTCGCGGGCTCGCCAGTCCTCTCTGCGGCGCAGACGTATATCTTCGTCCGTACGGCATGGGGTATGGATGTAGCTGCTGTGACGTGCGGGTTGCTGAGAAGCTTGTGTTTGGCGGGAAGTCTGGATAGGCACCCGGTTAAATGGCACAGGGGAAGGCGTTGCAGCTGCACCCGACCAGTGTATCCGAGCTGGCTGCTCGGCCGGAGGTTCCTCGATATCTCCCCAGGCAAAACCGGTGTAAAGATCCTCAGCCATGCTGCAGGTCTCGTCGTCGTCATCATCCTCCTCTCCCTCGACGATCACATCTGGCTGCACGGCTGGAGATGCTGGAACGGGAACTTCTGGACAACGGGGCGGTGGTGCTGCGGATCCTTCTACAGGGTCGTCCTGCAGGGCTTCCAGGCTGCCTGCCTCTTCATCTGTTACTGCTGGCAGTGGTGTTTCTATCCCAGTGACCAGGTAGACCTCCGGATTTGCAGAGGAGGCCTCCGGTTCTTGGGGAAAACAGGAGTCAGTCTCTGCAATAGTAGAGAAACTGGCTGTGGGTTCCGCAATAGGAACCAGGTGAGTATCGGCTTCTTCAGGGGAGCTAGTTGGAAGCTCTGGCACCGGTTCGGCAGTGGTTTCAATCGCTTGAACGGGGTGAAATGAGGTCTCCCTTACGATGATACAGTCTATTGGCTCCGGTGAGGACGCAGGACAGGTGGTGGACGTCGGCGAGGCGGTGAAACTGGAGATGTCATCCGGTCCTGGAGTGGTTATACCCAAGCGGCTCTGCTGCATCGCACGATGTAGTCTGCTGCCCAAGCTCGCGCTCCAACTGCAGATCGTCCACTCAACCGTTTCCATGAGCCGCACTCTGAGGTCTTGCAGAGCCTCCTGCCAAAAGTCGGGGCTGCCGTCAATGGTTAGGACAGGACCCGGACCGGGATGGCCTATGGCTGCTCTGGCCTCGGCTTCCACTTGTTGCACCTTCAGAAGTACTCTGATGACTCAGTGATAGTCGGAGGTATTGAGAGAGGCCGGGGGGAGGAGGAATACAGAAGGGTGGTTTTGGACTTTGTCGACTGGTGCCAGGCTAACTATTTAGAACTCAACGTAAAGAAAACCAGGGAGTTGGTGTTGAGTTATGGAAGGTGCATGAAGGATTGCTTACCTATCACTATTGATGGTCAGGATGTGGAGATGGTGGAGAATTTCAAATATTTGGGGGTTCACCTGGACAGCAAGCTTGATTGGAGGTGCCATATGGAGAAGGTTTGCAAGAAAGGGATGAGTAAACTTTACTTCCTAAGGAAATTAAGGTCGTTTAATGTGTGTAGCAAAATGCTTGAAATGTTCTACCAATCTATTGTGGCGAGTGCAATCTTTGCTGCAATAATATGCTGGGGTAGTAGTGTGCGCACAGCTGAAGCTAATAAGCTGAATAAACTTATCAAGAAGGCTAGTGCGGCGGTGGGTCTACAACTTAGGACTTTCGAGGAGGTATTAGAGGATAGAATTAATAAGAAATGCAAGGCTATAATGAGCAACAACACACACCCGCTCTCTGAACTGTTTGCGAAGCAGAAGAGCACATTCAGCAAGCGTCTAATCCAACTAATGTGTAAAAAGGAAAGATACAGAAAATCGTTTGTTCCGACAGCTGTGGGGATGTTTAACAAATGTATAAGTGTAAAGCGTCCCAAGACTATGTGAAGTTCTATGTGTATGGGGGGAATAGGTGAGGTACATGTACCAGTCTACCCACATCTGCTGTCCATATAGACTTATTTTGTAAAGTGTGAAATGTTCTTGATCTTTGTTCTGCTGCTGTAATACTGTAATTTCCTCCGGGATCAATAAAGTTTATCTTATCTTATCTTATAAGGTCACGGAGTCTCAAGCTGGCCATCTTTGTAGAGGAGCCGCACCCGTCTCAACCGGTAACCGTTCTGTTCGAGAGCTGGTGAAGAAGAGTCTCCACTCCCACTTCCTTGGGGGTTTTTGTAGTCCAATTGTGGAAAAAAGGTCTTTGGTTGTTTCGAGCAATCAGGGCGGACAACGATTTTGGCGCCTTTGCCTTGGCCCTCCCACGAAGAGGGGCGGTAGCTCACTCCTGGGCTTGCACGTGGTGATCCTCATGGCGGGCATCGCCATCTTGGACGCCATCTTGGCCCAACGGTGAAAAAGCGGGAAAAGTTCTTTTTGGGACGAACAAAGTCCTTTCAATTGAAATAAAGTCTTTTTAAGCACATTATACCCGTTAAGGAACGGGCCTGCTCGTATCCTGTTTGTGACGCCATTTTCTGACTCACCGTGGCCGGGACTCCGGGGGACAGGCGTTTCGTCTTCCTCCTTGTCATGGGGTGCCGCGCCTGCCGGTAGTGGGGCTCGGTGGTACAGATCAAAAAGAGAGACGTCATGGGTTGAACAGATTAAGGGGTTCATTGTTTCGTGACGCCACCTATGAGAGTTCCGGTAACTTTACCGGCGCTGCAGGGCCTCCGGGGGATGGAATGAAGCAAGATGGAACGCTCCCCACAGGCTGAGCGGTGATCCCCAGAGCCAAAAGCTGCACAAGATGTTCTGAGACAGCTGCGGTTACCTTAGTATGCGGATAGACAGCTCATAAGAAGGCACGGACACTGTAAGTCTCTGTAACGGGTTCTTTACTGTAACCAGCAGGCAGTACATGGCATACAGTTACGAGTAGTGGACCGGGTGGACTCAGCAATGACCAGTGTTTCTCAGAGATCCACGGTGTTCCTCCATTCTAACTAATTGTGTTGCCGTTGTCGCCCAGGAATGCCAGATCGGGTACAAGGAGGCTGCTCGAATGCCCTATCCGGGGTGTACGTTCTGGATGCTTTGGGGAGCCTTGGGTCCTTTGGTGGGTACATCGCTGGCTAAACAACTGTGTGTGGCGGTGGTGGGGTGCTCCTGTAAAGCGGTCCCTCCACTCCTCTGATTCGCATAGAAGTGATAAACGACTCCCAGCTTCGGTACCAGCAAACCGGCTGTAGATGAGCACGGGATGATTTTGGACCCGCATGTTGATGCCCGTTGATCGGTTGTTAAGGCACCGGAAATAATGGTGCTCAACCGGGGTGATGGCAGGGAGATGGCCAGGGGGCTGCACAGGACTGTGCAGGCCCCCTCTCCTAGGTTGCAGAGCTCGTTGGTTTAGCTCCTTCTCCTACGTTGTCTCGGAGAGTTCTTTTTCATTCTTGCAGACTGTTCTGCACACTCTTGGCAGACTCTCGTTGCACTTCTAACTGTATTCAGTTCTCACTACACACTACCACTACACTCGGCCCACCAGGACCTTATTGGCCCTCTATACTGATGATGCATGTAGGGTATGGATCTCTGAGTTAACCGTGTGACTGCTGAGTCAGAGAATATTGCTGCTGCAGTTTTGGCTGCAATACCCTCCTGTGACGCACTCGTTGCGGGGCGCCACACTGATCCATTTTTTCCAACAGATAATCTACCACCAGAGATGTCAGAAGCTCTCTCATAGAGAACACTAGAGCACTCGGGAGAGTGGGCTCTCCTGTGTATAGAGGATTAGACAATTCATGTAATTGAACAAACCATCGTTCGGCAGACAGGTATCTGACGTGAATGGGGGCTTTACCTAGAATGGCCAACTACTTAATCTGTATGGGGTCCTCTCAACTTTACCTCAAAGATGTTTGAGTATAGGTACCGTTACACAGTACGATATCGAAACGATATCACTAATGATCTCGGGGTGTGCGCGATCGTTAGGACATCATGTTGACATCGTTGGTGAGCTGTCACACATGTAGATATCGCACACGACGCCCCAACCATCCAGCGAGCAGGTATCGTTTGCACAACCCAGCGAACGATACTTATTCACTGATGTGAATGGGAGAAGTTGTTAATGACATCGTTATCATGGTGTCACACTGAACGATGCAGTTGGTTGGCTGATTGTGAATCGTCTGATTTGAGAACACTTTTTCAAATCTGCGATCAACGATCCAACGATTTATCACAGACTTATCTCAGGGTCACACGCAACGACGTACAAACGATGTTGTGTGAACGACTCCAAACCCGTGGTGAAGTTTCAGCGATATCGTTTACGATATCGTACTGTGTAACGGGGCCATAAGAAAGATCTCATTGAATTTCACTGCCCAATCCTTTTGTTTTCAGGGAAGATAAGCAGCCATTAGAGAAGATAGGTAGCAACTAAGGGTCCATTAACAGAGACTGACTGGCTGCACATTACAACCGCTGATTGGTATACTTTTACCAATAAGTGGTTGTTTTATGTCTGTTTACACAGGTAAATGAAAGTAAAGTGATGTGAACTGAGCGATCTGTAATAGGCTGCCATTGCTCTTGGCAGCGTGAGTCCTATTTACACAGGACAAGGAATCATGAGAGATGATCTTAAATGCTAAATAAAAGATCACATCACCTGATAAACAAGTGTTTTGCTCATTCATCTTGTGATCAGCAACCTGTTTGCTCTGCAAGATTATCTTGCAGTGTAAATTTCCTTTTATTCCCCCTTCCATATTCAAAACATATGCACACCAGGCAACATAAAGTGTAAGGACAACGTAAGTGTATGGGCAGTTCAGGATGTATATGAACATAGCCCACCATACATATTAGATGGAGGTTGGCTGAGTGAAGCTTTGGCCAATTGCTCAGCTGTAGTCATGGGAAAACCCAAAGTGTAAAGTTCAGGGTCCATACCGAACAACTAGTGTTGGGGCACAGATCCCGAACACTGATTTCATTGGGTCCATGTCTCAGTTTGGGTTCGGGGGCGTGGGAGCTGTAAAAAAAAAGCAATAGTTCTTAAACCTCATCATCATACTTCCTGCTGTCCCGCCAAGTCTACTTCTGGGGCCTCTCATTAACGTCCGGGATATTCACTGAACTGGCTCCAACAGCCAATGACAGACGCTGTTGCAGAGAATGGGAACCCGTGATTGGCTGCTGGAGTATCCTGAAAACAGACCATACATTCTAGCATCTACAGTTTCTAGATTAATCCAACAGCCAATCATAGACACCCATTCTCTGTCACAGCATTAGTGACTGGCTGTTGGAACCAGTGCAGTGAATATCCCGGAGGTTAATGAGCGGCACAGGGAGTAGACACAGCAGGCTGCGGTAAATATAACACTTATGTTTAATAACTATTTGCTTTATTTTACAGCCCCCCACCCCCACTACATAATTTTCAAGTCCTAGTTCTCAAGTTCGAGTCACATTCAACCCCAAACACAGACTTTAAAAGGGTCTGGGCGAGAACCCCAAACCCGAGCATTGGCGGGTTCTCCCATTACTACTCGACTGACATCCATCTCAGCCATCTCTCCAGTAAAAAGTAACGCTTGCTCAGCTGAGCTCTCATGTGTTCTCTATGAAAGAGCTGTCACCAAACATGTCTGTTGACAACTGATCTCCGTGAGAACAAAGCCATTGTCAGTCATAAATCTGACATGAACGATTGTCACCTCCCCCTGTGATCAGTTGTCCAGTGCTCCTGCACACATTAGCGTGACGGATGAACCCATCAATATCGGCAGGGTCGGCCAATATTATTCCAATGTGCATGGGGTCCGTATGGGGATTGCAATGTGCCAGAAATGCGTTGGTGATGCAGACTATCTTTGAATTTACTGTAATTTAGTTTTAATCATTCCCAAATAAAGAATTGAGGGTGATCTTATCCACTTGTGGGGCCCAACCTACCTAGTTTGGAGATCAGGAGGGATACCTGTCTAACATACACGGCTAGCTTTATGTCAGCCATCTATTACTCTTAACTTGTGATACTTCTTAGTCTGAGTAATTTTATGTCTTCAGAAAATCCACTTGTTGATCCTCAGCCCCGAGCACTCTCATCACATCCCAGGAGCTGACATTAATTACCGACCTGTGGATGTTAAGGGAAGAGGACGTTTTAATAAGATCCTTTAATGTACCCAGATACATTTACTCAGTCATTAGTCATTATCCTGTCGGAGCTCACTTACTGGATGTTATTAATGCAGCAGCTTCAGATAAGACAACGAAAATCAGACTCAGACACACGTGACCGGAAAGTCAAGTGTCTACACAAGACTGAACTTCTGTCTTATAAACATCTTAATGTTTTCTGTAAAAACAAGAACAAATTTTGTTTAAACTTAATCCAAAATATCATCAAGTAAAACTTTAACTATAAAGCTAAAACATTATAGCAAACAAGAAAAATCACCTCCATCTCAATATTGGTAAAATAAATATGAGCACCATTAACACATAGCTAGGCCCTGACTCAATACCACCCCACCAGCTGCAGGACAGTTACATTTTACTACTATAATACAGCCTTTACAGACAAGAATACAGGATAATACTGCCTCTATGTACAAGAATATAACTACTATAATACTGCCTCTATGTACAAGAATATAACTACTATAATACTGCCCCCTATGTACAAGAATATAACTACTATAATACTGTCCCTATGTACAAGAGTATAACTACTATAATACTACCCATATATGCAAGAATATAACTACTATAATGCTGCTCCTATGTACAAGAATAGAACTACTATAATACTGCCTCTATGTACAAGAATATAACTACTATAATACTGCCTCTATGTACAAGAGTATAACTACTATAATACTGCCCCTATGTACAAGAATATAACTACTATAATACTACCCATATATGCAAGAATATAACTACTATAATACTGCACCCTGTGTACAAGAATATAACTACTATAATACTGCCCCTATGTACAAGAGTATAACTACTATAATACTGCCTCTATGTACAAGAATATAACTACTATAATACTGCCTCTATGTACAAGAATATAACTACTATAATACTGCCCCCTATGTACAAGAATATAACTACTATAATACTGTCCCCTATGTACAAGAATATAACTACTATAATACTGCCCCCTATATAGAAGAATATAACTACTATAATACTGTCCCCTATGTACAATAATATAACTACTATAATACTGTCCCCTGACTACAATAATATAACTACTATAATACTGGAAAAGCGAATGTCCAGCGTGGGAGATGTCCATAAAATATAACATTTATTCCATTTTTGTTAAAAGCACATAAGTCCAAAATCCATCGTTACATCCAGAGACACAAAAACGGGTGTTTTTTACCAGTGACAATCACAGGCTTATAGTGCATTAAAATCATGATTTTAATGCACTATAAGCCTGTGATTGTCACTGGTAAAAAACACCCGTTTTTTGTGTCTCTGGATGTAACGATGGATTTTGGACTTATGTGCTTTTAACAAAAATGGAATAAATGTTATATTTTATGGACATCTCCCACGCTGGACATTCGCTTTTCCTTTATACCACCTGCGGCACTGCAGGATCCGTGCGCTGGGACTGAAGAGAAGGTGAGCTGATCTTTTTTGCTTTTTACTATAATACTGCCCCTATGCACAAGAATATAACTATCGGGGCAGGTCGAGTACTGTGTGTTATTGAAGCTGTACATACGTGAGTAAAATACCCGGACAAACTCAAAGCTATGCATGAGAGACTCTCATTTGCGAGACGGTAACAAGCTCCCGCCTGCAGAGCAGCATACTGACTTTCACGCGCCATCAGGAGAGACTGCCACAGGAGGATAAACAGGTAGCCAAGAAGACTCATCTCCTACCCCTATTCTGGGGAACACTAAGCCCTACCCATGGAGGGCTCACCATCCCGGCTGCCACCTTTCCCATCGTTCCCCAGAGACCTGGATGGCAGCGGTGGCTTCACTAGCCACAAACCGCGGGTGGTGTCACGGACTACTTTTCCCCCCTGCAAATCTTTTCACTGGCTCCCAATTCCCCAATGAATCCAGTTCAAACTACTAACACTGACCTACAAAGCCATCTATAACCTGTCCCTCCCTAAATCTCTAAATTAGTCTCCCACTATCTTCCCTCAAGTAATCTTCGATCCTCCCAAGATCTCCTCCTTTCCTCCACACTTATTTGTTCCTTACCAATCGCCTCCAAGATTTCTATTGAATCCTCTGGAATTCTGTACCCCAAAACACCCGATTATCCACCACACTCGGATCCTTGAGATGGAACCTGAAAACCCATCTCTTCAAGAAAGATTTATTGCCTGCAATGACTGCGCTGCTGCCCTGCCACCGGAGCCACTGCCCCACCATCACTGGAGCTGCACCAGTCTGTCATTGTTAATTTGTTTACTATAAGCTATATCTATCATTTTGTATGTAACCCTTTCTCATGGACAGCACCATGGAATTAATACTGCTATAAAAATAAATAATAATAATGATATAATACTGCCCCCTATGTACAAGACTATAACTACTATAATACTGCTCCCTATGTACAAGAATATAGCTACTATAATAATGCCTCCTATGTACAAGAATATAATTACGATAATTTTGTCCCCTATGTTCAAGAATATAACCACTATAATACTTCCCCTATGTGCAAGAATATACGGCAACCACTATAATACTGCCCCCTATGTACATGAATATAACTACTATAATACTGTCATCTATATACAAGAATATAACTACTATAATACTGCCCCTATGCACAAGAATATAACTACCGGGGCAGGTCGAGTACTGTGTGTTATTGAAGCTGTACATACGTGAGTAAAATACCCGGACAAACTCAAAGCTATGCATGAGAGACTCTCATTTGCGAGACGGTAACAAGCTCAAGCCTGCAGAGCAGCATACTGACTTTCACGCGCCATCAGGAGAGACTGCCACGTCCAAGCGGATCTTCTTCATATTTCCAAAATTGACGTATCCTGGATCGGTAAAGTTGAAGCATACAAAATGTTCGTACTCCCTAAGTTACTTTATGTCTTCCGCTCCATACCTTTACCCCCCAAACAGTCTAAAAAACTACAAACCCAATTAATGAATTTTATCTGGGGTCATAAAAAACCTAGAGTGGCGAGGACTATACTTGAGAAAAGTAAATCAAACGGTGGTCTAGCAATTCCCAACTTGTCGGCATATTATAACGCTTCAGTAATAAAACTTAGTCAGACATGGTGGAACCAAGATTCTAGACCTAGTTGGCTTTCTTTGGAGGAAACCAAATTTTCCAGAAATAGACTTACTCTTCTGTTGCTCTCATACTTATGTGATTCATCTAAGCGACTTCCTAAGGAGCATACAGTCAAAGCAACAATTCAATCCTGGAGGCGCCTTTTGGCAAAAAACCATGACCCTCTGTCGACTACTACTCCCAACTGGATCCCCATAGAAATAATGGAATTCCTTTCTCCGGGCCTGAAAATTGACTCTTGGAAAACTGCTGGAATTAATTATATCTCGGACATAATTAATAATGAAAAAAAACTTATCCCTTTTGATGAACTGAGTTCAATCTTTAACCTGAAGGAGCTGGAAGTTAAAATTTGGGACAAAATCAACAATCTTTATAACAAACACAAAATTTATTTCTTTCTCCCCCTAAGTGTCACCCAAATGTTCAAACACTCAAATAACTTTACCTTTTGGAAGACTAAGGCGGCCGTCACACGGAACGATTTCTTGCCCGATATCGTTTAAGCGATCTCCTTTTTGATCGCTTAAGCGATATCGGGCAAGAAATCGTTGCATGTAATCAAGCGATTTACGATGGTAAATCGCTTGATCGTGACATCGCTGATCTGAGCTCCGGTTCTCAGATCTAGCGATGAACGATTTGACTATCTGTCTCATCGTGGTGTATAACACCACGATGATCCATCTCCCAGCAGCAGAGCCTATGCTGGGAGATGGTAACTATGGTACACGTCGGGTAACTAAGCGACGCGCGGCGCCTAGTAACCAGATGTGTACCATAGTTACCAGCGAGATCGCGGCTCCGCATCGCTGGTGAGTCTGCCTGTGTGACATCTCACCAGCGATGTGAGCGATATTGTAAGCGATCGCGCGTGCACGTGATCGCTTACAATATCGCAAGAGATATCTGTGCGTGTGACGGCCGCCTAATATATACAAGGAAATCAATGCTGATGTAGCACTAACTAAATCCACCAATATAGTAGCATGGGAAAGGGAATTAAAATCTTGTATTCCCACAGACTGCCTAAGTAAAACTCTCACAACTTTACATTCCTACATATCCTGCTCTTCTCTTATTGAATCTCACTACAAGATTCTTCTTCGTTGGTATTATACACCTGTCAGACTTCACCAGATCAAGGAGAATTTTTCTCCTTTGTGCTGGCGGAATTGCCACAAAGAAGGGAATATTTCCCATGTCTTTTGGGACTGTGAAGCCCTTAAATTATACTGGGGTAAAATACAAATATTAATCAATGAGATCACTAATAGTGACATTATTTTAACTCCAGAACTTACACTTCTCCTAATTGGCATTAATTCTATCCCAAGTGACTTTAGACCCCTTATTGCACATATCTTATTAGCTGCAAAAAATCTTATAGCAACAAAATGGAGAGACCCCGAGCCACCGCTGTTTAAAGTATTACTTGAAAAAATCGCTACTCATAACTTCTATGAACTCTCGTTTGCTTTGAGAAATAAACTTTACAGAAAATATGAGAGGAAATGGAGGTTGTGGAATTGTTATTTTCCCATTAATCATTCAACTATCCCTTCACATATTTCCATTTCTGGCTATACAAAACCTCAATGCTTGGAGAACTAGATCTCCTTCCCTTACCCCCTCTGTTCATACCCTTTTTCTCTCTTTCCCCTCTTCCCCTTTTCTTCTCTAATTTTAGCGTTATTTTTGCTATAATTTCATGATTCTTGTGTGACTCAATTAACTTGACCCTTTTTATGGTAATTTATCTCTATTTGATTTTTACATATTTTTCAATACTTGTTTTGTACTCTTTGCTAATTTACATCTAGATTATTACAATGCTTGTTTTTATTATGTTTGTATACTGTATCTTAAAGGGTAAGCTTATGCCCTCATGAGTATTGTGTTATCTGTTATGTTATTCAAAATTAATAAAATACTTTGAACAAGGAGAGACTGCCACAGGAGGATAAACAGGTAGCCAAGAAGACTCATCTCCTACCCCTATTCTGGGGAACACTAAGCCCTACCCATGGAGGGCTCACCATCCCGGCTGCCACCTTTCCCATCGTTCCCCAGAGACCTGGATGGCAGCGGTGGCTTCACTAGCCACAAACCGCGGGTGGTGTCACGGACTACTTTTCCCCCCTGCAAATCTTTTCACTGGCTCCCAATTCCCCAATGTATCCAGTTCAAACTACTAACACTGACCTACAAAGCCATCCATAACCTAACATAACTATAATACTGCCCCCTATGTACAAGAATATAACTACTATAATACTGCCCCTATGTACAAGTATATAACTACTATAATACTGCCCCAATGTACAAGAATATAACTACTATAATAGTGCTCCATATGTACATGAATATAACTACTATAATACTGCCCCCTATATAACTACTATAATACTGTCATCTATGTACAAGAATATAACTACTATAATACTGCTCCTATGTACAAGAATATAACTACTATAATACTGCTCCAGTGTAGAAGAATATAACTACTATAATATTGCACCCTATGTTCAAGAATATAACCACTATAATACTTCCCCTATGTACAAGAATATACACTATAATACTGTCCCTTATGTACATGAATATAACTACTATAATACTGCCCCCTATGTACAAGAATATAACTACTATAATACGGTTCCTGTGTACAAGAATATAATTACTATAATACTGCTCCTATGTACAAGAATATAACTACTATAATACTGCCCCTATGTACAAGAATATAACTATTATAATACTGCTCCTATGTACAAGAATATAACTACTATAATACTGCCCCCTATGTAGAAAAATATAACTACTATAATACTGCTCCTATGTACAAGAATATAACTACTATAATACTGTCCCCTATGTTCAAGGATATAACTACTATAATAAAACCATTATGTACAAGAATATAACTACTATAATACTGCCCCCTATGTACAAGGATATAACTACTATAATAAAACCATTATGTACAAGAATATAACTACTATAATACTGCCCCCTATGTACAAGGATATAGCTACTATAATACTGCCTCCTATGTACAAGGATATGAATACTATAATACAACCATTACGTACAAGAATATAACTACTATAATACTGTCACCATATCCAACACTATACATAACTTCTATAAAGGCTTGTGTAGAGGACTGTATTTTCGGTTCAAGTGCTATCTGTTAAAAGATCGGATTGCACTCAGACCAATGATATTCAATGAGGCAGTGAACATGTTCATTTTTTCCTGGGACCTAGTGGTAAAGGAAAGACAATCGCAGCACACCCTATTTGCCTCCAAGAAAAATGGATCCCACTTGGAATGAACTCTGATCAGAGTCTGAGTGTTTTTTTCCAGATGGAGAAAAGCTGTAAATCTAGCATAATACTGCTATGTGCTTGTTTCTCATAATGATTTAGGAATTCATCCTCTATCCCATTCTGGAGTCACTCTTTTAGTGAAGTATAACTTCTGCTGTTTCCACCTGATAGACCTGACGATGCTGTTATCACTCCGTGATAGTGGACACTGTGTGTGCTGATGTGGCGCCAAAGCACATTACCATCAGTGTAGAAAAATATCAGCAGAACACAAGTTTCTATCTTTTCTCCACTAAAAACCACAAGTGAACAGAACTTATATTCCCTTCAGGGTCCAGCAACCACAAATGTAATAGTTTATAACAGTGCTGGAGCGTTAGATGAGGAGCCGCACATAATAGTCACACACAAGGTAGCGTGACTAAGGACCAACTCAGCCTGAAGTGTGTAGAGGGAATGTATTTTATTTTAGTGGATGGATTTTAAAGTGTATTCGCCATTTACATTTTTATTAAATAATAATGTAGAACAAGTGACTAAAATAAACTTTTAAATATACTTCATTAGAAAATTTTGGTTGAAAACCATTCATAAATCTTCCACAAGGTGTCCCCACTACACTATGTGTGAAGCAGACATATGTTCATTATCAGTCATATCCGTCTTCATGGGGCATGTTACCATATAAGGGAAAGGGGGCGTGACCTACACTCCTGACTGCAGCTGGTGAGGAAACAATGTATAAGATTAGCTCAGATTATAGCACAGTGCTGAGCAATGTCAGAATGTCAGGATCACTGCAAACTCCTCTTTCCTTGGCACAAGGAATTTATCATCTGGCTCCACACAGCTCAGTCAGGATCGTTGTTAACCCCTTCTCTAATATAACATCGCACTGCTCACTATCAGCTGCTGGCCACACCTACACAGCCGTAAAATGCAGTTTTTAACAGGGTACAGAAAAATGTGAGAAAATAAGTCACATGGCACAAAAAAGTATTATCTTAGCTAATATGCGACCCATCATTAACAACCAGTGCAGTGTTGTGGTTTTTTTTGTCAATGAAAAGACATTTACACTTTACAGAAAACCTGTAATTGTATTACTATATGGGATGCTGAATTTCTTCAAAAAGCTATTGGAATTAAAAAAAAATATATATAATAAATTTTGTTGAAAAAAATAAAATGTAGCAAATGTTTGTATTTTATATATTTACAGCATAAATTGACATTTTACAAATTTTAAGTTAGCAGCATGGCAAAATTAGCACTGCAGATCTTAGTAGCAGGACATTAATAACATTGCGTGAAATATTATCCACAATGTTGCTTCTATAGTAGACCCCTTGTGCACATATATAAATGTCCAGAAGACTACCATGTTTCCCTGAAAATAAGTCCGGATTTTATATTATGTTTTGCTCCAAAAAAGGTGCTAGGGCTTATTTTCTGGGCAGGTCTTATTTTTGGGGAAACCCAGCTTAAATTTATTATTCCTCATGACTGCTAAAATTTCCCCCTAAAAGAAAGCAGACACCTCCCCTGGGACCTGGATGTGTGTGAGAGCGGAGTGATACTGGGACCTGGATGTGTGTGAGAGCGGAGTGATACTAGGAACTCCATGTGTGTGTGTTGGAGAGAGAAGTGATGCTGGTACCCGGTGTGTGAGTGAGAGCGATGGATACTGGGACCCGGTGTTTGTGGGTGTAAGAGCGGAGTGATACTGGGACCTGGTGTGAGTGAAAGCGGAGTGATACTGGAACCTGGTGTGAGTGAGAGCGGAGTGATACTGGGACCTGGTGTGAGTGAGAGCGGAGTGATACTGGAACCTGCTGTTTGTGTGTGTGTGAGAGCGAGGGATACTGGGACCCGGTGTGTGTGTGAGGGTGAGGGATACTGGGACCCGGTGTGTGTGGGTGTGAGAGCAGAGTGATACTGGGACCCGATATGTGTGAGAGTAGAGTGATACTGGGACCAGTGTGTGTGTGTGTGTGTGTGTGTGTGCGCTAAGAGCAGAGTGATACTGGAACCTGGTGTGTGTGAGAGCGAGGGATATTGGGACCCGGTCTGTGTGTGAGAGTGAGGGCCCCTTTACACGCGGCTACATTTCTTGGGTGGCTACAGATAACTTACTGGTTGCAGTGAAATCATGGAGAGATTATTCCATTTGTACACAGCAACAAGATAGAACCTTGTGTCTCCATGATTTCACTGCAACCAGTAAGTTACCTGTAGCCACCCAAGAAATGTAGCCGCGTGTAAAGGGGCCCTGAGGGATACTGGGACCCGGTGTGTGTGGGTGTGAGAGCGGAGTGATACTTGGACCTGATGTGTGTGTGAGAGTATAGTAATACTGGGATCCAATGTGTGTGTGTGCGTGCGTAAGAGCAGAGTGATACTGGGACCCGATATGTGTGAGAGTAGAGTGATACTGGGATCCAATGTGTGTGTGTGTGTGTGTGTGTGCGTAAGAGCACAGTGATACTGGGACCCGATGTGTGTAAGAGTGGAATGATACTGGGACCTGGGGTGTGTGTGTGTGTGTGTGTGCGTAAGAGCAGAGTGATACTGGATTCCAGTGTGTGTGTGAGAGCGGAGTGATACTGGGACCCGGTGTGTAAGTGAGAGCGATGGATACTGGGACCCGGTGTTTGTGGGTGTGAGAGCGGAGTGATACTGGGACCTGGTGTGTGTGAGAGCAGAGTGATACTGGAACCTGGTGTTTGTGTGTGTGAGAGCGAGGGATACTGGGACCCGGTGTGTGTGTGAAAGTGAGGGATACTGGGACCCGACGTGTGTGGGTGTGAGAGCGGAGTGATACTGGGACCTGATGTGTGTGAGAGTATAGTAATACTGGGATCCAATGTGTGTGTGTGTGTGTGTGTGTGCGTGCGTAAGAGCAGAGTGATACTGGGACCCGATATGTGTGAGAGTAGAGTGATACTGGGATCCAATGTGTGTGTGTGTGTGTGCGTAAGAGCAGAGTGATACTGGGACCCGATGTGTGTGAGAGTGGAATGATACTGGGACCTGGTGTGTGTGTGTGTGTGTATGTGTGTGTGTGTGCGCGTGTAAGAGCAGAGTGATACTGGATTCCAGTGTGTGTGTGAGAGCGGAGTGATACTGAGACCCGGTGTATGTGTGAGAGCGTAGTGATACTGGGACATGGATATGTATGTGACAGCGGAGTGATACTGGGACCCAATGTGTGTGTGACAGTGGATTGATATTGGGATACGATGTGTATGAGAGCAGAGTGATAGTGGAACTTGGGATGTGTCTGTGTGAGAGTGGAGTGATACTGGGACCCAGTGGGGGTGTGAGAGTGGAGTGATACCAAAACCTGGATCTCTGTGATAGCAGAGTGATAATGGGACCTGGATGTGTGTGTGTGTGAGAACGGAGTGATACTGGGACCTGGTGTGTGTGAGAGTAATACTGGGACCTGGTGTGTACGTGAGAGCCGAGTGATACTGGGACCTAGTGTGTGTGTGAGAACCGAGTGATACTGGAACCCGTTGTGTGTATAGGAGAGTGGAGTGACACTGGAACCCTCTGTGTGTATGTGTGCGAGTGGCGTGATACTAAAACCTGGTATGTGTGTGAAAGCGGAGTGACACTGGGATCAAGTGTGTGTGAAAGCAGAGTGATACTGGAACCCAGTGTGTGTATGTGAGAGCAGAGTGATACTGTGACCTGGATGTGTATGTGTGTGAGAGCAGAGATATACTGGGACCCGTGTGTGTGTGTGTGTGTGTGAGCAGAGTGATACTAGGACCTGGTGTGTGAAAGCGCATGAATACTGTAACCCGGTGTGTGTGTGTGTGTGTGTGTGTGAGAGAGAGTGGAGTGATACTGGAACACAGTGCATGTCTGTGTATTGTATTGTAAGGATTTACTCAGGAATCTAATAGCAATGGGAGAACAGACACACTGAGACCTAGTTTTTAAAGGAAAACAAGTCTGTATTATACAAACATGGAAGAAAACAAACGTGAGATGCAGCAACGTGAGCACACTTATCAAACATACAATAAACAGAAAAGCCTCTTAAATAATTCTTTCACAGCGTAGCAAAAAGGGGAAGTCTCTCAGAAGCTGTACACTTAGTGAGATGCAAAAGCAGAAATAGTCTATGAGTTTAGTTATACCCAGGAAGGCTTAGGAATTGTAGTCACAGAGAACGAGTCCAAAACTTAAAGCAGTGCAGTTTAGTTAAAGTCCAGCACAGCCCAGAGAACTAATGCACAAAATAAACTGAGAAGCACACTAGGCTTACGTATCACAGCTAGGCAGGCTTGAAGCACTCAGAGACAACAGCACTAGGAGCAAGTTTGCAGGAGCAGCACTGAAGCAGGTGTGGTAGCAGGAGGTGAAACTGCAGACTCTGGAAAAGCCAGAGCGTATTTATCCATAAAATTTCAATAGGATTGAGATCAGGGCTTTGTGATGGCCTCTCCAAAACATTGACTTTGTTATCCTTAAGCCACTTTGTAACCAGTTTGGCAGTATGCTTCAGGTCATTGTCCATTTGGAAGACCCATTTCCGCCCAAGCTTTAACTTCCTGGCTTGTGTCTTAAGAAGTTGCTTCAGTATTGCCACATAATCTTCTCTCCTTATGATGTCATCTATTTTGTGAAGTTCATCAGTACCTCCTGGAGCAAAACAACCCCAGAATATGATGCCGTGACCTCTGTATTCACAGTAGGGATGGTGTTCTTAGGCTTCCAAGCTTCTAAATTTTTCCTCCAAATGTAACAATCGTCATATTGGCCAAACAGTTACATTTTAGTTTCGTCAGACCACAGGACTTGTCTCCAAAAATGTAGGTCCTTTGTGCATATGTAAAAATTTATTTGCCTTTTTTATATTTCTTTTGGAGTAATAGATTCTTCCTGGCAGAGTGGGCCTTTCAGCCCATGTTGATACAGTACTCGTTTCACTATGGATAATGACACAATCTTACCAACTTCCACCATCTTCACAAAGTCTTTTGCTTTTTTCTTGGGTGAACATGTTGGACCAAAGCACGTTCTTGTCTGGGACACAGAACCCGTCTCCTTCCTGAGCAGTGTGATGGCTGGATATTCCCATCTTGTTTGTGTATAATTGTTTGTACAGGTGAACAAGGCACCTTCAGGTAACTGGAAATTGCACCCAAGGATGAACCAGACTTGTTCAAGTCCACAATTCTCTTCCTGATATCTTGGCTGATTTCTTTAGACTTTCCCATGACTCTACTCACAGAAGCAGTGTGTTTCAGGTGTCCATTATAATACATCCACAGGTGAGTATCTAGTTAACTCAGATGTTGGCAATTTTTGGCGAGTTCCAATTGTAATAAAATCCTCAATTTATTTCAGGTACATTAAAAGATCATACAGGTTGGGGATACATCTCAACGCGTTTCTGGCGCAATCTCAGTGAATAAGGGCTTGCGCCAGAAACACGTTGAGATGTATCCCCAACCTGTATGATCTTTTAATGTACCTGAAATAAATTGAGGATTTTAATACAATTCGGACTCGCCAAAAATTCTTTATAATCTCAGTGTATGTAACCTTGTAACTTTGGAGAAAGTAATAAAAATTCCTTAAAACATTCTCTCTTTCATTATTCTGGCATTTGGCAAATATAAATAATTATGGTAATCCTAACTCACCTAAAATGGTAAGGGTTTATTCTGATTTCATGTCAGATAGTGAGAAAAACGTGTATATGTGTCTTTTTATATAGTGTATATAAACTGCTGGTTTCAACTGTACATTACTTATATGGATACTGTGTATACTTCAGAGCTGCGCTCACTTTTCAGTTGACTTATTCAGTCTTCACGGTAGTTCTAGTTTAGCGCTCCTTCGTCAGGTCGCGCCCTTGTGCTTGCAGTGATGATCTCTTACATTTACTTTACTGGTACGGACGCAAAATCTCTGATTACAGCCCTGTAAAAATAATATGCCCTTCAGAGAAAATGAATATTAATTAGAACAGAAGCTGCTTCCATGTAACCACAATATTGAAATGTAAATCAGGATGTAATTAATATCATATAACGAAGGGCACAGGACACGGGAATCAGCGATCGGGAGGTGAGAGCAAAACGTCAAGAACATAAATAGTTGCTCCTGTAATCTGGTTATCCGGCTTTTTATTTTTTTTTTTTAAATGGTTCCATAGCAGCACAGAGTGTTTCAGGAGGAAAGTTCCTTGATCTTGTGGGAAGTCACAGGCAGAGTGTTACATACGACACAGTCTCCTTAGGAGAGGAGTGTGCTAATCTTGTATAAGGTCATACACTTAGTGTAACTTAGTGGAACAATGCTGCCCAACAGTACAGAGTATTTCAGGAGAGGAGTATCCGAGCGTGCTGAGCTTGTGAGTGGCTACACAATCAATTTGACATAGTGGAGCATTGCCTCTAGCAGCACAGAGTTTTTCAGGAAAGGACTGAAGTCGTCTCATTAGAAGTCAAAGACAGTAGAGTAATGTGGTGCAGGCTCGCCCAGCAGCACAGAGTATGTTAGCTAAGCAGTGTGCAGATCCTATGGGAGGTCACACACTGAGAGATATAGAAATAGTGTAGGGTACGGGGGACTTCTGAAAAACACAGGTATTTCCGGAGAGAGGTTAATCTTGTGAGGGTTACATAGTAAAACAATGTCCCCCAGCAGGTCTTATTTTTGGGGAAGCCCAGCTTAAATTTATTATTCCACATGACTGCTAATTTACCCCCAATAGAAAGTAGACACCCCCCCTTAAAAAATGATACTGGGACCCAGTGTGTGTGAGAAAAGAGTGATACTGGGACCTGGATGTGTGTGAGAGCTGAGTGATACTGTCTGTATATTGTCTGTTGTTCACAAGAGCTTTAAGTAGCATGGTGTAAGGCATTCTGTGCCTTGGCATCTGTGCCATTTCAAAGTGTCATTTCTAAGTGGAATTCAGAGATATACCAGAGATAAGCCAGAGGTAACCAGAAGGTAACAACTCTACCCATCTACTACCCTTCAGTACTTTACTTAGCCCATTGCATCAAAATGTCGTTCATTTCAATGCTTTTATATCTATGTGCATTAGTCATCCACTCTTACCGCCCCATTCCCCCTCCATCACCCTTTATCCACATCAGCCCCTCTCTACTTCCCTTTACTATGTCCTGCTCCCATACTCTCTTCACCCTACTCAATAATCTAAGCCCGTCATATTCCAGGGTCTTGCCTCAACAAAAACAATATCATAGAGCCAAACATTACTCCCTCCTTCTCTCTCTACTACTGCTTATGTCAGGCGACATTTCTCCCAATCCTGGGCCACCCTCTTCCAACTTCAACCCCCCCCACGCCTCACACAGAAATCCCAGTAACCTTATTAGCATTACCTGCACACCTCCATCTCCCTTTTTTAAATGTGCCCTCTGGAATACACGGTCCGCATGCAACAAACTTTCCTTTATCCACAACTACTTTCTCACTAACTCTCTTAACCTTTTGGCCCTAACTGAAACCTGGATCCAGGACTCAGACACTGCCTCCCCTGCTGCTATCTCCTACGGCGGTCTACACTTCTCTCATTCCCCGAGACATGGAAACAGACGTGGTGGTGGAGTTGGCCTACTCCTGTCCCCACAATGTACTTTCCAGGTCATTCCCCCCACTCCATCACTCTCATTCCCTTCTTTTGAGGTTCATACCATTAGGCTGTTCCGTCCCCTCCCCCTCAGAGTAGCGGTGTTGTATCGCCCCCCAGGTTCAACCACCCACTTCCTCGACCACTTCTCCGCGTGGCTGCCGCACTTCACGTCGTCAGAATTACCAAACCTCATCCTGGGAGACTTTAACATTCCCGTAAACAGCCTCAACTCCACATCTGCATCCCAGCTCCTATCTCTAACCACTTCTCTTGGCCTCTCGCAACTCTCAACCTCTGAGACACATAAGGATGGTAACACCCTTGACCTGGTCTTTACCCGACTCTGCTCTACCTCCTCCTTAGACAACTCATCTCCTTCTCTCTCTGATCACAACACTCTCACCTTCACACTCACAAACCCTCACCCATCACAGCATAGTCCGACCTATCACACATTCAGAAATCTACAGGCCATCAACCCTCACACATTCACAGACTCTCTTCTCTCATCACTGTCCCCAATCTCCTCCTTCTCCTGCCCCAATCTAGCTGTGAATTACTACAATGACACTCTCAAAAGTACCCTGGACCAAGTAGCACCCCTCACCCTCAGAACCTCCAAACACAGAGTAAAACAGCCCTGGCTCACATCACAAACTCGATTCCTCCAGCGATGCTCAAGGAGTGCAGAACGCCTATGGAGGAAAACTCGCTTACCAGGAGACTTCATCCATTATAAATAGAGATGAGCGATATTTGACTCAAATAGTTCGCTAATCTCAAATTCGAGTTGTTTTTGGCACTATTCGAGTCATTCGCCGAATTCGAACAATTTGGTTCAAATTCGGCGAATCTAGAACATGTTCGAATTTGGTTCGAAAATGCGGCAGATGCGGTCACAAAACCGCATCTGCCGCATTTTCGGCCAAAATAAACATTTACTAAGTCAAATAAAGTGTTAAAAATAAAAAAATAATGTATGCTCACCTGTCCGCGGTCCACCGACGCCTCCGGCAAGGTCCTGTGGCTTATAGGACCTATGGTGACGTCAGTTCTCGCGGGAACTCCGATCACTTTAAGTAAAAGAAAGTGTCTGAAACATAAAAATGTGTATTTTAAGCTTTCCGGTAAGGTCCTGTTGCTAATAGGACCTGTGGTGACGTCATGTTCTCGTGGGAACTCCGGTCACGTGACCGGAGTTCCCGCGAGAACATGACGTCACCACAGGTCCTATAAGCACAGGTCCTTGCCGGAAAGCTTAAAATACACATTTTTATGTTTCAGACACTTTCTTTTACTTAAAGAAAGTGTCTAAAACATAAAAATGTGTATTTTAAGCTTTCCGGCAAGGTCCAGTGCTTATAGGACCTGTGGTGACGTCATTTTCTCGCGGAACTCCGGTCATGTGACCGGAGTTCCCGCGAGAACTGACGTCACCACAGGTCCTATAAGCCACAGGACCTTGCCTGAGGCGTCGGTGGACCGCGGACAGGTGAGCATACATTATTTTTTTATTTTTAACACTTTATTTGACTTTATTTCACTTCCACATTGTGGAAGTGAAACAGCCCCACAATCCTGTTTTTTTCGTGTTCGGGGATGTTCGACGGTGTTCGTCGAGCATTCGACGAACATTCGTCGAACACCCCGTCGATTCGGCGAATCAAATCGAACACGAACATCAGGGTGGTGGCTCATCTCTAATTATAAATTCATGCTAAAAACCTACAACTCTGCCCTTCACCTCGCCAAACAGACCTACTTCAGCACCCTGATCTCCTCACTAGCCAACAACTCAAAGAAACTTTTTGACACCTTTCACTCTCTCCTCAGTCCCAAAGTGCAGGCTCCTATCACTGACCTCTGTGCTGATGATCTGGCCTCTTACTTCACAGAGAAAATAGAAAACATCCGTCAGGAAATCAGCTCCCAACCTTCAAGTGTTTCTACTCCCATCTGTACCCACATCCCCTCTGGCTCACTCTCCATTTTTGACCCAGCCACAGAAGAAGTCTCCAGGCTCCTCTCGTCCTCACGTCCCACTACATGCACCTCTGACCCCATTCCCTCACACCTACTACAGACCCTCTCTCCAGTGGTCACCAGTCACTTAACCACAATCTTCAATCTCTCCCTCTCTACTGGCATTTTCCCCTCCTCCTTCAAACACTCTATTATTACTCCACTACTAAAGAAAACATCCCTTGACCCACCTGCACAAATAACTACAGACCTGTCTCCAATCTCCCCTTCATCTCTAAACTCCTTGAGCGACTGGTCTACACCCGCCTCACCCATTACCTCGCCACTCACTCTCTTTTAGATCCATTGCAGTCTGGCTTCCGCCCCTTACATTCTACAGAAACTGCCCTTATCAAAGTAACCAATGACCTTCTGACAGCAAAACGTAATGGTGACCACTCTCTGCTTATCCTTCTTGACCTCTCTGCGGCTTTTGACACTGTTGACCACCATCTCCTACTCGCAATGCTGCACTCCATTGGCATCAAGGACACGGCTCTCTCCTGGTTCTCTTCCTATCTTTCTGACCGCTCTTTCAGTGTATCATTCTCTGGCTCCACTTCCTCCCCTCTTCCTCTCACTATTGGGGTCCCTCAGGGTTCAGTCCTTGGCCCTCTCCTCTTCTCTCTCTACACAGCCCCGATCGGACAGACCATCAGCAGATTTGGCTTCCAGTACCATCTTTATGCTGATGACACACAACTATACACTTCAGCCCTGACCTTACCCCTGCTCTAATAAAGAACACCAATGATTGTCTAACCGCAGTCTCCAATATCATGTCCGCTCTCTAACTGAAACTCAACCTTTCCAAAACTGAACTTCTTCTGCTCCCACCCTCTGCCAACCTCCCTTAACCTGACATCTCTCTCTCGGTGTGCAGCACCACGATAACGCCCAGTCAGCAGGCTCCCTGTTTTGATGGACACTGATCTCTCCTTCACCACATACATACAATCTCTCACCCGCTCCTGTCGCTTGCACCTGAAAAATATTTCCAGAATTCGCCCTTTCCTCACCATGGAAACAACTAAAACCCTCACTGTGGCCTGATTCATTCCCGCCTTGACTACTGTAATTCTTTATTAACTGGCCTCCCCCACAGTAAGCTTTCCCCTCTCCAGTCTATCCTCAATGCAGCAGCCAGGATCACCTATCTAGCAAAGGGCCACGTCACACACACAGATATCTGTGCAGATATTGTTCGCTGATCTCTGGTTGAAGTGAAATCATGGACATATTGTTCCATTTTGTGGCTGTATACAAATGGAGCAATGTGTCCATGATTTCACTTCAACCAGAGATCTGCGAACAATATCTGCACAGATATCTGTGTGTGTGACGTGGACCAAACCGTTACTCAGATGTTTCTGCTCTGTGCCAGTCACTACATTGGCTACCCGTACACTATAGAATCCAATTCAAATTGCTCGTTGTCACCCACAAAGCTATTCATGGTGCGGCACCTCCTTACCTCTCCACCCTCATCTCTGTCTACCACCCCACCCGCCCCCTTCGCTCTGAACGTGACCTCAGACTAACATCGGCATTGATCCGAACCTCCCATTCCCGACTCCAAGACTTCTCTCGAGCTGCACCAAAACTCTGGAATGCTCTACCCCAAGAAATTAGGACCATCCACAACTTGCATAGCTTCAGACGCTCCCTAAAAACACACCTCTTCAGGGCGGCCTATCCTTCTCCCTAACAGTAGTCATTTAGACATAAGATATTCATTGTTATAAGCCCCTGTACTTTGTTTTCCCATCAAGTCTTAGATTGTAAGCTCCTTCGAGCAGGGTCACCTTCATTTTCTGCCTTTTTTATTGTATTTCCTAAGTTGATTCTATGTTTATTGTATGTAACTACTGTTCTGCATTACCTTTCTGTACCGTATATTTTTCTTATATGTACCGTTGTACTGTAAAACGCTGCGGAATATGTTGGCGCTATACAAATAAAGTTTTATTATTATTATTATTATACTGGGACCCAGTATATGTGTGAGAGCGGAGTGATACCGGGACCCGGTGTGAGTGGAGTGATACTGGGACCCGGTATGTGTGTGAGAGCGGAGTGATACTGGAACCCGGTGTGTGTGAGAGTAGAGTGATACTGGGACTCGGTGTGTGTGAGAGTAGAGTGATACTGGGACGCGGTGTGTGTGAGAGTAGAGTGATACTGGGACCCGGTGTGTGTGTGAGAGCGGAGTGTTACTGGGACCCGGTATGTGTGTGAGAGCGAAGTGATACTGGGACCCGGTGTGTGTGAGAGTAAAGTGATACTGGGACCCTATGTGTGTGTGAGAAGTGATACTGGGATCCAGTGTGTGTGAGAGTAGAGTGATACTGGGACCTGGTGTTTGTGAGTTTGGAGTGATACTGGGACCCGGTGTGAGTGCGAGAGCGGAGTGACACTGGGACCCAGTGTGTGTGAGAGTAGAGTGATACTGGGACCTGGTGTTTGTGAGTTTGGAGTGATACTGGGACCCGGTGTGAGTGCGAGAGCAGAGTGATACTGGGACCCAGTGTGTGTGAGAGCGAAGTTATATTGGGACCTGGTGTGTCTGTGTGAGAGAAGTGATACCGGGAGCCAGTGTGTGTGTGAAAGCAGAGAAATACTGGGACCCGGTGTGTGTGAGTGTGAGAGTGGAGTGATACTTAGACCCAGTATCTGTGTGTGAGTGGAATGATACTAGGACCCGGTGTGAGAGTGGAGTGATACTGGAACCTGGTGTGTGAAAGCGGAGTGATACTGGGACCCCGTGTGTGGGAGTGAGAGCAGAGTGATACTGGGACCCAATGTAAGTGTAAGAGCGGAGTGACAATGGGACCTGGTGTGTGTGAGAGTGGAGTGATACTGGAACCTAATGTGTGAGAGTGGAGTGATACTGGGACCCGGTGTGTGTGTGTGAGAGAGAAGTGATACTGGGGCCCGGTGTGAGTGTGAGAGCAGAGAGATACTGGGACCTGGTGTGTGTGTGAAAGCAGAAGGATACTGGGACCCAGTGTGTGTGTGTGAGAGAGAAAGAGCAGAGTGATACTGGGACCCAGTGTGAGTGTGAGAGTGGAGTGATACTGGAACCTGGTGTGTGTGAGAGCAGAGTGATACTGGGACCCAGTGTGTGTGTGAGAGAGGAGTGATACTGGGACCCGTGTGTGTGAGAGCGGAGGGATACTGGGACTCAGTGTGCGTTGGTGTGAGAGCGGAGTGATACTGGGATCTGGTATGTGGCTGTGAGAGCGGAGTGATACTGGGACTCGGTGTAAGTGTGAGAGTGGAGTGACACTGGGACCCGGTGTGCATGAGAGTAGAGTGATACTGGGACCTGGTTTGTGTGAGAGCGGAGTAATACTGGGAAACGGTATGTGTGTGAAAGAGAGGCGTGATACTGGGACCCGATGTGTGTGAGAGTGGAGTGATACTGGGACCGATGTGTGTGAGAGTGGAGTGATACTGGGACCCGGTGTGTGTGCATATATGTGTAAGCGCAGAGTGATACTGGGACATGAATGTGTGTGTAACAGCGAACTGATACTTGGACCCAATGTGTGTATGACAGCGGAAGGATACTGGGATCAAGTGTGTGTGTGAGAGAGAGAGAATGGAGTGATACTGGGATCCGATGTGTTGGTGTGAGTATATAATTCATATAGAAACAACCCAGGAGTCAGGCCAAAGTTGAAAAGATAGGTAACGATTTGACCCATGAATCTATTCACTTTGTATGCATTTGCGATTTCTTTGCTTTTTATGTACCCAGTTTTGGGGCATGGTACTAGTATTGAATAGGCAGTAAGGTATTGTTAAATTGGCTGTACCTTGCATGTTTCATGTGGTCACCTATTTATGTGTGCTGTGTTGCATCACTTTTATTTGCAGTATTTTTGCTGTAATTTTAATAAAGTGCACTTTACTTTTCAACTTTGGCCTGACTCCTGGGTTGTTTCTATATGAATTATATGTTGTTTTGGAGGGCTTTTTACATTTTAAGTAAGGGTTTTTGAATCCTGTGTTGGTGTGAGAGTGGAGTGATACTGGGACCCAGAGTGTGTGAGAGTACAGTGATACTGGGATCCGGTATGTGGGTGTGAGAGCGGAGTGATACTGGGACCCGGTGTGTGGGTGTGAGAGTGGAGTGATACTGGGACCAGGTGTAAGTGTGAGAGCGGAGTAACACTGGGATCCGGTGTGCATGAGAGTAGAGTGATACTGGGACCCGATGTGTGTGAGAGCGGAGTGATACTGGGACCAGGTGTATGTTTGACACACGAGGGATACTGGGACCTGATGTGTGTGTGAGAGTGGAATGATACTGGGACCCGGTGTGTGTTTGTGAGAGAGGAGTAATACTGGGACCCGGTGTGTGTGTGTGTGAGAGAGAGGAGTGATACTGGGACCCGGTGTGTTTGAGAGCGAGGGATACTGGGACCCATGTGTGTGAGCAGAGTAATACTCGGACCCAGTGTGTGTGTGATAGCAGAATGATACTGGGAACCGGTGTGTGTGTGTGAGAGCGGAGTGATACTGGGACCCAGTGTAAGAACGAAGTGAAACTGGGACCCGATGTGTGTGAGAGTGGAGTGGTACTGGGATCCAATGTGTGTGTGATAGCGGAGTGATACTGGGACCCGGTGTGTGTGTGTGTGTGCATAAGAGCAGAGTGATACTGGGACCCAATGTGTGTGTGACAGTGGAGTGATACTGGGACCTGGTGTGTGTGTGAGAGCGGAGTGATACCGGGACATGGATGTATGTGTATTTACAATTTACATATATGCATAAAACAGTTATTACAATGAAAGGAATAAAATGAGAAAGGTACAATACTTGTGCCACGAGGTGACAAACAACAACTGGATGCTCCTGCAGCAGTACTTATTATTACTGATCGGGCTGAGGGATCCTGTATAATAGCGGTGCGGTAGCATCTAGTTGCATCAGGTTGTGTGCCTTTTTTGGATGGATATGGTGAAAAATGCCACATCCCCTAGTGGCTGTGTCATATGAAACTGGCTTCTGGGCATGCTCAGTCAAAAAACCCACATTCGGTGTCCAGATCCAGCTGGATCCGGGTTCCATAGACCTCCATTTCAATGCCAGCCGCATAGCGATGGATCTGGGTGTTTACGGGTTTTAAACAAGCAATAAAATTGTAACATTTTGTGTTCTTTTTTTTCAACCAAAAACAATTGACACCGGGATTCAGCTGGAACTGTATACAACTGGATAAACCCGCATGTTCCTGCGTCCCCCACTGAAAGTCAATGAGGGACAAAACATATGTGGATGCATATCAGTTGGATTTGCCTGTTTTCCAAAAAACAGTAGTGTGAAACCAGCCTGAGGGGTCTCTTAGCAGCACAGAGCATGTCAGGAGAGGAGTGTACTGATCTTCTGCGAGATCACAAGCTGCAGGTTTTCCCCTGAAGCACAGAGGATTTCAGCAGCAGAGACACAAAATGCAGTATTGCTTTAAATTTTAGCTGTTTTCTGGAGACCAATACTAGGACATTAACCTTTCATTACCTGCAGTGACCCAATGTCCCTCCTGTAGCGAAAAGCAGCAATAAATGCAGCAGTTTAATCGCCGCCGTGTAATATCTGATGTAACAAGGGTAAAGCAGCAGCAGCTGCTCAGACATTATCGGTGGGTTTGAGTCCAGGACGGAGTTTCGTCTTATTTATGCTTGACAGATTTATGGAGCGTCTTATATTAGGTGTCTACATTAATTCCCAGTTATAGGACGAGTATCTGCATCTGATGTGTTTTATCTGAGGCCTGAACACCACGACCAGCAGCAATTACCCATCTGCTGCTCTATATTGTGTCATTCTCACTTCACATCAGACTGGAGGGATCAGATGATGTCTTACCAGACCCTTGTAAGCTGGGTGCCAACTATTGGGGTGACTACCAAGACATAAGGGGGAAGGAGGTCACCAGCTCTATAACTGATGTGAACATTTGCCACCCAAACACCACTACGAATGTGAACAGGAGAGGGGCCACTGTGGATGTGATTAGGAGAGGGGGCACCATACATGTGATCAGAAGAGGGGACACCATACATATGATCAGAAGAGGGGGAACTGTACGTGATCAGGAGAGGAAACACTATGGATGTGATCAGGAGATGGGGCACTGTGGATGGGATCAGGAGAGGGCACTGTGGATGGGATCAGGAGAGGAGGCACTCTGGATGTGATCAGGAGAGGGGGCACTGTGGATGTGATCAGGAGAGGGGGCACTGTGGATGGGATCAGGAGAGGGCACTGTGGATGGGATCAGGAAAGGGGGCACCGTACATATGATCAGAAGAGGAGACACTACGGATGTGATCAGGAGAGAGGACACCTGTTGATGTAGTCAGGAGAGGGCACTGTGGATGGGATCAGGAGAGGGGGAATTGTACATGTGATCAGGAGAGGAAACACTATGAATGTGATCAGGAGAGGGGGCACTGTGGATTGGATCAGGAGAGGAGGCACTGTGGATGTGATCAGGAGAGGGGGCACTGTGGATGTGATCAGGAGAGGGGGCACTGTGGATTGGATCAGGAGAGGAGGCACTGTGGATGTGATCAGGAGAGGGGGCACTGTGGATTGGATCAGGAGAGGAGGCACTGTGGATGTGATCAGGAGAGGGGGCACTGTGGATGTGATCTGGAGAGGGGGCACTGTGGATTGGATCAGGAGAGGGCACTGTGGATTGGATCAGGAGAGGGCACTGTGGATTGAATCAGGAGAGGAGGCACTGTGGATGTGATCAGGAGAGGGGGCACTGTGGATGTGATCTAGTGATGGGTAGCTCCTGAATGAGCCGGCTCTAAGAGCCGGCTCTTTATAGTGAATCATATGAGTCGGCTCCTGGCAGGGAGCCAATTGAAATTTAAACGGCTCTTTGCCAGTTCACGTTCCACAGTCAGTCCCCTCTTGCCCCGCCCTTCCCGGCCCCTCCCTCCCGGCAGTAGTCACTCTGATCTTATCCAGGAGACTGAGATTGCATGCTCCTCCTGCTGCCGCACATAGCACTGACTCAGGGTGCCTTCACACTGGCGTTCCCCTCCGCAGCGTTCTGCGGAGGGGAATTGCCATGTGTGCGCAGCGGCCGCCAGCTCCTATCTTTAGAAAGGGGACGCACGATGCTGCGCATGACAGCGCATGACCGTGCGCACCCATTCACTCCCATATGTGATCTGTGCGCAGGCGGATGCCGCTGCGCACGCATGGCGATTCCCTTCCGCAGAACGCTGCGGAGGGGAACGCCAGTGTGAAGGCACCCTCACAGCCCCGCCCCCCTCCAATCTGTGACAAGCAAGCAGCAGTCAGGCAGTCAGGCACTTTATTAAAGGAACACTGACATCTGGATTTAGCCTGATTATAGTTATTTACCTCGCTGAGCGAGGGAGAAACAGCGGATGTAAATGTGCGTCCCTTGTTCTCTCCCATTCACTTGAATGGAAGAGAACAAATGATCCAGCGATGCCTATGGGCAGGGCAGATAAGGATCTCCTCTGTAAATATACCATCGCTGGATTGAGCATCACTGGATCACAGGCTCGGGTGCTGAATGGACTGTGTAAATGCACCATTAGCTAGTGCAACTTGGAGTGGTTATGTTGTTTCTGGTATGTGAATAACCTCCCAGCAGCCCCTGTTACATGATAGCAGTGCCAATCTGAGGGACCAACTTCATGCACAAAACTACTACTAGTGTTTTATGTCATAAATTGGCACATGTGTAGATTTTTACTAAAAGGTATACAATCATGGGTTAAAACATACCAGAATTTGGCTTCAAATTTAAAGCCAAAGGTAATAGGAAATGAAGAGCCGTTTTCGGAGCCAAAAGAGCCGACTCTTTTTGGTGAGCCGATCCAAAAGAGCCGGCTCACCAAAAAATCGCATTTTACCCATCACTAATGTGATCAGGAGAGGGGACACTGGGTATGTGATCATGGGAGGGAGCACTGTGGATGGGATCAGGAGAGGAGTCACTGTGGATGGGATCAGGAGAGGGGGCACTGTGGATGGGATCAGGAGAGGAGGCACTGTGGATGTGATCAGGAGAGGGGGCACTGTGGATGTGATCAGGAGAGGGGGCCCTGTGGATGTGATCAGGAGAGGGGGCCCTGTGGATGTGATCAGGAGAGGGGGCACCATACATGTAATCAGGAGAGGGGACACAGTGAATATGATCAGGAGAGGGGGCACTGAGGATGTGATCAGGAGAGGGGGCACCATACATGTAATCAGGAGAGGGGACACAATGGATGTGATGAGGGCACTGTGTTTGTGATGAGAGTACTGTGGATGCGATCAGGGTACTGTGCATGTGATGAGGGCACTGTGCTTGTGATGAGGGCACTGTGGATGTGATCATAGTACTGTGGATGTGATGAGTGTACTGTGGATGTGATGAGGGCACTTTGGATGTGATGAGGGCACTGTGGATGTGATGGGGGCACTAAGGATGTGATGGGGGCAACAACACTTAAACAACATCATGCTCCCATCAAAGATTTGAGCAGATTCCTCAGTGTGTGAGATGTAATGATGCAGCTCTTATCTCCTGGTCTAAAGTCCTGTACGATCAGCCAGTGCTGGGTTAGACCATAGATGACTATCACCTTTCGTCTTTACATTCCATATGTCTTGCCTGCCTTATTCTGGGCTCCTTGTGAGTGAGATGTAATGAGAACTTCCTCAGTGAAGAGAAATTACACTTTGCTGTGAGTATAACAGACATAAATGTGATTGCTGACACATCTCTGGACAGGCAGCTTGGTCGAGGGGCAGTACAGCAGAGCTGAGAGTGCTAGAAGAGTTGATAGAAGGGTTTGTAATGCAACACAGATAAACTCAGCTGTGCTGCACGTCCCCCCCATACAGACTTAATCTGAAAGGTCACACGCGGCAATATTGCTAGCAATTTCACTGGCAATTTGCTGGTTGCAGTGAAATCATGGACACATTGTTCTATTTTGTTGCCGTGTACAAATGGAACAATGTGTCCATGATTTCACTGCAACCAGCAAATTGCCAGTGAAATTGCTAGCAATATTGCCACGTGTGACGGTACCTTTATGGTACCGTCACGCGCTGCAATAACGCCTGGCGATATGAGGCAATCTAACGTGCGCGTGTATGTTTTTCATGCTCACCTCAGATCGCCGATGGTGGTATTACACGCCGCAATTGCGCCCTGAAAGTAAGGCGATGTGTCGCTCCGGAAATTGCCTCACGTACAGCGGAACCAATTTTGCCTAATCCCACACGCCACAATCTCAAAGGCAATGTGGGCACAGGGCCGGCCCTACCGCTGTGCGAGTTGTGCGGTCGCACAGGGCGCCGCCTGCCATGCTTCAAAGGGGGCGCCGTCGTTCCCTGGCCCTCCGCTCTGCCCCGGGCCGCCGATGTGCCCCCTGCCCTCCGATCTCCCCCTGTGGGCTCCCCCCTGTGGGTGATCTACCCCCTGTGGGCTCCCCTGCCCTGCGATCCCTCCCCATGCCTCCTGTGATCGCCGCTGCCTGCGGTGATCACCTCCGCCCGTTCTCCTCTTCCCGCTCCCTCTTCTTCCCGCTCCCTCTTCTTCCTCACCTGTCTTCTTTCTTCTCCTCTGTCCTCCGCTGTTCTCCCTCTTTCCTTCGGTCTTCTCCCTCTGTCCTCCGGTCTGCTCCGGGTCTTCTCTGCGCTGTCCTCTTCCAGCGGCGTCCTCCTTCTTCTGTCGGCTCCTCTGCACAGTCATTTCCCAGCATAGAGATGAGTGTGCAGAGGAGCGGTGTCACAGCCAGGGCACAGCATCTGTGTGATTGCTGTGCCCTGGCTGTGTTAACCTCTAAGTGCTGTGATGTCAGGGATCACAGCACTTAGAGGATCCAATCGTCATGGAAACGATCTCCAGAGACTACAACAAGGGATCAAGTGTCCTCTTGTTGTAGTCTCTGGGATCAGCGTCATGGTGCACGGTATGGCAATGATCTGTCATACCGTGCACCGGACGCTGATCCCAGAGACTACAACAAGGGATCAAGTGTCCTCTTGTTGTAGTCTCTGGGATCAGCGTCATGGTGCATGGTATGGCAATGATCTGTCATACCGTGCACCGGATGCTGATCCCAGAGACTACAACAAGGGATCAAATGTCCTCTTGTAGTCTCTGGGATCAGCGTCATTGTGCACGGTATGACAGATCATTGCCATACCATGCACCATGACGCTGATCCCAGAGACTACAACAAGGGATCAAGTGTCCTCTTGTTGTGGTCTCTGGGATCATAGTCTTGGTGAATTGTATGACAGATCATTGCCATACCGTGCACCATGACGCTGATCCCAGAGACTACAACAAGAGGACACTTGATCCCTTGTTGTAGTCTCTGGGATCAGCGTCGGGTGCATGGTATAACAGATCATTGCCATACCGTGCACCATGACGCTGATCCCAGAGACTACAACAAGGGATCAAGTGTTCTCTTGTAGTCTCTGGGATCAGCGTCATTGTGCACGGTATGACAGACCATTGCCATACCGTGCACCATGACGCTGATCCCAGAGACTACAATAAGGGATCAAGTGTCCTCTTGTTGTGGTCTCTGGGATCATAGTCTTGGTGAATTGTATGACAGATCATTGCCATACAGTGCACCATAACGGTGACCCCAGAGGCTGTAGGAAGAGGACACTTGAGCCCTTGCTGCAGTCTCTGGATTGAGCAGTGGCGATCGAGCGTCGTGGGATCTTCATTGTGGACTACGTCGGAGGCGATCGAGCGTCGTGGGACCTTCGTTGTGGATTACGTCGGATCTTTTTATAATAAAGATGGAGTCCGAATTGTGTCTGTGTTTTTTTTTCAAATAAAAAGATTTTTCTCTGTGTGTATTTATTGACTATTTACCGTACTAGAGATTCCTAATGGCGGGTCTAACATTGGCCCTATATTATGAATCTCGGGCTTAGTGCCAGCTGCCAATAAAAAGCTGGCATTAACCCCTTTATTACCCAGTTAGCCACCGGCACCAGGGCAACTGGAAGAGCGTGGGTACAACGCCAGAAAATGGCGCTTCAATGAATGCGCCATTTTCTGGGGCGGCTGTGGGCTGCAATTCGCAGCATGGGGGGCCCAGAACGCTTGGGCCTCTCTATGCTGAGGATTCCAGCCCCCAGCTGCCTAGTTGTACCTGGCTGGACCAAAAATATGGCGGAGCCCCACGTAATTTTTTTTCTAGAATTAGTTCTAGAAATTAAAAAAAAAAATGGGCTTCGCTGTATTTTTGGTTCCAGCCAGGTATGACGAGGCAGCTGGGGGTGGGTGGCAGTCCGTAGCTGCCAAGTTGTACCTGGCTGGACCAAAAATATGGCGGAGCCCTATGTCATTTTTTTTCTAGAAATAATTCTAGAAATAAAAAAAAAAATAGGCTTCGCTGTATTTTTGGTTCCAGCCAGGTATGACGAGGCAGCTGGGGGCTGGTGGCAGTCCGTAGCTGCCAAGTTGTACCTGGCTGGACCAAAAATATGGCGGAGCCCTATGTCATTTTTTTCTAGAAATAATTCTAGAAATAAAAAAATAGGCTTCGCTGTATTTTTTGTTCCAGCCAGGTATGACGAGGCAGCTGGGGGCTGGTGGCAGTCCGTAGCTGCCAAGTTGTACCTGGCTGGACCAAAAATATGGCGGAGCTCTATGTCATTTTTTTTCTAGAAATAATTCTAGAAATAAAAAAAAAATAGGCTTCACTGTATTTTTGGTTGCCAACCAGGTACAACTTGGCAGCTAGGGGGCTGGAATCCTCAGCATGGAGAGACCCAATAATCTCTTATGGTACCGGCACACACCGCAATCTCGCCTGGCGATATGTGGCGATCTGACATGCACGGTCACGTTTCTCGTGCCCGCCTCAGATCGCCGATGGCGGCTTCAGAATAAATGAGAGCTGCTGTTGTTCCCTGATTTCCTCGGGATGTCACTTTTATGTGAGGAAAGAGTGAAGCTGCCACTGATTGGCTGCATGTCTCATGTGACATGGTCTGGGGGCACCAAAGGGGAATTTTGCACAGGGCGCAATTTAGCCTGAGGCCGGCCCTGTGTGGGCATACATGTACAGCGCGGTGAAGAGATAGGCGTGCCGCAGTGGTTTACACCGCGCCCCATACACGCTCATTGGACAACGCAACAGTGTTACGATTGGTGAGCCTGCTCTGGTAGGTTGGCTAATACATGACGCCATTGCCATTGTGTGGTGCAGGACAGACAACTCTTCAAATATGGCACGGTGTCAATTGATAGCCAATGGGAACACAGTAGCCCACACCAATCAATTCACACGGGGTGTGGACTACACCACGCTGTGGCACGCCTACGAGAAATCATAGGCGACGCTGATTCCATCACTATCGCCCTATCACACGCCACAACACGGAAATATCACCTTCATGATGGAGCCTGATTTTAGAGCAGTGTTCAGGAATCAGGCGACAGGCGATTTATCGCCGCGAAATTCCCCAATCACACACCACAACTGTGAGGCAATTTCAAGGCGATTGCATCGGGGCGACATATCGCCTTTAGGATTGCCATCCGATATTGCGGCGTGTGAAGGTACCATTAGTCATTTGTGCTTTATAATCATGCTAGAGGATAGACCAGGAGATCAGAGCTGTATCCTAACATTTCACACACTGAGCAATCTGCTTTAAGCTATGGAGGGGGTGAGGTCTTCTTTCTACAGTGTGTTGCTGACTGTTTATGATTGGTCAGTGTTATACAGGGAGAAGAAGTACACGCCCTCTGAGAAAACTGTCTAATAACTTTAATTAAGTCCAGATTTGTGTTAAGTCATTGGATGCCAAATACTTTGATTACTCAAATCTTTGCAACAGAGAAGCAAAACAAAATGTTTGTAGTCACCTTTACATCGTGTGTCCATATCAAAATAAGAAATTTGGTGAAAGGACCACAAGCCATCTCATGGTTACAACAATGTATAACAATAAATAGCATCTACTGTAATGTACAGCAAATATCTGCAATGAAATAATAAGTAATATATAGTGTGATCTATATACTGTATATGTAATGATATGATCCCTAATAATGTAAAATAATCTTTGCTGTAATAATATAACATATACTGTAATGCACAGCAAATATATGCAATAAAATAATAAGTAATGTATAGCGTGATCTACATATATGTAATGATGATATGACGAATATGACCCATAATAATATAAATAATGTATGCTGTAATAATATAACCTAGACTGGAATGTACTGTAAATATCCGGGAATAAATAATAATATGCACCGAAATAATGCTAATTTACACCATGTAGGTAACAATATATCGTAATGTTATAATGTAACTAATGTACAGTGTAATAAAACCGTCGTACACTATGATTGCACCAGTGGTGTAGCTTGAAGCTCATGGGGCCAACGGGGCCCCCAATTATTGCTAATCTTTAATAGCAATAGCTTTTTTCTATAGGCCAATAGGGACTTTTGGGGCCCCTTAGGGTACCGTTACACGTCGCAACATTGCCTTTGCAATTTGCTGGTTGCAGTGAAATCATGGACACATTGTTCCATTCGTACACGGCAACAGTGAAATTGTGATGCAATGTTGCGACGTGTAACGGTACCCTTATTGCATACAATTTCACGGGAGCGCGCACGTTTTTGGCACTTGTTCAAGATCGCATAGGAGATGTTACACAGGGAGATATCGGCAGGCAACGCAACTACGATGTTGTACGCCCCGTTTTTGCGCTGGGTATAAGCAACCCAGGGAACGAGCATTTAACATTGGAGTGAATAGGGGAAGTTGTGCTGTCACACAGCACGACCATGCCAGATCACATATGCAATATCGTCAGGTTGAAGGGCTTGCACAATCTTTTTGCAATAACGTAGCTACGGTTTTTTCGCGTCGCACTGCCTATTTACACGACACAACGCACGAACGATATCAACTGCAACGGCCGTACCACCTGACTTTTTGTCGATGTTGCATTGCGATATTGCGACGTGTAAAGGTACCCTTAAGGCCACTTCACACACACACAGATATCTGAGTCCAATATCTGAACAGATCTCTGGTTGCAGTGAAATCATGGATACATTGCTCCATGTTGTACACAGCCACAAAATGGAACAATGTATCCATGATTTCACTGCAACCAGAGATCTGTTCAGATATTGGACTCAGATATCTGTGTGTGTGAAGTGGCCTTCAGGCTCTAGGGCCCAGGTGCGACTGCAACCCCTGCACCTGTTGTAGTTATGCACTTGAACAGCACATACTGCAATACTGCAATATATATATATATATATATATATATATATATATATATATATATACATACATACTATGGCCCGTGATGATATATATATAGTGACTGTACATTACACACTACACTGTTATATTTGATAATATATGGTGACTGTGCATTATACTGCTATTATGTGCTGATATTTACATGTTGACTGCACATAAATGGTGTCTGTATATTACACAATATTCTGTATTATGTGCTGATCTTCCCTGTCCTCTGGGCGGAGGCTCCTGTGTCTGGGCGGCGATGATAAGGCCGGGGCTGCTCGGTGTATGGAGAGGAGCTGCTCCTGCTGCTGCCGGTGATGCTGCTTCTCCCGGGACTTCTCCTCCGCCGGGGCCCGGTACTGCGGCCTGCTCTCCGTGGCCTGTGTGTGGGAGCTGCTCGGCTGCAGAGTGTACGAGAGGTCGGGGCTCTGCGGCCTCCTGCTCTTTGCCCTCTGCCCGGGCTCACAGCCATGAGTGTCAGGACGTACACGGCTCAGGTGGGTGTAAGACCAGGGCCCGCAAAGATGGAGACAATGGGGTATATGAGGGGCCCGAAGAGAATGAGGAATGAGACAGGGTATATGAGGGGCCCAGAGGGAAGGAGACAGGGGGGTATATAAGGGCCCTGGAGAGGAGACAGGGTAGGTGAGAGGCACGGAGAGAAGGAGACAGGGGGGTATGTGAGGGGCCCGGAGAGGAGGAGACAGGGGGGTATATGAGGGGCTTGGAGAGGAGACAGGGGGATATGAGGGGCCTGGAGAGAAGGAGACAGGGGGATATGAGGGGCCTGGAGAGGAGACAGGGTATGTGAGGGGCCCGGAGAGAAAGAGACAGGGGGGTATATGAGGGGCTTGGAGAGAAGGAGACAGGGGGATATGAGGGGCCTGGAGAGAAGGAGACAGGGTGGTATATGAGGCGCCTGGAGAGAAGGAGACGGGGGTATATGAGAGGCCTGGAGAGAAGGAGACGGGGGTATATGAGAGGCCTGGAGAGAAGGAGACGGGGGTATATGAGAGGCCTGGAGAGAAGGAGACGGGGGTATATGAGAGGCCTGGAGAGAAGGAGACGGGGGTATATGAGAGGCCTGGAGAGAAGGAGACAGGGGGGTATATGAGGGGCCTGGAGAGAAGGAGACTGGGGTATATGAGGGGCCTGGAGAGAAGGACACGGGGGTATATGAGGGGCCTGGAGAGAAGGAGACAGGGGGGTATATGAGGGGCCTGGAGAGAAGGAGACAGGGGGGTATATGAGGGGCCTGGAGAGAAGGAGACTGGGGTATATGAGGGGCCTGGAGAGAAGGAGACTGGGGTATATGAGGGGCCTGGAGAGAAGGAGACTGGGGTATATGAGGGGCCTGGAGAGAAGGAGACTGGGGTATATGAGGGGCCTGGAGAGAAGGAGACAGGGGGGTATATTAGGGGCCTGGAGAGAAGGAGACAGGGGGGTATATGAGGGGCCTGGAGAGAAGGAGACAGGGGGGTATATGAGGGGCCTGGAGAGAAGGAGACTGGGGTATATGAGGGGCCTGGAGAGAAGGAGACTGGGTATATGAGGGGCCTGGAGAGAAGGAGACAGGGGGGTATATGAGGGGCCTGGAGAGAAGGAGACAGGGGGGGTATATGAGGGGCCTGGAGAGAAGGAGACAGGGGGGTATATGAGGGGCCTGGAGAGAAGGAGACAGGGGGGTATATGAGGGGCCTGGAGAGAAGGAGACAGGGGGGTATATGAGGGGCCTGGAGAGAAGGAGACAGGGGGGTATATTAGGGGCCTGGAGAGAAGGAGACAGGGGGGTATATTAGGGGCCTGGAGAGAAGGAGACTTGGGTATATGAGGGGCCTGGAGAGAAGGAGACGGGGGTATATGAGGGGCCCGAAGAGAATGAGGAATGAGACAGGGTATATGAGGGGCCCAGAGAGAAGGAGACAGGGGGGTATATAAGGGCCCTGGAGAGGAGACAGGGTAGGTGAGAGGCACGGAGAGAAGGAGACAGGGGGGTATGTGAGGGGCCCGGAGAGGAGGAGCCAGGGGGGTATATGAGGGGCTTGGAGAGGAGACAGGGGGATATGAGGGGCCTGGAGAGAAGGAGACAAGGGGATATGAGGGGCCTGGAGAGGAGACAGGGTATGTGAGGGGCCCGGAGAGAAAGAGACAGGGGGGTATATGAGGGGCTTGGAGAGAAGGAGACAGGGGGATATGAGGGGCCTGGAGAGAAGGAGACAGGGTGGTATATGAGGCGCCTGGAGAGAAGGAGACAGGGGGGTATATGAGGGGCCTGGAGAGAAGGAGACAGGGGGGTATATTAGGGGCCTGGAGAGAAGGAGACAGGGGGGTATATTAGGGGCCTGGAGAGAAGGAGACAGGGGGGTATATTAGGGGCCTGGAGAGAAGGAGACAGGGGGGTATATTAGGGGCCTGGAGAGAAGGAGACAGGGGGGTATATTAGGGGCCTGGAGAGAAGGAGACAGGGGGGTATATTAGGGGCCTGGAGAGAAGGAGACAGGGGGGTATATGAGGGGCCTGGAGAGAAGGAGACAGGGGGGTATATGAGGGGCCTGGAGAGAAGGAGACTGGGGTATATTAGGGGCCTGGAGAGAAGGAGACAGGGGGGTATATGAGGGGCCTGGAGAGAAGGAGACAGGGGGGTATATTAGGGGCCTGGAGAGAAGGAGACAGGGGGGTATATTAGGGGCCTGGAGAGAAGGAGACAGGGGGGTATATTAGGGGCCTGGAAAGAAGGAGATAGGGGGGTATATTAGGGGCCTGGAAAGAAGGAGACTGGGGGGTATATGAGGGGCCTGGAGAGAAGGAGACGGGGGTATATGAGGGGTCCCTGACAGGAGGAGAAGGGGGAGTATATGGGGGTCCCTGACAGGAAGAGACAAGGGGTATATGAGGGGCCCCTGCCCGGAGGAAACAGGGTATATGAGGGGCTCCTGACAGGGGGTATATAAGGAGCTTCTTACAGGAGGAGACAGGGAGTATATGAGGGGTCCCTGACAGGAAGAGAGTGGGTATATGAGGAGCCCCTGACAGGAGGAGATAGGAGGTATATGAGAAGAGAAGAGGGGACAGGGGCATATGAGGGTCCCCTAACAGGAGCCTGGAGGAGATAAAGGAGGATTATGTGAGTGGTGATGGTAATGCAGAGTGGGCCATTTATATGGATGCACCTAAATAAACTGGGAAAGGTTGGTAATATCAACTTCCTGTTTGTAGCACATTAGTATATGGGAGAGGGAAAACTTTCCAGATGGGTGGTGACCAAGGCGGTCTTTAATGGGAAGAGGGTTATGTGACACATCAAACATATTGAGAATTTCATAAGAAAAACAATGGTGAGCTTGGTTTTAACATAGCTTTATTCTTTCATGAGTTATTTACAAGTTTATGACCACTTAAAAAATGAGTTCTAATGGTGTGGTCACACGTGTCGATGTCGCACGCGATGTCGTTCTGACGCCACGGACTAGCCGTCGCTCAGATGTTGCGCGATTATCTCTGGTTACATGTTTACACGTGTCAATTTGTGATACCAACGATCCGGCGATTCAGCGACTTCGCAACCACGTGAGCGATAACTTTTTGTCGCTGTTCCGAGTCACACAGCAGAGATATTTTCTTTCAATTTGGGCGATCTTTGTGACACGTCATTCATGTAGACTTAGTTAGTACAGGATGTTTTTCCACGCCCCTGCCTGTTTTTTTTAATATGGCCTTTGCGAAGCGTGTTGCCAGGCTCCTGCTTTAATACTTTTAAACCAAATATTATGTGTATAGAACAAACATGTTACCTTATGAAATAATCTGAGGAGAGTTATTGTCAACTGATTCTCACTTTAATGGTAATAAAATAACATAGCGTCCATAATAAAACGCTTGCCCAATTAAAATCATTGCTGCATCTAGTACAGTGCAGGCGTCGTTCGGGCGTGCAATGTGCATGTACTGAATATCGGTATATGAGCCGGTGTTCTATTGGGCTGTCAGAATTAGGTCATATTGACACGGCACTATTCTCTATTTTAAAATTCCTCCAATCAGTGCAGAGGAGGCGAGGCCGGGAAATCGCCAAGGTCCGCCCATGTCAATCTTTCAAGAATCGCTGAGTGAACAAATTTCATCGCTGACCAGGTGTCACACAGAGCGATGCACAAGCTCTACTGAGCGATCATTGCCAGGTTTTCGGGCAGGCTAGTAAACCTGCAATCAGCGATCAAGCGAAAAATCGCTGGTTGCACCTACATGTCACACGCGACGATGTCGCTCATGCGTCATAAAATCGACGGATAATCTGTGACGTCTGAACGACATCGCGGGCGACATCGACACGTGTGACAGGGCTTTAAGTGCTGCCCATTGTGTTGAATTGTCAATACAACCCTCTTCTTCCACTGTTGACACACTGATAGCAGCAACACAGAAGAAATGCTAGCACAGGCTTCCAGTGTTGTTTCAGATGCTGCACATCTGGTATCTTCACAGCATAGACAATTGCCTTCAGATGACCCCAAAGATAAAAGTCTAGGGGGGTCAGATCGGGAGACCTTGGTGGCCATTCAACTGGCCCACTACGACCAATCCACTTTCCAGGAAACTGTTCATGTAGGAATGCTCAGACCTGACACCCATAATGTGGTGGTGCACCATCTTGTTGGGAAAACTCAGGGAACGTGCCATCTTCAGTGCATAGAGAGGGAAACACATCATATGTAGCAATTTCAGATATCCAGTGGCATTGAGGTTTCCATTGATGAAGAATGGCCCCACTATCTTTGTACCCCATATACCACACCATACCATCAATTTTTGTGTTCCAACAGTCTTGGAGGGATCTATCCACTGTGGGTTAGTGTCAGATCAATAGCGCTGGTTTTGTTTGTTAGCTTCACCATTCACAAAAAAGTATGCTTCCTGGTTCCAATTTTTGTTTTGCCCATTCAATTGCAATCCATGCAAATTCAGTGTGCTGATCAGGCTGGGTCATCCTCATTGAGATGCTGCAGTAGCTGGATTTTGTAAGGGTGCCATTTGTGAGTAGCTAATATCCGCCGAAGGGATGATCGACTGATGTCATACTCCAGTGACATGCGGCGAGTGCTGCTCCTTGGGCTCTTGCTGAATGATGCTAGGACAGCCACTGATGTTTCTTCATTAGTGACAGTTTTCTTGCGTCCACATTTTGGCAAATCCAACACTGAACCTGTTTCACGAAATTTGACAAGCAGTTTGCAAACTGTAGCATGGGAGATGAGTGATCTCGTAGTGATAGTAGTTTGTCATGGCCGAAAGTGTTGGGATCCTTGAAATTATTCTAGAAAATGAAGTATTTCTCCCTGAAATTATTGCCATTACACATGTTTTATCATACACGTTTATTTCCTTTGTGTATATTGGAACAATACAAAGAAACAGAAGAAAACGCAAATTGGACATAATTTCACACAAAACCCAAAAAATGAACCAGACAAAATTGTTGGCACCCTCAACTTAATATTTACTTGCACCATCTGGAATAATTAACTGCAATCAATCGCTTCCAATAACCATCACAAGCTTCTTATGGCCACTTTACACGTCCCGATATCAACGTCCAACTCCGATAAAAAGTCACGTGGTTCGTGCGTTGGCCCCGATATCGTTCGTGCGTTGTATGGTATAAATGTCCAATACGATGCACGAACGATGCCAAAACGATATCGGGGATCAAATGAGCGTGCTCTCCAACGGCCCGATATTGGATGGATGTTGTGGCCGGATCGTACTGTGTAAAAGCCCAACAACAATGTGGAGTACAACTTCCCCTATTCTCTCCCATGTTAAATACTCGTTCCTGGGTCGGCCGTACAAGGGGGCGTACACATCGTAGTGGCGTTGCCTGCCGATATCGCGCTGTGTAACATCTCCTATGCGATCTTGGAATTCTGCCCAAAAAGTGCGCGCTCCCGCATCATTGTATCCAATATCGGACCGACGTTGGGACGTGTAAAGTGGCCATTAAACCTCTCACCTGGAATTTTGGACTCTCCTTTTGTAAACTGCTCCCGGTTTCTCTATATGAAGACGTCTTCTCCCAACAGCAATTTTAAGATCTCTCCACAGGTGATGAATGGGATTTAGATCCTCATTCATTGCTGCCTCTTAAGAACTCTCCAGCGCTTTGTTTCCATCCATTTCTGGTGGATTTTTGAAGTATGTTTTGGGTCATTGTCCTGCTGGAAGACCCATGATCTAGGATGCACACCCAGCTTTCTGACACTGGGCGATCTACATTGTGATCCAAAATCCTCAGGTAATCTTCACATTTCATGATGACTTGTACACAGTCCAAGCACCCAGTGCCAGAGACAGCAAAACAACCCCAAAACATCTTTGAACCTCCAAAATATGTGACTAGGTGCTGTGTTCTTTTCTTTGTAGGCATCATTCTGTCTTCAGTAAACAGTAGAATGATGTGCTTTACCAAAAGGTTTTATCTTGGTGTCTTCTGTGCACAAGACAGTTTGCCAAAATATACGTGAGCCAAAATCCTTCTAGGAAAGCAAGTCTAGCTTTATGTCTGTGTGTCAGCAGTGGTGTCCTCCTGGGTCTCCTGTCATAGCGTTTCATTTCATTCAAATGTGCACGAATAGTTAACGCTGACACTGATGCACCGTGAGTGTGCAAGACAGCTTAAGTTTCTTTGGAACTTGATTGAGGCTTATCCACTCTCCAAATTATCCTGAGTTGCAACCTTTCAGCAATTTTTCTCTGCCGTGTACGCCCAGGGAGATTAGCTACAGTGCCATGAGTTGTAAACTTCTTGATTATGTTGCACAATGTGGACAAGGGAACATCAAGATTTCTGGAGATTGTTGATATTCTTTTAACAATTCATGTTCTCAGACAGTTCTCTTCTCCTCTATCTGTTCTCCATTCTTGGTGTAGCACACATACACACAATGTAAAGATTGAGCCAATGTCTCCCCTTTTCATCTGGTTTCAGCTGTGCTCTTCATATTGTCCACACCGTTATTGTCACAGATAAGTTTGAATGAGGATAACATGCTTGAAATAAAGTTGTTTATCCATAATTTCGGAAAGGTGACAACAATTCTGTCTGTCTCGTTTTGGGGATTTTGTGTCAAATTAGGTCCATTTTTGCCCTTTTCTTTCAGTTTTTTGGGTTGTTGCAATACAATAAAGGAAATAAACAAGTATATAACAAAACGTGTAATTGCAACAATTTTCTGGAAGAAATACTTCATTTCAGGAGCCCTGACTTCTGCGAACACTTGTACAATACACTGTAATATTGCATTGTAAAATGACCATTTTAAGAAGCCCAGCCACAGGTGACAAACATGGCAGACACGGGCACTTCCATACAATTCCCAGCTGACATTGCCTCAGTAGTCATGTTGCAGGAGGTTGCACTGACGGATTGTCTCCTGCTCAGGGCACCGGTGAACCGTCTGGCGTCTCTGCGGATAACGACGGGCAGAAGCTAAGCAAGACGCAGCAGCTAAAGCGAGTCTTCAAGGAATACGGAGGAGTCGCGGTGGCGTTCCATGTTGGTATTTCACTGGTGTCCCTGGGAATATTCTATGCAGTGGTCTCCAGGTGAGTAGAAGAATCTGCCACACTGGGCAACAACAAGGTGCCAATCAATATGGAAAATGTACATTAGGTCCTTAAAATACTAGGCATCTGGGAAAGCTGGGTGACAACTAATATGGCCACTATGGTAGCTCCTGAGTTGTCACTCAGCTTTCCCAGACTACTGAAGGACAAGTTTGTGCTCCTGGATTCTGGGATAACTCAAACAGATCCTGCAAACAGAAAATCTGGATGGTGACGTCTGTGCGAGCTGTAACAGCGGCCATGTGGGGCATCACCCAGCTTGGGCTAGTTTTGTGCATCACCCAGCTTTTCCAAGATGTAACGCTTGTATGAAGATAACTTGGGGATTTAGACACTGACAGTTTGTTTTCCAACCAGCAAGTGGAGCATATCCTAATGTCATTCTTGACATTCAGGGAATTGGGAAAGCTGGCTAACGGTATGTGTGAATTACAATGGCAGTCATATTGTCACATAGCTTTCCAAATGCCCTTCCACGACTTCCCTCCCCCTCCAGTACCTACATCACTCCCTTATGTTGATTTTACATTCAGAAATTTTGAAGCGTGGGATGACCCTTAGTGACCATCACCCAGCTTTGCCGGAGACCTGAAAACTTTGCCTGGTTATGATGTGCTGTAATATCATTGCGTTCCTGCTCAGGAATTTAGGAAAGCTGGGTGACAGTCCCTCGTATAGAAAGAGAACATCTCAATGGAATGGATTGTCTTCAGCTAACTTTCCTAGAGTCCACAATGACAAACGCCTATTTACAGAGTGTGTTATCTCCTGGTATTGTGTAACATCCCGTGCAGACACTGTGTCCATATTATTGTCACCCAGCTTTCCCAGAATTCTCCACATCACTGTATAACCAGGTGACATCTGCCATTCAGAAGTCAAGGAAAGCTGTATGACAATGGCTATGTGTTGCTTTCCTAGAGTCTAGGGTTGTGCCAGGAGAAATCTCAGTCTGTATGTCTGGACAGGTGTGCTCCTAGCAGAGATGAGGGTTCACCCAACTTTCCCAGAGTCCAGAATGTCTTTCTTGTAATTTGGGAAAAGTAGGGTGGGATGTCATGTGAATTGTCATTCTGCTTTCCTTGTACATTCATTGTGTGTTTCTTCCTTCACAGTGGCCTGGATGTCCCATCTCTGCTCCTTAAAGTGGGCTTCAGTGAGTCTGTAGTCCAGTCTAAGCTGGCGTCCGGCACCAGTACCTTCTTGCTGGCATACGCCGTTCATAAACTGTTTGCCCCGGTGCGAATCAGCATCACCGCCGTGTCGGTTCCTTTCCTTGTCAGGCACTTCAGAAGGACCGGCTTCTTCAAGCCTCCCTCCTAAATCCTGAGGGTCTACATCATACCAGGTGAAACGGCGGTCCCTCCCTCCTCTGTCTCCAGGAGCCTGCACCCTTGTAAAATAATGAGCTTTATTATGTACCAGAGATTAATAATATATTCATTTTAATGAATTTATTTTATGAGATAAACACTGGAACAATACTTTAGTCATTGACAGGTTAATATAAAGTAGTGAACGGGATTACATGGTGTCCTACGCCAATCACATCCAAAACTGCCTGAAAAATCCTCCATTCCCCCTCACCTGGCAGAGCTGGGGGTGGACTCCACAAAGCAGGACAACAGGTGTGCGCTGTACATACACTGAACCAGCAGGGGGCAATGAAGTCCTGCAGCTCTTCGGTGACAGTGGAGTGCTCCTGCTTGTTCAGTGTCTGCTGTAGACTGACTGCTGCTGTAGCAGCCTGAGTAAAAAATAAGTATACTACTTGCAACCTCTCCAATATGGACCCCCACACACCTCGATATAGGGGGCACTATGATGTTCAGGTTTTCTTAGTGCCTTGTCTTTAGGAATTAATGCAAATCTACACACAATTTATAAAATAAATTCTAAACTTGTCAATTGTCTTCTGTTTTGATGTGAACATCCTATTATTTTTCTGTTCATCTAGATCTAATACTGCAGTCACAGCCAAAGTTGCACTGGCTTCATGCTGCCAGCTGGAGGCAGAACTGTGCAGACCACATCGATGGTATTAAATGTATATATGTATGGATGAAGTCTGCTGTGTGGGTACATACCCTGCTCTGTGGGTTTTAAGGCTGGTTACACTTTGCGATTAAGTGGCTGTCTGTGGGATCCGAGTTTGAAGGAGGATCCCACGGATAGCCACGGATCCACACAGATCCCTGCAATCGGATGGCAAATATGCAGGATCCGTGTGGATCCTGTGGTCCCCTTTCTCTCCCTGCTCCTGCCTCCTCCATCTTCTTCCCTCCGCTATTCTATTCTGTTCCCCCTGCTCCTCTATCCGTGATCTAATCCCTATCCTGTCCCCTGTTCTCTTCCCTGTGTGTTTAAAAAAAGAAAAACTCCTCCCGGAGGATACATCACCTGTCACCGGCTCCCAGGATGTGACACCATCGGGGCAGAAGGGCCTGTGATGATGTCAGAGAGACGATCACATGACACGTCAGCTGACCGGCTCTGTGACATGACCACAGGCCCTTCTGCCCCGATGGTGTCGCATCCTGGGAGCCGGTGACAGGTGATGTAACCTCCGGGAGGAGTTTTTCTTTTTCTAAACACATAGGGAAGACAACAGGGGACAGGATAGGGATTAGATCAGGATAGAGAAGCGAGGGGACAGAATAGAATAGTGGGGTGTGGGGTGGGGGGGGGGGGACAAAATAGAGGACATGGGGGAAGGAAGATGCATGGAGAGACAGGGAGAGGCGGGCACCACGGAGCCAACATCGGATCTGAGGTGAACTCGGATCCGATGTCCATAGGCTCACATTTTGTGTGCACTCGGATCAGCACTGATCTGATGCTGTCCGATTTGAGTCACGGACACAAAATCGCAGCAGGCTATGATTTTGTGGCCGTGATTTAAATCGGACAGCATCGAATGGTGCTAAAATCGGATGCCAATAGTTGCACATCCGATCTGATCCGATTCCCATAGGGGGACATGGGATCCGATTACGGATACACTCGGATGACCGAAAATCGCTATGTGAAAGCAGCCTAGGAACCTATATTTGTCCCTTGTGTAATCTACATCACATTGCTATACACCCCACAACCAGCAGGTAGCGGCATAAGGATTTATAGTGGGAGTCCTAACTTGTTGCTGCAGCTCTGGCTGTGACTAAGGTTTCATGTCATCCTGACTGTGGCACATTACAGGGGACTATTCCTTTTCCTCATATATCGCATAGATAAATCGCCCGGTTTCATACTTTAGCCATTTGCTTCCTTCCTCTATGAGAATCAGTACTTGTATATCACTGCAGAGGCTAAGACCCTGCACTACAAGAACTATTGATTACTTTTACACTCCACTATAACATTTTAATTTATGGTCTTGTCTCTGTCTCAAGGCGCCCCTGGATTTATACATTTTGGTGTTTTTCAGATACCGTAAGTATTTATGCCCAATTCTTATATACTTAAATACGTATTGACATTGATTTTTCTGGCTAAGGCTGGTTTCACATTGCGTTTTTTGGGCATCTGTGGCTGTCCGTGTAAAACGGACAGCCACGGATCCGATTTGGCCCCATGTATCCCTATGAGCACGGATTGGTACTCTATTGCTGTCTGATTTGTCACTGATCTGATTCTGTTTGATTTTTATTTTGCTGTACCCAGAATAGGAGACTGCTCCGATTTTGGGCACAGCGGACGAAATCGGACAGAATCGGATCCGACACGGTCCGCGGCAATTAACATGGTGGCCAATGCAGGGTAGGCTCCAGGTTTTTGTGGGCCTTGGGCAAAACAGTCTCCATGGGCGATTCATGAATATAATAACATAGAAGCTGCGGGCTGTGTATATATAATATAGAGGCTCCTGCGTGGGCTGTATATATAATATTGAGGTTGTGCAGGGCTGCATATATAAAGTATAGAGGCTGCTAGGCTGTATATATAATATGGAAACTGCTAGACTGTATATATAATATAGAGGCTGCTGGGCTGTATATATAATAGAGGATGCGGGCTGTATATATTTAGATGATGTGCTGGACTGTATATATTTGGAGGCAGTGGCAGCCCAGCAAAGCCTCCAAATAATAAATATAGCCAAGCACCGCCTCCATATCATGTATACACCAAAGCACAGCCTCCATATTATATATAAAGCACAACATCCAAATACTACAGTGCTGTGCAAATCAATTGGGACAAAGCATTTTTTTAAGTAAAATCATAAGTTGGGTTTACCAGTCAGTGATTCAAACCAGTTTTAACTGCTTTGAACAGGTGTGAGTGTACAACCTTGAACAACAAAATGTGGTTGGAGTCAGATAATAACAGCTAGCTGCCCCCTCAGCTTCAGTTGAGAGCTTGTTTCTATGAGGAGTGGTTTAGTGTACTTTTTCTCAGTGTGAATTGTGCCTGTAAAAAATGGATGTTACTCCACGGAAGAGATCTAGAATTATTACTCTTAATGAACATACAAGTCCGACTGTAAGACAAATCGCTTCCACCGTTGCTATTGGAAAATCTACCGTTTCAAGAATAATTTGCACACACAATGAAACTGGATCATTGTCTCCAAAACAAAGATGGAAATGTGGAAGAAAAAGGAAAACGACACAAAGAACTGATAAAACACTTATCAGCAATAGTAAAACGAATGCAAGGAAAACAAGTAAAGACTTGCCTTGTCCCAATTAATTTGCACAGCACTGTATGTACAGCACAGCAACAGTCTCCAGAATATATATAGCCCAGCACAGCCTCCAAATAATATATAGCACAGCCTTCATTTTATATATACATCACAGCCTCCAAATAATGTATACAGCCACAGCCTCCATAGCCCAGAAGCAACCTCCATATAGCACAGCAGCAGTCTCTATAGCCCAGCAGCAGCCTTCATATAGTCCAGCAGCAGCCTCCACAGCCCAGAAGCAGCCTCTATAACCCAGAACAGCCTCCATAGCCTGCAACAGCCTCCATGTAGCTCAGCACAGCCTTTATAGCCCAACGCAGCCTCCACAGCCCAGAAGCAGAGTCTATAGCCCAGAAGCAGAGTCTATAGCCCAGAACAGACTCCATAGCATGCAGCAGCCTACATATAGCTCAGCACAGCCTCCATAGCCCGCAGCAGCATCCGTATAGTCCAGCAGCAGTCTCCACAGCCCAGAAGCAGCCTCTATACCCCAAAACGGCCTCCAAAGCCTGCAGCAGCATCCATATAGCTTAGCACAGCCTCCATAGCCCAGAACAGCCTCCAGATGCTATATAATATGGTGGTTCTTCTCCTCCAGCTATATTTGTTCCCTGGCCTCATCTTGGTATATACATAATCCCCTTTGTGCTGCACACAGTAAAAAACAATAATTAATCATACTCTCTTCCCTCCGCTCCTCCGGGGCTGTGTCCTCCTCAGATGCTTTTCCTCCGGTCTGTGCTTCTTTTCTGCAGGCTGTACCAATGTGATGAGTTCACAGAGAGATGACTCATCACTGTGATGCAGTCGGCAGAGGAGGATGAGGAAGTTCCACAGCCTGGAGAGCCAGCACATGGCTATTTTGCATTGCATACAAATTAGCCATGTGCGCTGGCAGCGCTGCGGTAGAACTCGGCTGCTGGCTAAGTGTCCCTGATGGGCCCCTGACCATCAGAGCTGCATGTCCCTGATGGCTTGTAGGCCCCCCAGCTGCTCAGGGCCCCAGCACTTGCCCGGGTACGTCGGGTGCTGACGCCGGCCCAGGGCCCATGGAGCACGGGTCCGGGAAAACATCGGATCATTTCCTGGACCTGATTTTAGTGTACTGAGCATGGTCAGTACACTAAAACTGCACTGTTCCTGTTTAATTTCACTCCCGCAATGTATATACATACATTGCGGAAGTAAAATTAACTAAAGCAAGTGTTAAAGAAAAAAAAAAATATATATATTCTCACCTCTCTGGCGTGTCCTGGGATGCGCGCCATATAGTTCCAAGGGCTTAAGGACTTGGAGGGGGCGGGCTACCCAATCAGCTGATCAGTCACATGACCGCTTCAGCTGAGCAGTTGAAATCGCGCGCCTGCCAAAACCGATCGGCGGGCGGGAGATTTAAACCGCTCAGCTGATGCGGTCATGTGACTGATCAGCTGATCGGGTTGCCCCGCCCGGTCAGCTGATACACGTCCTTAAGTTCGGGATACATGGCGCACATCGCAGGACACACGGGAGGATCTTTTTTTTTTTTTTTTAACCCTTGCTTCACTCCCGCAATGTGTATGTGTATGTATATGTATATACACATTGCGGGAGTAAAAGTGCCCCGCTTGCCTGCGCTTAGCAGGCTCGGGCTTTTCTGTGTCCGGATCCGTGAAAATCATGGACGTGGACACAGAAATGGCATCTGAGCCACACGTCTGATCTGGTCCTTTCCTGTCCGTGGGGTCCTGGTGAAAAACAGGATCCCCACGGACATGAAAAAATCACGATGTGAAACTAGCCTAACACGGTACCACAATATTATTTTGTATTATACATCATTAGATTTCCAGCAAACCACTACTTCACTGCCATCTGCTGGCCACCCAATGAACTGCAGCAGGTAATGAAGCGTTTTGCAACTTCATATTCAACTGGTGAAATATGTATTGAACGTCACCAATTTTGTAAGTAAATATATTTCTAAAGGTGCTATTGACATGAATTTCTCACCAGGTATCAGTAACAACTCATCCAATCCATATAGGAAAAGAAATCAACTCATAGATGTTCATAAATTGTGTAATAATGAGAAATGACACAGGAAAGAAAAGAAGTATAGACCATGCTTACCGAACTTATTTAATAGTTAATATAAAAGCCTTTGTTGCTGATGACAACTTCGAGATGCCTCCAGTATGGAGAAACTAGTGACACACATTGCTCAGGTGTGATTTTTGTCCATTCTTCCAAACTCTCTATAAATCCTGAAGGTCCCGTGGATCCTTTTATGAACTCTGAGCTTCATTTTCTTCCATAAATGTTCTATTGGATTCAGGCCAGCCATTCTAGCAGCTTTATTTTTCTTTCTCTGAAAACAATAGTTTCCTTAGCCGTGAGTTTGGGCTTATTATCTTGAAATGTTCACCCTCATTTCATCTTCATCATCCTAGTAGATGGCATCAGATTTTTATCATGAATATCTCTGTACATTTGTCCGTTCATCTTTCCTTCAATTATATGAAGTTTACCAGTGCTGTATACTGATGTTCCCACCTCAAACATCACTGTTGGTGTAGTGTTTTTGGGGGTGATATGCAGTGCAGCTTTTTAGCCTCTAAACACGGTGTGTGCACCCCCTGCAAAAATTATGGAATCACCTGGCTCGAGAGAATGTCCATTCAGCTGTTTAATTTTGTAGAAAAAAAAAAAAAACTAAAGTCATTTCTAATGGCAACTCCTCCGCCTTGAAGAAATACTAAAAGAAATCTTGAGAAAAAATAATGTGCTAGCCAGTAATGGTTACTTTTGCAGACCAAGCAGGAGGAAAAAATTATGGAATCACCCTGTAAATTTTCATTCCCAAAACTAACACCTGCATCAAATAAGATCTCGTTAGTCTGCATCTAAAAAGGAGTGATCACACCTTGGAGAACTGTTGCACCAAGTGGACTGACATGAACGATGGCTCCAACATGAGAGATGTCAACTGAAACAAAGGAGAGGATTATCAAACTCATAAAAGAGGGTAAATCAACACACAATGTTGCAAAAGATGTTGGTTGTTCACAGTCAGCTGTGTCTAAAATCTGGTCCAAATACAAACAACATGGCAAGGTTGTTAAAGGGAAACATACTGGTAGACCAAGGAAGACATCAAAGTGTCAAGACCGGAAACTTAAAGCAATATGTCTCCAAAACAGGAAATGCACAACAAAACAAATGAGGAACGAATGGGAGGAAACTGGAGTCAATGTCTGTGACCGATCTGTAAGAAAACACCTAAAGGAAATGGGATTTACATACAGAAAAGCTAAACAAAAGCCATCATTAAAGGGAAGATGCCGCATTTTTTTGTATTTGTATTAAAAATAATTGTTTATATAAACAATTATTTTTAATACTAAATTAATTTTTTTAACTTTAATATTTCTTTTATTATTAACTGTTTTTGCAGCCACTGGGGGCTGCCATCTTGCTTTGCAGGAGTGTAAGAGTCAGTACACGACACTTACACTAATGCAATTACGGCAGCCCTGGGCATAGGGAACAGCGGTCGGCCGCCAATCCTATACTTCACATTGGGCTCCGTACAGCTGTGTTCTGGGCACATGCCTGAGCTGTCCAGATCACAGCTGAGGGAGGAGACCAGCACCATATTTGTGGAGCTCACAGAGTCTGCTGTGAGCTCCACACTTTCCCCCTGTACCGCTCGGCTCAGCATGAGCCGATCGGTATAGGAGGAGATCGAGGACGGGATGGATGGGATCAGCGATGCTATCACCACTTCCCACTGGCCTGCAGTGATCAGAGCATGGAGTGTGATCACACACTGTGCTCTGATCACGCGGGGGAAGAGAGAGACATTCTGGGGGACAGCAGACATAAGAAGGCACACACATGGGGGGGGGGGGGGGGAGGGAGAGACAGGCATGAGGGAAGAGACATGCAGGGGAACAGTGAACATGGGAAGAAACACTAAGGAGGAAAGAGATGCAGGGGGCAGAAAGAGATTCATGCTGGGGGAGAGAGAAACACCCGCAGGGGCAGAGAGAGACATGCAGGGGTAGAGCGGACATAGGAAGAGAGACGCAGGGGAGAGAAAGACACAGCGGGGAAGAGCGCACACATGGGGAGAGAGCACACATGGGGAGGGAGACAAGGCACAGCGGGGTAGAGCGCACACATGGGGAGAGAGACCGGGCACAGAGGGATGAGCACATATGGGGAGAGAGACCAGGCACAGTGGGGTAGAAAGCACATATGGGGAGAGAGACCAGGCACAGGGGGTGGAGACAGCACAAGTGGGGAGAGAGACAGTCACCTCCAGAGCTGCGGTCACTATTCTGCTGCTACATTGTGTCTTATCTTCCAGTCACCTCCAGAGCTGCACTCACTATTCTGCTGTTACATTGTCTCATCCTCCAATCACCTCCAGAGCTGTTACATCGTGTCTTAGCCTCCAGAGCTGCAGTCCCTATTCTGCTATTCCGTATCTTATCCTTCAGTCACCTCCAGAGCTGCACACACTATTCTGCTGTTAGGCTGGGATCACACTTGCTTCATGAATCCACTAAACGGATGCGGTTTTTACATATGCAAATGTGTAAAAACGCATGCGTTAATGCACCCATAGACTCCAATGCAAAAAACGCATGACAAAAGTGCAATACGTTTGATGCAATGCATTTTTGCTAGTTGCACTAAAAACATGGTGTGCAATGTTTATTGGTGCTTTTTCAATAACGCATGCTTTTTTTTAACATGGGAGTGTATGAAAAAACATGCCATAAAAATGTCAAGGCAAAAACTGGATCCATTAATGCATCCTGTAAACGGATGCAGCCTCCAAAGTGTTACCCCAGCCTTACACTGTGTTTAATCCTCCAGTCACCTTCAAAGCTGCAGTCACTATTCTGCTGTTACATTGTCCTATCCTCCAGAGCTGCGGTCACTATTCTGTGACATCATGTCTTCTCCTCCAGTCACCTCCAGAGTTGCACTCACTATTTTGCTGTTACATCGTGTCTTATCCTCCAATGACCTAAAGAGCTGAAGTCAATATTCTGCTGTTACATTGTGTCTTATCCTCCAGTCACCTCCAGAGCTGCAGTCAGTATTCTTCTATTACATCGTGTCTTATCCTCCAGTCCTGCAGTCACTTTTCTGCTTCTCCATTGTCTTATCCTCCAGTCACCTCCAGAGCTGCGGTCACAATTCTGTGACATCATGTAACAGAACAGCGGCTGCCGCTCTGGAGGTGACTGGAGAATAAGACATCTTCTTTTATCCTCCAGTCACCACCAGAGCTGCACTCACTATTCTGCTGTTACATCATGTCATAGCCTCCAGTCACTTTCAGAGCTGCAGTCACTATTCTGAGAGCGGACAAAAGAGACACATGAGAGGTAAGAGACATGCAGGGGGGATCGAGAGTGCATATGGGGAGAGAGACGCACAGGGGGATGGAAATTGCATATGGTGAGAGAGACGCACAGGGGGATGGAAATTGCATATGGGGAGAGAGACACACAGGGGGATGGAGAGTGCATATGGGGAGAGAGACGCACAGGGGGATGGAAAGTGCATATGGGGAGAGAGACACGCAGGGGGATGGAGAGTGCATATGGAGAGAGAGACACGCAGGGGGATGGAGAGTGCATATGAGGAGAGAGACACGCAGGGGATGGAGAGTGCATATAGGGAGAGAGACACGCAGGGGGATGGAGAGTGCATATAGGGAGAGAAACAGGGGGATGGAGAGTGCATATGGGGAGAGAGACACGCAGGGGGATGGAGAGTGCATATAGGGAGAGAAACACACAGGGGGATGGAGAGTGCATATGGGGAGAGAGACACACAGGGGGATAGAGAGTGCATATGAGGAGAGAGACACGCAGGGGGATGGAGAGTGCATATAGGGAGAGAGACACGCAGGGGGATGGAGAGTGCATATAGGGAGAGAAACGGGGATGGAGAGTGCATATGGGGAGAGAGACACACAGGGGGATGGAGAGTGCATATGAGGAGAGAGACACGCAGGGGGATGGAGAGTGCATATAGGGAGAGAAACACACAGGGGGATGGAGAGTGCATATGGGGAGAGAGACACGCAGGGGGGATGGAGAGTGCATATGGGGAGAGATGCAAATTGTCACTTCAATGAAGAAGTGGATTAACTCTAGCGCTATGGGGAGAGACACACACAGTGGGATGGAGAGTGCTTATGGGGAGACAGACCAGGGGGAGAGTGCATATGGGGAGAGAGAACAGGCACGGGGATGGAGACAGCACACATGGAGAGAGAGACAGTCAACTCCAGAGTTGTAGTCACTATTCTGCTGTTACATCGTGTTTTCTAATCCAGTCACCTCCAGTGCTGCACTCACTATTCTGCTGTTACATCGTGTCTTATCCTCCAGTCACCTCCAGAGCTGCACTCACTATTTTGATGTTACATGTATTCAGTACTGTACCTAATGCATGTCACATGACTGGCGACCCTTTGCATTTGCAACAGAAGTGAAAATACAAATTAATAAATAAAACTGAAACATTATATACAAAATAAATAGTAACAACACAAGGTCAATATTATTATTACTTTTTTATATAGCGCCATTGGATCCATGGCTCTTTACATAAGAAGTGGGGGTGACAAGGACAGGTACAGTACATACGAACAATCAAGGCTTGCTGGTACACGATGGACGAGGACCATGTTTACGAGAGCTCACAGTCTACAGGGGTGGGAGAGGACACAATAGAAGGGGAAGCGTTAAGCGTGTGCTGGTGCAGTGCTGGGTCTCATCATAGGTTGTAGGCTTGTTGGAATAGATGAGTTTTTAGGTTCTTTTTGAAACTCCCAAGGGTAGGCGCAGGGCCAGCGTCAGCACCCAGCATACCCGGGCAAGTGCCGGGGCCCTGAACAGCTGGGGGGGCCCACTGGCCAGGGACAGGCAGCCCTGACAGTCAGGGGCCCTTTAGGGATAGACAGCCCTGTGAACAAGGGGCACATCGAGCAGTCTCCAAGTGCTCCACTGCGCTCTCAGTGCACATGGCTAATTTGCATGCGATGCAGATTAGCCACGTGCTGGCTCCAGGGAGCAGTTGAGCTTCCTCCTTTGCCTAATGTAGCAGAGTGATGAGTCATCACCCTGCCACCCTCATCACACTGCTGCAGGAAGGAGGAAGGAGGAGGAAGCTCCACAGTCCCGGAGCCTGCTGCTATAACGATGTGGTGGGGAAGCATCTGAGGAGGACACAGCCCCGGGGGAGCGGATGGAAGGTGAGTATGATCAGTTCATTTTTTTTCTACTGTGAGCAGCAGGATGGGGGATTATATGTACCATGGAGGCTGTGCTGACTGTATATAGAGGGTGTGCTGAGGTATATAGAGGCTGTGCTGACTGTATATAGAGGGTGTGCTGAGGTATATAGAGGCTGTGCTGGGGTATATAGAGGCTGTGCTGACTGTATATAGAGGCTGTGCTGACTGTATATAGAGGCTGTGCTGACTGTATATAGAGGCTGTGCTGACTGTATATAGAGGCTGTGCTGACTGTATAGAGGCTGTGCTGACTGTATAGAGGCTGTACTGACTGTATATAGAGGCTGTACTGACTGTATATAGAGGCTGTGCTGACTATATACAGGCTGTGCTGACTGTATATAGAGGCGGTGCTGACTGTATGTAGAGGCTGTGCTGGGGTATATAGAGGCTGTGCTGACTATATAGAGGCTGTGCTGGGGTATATAGAGGCTGTGCTGACTGTATATAGAGGCTGTGCCGGTTTATATAGTGGCTGTGCTGACTGTATATAGAGGCTGTGCTGACTCTATATAGAGGCTGTGCTGGGGCATATAGAGGCTGTGCTGACTGTAAATAGAGGCTGTGCTAGGGTATATAGAGGCTGTACTGGGGTATATAGAGGCTGTGCTGACTGCATATAGAAGCTGTGCCGACTGTATATAGAGGCTGTACTGGGGTATACAGAGGCTGTGGCGGCGGTATACGGAGGCTTTTCTCGGGTATATGGAGAATGCTGCTGAGGTATATGGAGACTGCTGTTGTGCTGTATATATAATATGGAAGCTGTGCTGGGCTATATATACTATTTGGAGGCTGTGCTGGGCTATATTTACTATATGGAAGCTGTGCTGGGCTGTATATATATTATGGAAGCTGTGCTGGACTATATATATTATTTGGAGGCTGTGCTGGGCTGGATATAGTATTTGGAGGCTGCTGCTGGGCTGCCCGGCACAGCCTCCAAATAATATATATAGTCCAGCACAGCTTCCATAATATATATACAGCCCAGCACAGCTTCCAAATAGTATATATAGCCCAGCGCAGCCTCCAAATAATATATACAGCCCGCAGCCTCTATATTATATACAGCCCGGCAGTCTCCATATTATATATACAACCCTGAACAGCCTCTATATTATATATATACAGCCCACCCAGGAGCCTCTATATTACATATACACAGCCTGCAGCTTCTATATTATATTCATGAATCATAGTATGTGTTAAAGGGGCCCACTGAGACTGTTTCGCCCGGGGCCCACAAAAATCTGGAGCTGGCCCTGGGTAGGTGAGTGTCTGACGTGCTGAGGGAGAGAGTTCCAGAGTATGGCGGAGGCGCTGGAGAAGTCTTGTATGCGGTTGTGGGAGGATGAGATGAGGGGGGAGGAGAGGAGGAGTTCTTGTGCGGAGCGCAGGTTGCGTGCGGGTAGGTATCGGGAAACCATGTCGGAGATGTAAGGGGGGGACAGGTTGTGGATGGCTTTGTAAGTCAGGGTTAGGATTTTAAATCGAGATCTTTGGGGGTGGGGAGCCAATGAAGGGCCTGACGGAGGGGAGAGACAGGGGAATAGCGAGGAGGCAGGTGAATTAGACGGGCAGCTGAGTTTAGAATAGAGCAGAGGGGTGCGAGGGAGGAAGCAGGGAGACCAGTGAGCAGTAGGTTGCAGTAGTCAAGGCGGGAGATGATGAGGGCATGGACGAGAGTTTTGGCAGTGTCATGATTAAATAACGAGCAGATCCGGGAAATGTTCTTGAGCTGGAGTCAGCAGGAGGTGGCGAAGGCTTGGATGTGGGGCTTGAAGGAGAGGGAGGAGTCAAGAGTGACCCTGAGGCATTTGGCATGGGGGACTGGGGAGAGGGAGCAGTCGTTGACTAGGATTGACAGGTCTGGTAGAGGGGGAGGGCGGTTGGGGAGGAAGACGATGAACTCTGTTTTGTCCATGTTCAGCTTGAGGAAGCGAGCGGAGAAGAAAGATGAGATGGAAGACAGGCATTGGGGGATTTTAGATAGAAGGGAGGTGATATCAGGCCCGGAGAGGTAGATCTGGGTGTTTTCGGTGTAGAGATGGTACTGGAGGCCATGGGACTCAATGAGTTGACCAAGGCCGAGGGTGGAGATGGAGAAGAGTAGCGGTTCCAGAACCGATCCCTGTGGGACGCCGACAGTGAGGGGGTAGGACAAGGAAGAGGTGTAGGAGTGGGTGACGCTGAAGTTGCGGTCCGTAAGGTATGAGGAGATCCAGGAGAGGGTGAGGTCGGTGATGCCAAGGGATTCTAGGATTTGAAGTAGGAGGGAGTGGTCAACTGTGTCGAAGGCGGCAGATAGGTCGAGGAGGAGGAGGATGGAGTAGTTGTGTTTACTCTTCGCGGTCAGTAGGTCGTTGGTGACTTTAGTTAGGGCTGTTCAGATGGAGTGGTGCGGTCGGAAACCGGATTGTAGGCGGTCGAAGAGGGAGCAGGAGGAGAGGTGGGAGGACAGTTCAGAATGGACGTGTTGTTCAAGAAGTTTGGATGCGAAGGGGAGAAGAGACATAGTTAGCGACAGATGATTGGTCGAGGGAGGGTTTTTTGAGGATGGGTGAGATCAAGGCGTGTTTGAAGGGTGAGGGAAAGACGCTGGTAGTGAGTGATAGGTTGAAGAGGTGGGTTAGGGCAGGAATGAGGACTGCGGTGAGGTTTGGGATGAGGTGGGAGTGGAGTGGGTCGAGGGCGCAGGTGGTGAGGTTAGATCGTGACAGGAGGGTGGAGAGCTGGGCTTCAGTCACGTTGGAGAAGCTTCCTTTGGTCAAAGAGGGTTGGGCGGTAATGGGGGTAGGTCGGGGGGACGTTGGGCCAAAGCTTTCTCTAATTTTATCAATCTTTTGTTTGAAAAAGGTGGCGAAGTCATCGGCGGAGATGAGGGGGAAGGTGGAGGTGCCGGGGGACGGAATAGGGAGTTGAAGGTTTTGAATAGTTGCTTGGTGTTTCGGGACAGTGTGTTGATTAGAGAGGAGAAATAGGTTTGCTTTGTGGCGGTGAGTGTGTCCTTGAAGTTGGAGAGGGATTGTTTGTACGTGGTGAGGTGGGCCGCGGAGTGGGATTTCTTCCATCTCCGTTCGGCTACCCTGGACGCTCGACGTAGTTCTTTTGTGAGAGAGGTGAGCCAGGGTTGTCTGTGTGTGCGGGTTTTGATGTGTGTGAGGGGGGCGGCCTGGTCGAGAGCCGCAGTTAGTGTGGAGTTGTAGAGGGTGGTAGCAGTGTTAACATCGGGTGAGGAGGCGAGGTCTGTGAGAGGGAGTGAGAGAGTGAGTTGAAATCGATAAGTTTAAGGTTTCTGCGCAGGTGACTGAGTTTCCGGAGGGAGGAGAAAGTCAACAGGTTGTGGTCAGATTGGAAGAGGGGTGAGTTTGAGAGGTTGGTGAGGGAACAGAGGCGGGAGAAGATTAGGTCAAGCGTGTGGCCGTCTTTGTGAGTGGCTGAGGAGGACCATTGGGAGAGGCCAAAGGAGATGGTCAGTGATAGGAGTCGGGAGGCAGCCGTGTCGGGGGTGTCGATGGGGATGTTGAAATCGCCCATTATAATGGTGGGGATGTCGGTGGAAAGGAAGTGAAGAAGCCAAGTGCTGAAGTGGTCAAGGAAGCAGGCGGTGGCTCCCAGGGGTCGGTAGATGAATGCGAGCTGGAGGTTGCGGGGGAGAAAATGCGGACTGAGTGCAGTTAGAAGGAGGTGGAGGGAGGCGGTGTAGTTGGGGTGAAGGAGCAGCTGTCGGACAGGAGTATACCCACACCAACGCGTTATTTGGGCGTGGTGTGTGGGAGAGCGTGAGTCTGCCGTAGGAGAGTGCAGCGGGGGAGGCTGTGTCGGTGGGATTGAGCGAAGTTTCGGTGATGCAGAGGAATTTGAGCTTATTGGTGAAGAGGTCGTGGATGTAGGAGAGTTTGTTTCACACTGTGTGGGCATTCCAGAGTGCTCCAGGCAGGGGGACTGGGGTTGGGGGAATGGGTGTAAGGTTGTGAGGGTTGTGAAGGTTTGTGGTGGGGATGGGTGGAGGGATGTGGTGGGGGGGTCCAGGATTGGGGGATATGTCGCCTGCAAGTAGGAGAAGCAGCGAGAGGGTTAGAAGGTGGGAGCAGGAGAGTTTGCGTGGTGGCCGTGGAGGGATGTTCGGGGTTAGAAAGAAGTGAAGTAGGATGGGGGGTGAGGGTGAAAAGGAGGGGAAATATTGTGGGTAGCAGTTAAGTGTGCAGATTTTGGCAGTAAGATATCGCGGGGGTGGGGCAGGGGAGGTGCGTGGACCAGGCGCGAGCAAGGTGGGCTTGGGGACAGTGTTGAGGTGGGGTATGTTGCTGTAGGCCAGGTGGCGGAGAGTGAGGGGGGGGTTCGTAGATGGTGAAGGGGCATAGGCAGGGCTAAGGGGTAGCGGAGAACGGGGTGCAGTCGAGGGTGGCACACGGTACAGGGTAAGATAAAGTCGAGAGTTTGGTGTGGTGGGTTGTAGCCTGGGATGGGGTGGAGACGAGGATTTCATAGCAGGGGTGGCGTGTAGCCGGGGATGGGAGACAGCTAGGGAAGTGGTGCAGCCAGGGATATAGAACCGTGGTCGCAAGTAAAGCGTAGTTCATGAATGGAGTGATGTGGCTGGAGATGGGATGATGGAGCCGGAGATGATGTAGCCCGGTGATGAGATGATGCAGCTGGGTGAAGAGATGGCGCAGCCGAGTTATGAGATGATGCCACCAGATGATGAGATAATGCGGCTGGGGGTGAGATGGTGGAGCCAGGGAATCCAAGGTAGCCAGGGGTCAAAGGCAGCCAGGAAGGATCAAGCGTAGCCAGGAAGGGTCAAGTACGCTTGGCTACGGCCAGGGAGGGTCAAGCGAAGCCAGGGGGTCAGGTGCAGCCAGGAGGGTCAGGCACAGCTAGAGGGGTAGGATGTGGCCGAGGGGTCAGATGAAGCCACAGGGCTAGGTGGAGCCGGGGGCCAGGACAGCAGACAGGGGCCCAGATGCTGACTGGGACCAGGAGCAGCCTCAGGGTCCTTTGTAGCCAGGGGCTGGTGCAGTCAGGGTATAGCCTCGGTAGAAGGGTCCCTCTACCTCCTCACCTCTCAGGCCGCGGTGTCATAGGAGCGCTGGTGTTCAGTCCAGGCCTGGGCTGCAGAGCTGACGTTCTAATATCAGACCTCAGTGTCCACTCTGTACTGTATATCTAAGCCAGGGCTGCAGAGATGACACTCTATTATCAGACCTTGTTGTATTGGCATCTGCATGTACTGTAGTTGTGTGTTGGTATCACTTTGTGTCTACAACAAAATGGCTCCTCACAGTGAAAGACACTAAACTTCATTGTCTCTTATCCATTTGTTAACACCCAGAAGGGGAGGGGGGAGGAGACATCACACACATGGAGCAGATCCATCCCAGAATTTCAGCAGTCGTAATGCATGCCTGCTGTACACTAGGTTTTCATGCCAAATTTCAGCAGCTGCTCCCCCCTAATGTTTCAAAGTGGAATGTATCAAACTTTTTATATTATTTTTCATATTTTACTCCATTACAAAAGATATGACAATATGGGAAAACAAATCACAATATTAATACTTTACATTACATTTTTGCAATTGTTTGAATTTTTCTTTTTTTGATGGCACCTTCCCTTTAACACCTAAACAGAAAAAAACAAGGTTACAATGGGCTAAGGAAACGCAATCGTGGACTGTGGATGACTGCATGAAAGTCATATTGAGTGATGAGTTGCAAATCTGCACTGGGGAAGGTGATGATGCTGGAATGTTTGGTGTCGTTGCAATGAGATTTATAAAGATATCAACCTAAACAAACCAAAAATCCCAACCACAACAAATGAAAAGAATGGGACTTCGGTAAAAGATCCAAAAAAAAGAGAATTATATGCAGTGTGCAAGAACTTTATTATGAAAATTAATATAAATATTACACCATATAGTGACAAACAGGATTGGCAGATGTAAACAGAGGAATGAAATCCAAACAATGGTGTCAGCTTCGAAGCCGTTCACACGGGGAAACGCTTTGAGGGAAAGCTGGTGTGTGTGCTGGTTCTCTGTGCGTAGCCCTAAGATGTCACAAGGTATGGTTAGGGTTGTTTATATAACTTTAGGCATAATGCCTTCCTAGTAACCTGCCTATACTGATTGTATTGTCTAGGCTATCACATGGTTCCAAGGTGTTTTTTGACAGTTTAGTACAGGGCACTATTATACATAACGAATAGGGTTAATAGGGTGTTCTGAGAAACTTGCTTAGTTTCTTTTGTTACTATAGGCACACTCCTTATTATAGTACCTGTTGATCCCACTAATTAGGACACAATCTGACACCTCTATGTTTGATCCCCTTATTAGTTGTTTTGTGTACACAATATAGTGTATAGTCTTTATTAAGACAGGGCAACTATTTTAATTTTTAACACCTAATATGTTTCAGCTACACACCATTGTTTGGATTTCATTCCTCTGTTTACATCTGCCAATCCTGTTTGTCACTATATGGTGTAATATTTTATATTAATTTTCATAATAAAGTTCTTGCACACTGCATATAATTCTCTTTTTTTTGGATCTTTTACCGAAGTCCCATTCTCTTCATTTTTGGTGGTTGGGATTTTTGGTTTGTTTAGGTTGATATAGTTTAGGATCCATTTGGACATAGAGTCCAGTTTTTTTAGGTTGTAATTCATAGATTTATAAAGATGACTGCTTGAAGAGAACATGCAAATTTCCACAGTCATTCATGATATAGGGCTGCATGTCAGGTAAAGGCACTGGGGAGATGGCTGTCATTACATCTTCAATAAATGCCCAAGTTTACATTATCCCATCAATTGAAAGGATGTTTGGGGATGATGAAATCATTGATCAAGATGATAATGCATCCTGCCATTGAGCAAAAACTGTGAAAACATTCCTTGAAAGAAGACACATAAGGTCAATGTCATGGCCTACAAATAGCCCAGAGCTCAATCCAATTGAAAATATCTGGTGGAAGTTGAAGAAAATGGTCCATGACAAGGCTCCAACCTGCAAAGCTGATCTGGCAACAGCAATCAGAGAAAGTTGGAGCCAAATTGATGAGTACTGTTTGTCACTCATTAAATCCATGCCTCAGAGACTGCAAGCTGTTATTAAAGCCAGGAGTGATGCAACAAAATACTAGTCATGTATTAGGAGTGTTTTGTTTTTCCCTCTGCTTAGTCTACAAAAGTAACTGTTACTGGCTAGCATATATTTTTTTTTCCTCAAGATTTCTTAGGCCGGCTTCACACTACAGCTGGGATCCGGATCCGTGGCTGTCCGCTTGAGCCAGACAGCCCAGGACCGGATCAGCGCACAGAACCAGAGGGCTAATTTGCCCTCGGGTCCGGTGTGCAGCCGCTGATAGGTCAGGACCACGGCTCGCGGGGAGCAAGCCGCGGTCCTTAACTGTCAGGAGGGGCCGGCGCTGAGCTTCAGCACCAGATCTGTCCCCTCCTGACAGTTCAGGAACATGGCTAGCTCCCCACAAGCCACGGTCCTGACCCATCAGCGGCTGCAGCTGCACACCGGACACGAGGGCATATTAACCCTCCAGTTCTGTGTGCTGATCTGGTCCACGGCTGTCTGGCTCAAGCGGACAACCCTGGATCAGATCCCAGCCGTAGTGACAAGCCGGCCTTAGTGTTGCCATTTGAAATGACTTCAGTTTTTTGCCATGTCTGTGATCTGCATATTTTTCTACAAAATTAAACAACTGAATGAACATCCTCTGAGCCGTGATTCCATCATTTTTGCCAGAGGTTGCATTATGGCACCTGAAGAGTTCAATTTTGGTCTCATCTGAGCAGATTGTATTCTCCCAGGATTTCAGTGTTGTCTAAAGGGGATGTCACAAGCGTCTATCGCTGTCAATGTCACTCGTACGTCACGGATTTTCAGTCGCTCGAGCGACGTAAAAGTGACTCAGGAGCGACATTGAAGCGTGTGACCAAGCGATGCAACCAGCGACATGTCGCCGATCGCAGGTTTCACTGCCAGATGTAAAACCTTTTGCTCATCGCTCAGTAGACCTTGTGCATCGCTGCGTGTGACACTAAACTCAGCGACGTATTTTCTATTTTGACAACGTACAAGCGACTAAATAAAATCGCTCGCAAGATGGCAACATCACGCATCGCTGGGTCATATTGACGCGTGTGACATCTTACCTGCGATAATTCCACATCGCTCAGGCGATTAATAATTTGTGACACATGAGCGATATCGCGGGCGACTGACACGTGTGATAGGCCCTTACAATGTTTCATAGACTGTAAATAGACTCAATCATGGTTTTTGCTCAGCAGTTGATTCTTGCATGGTGAGCGTACTAACGAGTCATGGAGATTGAGTGCATGGTTTTCTTTGAAGCAGTTGTACCTGCTGACTCCAGGTCTTCCTGTAGCTCTGCACAGGTGGTATTTGTCTGTTCAACAACTCCTTGATAATTAGTTTACACTAGTGATGAGCGAGCACTAAAATGCTCGGGTGCTCTGGCCGAGCATCTCAAGATACTCGTGTACTCGGCCAGAGCACCGAGCCCAATGTAAGTCAATTAGTGACAGGCTCCGCCCACAGACTTCCGGTTATAAAACGAGTAATTCCGGAAAAGGGCGGGAGGAGGGCTTTTTCAAATCGCCGCAGCATAGAACACCTCGCTGTGGCCCCCAGAGGGATCCTATCAATGAATCTGCTCCCTGTGTGGTGCCAGCTCACTGTGTGCACTGAAGGGAGCAGTGTATGTGTCTCAGATCGCTATTTAATACCGAGCAGTCCGAGCATCTCGGCAGTACTCGGTGCTCGCCGAGCACCCCGAGTACCGAGATACTCGTGCGAGTACCGAGTCGCGCCGAGCATACTCGCTCATCACTAGTTTACACTCCTCTTTCTGAAATCTTGCAGGGAGCACCTGGTTATTTATAGTGAAAATGTTTTCATTTCTAGATAACAGTGCTCACTGACATCTTAAGGCCCTGTGACAATTCTGCATGCCTAGCCTTACCCCTACAAAGTCTGAGAATTCTGAAGTGCTGTGTCAATGATTACAAACTGCATCTAAACAGCAAGGGGAAAAAAAAAAAAGTAGTCAAGACAAAGAAAAGAAGAAAAAAAAAAAAAAAAAAGAAGGAGCAGGTCAAGTTTATTTTCAGTGGTATACTATTAAGACCATACGACCACAAACTGCACCAAAAAAGCAGCAGGTCTCAATTTGTGCATGTGCTGCCTTCACAGCCATTACCATGAAGCTCATCTCTCACATTAACCAGAGATCAATGGCACCCATATCGTGCTGCTGTGACACCTCCACCCAGTCTCAGACCTGCAGCATGCTACACTGATGCCAGTTCCTTTGGCTGCAACCCTGCCTCTTGTGAGCACGCTCCCTGCCATGCTAGTATAGCCATATAAAAACAAACCCTGATTTTAAAGACAGATACTTTATTACTATAACTCTCCCCCTCTAAATTTGGGGTGTATTTTAATCCACAAAACACTGTAGTCTGTAACAAATGCCATCAGTGGATTTTGCAAAAAATAATGTTGCAGTATTCTGGAGACAGCTCTGGTTTTGCCCATCATGAGATGATGTGTGGTACCACCCTAATAAGATATCTCATTATGACAGTATCTCAGCCGTGAGTTTAACCACCTATTTTTCAATAAGTGTTAAGAAACACATCCTTCCCAAAAAGGATACCATATCTTTAGTACTACAAGATGCACACCAACTTTGCCCCAAGAAAAATAAATTGTGTGTGTGTGTGTGTGTGTGGGGGGGGGGGGAGTGTGTCTCATGGTCCAGATGTATGGTATCTGTCTGTGGCAGGGTAGATGTAGTGAAGCAGGCTGCAGTCAGTGACCTCTGCTAGGTGAATGTAATATTCACGGCATCCATGTGCACCTCAGCACTGAAAGCTGGCATGTGGGGGATGTAGTAGAGGTGCTGGTGGCGCATGTATTACCTTAAACAGCTAGTGCATGTGATCAAGAGCCAAAGGCGATCATGTGTGTGGATGGTCACCGCTTCCCATGCATAATCATTGGCGTGGGAATCAATGAATATCCCACAACAGCCGCCTGTCTGTTGGAGCATCCAACAGTGTGTAGCTGCACAGGAGTGATGTCATCACTGCACGCATGATCAGCTACCGGGACAAGGGAAGAGGATGTCATGGTGCTACCAGGGGAGCACTAGACAGTATAATTGTTGTGTTTTCTTTCCTTCACAGTGTGCCAAGATTGGAAAAGGAGGGAAGGGGGCACATTATTCCCCATCAGTGTTAGCAGCAGACCACCACCACAATAAGTGCATAACAACCACTTTTTTCCAGTCTTAAAATCCCTCCCCCCCCCCCCCCCCCCCCCCATTTTTTTTTCTCTAAGCACTGGGTACATCTTATAGTCCAAAAATATGGTAGAGAACCTCACGCAGGCACACTCCTGCCTTACCATAGGCGGAGCAGAAAACCTAACTGCACATCTGCCTAGGACAATTATGGAGCGAGTGTTAAGATAACCACACACAGTGACTGTCCTGGGTGCATGCATAGTTCCATGCTCTGCCTACAGTAGGGCAGAGCAAAGAGTGCCTGTGAGCCAGCAGTGCTAATACGCAGGCACAAGATGTCTTTCGGCTTTGTACATTACCCAAGACAAGTCTTCTACAGCAAAGTTGGTGGATGGCTTTTGGGGGCAAAGGTGCAGAATAGCCTCAAAGGACCAGCCCAAAAGTATTTACAGAGAGCACGAATGAGAAAATGGGGTTCCTTTAAGGATCACTGGTGTGAACACTAGGCCCCTGTAGGTCACTGCCAGAGGGCTCAGCACCTACACCAATCCTTCTCTGCCTCATCACTAGAGATGGCAATTATACTTTGTAAATAAGACTATAGATAGATCTGGGATCTCGCCTCCACTCCCACTATGAACAATTCATCCCCATGCTCAAGATCTTAGCTTGCCATCAATGAGAATGATGCACCATATATTAGATGGCAGCACCTGATGAAAACTAGCTTCAATCACAGATTAACCATTTAAATGTCTGTCAATTTAGATGGCTTCATCCTTGTGACCAGGAGGAGGGAGGTGGAAAAAGAAAAAAAAAAAAAAGCTAATGATTTCATTCAGAGGCTGAACTCTAGCGCCAATAAACCACACCAAAGGAAAAAAAAAGTTAAGAATTTATTTTTTTGAATGTCTAAAATTTGCCTTATAAACATAGAAAGAGACAAACATGTTAAGAACAAACAATCCCAGTAGGTATTTACATGTAGTAGATCCGGACGACCCATTCACAGATTTAAGCAGCTGGTGAAGACTGCGCCTGCAGCCTTAATAAATACATCTTGGTATTCATACATCAATATTGCACTGGTCATCCTCCCTGGAGCAGGCAGATATCATCCACAGGGTCCTCAAACATTGTGTATTCACAGTAAGGGCACTTATCACTGACACCCCCCACACAGGACACAGATTACTGGAATACATGATGAAGTGCGGTCTGGTCTCACTGCGGCAGGCCTGGGCTGGCTTCTGTCTTTGTAGGGTGCTTGCTGGAGTTTTGTACAATCCAAGGGTGTACAAGTACTTCACTCAGAGGCAGCCTTTGGTTGGGGTTGTGCTTTAACAGTTTAGAGATTAGGTCCCTGGCACCATCCAAGACATGATCTGGGCACTGATACTCCACCTAAAAAGACAGGGTGGAGGAGTCACTAATACAAGAGATAAGGTTTGTACAGAAGGACATAAATTATATACTGTATTATAAACAGACCCAAATGTAAACTGAGGCATCTTTTACCATAAAACTGGGAAAAAACTTAATCGACTCAACTATAAGCCTAGGGTGGGAAATGCAGCAGGACCCCCATCCTGGAGCTCACAAAAAAACACCCCGCACACAATTTAAGATTTAAAGGGACCCTGTCAGCTAGTTTATGCTCCCCCCGTTATTACTGTCTGTAGCTTTATAATACTATTCTAATCACCCCTGTGAGCTCAGATTGTAATGTAAAGAAAAAAAAAAAAAAAAAACCATTTCATCCTTATGTTAGAACATGTTGGGAGGCCTGATGCGATGTCATAACCATCAGGTTATGACAGTTATGACATCATAAGGACATAAGATTGCTTGCTTAACTCTGCCCACTATGGTCACATGATCATAACTTTCATGGCTAAAGGACCTGTGTGATGTAAAGTGAGTTAACCACTATCCTGCCAGACAGTCTCCCTCCTCCAAGGTGTAGACTGAAATGTAATTGTATAAATGCTTTTTTTTCACCTTTAGCATTACACTATGAGCTCAGACAGGGATGATTAGAATAGTACTATGAAGCTGCAGGTGCAGACAGTGATAGCTGGGGGGGCATAAATTACATATGACAGGTTCTCTTTAATTATCCGAATGGCTCCCAGCACTGCAGCATACTCCTGATTTCTTGTCCTGGCAACTAATCATGTGAGCTGCACGCCCAGCAATGTCACTTTTTTTTGTTTTACTTCTTTTTATTGCAGACATCTGCATAAACAGAACCGCAAAAACGGTTTTTGACTAAGGGGAACATGGCCACCCTAAACCTACTGACAGGTCCAGATCAGATTCTGTTTCCCTTGTAGTTCTCTTGTCATCCAGTCTTAAAGGAAATCTATCAACTACCTCATCTGAGAGTAGCATGATGTAGGCAAAGAGATTCTGAATCTATCAATGTATCGCTAAGGGTACCTTTACACGCCGCTACTGGCGGGTGGATACAACCAGCTACATGCAACAAAATGTAGCTTGCATCAGCAATATACCCCGTAGTAGCGGCGTGTGAAGATGGTAGTAGCCACCCGGCAGTAGCAGCACCTGTTTCCGAGCACTGCCCTGAAACAGGTGGCTACACAGCCGATTGTAGCGACCTGTATCGGCGTGTAAAGAAGCAACAGAAGGGATGTGTCGACACCAGGCTATATACCTGGTATGTAGCTGGGGCGTGACACAGGCTCCGGGTTACCGCGCCCCATCAGCGATCATTGGAGGAAGCTCCTGCATTACGATTGGTAGACACTGCATAGGGAGGCATATTTAAGGAGCTGACCAGTCATACTACACAATTGTGGCACGCCTATGTGTTGTCCCTGCTGCACCAGGTCCGCCCATATTAGCTTGTTGTAGCGGTGTGTAAATGAGGTAAGGTGAGCTACAGAAGGTAACCAGCAATTTTGCCAGAGCCGCTGCACCCAGCAATTTTGCCAGAGCCGCTGCACCCAGCAATTTTGCAATGTCACTGTTCAGCCTGTCTTCTGCCAGTATCTGATCATGTGAGCGGCGCTGCCGCAGTGCTGCATGGGACCAACAGGGGAGGCAAATTAAATTGTCCATCGCCAGGCTATTCACTGGCTTCCGTGCCAAAGAGGAGGCGTGGAAAGCAGCGACTATCCACACACATGACCGCCCCAGCTATAGCTGGTGATTATATGGGCCCGCTCATTAGGCTAATGAATATATGCTGCTCCCTCTGTCCATCTCAGCACTAGAGTCAGTGCTTATGTACTGGGATGCAGCAAACATTATCCTAAAGAGCAGGCCCATGTGATCAACCGGCTGCAGCTTTCTCCAGTCACCAGTGGGCAGATCCACCACTACAAAAATGCATCTCAGGACCCCTCACTTGTGTATAATACAAGGGAAGGGGCTAAAAAAAAAAGTGCTGAAAAACTCGGCTCAGTTATATATTACTATATATGGTAACTAATTCTGCATTTGGTAGGACCCGCTACCTGAACACATGTTTAGAACCAGATTTGCATAGATTGGGCACGCCCAAAGCAGTAGGTCACTCGGGACTGATTGACATTACCTTTGAAATCCTCCGATAAGTTTCCTGGTGCGTTTCTGCTTCAAAGGGGGGCTTCCCAACTAAAAACTCATAGCAGAGTACACCCAGACTCCACAGATCGACCTTCTCATCGTGCATCCGACCCTCGATCATCTCAGGGGGCAGGTAGTCCAAGGTCCCACACAGTGTGGTCCTCCTGATGAAGAAAGTGACACTGCTCAGATCCAACAACACAATTCAGAGTGAGATATCATTAAGGCATGAAGCACACTATGAAAGCCAGCCCGAGGTGAAGGCCGCTCTAATGGAATCAGCAGTCACATGGACAATTGGAGTGTTGTCGTCATGGTTACTGTAGTATGAACACAGAGGGAGGGGAGGGGAGAGGTATACAGGTACATAAGTCTGATTGCAGATGTATAAAGTGCCCTTGGCTCCCCCTCAGGAAAGTGGAAGCATACTGACCTACACGTGAACTTTAGGCATATTAAACAGAGTAAGGGAGGGGGAAGGATCCCTAGGCTAGTGTCAAAGACCTCATTATATTCCATTATTTACAGCTTAAGCCATACATGAGCCGCGCTCACTGTCCTGCAGACTTCAGAGCTTTAGAAGCTATTCTGCCAGCAAGTTGTAGGCTTTGGGAGTATAATACAGGATGTAACACACGATCAGTACAGGATATGTAATGTAATAATGCATGTACATAGTGACTGCACAAGCAGAATGGAGAGTACAGCTCTGGAATACACAATTTTACAATGAACAGGCTCTGCCAATCAGCCAAACAAGCATTTTGCGCATTTATTGGTTGAAGTGCCTGTTTGCACAGAGAAAAGTAGTTTCCATCGGTACATTTTCCTGCGCTAATAGGACTCTGCCAGGAATCATTTCAGAGTTTTCCAGGGACAATGTGTAGTCAGTCCGCGCGGCCACAAAAAGACAGAATCAGAAGTTCACTCTACCTTTATTTGGATCCATCCAACGTGTTTCGGAGCCTGCTATGCTCCTTCATCAGGGGATACACTCCCTGATGGAGCATAGCAGGCTCCGAAACGCGTTGGATGGATCCAAATAAAGGTATAGAGTGAACTTCTGATTCTGTCTTTTGTGGCCGCGCGGACTGACTACACATTGTCCCTGGAAAACTCTGGAATCTGACCACATAGCACGTGGAGGTGTGGGTCTAGCAGCAGCCGCTATTACATGCTTTTAATACTGGTTGTGTGTCACACAACTAAACCAGGTGAGCAGTGTTCATTACGGCTCCTAAGCCGCTGATTGTTAAAAAGATAAGACCCTATCTGCGCTTGCTTCCTTTTAGTTTATCTGCCAGGAATCATGGCAGCCTCTGTACACTGAGGGATGTAGCACAGACCACACTGATGATTGTTTAATAAACTAATACAAAGATTATACTGAACAGTCATTGAATATTTGTCAATTAGTCCATGTAAATGTCCACCATAAGAAGAGTTGTTGGAGAATCATACACAATATACATATGCTGAAATCAGAATCTTTTGTAACTACATCTGATGAGCCTCAGGTGTTGACTGTTACTATGCTGGGAATAAAAGCACTCCATGCTAATAAACTCCATTACTATAACTAGAGGCATCTGTCAGACTGAGAACATACTTCAGAACCGGAGATTGCGGTCTGATGCCAGCTCAGATGCTGCTTTGACCTGTTGGTTTGGTCAGGATGACCCAGTGGGTAAATTCACTTCCCGCTGTTACTAGTTGAACCCAAGGCCCCCCTTTATGTAAAGCCGGCATCCCTCATTACATTCACATTAATTTCCTCTCTTAACAGGAGGAAAGCCATCAAGCACTCGCTGTACATTTTATATTGGTTAGAGCAGCATGACCCCTATACGCAGAGAAATGACGCTCCATTATGGCACGACCTCCATCTGAGCAGGAACAAGCTGCTCCTCGTATTAGAGAACAGAATTTCAGGGCAATTTCTGCAAATACAGAAGATATAGGACTGGGGGATTTTATTAATAAAGATGGCAGAAGACTCCCTCATCTTTTAAAGGGAACCTGTCAGCAGGATTGTGCCATGAAGGCTAAGGACAGCATGCTGTAATTGTGGGTTTACACACACCAACTTCTGTCCAACTTCTGACCAACTTGCTGGTTGCAGTGAAATCATGGACACGGTTCAATTTGTACACAGCCACAAAATGGAGCAATGTGTCCATGATTTCACTGCAACCAGCAAGTTGGTCAGAAGTTGGACAGATAAGTTGGTGTGTGTAAACCCACAAGGATTTAAATGAGGAGAAAGTACTCACCGTAAATTCCTTTTCTCTTAACCTCTCATTGGGGGACACAGGACTATTGTTATGCTATTCTGCCACTAGGAGGCGACACTAAGCAATCAAAACATGCAGAGTGGCTCCTCCCTGCAGTATATAACCCCCTGACTGTCAGTCTAGCCAGTTTTGTGCTAACGCAGTAGGAGTAAAAAACTACATAAGCCGATAAGGCAACCAAAAAAAATCAAGAAGGCCCAACAGGCCCAGGGAGGGAGCTGTATCCCCCAATGAGAGGCCAAGAAAAGGAATTTACAGTGAGTACACAAAAATTCTCCTTCGCCTCATTGGGGGACACAGGACGATGGGACGTCCTAAAGCAGTCCCTAGGTGGGAACAACAAACATCCCAACTGAACAACAGTCTACAAGCTAGCAGCCGCTGCCTGTAGGATGAGTCTACCCAGACTCGCATCTGTCAAGGCCCGAGTATGCACTCGATAATGCTTTGTAAAGGTGTGCAGACTGGACCAAGTCGCCGCCTTGCACACCTGCTCAGCCATAGCCTGGTGCCCAATAGCCCAGGAGGCACCCACCGCCCGAGTGGAATGAGCACGCAAACCTGAAGGAACTGTCAGGTTGCGTAAGGAGTATGCTTCCTGAATGGTCAGTTTAATCCACCTGGCAAGCGTGGCCTTTGACGCGGCCATCCCCTTACGGTGACCCTCAGGAAGGATGAACAGCATGTCCGACTTCCTGAAGGACGCTGTCCGAGACACGTATATCCGAAGGGCACGAACCAGGTCCAAAGTGTGCAAAGCTTTCTCAAAACGATGCACAGGAGCCGGACAAAAAGAAGGAAGGATATTGTCCTTATTCAAATGAAAGGTCGACACCACCTTAGGAGTGAAAGGCTGTACCGGCCGCATTACCACCTTGTCCTTGTGGAAAGAAAGAAACGGTGCCTTGCAAGAAAGTGCTGCCAACTCAGACACTCTTCGAATTGAAGTGATCGCCACCAGGTACACCACCTTCTGGGAAAGGGGGCGCAAGGAAACCTCCCTGAGGAGGTTCAAACGGTGGCTTCTGGAGGCTCTCCAGAACCAGGTTCAAATCCCAGGCCTCCAAAGGCCTCCTATACGGTGGGACTATACGAGCCACACCTTGTAAGAAGGTACGGACCTGAGGCTTTGAAGCCAAATCGGCACTGAAACAGCACAGACAGTGCTGAAACCTGACCCTTAAGGGAACTCAACGAAAGGCCCTTATCCAATCCCGACTGCAGGAACCCCAGAACCGCCAGGTGTGAGAAGCGCAAAGGCGAAACCTGCACTGACTCACACCAAACAAAGAACATCTTCCAGGTTCTGTGATATATCCGGGCGGAAACAGGTTTTCTTGCACACGCCATAGTGTGCGCAACACCTTCTGAGAACCCTGCCTGAGCTAGAATTCTGGCCTCAAGGGCCACGCCATCAAACGCAGAGCCCCGGAATTCTGATGCCAAATCGGACCTTGACACAGAAGGTCCGGACAGACCGGCAACTGCCAAGGAGCGTCTGCGGCGAGCCGAACTAGATCGGCGTACCACGACCTCCTTGGGCAGTTGGGTGCGATCAATATCTCCTCCACGCTCTGATCTGATCTTCTGGACCACTCTGGGAAGGAGGGCCAGAGGCAGAAAGATGTATGGGAGGCGAAACTGCGTCCATCTGATCCCAGAGCCCTGGGATCGCGGGACCGAGCAAAGAAGTTGGGAACCTGAGCATTCATTTGTGACGCCATGATGTCCACATCTGGAGTCCCGAAGTGTCTGCAAATCTGTGCGAACACATCCGGGTGAAGAGCCCATTCCCCCCGACACGAGCCCTTGACGGGTGACATAATCCGCCGCCCAGTTCTCGACCCCCGGGATGTGCACAGCCGACAGTACGACTCCCGAGGATTCGGCCCAATGTAGAATTGGCTCCACTTCTCGCATTGATGCTCTGCTGCGCGTCCCGCCCTGATGGTTGATGTAAGTCACCGCCGTGGCATTGTCCGATTGGACACGGACATGACAACCCATCAGGAGATGCTGGAAGCTCAACGCCAAGTGGATGGCCCGAATCTCCAGAAGATTTATGGGCAGAAAGGACTCTGGACAGGTCCACCGACCCTGGGCCGTGTAACTCCGGAACACTGCCTCCCCAACTGAGAAGACTGGCGTCAGTGGTCAGAACAGTCCACCGCACTGGTAGGAACGATCTCCCCAACGAGAGAGACGATGGGATCAACCACCACCGAAGAGATCTCCTCGCGATCACTGACAGGCGAAATAGGTGATGAAGGGTGAAAGGGCTGCGGTTCCATGCCGACAACAGATCAAGTTGTAAGAGACAGAGATGCAGTTGCGCAAACGGCACTGCCTCCATTGCTGCCACCATCTTCCCCAAAACGCGCATTGCAAACCAAAGGGAATGCGGATGAGGGCCTAGCAACGCGCGAACCACACCTTGCAGAGACCGAACCTTGTCCTGAGGAAGAAGTACCAGACCCTGAGAGGTGTTCAGGACCATCCCCAGAAACGCAAGTCTGCGGCTCGGAACTGGGGAGGGCTTCGGCAGGTTGAGAACCCAACCCAGCCGAGACAGCGTGTCTATCGTAATGCAAACACTGTCCTCGAACGACCGGCCTTTGACCAAGAGGTCGTCCAGGTAAGGGAAGACCATCACCCCTGACTGTAGACCGGTCATGACCGTGGCCATTACCTTGGTAATCATGCGTGGGGAAGTTGCCAACCCGAAGGGAAGGGCGACAAACTGAAAGTGATCCTCGCCCACTGCGAACCGCAGGAACCTCTGATGAGGGCCAGATATCGGGACGTGCACATAAGGGTCCTTGATATCTATGGAGGCAAGGAACTCCCCTTTGTGCATGGACGTAATGACGGACCGGAGACGCTCCATCCGGAATAGTCGGGTTCGCACGAATCTGTTCAAACGCTTCAGATCCAGAATGGGACGAAAGGAACAGTCCTTTTTTGGGCACAATGAACAGTTTTGAATAGAACCCCTGAAAACGCTAAGAGGCACTGGCACAATGATGCCTGCCCGCCTCAGACTCGACTGCCTGGGAGAAGGCGCGTGCCTTTTCCGGCATTCGAGGGGCGAGAGAACAAATCTTCTGGGAGGGCGAGTACGAAACTATGTTGTATCCAGAAGACACCAATTCCCAAACCCACTGATCGTCTGTAGCAGCGAGGCAGGCATGCCGAAAGCGGGAAAGTCGGCCGCCCACTTGGGATGCGTCTTCCGGATGTGACGAGTCATGAGGGGAACCTGTGAGACCCGGAGTCTTTGGATTTAGGTTGTTTATTCTGGGACTGCCAGGAAGAACCCGATTTATTGGGTGTGTGGAAAGCCCTGTCCGTGCGTGACGACCGATTCTGGGGAGGCGGACGGGAAACAGACCACCCAGACGAATTCCAAAAGGACTGGAATCTCTTCTGTCGACTCTTGGGAATCCTACGCCTTACTGTCTGCTGAGGAAGCAAGGTGCTCTTTCCACCCGTGGCGTCCGAGATAATCTTATCCAGCTTTTCCCCAAATAAGCAATCCCCCTACATATAGCATGCCCGTGAGGGACTTCTTGGAGGCCGAATTCGCCTTCCACTCCCGAAGCCAGAGGGCACGGAGTATCGCGATAGAATTAGAGGCGGCCACTGCAGTGCAATTCGCTGCATCGCGGGAAGAGTGAATCAGAAACTACCCAGCCACAGAAATCTGAGCCGCCAGATCCAGTAACTCAGGATCAGCCTCATGACGACTTAAGGCGGAGTGTAAATCCCCAGCCCAGGTCATAATAGCCTTCGCCACCCACATAGAGGCGAAGGAAGGGGATAAAGATGCTCCTGTGGCCTCAAAAACAGACTTGGACAGTTCTAACTGGCGGTCGGCCGCATCCTTGATGGAGGCACCATCAGGAAGGGACATCAGAGTCTTAGATGCCAAACGGGACACCGGAGGGTCCACTGTCGGGGACTCAAGCCACGCTTTTGCCACTGTCGGCAGAAAGGGGCAACTGGCTGCAATCGCCTTCTGATTACCAAACCTCTTATCTAGATGAGCCCAGTGCTTTTAAAGGACTTCATGGATCTCAGAATGATCCGAAAAAACCTTCTGAGGTCTCTTAAATGAGATTACATGATCCGAGAGACACCGGGGCTGGATCTGCCACCGACAGGGCCCAATTAACGGCTGACACCAGGTCGTCCACCATGGCCAGAGTATCAGAAGATAGAGTCAAAGGATTCATCCTGATCCACATCCACCTCAGATTCCTGAAGTTCTCCCAAAGAGTGGGAATCCTGAGACCTACTCAGTGTATGGGAGGTCACAGAGCCCCGAGATGGGGCTGAGGAAGATCCCGTCTGGGGTCTCTTCCTACCCACCTGACCAAGGGGAAGCGAGGTACTCAACTGAGACTCCTCATGGTCGGAACCCCCTCTAATTGGACTTGCTGGTCCGGGGACACTGGACAAGGTTGCACCACCCTGAGCAGTGTGTCGGAGAGCTGCTGTATAGCCTGGCTCACAGATTGCGACAGAGTAACTGCCCATTCTGGGGTAGCAGGTCTGGCAACAGCCACCTCTACTTCAGTGGGTGCCTGACCCGAGTCAGAGACACTAGACAGTGGGGTCAGAGGCACAGGCCTGGCAGAGCAGGGTCAAGCATCCACAGGGCAGCTCAGCTTTGAAAGCTGTGCAAAAAGCATAGTAAACAGTAAAGGCCTTAGGTGCCTTCTTGCCCTTGCTGCCTGGCATCATGCATGTTTCCTCCACTGCGCTCAGACTACACACCACAGTTCAGGGGGTAGTATATAGGAAAAAAGCCGCAGTGCTGCTGTGCCACCGCTGCCTAGGGCTATTGCGGAGTTAACTGCTGTGCCCGGTCACCTGAGCGGCTAGAAGCCGAAAAGCGCCCGAGTCATGTGTCCCCTGGCGTCCTGTGTTGCAGCAATGGCATCTGAGATAGGGAAATGGTGCCAAAACAGCGGTGTGGAGAGGGAAAAGCGAAGCCACGCCCCCTCCCATGATGCCCTGCGCAGCCACCTTCCCCCTAATGCTACTGGCCAGCAACGATGGCTGGAGCAGTCCCGAGGCAAAGCAGCATCACTGGAGGAGGGAACCTACAGTAGTAGGCTGAAGCCGGAGACTAAATTAATAGCGCTGGCCGCCTGTCAGCAGGGGTCCGGCGCGGAGCACTGGAAAAAACGCCACAAGCACAGGACGCGACGGGACACAGTGCTACCTCATCATCGTTCAGCCCGAAGGGACAGGAGGGCGGACCAGTCATCCCCCACAGCTGTATCAAAGCTGCTACGGCCAGGAACAAAAAACAAAAAAAAAAAAAAAACAGCGGTCCGATTACATCAGCTATAACTCAGAACCCCAACTGAGGGGCCTGGGGAGCAACGACAATAGGATAAAATAAACAAAACAGTGTCTTGCCTCCTAAGACACTAAGCAAAAAAAAGAGAATTTTGTTTACGTACCGTAAATTCTTTTTTCTTTAGTCATCAATGGGAGACCCAGACAATGGGGTTTAGGGCTCTGCCCTCCGGAGGTCACACTAGGTACTACAAGTTTGTAGACACCGCCTCCTCCGCTTATAAACCCCCACCGTAGGAGACATCCTCAGTTTAGTCCATAAGCTGCGAGGAGAAATTAAACCACACCCGAAACATCGGGAAGAATGCCGTGCACAGACGGTTCAACAACCCGGCAAACACTGTCTCAACAGAGAACAGAACAAGTGCAAAATATGCAACGGAACAACTGGGTGGGTGCTGGGTCTCCCATTGATGACTAAAGAAAAAAGAATTTACGGTACGTAAACAAAATTCTCTTTTTTCTGGTCGTCATAATGGGAGACCCAGACAATGGGGATGTCCTAAAGCAATACCCCAGGGCGGGAAGAGTTCCTCAACAAGACGGATAACACATGGTTCCCTCTAAAGGTGGGCAACCGCCGCCTGGAGAACCCGCCTGCCCAAACTCGCATCCGCAGAGGCATGGGCATGCACCATATAGTGCTTAGAGAAAGTGTGCAGGCTGGACCAAGTGGCCGCCTGACACACCTGTAGAGCAGAAGCTCGATGTCGCAAGGCCCAGGAGGCACCTACAGCTCTCGTAGAGTGTGCCTTCAAACCCACCGGGAGAGGCAAACCAGAAGACCGGTACGCCTCCTGAATGGGAGCCTTGATCCATCTGGCCAAGGTCGACTTCGAAGCCGCGGCCCCCTTACAGCGACCCATCGTGAGGACAAATAAGGAATCCGAACTCCTAAAGGAGGCGGTCCTGGACACATAAATGCGTACAGCTCTCACGAGATCCAGAGTATGGAGGTCGCGCTCAACCTGATGAACGGGAGCGGGGCAAAATGATGGAAGAACAATCTCCTGGTTTAGGTGAAACGTTGAAACCACCTTCGGCAGAAATTCAGGCCGTGGGCGCAACACCACCTTGTCTTGGTGAACCACCAGAAAGGGAGACTTGCACGAAAGTGCAGCCAATTCTGAGACCCGTCTCAGACGTAATCGCCACCAGAAAGACCACCTTCTGGGACAGACGAGAGAGAGAGACGTCTCTCAGTGGCTCAAACGGCGGTTTCTGCAGTGCCGCCAGGACCATGTTTAGGTCCCAAGGGTCCAGAGGTCGTCTATAGGGCGGGACCACCCGAGACACCCCCTGCAGAAATTGACGTACCTTCGGGAGGAGCGCCAAGCGCCTGTCAAACAACACTGAAAGTGCTGATACTTGACCTTTCAGAGAGCCAAGGGATAATCCCAACTCCAACCCCGACTGTAGGAAGGCCAACAATGTCGGGATAGACAAAGGCCACGGAGAGCGGCCACCAGAGGCACACCAGGTAAAAAAGATTTTCCACGTTCTGTGGTATATCTTCCTGGAAACAGGTTTCCTTGCCCGATTCATAGTGGCAACCACTGTAGGAGAGAAACCTCTGGATGTCAGCAGCCAGGCCTCAAGAGCCATGCAGTCAATCTGAGGGCCCTGGAATTGAGGTGGAAGAATGGGCCTTGCGCGAGTAGATCTGCGCGTTCTGGAAGAGCCCACCTGTGTCCGCCTGACAGTTGCCACAGGTCCGGGTACCAAGACCTCCTGGGCCAATCTGGAGCCACTAGAATGGCCACTCTGCATTCTGTCCTGATCTTCCACAGGACCCTGGGAATCAGAGCCAAAGGCGGAAACACATATGGCAGCTGAAAGCTGGACCAGCTCAGGATCAGGGCGTCCGCCCCCAGAGACTGGGGATCCCAAGATCTCGCCATGTATTGGGGCACCTGATGATTCAGCCGTGAGGCCATCAGATCCACGTCCGGAGTGCCCCACCTGCCGCAGATGTCCCGGAAGACGTCTGGATGTAGGGACCACTCTCCGGCGTCCATCCCCTGTCGGCTCAGATAGTCGGCCTCCCAGTTCTCGACCCCTGGGATGTGAACTGCGGAGATCAGGCAGCAGTTTTCCTCCACCCAGAGTAGAATGCGGTGGACTTCGGCGAGGGCCTGAGCACTTCTGGTCCCTCCCTGATGATTTATATAGGCGACGGCCGTCGCATTGTCGGACTGTACCCGAATGGGCTGTCCTGACAGGAATTTCTGAAACGCCAGTAGCGCCAGATAGACCGCCTTGATCTCCAGCACGTTGATCTGCAACGCCGACTCCGACTGAGTCCAGAGGCCTTGAGCCCTGTGGTGCAAGAACACCGCCCCCCAGCCCTTCAGACTGGCGTCGGTGGTCACCACTAACCATGACGGTTTTAGGAAGGACCGGCCCCGTGACAGGTGATGTGGCTGGAGCCACCACTGTAGAGAGTCCCTGGTTGGTTGTGACAGTGTCACCAGCCGATTCAGAGAGATCGTCCTCTTGTCCCATCTGCGAAGAATCTCCAGCTGGAGAGGACGGAGGCGAAACTGTGCGAACGGCACCGCCTCTATCGCCGCTACCATGCGACCCACCAGTCTCATCAATACCCGTAGGGATGACTGTGGAGACAGGAGGACATTCTGCACTCCTGATTGGATCGCAAGCTGCTTGGCTTGAGATAGGGACACCAGGGCCGAGTCCGTGTGGAAGTCCATGCCCAGATATGTCAATGACTGGGTCGGAACCAGGGTCGACTTTTGAATGTTGATAAGCCACCCGAACCGTTCCAGGGACTTCATGGTCACCTCCAGGCTCACCCGACAAAGGTCTTCCGATGGCGCCCTGACCAACAGGTCGTCCAAATAGGGTATGACGGCGTGTCCCTGCGCATGCAGGAGAGCCATCATGGAGGCCATCACCTTTGTGAACACCCGTGGTGCTGAGGCTAGCCCGAATGGCAGTGCCACAAATTGGAAGTGCTCTTCCCCCACTGCGAATCTCAACCAGCGCTGATGAGCTGGTGCAATGGGGACGTGAAGGTAAGCGTCCCTGATATCGATGGACGCTAGGAAGTCTCCCTGTGACACAGCCGCGATCACTGAGCGCAGGGATTCCATGCGGAACTTCCGAACCAACACGTGACGGTTGAACAACTTGAGGTCCAACACCGGGCGAAAAGAGCCGTCCTTCTTTGGGACAATAAAGAGGTTGGAGTAAAAACCCCTGAACCTCTCTTCCGTGGGCACAGGGACCACCACTCCGTCTCTGCGGAGTCCCTCCAACACCAGGTGAAAAGCCTGAGCCTTTTCTGGGGATGGAACCGACCGATGGAATCGGTGTATTGGTTGTGACGTCAGCTCTATCCTGTAACCTCTTGAGACTACGTCTCGAACCCACTGATCTTGAATGTGAAGAAGCCACTTGTCCTGAAAGCGGGACAGGCGGCCCCCACCTGTGGGGAGGCAGGATGAGAGAGCGAGTCATGTCGAGGCGGGCTTGGGGGTGGCAGCCGCTGCCCCCGCCGGCTTCTTCTGACGACTCTTGGAACGCCACTGAGTAGCAGGCTTGCCCCCTCGGTCTGAGCGAGTGGACGCCGTTGATGACTGTGAACCGGAGCGAAAGGACCACTGCTTAGGGTTCCTTTTCACGGTGTACCGTGGCTTAGGCTTATTCTGCGGGATCTTAGACTCAGCAGAATCCTTTATCAATTTGTCCAGTTCGGTGCCAAAAAGCCTGTCACCAGCGAACGGAAGATTTTGTAAAATCTTCTTAGATGTGGCATCTGAGTCCCAAAGACGCAGCCACAACAGCCTGCGGATCGCAATTGCATTGGCCGAGGCCACAGCAGAGCGAGTGGCAGTTTCCAAAGATGCCGTCCTGGCATAGTCCGCATAGGCCCTTGCTCTCTCAGTGAGAGCCAGGACCTCTGGACTGGACCTAGCTAGATCAGTGATACCATCCAAACAGATAGTAATCGCTTGTAGGGTCCAGACCGCGGCAAAATTAGGGGCAAACGAAGACCCCACAGCCTCATAGGAAGACTTGGCGAGTTGCTCGACCTGTCTATCAGTAGCATCCTTCAACGAGGAGCTATCAGAGGCAGAAAACAAGGAGCGCGCAGCAATCCTAGTCATGGAAGCATCCACCTTGGGAGACTGCGACCATTCCTGGAGCGCCTCCTGGGGAAAGGGAAAGCGATTGTCCTTAGTTTTACGGACATAACGCCGCCCAGGATGCAACCTGGGAGCTTTAATCACCCTTCCGAAATTAGTGTGGTCCATGAAGGAGCCACTTGGTCTAGCCTCTGGCCGCAGCCATTGGTATATCTCCTTGGGGTGTACAGTCACCTCCTCAGGAGGAGTGACAAGACGCAATGTCTCATTGATGGAGGACACCAGATCCTCCACCCCATCTGGAGGTTCAGACATAGACCCAAGAGTAGAACCCCCATCATCTTCCTCACCATCAGAGGAACGCTCCTCCTCAGAGAGAGTCTGGAGCTCAGGAGAAGCCTCACGGGCTCGCTTAGGGGGTCTTACAGCAGAAGTAAGAGACACCCGGGGGTAACTAGGAGGAGTAGCTGGGTTCTCCAGTCTCCTATGCAGTGCCTCCAGGGTTTGCGACATGGAGGACATCTGGGACAGCAGAGATTCATTGATCTTATTCTGCGTTTCCCATGGCCCTGGGATCACCTGAACCTCAGGGTATAATCCCGGATTTGCAGACTCAGTAGTAGCAGACCGGGCCTCTGGGCGTCCGCAGTTATTGCAGGACCCCTCCACCAGTGTCCCGTTGCATGTAACACAGGCAATGGAGACCACCGCCGCCTTAGCAGCATGCTTCCCAACTGAGGACATCTCCACAGTGAGGGGAATATAAGCCAAAGTTCACAAACAAACCGGGAATCCCGGTGGCTTACCGACCGCAGTAAAGCGGTAGGAGGAAGCGGTGTGTGTGTGTGACCTCCGCGAGTTCCGGTCTCCCTTGCAAGTGCAGACACGCGCTGCAGCCAGATCCCAGCCGGGAAGTGAGGGAGAAGATGGCCGCCGACAGTGAAGATGTGGGCGGAGCCAGGAACACGCGGGAAGAACACACAACACGCCCAGCGGTGATGTCACCATAAGGGCTGCCTCCTCCTCCTCCAGACTGCCTCAGCAATGGAGGTGCCGGAGCCCGCAGCGCGGGAAAAGAGTGTGAATATCACCACACACACTCTCAGACTGCATGTACACATAAAAACACTCGCAGTCTACAGCCTCAGCCCCTGTGACACACAGGGCGGTCAGCCAGGGAGACCCCAGCACAGGGTCACCGCCAGAACCGCGGACCCGAGGGTAACCGCGCGGTCTGAGTGTCATGACACCACAGTGACAGACACTACCCCCAGGCACACAGGAGACACACCAGGTGCCTCAGTGCCGGTCCGGTCTGTAAGCACCTTTAGGGAGGCCTCGGACGGGGGTACAGCACCAGTCCGGAGTGTAAGCACCATTTAGGGAGGCCTCGGACTGGGCTGGCTCCGTCCGGTCTGTAAGCACCATTTAGGGAGGCCTCGGACGGAGCGGAGCTGTGCAAGGCTCCAGGCTCCCCCTTACCAGAGCCTCCATGGAGGGATGGAAAGGAAGGAGCGCGACAGCGTACCGGGAGAACACTGAAGTGTCCAGGCTAAAAGCCCTCCGGTACCTCCACCAGCGTGTTCCGCAGAGGGTGAGCGGGGAGGCTGTCGGGGGTCCCGAGCGGGACCATTTTACCTTGTCTTCATACGCCATCACGTAAGCTGTGAGAATGCAGTGAAGTGCAAGCAAAGCGTGATCCTCCGAGCACACTAAGTTTAAAACTGAGGATGTCTCCTACGGTGGGGGTTTATAAGCGGAGGAGGCGGTGTCTACAAACTTGTAGTACCTAGTGTGACCTCCGGAGGGCAGAGCCCTAAACCCCATTGTCTGGGTCTCCCATTATGACGACCAGAAAACTGGCTAGACTGTCAGTCAGGGGTTATATACTGCAGGGAGGAGCCTTGTTTTGATTGCTTAGAGTCACCTCCTAGTGGCAGAATAGCAGCCATAGTCCTGTGTCCCCCAACGAGGCAAAGGAGAAAACAAAAGAAAAAGCATACAGTCTGCTATTGTTTATGTAAACAAAAGGCTTAACACCTGGTGATTACCATTACTGGACTGCTTTGTCCCACACATCGCAGTCCAACACACCTCCTCTGACCCCTCACTGTCCATGCACAAGAGGTTGGTGCGGGCAGCCCTCAGCTCTGCTAAAACTAATTTGATTGTGTCAGAACAGCTGCAGTCAGTAATGTGTAATTCATTGTTGGATTCAGGGCTTCTTTGCCTACATTCTATTGTTGTCAGATTAGGTAGCAAAAAGAAAAAAAGCAAACCAATTCCCTTTAAGCCTACCACCTGCAGTAACCCTCAGTCCACTATACCGCCACACAATCTCTACCCTCATCTACTGTAACCTCATACATCCCTTGTAGACTGAGCTCTTGCAGGCAGGCTCCTCTCATGTCCTGTGTACTAGAGGAGAGAGGGGGCTCACAGTCTACAGTGCGAATTGTATTGTTCAGGAACACTGTATCCTCTTTTCACATGTAAAGTGCCATGGAAAATACTTTCACTATACTAGAGATTGAATAGTTAGGCACCAATCAGTAGCCCTCAGTGTGGCCTGTTAGATACCCAGTTATATGCCTGTTAAACTGTTTAGAACTCCTATGAATCACTTATTCGCCAACTGCTCCTTACCAGTTAAGACACCCCTCTCATATGGGAGTGTGTGTCAAGGCTGATTGAGCAGCTCTCCCCCTCCCCCTCCCTCCACAGTAAGCATCTGTGCATCCAAGAACAGATACTCCCTCATTCAATCATGTGGGCGTGATGTCACATAAGGTCCTATGGATACATTGGACTCACCTCCTGCTCTACAGAAAGATCTCCAAATTCCATGCTAGGACAGGTTATGACGTTACAAATGATGAGTTGGATGTGCTGAAGCAGAGGGGGCAGAGGAAAGCTGCTCAATGAGGCATGACGCCTGATCCCTAGGCATCCCTACAGGAGGGGGCGACTGGTGAGTAGCAGTTTGTGAATAACTGATTTATAGGAGTTCTAAACATACATATGGATGTCAGATCTCCACAGCATCTGATACATTAGGATAGGTGGCACCAACCTACTGTATTCCCTCAAGCTGTAAGAAAACTGCATTCCTACCAGGAGTGATCTCTGGAGTGTGAACATGGCACTCACCTTGAAGACGGGGCATGCACCGACCAACCGAAGTCTGCAATTTTCAGCTCGCCATTGGACCCCAGAAGGAGATTTTCAGGCTTGATGTCCCGGTGGATGACCTTCTTTGAGTGACAATACAGGAGGGCATCTGCGAGCTCAGTGATGTACTGCAAAAGAGTAAACCGTGAGCTTTACGTGGATGTAAAGAGCAGTCTACAGTCTGTTCAAGGCCCAACTGCAAGTAATCTATTGGATGTAATCTTAGCCCAAACCTGACCGCAGTCACATGACTGCATCAGCGCAATTTAATTTACACTGATTGTCATGTAATCGGTTGCCCCGCCCCCTCCCAGTGACATCATGCAAGGTCCTCAAACTTCTGGGAGAAGTATTCTGTGTCACCGGACAGGTGAGAAATTGTTTTTAAATATCTATTTAATATCACTTTAGCAGGTGTATATAGATTCACTGCTAAAGTGATATTGCACTGCACTGACAGCACTTGTCAGGCTTGGCTCCCCCACTGCGCTTTGTGCCTGGATACCAGACAAGACAGAAAAAGTATCCGGACTTGGCAATCTGGTGCGGTCCGTTCCTGTTTGGATCCTGCACAAAAAAAAAAAAAAATTATAAAAAAAACTAATACGATCCAAATGAACAGGACAAAAACGTAGTGTGAAGCCAGCCTAACTAGTTTTAAGCAGCCTTAGCAAATCCACATTCCTTTTATCTGGTTTAAGGTTTGCCTTACTCTTCTCTGTTTGATCACTGCTGATCGGCTACTCCAGCAAAGTATTGTACATGTACGAGCTTCTGATCGCTGCCAAGCCCTGAGCAGGGGAGAGGAGCAGAGACACTCACAGGAGAAGGATTTGTTAGACCTGCGGTCCAATGTCAAAAACATGAACAAGGCAGGAGAAAGCTCAAACATGGAGTTTAGGAGAAAAGGAAGGTAGCCATTTATTGTACAATACTTCAAGCTGTCGAACAATTAAAGCAACAGGTCAAAGATGAGGTGTGGTTTAGTCAATTCAGGTAATTCATTAAATTCTGCATCAATTTACAGATGCAAAAAAACAGACCATTGCAGGGGTCATTCTGGTGACACCACAGGAAGCTGTCAGTTTCAGCACAGAAAACAATTTGGCACCTCCCTAGGGTGATCATTGAAGCTCAGCAACATCTACAGTATTTTTTTTCCCACTCAAATGGTTCGAGCACAAACATGTCCAGACTGGAATTATTTGCACACTGTATAGTCTGCATGCTGGTATGGCTTTCTGCTGACAAACCGCAGGGAGTAATCCTTAGCTCCCAATCAGGCTTCTGCCGCCCCCCCTGCACTATGGGCATTTGCATGTAGGCCAAGTGCACATCTCCTGTAATCAAACATTGAGATGGACCCAACGACAATCAGATCTCGGCATGAAAGTTACAATACCAATTTTTCCCCGGTGGGAGGCATGTCAGCACAATTTTGCAAGTCAAAGCAAAGGCACTGTTGGACCAATTTCAGGCACCACTTTTCAGTTTCCTATATCTGCCCATCTATATCTCCTGCTTTGGGATTTGATTGTTCAACCAGAGCATGAAAAATTTTGCATTGCTGACCAGTGTTACTATGTGGCAATTCTGGACCACTTCAATATTAGCAAGTGATTGAGACAGTCGAAAAAAAAAAAAAAAACCTAGAAGGAAGATAAAAAACCCAACATGTAGTCATATACTAGGACATGTGGAGCGGACTTCTCCGCCTCACAAGTCTAAAGCCATATGTCATGCAGAAAATAAGGAAAGACAGGGCGCTCTTGAAGCCCTGGACAATGGGAATTTTGGAAAAAGATACAAGAACGCCGGGGAAGACTATGGATACTGCTTGAGTGGGTTAGTCGAAAACCTGCAGCCAGACAGATCCCTTTAAATTAAGTGGGTCTGCAGTGTTGAGAAAACTCCTTCAGACAGACTGAGACAAGAAGATACCTGTGTGAATAGTACTAACACTGACAGTGAGGTTCCCCATGCCTTGGAAGTCGCAAGAGGGAACTTGTAGGGGGCTCCTTTGGTTAACTCTGTAAGGGAGGGAGACTTATGACAGAAAAAAACCTAGAAAAATGTAAAAAAGCCTTTTAACCAAAGGAAAGCTGGAAAACTTCAGGAACATAACATGAACCTTAGAATCCTGAAAATATTAAGCATGGAATTGACAAGGCTTTTGCGAAAAAGACAGTAGACAACCTTGCGTAGGACCGCTCTATCCTTTGTGCAATACGCTAATCTTCCTGTATGTGCTGCCGAGTGGAGCGCAAGTGTACAGGTATGAGAACTATACCTCCTTGCATGGCCCATTCGTAGAAAACAAAGAATAAGGTGGCAATCCAAAAATCTGCAGCATGACCGACTATCCCAAGGGAGAGTGGCCAGGGGGTGCTGAAGAGTCATAACAGATGAGAACCTAACAGATCCTGCTCTTGTGAGGATTCCCTGTGTACAGAGAATCTAGACTCTCGTGAAAGACTTGCTGCCCACTGAAAAATGCCCAGTATGAAGGCAAAGCTCATGAACATTGAGAAACCCCACCAGGGGCCCTGCGTGTGGCATACTCTTGAATGGGAACCTGAGGCGAAACCTGATTGTAGATAATGACCTAGAGGGGAGATGCAGTAATCTGTCAGAGAGCTTGACAGCTTCCAACAGAGAAGCTATAGTACTGTGAATGTAGTCTAGTCGGTGAAAAGCTGGCGTACTTGGTTGCAGTCCGCTTGGTCTGCAGTCGGGGGGGGGGGGAATTACAGTATACTTGTCCATCTCCTATTAAGAGGATAGACATATGGCTGCCAGCGAACAAACAGTGTAGACCAAGGAATTGGAGACCTAGGATGAGGAGTTGAGAGAATCAGTACTGTAGCCACTGTAAGGATACAACAGAACTAGGGTGTTCAATTCTCCAAGAGAAGAACAGGACATGGGTCCTGGTAGCTATAGAATCAAGTGTCTTATGGGTATATGGGTCACAGAAGTGATAGCTACCTATTCTCTAAGGTATATCTGAGGCGGGTCAGGTAGAGACCCTGGTTGACTGACTAGTGGACAGGGCCCAATAGCCACGGTCGTAGGTAGCCATGTGGAAACTCGGTTGGGAGCATTGAGCCACCGGGAGGTGTACAGGGCCCACTGGACTCAGCCGTGCTTCCATAACCCTTGCGTGGATTGCGTGATGAAGGGTGAATCTGGTTCACCAGGCAGTAGTCAGAAAAAAGTAACCAGTAACTTAGGCAACCACATCCTAGATAGCACTGAGAAGCCTGAATACAGGAAAGATGACTAGTTCTGAGATGCAAATTAACAAGAGGAAAAAAGTCTAAAAACAGCGATACAACCTCCATGTATTCATCAATTTTATCAAAAAAGTTTATTCAAATCAAAAGCAACATAGAATGCAATCACAAAAAAAAACAATTTAAAATCAATTAAAAGGCCAGGTTTCTGCCATAAACAACCTCTTCATAAAAATATATCAAGGTGTACCCCTCTAATGCTTACAAACACCAAGGTAAAATTAGTCAAAATATTATATATTTCAATTAGACAGTATGCATAGGCACCATTTTCTCATTTATATCTGTACAAGTTAGATAAACAATACAATGCAATAAATTCCCTATATACAAGTCTGTGCTATAAGATCTCCATATAATACAAGGAATTGTAACAATTCCTCTGATGACCACCTCGTGTGTTGTATATAATATATTATATATAATATCCATATCCTATAGAGGAACCTTATGGGGCATGCTCATAAATAAGTAATAAACCCTGATCAGACTATCAAGAGGTTTTCTGTAAACCTATGGTGGAAATTACATAGTCAAGCATAGGAGTGATCCCCAATTATAAAATTCTCTTGGGGTGCTTTCACACTGGCGTTTTTGCCTGGATCCGGACCCAAAAAAAGACTCTGCCGCAAGTGCTGCCTGACGGTGGCACTTACGCCAAGCCCCATGCATGGTCTACAGGACTTGCAGTAAATGTGCGGCAGACGCGGCAAGTGTGGTTTTGGCCGAGAAAAAAAAAATGCAGTCAGCAGCGTTTTTCGTGGCCGCATCTGCCGCACACTTACCGCAAGCCCCATAGACAATGCATGGGGCTCACAGCACAGGAGGCCGCACCCTTTTCGCGGCCGCACCCTTACCGCAAGTGCCGAAACCGCACTTGCCGCACCCTTACCGCAAGCCCCATAGACATTGCATGGGGCTTGCCGCAAGTGTCGCGGTTATGCGGTAATCGCGGCAGATGCGGTTTTTTCACCGCATCTGCCGCGATTTGAAAATACCGCTGATGTGAAAGGGCCCTTAGAGATGGAAGGATATAGAATTATCCCTATCCCCCATAAACATAATACAACTTTGGTAGCAAGAGTTTTGTTTTTGTTACAATTCAGGGAAAGTTACCCATAAACAATCTAGTACCAGTCTGGACTGGATTTACCAGTGATCGGTCAAGGTCCTAACTGCAGGAGGTTGTATCGCTGTTTTAGGATATGGACACACATCAGAGCGAAAAAAAACGCTCAGATTCACTGATGTGAGTCGGACGAGTGTGATCCGAGTTTTGCTCAGTGTGGCTTGCGAGTGCAAGCCGAGTTTTTCCTCAGCAGCTAGTTACTGTATCATCATTTACAGGTGCATTTTGTACGGTTGTCTGAGCTACAGAATGGTAATGTAGCAATTAAATCTAACATCAGACTCGGATGGTGCGAGTGCAATCTGAGTTTGTCGGACCCATAGACTTGCATTGACGAGTCTCGTCCGTGACTCGCATAGAATCGCAACATGTTGCGATTGACTTGCAATCCAAGAGTCGGATGCGGAAAAAGCGTACGAGACTCGGACATGTGCTCTCGGACATTAGTTAACATTGGTCCAAGAGCAATATGATTTTTCCGCACAGTAAACTCGGACGAGTTTCATTGGTGTGTCCGAGCCCTTAAGACTTTCCCCCCCCCCTCTTCTTGTTAATTTGCATTTACCCTAGGATAGTCTAGCAATCCCTATTGATAAGGAACATTAGCGGTGCCCTCCTATATCCTATTAGATCTGAGATGCCAGTCACAGATAGTGATGTGATAGTTTGCGGTCAGGGACTGATGCGCTGAACAGTGGACAGATTCAGAGACCTTTGTTGCCACTGGATTGAACATGACTCCATCCTGAATAGTGATTCAGTGTCTATTGTAACAGATAGCCTGATGATGCTGTATGATATGTATAATGGACTGGTTCTATTGCCCTTGCCATATATGTGACAGCTGAGAATACAGGAACACTTGATAGTTGGCAGGTTCTCTGGTCATCGCTGCCAGTAGTGACCTAAAACATGTCCGGCGAACTGGATAGCGGGCAGGTTCTGTGTTGCTGCAGGTGACAATATGTGAGGTCTGTAAATTCTGCACCGAATAGTTGACAGGTCTGTGTGACCAATATTGCAGTCAGCAACATACTATATGGCGACTGGGGCTCTGCACTCTATAGCAGATACATTTCATGGCCATTGCTGCAGATAGTGACAATACCAGGTGTCTGGAAGTTCTGCACTAAACAGTGAACAGATTCCATAGCCATTGCTGCGGAGCAGCAATATATCAGGTGTGCAGAGACTCTGCACTGAGCAGTAGGCAAATTCTGTGGCCATTTCCACATGCAGTGAAGCTTCCATGCCTTTGCTGCAGGCAGAGCCGCACAATGTGGTGGCTGATGTAGCAGTAGGCAGACCATGTAGACTCTGCTCACAAGCAGTAGATAGTGTCCATTTTCAGCAGCTGTAGTCTGAGGACCGTAGACTACTACATGGTGCAGACAGAGGGCGCCAACTAGGGAGGCTGTCAAAGTAATAAGCCAGTCACTTCCCCAGGGTTGAGGATGTGGAGTGCATCTACTGCAGGCGATGGGGGTGGGCTCCAGTGACTTATGAAAACCATACAAGATATGGGCAATATTATCTCTACATACGGAGAAGCAGTAATCTATAGCATAGTGTACTGTAATTATGGCGCACACAGGGTTAAATGTGCTGCTCTATAGACTGATATAATATAGAGTCTGGTTTACTGCAGTGTGCACAGGGTTAACCTCAGGCAGGGGGCATGTGCAGAAGAACACAGGCTGCTTTCCCAGGCTGAGAAGAGCATGATGAAGCCCTGTGATAGTCCAGAGGGCGTGGTCAGGGCAGAGCTATGAACAAGTGGTCAGCGGGGATGTGTCCAGGCCCAAGAGAAGGCCACGGAAAAATCCTGGGGAGTAAATTAGTGCAGTTAGGCTGCCTGGGAGAACCAAGACTGTGTGGAGGTTGGTAAAGATGGGCAAAAGTGGGAAAAAAAACCCAGGGGGAGGTCTAACATTACAAAATGATACAATAAAGTCCTGGATCAGTCTTCACTGCACACTGCCGGTGCTGCATGGAGGTATTGGAGTAGTCACTGTAGGATGGATCCAGGGTGACTGCCCAGCACGGTGGTGTCAGCAGCAGCCGCAGGACGTCCTGGGGAGGCTGTATCTGTCCATACTGCAGGCACAGAGGCTGCACCTTCTGGGCTCAAATAGCTGCTGGCTCCAGGAGTGCAGTGATGAGAGGAGCACTAAGTGTGGTCCTCTGCCCAGATAAGCTGCCGGCTCCACCGGAAAGCAGCTCCCCTGCCCCCTGCTAGTTAGCTGGCATCCAAGAAATCACTGCTGGGCCCCTGGAAGTGTGGTGGTGAAGCCCAGCCTGTTCTACCCACCTTGGGTCCATCCCTAGTCAAGGCTGCTGTCTCCCTGCAGTGAGGGAGAATCTGAGGGCTGCAGTGAGCTCTCATCCAAGCAAGGAAAGGGAAGCTGAGGAGAGACGGATTCAGCCCACAACACTGTGCACAGGGGACTGCGTTAGGTGCAGAAGGTTACAGGGAGGGGACACTGTGTGCCTGTCCGTTGGTCAATGCAGGGAATGTAAGGTGGGGGGGGGGGGAGGATTGAGGGTGGAAAAAAGTAATAAATTAGATATAGATACATTTAGAGGGTAGGCGCAGCATGAAGATCCAAACTTCACAGGAGGGGGTACATGGAGGCAACACTCCACATTTCGGCCTGTTGGTGGTTGTGGGAAAGCAGTCCTCAGAAGAGGTGCTGTTGCCTGTCTAATATGGTAGATGAGACACAAATTCCGGAAAAAAAAAAAAAATAAATAAAAAGAAGACCACCCAAATATCTTAGGCCCCTTTCACATCAGCGGTAATCACTAATCGCAGCAGTTGCGATGAAAAATCCGCAACTGCCACACTTTCGGTTCACTTCAGCAAGCCCCATGCAATGTCTATGGGGCTTGCAGTAAGTGTGCGGCAGGTGCGGTTTCAGCACTTGCGGCAGTGAAAAATAAAAAAAATGCGGCTGACCGTTTTCCACGACTACATCTGCCGAAACCGCAACTATACCGCACCTGCCGCAAGCCCCATAGATATAGCATGGGGCTTGCTGCAAGTGCGGCCGCTGTTTTTTTCACTGCAACTGCCGCAATTAGCGATTACTGCTGATGTGAAAGGGGCCTTACATGTAATTGTGAACTACTTTTCAGGCACAGTATGATTCTCAGAAGGATAGGAGTGCCATGTTTAGTGCAGATTATGTTATGTTTAGGGTGCCAAGTCACATTGGCAGAGCCCCTGTGGTGACAGGACAGCAGAAATGCCCCACATGTGACCCCAATTTTACAAACTACACCCCTCAATGATTCATGTAGGAGTGCAGTGAGCATATAGACAGAATTTTATACCATTGGGTGATTAAGAAAACTATTTTAGCCCCAGATTCTACATTTTTACACAAGGAAATGCGTAAACTTGGCACCAAAATGTCACAATTTCTGCTGAATACGGCAATACCTCACATGTGGCCAGGGCTCAGGAGCACAATGCAACTCTGAGCACAGGTTTTACTAGAATAGTTGTGGATACTATATACTGAGCCCCCAAATGCCAGACTTCCTCCACCACCCCACCTATTTTATGGGTGTTGTACAGAAACTAGCAATGGTTGTCAAGTTAAAGGGAATCTGTCGCCTAGATATCTCCCCAGGTTATCACTACCTGTCCCTGCACCTTCCTATTACTACTCTAAACCATCCCTTTGTGTGCCAAATGTGCTGCTAAATGTGCTGCGAGTGTGTAATAAAATGTATTTACACCTTAGTGGGGCACAGGTACGTTCCAGAGCAGATACACTTCTTGGATGGTGGAATGTATCCACGTAGCCACCACCATGCCCTTTGTCTTTCAAGAAGGACAAAGATTGTCTCTTATGGAAGGTGTCTGTTCTTGAAACAGTATGAGGGTTCTCACCAGATCCAGGGCACGCAGAGCCTTCTCTACACAGCACTGAAGCCGGACAGAAAGATGGAAGGATGATATCTTTGTTGAGGTGATAGGAGGAGACCAACTTAGGAAGAAAAGGCAGAACTGAGCGCAGTACCACCTTATCTTGACAAAAAAAAGAAACAGCTCGCGGCAAGAGTGCTGCCAATTCTGAAACACGTCGGATAGACGCGATTGCTACAAGAAAAACTACCTTCCAGAACAGGAGAGTGAGCGAGACCTCTTTCAGGGGCTAAAAGGGTAGTCCCTAGAGTGCGGCCAAGACCAAGTTAAGGTCCCAGGCTCTAGCGGCCTTTGGTAAGTGGAAACAACAGAGACACCCCTTGAATGAAGGTTCTACCTTGAGGATGTCTCAAAAGTCTACACTGGTAAAAGGACTGAAAGAGCCTAAGGCTATGTGCACATCTGACGTTTGTGCATCTCTGCAGTCAGTCCAAAAACCTGGGTTTTTTTTGCAGAAACTGAGTTTTCTGTGCTCAGCAGTGTCCCTCGTTTTTTGCTCGTTTTCCGCCCGGTTTTACAGCGTTTTTCTCGGCGGTTTTGAAAAAAGAGAATTTTGTTTACGTACCGTAAATTCTTTTTTCTTTAATCATCAATGGGAGACCCAGACAATGGGGTTTAGGGCACTGCCCTCCGGAGGTCACACTAGGTACTACAAGTTTGTAGACACCGCCTCCTCCGCTTATAAACCCCTACCGCAGGGAACATCCTCAGTTTGGTCCATAAGCTGCGAGGAGGAAATAAACCACACCCGAAACATCGGGAAGAATGCCGTGCACAGACGGTTCAACAACCCGGCAAACACTGTCTCAACAGAGAACAGAGCAAATGCAAAACATGCAACGGAACAAATGGGTGGGTGCTGGGTCTCCCATTGATGATTAAAGAAAAAAGAATTTACGGTACGTAAACAAAATTCTCTTTTTTCTGGTCATCATAATGGGAGACCCAGACAATGGGGATGTCCTAAAGCAATACCCCAGGGCGGGAAGAGTTCCTCAACAAGATGGATAACACATGGTTCCCTTTTAAAGGTGGGCAACCGCCGCCTGGAGAACCCGCCTGCCCAAACTTGCATCCGCAGAGGCATGGGCATGCACCATATAGTGCTTAGAGAAAGTGTGCAGGCTGGACCAAGTGGCCGCCTGACACCTGTAGAGCGGACGCTCGATGTCGCAAAGCCCAGGAGGCACCTACAGCTCTGGTAGAGTGAGCCTTCAATCCCACCGGGAGAGGCAAACCAGAAGCCCGGTAAGCCTCTTGAATGGAAGCCTTAATCCATCTGGCCAATGTCGATTTTGATGCCGCGGACCCCTTACAGCGACCTGTCGTAAGAACAAATAAGGAATCCGAACTCCTAAAGGAGGCGGTCCTGGACACATAAATGCGTATAGCTCTCACGAGATCCAGAGTATGGAGGTCGCGTTCAACCTGATGAACGGGAGCGGGGCAAAATGATGGGAGAACAATCTCCTGGTTCAGGTGAAAAGTTGAAACCACCTTCGGCAAGAATTCTGGCCGTGGACGCAACACCACCTTGTCTTGGTGAACCACCAGAAAGGGTGACTTGCACGATAGTGCAGCCAATTCTGATACCCTCCTCAGAGACGTAATTGCCACCAGAAAGGCCACTTTCTGGGACAGACGCGATAGAGAAACATCTCTCAGCGGCTCAAACGGAGGTCTCTAATGCCGCCAGGACCATGTTAAGGTCCCAAGGGTCTAGAGGTCTCTTGTAAGGCGGAACCATCCGTGACACCCCCTGCAGAAATTGACGGACCTTCGGGAGGAGCGCCAATCGCCTGTCAAACAGCACTGAAAGTGCTGATACTTGACCTTTCAAGGAGCCAAGGGATAATCCCAATTCCAAACCCGACTGTAGGAAAGCCAACAACGTCGGGATGGACAAGGGCCACGGAGACCGTCCGCCAGAGGCACACCAAGTAAAAAAGATTTTCCACGTTCTGTGGTACATCTTCCTGGAAACTGGCTTCCTAGCCCGATTCATAGTGGCAACCACCGTAGGGGAGAAACCCCTGGATGTCAGCAGCCAGGCCTCGAGCCATGCAGTCAATCTGAGGGCCCTGGAATTGAGGTGGAAGAATGGGCCTTGCGCGAGTAAATCTGCGCGTTCTGGAAGAGCCCACCTGTGTCCGCCTGACAGTTGCCACAGGTCCGGGTACCAGGACCTCCTGAGCCAATCTGGAGCCACTAGAATGGCTACCCTGCACTCCGACCTGATTTTCCACAGCACCCTGGGGATCAGAGCCAGAGGCGGGAACACATAGGGTAGATGGAATCTGGACCAAGTCAAGATCAGGGCGTCCGCTCCCAGAGACTGGGGGTCCCATGACCTCGCCATGTATTGCGGCACCTGATGATTCAGCCGTGAGGCCATCAGATCCACGTCCGGAGTGCCCCATCTGCTGCAGACTACTCTGAAGACCTCCGGATGAAGAGACCACTCTCCGGCGTCCATCCCCTGCCGGCTCAGATAGTCGGCCTCCCAGTTTTCGACCCCTGGGATGTGAACTGCGGAGATCAGGCAGTTGTTGTCCTCCGCCCAGGATAGGATGCGGTGAACTTCGGCCAGAGCCTCTGCACTCCTGGTTCCTCCTTGATGATTTATATAAGCGACGGCCGTCGCATTGTCGGACTGAACCCGAATGGGTTGTCCTGAGAGGAATCTCTGAAACGCCAGGAGTGCCAGATAGATCGCCTTGATCTCCAGCACGTTGATCTGCAACGCCGACTCCGACTGAGTCCAGAGGCCTTGGGCCCTGTGGTGTAAGAACACCGCCCCCCAGCCCTTCAGACTGGCGTCGGTGGTCACCACTAACCATGACGGTTTGATGAAGGACCGGCCCCGAGACAAGTGATGTGGCTGTAGCCACCACTGCAGGGAATCCCTGGTCGGTAGGGAAAGGGTCACCAGCCGATTCAGAGAAATCGTCCTTTTGTCCCACCTGCGGAGAATCTCCAGCTGGAGAGGACGGAGGCGAAATTGTGCGAACGGCACCGCCTCTATTGCTGCCACCATGCGCCCCACCAGCTTCATCAACACCCGTAGGGATGATTGTGGTGACAGGAGGACTGCTTGCACTCCTGATTGGATCGCCATCTGTTTGACTCGTGGCAGAGACACCACGGCTGAGGCTGTGTTGAAGTCCATGCCCAAATATGTCAGTGACTGGGTCGGAACTAGCGTTGACTTCTGAACATTGAGGAGCCAACCGAACTGTTCCAGAGACCGCATGGTCACATCCAGGCTCACTTGACAGAGGTGTTCTGATGGCGCCCTGACCAGCAGGTCGTCTAAATAGGGAATGACGGCATGTCCCTGCACGTGCAGGAGAGCCATCATGGAGGCCATCACTTTTGTGAACACCCGCGGTGCCGATGCCAACCCGAACGGCAGCGCCACAAATTGGAAGTGTTCTTCCCCCACTGCGAATCTCAACCAGCGCTGATGAGCCGGTGCAATGGGCACGTGAAGGTAAGCGTCTGATATCTATGGACGCTAGGAAGTCCCCCTGTGACACAGCTGCGATCACGGAGCGCAGTGATTCCATACGGAACTTCCGAACCAACACGTGACGGTTGAACAACTTCAGGTCCAGTACCGGGCGGAAGGATCCGTCCTTCTTCGGGACGATAAAGAGGTTGGAGTAAAAACCCCTGAACCTCTCTCCGGAAGGCACCGGGACCACCACTCCGTCCCTGCGGAGACCCTCCAACACCAGGTAAAAAGCCTGAGCCTTTTCTGGTGATGGAACCGACCGATGGAATCGGGATATCGGCTTTGACGTCAGCTCTATCCTGTAACCTCGCGAGACCACGTCTCGAACCCACTGATCTTGAACGTGAAGTAGCCACTTGTCCTGAAAGCGAGACAAGCAGCCCCCCACCTGTGGGGAGGCAGGAAGGGATAGCGAGTCATGTAGAGGCGGGTTTGGGGGTGGCAGCTGCCGCCCCCGCCGGCTTCTTTGGACGACTTAGAGCGCCACTGAGAAGCGGGTTTTCCCCCTCGGTCCGCACGAGCGGACGGTGCTGATGACTGCGAGCTGGAACGAAAGGACCACTGCCTTGGGTTCCTTTTAACGGTATACCGTGGCTTAGGTTTATTCTGCGGTATCTTAGACTCAGCAGAATCCTTTATCAGCTTGTCCAGTTCGGTGCCAAAAAGCCTGTCACCAGCAAACGGAAGATTCTGCAAAATCTTCTTGGATGTGGTATCTGAGTCCCAAAGACGCAGCCACAACAACCTGCGGATCGCTATAGCATTGGCCGAAGCCACAGCTGAGCGAGTGGCAGTTTCCAGAGTCGCCGTCCTGGCGTAGTCCGCATAGGCCCTTGCCCTCTCGGTAAGTACCAGGACCTCTGGACTGGACCTTGCCAGGTCAGAGATACCATCCAAGCAGGTAGTAATCGCTTGTAAGGTCCAGACCGTGGCAAAGTTAGGGGCAAAGGAAGACCCCACAGCCTCATAGGAAGACTTGGCGAGTTGCTCGACCTGTCTATCCGTCGCATCCTTCAGCGAGGAGCTATCAGAGGCAGAGAAAAGGGAGCGTGCAGCAATCCTGGTAATGGAAGCATCCACCTTCGGGGACTGCGACCACTCCTGAAGCACCTCCTGGGGGAAGGGGAAGCGATTGTCCTTGGGTTTACGGACATAACGCCGCCCAGGATGTAACCTGGGAGCTCTAACCACCCTTCCAAAGTTCGTGTGGTCCATGAAGGAACCACTTGGTCTAGCCTCGGGCCGCAGCCATTGATAGACCTCCTTCGGGTGCACCGTCACCTCCTCAGGGGGTGTCACGAGACGCAAGGTCTCGTTGATCGAGGACACCAGATCCTCCACCCAGTCTGGTGGTTCAGATACAGACACAGACCCGAAAGTTGAACCCCCATCATCGTCCTCACCATCAGAGGAACGCTCCTCCTCAGAGAGAGCCTGGAGCTCGGGTGACTCCTCACGACGAGCCCGCTTAAGGGGTCTCACAGCAGAAGAGGGAGACGCCCGGGGGTAACTGGACGGAGTAACTGGGCTATCCAGCCTCCTATTAAGTGCCTCCAGGGATTGCGACATGGAGGACAGCTGGGACAACAGAGATTCATTGATCTTATTCTGAGTCTCCCATGGCCCTGGGACCACCTGGACCTCAGGGTATAGCACCGGAGCTGCTGACTCAGCAGTGTCAGTCCGGGCCTCTGGGCGTCCGCAGTTATTGCAGGACCCCTCCACCAGTGTCCCATTGCATGTAGCACAGGTAATGGTGGCATCTGCCGCCCTAGCAGCACGCTTCCTAGCTGAGGACATCGCCACAGTAGGGGAAAATAAGCCAAATTGCAGACAAAAAAACCGGGAGTCCCGGTGGCTTACCGACCGCAGTAAAGCGGTAGGAGGAAGCGGTGTGTGTGACCTCCGCGAAGGTTTCCGGTCTCCCCTGGAGTGCAGACGCACGCTGCATACAGATCCCAGCCGGGAAGTGAGGGGTAAAGATGGCCGCTGACAGTGAAACTGTGGGCGGCGCCGAAAACACGCGGGAAGCACACACACACGCCCATCGATGACGTCATCGCACGGGCTGCTTCCCATCCTCCAAGCAGCCTCAACATGAAGGCGCCAGAGCCCGCAGCGCGGGAATTAGTGTGCCATATAACACACATACTGCATGTGTAATCAAAACACCCGCAGCCTACAGCCTCAGCCCCTGTGACACACAGGGCGGTCAGCCAGGGTGACCCCAGCACAGGGTAAACCAGCAGATCCGCGGACCCGAGGGTAACGCGCAGTCTGAGTGTCAGGACACATAAAGTGACAGACACTACCCCCAGGCACAAAGGAGACACAGAGTGCCTCAGTGCCGGTCCGGTCTGTAAGCACCATTTAGGGAGGCCTCGGACGGGGGTTCAGCACCAGTCCGGAGTGTAAGCACCATTTAGGGAGGCCTCGGACTGGGCTGGCTCCAGTCCGGTCTGTAAGCACCATTTAGGGAGGCCTCGGACGGAGCGGAGCTGTGCAAGGCTCCTATCTCCCACTCTCCAGAGCCCCCCAGAGAGGGATGGAAAGGAGCGCGACAGCGTACCGGGAGAACACAAAGTGTCCAGGCTCTAGGCCCTCCGGTACCTCCACCTGCGTGTTCCACAAGGGTGAGCGGGGAGACTGTCGCCGGTCCCGACCGGAACCATTTTACCTTGTCTTCAGACGCCATCACGCAAGCTGTGAGAATGCAGTGAAGTGCAAGCAAAGCGTGATCCTCCGAGCACACTAAGTTTAAAACTGAGGATGTTCCCTGCGGTAGGGGTTTATAAGCGGAGGAGGCGGTGTCTACAAACTTGTAGTACCTAGTGTGACCTCCGGAGGGCAGTGCCCTAAACCCCATTGTCTGGGTCTCCCATTATGATGACCAGAAAACAGTTTTTTGTGCACTTGATCAGCTGAAACCGCTGGAAAAACGGTGGAAAGAAGTCACTTGCTCTATTTTTGGAAAACCGGTGGAAACACTCAGTTTTGACTGAAAACTACCAGAAGAAAACCGTTCTAGTGAAGACCGTTTTCTAAAATCCATTGACTAGCATGTTAATCCAACCGGAGGATAGGATTAACAAATTAACATAAAACTGAGCGGAAACCGCCGACGGAAAACGTCCAAAAGCAGCCCACAAAACGACTGATGTGCACATACCCCAAATCTGGCCTTTCAGGGAACTGAGGGCCAATCCAGAAGTCCTGACTGGAGAAAACTTAGGACCACCAGGACTGAAAAGGTAAACAGGCGAGTGGCCATGATCTTTGCACCATGAAAAGAACGTTTTTCCCATACAATGGTAGATACATGCAGAAGCTGGTTTGAGCTCTAATCATGGTACCAATGATAAAGTAAAAAAACCAGCCCGAGTCAGAACCCAGGTCTCAACGGCCATGCCGTCAAATTCTGGGCCCTCGAACCCTGGTGGTAAATCAGACTTCAAGTTGGAAGGTCCAGGCGAACTGGTAAGCACCAGGGGACATCTGCAACTAGCTGGACAAGGTTGGCGTACCAAGCACATTCTGATTTGATTTCTCTCAATACCTTCGGAACTAAAAAGGTAAGGGAGGAAAAACGTACAGGAGACGGAACTGGCGCTACGATTGCACCAGTGCGTCCGCTCAGACTGAAGTTGGGTCGCGAGAGCGGGCCATGAACGCAGGGAACTTGGCGTTCAGTCGAGAAGCAGGTCCACGTCAAGTAACCCACAGCAGCGACAAATTTGTTGGAACACTTCTGGGTCCAGAGACCATTCTCCTGCGGCAAGGCTTTGGCGACAGAGTCCGCTTCCCAATTGTCCACTCCCGGAATGTGCACTGCCGAGATGACGGACCCAGTCAACTCAGCCCAGGTGAGAATGCGTTGTACCTTGCTGAGAGCCGCTCTGCTGCGGGTGCCATCACATTAGCTGATTGGACACGGATGTGATGACCCCGCCAAGAGTTTATGGAAACGTAGGGATAGGGCTATGGCCCGTATCTCAAGCAGGTTGATTGTAAGAGCCAACTCCAGTTTGGACCAACCAAGGAGACTGACATCGGTGGTGAGGACTTCATAATCGACCAGAAGGAAGGACCCGCCCTTCGATAGACGCTGAGCAGGTCCACCATTGTAGTGACCTCTTAACTGAAGGGGTAAGGGAGAATTCCCTTTCCAGTGAGAAGGGACTTTTCCCAGGTCATCAGCAGGGCCATCTGTAGCAGGCGAAGGTGAAATTGAGCAAATGGGATTGCTTCTATTGCAACCACCATTTTGCAGAGAACCCTCATCCTGTAAGGGCCCTTTCACACTTGCGGTTTCCTGATTTGGAAGACCAGGAAAACACCTGATTCTTACAGGATTCATTTATTTATTTTTTTTTTTTTTTGCTTATTCTCTAATGATTTCAGAAAAAACATGAAGGAACAACATTCTACCTGACAAAATTAAAGTGATTGTGCAAAATACAGTAAGAATCGGATTTTACCTGATCTTCCAAATCAGGAAAAAACCGCAAGTGTGAAAGGCCCCTAACAGATGGAGTGTGGGGAGGATTGAAGCAGGGTGTTGAATCCCAGACATCGGGCTTGCGCTTTGTCTCGAGGGAAGGTGACCAACCCCTGAGACATGTTGAAAACCATGCCCAGGAAGGCGATTCACGACTGGGTTGGTTAGTCAAAGTCTGAGTCTATGGTTATCTGGACACTCCTTGCAGGCTGGGAAAAACTGAATTAGTCCTTACCGGTAATTCCTTTTCTTGGAGCCTTCCACGACAGCATTGGAGGATGTCGTCCACGCCCTATTGGGGGACAGGAACACAGAGGTTAAAAGCCCCTCCCCTTCCGCCGCACTCCAGTGTATTACCAAGATCACCTGAAGACATGGATTACCTGATACACCTGAATCCAAAAATCGACAATAAGGGGGGGGGGGGGACTGATGCTGTCGTGGAAGGCTCCAAGAAAAGGAATTACCGGTAAGGACTAATTCAGTTTTCTCCCTTCGCCTTCCACGACAGCATTGGAGGAATACCACCGATACTCCTCAGGGTGGGACAACTGCCTGTAGGACTTTCCTACCAAAGGACAGATCCCGACTAGAGGACAGATTAACCTATAGTGGCGAGAAAAGGTGTGGAGGGACGACCACGTAGCCGCTCTGCATATCTGCTCAGATGAAGCTCTAGCCCGCTCCGCCCAGGATGTAGCAGCAGCCCGAGTGGAATGAGCCTTCAACCCCACCGGAGGAGCAAGGTCTTGAGCGACGTAGGTCGAACAGATCGCCTTCTTGATCCAGGAAGCGATGGTAGCCTTGGAAGCCTTCTTCCCTGTTTTTCCCAAAATGCTGAACAAACAGGTTTTGATCTAATCTCCAGGAAGCGGTCACTTGGAGATAGTGGAGGACAGACCGACGGACATCCAAGGTGTGAAACACGGCCTCAGCTGCATTAGCAGGAGAATGACAAAAGGACGGGAGCACCACTTCCTGGGACCGATGAAAATCCGACACAACTTTAGGAAGGAAGGACGGATCCAACCGAAGCGTAATGCGATCATCGGAAACCACGAGGTAAGGCGCCTGGATCGAGAGCGCCTGCAGTTCCCCAACTCGCCTGGCCGAAGTAATGGCTACCAAAAACGCCGTCTTGTGAGAGAGATGGAAGGGAAGCAGCAGACAAGGGCTCAAAGGGATCCCGAGAAAGCCCATGAAGAACAATGTTCAAATCCCAAGTAGGGATGGAAGGCCGAAGCCTGGGACGCAGTCTACAAGCAGAGGTAAAAAATAGTTTGATCCATCGATGGCCCGCAAGATCCTGATCAAACACGGCACCAAGAGCTGAAACCTGGACCTTAAGGGTGCTCGGTTGAAGGCCCAAATCCAAGCCTCGCTGCAAAAAAGAGAATTTTGTTTACGTACCGTAAATTCTTTTTTCTTTAATCATCAATGGGAGACCCAGACAATGGGGTTTAGGGCACTGCCCTCCGGAGGTCACACTAGGTACTACAAGTTTGTAGACACCGCCTCCTCCGCTTATAAACCCCTACCGCAGGGAACATCCTCAGTTTGGTCCATAAGCTGCAAGGAGACAAATAAACCACACCCGAAACGTCGGGAAGAAACCGTGTACAAACGGCTCAATAACCCGGATAGCACTGTCCCAACAGGGAACAGATCAACTGCAAAACATGCAACGGAACAACTGGGTGGGTGCTGGGTCTCCCATTGATGATTAAAGAAAAAAGAATTTACGGTACGTAAACAAAATTCTCTTTTTTCTGGTCATCATAATGGGAGACCCAGACAATGGGGATGTCCTAAAGCAATACCCCAGGGCGGGAAGAGTTCCTCAAAAGACGGATAACACATGGTCCCCCTCAAAGGTGGGCAACCGCCGCCTGGAGGACCCGCCTGCCCAAACTAGCATCCGCAGAGGCATGGGCATGCACCATATAGTGCTTAGAGAATGTGTGCAGGCTGGACCAGGTGGCTGCCTGACACACCTGTAGAGCCGAAGCTCGATGACGCAAAACCCAGGAGGCACCGACAGCTCTAGTAGAGCGAGCCTTCAATCCCACTGGGAGAGGCAAACCAGACGACCGGTAAGCCTCTTGAATGGGAGCCTTGATCCATCTGGCCAAGGTTGACTTTGATGCCGCAGACCCCTTACAGCGACCTGTCGAAAGGACAAATAAGGAATCCGAACTCCGAAAGGAGGCAGTCCTGGACACAAATGCGTACAGCCCTCACGAGATCCAGAGTATGGAGATCGCGCTCAACCTGATGCACGGGAGCGGGGCAAAATGATGGGAGAATAATCTCCTGGTTCAGGTGAAAAGTGGAAACCACCTTTAACAAGAATTCTGGCCGCGGGCGTACCACCACCTTATCTTAGTGAACCACCAGGAAGGGCGACTTGCACGATAGTGCAGCCAATTCTGAGACCCTCCTCAGAGACTTAATCGCCACCAGAAAGGCCACCTTCTGGGACAGACGAGAAAGAGAAACATCTCTGAGCGGCTCAAACGGCGGTTTCTGCAGTGCTGCCAGGACCATATTAAGGTCCCAAGGGTCCAGTGGTCGCCTGTAGGGCGGAATCACCCGAGACACCCCCTGCAGAAATTGACGGACCCTGGGTAGGAGCGCCAAGCGCCTGTCAAACAGCACTGAAAGAGCTGATACTTGACCCTTCAGAGAGCTGAGGGATAAGCCTAACTCCAAACCCGACTGTAGGAAAGCCAACAACGTCGGGATGGACAAGGGCCACGGGGGCCTGTCACCCGAGGCACACCAGGTGAAAAAGATTTTCCACGTTCTGTGGTATATCTTCCTGGATACGGGCTTCCTGGCCCGATTCATCGTGGCAACCACCGTAGGAGAGAAGCCTCTGGATGTTAGTAGCCAGGCCTCAAGAGCCATGCAGTCAACCTGAGGGCCCTGGAATTGAGGTGGAAGAATGGGCCTTGCGCGAGAAGATCTGCGCGTTCTGGAAGAGCCCACCTGTGTCCGCCTGACAGTTGCCACAGGTCCGGATACCAGGACCTCCTGGGCCAATCTGGTGCCACTAGAATGGCTATTCTGCATTCCGTCCTGATTTTCCACAGGACTCTGGGAATCAGAGCCAGAGGCGGGAACACATATGGTAGATGGAAGCCGGACCAACTCAGGATCAGGGCATCCGCCCCCAGAGACTGAGGATCCCATGATCTCGCCATGTATTGCGGCACCTGATGATTCAGCCGTGAGGCCATCAGATCCACGTCCGGAGTGCCCCAATTGCTGCAGATGTCCCGGAAGACGTCTGGATGAAGAGACCACTCTCCGGCGTCCATCCCCTGCCGGCTCAGGTAGTCGGCCTCCCAGTTCTCGACCCCTGGGATGTGAACTGCGGAGATCAGGCAGTCGTTGTCCTCCACCCAAGATAGAATGCGGTGGACTTCGGTGAGGGCCTGAGCACTTCTGGTCCCTCCCCGATGGTTTATATACGCGACGGCCGTCGCGTTGTCGGACTGAACCCGAATGGGCTGTCCTGACAGGAACTTCTGAAACGCCAGATAGACCGCCTTGATCTCCAGCACGTTGATCTGCAACGCCGACTCCGACTGAGTCCAGAGGCCTTGAGCCCTGTGGTGTAAGAACACCGCACCCCATCCCGTCAGACTGGCGTCGGTGGTCACCACTAACCATGACGGCTTGAGGAAGGACCGGCCCAGTGACAAATGACGTGGCTGAAGCCACCACTGCAGGGACTCCCTGGTCGGTTGGGAAAGTGCCACCAGCCGAGTCAGAGAGATCGTCCTCTTGTCCCATTTGCAAAGAATCTCCAGCTGGAGAGGACGGAGGCGAAACTGTGCAAAAGGCACTGCCTCTATTGCAGCTACCATGCGCCCCACCAGCTTCATCAAGACCCGTAGGGATGATTGTGGTGACAGGAGGACTGCTTGCACTCCTGATTGGATCGCCATCTGTTTGACTTGTGGCAGAGACACTAGGGCTGAGTCCGTGTGGAAGTCCATGCCCAGATATGTCAGTGACTGGGTCGGAACCAGGGTCGACTTCTGGATATTGAGAAGCCACCCAAACTGTTCCAGAGACTTCATGGTTACCTCCAGGCTTTGCCGACAAAGGTGTTCCGATGGCTCCCTGACCAGCAGGTCGTCCAGATAGGGTATTACGGCGTGCCCCTGCACGTGCAGGAGAGCCATCATGGAGGCCATCACTTTTGTGAACACCCGCGGTGCCGAGGCCAACCCGAACGGCAGCGCCACAAATTGGAAGTGTTCTTCCCCCACTGCGAATCTCAACCAGCGCTGATGAGCCGGTGCAATGGGCACGTGAAGGTAAGCGTCCCGGATATCTATGGACGCTAGGAAGTCCCCCTGTGACACCGCTGCGATCACGGAGCGCAGCGATTCCATACGGAACTTCCGAACCAACACGTGACGGTTGAACAACTTTAAGTCCAGAACCGGGCGGAAGGAGCCGTCCTTTTTTGGGACAATGAAGAGGTTGGAGTAAAAACCCCGAAACCTCTCCTCGGAAGGCACCGGGACCACCACTCCGTCCCTGCGGAGACCCTCCAACACCAGGTGAAAAGCCTGAGCCTTTTCTGGGGATGGGACCGACCGATGGAATCGGGATATCGGCTTTGACGTCAGCTCTATCCTGTAACCTCGCGAGACCACGTCTCGAACCCACTGATCTTGAACGTGAAGTAGCCACCTGTCCTGAAAACGAGACAGGCGGCCCCCCACCTGTGGGGAGGCAGGAAGGGAGAGCGAGTCATGTAGAGGCGGGTTTGGGGGTGGCAGCCACTGCCCCCGCCGGCTTCTTTGGACGACTCTTAGAGCGCCACTGAGAAGCGGGCTTGCCCCCTCGGTCCGTGCGAGCGGCCGGTGCTGATGACTGAGCTGGAACGAAAGGACCACTGCTTTGGGTTCCTTTTAACGGTGTACCGTGGCTTAGGTTTATTCTGCGGGATCTTAGACTCAGAATCCTTTATCAGCTTGTCCAGTTCTGTGCCAAAAAGCCTGTCACCAGAGAACGGAAGATTCTGCAAAATCGTCTTAGATGTGGCATCTGAGTCCCAAAGACGCAGCCACAACAACCTGCGAATCGCAATAGCATTGGCCGAAGCCACAGCTGAGCGAGTGGCAGTTTCCAAAGTCGCCGTCCTGGCGTAGTCCGCATAGGCTTTTGCCCTCTCGGTCAGCGCCAGGACCTCTGGACTGGACCTCGCCAGGTCAGTGATACCATCCAAGCAGGTAGTAATCGCTTGTAAGGTCCAGACCGTGGCAAAATTAGGGGCAAATGAAGACCCCACAGCCTCATAGGAAGACTTGGCGAGTTGCTCGACCAGTCTATCAGTCGCATCCTTCAGCGAGGAGCTATCAGAGGCAGAGAAGAGGGAGCGTGCAGCAATCCTGGTCATGGAAGCGTCCACCTTCGGGGACTGCGACCACTCCTGCAGCACCTCCTGGGGGAAGGGGAAGCGATTGTCCTTGGGTTTGCGGACATAACGCCGCCCAGGATGTAACCTGAGAGCTCTAACCACCCTTCCAAAGTTAGTGTGGTCCATGAAGGAGCCACTTGGTCTAGCCTCCGGCCGCAGCCATTGATAGACCTCCTTCGGGTGTACAGTCACCTCCTCAGGGGGTGTCACGAGACGTAAGGTCTCGTTGATAGAGGACACCAAATCCTCCACCCAGTCTGGTGGTTCAGACAGACAGACCCGAGAGTCGAACCCCCATCATCGTCCTCACCATCAGAGGAACGCTCCTCCTCAGAGAGAGCCTGGAGCTCGGGTGACTCCTCACGACGAGCCCGCTTAAGGGGTCTCACAGCAGAAGAGGGAGACACCCGGGGGTAACTGGAAGGAGTAGCTGGGCTTTCCAGCCTCCTATTAAGTGCCTCCAGGGACTGCGACATAGAGGACAGCTGGGACAACAGAGATTCATTGATCTTATTCTGAGTTTCCCATGGCCCTGGGATCACCTGAACCTCAGGGTACAGCACCGGAGCTGCTGTCTCAGCAGTGTCAGTCCGGGCCTCTGGGCGTCCGCAGTTATTGCAGGACCCCTCCACCAGTGTCCCATTGCATGTAGCACAGGTAATGGTGGCATCTGCCGCCTTAGCAGCACGCTTCCTAGCTGAGGACATCGCCACAGTAGGGGAAAATAAGCCAAATTGTGCAGACAAAACCGGGATCCCGGTGGTTTACCGACCGCAGCAGAGCGGTAGGAGGAAGCGGTGTGTGTGTGTGACCTCCGCGAGAGCTTCCGGTCTCCCCTGGAGTGCAGACGCACGCTGCAGACAGATCCCAGCCGGGAAGTGAGGGGTAAAGATGGCCGCCGACAGTGAAACCGTGGGCGGCGCCGAAAACACGCGGGAAGCACACACACGCCCATCGATGACGTCACCGCACGGGCTGCTTCCCATCCTCCAAGCAGCCTCAGTATGAAGGCGCCAGAGCCCGCAGCGCGGGAAGTAATGTGAAATACAACACAGACTGCATGCACAAACAAACATCCGCAGCCTACAGCCTCAGCCCCTGTGACACACAGGGCGGTCAGCCAGGGTGACCCCAGCACAGGGTACACCTCCAGATCCGCGGACCCGAGTGTAACGCGCGGTCTGAGTGTCAGGACACAAAGTGACAGACACTACCCCCAGGCACCCAGGAGACACAGAGTGCCTCAGTGCCGGTCCGGTCTGTAAGCACCATTTAGGGAGGCCTCGGACGGGGGTTCAGCACCAGTCCGGAGTGTAAGCACCATTTAGGGAGGCCTCGGACTGGGCTGGCTCCAGTCCGGTCTGTAAGCACCATTTAGGGAGGCCTCGGACGGAGCGGAGCTGTGCAAGGCTCCCATCTCCCACTCTCCAGAGCCCCCCAGAGAGGGATGGAAAGGAGCGCGACAGTGTACCGGGAGAACACCAAGTGTCCAGGCTCTAGGCCCTCCGGTACCTCCACCTGCGTGTTCCACAAGGGTGAGCGGGGAGGCTGTCGCAGGTCCCGACCGGAACCATTTTACCTTGTCTTCAGACGCCATCACGTAAGCTGTGAGAATGCTGTGAAGTGCAAGCAAAGCGTGATCCTCCGAGCACACTAAGTTAAAAACTGAGGATGTTCCCTGAGGTAGGGGTTTATAAGCGGAGGAGGCGGTGTCTACAAACTTGTAGTACCTAGTGTGACCTCCGGAGGGCAGTGCCCTAAACCCCATTGTCTGGGTCTCCCATTATGATGACCAGAAAAACTCCAGAATGAGAGCCACATTAGGATGATGGATATCCGGAATGGAAGGAGCACACCAGGACAGAAAGCGTTTCCAAACCTTCCCGTAAATGGCGTTCGTCACGGGCTTCCTGCTCTGCTGAAGCGTGCGGATTACAGCTTGGGAGAGGCCCTTGGCCGTCAGGATCTCGGCCTCAGCCAGGCCGCCAGATTGAGCCACTGCGGGTCCGGGTGAAACAGAGGACCCTGGGATAGCAGGTCGAGGTTGTTGGGCAACCGAATCGGACCCTCCAGGCATAGGTCGTGGATAGCGCCGTACCATGCCCTTTTGGGCCACAGGGGAGCCACCAGGATAGCCGTCACCCCCTCCGCCCGAATCTTCTGCAACGTCTTGGGGAGCAGCGGGATCGGAGGAAACGCATACACCAACCGGAAGTCCCAGCGATGGGCGAAGGCGTCCAGCCCCAGAGAATGGTCCGATCGACTCAGGGAAAAATACGTCGGCACCTTGGCATTGGCTCCCGATGCAAACAGGTCGATTGAAGGGACTCCCCACCTGTCCGTGAGAGAGCAAAACACGTCCGGATGGAGGCTCCATTCGCCAGGGTGGACCTCCGTGCGGCTCAAGAAATCTGCCTGTACATTGTCCGCTCCCCTCAGATGAACGGCTGACAAGGAGAGAAGATGGCGTTCCGCCCAGGAAAATATTCGTCTTGCGAGCACCTGCAAGTGGATGCCCCGAGTACCACCTTGGTGGCGCAAGAAGGCAACCGTAGTCACATTGTCCGACAGAACCTTCACGTGACGCCCACGTAGGACGTGAACTGCAGCATGAAGCGTCTTCTCCACCGCTAGAAGTTCCCGGAAGTTTGACGACTGATCGAGCGACTCCAAACCCTCTGGAACGGTATGCGATCCACCATTGCTCCCCAACCGGATCCGCTGGCATCCGTAGTCACGGTGGTCACTGGAGCCTGCAGCCAGGCCACCCCCGTTCGGAGGTTCCCGGGATTCATCCACCAGGAAAGGGAGGCCACCACCCGCCCTGGGGTCTGGACCCGAGTGTTCAGGAAATCCTGGTGCCTGTCCCAGGAGCATAGAACGTGTTCCTGAAGCAAACGGGAATGAGCCTGAGCCCAAGCCACTGATGGAATGCAGGCCGTCATGGACCCCAACAGGGACATCGCCTCCCGCAAGGTGGGACACACCCGAGCCCGGAAGCGGGTCAGTTTGTCGTGGAGCAGAAGCCGGTGTGCGACAGGAAGGAACGAGGTCTGTTCGGAGGAGTCCAGCAAGACCCCCCAAAAATTGACGGCGGGTCGCCGGAACCAGTTCCGACTTCCGAAGGTTCGGCACCCACCCTAGACCCCGAAGAATCTCCAAAGTCCTGGAGACCTGGGAGCGCAGGACCTCCGCCGAAGGCGCTACAACCAGCATGTCGTCTAGATAGGGAACCACGCATAAGCCCTGGGACTGGATGAATGCCATCACCTCCCCCATGAGTTTGGTGAAAACCCTGGGGGCTGATGAGATCCCGAACGGCAGTACATTGAATTGATAATTGACCGTCCCACCTGCCCCGGAGATCGCGAAGTGCAAAAAGCGTTTGTGAGACGGGTGAATGGGGACGTGATAGTACGCGTCCTGGAGGTCGATGGTGGCCATCATGTAATCCTGACCGATCAGGGGAATTGCTGAGCGGACGGATTCCATCTTGAATCGCCTGTAAAGAACATGACGATTGAGAAGTCGCAGATTGAAGATGATACGGGGCGCCCCAGAGGGCTTTCGTACCACAAACAACCTGGAGTAGTGCCCCTGAACCACTTCTCCCGGAGGGACCGGAGACACTACGCCGGAACCTAACAGGTCTTGCAGACCCGACAAAAACAGTGTGCGAAAGTCCCCTAGAGGAAGGGGAGTGATCCGCAGACATGGAGGGGGCTGACTTACGAATTCCAACCGTAGACCCCCCGAATGGTCGAGAGGATCCAAGGGCATGAGGAGATTGCTTCCCACTGAGGGAGAAACCTCAAGAGCCGCCCTGCAATGGGCCCGGCGTTACTGCTTAGAGCCCGGCTGGCCCCCCCGTCCCCTGACTTCGGTGCTGGGGGAGCAAGATATTACGGTTCTTGTCACCTTTCTGGTAGGCCCAGCGACCGGACTTACCCTTCCCCCTATACTGGGAGGGCTGGCTACGCTCGGCCCGAAAGGACTGCTTCCGAAAGGGCTTCTGTTCCGGGACACACTTTTTTCGGTCTGACACCTTTTCCAAGATGTCATCCAGTGCCGGACCAAAGACATAAGACCCCTGAAAAGGGATGCCACACAGCTTAAGTTTCGACGTGACATCCCCATTCCACATCTTAAGCCACACCGCTCTGCGAGCTGTGTTGAACACTGCGCTCCTGGCGCCAATGCGGACTGACTCTGCCGAGGCATCAGCCAGGAAGCCTGTCACACGTCTTAGAAGTGGAACGGAATCCAAAAGCTCCTCCCTGGAAGTACCCTGCAGGATGTGATCTTCCAGCTGGGAGATCCACTTAAAGAGAGATCTGGCCACACGTCGATGAGATGTTCACCTTCAAAGACATAGCGGCCACCTCCCAGGATTTTTTGAGAACACTCTCCATCTTACGATCGAGGGGGTCCTTCAACTGGGAGGAATCTTCAAATGGTAAGGCGGTCTTTTTCGCCACCCTGGCTACCTGGATGTCCACCTTCGGAACATCCCCGACAAAGTCAGCACCCTCCAAGGGAAACCGCCGTTTCAACTCGGAAGGGGTGATCAGCCTATTTTCTGGCAACTCCCATTCCCGGAGGATGAGTTCCCGGATGACCTCATGGACAGGGAAGCCCGATTGCCGCTTAGCCCTCAAGCCACAGAACATGGCGTCCTGCACTGTACAAGGGGGTTCCACCTCTTCAACTCCCATGGTGCTACGGACAGCGTCCAGCAATTCCCCCATGGACTCAGAGGAAAAATAGTAGTGTCCAGAATCTCGTGCCTGTGCAGAGGCAACAGAGGCAACATCCTCGCCGTCCTGAGACGCAGAGCTCTGGACAGCCTCCATGAAAGCCATCGAATCACAGTCCTGGAGCTTCCTCTTTTTTGGAGGGGAAGGCCCAGATGCTGCAGCAAAAACCGGTAAGGCTGAGATAGAAGCCTGTACCTCCTGTCTAACCGCTTGAACTTAGTGTCTAACCATGGACCGGAGTTCCTCAAGCAGGGACGGGGATTCTTCCCTGACCACACCATCAGTACACGGCTGACACAACTTCTTTTTGCAGGAAGAAGGAAGTTTCATGCTGCAGATGCCAAATTTTCTGGATGGGGTTTTGCTGCTTTTAACAGGGGGGCCCTTGTCTCCCTATAGAAAAAGGGGGAGAAGGGGACCCAGAGTGAGTGAAGGGATCTAAGCCCCTGACCGCAGTGACCACCCCCAATACACTTACAGGAGCTGGGGGAACGCTGGGCTCTGCAGAGGCAGAGGAGGAAGATCTACCACCCTCCATTTTCAGGGATCTCCTTACCTGGGTGTAGTCTTCCGGCGGGTACTTATCTCTAATCACCGTGCCCCCAACGAGGAACAGCTGTTCCCTCCCTCCTCCCGGTCACTGGCCGCAGGCAGATGCGTGCGATAGGCCTGCCGGGCCCCTGGAGCCGCGCCCAAGCCGCCGCCGCGCGCACAGGAGCCGCCGGCCGAAAACCGGAAGTGACGTCACCCGAAACCGGAAGTGACGTCACGGCACTCTCGGCGCGCGCTCCCGGGACCGCAGCTGGAGGAGGGAGACGCCGGAGAGCTGAGACAGGCCTCCGGCGTTCCTAAACCGGCCTGCTTTGCCCTGGAGGACGCAGGAAGGCCGCCAGGTCCCAAATGGGAGCCCTGAGAAGGAGGAGGAGGACGCCCCCGACGACCATCTCTGGCCCGGCCGTAAGTTTAACCAATGCTGCCCCTGCCGGCCTGACAGCACTGGAACCTCTCCATGCCCCAAGGGGGACAGGAAAACACTGGAGTGCGGAGGAAGGGGAGGGGCTTTTAACCTCTCTGTGTTCCTGTCCCCCAATAGGGCGTGGACGACATCCTCCAATGCTGTCGTGGAAGGAGATGGGAGAAAAGGGGCCTTTGATGAGGAAGTCATCTAGATAGGGCAGGACAAAGATTCCTCTGAAGTGAAGAATGGTCAAGGCAGCAGCCATGACCTTTGTGAATACCCTTGATGCCGTGGCAAGACCGAAGGATAATGCAACGAATTGGAAGTGCTCCTTGTGGACAGCAAATTGTAGAAAACTATGCGCCTGAGCTATAGGGATGTGAAGCTACGCATTCCTTAGGTCGACTGAGGTGAGGAACTCCTTCCTCCACGGACACGAAGGGACTCCAACCTGAAATGATGGACAGCGACATATCTGTTCACATGTTTAAGGTGCAGGATGGGGCATACGGACCCATCCTTTTTGGAACAACAAGGTTAAGAGTAGAAACTCTTGAAACGTTCTGAGTCCGGCACTGGAACGATTACCCCCGCAAGTCCAAGCGAGGAAAAAAGCGCGGGCTCATATCAGTGAATTGGAGGGAAAGAAACAGTTTGGAGGGCTGGCTGTAAATTCTATGTAGTAACCAAAAGACACAAGATCTTTGACCTGTCAGTGACGGATTGCAAGGTGCGACGAAATAAGCATAGGTGACCGCTGACGGCGGGTGTGTCTTTAGGGGATAAGTGCGATTCACGACGAGGCTAAGCAATTGGATCTGGACCTAGACCGCTTTGGCCTGTTTTGCCAGCTTTGATTCATTTTCTAAGATGACTGGTTGCTTCTCTCCATATGCAGAGAGCAGCCTGCAGATGTAGACGCTCAAGGATGTCCAGCCAAAAGGAATAAAATGGCCGAAAACGTGGTTGCGGTCTTTTAAAGGACGGCTGTCTCGGTTTGTGCTGGGGAAGTGATGTACTTTTGCCACCAGTCGCGTCCGAGATGAGCTTATCTAATAGTTTGAAGAAAAGTCACCTGCTTTGATAAGGAAGGCTGGTTAAGGACTTGGACACTGAATACGCCTGCTGTTGCCTGAGCCAAAGGGCTCTGTGACTGGCGATCACGTTAGAAGCTGTGAGGGTGGCGCAAGTGGCCAAGTCCATAGAAGCGAGGATTAAAGAGTACCTGTAACTCTCCACACTCCTCCTCCCCCCCCCCCCCCGCTGCATTGCAATCTAAATGCAGCATGCTTACTGCATTCAGGGAAGGTGTCCCTCATGTGTGCTGCGTACCCCGAGATAGCCTCGAAAATTCATTGTTAAAGCCGTTCTGTGGCTGGAGTGAGCTCGATTGATGGGGCCATTACCTTCCCCTCTGAACAAAGCATAAACAGGACAGCGGCAGACAGCAGGGCAGGACAAATTATTTGCATGATGTGTGCAGCAGGATGAGTGACAGGAGGAGGGCAGAGCCTGCACAGCATTAACATCAGAGCGGCAGGAGGAGGGAATGGCCCCCATCACAGAGCTCACTCCAGCCACAGGGAATAGCTTCTAACAGAGTTTTCCTTAGGCTATATCTCAGGGTACACATCAGACACATGGGGACCCTCTTCCCTGAACTCAGCAGACATTCTGCATTTAGATTGCTATGCAGCAGGGAAGGAAGGTCTTTATTAAAGTACCCATCCAGCAAGGACAATACAGTCTTCGTCGCCAAGCGCTAAACGGGGGGAAAGTAATGAATCTGCCCAATCTTTAGTGAGGGCTGGAGGAAAAGGGCAACACGCCTCAATGGGTTTGCGACCCCCGAACCTTTTATCCAGTCTTTCCTGTTTGGACAGAATGTCCTGGAACTCGGGGTGGTCATTTCGCCCTCTTAAATGAGACAGTATGGTCTGTAGTCTTGGTCAAAGGGTTGTCTACTTTAAGCGTCTGATGACCTGGAGTCAGCAGTTAACCTACCATGGCAGAGTCTCAGGGGACCAAGTCAAGATCATGAGGCTTGGTGGGTGTAGGGGAGGCTTGTCTCAGGTCCTGTGAGGGACAGGCGCAAGAGCGATGAGAAGAAACAAGTGAAACCTTTCTGCAAGGCCTTTTCTTAGATGCTTCAGTCGTGGCCTGTTCTCGGCTGGTGTGGGCTCCCGAATAGGGTCATGTGCACCATCCTGGGAAGACGTGCTGGCTGGGGGACAGTGCTGCATAGCCTGGACCAGGGAATTAGACAGCTTCTCCATGATTTGGGTGAGGAATAGTGCCCAGTCTGGCAGACATGGAGCACTAGTTGCTCTGGCATCGGCAGAGGGCTGCCGGGCTTCTGCGAGGATGCAGTCTGGCAGTGTGGTGTGACCACGCAGAAGGGTCAGGTGATTATAATAAAATCTACTGTACGGCCCCTAGTAGGCTTCTTGGAGGTCTGCATGCTAAGTAATGTAATGGCACTCCTGCTAGAAATCAACTTAAACAGGTTGTACTGGGGGTATACAGGGGTGCAGTAGCAGAGCTACAGGTGAGGGCTGAATGGTTCGGTGGGCTTTAGGGCCCTGCAGCCTAGGGGGTCTACTCTTACCAGAAAGGAGAGCCTCCCCCCCCCCCCCCCTTGCAGCCCGATGGTCCTGTGCCCCAAAGTCTGGAAACGACCAGTCCAGAAAACGCCAGCGGTCCAAAGAGGTTCTGGTGATCTAATGCCCTTCTGCTATGCTGAATACCATGCAGTGCTCTTTTCTGCATCTGTCTTCCATCATGCAGGAGAAGCAGGATACACGGGGGGTGAGACCAAATACTGGGGGCCGGGTTCATGCCAATGTGATGTCACATCAGGGGCATGCGTGGCAAACACTGCGTCAAAGGGGCATGCAGAAGCAGAGAAGCTGAGGTGAGAGTGCAGAACGGCAGTGAACCAGAGGCCTTATGCACTAGGTGGAGTGTTAGTGAGCCCTCCGCTGTATAGACACCATTCTCGGGAGCTACATCGGCAGCAGGTCCTGCCTTACCCTGGAGGGTATATGTCCATCGCCATCCTTGCAGCAAGAGGTCCTGCATGAGAGGCTGTGGTGATATCTTCTGAGCGAGACCTGTATCTGTAGGCTGTGCTCCTAATCCTGTTACTCAGGCCTCTTTCATAGGAGGCTGAGGAGGTCCAGTGTCCCACAGGGCTAGGATGAGGGGTGTACACCAGGTGCAGAGGGGGATACGGGGAGGAGAGTCCGCATGCCCTTCTGATGATGGCTGGGAAATCAGCTTCTTTGGGGGGGGGGGGGGGGGGGGGAACAGTTGCCCTGTAATGGCCATGAAAAATAAAAATGGCGTATCCCTTAGGGTACCTTTACACACGGCTACATTTGTAGCTTGTCACCAGGTAACTTACTGGTTGCAGTGAAATCATGGATACATGATTCCATTTGTACACAGCAACAAGATGGAACCATGTATCCATGATTTCACTGCAACCAGTAAGTTACCTGGTGACAAGCTACAAATGTAGCCGCGTGTAAAGGGGCCCTTACAGATCCAACGTAGCAGTAGGGAATACGTGGAGGAGACATTCCACGGTCACACCTGTTGGTTGCTGGGAAAGTAGCCCTCTTAGGAAGGGTTGTTGCCCATCTAAAATTTTCATCTGTACAAAAAAAAAAAAAAAAAAAATTTTATATATATATATATATATATATATATATATATATATATATATATATATATATATATATATATATATATATATATATATATATATATATATATATATATATATATATATATATATATATATATATATATATATATATATATATATATATAAATAAAATTGAAAATAAAATAAAGATGTGGGTCTGTAGACCACATCTGCCTCCTACAGACACTGAGCTAAAACTGGTCGGGGCCTGGCCCTGCCAGGGGTTGAATGCTGCAGGGGAGAAGCCAATCTGTTCAGTTTTTCAGAATTCACTTATAATACCGTCACACGCGGCAATATTGCTAGCAATTTCACTGGCAATTTGCTGGTTGCAGTGAAATCATGGACACATTGCTCCATTTGTACACAGCAACAAAATAGAACAATGTGTCCATGATTTCACTGCAACCAGCAATATTTCCCCGTGTGACGGTGCCTTTAGTGTTAGCCTTCTAGAGAACAGTATAACCCATGGTCTTGTGTCCCCCAATGAGGCAAGAGAACACGGCAAAAATGCAGCACGTGAACGTAGCGGAAATATATTAGTCTAGTCACTGGTATAATGTATTACAACACCATAGTCTGAACATGACACTGCACCCATTGGTCACCATTTGACCTCCAATTTGCAATGGTAAAGATCGGGACCCTGTGATTAGGTCGCTGTAGTCCCAATTCAGTGGTAGAAAAAGCAAATTCCCTCTCCCAGCATCCTAGATGCTGCGATCGCTATTGACAATAGCAACTACAGTGTTAAACAGCTGGGGGTAGCAGTGTGGGCACTGGTCTTGGCTGTAACTCTGCTACAACTTGCGCAGAGCTTCCGGTGGCAATTGGGAGGGCAGACATCCTGTGTCCTGCATGGTTGTCATGATGTACCCATTAGTAATAGGTTAGGAACCCCTTCCACACCATGACCTATGGTTACGTCATAGGTCTTGAGGGATTTATCCACATTTAAAGTTTTTGTATATGTAGGAGCAGTACTGTGCAATGGGCTTTCTGCTCCTGCCCTACTCAAATGCAGATGAAAAAAACAGTGCATTTCTTCTTAGCCCGGAGACACTGAAATACTTGCATGACTCACCCGGGACAGCCGCAGTATTTCTGGACGGGAGAATATCAGCTGCGTATGTTTCTATGGGGCTGACGCACTCATGTTTAGAGTCTGCGGCCGTTCCTCTGGGGAGTCATGTGAAACTCGCGAGTGTATCTTGCATACAGAATGTTTGTCATACCATCTGAGAGCAGCATAATAGAGACACAAACCTAGATTCCAGCAATGTGTCACTTACTGAGATAGTAATGTTATCAAAATAAAAGCAAGCGTTTCCTCTGCTGCAGATTTAGCAGTTCATGAATATGCTGGACTACCTGGCAGCAGGCCAAATAAAATCACTGTTCAATCATCTGAAAATTATCAAAAACTATTGATTAGTCCAGCAAGCAATAAATCATTGGAATCAGGATGTCTATATCATGCTGCTCTTAAATTAGGTGTCAAATATCTTAAAGGGATTCTATTGCCAGCCATCAAGATAATCTGTATAACAATGCCTTCATGACCAAGTCTTTACTTTAACTTGCAAAATGCAGCTGCCAGATTCTTTGTTTTTCTGGCATTTGAAGCAGATCCATTTTTTTTTTCCTGTCTTACCGGACCCACTTTATACAGACTATTACCAGACGTGAATTCAAGTAATTATATATGGAAAATTTCACCTTCATGCCTGTTTGGGCACAAACAATAAGCTTTCACATCAGGTTACTCCATACTCACTGTGGCAGATCTCTGCTCATCGAATCGCGTGCACCTCTGAAGCTCCCTGTACAGCTCCCCACGGGGGGCATAATCCAGGATGAGGTAGACTCTGGTGGCATCATGGAAATAGCCGTAAAGTCTGAGAATGTTGGGATGCCTGAAACAAATTGCACTTTAGTTTACATGACCATAATATCAAATGGAACCGGTCAGGGCAGATGACTATTAACCTGCAGATAATAGGGTTATCAGACCCAAAAGGTTCCCTTCACAAAAATATTAAGCCTGCAAATACAGGGGAAGGGGTTAATGTAACGTAATCAGGTTACTAGCAGCCTGAAGGTGTCTGGCTGTTGAACTACAAGTGCAGCAGAACAAAAAAATATAAAAAATTAACTAGTCATGCAGAAAGCAGCCGACTGTCCATCATCACTCCCGACACACAGCCCAGACTGACCACTAATGTGCAGTGGTCTGCTCGGTGAATGTTGCCACACCTGATGACTGGTGGCTCCTGGGAGGAATAAAATTCCTTTTCTCCCTGGTGCCACACTAAGCTCACTGGCTGTGCCCCTTCATAACAATGTCAGATCTACAGGTTCATAGCATTATTGAAACATCAGGTACCACTCCATCACACAGACGTTTTCTTATCAGAATACAAGTAGTGAAGACCGGGTATTTTACAGGACCTGTTTAAAGCATGATCTGTTTTTTTTTATGTTGAGACTAGCTTTAATTTACTGTCAATTTTTATTGTCTTTACCAAGTAGGTGATGAAGAAGCATCTTTAGGCTGTTCTGCATTATCTAAAATGCGTGAGGGGGGGAAATGCTCACCCACTCTTCAGAGAACCAGTAGCTTCTCCCCCCAAATAAAGTGCAGCCACCATCAGTGAGCCCTTATGTACAGTATTTCAAAATGTTATAATACACAGGATACATTGCCTTAGTGAACCGTTTTTGCAGTGAACGCATCACTTAAAATGGAATCCCAGCAAAGTCAATGGGTTGTCCACTTTTGCTGTTCAATCTGAGCTGCCATGACCAGGTGCGTTTATTCCCTTGAAAGGTAATGCAGAGAAAGAATCTGTCAATGATGGGTGCGCTTTTGTGATATGCTTTGCCCACTGTTATATTGGGAAGGGAGGGGTGGGGGTGGGGCTCATGCCCCAGGTAAAAAAAAAAAAAAAAAAAAAAAAATATATATACATGGTCTTGGCTGATGGGATTTGCTGATCTTGATCCAATGTTATCCTTCGTGTGGATGACTTGTCTTGAATCATCCAGTAGCTTCCATTGTGCTCCTTCACACTCCCTTCCAAGGGTAAAGCAAAGTATTGTAGTGCGCTGGCATTTTGACCTTTCCCTGCACATTACTATGCACTCAGCAGGGTAGTGCGTGTGAAGGAGCACAATGGAAGACACAAGACAAGTCATCAATGTGAAGGTGCACATTAGAATATATAAAAAAGAGAATTTTGTTTACGTACCGTAAATTCTTTTTTCTTGAATCATCAATGGGAGACCCAGACAATGGGGTTTAGGGTACTGCCCTCCGGAGGCCACACTAGGTACTACAAGTTTGTAGACACCGCCCCCTCCGCATATAAACCCCTATCGCAGGGAAGACCCTCAGTTTGGTTCATAAGCTGCGAGGAGACAAAATAAACCACACCCGATACATCGGGAAAGGAACCGTACACAGACGGGCCAACAACCCGGAATAAACTGTCCCAACTGGGAACAGATCAAATGCAAACATGCAACAGAACAACTGGGTGGGTGCTGGGTCTCCCATTGATGATTCAAGAAAAAAAGAATTTACGGTATGTAAACAAAATTCTCTTTTTTCTGATCATCATAATGGGAGACCCAGACAATGGGGATGTCCTAAAGCAAAACCCCAGGGCGGGAAGAGTTCCTCAAAGACGTGTAAAGCTACGGTCCCCCTCAAAGGTGGGCAACCGCTGCCTGGAGGACCCGCCTGCCCAAACTTGCATCCGCAGAGGCATGGGCATGCACCATATAGTGCTTAGAGAAAGTGTGCAGGCTGGACCAGGTGGCCGCCTGACACACCTGCAGAGCTGAAGCGCGATGTCGCAAAGCCCAGGAAGCACCGACAGCTCTGGTCGAGTGCGCCTTCAAGCCCACCGGAAGAGGCTGACCCGCAGCACGGTACGCCTCCTGAATGGGTGCCTTGATCAATCTGGCCAAGGTCGATTTTGATGCCGCGGACAACTTACAGCGACCCGCCGTAAGGATGAACAAAGAGTCAGAACTCCGGAAGGAGGCAGTCCTGGACACAAATGCGTACAGCCCTCACTAGATCCAGAGTGTGGAGGTCGCGCTCAACCTGATGAACAGGAGCGGGACAAAATGATGGAATAACGATCTCTTGGTTCAAGTGGAAAGTGGAAACCACTTTCGGCAAAAATTCCGCCCGCGGGCGCAACACCACCTTGTCTTGGTGGACTACCAGAAAGGGCGACTTGCACGAAAGTGCAGCCAATTCAGAAACCCGTCTCAGATGTAATTGCCACCAGAAAAACCACTTTCTGGGACAGATGAGAGAGGGAGACTTCCCTCAGAGGCTCGAACGGCGGTTTCTGCAGAGCCGTCAGGACCATGTTAAGGTCCCAAGGATCCAGAGGTCGCCTATATGGTGGAACCACTCGAGACACCCCTTGCAGAAACTGACGGACCTTAGGGAGGAGCGCCAAACGCCTGTCAAACAGCACTGAAAGAGCTGAGACTTGACCCTTCAGGGAGCTGAGGGATAAGCCCAAGTCCAGACCCGACTGTAGGAAAGCCAACAACGTCGGGATGGACAAGGGCCACGGTGCCCGTCCAGCAGAGGCACACCAGGAGAAAAAGATTTTCCACGTTCTGTGGTATATCTTCCTGGATACGGGCTTCCTGGCCCGATTCATAGTGGCAACCACTGTAGGAGAGAAGCCCCTGGATGTTAGCAGCCAGGCCTCAAGAGCCATGCAGTCAGAGGGCCCTGGAATTGAGGTGGAAGAATGGGCCTTGCGCGAGAAGATCTGCGCGTTCTGGAAGAGCCCATCGGAGTCCGCCTGACAGTTGCCACAGATCCCCGGATACCATGACCTCCTGGGCCAATCCGGAGCCACTAGAATGGCTATGTTGCACTCAGTCCTGATTTTCCACAAAACCTTGGGAATCAGAGCCAGAGGTGGGAACACATACGGACGATGGAAGCTGGACCAACTCAGGATCAGGGCGTCTGCCCCCAGAGATTGAGGATCCCAGGATCTCGCCATGTATTGCGGCACCTGATGATTCAGCCGCGAGGCCATCAGATCCACATCCGGAGTGCCCCATCTGCTGCAGATGTCCCGGAAGACGTCTGGATGAAGAGACCACTCTCCGGCGTCCATCCCCTGCCGGCTCAGGTAGTCGGCCTCCCAGTTCGACCCCTGGGATGTGAACTGCGGAGATCAGGCAGTCGTTGTCCTCCACCCAGGATAGAATGCGGTGGACTTCGGCGAGGGCCTGAGCACTTCTGGTCCCTCCCTGATGATTTATATAGGCGACGGCCGTCGCATTGTCGGACTGAACCCGGATGGGCTGTCCTGACAGGAATTTCTGAAACGCCAGGAGCGCCAGACAGACCGCCTTGATCTCCAGTACGTTGATCTGCAACGCCAACTCCGACTGAGTCCAGAGGCCTTGAGCCCTGTGGTGTAAGAACACCGCACCCCAGCCCGTCAGACTGGCGTCTGTGGTTACCACTAACCATGACGGTTTGAGGAAGGACCGTCCCCGTGACAAGTGACGTGGCTGAAGCCACCACTGCAGGGAATCCCTGGTCGGTTGTGAAAGTGCCACCAGCCGATTCAGAGAGATCGTCCTCTTGTCCCATCGGCGGAGAATCTCCAGCTGGAGAGGACGGAGGCGAAACTGTGCGAAAGGCACCGCCTCTATCGCAGCTACCATGCGCCCCACCAGCTTCATCAATACCCGTAGGGATGATTGTGGTGACAGAAGGACATTTTGCACTCCTGAGTGGATCGCCAGCTGCTTGGCTCGTGGCAGAGACACCAGGGCTGAGTCCGTGTGGAAGTCCATGCCCAGATATGTCAATGACTGGGTCGGAACCAGGGTGGACTTCTGGATATTGAGAAGCCACCCAAACTGTTCCAACGACTTCATGGTCACCTCCAGGCTTTGCCGACAGAGGTGTTCTGATGGCGCCCTGACCAGTAGGTCGTCCAGATAGGGTATGACGGCATGTCCCTGCACGTGTAGGAGAGCCATCATGGAGGCCATCACTTTTGTGAACACCCACGGTGCCGAGGCCAGCCCGAAAGGTAGCGCCACAAATTGGAAGTGTTCTTCCCCCACTGCAAATCTCAACCAGCGCTGATGAGCTGGTGCAATGGGCACGTGAAGGTAAGCGTCTCGGATATCTATGGACGCCAGGAAGTCTCCCTGCGACACAGCCGCGATCACGGAGCGCAGGGATTCCATACGGAACTTCCGAACCAACACGTGACGGTTGAACAAATTTAGATCCAGAACCGGCGGAAGAAGCAGTCCTTCTTTGGGACAATAAAGAGGTTGGAGTAAAAACCCCGAAACCTCTCCCCGGAAGGCACTGGGACCACTACTCCGTCCCTGCGGAGTCCCTCCAACACCCGATGAAAAGCCTGAGCCTTTTCTGGAGATGGAACAGACCGATGGAATCGGTGTGTCGGCCGCGACGTCAGCTCTATCCTGTAGCCGCGTGAGACTACGTCTCGGACCCACTGATCTTGAACGTGGAGCAACCATCTGTCCTGAAAACGGGACAGGCGGCCCCCCACCTGTGGGGCGGCAGGACTGGAGAGCGAGTCATGCGGAAGTGGGTTTAAAACTGAGGGTCTTCCCTGCGGTAGGGGTTTATATGCGGAGGGGGCGGTGTCTACAAACTTGTAGTACCTAGTGTGGCCTCCGGAGGGCAGTGCCCTAAACCCCATTGTCTGGGTCTCCCATTATGATGATCAGAAAATGGTGTTATTCAGAAGGCCTTGCGACATATACAGCATTCTAGAATACTTTAACCCCTTCCTAACCTTTGATGTTGTGCAAGGTCATTAAAGTCTGTCCCTTCACGGCCCATGACATTGTGTTGCTGCAGTAACTGCCATCAGGCCCCAGTGCTCTGATTCCTATCACAGAGCACCGGGGCTTGAGGTCAGGGGATGTGGATTCCCTCCCCCACCCCCAGGGTCATGGCAATTGACTGTTCAGCCAATCACTGTGATCCTCTGCCAGCTATTGAAGGGGCTGTGGCGTGGCTCTGATGGGGGTGATCATCCGATGGAAGCAATCTGATGGGATGATAATCCCCATCAGAGCCGCTCCACAGCCGCCCTGCACCCGCCGCCGGTAATCCTGTGCCCGGCCGTCTCTCCCTCCTCGCCTCCCCTCATCCGTTCCTCCCCCTTGTTCTCCTGCCCTCCCTCTGTACCCCCATCCATGCCCTGCGCTCACTGCTGCTCTGACGGCCGCCATCTCTCCTGAGCTCCTCTGCTGATGACAGCTGAAGAGCTGCAGGACACTGGGCACCGTGCTGACAGGAGGATCTCTGCTGTTAGGATGGGATGGATGGCTGGGATGAATAGTGCACGGTATGGCACATCATTGCCATACAGTGTACCATGACTGACCCCAGAGACTACAACAAGGGATCAAGTGTAGTCTTCTTGTAGTCTCGTGTCAGTAATGGTGCACTGTATAGCAATGATGCGCCATACAGTGCATCACCATGACCCCACAGACTACAACAAGAGGACACTTGATCCCTAGTTGTAGTGTCTTGGGCCAGAGTCATGGTGCACTGTATGGCAGATCATTGCCATACAGTGCACCTTGACTGACCGAGGCTACAACAAGGGATCAAGTGTCCTTGTTGTAGTCTGTGGGGTCACGCTGATGATTCACTGTATGGTAGATCATTGCCATACAGTGCACCATCGCTGACACCAGAGGATACTTGATCCCTTGTTGTAGTCTCTGGTGTCAGTGATGGTGCACTATTGCACTATATGGCAATGATCTGCCATACAGTGCACCATTGCTATGACAGCAGAGACTGCAATAAAAGGACACTTAATCCCTTGCTGCAGTCTCTGGATGTAGCAGAGGCAATTGAGCATCGTGGGACCATCATTGTGGACTATGTTGGATCTTTATTATAAAGATTGAGTACGAATTTTGTTTGTGTTTTTTCCAAATAAAGAGATATGTGGTGTATTTTTTGACGATTTACTGGAGATTGCCAATGGCAGGGTCTAACATTGGCCTGACATTATGAATCTCGGGCTTAATGCCAGATGCCAACAAAAAAGCTGGCAATAACCCCTTTATTACCCAGTGGCATCAGGGCAAATGGAAGAGTCTGAGTACAGCGCCAGAAAATGGCGCTTCAATGAATGCGCCATTTTCTAGGGCGGATGTGGACTACCATTCACAGCATGGGGGGGGGGGGGCGCGCAGAGCGCCTGGGCCTCTCCATGCTGAGGATTCCAGCCCCCAGCTGCCTAGCTGTACCAAAAATATGGTAGAGCCCCACTTATTTTTTAGAATTAGTTCTACAAATACAAAAAAAGGGCTTCAGTGTATGTTTGGTTGCCAGCCAGGTACAACTTGGCAGCTGGAGGCTGGAATCCTCAGCATGAAGAGACTCAAACATTGTGGGCCCCTCATGCTGCAACCCACAGCCACCCCAGAAAATAGCACATTCATTAGAGGCGCTATTTTCTGGTGCTGTACCCAAACTCTTCCAGTTGCCCATGTGCTGGTGGCACACAGGGGCTCTACATATGCAACATGGTGTCTGCTAACAAGTTGAATGAAAAATTGACTCCAATTGTTAGCGGACACCATGTCGCGTTTGGAGAGCCCCTGTGTACCTAAACATTGTAGCTCCCCCACAAGTGACCCCATTTTGGAAACTAGATTCCCCCCAAGGAACTTCTCTAGATGGGTGGTGAGCACTTTGAATTCCCAGATGTTTCACAAATTAATCCGTAAAAATGAAAGTTTTTTTGTTCAAAAACCTTAGTCTCAATTTTTTCATTTTCACATGGGCAACAAGATAAAATGGATCCTACAACTTGTTGTGCAATTTCTCCTGAGTACACCGATTATTTTATATGTGGTCATAAACCACTGTTTGGGCGCATGGCAAAGCTCAGAAGGGAAGGAGTGGCATTTCACTTTTTGAATGGAGAATTAGTTCCAAAAGTCAAATTGCGCTCCTTCCCTTCTGAGCCCTGCCGTGCACCCACACAGTGGTTTATGACCACATAAAATAATCGGTGAACTCAGGAGAAATTGCACAACAAGTTGTAGGATCTATTTTATCCTGTTGCCCATGTGAAAATGAAAAAAATTGAGGCTAAAAACATTTGTTAGAAATTAAAATGTCCATTTTTTCCTTCCATGTTGCTTTAGCTCCTGTGAAGCACCTGAAGGGTTAATCTTCCTGAATGTAGTTTTAAAGAGGACCTGTCACCAAACCATACATGGTGATCTAATTACAGCACTGGATGCAGCATGTCTGCAGCATGCAGACAAGGGGTCCCCCAGCACTTGAGCAGCCCTGTACCCAGAGATAATACACTTAGAAAACTTACATGCTACAGCCACTAAGGAGGTGGCTAGAGACTGGAGCCGAAGGGCAGATTCACACCCCCTGCATGTGTAATCTGCCCACCACTGCCAATCATTCTCTCCCTGTCTGCAGCATTTAAACAGTTTTTTTCCCTCTCTCCCAGAAAGTCTGTTAGCCCCGCCCCTCAGGGGCTAAACAGGAGTGTAAAAAAAAAAAAAAAATCTGTTTAAATGCTGCTGACAGGGAGAGAATGATTGGCAGTGGTGGGCAGATTACACATGCAGGGGGTGTGAATCTGCCCTTGGCTGCAGCCCCTAGCCACCTCCTTAGTGGCTGTAGCATGTAAGTTTTCTAACTATTATCTCGGGGTACAGGGCTGCTCAAGTGCTGGGGGACCCCTTGTCTGCATGCTGCAGACATGCTGCATCCAGTGCTGTAATTAGATCACCATGCCTGGTTTGGTGACAGGTCCTCTTTAAGTAGGCTGAGTGGCAGTTTTTGGAATGGTGTAACGTTTGGATGTTTTCTGTCATGTACACCCCTCAAAAGGACTTCAAATGTGATGCGGTCACAAGAAAAAAAAAAAAAAAAAAAAAAAGGTTTTGCAAATCTTGCTGGAAAAATGAAAATTGCTGATGAACTTTGAACCCTTATAACTTCCGAACAAAAGAAAAGGTTTTCCCCAAAATTGTGCTGATGTAAAGTAGACATGTGGGAAATATGTATTAACTATTTTGTGTCACATAACTGGTTTAGCAGAATAAAAATTCATAATTTGAAAATTGGAAAATTTTAATGTTAATTTTTTGATTTTTTCACAAATCGCAAAAATTAATCGACCTAAATTTAATACTAACATGAAGCCCAATAGGTCACGGAAAAAAAAAAAAAATCTCAGAATCGCTAGGATCCATTGACGCGTTCCAGAGTTACCACCTCATAAAGGGACACTGGTCAGAATTGACAAAAATGCCTTGGTCTTTAGGGTCAAAATAGGCTAGGCCATGAAGGGGTTAATGGAGCAATAGTGTACATGCTCTGAGATTGCTGTATGTTGCAGTAGTCCCATGGATAATAAATGGAGTAGGAAAACTTGCACCATTGTATAGCCCTGCACAGGATCTTAAGGTGGGGTCACACGTGGCGATTCTGGCCTGCGATGTCGGAAGCGATGCGCGGGTGCCCGCTCGTTTCAGACATCGCAGGCCAGCTGTCACACGGCACGACGATGCCGGTGACGCGGCGGCGATGTGGGCAGAGCCGTCGCTCGCTGGGCTCAATCTAGGGGTGAGAATCTAGGTCTCCTGAATAACAGAAGTAATGACTTCAAATCTACAGAGTGACCTATGAGAAGACGCCCCTCACTCAGGACTTCATCTGCAGTAGCTCTTGCACCCACCTCAAGTGAGACTGGATTTCTACTTCTCGGCGCAGCTGGTGCTCTACCCCGGCCTTCTCCAACTGAGACTTGAACAGAACCTTCAGCGCCAAGATGAATTTACTTTGCTTCTCACGGGCCAAGTACACATTGCCAAACTTTCCTTTCCCTAAAGGACGGCCAATCTCAAAGTCTTCTAGACACCACTGCTTCCTGCAGGAACAAGACTAAGTGTAACTCATCACCAATAGCCTCAGAACTGAAAGTTTTTGCATTCCTAGAAGCATAGACAAGTCTGCAAAAAAAAAAAAAAAATGACATTTTGTAAAGCACCCAGCTGCCCAGAGCAGAGATTGAATAGGAAGCTGTGATTGCTAGAGGTCAATCCCCCGCCTAAAATGCCAAGACGTGTGTGCTTTATAGCCTTCAGCCAAAGACTTCAAGGAGACCCCAGAACATCTTAACATTAGTGGGACAAATATCTACTCACTTTTTACCCTCTTCCTTGGGGGCACCTGTGGCAGGAGCCTTGTTCTGATCAGTAGCCTTTTTGTCTATAACCGGTGCTGGAAAGTTACAAAACACGAGATGTCATGAAGCAAAGTATTCCCCAATCATTGTTTCAGCTGTGAATTGACCCTGGTTACCCTTCCATTCCCTGCAGCACACACTCTTCTGTGCAGATAGCATAATGCACTAACCTTATCACACAGATTAGTTTACCTTTTGGACCCACATAAAATACCAAACAGTAATATAACAGATCACATCTAGGCTTTACCCGCTGAGGTACTGCTCAGGGCTTTCTTGTTGTCAGTCCCTGCCTGTGGTTTGCTCGGAGGCTGCACTGGAGCGGTCGACTTTGCTGCTTGCACTGTTGGCTTCTGGACGAGGACCCTCTGGGGCAGGTTGGAAGAAGAGAGGACCCTCTGGGGGGCTGTGCCACTTACAGCCTGCTTTGCTTGAGGGGCATGCTGGGCAACCGGAATACGTTTTGGGCCATCAGCCATAGTGGTCGAGGTCTGAAGACAAGACAAAGTTATAACAGGATGATTGCATTGTAGGTGTGGAATACCAGCGACCAAATGGCCCAACTTCACATCTGTAGCCAGAAAGAGAAGGGGGATCAAAGACTCCATCAAATAGAGTAGTATAGCAATTGATATTTACTGTGGGAAAATAATTTGTTTAGACAGGAGCATTTGAAAAATGTATGCATGGCTAAACCAGTGAGTGTCCAATCACACCCAGAATTAGAAAGTTAGACTGGAAGGCCGGTCTAGAAATCTGACCTCTAGTCTGGGTCTATATCTGGACTCTCGCAGCCAAAGTCCTGTGTCACAGAGATGGATCAGCCGAGCTACTGTGATCATCATTCAATATATATCCGCTCTCCCCATCGGGCAACAGAAGTCAAGTTCAGGTTTCTGCAAGTTTCTCCTTTTTATTTCATTGTTTGCATATTTGTAGGTCACTTTTTGTATCTTATTGTAAGCACTCTTTTATATGAAAGCTTTTAGCTTTAGAGTATACAAGGTTCAGACTAATTAAAGAATTCACAGCCCTAGAAAGGTGTGATTTTGTTGATTGTCAAGTCTTAAGGCACAGTTACACAGATATCTGTGCAGATATTCGTCACAGATCTCTGGTTGCAGTGAAATCTTGGACACATTGTTACATTTGGGGTCGTGTACAAATGGAACAATGTTCCCATGATTTTACTGCAACCAGAGATCTGCAAACAATCTCTGCACAATTATCTGTGTGTAACTGGGCCTTAAGTTTAGGGGAACTAGTCAGCCCCCCTCCCCCGAAATCTGGTGGGTGGTGGCAGCGTGTGTGAAGTGGGGTGCGCAGTCTGAGTCGGGGTGTGATTGATGCTCCCTTTCAGCATAGGACAGAGGTTGAGTGCTGGATTGAGAGGACAGATTAACCCTTGACGGCTCAACCCCAAGTCTCGTGCTGAGAAGAGAGTATGTGACCCAAAGATAGTCATGTATGAGCCATGTACAGATCAATATTAATAACTTAACTGGCCCTGACATGTCTGCTAATGTTATCTGATCTCCTCCTAAGAAGAGCACTTCAGGAAGTCAGTTCTCTACCCCAGTCTGTTGCCCCCAATAATAGTTCTAACACACCAGGGATGCTGATGATCGTCAATGACAAGACCTTTCAGCTAAACTACTTCTGTCACTTCATTTGCTTTAGGCTAGAAGTGACAGGATGAGGGGGTGCATGCAAAGCCATAAATAGCATCTCAAACTGTTATTAGAAATACTTTTTCTAAAGATCTGTATGTATGCTACAAGATGGGTAGCTTAGGCAGGGAATATAGATATGGGCACACAACTGCTGGTGGTTCTGGGTGCACAGGGACCTAACAAGTTACAAAAAAAAAAAAAAAAAAAAAAAAAAAAAACAAAAAAAAAAAACACAGAAGTGAGAAAGTACGATCCTGACACTAGAGTTGCCCACAATAATCCCCAAAATATATTCAGCACCTCCTCCTACCTTCACATTACAGCTGGAAGGTCCACTGCGGTTCTCTTTGCCTGATCGCTGATCCATAACGTCCTGTAGTCCAAAAATTGAAGGCATAAAAAGAGTTAACATTAGATTTCTCCACTGGCTGCAATTGGTTATACAACAATCCCCAACTGTGCTGTGATCTCCTTCCCCAGGTCAGTCTCCACTACAGCTCCCGGAGTCTGGCATTGCCCCAACATCAGCTCTCGTGTTGGAGCCATGATTCATGTCAGTCCACTTGATGCAACAGTTCTCCAAGGTGTGATCACTCTTTTAAGGCCCCGTTACATAGGGAAACATCTCTGGCAACATTGCTGGCAACTGAGGGGCGTTACCATTTTGAAGTGACATCGCTAGAGAGTTGCCCCGTGTAACAGGGCGATATCAACGGCGATTGTTGCTTCAGCAACAACCGCCTGGTTTCAAGACAATGTCCTGAAACCTGGCGATGTTGCTCAGGCGATCTGCTTGAATCGCCCTGTTTGACATCACAACAGCAATGTTGCAAGCAACTTCCCCCACTGAGTCCAATGTTAAGGGATCAATGCCAGGGTTGAGTTTAACCCTGGCAGCGAAAGTTGCTTTCAACATCGCCGCTGCGTAGCCGGCAATGTCTCCTCGTCTGACAGCTCACTAGCAATCTTAGCCAGCAGCCAAAAATGTGCGCACTCATGTCAGTTGCCGGCGATGTTTCCCATGTAACAGCTTTTAGATGCAGACTAACGAGCAGATCTTATTTGATGCAGGTGTTCGTTTTGGGAATGAAAATTCACAGGACGTTTCCATAATTTCTACCTCAGAATTGAGTGATAACAATTTTCCCCTTGCTTGGTCTACAAAAGTAACCGTTACTGGCCAGCACATTTTTCTTTCAAGATTTCTTTTAGTGTTTCTTCAAGGCAGAGAGTTGTCATTTGAAATGACAAGGTCCTGTCTCACATAATGATATCGTTAGAGATATCGTTGTAACTGACGCTACAACGATCTCTCCAGCGATGTCGTTGTGTGTGACACTTAGCAGCGATCAGGCCCCTGCTGTGAGGTCACTGATCGCTGCAGGTCATTTTTTTGATAGTTGGTTTCCCGCCGTTCAGCACACATCGCTGCGTGTGACAGCAAGAAACCAGAGATCAGTGACCTCACTGGATGGTAACCATGGTAAACACCGGGTATCTAGGCAGCGCACTCTGCCTAGATACCTAGTGTTTACCATGGTTACAAGCGTCCTCCCTGCTTAGCAGGGAGGACACCGACATCGCCTTCAGGCTCCCATGGCCCTGATCACTGGGGAGATCTGCCTGTTTGACAGCTCCCCAGTGATCAGGTAACGACGCACCAGCGATGCCGGCAGACACCGCAACCACTAAGGGAATGTGGGTGTACAAGTTCAGCGCCGCAAGAACACAGGCGCCCCAAACATGCTGATTAGACAACGCAATAGCGTCATGATTGGCCAGCATGCGCAGGAAGGCAGGCTAAAATATGACGCCATTCCAATTGTGATGTGTGAATGGATAGCTCTTCAAAAATGGCGCCCTGTGAAGGGACAGCCAATGGAAACACAGTAGCCACCACCAATCATCGCTGGGGGGTGGGCACAGTATCCAGCACGCCTCTGGGAAATCACTAGGCGACGCAGATTCCATCCCTATCGCCCGTTCACACGCCAAAGCCAGGAAATTCACTTTCTGGGTTGCCTCTGGTTTTTGAACAATGCTCTGAAATCACAACCAGGAGCAACTTCGAAAATCACCATCACTTTCCACAATTACACGCCGCAATTTCAAGGCAACGGTGACAAATCCCGATTGCCTCAGTTGCTACACTGTAGTTACGAAGGTACACCACAGATTCCACCATACCACCTGGGATTCACTTGCAGCCACCCGTACAGCTACAAGTTATTATAACATCTTACTGAACCGTGCGGATGCTGCTACAAGTAGATAGTAAAGTACCCGGGAGAAAGTGACTTTGCCTCTGCGTGTGTTTTCCTACATCAACTTGTTCCCTTTGCAGGGGGGGGTCCTCCGGGCTTCCCAGCCCCTGTGGATGAAGGGGGGGGGGTCCTCAGGGCTTCCCAGCCCCTGTGGATGAAGGGGGGGGGGGTCCTCAGGGCTTCCCAGCCCCTGTGGATGATGAGGGGGGGGGGGGGGGGGGGGGGTCCTCAGGGCTTCCAGCCCTGTGGATGAGGGGGGGGGGGGGGGGTCCTCAGGGTCAGCCTGGGTGGGGGGGGGGGGGGGGGGGGGGGGGTCTCAGGCTCGCCGTGGGGGGGGGGGGGGGGGGGGGGGTCTCAGGGCTTCCAGCCCTGTGGATGAAGGGGGGGGGGGGTCCTCAGGGCTTCCCAGCCCTGTGATGAAGGGGGGGGGGGGGGTCTCAGGGTTCCAGCCTGTGGATGAGGGGGGGGGGGGGTAGGGTAGCTGGGTGAGGGGGGGGGGGTCCTCAGGGCTTCCCAGCCCTGTGGATGAAGGGGGGGGGGGGGTCCTCAGGGCTCCAGCCTGTGGATGAAGGGGGAGGTGGGGGGTCTCAGGGCTTCCCAGCCCCTGTGGATGAAGGGGGGGGGGGGGGGGTCTCAGGGTTCAGCCGGGGGGGGGGGGGAGTCCTCAGGGCTTCCACCCTGTGGATGAAGGGGGGGGGGGGTCCTCAGGGCTTCCCAGCCCCTGTGGATGAAGGGGGAGGGGGGGGTCCTCAGGGCTTCCCAGCCCCTGTGGATGAAGGGGGGGGGGGGGGGTCCTCAGGGCTTCCCAGCCCCTGTGGATGAGGGGGAGGGGGGGTCCTCAGGGCTTCCCAGCCCCTGTGGATGAAGGGGGAGGGGGGGGTCCTCAGGGCTTCCCAGCCCCTGTGGATGAAGGGGGAGGGGGGGGTCCTCAGGGCTTCCCAGCCCCTGTGGATGAAGGGGGAGGGGGGGGTCCTCAGGGCTTCCCAGCCCCTGTGGATGAAGGGGGAGGGGGGGGTCCTCAGGGCTTCCCAGCCCCTGTGGATGAAGGGGGAGGGGGGGGTCCTCAGGGCTTCCCAGCCCTGTGGATGAAGGGGGAGGGGGGGGTCCTCAGGGCTTCCCAGCCCCTGTGGATGATGATTGGGGGGGGGGGGGGGGTCCTCAGGGCTTCCCAGCCCCTGTGGATGATGGGGGTGTTCACAGGCCTGCACGACCCCTGTTTTGGGAGACCAGTTAGAGGCCAGGCGCCCTTCCTCCCGATGTGATGATGCAGCAATATCTCTTCTACAGGACACATGGGGCAGCGGCTGTTTAATCACACACATGCCGCTCTAGCCGCTATGTCCCCCAGATGGTGCACAGCTCAGGTCTAATGTCCCCGCACTGTGCTGTTTGGGGGCTCCTACAGGGACATGTGACAGTCTCCGACACCCGGGGGTCGCGCTTCTCCGCTCTGCCCCCTCCCGCAGATAACCAGCGCTGACAGGCGGCCCCGGGCACACACCTCAGTACAGCCGGCAGGACACGTCCTCCTCACACGGACACACAGAGCGGCTTCCCGTCCTCCTCCGAGGCCTAATAACTCCCAGCTACAAACTAACCCACCAACCGCTCAGCTCCGCAAGGATTCAAACAGCCCGCTTATATAGCGCTTTAAACCGCTCTCGACGCTGATTGGGTGAAGCATTGAAGGCGGTGGAAGGTGATTGGTTGACAGAAGGGAAAGTCGTTGACGCGAGGGGGAAGCGAAGGACGTAATGACGCAAAAGGGGAGAGAGGAGGCGGAGTTTGCAGTGCGCAAGCGCAGTAAGCGATAAGTAGTTACGTCATCATTAGGAGACCGGCGTACCTAGTGACGTCTGTCCGTTTCCTATCGTGCAAAGCGGCGCCTGAGCTGTGAGTATGATCGCCCGGTGAGCGGTGTGCTGTGCTCCCGGCACGGACCTGCTCTTATATGTAATGAAGGCCGTGCTTTTATAGAGAGTAGTCTAAACTGGCTCATGGACCTCGTGGTTCAGAGAAGTCCGTTGTTGTCCATAGCAACCAATCAGAGTGCAGCTTTTATTTTCTAACTGGACTGCAAAGCTGAAACGTGAGATCTGATTGGCTGCTGTCGATTACGCTTATTAGGTCGGGATTGTTGTATATGAATGGATCTCCACTTATAACCCAATCCCTTCCAGCCATTGTCTGGTCTCATCTCCATCCGTCACCAGCTCTAAAGCCAGTTCTGCTGGTTACCAGAAAGCAGTGCATTGTGGGAGCACAGGTGAGAGTTGGCCAACCAGAGCGCAGCTGTCAGGTCATGTGATGGACACAAGGGGCGGGGCCCAACTGTTTTCAGGAACAATAAAGTAGTCTGGAAATCATTTTGGATAGATAACAACTGGCACAAAAGCAATCCAGATTTATACAGTAAAGTATTTGTGAGGTCACTCTGCTCCTTGTGGGGGGTAATTACAAGTGCAGACACCCCTTAAAGGGGATGTCCAGAATTCTACAAACATGGCTGATTTCCTTCCCAAACAGCGCCACCCTGTCTACAGGTTGTGTGTGATATTGCCTCTCAGCTCTGTTTAAGTGAATTGGCCTATATACATGTGACCTGTAGACAGAAGTGGCGCTGTTTTTGAAAGAATTCAGTAAAGTTTTATTAACCCTTTAAGTGATCATCTCACCCGCATGAATGATTGTTGTGTGTTCATATAACATCCGTCCTGACCGCTCCACTGTGGCTTTCACCATCACCGAGATGACTGATCTCCTGATAATGACATCTAATGGCCTCCTCCAGAGGGGTTTTCAGTGTCTGGAAACTTCTGTCCCAAATCTGCAGTCCAGGCCTTATAGTGACCACTGCTCCTGGTGACTGTTGCTCAGTGACGTCATAGCTACAGCGCTGCAGCCAATCAATGAGCCTGTGCCGTCTACATGGACCTAGCTAATTGGCTGCAGCGTTTGTCACACTAGTGCTGCAGATTAGACCAGGAGCTGAAGAGAGATTCAGAGCTGGACCTGGGGAGTGTGAGTAAGGCCTCGTTCACACATCCGTGCCTCCGACACGTTTGTAGTCCATGCCAATACATGCCGGAGACACAGACATACAGAGGCTCATTATTCTCTATGGCACCCCCTTTACACGTTTGTTGTTCCGCACGGACCGTGTCTCCGTGTGGAGCATACGCGTGCCCACATGGAAACATGTCCTTTTTTGACGGCAGTACGGACCTGATTTGAAGACAAACGTCCTGCACACGGATGTCCTCCATGTGACATCCGTGTCCATGTACCAGATCCAGGCGTTTTAACCTTAAAGGGATCCTGTCACCTCCAAAACGCCTCCTAAGCTAGCAAAATATGTCCCTGCAGCATCCTATCACTAATCTCACACTTCTTTTGTCTCCTAAAAGCATCCTGTGAAAGTGCATAAAATACTCACTCATTAGTGATTATAATTGGCAGTGACTATATTCTTTAGTCACCAAGGCGGGCTGTTTTGCAGCTCCAGGATCCACCCTCTCTCTGTCTGTGCTGCTGTGATGTGCAGGCATTGTCCTCCCCCTCTCTATCACCCACATAATGCAAATCATTAGTCCTACCTTCAGTTTCACAGCAGCACAGACAGAGAGAGGGTGGATCATTCAGGCTGCAAAACAACATGCCCTGGTCACTAAAGAATATGGCCCCTGCTAATTATAATCACTAATGAGTGAGTATTAAAACGTTTTTATGCACTTTCACAGGATGCTTTTAGGACACAAAAGGAGTGTGAGATTAGTGATAGGATGGTGCAGGGACATGTTTTGCTAGCTTAGGAGGCGTTTTTTGAAGGTGACAGGATCCCTTTAAAAATAAATAATTTCATACTCCCCTCCCTCCAGCACTGCCTGCTCCTCTCACTTCCAGGGCCGCTCACTACTTTCATCTTATATGCACTGGACTGAGCCCAACTGCCGACCCAGAAGAGAGAGGTACCGGCAGCGCTGGAGAGAGGTAACTATAGAATGACAGGTTGTCCATGCACTATCCATGGATAGCACACAGGCAGCACATGTGTGACACACAGATATACACCCCCCCCCCAAAAAAAAAAACCAGCCTGTCTAACATTTCCGTGTTTGGCACAGATGTGTAAACCAGGCCTAAAGGACAGTTTACAAAGAACTACACCTACAGGGCAAGGGGTTTACAATACTAGATACAACTATAAAGTTTGGACATACAACTTTCCTTTATATTTCAGGCGGATTCTTTCCTAAAACAGCTCACACACGCCCCATAAAACGAACTTGGTGCACAGCAATGTGAAAAAGACCCTACCGGGCACATGTTTGTCTCATGTCACTTCTTTTCACTCCTTCAAGGTTCAGCAACCAAGAAGTGGATTAAGGAAGTATCATGTTATTACAGAGGTGAGGAACTCCAGGCCTCACGGGCAGTCAACAGGTCATGTTTTTAGGATTTCCTTGGCATTGCATCGGGGGTGGAATCATCACCAGTGCAGGTGATTATATTATAACCTGTGTAATACTAAGGAAATAATGAAAACATGACCTGCTGGTGGCTCTTGAGGCCTGGAGTTCCTCACCCCTGATTTATTAGGTGGTTTCTGCTTAGAGTTTAGATTAACAGACCACCAGCATTTATCTCTGGCAGGGAGAACTCTGGCCGTGCCAGCATCTAAATGACGCCATGTGCACATGTCCTACATTAATTGAGTGTTTTATATAGCCTCTGTACCCAGGCTTTTGCCACCTCATCTGAGAGCAGCATAATTTATCAGCAGAGACTCTGATCACTACTGATATTATTTTATTATTAATGCATCATTAAAGGGAACCTGTCAGGTTGTGGTAGCCCTCTAACCTATTTCTACCTGTCCCTGCACCTTCCTATCTGATCCCTAACCTCTCTGTGCTAAAGGGGTCCTATAATGAGGGAGAAAAATAAGATTTATACTTACAAGGCAGGCTCTGGGCTCTTCGCGCTGTCTCCACACGCCCCGTTGGGCGTCCGCATTCTCCCTGGGCTGTGACACCTCCTATTCGATATGCCCGCCTCTTGTGATCATGTGATGCCGGGCCAGAACGTCACATCCGACCCCGTGCATTGTGGGGATGATCACGTGGCATGCGCCGGCTTCAAGATGCGCACTGAGCATGCACCAGAGACCGGCGTGTACTACTACTGTTACCCCCCCCCCCCCCCCACATAGGGGATTACAATCACACCACCATGTCACACTGGCCGATTATCATGACCAAGAATTCTTCCACTATAACTGGGCCTTAAGGCCCAGAATACACACAGATAATAGTGCAGAGATTGGTCACAGATCTCTGGTTGCAGTGAAATCATGGGCACATTGTTACATTTGTACACGGCCACAAGATGGAACAATGTGTCCATCATTTCACTGTAACCAGAGATCTGTGAACAATCTCTGCACAATTATCTGTGTGTGTAACTGGGCCTTAAGGCATAACTTTCCTCCTTGTTCAGAGGGTGCCAGTGTAAGGAGACGTCTAGGCCATGCAATGTTCATCACATGAAACCCCAACGCAAAACGAATGTTGGGGTTCAAAGTAATGCACAGGGACACTTTTCCTATGGATAAGCACTTCATAATGATAGATTTTCATGTGTAGGATCTGTATGGATCATGTTCAACAGTAGGTTTCCAGTATTCAATAGTTTTTCTCTATCTCTTCTTTCAGGAACTCAGGAAGACCATGGTGTATGCTGCTGCCACAAGGAGGCTTATGGTGGGTTTACACACACCAATTTATCTGTTCAATCTCTGAACCAATCTCTGGTTGCAGTGAAATCATGGATACATTGCTCCATGTTGTACACAGCCACAAAATGGAGCAATGTACCATGATTTCACTGCAACCAGAGATTGGTTCAGAGATTGAACAGATAAATTGGTGTGTGTAAACCCACCATCAGACTAGGCAAATATAAAAATCTTGGCTCCTCTATAGCATGGTACACCCACCAACTGGTACAAAGCTAATCCGTTTTAGCTTGGTGTCAGTAAGAGGCAGACACTGGTTTGCAGTCAGCCCCATCTCTACTAAAATGTTGTTGTTTTTTTTATTAATCACTTCCTTGTCTTCCCGATATTGCTTGTGAGGGAAACTGAGTATAATCATTCAGTCAATTATCCCACTGAAAGACAGAGAGAACAGCGTGAAGCCCATCCACGGTGCCCTCTCTGGTCTGCAATGCTAGGACCCTAATGCAGGAAGAGCATTCAGGTGACCACAAGGAAAGTCTGTCCCCTTACCTCCCACCCAATCATCCGCCACAAGTGAGACTATGCCTGGAGCATGTTGGTTCTCGATCTCAGGAAATCGCCGACACGTATCTATGCTCTCGGTCCTCCAGTTCCTCGTACGCTGCTTCCTAGCATCTGCCTGCCTGCAAATCCTCTTGTGCAAGGTCAAGTAAGCTCTGCTCTTGGTCTACGTGACATTCTCCACATCAGCTCCCACCTCCTTTTTCTCTGCCTCTTCTTGCTATGTCTAACTCCAATGAAGACAGTTTTTCTCTAGTCACCTTCCACGACAGCATAGGAGGTAGCCTCGCCACGCCCTAATGGGGACAGGAACACAAGAGAGGTTAAAAGGCCCCTCCCACCTCCCATTAGCCAGTGTTTTTCCTGTCCCCATGGGGCATGGAGAGGTTTTTCCCTGTGCTGTGGGGCCGGCGACTACAGCATACCTGATGTTTAGCCAGGCAGCGTTGGTCGGTGCTGCGGTTCTCCTCCTCCTCCTGCTGCTCCTACCGCACGTTTTTCGCGGTAGGACCATGCCCTGGTCCTCCGGATCCTCCTTGGAGGTGATGCGGGCTTTGGGCGCCCCGCCGGCGGCCTCTCGGTGCTCCCTGAGCCGCTGGCTTCCCCCTGCGCGCGCGCTGTCGCGCCGACCGGATGTGACGTCACGCGCGTCACTTCCGGGTCACGTGCTTCCCCGGGGGAGCGGCGCTTCTGGTTTCGGCGGTCGGAATCCGGAGGGACAGCGTGCAGGGCACGCCTCTGCTGCAGGCCTGCCTGGGACCCTGCGTGGGGGGAAGGGGCACCTTGTTTGGAGCGGTGGGGCAGGCTTACATCATATAAGCTGCCCTGAAGACATCAGTAAGGTGAGCTGTACTATTGGTCAGGATGGCTGATCTTGCTGCTGAGACCAGCTCTGCCCCAGCCACAGTGAGTCTGTGCCGAGGGGGGGGTCCATGTGCCTGTGTGCAGGCAGATTCTTATGGCGCCCTCTCTATTTCTTATAGGGAGAGAAGCCAGCGGTTAAAAAGCCTGGTGGGAAGCGATGCCGTGTCTGTAATAAGAAGTTTTCTTCCCCCTGGGACAAGAAACTCTGCCAGGAGTGTACAGATCGTGTAGTTCGGGCCGAACATCCCTCCTTAGTGGAGGAATTACGCTCCATGGTGAAGCAGGAGATCCAGGCCTCTTTGGCTTCCCTGACTCCGGCTGCTCCCAACCCGGTCTCAGGTCCTCCGTCTCCAAAGAAACGGAAACGGCAGCAGGACCTGTCTGACTCTGACGCCCAGTTAGACTCAGACTCGGATAATTGGGATGATGGTTCTTCCCCCATGGCCTCTGACCCTAGCAGATTCCTGTTCTCTTCAGAGGATTTGTCTGGGCTCATTAGTGCTGTCCGTAGCACTATGGGTCTGGAGGAGGAACCGGTCCTCCACTCTGTCCAGGATGCTATGTTTGCTGGGCTTCGTCCAGTCAAACCGGTGGGATTTCCTGTCCATCCCAACATTCAGGATCAAATTGTTCAGGAGTGGGAATTTCCTGAAAAAAGGGTTAAAGGTACTCTGAAAAACAAGTTTCCCCTGGAGGACACCCCATTTTCTTGGGATGTCCTCAAGGTGGATGTCCAGGTCACTCGGGTGGCTAAAAAGACCTCGCTCCCTTTCGAGGATACGTCCCAGCTGAGAGATCAGATGGACAGAAAAATTGAGGGGCTGATGAAGCGCTCGTGGGAAGCATCAACATCTACCTTGCAGGCGAATGTTGCTTCCACCTGCGTTTCCAGGTCAATCCTCAGATGGTTGGATCAGCTTGAGTGTCATGTCTCCTAGGGTACTCCGAGGGAGGAGATTCTGGAATCCTTGCCTTTGTTAAAGAAGGCGACTGGATTTCTGGCTGACGCCTCTGCAGAATCGGTGCGCATGGCTGCCCGTACTTCCGTCCTTTCCAACTCGGCGCGGCATGCACTCTGGTTAAAGATGTGGACGGGGGATTCCACATCTAAGATGCGCCTTTGTTCCATTCCCTTTAAGGGGGATTTGGTTTTTGGGCCTGCGCTGGATGACATCCTGGCCAAGGCCTCAGATAAGAAGGCTCTCCCTGAACAACGTATAGCGAAAAAATCGTTTTTTCGTCCCCAGGTGCCTCAGGCCTCCCAGCCCAGAGGTAAAGGGAAGGGGGGTCGTTGGTCCTACCCGAAAGGTAGAGGGAGGAACATCTTTGTTCCCCCCCAACAACGTCCTCAACAGGACAAACAGTGACTCGGTGCGGGTAGGGGGAAGACTCTCCGCCTTTCTTCCTATCTGGCGAGGCATTACCAACTGCCAGTGGGTGCTCAACATCTTATCGGAAGGTCTCTTAATCGAGTTTGTGTCTCCGCCCCCTCCGGTTCTTCGAGTCACTACCCTGCCCTCGAGGGGATCTCAGGATCTCCTGTTTTCCAACCTGCTGGAACTCCTGGCTTCCAATGTCATTTCCAGAGTTCCGGAGTCGGAACGCGGCAGTGGACATTACTCCCGGCTCTTCATGGTGAAGAAGCCGTCAGGGGCTGCCTGGATTATAATCAATCTGAAGCAGCTCAACCAATATGTCCGCTACCGCAGATTCAAAATGGAATCAATCAGGTCAGTGATCCCCTTGATAGGGCCTCACTTCCAGATGGCCACCATAGATTTGAAGGATGCGTATTTCCATGTGCCGATTCATCCTGGGCACAGGAAATACCTGCGGTTTGCGGTGTCTTACCGGGGGGAGATCCACCACTTCCAGTTCGACGTTTTGCCTTTCGGCATCTCCTCTGCTCCCCGGATTTTTACAAAAATCATGGGGGAGGTGGTGGCCTTCCTAAGGTTACAAGACGTCTGTCTGATCCCATACTTGGAAAACCTTCTTCTGATCGCGCCTTCAGAGGAGGTCCTCAGGTCGGACGTGGACAGGGTGTTGGGCATTCTTCGGTCGTTGGAGTGGCTCCCCAACCTGTTGAAGTCTCAGCTTCTCCCCTCCTCGGTCAGGAGATTCCTGGGGGTGCTTCTGGACTCAGACAAACAGGTGTCTTTTTTGCCGGAAGATCACAAAACGTCCCTTATGTCACGAATCTCTTCCCTGAGAGCTCAATAGTCCCCCACGCTCCGGGAATCCATGTCGGTCCTGGGGTCTATGACGGCGTGCATCCCTTCAGTCATTCCAGGTGCCTTCAGGACCACATTCTGGGGCATTGGAATCGTCTCTCCCCTCCTCCCTCAACAAGAGAGTTTGTTTGTCGGGGAGGGTGGTGTCCTCCCTCAGGTGGTGGTTGTCCCCGGCGAATCTGGCCAACGGAGTCTCTTGGTCTCGGACTCCTCTGACGACGGATGCCAGCCAGCGGGGCTGGGGGGCGGTGGTATCGGGGTCCCCGTTTCAAGGTATCTGGGGTCCTCTGATAAGCTCTCGCTCTTCCAACTTCCGCGAACTCAAAGCGGTAGAGGAAGCTCTTCTGGCTGCGCAAGATTTGGTCCGGGGGGTCACATGTGTTGGTGTATTCGGACAATGTGACCACTGTGGCCCATCTTCGTCATCAAGGCAGCACCCGGTTTCGCGACCTAAAAGTGATCTCCAGCCGCATCTTCCTCTGGGCCGAGAGATCTTCCTGTCTCTCTCGGCGGTCCATCTCAAGGGAGTCTTGAACTCTCAGGCGGATTATTTAAGCCGCAAGGATCTCCATCCAGGGAAGTGGAGCCTCGACCAAGCGGTTTTTTGCAGCCTGGTGTGGCGCTGGGGAGTCCCGGAGGTGGATTTGTTCGCCTCGGGCCTCAATTGCAAAGTAGGAACATTCTACTCCCTCAATCCCAAGGACGGGGCAATCGGGGTGGATGCCTTCTCCCACGCTTGGCCATTTCAGCTAGCCTACGCGTTTCCTCCGCTCCTCTCTACTAGCCCGGGTTCTGGGGAAGATCAGGGACGAGAAGGTTCCTACTATCCTAATTGCCCCCTTCTGGCCAAAGAGGAGCTGGTTCAATCTGGTCAGGTCTCTCCGGGTGGACGGTCCTGTGTATCTGGGGGAGGACCCAAGCCTCCTCTCACAGGGTCCGTTCTTCCATCCGGCTCCGCAGCGTCTCCGTTTGGCTGCTTGGCTTCTGAGGCCCGAGTGCTGAAAGCCCAGGGCCTTTCCGATAAGGTTATCGCGACCTTACAAGATTGCCGTAAGCCGGTCACTAATTCCATATATAATAAGATTTGGAAAAAGTTCTCCTCCTGGTGTGGGGCCCGGGTGCCGGATCCTTTTGCTCCAAATGTTTCTCAGATCTTGGACTTCTTGCAGCAAGGTTTGGATCTGGGACTTAGGCCTAGCACCCTTAAGGTCCAGGTTGCAGCCCTGAGTTCGGGGTTTGACGTGAGATTGGCTGACCATCGTTGGGTCAAACGATTCATGGTGGCGGCTTCCAGACGGTGTCCCTGTCGGAGGAGTGTCTCCCCCTCGTGGGATCTGAATATTGTACTTACGGGCCTGACTCATTCTCCTTATGAGCCCCTGTCGGATTGCTCCATGAGGTCCTTGTCTCACAAGCTCGCTTTCCTGGTGGCTATTACTTCAGCGAGGAGAATTGGTGAACTTCAGGCCTTGTCCATACGTGAGCCCTATCTGACGGTGCGGGATGACAGCATTGTTTTTCAGTTGGATCCGTCCTTTCTGCCGAAAGTAGTGTCGGAGTTCCATCGATCTCAGTCAATCGTTCTACCATCCTTCTGTCAACATCCTAGATCGGCGAAGGAGGTGGAGTTTCACTCCCTGGATGTCCGTCGCCTGGTGTTACACTACCTGGAGGTCACGGCTCCTTGGCGTATCGACCAGAATTTATTCATTCAGCACTTTGGTCGCCACAAGGGCCGGAAGGTGGCTAAAAGCACTATCGCCAATTGGATAAAAAGGGCAATCACGGACGCCTATCTCGGTCAAGGCCTCTCGGCTCCTACTGGTTTTACGGCCCATTCTACCCGGGCCACTTCGGTTTCCTGGGCTGAGCGTGCTGGGGCTTCTCCGGAGCAGCTCTGCAAGGCAGCTACGTGGTCTTCGCTACATACCTTCACCAAGCACTATCGTTTGGATGTGATGGCTGGCAGGGACTTGGCCTTTGGGCGGAAGGTCCTGCAAGCTGTTGTCCCTCCCTAGGTAAGGATTCTTGGGCATTCCTCCTATGCTGTCGTGGAAGGTGACTAGAGAAAATAGAATTATTCTTACCGTTAATTCGGTTTCTAGGAAACCTTCCACGACAGCACTTATTTCCCTCCCTAATTTCCTGGTTTATGGATTTTCTGCTTGTTTCTTATGCGTTCTGGGTTCGTTGTAAGACACTGGCTAATGGGAGGTGGGAGGGGCCTTTTAACCTCTCTTGTGTTCCTGTCCCCATTAGGGCGTGGCGAGGCTACCTCCTATGCTGTCGTGGAAGGTTTCCTAGAAACCGAATTAACGGTAAGAATAATTCTATTCCTCTCCCTCCAGCCAACTTTCATAATGCACTTTGCCTCATGCAAATGCAAATTTTCTTCAGTTCATTTGTCAGCTGCCCGGCCATGCATGCCTCCCAGGAGCATTCCCCTGCCCATGAGGACATGTCACCGACTCCCCCAGTGTGGGCCATATCTCATTCTCAGTCCTTCGCTGACCTCACCAAGGTCTCACAGATCTTAGTTTTGGTTCTGAACTTCCTACCAGGGCATAACTATCGGGGTCACGGCTGCGACAGGGTCCCGCGCCGCCCGCCGATCCCAACTCCCTGCTTCACATGGATGTGCGTCCACTATGAAACGCATTTAGCAGGCTGATGACGCCTCCTCATACTAGGAGAAAGAGGCACGCCCTGTTTTATGTGTTGCACAGAGGAACATATGCCGGCACCGCCTCCTCCTGAGTCTTCAGTTTTTGCAAGGAGACCGGAGCAGAGGGGGAACTGGGAGAGGTAAGTGCAGAATATTTTTTTTTTTAATATGTGAGTGCAGAGGCCAAAGGATTATGGGGGGAGGAGGTGGGATGCATTTTTTAGAGAAATAAAAAGAAAGATCAAAAGAAAAAAAGAAGCAAAAGAGGAACCGGCGAGGTCCAAAACCTAGGACCGGAGCCGGACCCTATGATCCACAACCACCGAGCTTGCCGGGTAGTCAAAGTCACACGGTCTTCTCCCACTCCTTGGAGAGTGTGCGCGGTGTTTTGTTGGGGCTGGAGCGTGGTGTGGAAGCACCCGAAGCTGGGCCCAGATCCCATTCCTTAACCCCTTAAGGACCGAGTCACTTTGCAACCTAATGACCGGACCATTTTTTGTAATTCTGACCACTCTCCCTTTATGAGGTAATATCTCTGGAACGCTTCAACCGATCCTAGCAATTCTGAGACTGTTTTTTTTTAAATTTAGGTCGATAATTTTTGCGTTTATTTGTGAAAAAATCAAAAATTTGGCAAAAATTTTGAAAATTTAGCAATTTTCATATTTTTAATTTTTATTCTGCTAAACCAGAGAGTTATGTGCCACAAAATAGTTAATAAATCACATTTGCCACATGTCTACTTCACATCAGCACAATTTTGGAAGAAAAATGAAAAATTGGTAGGACGTTATAAGGGTTCAAAGTTCATCAGCAATTTCTCATTTTTCCAGCAAAATTTACAAAACCATTTTTTTAGTGACCACATCACATTTGAAGTCCCTTTGAGGGGTGTACATGACAGAAAACACCCAAAAGTGACACCATTCCAAAAACTGCACCCCTCAAGCTACTCAAAACTACATTCAAGAAGATTATTAACCCTTCAGGTGCTTTACAGGAACTAAAATAAAGTTGAAGGAAAAAATTGACATTTTAATTTTTGTAACAAAAATGTTCTTTTAGCCTCAATTTTTTCATTTTCACATGGGCAACAGGATAAAATGCATCCTAAAATTCGTTGGGCAATTTCTCCTGAGTACACCGATACCTCATATATGGTCATAAACCACTGTTTGGGCGCACGGCAGGGCTCAGAAGGGAAGGAGCCATTTGAATTTTAGAGCCAATTTTCCGTTCAAAAAGTGAAATGGCGCTCCTTCACCTTTGAGCCCTGCCGTGCGCCAAACAGTGGTTTATGACCACATATAAGGTATCGGTGTACTCAGGAACAATTGCCCAACAAATTTTGGGATGTATTTTATCACTTTGCCCATGTGAAACTGAAAAAATGTAGGCAAAAATAAATTTTTGGTGAAAAAAAAGTGCTTTTTCATTTTTATGGGTAAATTTGTGAAGCGTCTGAGGGTTCACACTGCTCACTATGCATCTAGATACGTTCTTTGGGGGGTCTAGTTTCCAAAATGGGGTCACTTATGGGGGAGCTCCAATGTGGAGACACACGGGGACCCTCCCATCGCGACATGGTGTCCGCTAACAATTTGAATGGAAAATGAGCTCAAATTGTTAGCGGACACCATGTCGCGTTGGGAGGGTCACTGTGTGTCTCCACATTGGAGCTCCCCCACAAGTGACCCCATTTTGGAAACTAGACCCCCAAAGGATTATATCTAGATGCATAGTGAGCACTTTGAACCCCAGATGCTTCACAAATTGATCCGTAATAATGAAAAAAGAAATTATTTGTGGAAAAAAAAGTGCTTTTTCATTTTTACAGATGAATTTCTGAAGCATCTGGGTGTTCAAAGTGCTCACTATGCATCTAGATACGTTCCTTTGGGGTCTAGTTTCCAAAATAGGGTCACTTGTGGGGGAGCTCCAATGTGGAGACACACAGGGACCCTCCAAACGCAACATGGTGTCCGCTAACAAATTGAGCTCATTTTCCATTCAAATTGTTAGCGGACACCATTGTAGGATTTGAGAGCCCCTTGTGTGTAGCACATTGGTAGCTCCCCCACAAGTCACCCCATTTTGGAAACTAGACCCCCAAGGAGTATTAGATCATAGTGAGACTTTGAACCCCCAGGTGCTTCACAAATTGATCCGTAAAAATGAAAAAAGAAACTTTTTTGTGGAAAAAAAAAGTGCTTTTTCATTTTTATGGATGAATTTGTGAAGCATCTGGGGGTTCAAAGTGCTCACTATGCATCTAGATACGTTCCTTCGGGGGTCTAGTTTCCAAAATGGGGTCACTTGTGGGGGAGCTCCAATGTTCAGGCACACAGGGAGGGTCTCTCCATAGCCGACATGGTTTCCGCTAACAATTGGAGCTAATTTTCTATTGAAATTGTTAGCGGACACCATGTCGCATATGGAGAACCCGTGTGCCACCAGCACAAGGGCAACTGGTAGAGTTTGGGTACAGCACCAGAAAATGCCGCCTCTAATGAATGCGCTATTTTCTTGGGTGGCTGTGGGTTGAAATTTGCAGCGCGGGGGACCCACAACATTTGGGTCTCTCCACGCTGAGGATTCCAGTCAGCCAGCTACCAAGTTGTACATGGCTGGCTACAAAAAATACAGCGAAGCCCATTTTTTTTTTTTCTAAAACTAATTCTAGAAAAAAAAATGACGTAGGGCTCCGCCATGTTTTTGGTCCAGCCAGGTACAACTTGGCAGCTACAGACTGCCAGCAACCCCCAGCTGCCTCGTTGTACCTGGCTGCAACCAAAATACAGCAAAGCACATTTTTTTTTTTATTTCTAGAACTAATTCTAGAAAAAAAATGACGTAGGGCTCCGCCATATTTTTGGTCCAGCCAGGTACAACTTGGCAGCTACAGACTGCCAGCAACCCCCAGCTGCCTCGTTGTACCTGGCTGCAACCAAAAATACAGCGAAGCCCATTTTTTTTTATTTCTAGAACTAATTCTAGAAAAAAAAATGACGTAGGGCTCCGCCATATTTTTGGCCCAGCCAGGTACAACTAGGCAGCTGGGGGCTGGAATCCTCAGCATAGAGAGGCCCAAGCGTTCTGGGCCCCCCATGCTGCGAATTGCAGCCCGCAGCCGCCCCAGAAAATGGCGCATTCATTGAAGCGCCATTTTCTGGCGCTGTACCCAGACTCTTCCAGTTGCCCTGGTGCCGGTGGCAAACTGGGTAATAAAGGGGTTAATACCAGCTTTGCATTGGCAGCTGGCACTAAGCCCAAGGTTCATAATGTCGCGCCAATGTTAGACCCGGCCATTAGGAACCTTTAAGTAAATGGTAAAAAAGACACACACTGTGAAAAAATCAATTTATTTTAACAAAAAACACAAACACATAATTGGACTCCATCTTTATTACCCCCCACATGCCCTCCGACGTAGTCCACAACGATTGTCCTATGATGGTCAGTCGCCTCCAGAGACTGCAGCGAGGGATCAAGGGTCCTGCTGCTGCAGTCTCTGAGGTCACACTGATGCTGCACTGTATGGCAATGATTTGCCATATAGTGCAGCTGTCAGTGCTGCAAACCCTAGTCCCAGAGATTACATGATCTCTGAGGCTTGGGTAAGGTTACCAGATGTTGCCATGGCAACCTCAGGTCACCAGACGTTGCCATGGCAACCTCAGGTTAACAGACGTCGCCATGGCAACCTCAGGTTACCAGAAGTTGCCATGGTAACCTGGGGTTGCCATGCCGACATCTGGTAACCTGAGGTTGCCATGGCAACATCTGTAACCTGAGGTTGCCATGGCAACGTCTGGTAACCTGAGGTTGCCATGGCAACGTCTGGTAGCCTGAGGTTGTCATGGCGACATCTGTAGCCTGAGGTTGTCATGGCGACATCTGATAACTGAGGTTGCCATGGCAGATGTCGCCATGGCAACTTCAGGTTAGCAGATGTCGCCATGACAACCTTAGGTTACCAGATGTCGCCATGGCAACCATAGGTTACCAGATGTTGCCATGGCAACCTCAGGTTACCATACGTCGCCATGGCAACCTAAGGTTACCCTGGTGATATCTGGTAACCTAAGGTTGCCATGGTGACATCTGGTAACCTGAGGTTGCCATCGGGGAGAGGTGAGTGACCCTGCACTCCCTCTCCCCAGAACCTAAGGGGGTGACACAGAGCCAGGGACAGCGACCACATAGTGATCGCTGCCCCTGGCTGTCAGATCGCTGCTCTGAGCCTCATCTCCTCTAAGTAGGGGATGAGGCTGAGAGGAGCGCTGCTGAGCAGGCAGTCGGCGGCCGGGCAGCCAGGATGAAGGAGGAGAGTGGCATCGGACCGGAGGAGGAGAGAGGCACTGCATGAAGACCGGGGGAGGTGAGCCGCGCCAGGATGGAGACCGGGGACCGGAGACAGGACAGAGGGGAGGAGGAAGCGGGGAGAGGAGGGAGGGAAGCAGAGATAGGAGGGAGGGGAACGGAGTCTGGACACTGGACAGCAGAGGAAGAAGTGGGAGTGGAGGAAGGAGACCGGGAGGCAGGAGAGGGGGCCAGGAGCAGTGGGCACATGGGTGGAAGGGCACTTAGGGCAGTGGACACAGGCAGGGGAGGATTGCAGGAGCCGGGCACAGCTGACAGCCCGGCTCCTGCAGCGATCGCACAGGGAAATGCTCATATTCAGCATTTCCCTGCGCGATCATGATGTGATCGGTCGGTCAGATTGACTGACCGATCACATCACTCTGGGTGTGGGCACAACTAAAAAGGGTCCCCACACCTCTGCCCCTGACCCTCAGCTGTCACTGACAGCTGTTAGAATTGAACTGTCACTGTTTGTTTACAAGCAGTGACAGTTCAAAGCCATGACGAGTATACTCGTCATGATGCGGGAACTGACATCTTTTCATGACGAGTATACTCGTCATTAGTCGTAAAGGGGTTAAGGGCCTTTCCCAGACGGCTAGGAGAGCGGAAAATCTGTACCGATCCCTTATAGTGGAACCGGACGTGGACTGGTGAGCCCCAGGAGTACATAATGCCACGATCCCGAAGGGTTTTGCAATACGGGGCGAACGCCCTCTGCCTAGCAAGAGTGCCATCAGAGAGATCCGGGAAAATTGACATTCCTGTGAAAGGAGGCTACAGTGTAGGGTTCTTTCGCATGGCCTGCAGTGTCGCATCAGCAATGGCGGGCCTAGCGAATTGAACTAAAATGTCTCTGGGAAGTGCCTTGTCAACATGCGAGGGCTTAGGAATCCTGAAGGCCCTGTCAATTTCCTGATCCCCTTTCTGTGAATCTGGTAGCAGTTGAGGAAGTAATGAGTGGATTAACTCTTGAAAGTCCTTCCGATCCTGACCTTCCGAGATCCCACGGATCCTGATATTATCTCTTCTGGACTTATCCTCTAAGCTGCAAATCCTGAGCTGGGCCTGTTTTAGGTCTTCTGCCATCAAGCTGTAGTCAGAGGCTAGCTCATTATGGGCATCTGCGTACTCAGCCATTTTGTCTTCGATGTGATCTGTTTCTCTCCCAGGGACGAGAGATCTTTTTGCATCTCTTCCATGATGCTGCGCATGTCGTCCTGAAGAGATCGCCTGAGCGATCCCAAAAAGTCTCTGAGCTCCCGACGCGACGCAGGAGCGTCGTCATCGGCATCGCTACCAGCGTTCCCCTCGTAGCAGCGGTAGGGGGGGGGGAGCTAGGAGCCGGCGCCATCTTGGGCTGAGAAGGCTGAGGCAGATCAGGGCTGAAGAAGTCCATTACCTTTTTTGCAGAAGCCCGCTGTCTAGAGGAGTTTCTGGGCATACCTGGAGGTGCAGGGTAGGTTCCGCCAGTGAATTAAGTAAGAATGGAGGTCTTGGGACCACTATAAAGTGCCGTTAGCCCGGATGGTTGGAGGAGCTCAGGGAGACACGTCTAGCACCATGAGCTCTCAGGCCACGCCCCCTGGGGGGGGATGCATTCTTCTCTGGAGAGTTATGAGGCTGCACTATACGAAGAGTTATAAGGTTGCATTATACTATATGGAGGGCTTTGAGGCTGGACTATATGTTGGGCTGGGGCTGCATTATACAGTATAGAGAGCTATGAGGCTGCATTGTACTATATAGAGCACTGGTTCCCAAACTCCTGTCCTCGGGGCCCCCAACAGGTCATGTTTTCAGGATTTCTTTACTATTGCACAGGTGATGCCTTGATGATGATTCCTTCACCTGTGCAATTCTAAAGAAATCCTGAACACATGACCTGTTGGGGGGCCCCGAGGACTGGAGTTGGAAACACTGATATAGAGGGTGGATAATGGCAGTGCATTATAATAATTGGATGACTATGGGATGCATTATAATACATGGAGGACTATGGGGGTATATTGTAATATATGGGGATGCATTATAATAATTGGAGGACTGTGGTGGTAGGAGGTAGAAGACCATACCATGATGGGGGACATATATACCACGACAAAGGCCATATTCCAGGAGGAGGACCATATATAGCAGGGTGAGGGACATTAATACATAATGAAGGGGAGAACGGATTTAGAGGAGCAGATATGATTTTATTGATTTATAAGCGATCTATAGATCCTAGAACTGTAGTGGACAGCTCTGCTTCATCATGTAGGAGGGCAGGGATTGTACTAAAAAGTTTATCTCCCTGAAGTTCCCCTTTTAACTATAATTCTTGTACTTTAGTTAGCTCCCATGGTGTTCATGTGTCCCCTAATGAATGGTAGAGCAGAGAGAATTTTGGGTTTTCACCATAAAATCTCTTTCTCATGGTCCTTATTAGGGGACACGGCACCTGCCCTTGTTTCTATGTAGGGCCAGATGGTTGGTATTTCCTACTGTTGCTTCTCCTACTATTGCTCACTAACTGATTAGCATCATGCCAGTCAGTGGGTTTACCCTGATGCGGAGGTGCCAACTTTTTTTTTCCCTAGAGGCGGCAGCATACACCCATGGTCTTCTTGTGTTCCCCAATGAAGACTCTGGGAAGGAGATTTTATGGTGAGTACCCCAAATCCTCTCTTTTACTATATTGGTGTGGGGAAGGCATCCTTCCTTCTAGTAACAGTAAGTATTAAGCCGTTGTCTTGTATGAGCTAGTTTGAAAGACGAAGTAAATGGTAAGCACCCCCTGCCCCCTCAAGAAGTTGATTATTGCTAGATCAGACCCCCACCACTATTCAAAGCATGGTGCAACCAGATGTACACTGACCGGGGGGGAAGAGAGCCAAGAGCTACAGCAGTCTGTAACTAGTAGAAATAGGAAAAAACTGCAGAGTACGGCATTTTGGTAGGGACTGAAATTAAGTTTTGCATTTATTATCTTACAACTGGGGGCAGATACTTAGCTATAATAATGTAGAACCCCTGGCATGAGGCTGACCGGCTGTCTCCTTGTCTTTTCCAGTTGTGTCCTTTTGTAATTGGTCCTGACGCTCGCAGCAGCTCCTGCACAATGTATCGGTATAAGGTAACACTGAAGGATCGCCACCAGCTGTACAAGCTGATCATAAGCCAACTGCTGTACGACGGCCACGTCAACATCGCCAACGGCCTCATCAGCGAGATCAAGATGAACACGGTGTGCGCCCCCTCCGAACAGCTACTGCACCTCGTTAAAGTGGGTGAGTGTCCACGGTAGGGGCTGAGGCCGACACTGACCCCTCTGCTTGCTGCAGTAGTTGTGTGTCTCCTTCTTAGGACCTTCATCACCAGTCTTGGCCTGTGCTTTTTATTTAAAGGGATTTTTCACTACTGTCGCACATAAAATGGCAACCTGTACTCACCTTAAGTGACGGCACCATGTGTGGGGACCAGGGCTCGGCTGACGTCTGTATACCGTGTGAGCCCTGCAGATAATCAGTGGCCACTTTTCTTTTTCGCTCCATTGGGAGACCCAGACATTGGGTGTATAGCTTCCGACCTCCGGAGGACACACAGAGTATTACACTGAAAAGTGTAACTCCTCCCCTACTGCCTATACACCCCCTCCAGGAGGAATTCCAACAGTTCTTAGCTTTGTGTTGAAGGAGGCACACTCTGCACTCATGCACTCTCTCTTTAGTCTTACTCACTCTCCCTGGAGAGTGTCGGATGGAAGAAAAGCAGATCCATATGGATCCCCAGCATGTCTCCTTCCTCACCCTCGGGCAGAGGCGGTTGAGGTACCCTTGGGGTACAACGGGCTGGAGCCCTCATGCTGATTTTTTCCTTCTCCATCCCTTGGGGGCTCTGGAGAAGTGGGATCGTCTCGGGCTTCCATACAGTCTGAAGCCCTAACTCCATCCACAGCCCCTCATGGATCTGCTGGCCGGAGTTGTTACCCCCAGGGACCGTGCCCTGCACCGATAAGGTACTCTGTGTGGAGGTTATACTGCAGCTGCAGTCTGGCCTCCGGTTCCGTCTAACTGGGGGTATTCACTGTGCGGGCTCCTCAGCTACCTGCTCTCAGCCATGCTGTGGAATATCCGTTGTTTTCCGGCTCTCTGCTGTGTCCCGCTACTAAGCGCCGGGCGACCACAATGATGTAGGCCGCGGCCTACGGTCGGCCCTCCATTGGGCTCTGCAGTAGCCGGGATTGCCTGAGAGCTCCATAAGCTGGAGGCCCCCCTACGCTCCCTGCACTTGGGCAAGGGGGTAGCCTGGTCCCCGGCACAAGGATGAGGAGGCATCCTTCACTCAGGATGCGCTCCCTCCAGCTTCTGCCTGACAGGCCCTGCATTGGGCTCTGTGGTAGCCGGGATTTCCTGAGGGCTCCTTAAGCTGGAAACCCCCCCCCCTACGCTGCAAGGGGGTAGCCCGGTCCCCGGCACAAGGATGAGGAGGCATCCTTCACTCAGGATGCGCTCCCTCCAGCTTCTGCCTGACAGGCTTCTGGGGCTCCGGGAACAACAGTCGTCCGTTTGCCCCAGAACGTGGGAGTACCAGAGTTCTGCTCCTCCCGCGGGCCTCAGCGCGGCAGGACCTAAGCGTTTTGGCGAGGTTCGGGTGTTTTTTCACACTCGCCCGGACCTCCGCGCCAACCCCGCGCCTTTCGCGGCACGGGGTTTCTTCTTTAGGCCGCGGCTTCGGCCTATTGTGAAGCCGCCGCCTATTGCCCGCCCCCGGCCCGCCTTTCCAAATGACGCGATTCGCGTCATGGCAGGGGCGGACTGGACACATCACGGGGGCGGGACAGTGGCTCCGGGCGCCCCTCGCTCTCTGTGAGAGCCTCTGCGCGCCTTTTGTGAACTGGACCGCCCTCCTCACAGGCAGCGGCGGCCATTTTCAGGAGGGTTTTCAGGGCACTGTTGATCAAGTGCTTATTCCTCCATTCCTGCTGAACCTTACTGTCAGTCACTGTAGAGGGTTCCACCGGTCCACCTTTAGTGTGTCATCCCCTCCTGGGGCATAAACCCCAGAAATATTCTGGGGGGTACCCTCTCTCCACGGCCCCCCAAACGGTCACGGAGAGCTCTCTCTGCCTCTCCTAATTTCGGCCGGGACCCATACAGTGGAATCTCGGCTTGTTGGGGCTGAGGATCGGGGCTACATTTGTAGGACTCTAGTCGAGCCCTCTAAGGAAGATCCCTTTGTGGATTCCTTACATTAGCTCCGTGTTGGACTTATCGGCCTCCGCCTCTGCGGCTGCGCTCTCGGAGGAACTGTCTCAGTCTCTTCCTCCGTCCAAGTCACACGGCCTGTTCTTTTTGATCACTCTAATTTCGGATCAACTATGCAGGCGCCCAGGGCTTGCCCTGATAAACGTTTCACTAGACAACAGACGGTGTCTCGTTATCCTTTCCCTCCAGAGGTGGTAAAGGCTGGCGCCTAAGGTGGACCCAAAGGTCTCTAGACTGTATGCCAATTCTGTCATGTCAGTGGCAGATGGGTCCTTCTCTAAGGACTCCTCTGAACCCCAACTTGAGCTCCTGCAAAGGTCAATTTACGAAGCTACAGGAGCCTCGTTTGCCCCTGCTTTCACGGCAGTGTGGGCCTTGCAGGCAGTTTCTGCCTGCTTGGCGGAGTTCGACGTAGTACCGCAGGATATTCCTAAGGTGACTCCCTTATCATTTCTGGCCTCCGCATTCGCAGATTTGGCAGGACGGCGGTCATAGGACGCAGCCCGCAGAACGTTGTGGTTGCGGGATTGAAAAGCTGACGCCCCTTATAGGAGCCGTGGCCTAATGGTACGCACTGCTGCCTACCACCTCAAGGGTGCCTGGTCCGAGCCCCGCTGAAAACCCTTTCTCGGGGAATGGGCTTTGAGGGGGTAAAGGCATCTACAGGTGGAGATTCCACCTCCTTGCCTCTAAGGTGCAGAAGTCTGGACAGCGTCAAGTGCATGCCTGATTTCGGTCCTAACGTCTCTCATCTAGCCCTCTCCGCCCGTTCAGTCTAGGTTCTTACGGGCGGGTCGGTCTGTGTCAGCCAGAGCCTCGGCCTCGGCCTCACAGGCAACCTCCACAGGTCTCGCCGCCATTACCAGCAGCAATTTCTTTCGGTGGCAGGCTATTCTGGTTTTGAGTCATCTGGCGCTGCCATTTCCAAGACCGGTGGGTGGTATCTATTTTTCCCCTGGGCTACAGGATAGATCCATCCTAGGGCCCTCCGACTCATTTCTGCCTTTACTCATTCCTGCCAGCTAGGGCTTCGGCCTTTCATCTCTGAACGCCCTGTATCAGGACAGGGTCGTGATTCAGGTCCCTGTGTGGAGCTCCTCCTGGGGTTCTGTTCAAACCGATTCACGGTTTCTAAGAAGGACGGTTTGGCGGGGCCGGTTTTGGATCTCAAGCTGCTCATCCGGCTCACGACAGTCAAAGATTTCAAGATGGAATCATTCGGCACATGATTGCCTCATTATGGCTTGGGATCTTCCTGGACTCAGTGGATGTCCAGGATGCCTATCTACTCGTCCCCTTTGCTCCTGCTCCTCAGCGTCGGCTGAGGTTCGCGGTGGGGGGAGGAGCGCTTTCAGTTGGTGGCCCTGCCCATCGGCCTGGCCTCAGCTCCGTGAGTCTTCTCCAAGACGATGGCAGCAACGGTAGCCGTACTGCATTTCTAGTCCGCGCAGTAACCCCATACTTGGACGTTCTGCGGGTCAGAGCTCTCTACGGAGCAGTATCATCTCAGTCTCTCGATACCTCCCGACTCTCGGCAGCATTTCGGGTGGCTGATCGACGGCCCAAAGTCCTCTCTCCTGCCTGCGCAGACGCTCACGTTTCTGGGAATGGACTTTTTCTCCGTTCCGTCTCTGGTCATACTGCCTTTAAGCAAGCAGATGTCGATTCTAGAGGAAATCTGATCCCTTCTTCATTCGGGTTCAGTCTCCATCAGTCGTCTGATGCACATTCTAGGAAAGATGGTTACTGCTATAGCAGCAGTACAGTTTGCGCAATTTCTCCTGCGTCCGCTGCAATTGCAGATCCTCCGCGGTTGGGACAAGACTCCATCATCTGTCGTCAGGCACATCTCGCTGCCTCTGTCAATGTAGGAATCGCTCCTCTGGTGGCTGCTTAACATGTCTCTGTCTCGAGTGAGAGGCCTGCGGCCCCCCTCTTGGTTGGTAGTATCCACGGACGCCGGCCTCCTTGGTTGGGGCGCCGCGTTTCTCCACCACAGGGATCAATGCATCTGGTCGGAGCAGGAATCCATTCTTCTGGTCCACATCCTCCAGATTCAAGCCATTTACTTGGCTTCACTGGCTTTTCAGAGGATTTCTGGTGAGGAATCTTATTCGGCTTCAGTCCGCCTTCGCGACCGCGGTCGCTTATATTGATCACCAGGGAGGATCTCGAAATTCTCCGGCATTGTCTGACAAATTTTTCGTTGGGTCGAGGACGACGACTCGTCCATCTCGACGGTCAATTTCCCCGGGGTGGACAATTGGAAGGCCGACTACCTATGTCGGCAAGGTATGGACGCGGGCGAATGAGCTCTTCACCCCAGCGTCTTTCTTCAGCCCCGACAGATGAGGCTCCACAGACTCCACAGATCTGTTGGCTTCTCGGTGGAACCACATGGTTCCGGTCTTCATGTCTCGCTATCGAGACCACAAGGATGCGGAGGCGGACTCTCTGGTCCAGGATTGGTCCCAGTTTCGCCTCCCCTATGTGTTTCCTCCAGTGCCACAAGGTTCTACGGAAACTCAGAACAGAAGGTCGACAAGCCCTGTTCGTCGCCCCAGACTGGCCCTGGGGGGCCTGGGGTCAGGACCTGTTACAGTTCCCGGCGGAAGTTCTGTGGAAGCTCCCGGCCAGACCTCTTGTCGCAAGGTCCATTATTCCACCACATTCCTGCGGCCCTCAGCCTGATTTTGTGGCTCTTAAAGACTAGTTGCTGACATTTTGTGGCTTCTCTTCGGAAGTCGCCGCAACCATGAGACGGGCCTGAAACCCTGCATCGGCAAGGAGTTATAGAGGAGTCTGGAAGACCCCTTTTTTTCTCGCTGCTGTCTCAATGGAAAGTCTCCTTGGCCTTTCTCCCATCCCTCCTTGACTTCAATCAGGGTTACGTAGGGGCTTGGCCCTTAGCTCCCTCAAAGGACAGACTTCTGCACTCTCTGTGCTATTCATCAGACGTCTGGCTACCCTTACTCAGGTGACGTCGTTTGTACAGGGAACAATTCACATCGTTCCTCCCTGCAGATCTCCTTTGGGATCCCTGGGACCTTAATCTGGTCCTTGCGGCATTACAAAAATCGCCTGTCGATTCTCTGAGGAAGGTCTCTCTCCAGACTCTCTCGCTCAGAAAGTTGCCTTTCCTGGGGCCTTTTCCCTTCTGCGGAGGGGGTTAGAGCTGCCGGCAATGTCTTACAAATCTCTATTCCTAGTGATCACCTGGATTAAGTGGGGCTCCGGCCTGTGGCAGAGTTCTTACCTAAGGTGCTTTCTCCGTTTCACCTGAACCAAGACATTGCCCTTCCGGCCTTTTGTCCTGATTCTGGTGTCCAGTGTGAGAACTTTCTCCGTACTTTGGACCTGGTCAGGGCTGTCAGGATTTATGTCCCCTACACGGCTTCTTTTCGCCGTGCGGATGCCTTGTTCGTTCTTACGACAGGTCAGAACCAAAGGTGAATCAAAGTTCCTATCCAGGAAGCTTACCTTTCCTCTGGTACCCCTTTGCATGCGGGTATTAAGGGCATTCCACAAGTGCTGTGGGTGCCTCGTGGACCTTATGTCATCAGGCCACGGCAAAACAGGTGTGTCAGGCGGCCACTTGGTTTGCCTTCACACCTTCAGATTCATGCGTATGCTTCGGCTGACGTTAATGTGGGCACACGGATCCTTCAGGCGGCGGTCGCTCACATTTGAAGTTACTGTCTTGCTTGGGTCTCTTCCCACCCAGGGATAGCTTTTGGACATCCCAATGTCTGGGTCTCCCAATGGAGCGAAAAAGAAAAAGAGAATTTTGTTTACTTACCGTAAATTCTTTTTCTTCTAGCTCCTAATTGGGAGACCCAGCACCCACCCTGTTGGCCCTTCGGGCGTTGTTCTTGTATGTGAGTGACTGGTGTTGTACATGTCGCTCTATCAGCTCTGTTGGCCGACAATGTTTTCCGGACCTTTTGGTCTTGGTGTGGGTTTTATCTTCCTTCCTGCTTGTGCACCGAACTGTTGGAATTCCTCCTGGAGGGGGTGTATAGGCAGTAGGGGAGGAGTTACACTTTTCAGTGTAATACTTTGTGTGTCCTCCGGAGGTCGGAAGCTATACACCCAATGTCTGGGTCTCCCAATTAGGAGCTAGAAGAAAAAGAATTTACGGTAAGTAAACAAAATTCTCTTTTTCTCTCACTTAATTCGGATGAAACCCAATGCTGGAACATGTGAGAGCTGCTGCTTGACACTGTCTGAATGTCAGTTATATCTTAGGGATGTGAGAGCGAAGCAGCCATTGACTGGCTGCGGGGTTAAGGTAGTATAGCAACGTCAACCAATCCCGAGCACACACATTGCTGAAACAGTGACTGCAACTCAGCTGTGTGCAGGCTGCTATTATATCAAATGGGGGAGTATAGCATTTGAGAAGGGAGTTGTCTGAAGTAGTGGATAACCTCTTTAATGGGAATCAGTTACTAGTTTTTGATGTGATTTGAGAGCAGCGTGTTGTAGGAATAAAGACCCTGATTCCAGTAATGTGTCATTTATTATGTATGGTGATTTTGTCTAAATAAAATCAGTGTTTTATCAGCAGGAGATGTCACTACAAGATTATGTGTCTTGTTCCTCCTGGTCTCACCCTACAGCCACCACTGATTAGTGGCTTTCTGTCAATCAGTGGTGTGGGCATTGTTATACACAGCTCAACATTCAGAACTATGCTAGATCTGCAGCAGAGGAGAATTATTGCATCACAACTATAAAGCTCAGTGACACATTGTTAGAATCACACTCTCTGCCCATACATCATGCTGCTGACAGATTTCCTTTTAAAAAGGGTGTGGAGCCCCAGACTGGTGATTTTATCATGTATAAGATAGTTTTATTAGTTATTACATTAGAGAATATTGGGGGCTGCAAGGGCATGATGAGAATATTGGGGGCTGCAAGGGGATGATGGGAATGTTGGGGGCTGCAAGGGGATGATGGGAATATTGGGGGCTGCAAGGGGATGATGGGAATATTGGGGGCTGCAAGGGCATGATGGGGATATTGGGGTGCTGCAAGGGCATGAGGGGATATTGGGGGGGCTGCAAGGGCATGAGGGGATATTGGGGGGGCTGCAAGGGCATGAGGGGATATTGGGGGCTGCAAGGGCATGAGGGGATATTGGGGGCTGCAAGGGCATGATGGGGATCATGGAAAAATAAGACATCTCCTGAAAATAAGACCAGATCATCTTTGAGAGCAAAAAATAATATAAAAGACACTGTCTTATTTTCGGGGAAACAGGGTATTGATAAGGCAGGGGTGGCAGTCTCCATGGCCCTGCACATAAAGGGATGCCCAGCGAATAATTCATTGGAATGAGGTGTATGAGTATATAAAAGTTAATTTTTGCAGGAACGCTCAGTTTATATTACCAGACGTGGGGACATTCAACCTTGTGTCCTCTCAACTTGGTGTTGCAAATTCAAAGGGTACTTTGAACAAATAACCAATTCACAGTGTGATCTGCAGGCAGCGAGATTCGGAGTCCAGTTATACGATTACAGACATATTCTCTTTAAAACTTTTTAGCTTGTTAGATAGAATATAGTTAGATCCGGCCGGGGACTATAGGGAGAGACATGACTAGTCCAGCACTGCCCCTGGCCGGCTTTTCCCAATGCTGCTAGATGTGATCGCTATGGGAGAGACCTGTAAGGGAGCGGGGTGAAGCCGGCCAGAGGCACCCCTAACTATTCAGGTCTATGGTTCCTGGTCGGATCTTCTAACTATATCCCCTCTGAAGCTCTTGACCATTTCAGAGAAGATATACATGGGTGTGATTGTGCAGTAAGGTTCGGATTAATGCTATCCATGGTTTGGGCAACGTGAATTTAAAGGGTAAATACTTCTGACCGGGTCCCGTCAGTCTTCTTTACACATTTTCTTTTCCAGGCATGGAGAACGATGACAGCGCTGTGCAGTATGCCATAGGCCGCTCTGATACTGTGGCTCCCGGCACAGGAATCGACCTTGAATTTGATGCTGATGTTCAGACGATGTCCCCCGAGGCGTCAGAGTATGAGACCTGCTATGTGACCTCCCACAAAGGGCCCTGTCGTGTAGCCACATACAGCAGAGATGGACAGTTGATCGCAACCGGCTCTGCTGACGCCTCCATCAAGATCCTGGACACGGAGCGCATGCTGGCTAAGAGCGCCATGCCAATAGAGGTACCTGTCCCCTCTGTGGGGCTGCCCCTGATGTGTGAGGCATTGGATGATGGGTGAGAATACGTCCTCCACATCCAGGCAGAGTATGACTGGAGAGCGGACTGCGCATGTGCAGCTCTGTCCCACCACTTCTATGGGAGTTATGGGGACAGACCTGAGTCCTCTCCATTATTCCTCAGTAGACAGGACGGGTTGGGGGAAGCTTTTTCTCAACACCCCAGGGCTGGGATCTATATCAGACTCTTATGACATATTCTGGGGAAAAACAACTAATACTTTCGCTTTGACTCTTAGGTCATGATGAACGAGACCGCGCAGCAGAACATGGAGAACCATCCCGTCATCCGCACACTGTATGATCATGTCGATGAAGTCACGTGTTTGGCTTTTCACCCCACAGAGCAGATTCTGGCTTCGGGCTCCAAAGACTACACCCTAAAGCTGTTCGACTACTCGAAACCATCAGCTAAGAGAGCCTTCAAGTACATCCAGGTGAGAGACTGCGGCAAAAACGCACAATGTGGATACGCCCTTAAGGCACCATGCCAGCATTTGTTTGTTTTTTTTCAGCACTGTATTAGCACTTTAAATCTACGTTCCCTGCCCCCATTCTTAAGCCCCTGTCACACTGAACGAGATTGCTAGCGAGATCGCTGCTGAGTCACAAATTTGGTGACGCAACAGCGACCTTGCCAGCACCCTCACTATGTATGACACGTAGCAGCGACCAGGCCCCGCTGTGAGATCGTTGCTCGTTACAAATCGTTCTGGACCATTTTTTGGTCGTTGTGCTCCTACTGGGCAGCGTGCATCGCTGTGTTTGACAGGGACAACGACCAACAATCTCAGCACTACGCCCGAGAGTGACAGAGTCCCAAAGACCGCCGTATCGTTGCTGCATCACTGGTGAGATCTGACTGTTTGACATCTCACCAGCGACCACATAGCGACGCACCAACGATTCCAACAGCGACGCACCATTATACTCCCCCTCCGGCATCTCCACCTTTTGTTAGCGTTGTTCCGCTCCTGCATTAACATCATGTGCCCACAACGTCTGATTGGCAGTTTTGTCACAGATTCCCAATGTATCTCTGAGGGCCAGAATGAGGCTCCCATAGAGATGCATTGAGTTGTGATCTCTGGGCTCCATGATAAAGAAGATGCTGGCAGATCTCAAATCGTATAAAAATGACCAGAGCACCGCTGATGGAAGGTGAAGCTGCTGAAGGGTGAGTATATAATTCAGGGGGCAAGGGACTTAGATTTAAGACATCACTACAGGAATTAAATTTAAAAATCCCTGGAGTGGAGCTTAAAGGGCCTGTCACACGTGTCAATGTCGCCTGCAATATCGCTCATCGCCTGAGCGATGTGGAATTATCGCAGGTAAGATGTCACACGCGTCAATATGACCCAGCGATGCGGTGATGTCGCCATCTTGCGAGCGATTTTATTTAGTCGCTTGTACGTTGTCAAAATAGAAAATACGTCGCTGAGTTTAGTGTCACACGCAGCGATGCACAAGGTCTACTGAGCGATGAGCGACAGGTTTTACATCTGGCAGTGAAACCTGCGATCGGCGATCAGCGACATGTCGCTGGTTGCATCGCTTGGTCACACGCTTCAATGTCGCTCCTGCGTCACTTTTATGTCGCTCGAGCGACTAAAATCCGTGACGTACGAGCGACATTGACAGCGATATTGACGCGTGTGACAGGCCCTTAAGGGTATGTGCACATCAGTCGTTTCTGCATCTTTGCAGACCGACCGGGAACCGGTGGAGACTGGCAGAAACTGAGTTTTCTGCACTCGCCAGTGTCCCTCGTTTTGTTAGCGATTTGCTAACGTTTTGCGATCGGGTTCCGAGTGGTCGTACAGCGTGTTCTTGGCGATTTCCCCGGCGTTTTTCTTAGCGAGTTCCAGACTGGTCTTTGCTGCACTTGTTCAGCTGGACCCGCTGGAAAAACGCTGAAAAGAAGTCGCTTGCTCTATCTTTAACAACCGGTCGGAAACCGGTGAATAAACTGAAATCGTCAAGACAAAAAACGTTGTAATGTACACAGCGTTTTCTAAAATCCATTGACTAGCATGTTAATCCAACCGGTGGGTAGGATTAACATAAATTACCATAAAACTCAGCGGGAACCGCCGACGGAAAACGTGCAAAACCAGCCCACAAAACGACTGATGTGCACATACCCTTAAGGTGATTTTACAAGCAGATTCTCTGTCACCTTTTGTGTTGAGGCTTCACAGCCCTGCAGGACAGATCAGCTAAGCTGGCAGCTATCCAGCACAGCAATTATACTGCACAGGTCCTAATCTAGGTAATAGAGTCATTGCACTATACTTGTATAGGTCCTATACAGCGTACAATTACTTTTCCCACACCTCGTGCCTGGTAAAGCCGAAAACGTACGGTATGACCATGGTACACTGGGAAAAAAGTAAGTAAATCTCACCCTGCACTGAATGACATCTGTCCTTTGCATACAATGAGCGTCGTGTCAAATACTGCTGACTGTCATAAACTATATCCAAGAAAGATAAATTTGATCAAAAAATGTCTTCCATATTTCGATCAACTTTTAGCTCCACAACCGTGATGATGCCGCATCAGTTCACCACGGAGCAGTGACAATTCACATTACACACTGGAATCTCGGAAGGTTCTCAGTCTGTGATGAAAGGTCTCTGGGGTTTGTAAGTTCATTCCCCTCCACAGACCTCAAGTGGTCACTGAGGTGCTGCCCCCCCTAGACCCACCCCCCGCCACCTCAGTGACTCACCAACCTCCGATGAGAATTAATCTGACCAGGTGAGGGGTCTCTGCTACATCAAAGCCCAATACAGTGTCTTACTGTCTCTGAAATAAATTGCAACATTGATCTGCAGCAGATTTCATCTGAGCCTCTCCTGATAATTGCGCCATTCACTGACCTCATCTAAAATGTCTCATCCAGTTTGTGTGTGTGAGCATCTGCTGATAACATTCCTGACAGCCGCAAGCGCTGTGCCTCTAGTGTCCCTAGTGGTCAAATATATATTACAACCAATAATGCTCATCAACCTGTGAAATTGAAAAAGGCGATTTGTTGTATTGTCACATATATTATTATATAGATGAGTGCAGTCACTGTGTACGTACATTACATTACTTTATCCTGTATTCATCCTGAGTTACATCCTGTGTTATGCTCCAGAGCTGCCCTCACTATTCTGCTGGTGCAGTCACTGTGTACATACATTACATTACTTATCCTGTACTGATCCTGAGTTACATCCTGTATTATACTCCAGAGCTGCACTCACTATTCTGCTGGTGCAGTCACTGTGTACACACATTACATTACTATTCCTGTACTGATCCTGAGTTACATCCTGTATTATACTCCAGAGCTGCACTCACTATTCTGCTGGTGCAGTCACTGTGTACATACATTACTTATCCTGTGCTGATCCTGAGTTACATTCTGTATTATACCCCAGAGCTGCACTCACTATTCTGCTGGTGCAGTCACTGTGTACATACATTACATTACTTATCCTGTACTTATCCTGAGTTACATCCTGTATTATACTCCAGAGCTGCACTCACTATTCTGCTGGTGGAGTCACTGTGTACATACATTACTTATCCTGTACTGATCCTGAGTTGTATCCTGTATTATTATACTCCAGAGCTGCACTCGCTATTCTGCTCATCCAGTCATTGTGTACATACATTACATTCCTTATCCTGTACTGATCCTGAGTTATATCCTGTATTACACTCCAGAGCTGCACTCACTATTCTGCTGGTGGAGTCACTGTGTACATACATTACATTACTTATCCTGTACTGATCCTGAGTTACATCCTGTATTATACTCCAGAGCTGCACTCACTATTCTACTGGTGCAGTCACTGTGTACATATATTACATTACTGATCCTGTACTTATAGATTGTGACACAAAATATTAATTTACTGTCCCATAAGGAATTGTTTTATGGTGATTGTCACATTTGTTTTAAACGTTAATAAAAATGAGTTTATTAATGTAATTATCTCACCCCTGTGTCATAGACTCAGGCAGATAAGGATGTGAATCTTTTATTCTCCAAAGACGTGTATTGCTCATTAATAATAATAATAATAATAAAGATGTATATAGCGCCATTAGGTTCCATGGCACTTTACATGTGTAAGGCTGCCTTCACACTTGCGGTCCCCTCCGCAACATCCTGTAGGGCAGAGGATCCTGTCCACGAGGGCTCACAGTCTATAGGGGATAGGTGGGAGACAGTAGGAGGGGGAGAGGTGAGGGTGAGATGGTGTGGCAGATTAGGTCTCAGTGTGGGCTGTAGGCTTGAAGGAAGAGGTGGATCTTCAGGTTTTTCTTGAAGGTTCCCAGGGTAGGGGAGTGTCTGATGTGGTGGGGGAGATAGTTCCAAAGTATGGCGGATGCATGAGAGAAGTTTTGTATGCGGTTGTGTGAGAAGGAAATGCATGCAAGGGGAGAAGAGGAACCGCTCTTGAGAGGAGCGCAGATTGCATGAGGAGAGGTGTCGGGCGACCAGGTCAGAAATGTATGGAGGGGACAGGTTGTGTATAGCTTTGTACGTTAAGGTTAGGGTTTTGAACCGGGAACTTTGGGAAGTGGGGAGCCAGTGAAGGACTTGGCAGAGGGGGGAGTCAGGGGAGTAGCGAGGAAACAGGTGGATGAGTTCGGCAGCAGAATTGAGGATGGTTTGGAGAGGTGCGATGGAGGTTGCCGGGATTCCGTTGAGCTGGAGGTTGCAGTAGTCGAGGCGGGAGATAATGAGGGCGTGGACAAGTGTTTTAGCAGTGTCTTGGTCAAGGAAAGAGTGGATTTGGGTAATGTTTTTGAGCTGGAGTCGGCAGGCGGTGGCGAGGGCTTGGATGTGGGTTTTAAGGAGAGGGAAGAGTCGAGAATTACCCCTACGTACTTGGTGTTGGGGGAACAGGTGAGAGTGAGCAGTTGTTAACAGTGATGGATAGGTCCGTTTTCAGTTTTAGGAAGCGAGCAGAGAAGAAGGATGAGATGGCGGACAGGCATTGCGGAATTTTGGATAGTAGGGAGCTGATGTCGGGGCCGGACAGGTAGAGCAGGGTGTCATCGGTGTAGAGGTGGTATTGAAGGCCGTGGAACTTGACGAATTAGCCTAGGTTGAGGGTGTAAATGGAGAAAAGTAATGGTACCAAGACCGAGCCTTGGGGGACTCCAACAGATAGGAGGTAGGGTGAGGAGAAGGTGTGGGAGTGATTCTATGTAAATTACTTCAGCCACCATTGTTTGTTGTTATGGATGGCAGACTGGATGGGCTTCACTTTGGCCCCTCTGCCCACATCATTTAAATTAACATTGTCCAGGCAGCTTGAAATCTAGCCAATGAGAGTACAGTCTTTTTCTGATCATCATAATGGGAGACCCAGACAATGGGGTTTAGGGCACTGCCCTCCGGAGGCCACACTAGGTACTACAAGAACTGTAGACACCGCCCCCTCCGCTTATAAACCCCTACCGCAGGGAACATCCTCAGTTTTAAACTTAGTGTGCTCGGAGGTACCACACGCTTTGCTTGCACTCATCGCATTCTCACAGCTTACGTGATGGCGTATGAAGACAAGGTAAAGAAGGTCCCAGTCAGGGACCTCCGGCAGTCTCCCTGTTTACCTTCGGGGAACATGCAGGTCGAGGTACCGGAGGGCCTAGTGCCTGGGCACACTGTGTCTCCCGGTACGCTGCCGTGCTCCTTCCCATCCCTCCTGGGGGCTCTGAGAAGTGGGAGATAGGAGCCTTGCACAGCTCCGCTCCGTCCGAGGCCTCCCTAAATGGTGCTTACAGACCGGACTGGAGTCAGCTCTGTCCGAGGCCTCCCTAAATGGTGCTTACTGACCGGACTAGAGCCAGCCCAGTCCGAGGCCTCCCTAAATGGTGCTTACAGACCGGACTGGTGCTGAACCCCCGTCCGAGGCCTCCCATGATATGGTGCTTACAGACCGGACCGGCACTGAGATACTCCGGTGTCTCCGGTGTGCCTGGGGGTAGTGTCTGACACTGATGTGTTTATGACACTCAGACCGCGCGTTGCCTTCGGGTCCGCGGTTCTGGCGGTGTACCCTGTGCTGGGGTCACCCTGGCTGACCGCCCTGTGTGACACAGGGGCTGCGGCTGTGGGCTTCAGACTTTGTCTGTGAGCCCGGGTATTTATGTTTAATACCTCCCGCGCTGCGGGCTCCGGCGCTTACATTATTGTAATGGCGGCCGGGAGAGCTGTGGAGCGGCCCATGTGACCTGGATGGGCGTGTGTGTGTGCTTCCCGCGTGTTTCGGCCCCGCCCTCTGCTTCTACAGCGGCGGCCATCTTTTCCCCTCACTTTCCTGCTGGGATCGTTGGAGACTGCTCTGCTGCACTCCAGGGGAGACCAGGTTTTCTTTCCTCGCGGAGGCCACACACACACCGCTCCCTTCACCACCGCTGTGCAGCGGTCGGTAAGCCACCGGTTTCCGGTGAAGTTTCTCCTGTGTTGATATTCCTCTACCGTGGGTATGTCCTCAGGGAAGAAAGGTGCTGCTAAGGCAGCCAGTACCACACCTGTCTGTGCTACATGCAACGGGACACTGGTGGAGGGGTCCTGCAATAATTGCGGACGCCCAGACGCCCGGACTGTCACTGCTGAGTCAGCAGCTCCGGTGCTTTACCCTGAGGTTCAAGTGATCCCAGGGCCATGGGAAAAACAAAGCGAGATTAATGCCTCTCTGTTGTCCCAATTGTCCTCCATGTCGCAATCCCTGGAGGCACTAACAAGGAGACTGGATGCTCCAGCTACTCCTTCAAGCTACCCCCGGGTGTCTCCATCTTCCACCGTGAGACCCCTTAAGCGGGCTCGCCGTGATGATTCACCCGAGCTCCAGATCCTCTCTGAGGAGGAGCGTCACTCTGACGGTGACGAGGATGATGGGGGTTCAACTCTCGGGTCGGTGTCTGAACCAGCTGAAGGGGTGGAGGATCTGGTGTCTTCCATCAACGAGACTTTACGTCTCGGGTTACCCCCTCAGGAGACAACCGTTCACCCGAAGGAGGTCTACCAGTGGTTACGACCTGAGGCTAGACCGTGTGGTTCCTTTTTGGACCACACTAATTTTGAAAGGGTGGTTAGAGCTCCCAGGGTACACCCTGGACGGCGTTATGTCCGCAAATCCAAGGACAACCGCTTTCCCTTTCCTCAGGAGGTGCTTCAGGAGTGGTCGCAGTCCCCGAAAGTGGATGCTTCCATGACCAGGATTGCTGCACGCTCCCTATTCTCTGCCTCTGATAGCTCCTCACTGAAGGATGCGACAGACAGACAGGTCGAACAACTCGCCAAGTCGTCTTATGAGGCTGTGGGGTCTTCATTTGCCCCGAGTTTTGCTGCGGTCTGGACTCTGCAGGCGATCACATCCTGTCTGGATGGGATTGCTGACCTGGCAGGTTTTAACTCTGAAGTCATGGCACTTACAGAGAGGGCAAAGGCCTATGCAGACTATGCTAGGACGGCGTCCCTGGAGACTGCCACTCGCTCGGCTGTGGCTTCGGCCAATGCGATAGCGATCCGCAGATTGTTGTGGCTGCGTCTATGGGACTCAGATGCCACGTCAAAGAAGATTCTGCAGAATCTTCCTTTCTCTGGTGACAGGCTGTTTGGTGCCGAGCTGGACAAGTTGATCAAAGACTCTACGGAGTCCAAGATCCCACAGAACAGACCTAAACCTAGGTATACTGTGAAAAGGAACCCTAAACAGTGGTCCTTTCGTACCAGCTCACAGCCGTCAGCGTCTTCCGCTCGTGCGGACCGTGGGGCCAAGCCCTCTCAGCAATGGCGCCCCAAGAGTCGCCAGAAGAAGTCGGCAGGTACAACAGCTGCCGCTCCCAAGCCCACCTCAGCATGACTCGCTCTCTCTTCCTGCCTCCCCACAGGTTGGAGGTCGCCTGTCTCAATTTCAGGACAAATGGCGACTCCACATCCAAGATCAGTGGGTTCGAGACGTAGTCTCCAGAGGATACAGGATAGAGCTGTCGTCACAACCCACACACCGATTCCATCGGTCTGTCCCATCTCCAGAAAAGGCTCAGGCTTTTTATCTGGTCTTGGAGGGACTCCGCAGAGACGGAGTGGTGGTCCCAGTGCCCACTGGGGAGAGGTTCAGGGGTTTCTACTCCAACCTCTTTATCGTCCCGAAGAAGGACGGCTCCTTCCGCCCGGTTCTGGACCTCAAGCTGTTCAACCGCCATGTGTTGGTTCGGAAGTTCCGCATGGAATCCCTGCGCTCCGTGATCGCGGCTGTGTCGCAGGGCGACTTCCTGGCGTCCATAGACATTCGCGACGCTTACCTTCACATACCCATTGCACCGTCTCATCAACGATGGTTGAGATTCGCGGTGGGGGAGGAGCACTTCCAATTCGTGGCGCTGCCCTTCGGGTTGGCCTCGGCTCCCCGGGTGTTCACGAAAGTGATGGCATCAATGATGGCCTTACTGCATGCGCAGGGACACGCCGTCATTCCTTATTTGGACGACCTACTGGTCAGAGCGCCATCGGAACACCTGTGTCAGCGAAGCCTGCAGGCGACCATGCAGTCTCTGGAGCAGTTCGGGTGGCTTCTCAACATCCAGAAGTCCACCCTGGTTCCAACCCAGTCACTGACGTACCTGGGCATGGAATTCCACACGGACTCTGCTCTAGTGTCCCTACCACGAGCCAAACAACTGGCCATCCAGTCAGGAGTACGCGATCTCCTCGAATCGCCTCATTCATCCCTACGGGTATTGATGAAGATGGTGGGACGCATGGTGGCAGCAATAGAGGCGGTGCCCTTCGCACAGTTTCGCCTCCGTCCTCTGCAACTGGAAATCCTCCAGAGGTGGGACAAGAGGACGTCCTCTCTGAATCAGCTGGTGGTCCTCTCCCAGCCGACCAGGGATGCTCTGCAGTGGTGGCTTCAGCCGAGTCACTTATCAAAGGGACGATCCTTCCTGAAGCCATCGTGGTTAGTGGTGACCACCGACGCCAGCCTGAAGGGCTGGGGCGCGGTGTTTTTACACCACAGAGCTCAAGGTCTCTGGACACGTGCAGAGACGACGTTGCAGATCAACGTGCTGGAGCTCAGGGCGGTCTATCTGGCTCTCCTGGCCTTTCGGGTGTTCCTATCCGGACAACCAATTCGGGTTCAGTCCGACAATGCGACGACTGTCGCCTATATAAATCACCAAGGAGGAACCAGGAGTGCACAGGCTCTAGCGGAAGTCCACCGCATTCTATCATGGGTGGAAGCCAACAACTGCTTGATTTCCGCAGTCTACATCCCAGGTGTCGAGAATTGGGAGGCAGATTACCTGAGCCGACAGGGGATGGACGCCGGAGAATGGTCTCTCCATCCGGACGTCTTCCGGGACATCTGCATCAGATGGGGGACCCCGGATGTGGATCTGATGGCCTCCCGGCTGAATCATCAGGTGCCACAATACATGGCGAGATCGTGGGACCCTCAGTCTCTGGGGGCAGATGCTCTAGTCCTGAGTTGGTCAGATTTTCGCCTGCCATATGTTTTCCCGCCCCTGGCGCTGATGCCCAAGGTCCTGTGGAAAATCAAGACGGAATGTCACACAGCCATTCTAGTGGCTCCGGATTGGCCGAGGAGGTCCTGGTATCCGGATCTGTGGCAACTGTCCGGCGGACACCGGTGGGCTCTTCCAGACCGCGCAGATCTTCTCGCGCAGGGCCCCTTCTTCCGCCCCAATTCCAGGGCCCTCAGATTGACTGCATGGCTCTTGAGGCCTGGCTCTTAACATCCAGGGGTTTCTCTCCTGCGGTTGTTTCCACCATGAACAGAGCTAGACGGCCCACGTCACGGAAGATTTACCACAGAACGTGGAAAGTCTTTTTCGCCTGGTGCTCCTCTGGGGGACATGTACCTTGGCCCTTGTCGATCCCGACCCTATTGGCTTTTTTGCAGTCAGGTTTGGAGTTGGGCCTTTCCCTCAGTTCTCTGAAGGGTCAGGTATCAGCGCTGTCTGTATTGTTCGACAGGCGCTTGGCGCTCCTCCCAAAGGTTCGTCAATTTCTCCAAGGGGTGTCTCGAGTGGTTCCGCCGTATAGGCGGCCTCTGGACCCTTGGGATCTCAACATGGTCTTGGCGGCTTTGCAGAAACCACCTTTTGAGCCATTGAGAGAAGTCTCTCTTTCTTACTTGTCACAGAAAGTGGTTTTTCTGGTGGCTATTACGTCTCTGAGACGGGTCTCTGAACTGGCGGCACTATCGTGCAAGTCACCCTTTCTGGTGGTTCACCAAGACAAAGTGGTGTTACGCCCGCGGGCGGAATTCCTGCCAAAAGTGGTTTCCACTTTTCATTTGAACCAGGAGATTGTGCTCCCATCATTTTGTCCCGCTCCTGTTCATCAGATTGAACGCGACCTCCATACTCTGGACCTCGTACGGGCTGTACGCATTTATGTGTCCAGAACTGCCTCCTTCCGGAGTTCGGACTCTTGTTCGTACTTACGGCAGGTCGCTGTAAGGGGTCAGCGGCGTCAAAATCTACCTTGGCCAGATGGATCAAGGCACCCATTCAAGAGGCTTACCGGTCTTCTGGTTTGCCTCTCCCGGTAGGCTTGAAGGCACACTCGACAAGAGCTGTCGGTGCCTCCTGGGCCTTGCGACATCGCGCCTCTGCTCTGCAGGTGTGTCAGGCGGCCACTTGGTCTAGCCTGCACACCTTCTCTAAGCATTATATGGTGCATGCCCATGCCTCTGCGGATGCAAGTTTGGGCAGGCGGGTCCTCCAGGCGGCGGTTGCCCACCTTTGACGGGGACCGCGTATGCAAACGTCTTTTGAGGAACTTTTTCCCGCCCTGGGGTATTGCTTTAGGACATCCCCATTGTCTGGGTCTCCCATTATGATGATCAGAAAAAAGAGAATTTTGTTTACGTACCGTAAATTCTTTTTTCTTGAATCATCAATGGGAGACCCAGCACCCACCCAGTGTTCCGTTGTATGTTACGGCTGATCTGTTCCCTGTTGGGGCAGTTTATCCGGGTTGTTGACCCGTCTGTTCACGGTGTCTTCCCGAGGTTTCGGGTGTGGTTTTCTGTTGTCTCCTCGCAGCTTATGGACCAAACTGAGGATGTTCCCTGCGGTAGGGGTTTATAAGCGGAGGGGGCGGTGTCTACAGTTCTTGTAGTACCTAGTGTGGCCTCCGGAGGGCAGTGCCCTAAACCCCATTGTCTGGGTCTCCCATTGATGATTCAAGAAAAAAGAATTTACGGTACGTAAACAAAATTCTCTTTATTTCACCCATCGTGAAGTCCCCAATGTCCTGCAATGAGTGCAGACTTGATACATGCAGTTAATCTAGGATCTACCGATCCGATTGGCAGACCATAACCCCAGGCCTAGGCACTTCGGTGCCGACCAAGGAGATCAGAACCTGGGTTATATTACCACATGGAATTCAGCATTGAATGTTAGGATTCGGCTGGGATATCAAAGACTACATAAGGAAGACATCCAGGTTTGGACAATCCAGTCACCTGGCTACAGACTTTGCTGTGCTCGGTCAGCTTCCTAAATCTGGCATTATTCCTCTCTCGGTGGGTGCCCACCGAAAGCGGAGTGCTGCTGGTTTGGAGTAAGTAGCCCTGGAAGCTCTGAGGCACAAATATTCTAATCCCTGGTGAGCCAGCCGAAGGGTGAGGAACTGTTGCCTGTTACATTTTATGTTTTGTTGGTTATTTGTTATATGCTGTTAAATGTTTGGGGATCCAATAAAGCCTTAATATTGTGGTTACCTCACCCTGTGTTGTCTGAGCATGGTTAAGGGGGTTGGGTGTTCAGTAGGGATGAGCCCTGGTCCTTGCTGTCTTTCCAAAGTTGGCTGGGCCAGCGGATGAGAACACCCACTGACCCCCGTGTCTCCACAGTAGATACCGGTCACGTATAGTAATGTGTTTCCGGAGATGACGGAACACTGTAGTCATTGCCTCACTACAGTATTAAATGAATAATATTAAGCAGTAATGCCCCCTGCGGAGCCTGTGCGCTAACACTGCCATTGTGTAATTCTCCAGGAAGCAGAAATGCTGCGCTCCATCTCCTTCCATCCATCGGGAGACTTCATCATAGTGGGCACCCAGCACCCCACACTGCGCCTCTACGATGTCAACACCTTCCAGTGCTTCGTCTCCTGTAACCCCCAAGACCAGCACACTGACGCCATCTGCTCCGTCAGCTACAATCCATCCGCCAACACGTATGTCACCTGCAGCAAAGACGGCAGCATCAAACTCTGGGACGGGGTGTCCAACCGCTGCATCACCACCTACGACAAGGCGCACGACGGGGCTGAGGTCTGCTCCGCCATCTTCTCCAAAAATTCTAAATACATTCTGTCCAATGGCAAGGACTCTGTGGGCAGGCTGTGGGAGATCTCCACTGGCCGAATGCTGGTCAAGTACACAGGTAAGGCTGCTGATGACGTGTGTGTCTGGCTGTAAGACAAAGGTCCGCAGCAGGAGCACTGCCTGTACTGCTTAGTCTATGCTGGAGGGGGAGGTCGCCTTCCTATAAGGGGTATCTACAAGTCCTTTGCGCCCCTTTATTTTCCCTTCCCATAACTTCCTATTCTCGGATCCACATAGCCATATGAGTGCTCGTCTCTTGCGGGGGTGAGTTGCAGTTTTCAATGACACCATTTATTTTACAGTACAAAGTATTGAAAACAGGAAAAAAAAGATTCTAGTGGGGGAAAAACAACACACAAGGCCACCATTGAGTTTGTTCGTACACCATTCATTGTACATTTAAAAATGACCTGGGCACTTGATTCTTCGTGATTGAAGCGACACTAGAATTATGAGGGTTATTTACTAATTTAAATAAAAAAAACAATAGTGTAAAAATTGGTTTATATCTCCATATATCGAGCCCTGTAATTGTCATGTTTTTCTGTTGATGAACCCAGGTTACCGGCTTCATCCATTCTTATTTATTTTTTTGGGGATTCCAAATGAATAAAATGGGTCAATCCTAGTGTTTACATTTTTTTTTTACTTTTTCAGAATTTTAATAACTTTATATTTTGGAAGATCTGATTTTTATCACTCTGACAATTGTAAGTTTGTAATGGAGTCCAGCAAAATTCTGATCCTCCAGTTCAGAGCAAGGGGGACTCTTCTGCCAGAACATGGGGTATAAGAGTGTCCGGCTTCAGGAGCGCAGTCTTCTTTATTCTGTAGAAAAATCCAAATCGCATTAAAGGGGTTTCCCAGTTTAAAATGATAATTCTGTAGTCAATCTATGTGACCACAGGCTTATTAATCATCCCAGTGACCACAATGTGCGTTGCGAGGATTCGCTGTCTCTAAACTGGGAACGGACCACAGTTATGCGGTATGCATGTTCCCGGCAACAGCCCGACTAGTGGGTGCGGCCTCGCTAAATAGAAGTGTATGAAGCAAGGCCATTGGACACGCCCACTCCATACACATGTATAGAGCGAGGCCACGCCCACTAGCCTGGGACTCTGGCTGGGAACATGCATACTGCATAATTTTCGGTCTGTTCCTGGCTTAAAAACTGGTGAACCCTCAGAGCTCACAGGGCAGGCAACTGGGAGGATTGAGAATTCTGCAATCACATAGAGTGTCTGCAGAATTGTCGTATTACACCAGACAACCCCCTTTAAAACCATTGCTAAAATAGTAGAGGCAGCCTTCATTGCATTTTATGTGTCACAGCATGTATGATTAAAGGGAATCTGTCAGGTCAAAAATCTTTATGAAACTGATATCATTTTCTAGTTCCTTTTGCTAAGCTCTCTCGTATTTCTATTATTTATACTTCCCTCCTATCCTCTGTAAACTTCAAATAAAAGATTGATTCCATCTGTCAATGACCGTGAGCTCTCTGCTGCCCACTCCCCAAGGAATGAATATTCATGCATCACTACACTGCCTTTCTCTGATCTATCTGTTGTGTGACTCATTGCAGAGCAGAAAGGAGGGGGGAAGGAGGTGTGTGCTTAGCTGTAGCTCTGAGCTCTTCATGTCATTGTGTGTAGTGTGTGCAGTCTGAGATATTTTTATTTGATGATGAGCACATTTGCTCAGCACATACATGTAATGTGTGTATGTATAAAAACCAAAGTTCATATAATAGAAATCTTACAGATAGCACACCGTGCAGGACAAAATACCTCCCCACTCCCTAGCACAAAGGGGAGGGACAGAACACCAAGTTGGGTGGGTGTGGATATTTAAGTAACACTTATACAGCAACCGGACTATTCGGCTGCAAATATAATGGAGAGGATTAATGCAGGAGCTCCCTGCAGGGTGTGAAAATGCTGATAACATGGAAACTAGAAAGTGCACAATAATGATTTTACATGTTTTAAAAGGTCTGCCCAGGCACTATGCAAGGGTAATACTAGTATCATAGTGAAAACTGACCTGACCGTGTCCCTTTTAGCATACCGTATATACTCGTGTATAAGCCGAGTTTTTCAGCACAAAAAATGTGCTGAAAAGTCCCCCCCCTCGGCTTATACACGAGTCATGCGTGTATACAGTAGCCCCAGCGGTATACAGCCTCCCCATCCTTCATGGTATACAGGGCCCCCCCTTGCTGCCGCACACCTGTAAAGTAAGACATCATTATACTTATCCCTGTTGCAGCTCGGTAACCGCGCTCACCGGGGGGGGGTTGCTGTATACCGCTGGGGCTACTGTATAAACTGCTGGGGCCTGTATATACCACGGGGGGGGCTGTATACCGCTGGGGCTACTGTATAAACTGCTGGGGCCTGTATATACCACGGGGGGGGGCTGTATACCGCTGGGGCTGCTGTATATACTGCTGGGGCCTGTATATACCACTGGGGAGGCTGCTGTATACCACTGGGGCTGCTGTATATACTGCTGGGGCCTGTATACTACCACTGGGGAGGCTGCTGTATACTACCACTGGGGAGGCTGCTGTATACTACCATTGGGGGGCCTGTATACCACACTGCTGGGGGCTGTATACCTGTGCTGGGGTCCACCCTCGACTTATACACGAGTCAATAGGTTTTCCCAGGTTTTGGGGCAAAAGTAGGGGGGTCGGCTTATACACGAGTCTATACGGTACTGACACATGAAATACATTGAAGGATGCCTATACCATTTTAGCAATGGTTTTAATGTGATTTAAGTTTTTCAACGGAATAAAGACGACTGCACCTGTGAAGTCAGACTCTCGTCACTCTCCAGTACTAAATGTTTAGTTTTGTTTTTTTTACTATTCACTACTTTGCTCACTTCCTTTTCTTTCTCAGATTGAACCATCAATTGACAGCATTATCTAGTAGGCTTCACTATGCTGTCTGCTCTGGGAAGAAGGTGCAGGCTGTATAACACAGCCGCTCCATGCCATCTATGAAGTGCGCTTAGCTTCATACATGTACATCTGATGAAAATGCACAGTAAAGAGTTAAAGGAAATCTGTTACCAGGTTTTGCCATCCCATCTGAGAGCACCATAATGTAGAGACAGAGACCCTGATTCCAGCGATGTGTCACTTACTGAGCTGCTTGGTGTCATTTTGATAAAATGAATTTTCTGTGCTGCAGATTCAGCAGTTATGTGATTGTGGAGCGCTATAACCCCACCCACCCCACTGATTGACAGCTTTCTGTATACACTGTAATCAGTGGTGGGGGCGGGGTTATACAAAGCTCATGAATATGCTGGACTACCTGCTACAGACCAAGTAGTCCTCTAATGATGATAATCTGCTGATTAATTCTCCCTCACTACCCAACCTATCCATCTGTGTCAATAACTGCTCTCTCTCCTCAGTCCCCCAAGCCAAGTGCCTCCGGGTAATCCTCGACTCCTCCTTCTCCTTCAAGCCCCACATCGAGGTCCTCACCACGTCCCTCCGACTCCAGCTTAGAAACATGTCACGGATCCTCTCTTTCCTTAACCATGACACTGCTAAAACACTTATCCATGCTCTTATCATCTCCCACCTTGACTACTGCAACCTCCTTCTCACTGGCCTCCCTGCTAATTCCCTTACACCTCTCCAATCTATCCTCAACTCCGCTGTCCGACTAATCCATCTGTCTTCCCGCTACTCCCCTGTCTCCCCCTTCTGCCAAGCCCTTCACTGGCTCCCCGCCTCCCAGAGATCCCAGTTCAAAACATTAACCATGACATACAAAGCCATACACAACCTGTCCCCACCATAGATCTCCGACCTGGTCTCCGGATACCTACCCTCTCTCAACCTGCGATCCTCCCAAGAACTCCTCCTCTACTCCCCCCTCTTATTGCAACTGCATACAGGATTTCTCCCGTGCTTCTGCTATACTCTGGAACCGTCTGCCCCAACACATCAGACACTTGCCTACCCTGAGAACCTTCAAAAGATACCTGAAGACCCACCTCTTCCGACAAGCCTACAACCTGCCATGAGACCCAGCCGGCACTTCCCCCATCCTTTTGTATCCCCACCTGCCCCTCGTAGACTGTGAGCCCTCGTGGACAGGGTCCTCTCCCCTCCTGTACCTGTATGTCCTGATTGTCTACAATTAGTGTACTTGTCCTTGTCTGCCTTATCCTCATGTAAAGCGCCATGGAACCTAATGGCGCTATATAAATAAATAATAATAATTAATTAAACAGTGATTTTATCAAAACTACACTGAGCAGCCCAGTAAGTGACACATCGCTGGAATCAGGATCTCTGGGCCTACAATATGCTACTCTCAGATTAGGTGGCAAAAATCTGGTAACAGATCCCTAAGTATTTGGTTATGGGTGTTCTTGTTCATATATATTAGTTTGATGGGTGTATTACCACTCATAAACAGCAGGGGGCACTACTGAACAGGTTATTCTTCAGCCAAACAGCAGTAGTCAGATTGGAATTCATGTGGTTCAGATGTGACTATTAACCCTTGCTGCCTGTAGGCTTTGGACTCTACCCCTCTAACTGCCTCTTATCTGTCTGTAGGTGCTGGGCTCAGCGGCAGACAGGTGCACAGGACCCAGGCCGTATTTAACCACACAGAAGACTATATCCTGCTCCCAGACGAACGGACAATCAGCTTGTGCTGCTGGGATTCCCGAACAGCCGAGCGCCGCAACCTCCTCTCCCTCGGACACAATAACATCGTCCGCTGCATCGTCCACTCTCCGACCAACCCAGGATTCATGACCTGCAGCGATGATTTCCGAGCCCGGTTCTGGTATCGCAGGTCAACCACAGACTAAAACAATAATCCCCTCTTAACTAATGGTAAGGTGGAACTGATGCAGAAGTGCCCAGTTGGAGCTGCCCCCTCTCACCAAGGTAGTGACGTCTCCAGCACACACCTGCCCGGGCTTAATCTGCGGAATGTGTTTTATTAGGGTCTCGGCCGGGATCTGATGTAATCCCTGATACACCACTCCTTGGGCAGGTGGGTTATCAGATGCCGGACTTTCATCATCATTGACTGTCAGGTTCACCCACAACACCACCGATCCTTCACCGTGACATGTGATATTGTTAGTGCGCAGCCGCCCATGATGTGTCATCTCTCACTGTGCGGGGTATTCACATCCTATTTAAATAATGCTGAAATCTTTCATACATCATTCATCCAAATACCTAATGCCCCGGGTTTTCGTTCTGCTTATTGTGAATCTATTTGAGTAAATAAGGATGTATCACAGGAGCAAAACTGTATGGGGTACAACTGACTCCTCCGGGTTGGTGGGTGGCTGCAATGTTCATAATGGTAACCTCACTTTAAATCGCCCCATGTATGGCCGGAGTAATGCCGTACGGCAGGTATTAAGTCATGGTCCTCTATATAGATACTGATCATCACACTTCAGAAACATCTCATATACTGTGACTGATTTACTGATCATGGTCCAACCCTCTGGTCCTATAAGTAATCTAAATTTCATTCATTCATTGCAAACCACACTACTAAAAAATGGGTAAAAGACAATAGATGGGATGCACAAATGAAGCCACAGTTCTGCCACCTCTAGGTCAGTCAATCAGCCTTACTGTGTTATACTGAGTGCAGGGTCTGTGGGCTGGAGGGGATTATCCAGCACTGAACATTTCATGGTCTATCTGTATATATGTGATCAGTGGGGACCGACTCTCTCGCCAACAAGCTGATATTTGCTCCAGAAGCGGCCAGGTGTAAGTGATGTACAAGGTTAGGCCAGCAGGCCCGTATTGTGTTTAATGGCCGCTCCTGAGTACTGTATATGATCCCACATTCACTGAATGGGAACCTGTCAGGCTGTAAATGCATCCTGATCCACAGGCAGGAGAAGCTGAGCACATTTACTAAATGCATTTTATTTTATTCATTGAGATGGGAGTGCGGTAGGCGATGGGTGGTGAGCGATGGGCGTCCTGTGTCCTGTTCAGGGATTCACAGTCTTTGCATGCCTTCACTAGTGTAAGCTTCTATAGTAATTTTGGCTACTTGTGATAATGTCATCGTCTATAACATCCAATATAAATCACACTCCGACCACAATGATTCAGCCAAAAGGTTTCTTCACTTTTATATAAAACTTCAAAGCCACATTTAATAATTACTTTCTATTATGGTAATAAAATATAATGTCATATTGAGTATATTCTCTACATAATATCCTTGTAGTAGAAATATATTCACAGTCCATGAGTGGTTGAATTAGGCGCAATACACTTGAAAGTTTCGGGGGTTTACCCTCTTCAGGCATCTATCCTGCATGTGTCTGCTCGCAAAGATAGCTGTGAATTACCCCGGACTCGCGTGACTCAGACCCTCCGCCGCCAGGAGTCGTGCAAGCAGACTGCGCGCCCCTCCCCACTGGGCTCATATCAGTCGGACCACGGCCAACCTTCCCTCCCTCCCAACTGAGCTCTTGTGTGTCAAAACCTCCCACCCCACTGGGCTCGTGTGAGTCAGCCTGCAACCAACTCGACTCTCTCCACATTTCCCCCCCACGCCCCTCCTTCTTTACTGGACTCGCGTGAGTTAGACCGACCTCCCCCTGGGCTTGTGTGAGTCAGACCGCAACCACCACCCCCAGTGTACTCGCATGGGTACCCACCCCACTGGGCTTGTGTGAGACTGACTGCTGCCACACACACATAGCTCACATGAGTCTCACCAACCACCCCCTCCTCCCCCCCCACTGAGTCGGACTGCCCCCCCCCTCCCCTGGGTGAGTCATACCCCCCTCTGGGCTCACATGACTCAGACTGATTCCCCCCAAAGGCCCTGGACTCGCATGAGCCATGCTGCCCCCCCCCACTGGGTTTGTGTGAGTCGGACCACTCCCTCTACTCGGACTGCCCCCATCCCCCACTGGACTCGAGGCAGTCGGACCGCCTTACCCCCCCCAGTGAACTCTCATTCATAGAATCACCATGGATTTAAATGAATACATAAGTAATACTGAATCCTATATATATAAATTAAAAGAGAAAGGAAGCGCACATAGAGTAATACCGCTATTATACAGGTCCCTCAGACCCCAAATGGTTAAACTCACCTGATGTAGTTGTGAGTGTCACAACTACAATAAAAGCAAACAGGAGGTCACTGCAGGCTCCCAGCTGAGAATTGAAGAATCCAGAAAACGGTGATAAAGAGCTGGAATCAAATGCCGCGCTGACCACAAGGATAAAAACAGAGTAAATCACCCACTCCGTTTATTTTGCCTACTTGTGTTTCGTGGCACAAAGCCACTTCCTCAGGGCATCCTGCCCACAGATTGGACTGCATGAATAACAGGACAGGTTCCCATTACATAGGAGATGACTTCCAGTGCTCCTTCGTGGCCATCAAGCATTGTATGGATAAATCACCAATTGCTTAATCTTGGACAATCCCTTTTAACTCCGACTTTCCTGCTCAGTGTGGTGAATATAATGCTTACGTCCAGTGCCGTGGCACCGAGATGGGTCTGGACACCTGTGGCAGGGACCACAGCCAAGTTGCATCTTTCCTTTTTTATTGACTCTACTAGACCTTCTGGAATTACTGTTGGGAGGGGGCTCTGCATACAGACTATCAAATGAGCGATTAAATATTTTCTGCCTTATTTTCTTCTTTTTTTGTAATAAACAGATTACACTGCCCCTCTGCAGAGTGTTCATTGTGTGCCTGGTGCCAGCGTCTGCAGCGTCTATAAAGTTACACACAAGCTGGTAGTAATGGAGTCGTTCTCTCGCCCTCCGGCTTCACTAAGTCTCCTCCATTGTGGAAAGGATGAGCTTTATTCTCACTTGCATTGATAATGCCACATAGTCACCCCAAGTGTGTGAATACTGTAGTGTGCGATGTGACACCGCTGTGCTGCCCTGGAAGATCAGGGCAGTTGTCACTTCCCATCCCTTGCTCCATTTGGAAGCTCATCTTAATGTTCAACAGGTGGGCTCCTCCCATAGTGTACAGGATAGATAACCTGTGATATGATGGAAGGGGGCGTCACAATTAAAGAGAACCAACCAGCAGGTTGTAGGGCTATAAAGTGAAGCCAGTGTCTTACCAGCTATGGGATACTGAGTGCAATCATAGCTTTACTTCAATGATTACATGTATGATTGCAGAGAAAACTGTTATCAAAACACTGGGAAAACAGTGCAGCAAATTAGCATAAGTGCAGCACACTATGTGTGGGCTTGGTGTATTTGTACTACTCTCCCGTGGGCTCTATGCAAAACTCTTTCCCCCCCCCCCCCCCAGTCACTATACCAGGCACATTAGGCCTGACATCCTGCATGGTGATAGCACAATGTCAGGCTCCTATGTGCCCATCACTCCCACCTTCGTCCCCAGCTACTCACTGCTTTTTCTTCTCTGTGACGGGCCGCTCACAGGAGAAGACCCCTCTTTCTCCAGTCTGTGCACGCCCACGGTTTCCTCAGTGTCGCAGACTGCGGTCACAAGCAGAAGAGGAGACCAGGACTAATGATCCCTGCTATTGTCATCACAGATCTGATCTGGTCTCCTCTCCTGCTTAGGACTCCGGTCTGTAAGAAGAGACAGCTGGGGACGTGCAGAGACTGGAGGGGTGGGGTCTTCTCCTTTGACCGGGCGAGTTGAAGCAGGAGACACCGGAGACGAAGGCGGGAGGGAGTGATGAGCTCAGGCACATAGGAGCTTGACATTGTGCTATGACCATGCACGATGTCAGACGTAATGTGTCTGGTATATAGTGACAGGGAGGGATGAAGTGAGAGGAGATGGAGGGATTGGGGAGGGTTTGGCTTAGAGCCCACAGGGGAGTAATAAAAATAACCCAAACTCTCATGGTGACACTGTGCTGCACATATGCTAGTTTGCTGCACTGTTTTACCAGTGTTTGATAACAGTTTTCTCTGCAATCATACATGTAATCATTGAAGTAAAGGTATCATTGCACTCAGTATCCCAGAGTCTGTAAGGCACGAACTTCACTTTATAGCACTAAATCCTGCTGGTTGTTTCCATTTAAATAACTGGATGTTTTAACTTATTTGTTTCTTTTTATGCCACGGAACCTGCAATCGTTTCTCCCACCGCTGCTGTCAAAATCCAACATGATTGGAGTTGCCCTTGAAGTTGCCCCATGCTCCTTATTATTAACTGTGTTTGATGCCAAAGCGCCCTCCATTGAGCTCCAGGAATCAGCCGTCAGTCAGGAAGTTGCACATATCCGCTGGTGTCAGCTGCACGAGTCTCTTTCCTCTTTTTTTTTGCTTTTTTTATTATTATTTTTAGAGAACCACAAAATAAGTGAACACCTCGAGGAGGCAGGATGTGCGCCAAGACGCACGTCACATTGGTGACTTATCCAAAAAGACAGTGTTTAGTTTTTGCACTGTTGTTTCATTTTATCATTTTATGGTAATGTAAAATGGACAGGTGGCTATGGATGGACACGCTGACTGATAGTGTGGTTCTATGGCCTTTACATGGGACTGTCAGGCATTTCAACTGAAAGCTGGACGTGGCAACTACAATCCTGCAATACCAAAAACAAATTTATGGAGACAAACCCTTAAAGATTTTAAAACGATGATCATTATATATGATCTATATAGACTGAACGTATGACTAGGGACAACTAGGGATGAGCGAGTATACTTGTTACTTGCCGAATACTATGGTATTCGGGCTACTCACTACTCCGTGAGTAAGCGAGTACAATGCAAGTCAATGGCAAATATTAGTAATGCCAGTAAATGTATACTGGACCCTACACAGCGGTTTGAGGGCTGAGATAAAGGCTGAAATTGGTGCATGATTGTTTAAAAGCCACTGGCTTTTAAACAATCACACTCAGCGGATACACACTCTCCGCTCCCTGGCAGCGGGGACGAAAGCATCGGGCAGCAGCGGGAAAGCCAGCGGTGAAGTCTTTTCAGCGCTGGCTATTTCAAATGAAACGTTGATGCATCAGCTGTTCGTTTGAAATATCCGCAGTGCCATCGCGGGGCTCATCGTGGTTCATGCTTGGCAGCATGAACTCAGATTAACTTTCCCACGGCCTTTAGCTCAGCTATATCTCTACCAAAGATGTAGCTGAGCTGAAGAAGACGACTCTGGACTACGTCGGAGGGGGGGGAATCCGTAGTGCAGGGTGGCCCAAGCTTTCTGGGTCGGTCCCCCCCCCATGCGAATTGCAGTCCACAGCCGCCCCAGAAAATGGCGCATTCATAAAAGCGCCAACTTCTGGCGCGTATCGGCCCTGGTGCCCGGTGGCTCGCTGGGTAATAATGCAAAGCTGGCCCTAATACCATTATCAGCTGGTCCTAAGCCGGAAATTCATGCGGTCACGCTAATATTAGACATGACCACCATTAATTTCTAGTAAAGAGTAAAAAAAAATTTTTTTTTTCTCTGTTTTTTTTATTTGGAAAAAAGAAAAAAAAACACATTAGGGTCTCCATCTTTATTCAAGAAAAACCTCCCCCCTCTGACGTAGTCCAAACGAGTCGTCTTCTTCTCTGGTAGAGATGTAGCTGAGCATGCGGCCGTGGAAAAGTTAATTTGAGTTCATACTGTCAAGCTTGATTTCCCATGAACCCTGCAACGGCACCACGGCTATTTCAAACGAACAGCTGATGCATCAGCTGTTCATTTGATATAGCCGGCAGGAAAGCCAGCGGTGAAAAGACTTCACCGCTGGCTTTTCCATCCGGTCCTTCGCTGCTCGCTGCTATGCTCCTTGTCAGATTCTAACATGATCCCAAACCCAAAATATAGAGAAGCCCTTTTTCTCATTATTTCATGAATTTCATGAAATAATTAAAAAAAACTGACGTGGGTCAGTTTTTTCCTGAGGAAGGTGCCAGGAGGGCACCGAAACGCGTAGGATGCAATAAAGGATTTGATCATATCATATCTGATCGTGAGTTTCTTCCCTGGAATAAGTGGATCCTGGCAGCGCGGACTGGTGAACACCGTTTCCTTTCCCATTTTTACTGTGTGATTCCACGTGCTCGTGGTCGGTGGGAGTCCAGCAGCAGCCATCCGGATATAACACTATACGTCTGTATACCAGTTGTGGGTCGCACAACTGAAATAGGTGAGTGGTTCCTTTATACCACCGTACTATAAGTGTCTAATTGATAAGGCACTATTGCGCCTCTTGTTCCCCTTGCCCCCTTTTTTTCATAAGTTAGGACCAGGCGGGGAGCGTGCATCAGCTGAGTGTGTGTTACCCCTCGGGGGACTGCCGCAGGGTTCCAGCGCCCTCTGCTGGAGTAGCGCTGCTCTTCTCCCTTTCCGGGGCTACTGCTTGAGCACATGAAACTACATCTCCAAACCTGTTTCTGCTGGAGAGACTGCAGGGAGCATGCTCCTCCCCTCAGCCAATCACCATGCTTCTGTGTCCTGCCAATCAGGACTGCCCTGCTATGATATAAACTTCCTGTTTCCAGTCAGTCGGGGCCAGGGCAACTTCTCCCTAGTGGAGCTGCCATTTCTGGTCTGGTCAGGTCGCTCCTTATTTGGCTTGTTACCTGATTTCTGTGTGTTCCTTCCCACAGATTCCTGCCCTGCCGGCTCCTTGCTGACTGCCTCGTTCCTGGCCGAATTCCCGGATCTCTTCCAAGCTGATCGCTGTCTCAAGCCTGGCTCCGGATTCCCCGTGTTCCCGGTTCCCCGTGTCCGATCCTATACCCGCTTGCTGCATTGTTTCCCACGTTGCCTTGGGTCGGTTTAACACCCGTGTCCGCTTCATCGGTCCCTCCGAGGTTGGTACCGGCGGTATCCCTGTATAGGGGTTAAGCGCTCCGTGGCCTCCTCCGTGTGGCCCTCCCCTGGGGCGTGGGTGTGTGTTGTTCAAATAAACCTGTTGACTCTACTTTACTGGTCCGTCTCTCTGTCATCCCGGTATCAGCATCCGCTCTACGCGGTCCAGTGGGTCCACGTGTGGAGTCCGTCAGTAGGACGTGACAGTGTGATTGTTTGTTTAAAAGCCGGCGGCTTTTTACTGCTGGCTTTTAAACAATCATGTACCCATTTCAGCCTTTTCCTCAGTCCCCAGACCACTTTGTAGGGTCCAGCAGACAATTACTCGCATTTCCCATTGACTTTACATTGGCTTCGCTACTCGTAACGAATACCCGAGTATTAGGACCTACTCATTACGAATATAGCAAGTTCGAATATATCACAATTCACTACTTGCTCATCCCTAAGGGCAACCCATTATATGAGGGACACCCAGTACTCCCATCCCTCTTGTATTTTCTCCCCATTTTTTCACTAATGTTCCCTTAAAGTGCACCCGTACTTAGTTCTTTCTCACACAACCTGTAGGAAAGCATGATCTTGCTATCTCATCCCCTACAACATGGCAAAATTACTTTTGGTGCACACAGCAGTCCAGGAGATCTTACAATTCCCACACTCTTTACCTTGTGATTCCTCATCACCAGCATTCTACCAGCATAAAAGGTTTTGGAACTTCCTTTTCCTCACTTCCCAGCATGCATTGTGTTTTGCCCTCCCCAAACTGGAAAGCTATATCTCTTATATCTGTACTAGATGTGGGCCCGAAGCTATCGAATCTGGAGGGTGGTGACGTCGTGATTGGGGCAAGCTCTGTGGTGCTGGGCACTGCGGCCGTCTCTACTCCTGAGCATTACCCCCCCCCCGTGCTGTCTTATCCCCTCCATGCTCTCTCCTTTGACCTGTCTCCCCACTGTACGCTCTCTCTGCCTCTCTGTTTGTGCGCTCATCTTTGCGATACCCAGGTGTACAAAGATGGCGGGTGCACTCACCGGGTACGCACACGCTCAGTTTGTCATTTGTTGGTGCTGACTGCAAGCAACGGGCACCTGGTGTCAATTTTGGGTGGCATCACATTCAGATGTCGGCAGCACTACTGGTAGTAATGCGCAAGGGGTCAGCACCGCCAGCGGCATTATATTGGCACACCTATCACTTGGGTTTGCAAATACGGCTGCCACCAGCACAAGATAGGAGAACATCTGGATGGAAGTGGATGACAAGGTCCCACAAGGTAACTACGTATATATAATATATTATGACAGGCAGTGGGCAGCAAGCTACACAGAAGGGAGACACTTAGTGACTGCCACTTTTTCAGGGAAAAGCTACATAATTTTATAATATGCAAATTGGCCATTAATAAAATTATGAGAAAGTTGAAAGACAATTAAAAATAACCATATATAGGAATATAATTGATCACATTGTGGATAATAATTCATACGAATACTCTGTCATCGTGCCAGACTTAAGAGAATCTGTCACCAGATTTCACAATACAAATCACATCTTGGACCTGATGATGTTAGTGTACTTACTTTGACACTACTTATGACTTTGATAGGTGAGTGTAGCTATATCACGCTCCTGTTCATCTCATTATGGCGGTGCTCCTTAAAACCTGTATGAAAATATCAGAAGTTGGCAAATACTTGCACAACACTGTGTAACAGAAAATTTAGCAAATTTTCAAAGCGATTTACGCCTGTTTTGTTATTTTTGGCTATTTAGTAAACGAGTTGAAGAATCAGGACCCAAGTGTTTTCAGTCTCTGAGTACCCAGTCTGACAGCTGCAGTTTGTACTGAGCAGTGTGAGGTCTCAGCAAGGAGGACGAACACTGAGGAGGTGTCGGTAAGCCTCTTCGGGCTGAGGCTATGTTGTAGGCTTGAGTCACATGGCCGTATGGGGCACAAGAGGGTCACATCAAAATTCCCAACTGGCCATCGGGTGTCGGCCACATAGAAATACATGAAGCTGTCACACTCGGGTCAAGAGAGCTGCAGCCGGTCCAGGCAGTGTGATGTGATTCTTGCAAGAATCATACGGCAATGTAACTCCAGCCTGACTATAAATCCATGTCACAATGGCTGTATGTACCTTTGTCAAGTAAGTACACCAGCCTCATCAGGTCTAAGAGATGTATCTAATAAATTGGGCAGATCCATTTTAATGTGATATTGCAAAATACCACAGCGTTCTTTCACAAAGTGGCAAATAATAATCGAGATTATCCCAAAAGGTTAACCTAATATTCCATATTTTTAGGTAAAATCGTTCTTCTCTTCTGTGCCAATCTATCTTTATATAGCCGTAGGGGCTGTGGGCTCCACCCCAGTGGCTAATATCGAACTCCTGAATGTGGACCACTGTTGGGTTTGTAGAGTCCGTCTCCAGTAGATGATAAATGTTTTGAGCCTTTTGTTGAAGAACATCCCCCACAATGGGGGCCCGAGGTGTAGAGGCCAAGATACAACCTAAATTGCAATTTCCTCCTTGACCACAGTTGGGTTTGTAGAGTCTGTCCCCAGTAAATGATAAATGTTTTGGACCTTTTGTTGGAGAACATCCCCCACACTGGAGGTCTGAAGTGTAGAGGCCAAGGTACAACCTAAATTGCAATTTCCTCCTTGACCACAGTTGGGTTTGTAGAGTCCGTCCCCAGTAAATGATAAATGTTTTGGACCTTTTGTTGGAGAACATCCTCTACACTTGAGGTCTGAAGTGTAGAGAGGCCAAGCTACAACCTAAGTTACAATGTACCTTTTGACCAAAGTTGGGTTTGTAGAGTCCGTCTCCAGTAGATGATACATGTTTTGGACTTTTTAGTAAAGAAGATCCCCACATTGGGGCCCTGAGGTGTACAGGCCATGGTACAACCTAAATTACAATGTTCTCTGACCACAATTGGGTTTGCAATGTTCCTTACCACCTTGGATTAATGCCCTGGAGGTTTTTGGTGATGACTCACCCCAATTTCTACACCTCTATGGATCACGGTTGGGTTTCACTGGTAGATTGCAGTAACACTAAAAATCAAAAGCAATTTACAAAGAACAAGAAAACAGAACCTCGTCTTCTCTAAAACTGAAGCTCTAAGGTGAAGAAACCTGAACTTGCCACAGCAGATGAGCAAGACTGCTTTTTTGGAAAATGCACAAAACCTTAGATGTCACAGGAGGCGTCACAGTCCGACTTTCCTGAGTAAGAAGTTTTACTTTTTTTTATTATTTTTTTTGTGGAAATATTTTTGTAATATTCTGCTTGGTATTTTTAGCTCTTATTTTTTTCTCTTTTTCTTCTTATCAGCGCTTGCACAGACCGTTCCACCTTGCCTGGAACTTCCTGCACTGTGTCAGCCAGATGTGCTGCAGCTGAGTGTGGCGTGACTGTGCAGAGCGAGCGGAGCCGGAGAGCAGACGGCAGCGAGAGGGGACGGGGCTCTATGGTCCAGGCATGGAGGTGACCGTCCAGGGCCTCTCCAAAAAGGTGAGTCAAGGACAGAGAAGGTAGGACAGCTCAGATGTGGTCGGGTGATAGTGGGGGGGTGTAATAGAAGGTGGACATGTATACTGACTATCCAGACACTGAGCCTGCTGTGTTGTCATTACTGATTGCAAATTTTTTTTTAAATTAAATTATAAAAATAATACAAATTCTACCAATGTCAGTATATGTATATATATATAAAATGACTATTATTATTATTTATTATTATAGCGCCATTAGTTCCATGGCGTTTTGCATGTGGAAGGGGTATACAAAGACAAGGTACATGGACAACTTATGACATACAGGTACAGTAGGAGAGAGGATGCTGTCCGCGAGGGCTCACAATCTACGATGTGTGTGTGTGTATGTATATATATATATGGGCCCCATGGTATAAATTTCACCTGAAGCACACGTGCAAACAAGCCCAAAAGTCATCATGCAATGTATAGTGCAAGTGATCTATATCATAAGGGAGTAGATCTATCTATCTATCTATATATCTATCTATCTAAGGGCCGCTTTACACACACCAACTTCTGTGTCCAACTTCTGAACAGATCTCTGGTTGCAGTGAAATCATGGATACATTGCTCCATTTTGTGGCTGTGTACAACATGAAGCAATGTATCCATGATTTCACTGCAACCAGAGATCTGTTCAGAAGTTGGACACAGAAGTTGGTGTGTGTAAAGCGGCCCTATCTCTGTCTACAGTATCTATGTAGAAATCTATATCTTTGTCTATCTTTCTATCTGTCTTTATCTAGAAATCTGTTTAACTCTTGGTCTATCTAAAAGTATGTCTCTATCTATCATCTATCTATCCTCTAATCTATCTATCTCTACAGTGTCTAGCTACAGTATTTATACATCTATCTATCTATAGTATCTATGTATATATTTATCTCTATCTAACATCAAATCTATCTAGTCTGTCTGTCTGTCTGTCTATTTATTTATGCAGTCAGGTAGGGTCACACATAACGTGGCCTTTTCCTGACTGTCTCCACAGATGTCCAGTAATGTATCTACTTATTGATTGTGGCACCGGGATATACACGGTCAGTTATTACTATGTATATTATATATGGTACGTTCCTTTGTCACTAGGAGAATCAGATCTTATTGTCCCTCTAAGGCCCCTTTACACGCAGCTACAGGTAACAGGTTTTCCACAGGTAACTTACTGGCTGCAGTGAAATCATGGAGACATAGTTCCATTTGTACACAGCAACAAGATAGAACTATGTCTCCATGATTTCACTGCAGCCAGTAAGTTACCTGTGGAAAACCTGTTACCTGTAGCTGCGTGTAAAGGGGCCATCAGGGTGAGTTCACATCTGCATGTATAGGATCGCCCATACTAGGATACTAGGTCAAGAAAAAACCCATGAACACTCCTACTTTCCTGGCTGAGATTTCATACATGCAGATCTGAACTTGCCCTAAATCAAAGTTATTGAACGCGGAGAGCTGATTTGTGGTAACTGCTGTAAGTCTGACATATCTGAACATTATCCCGTGTCGTCCCCTCATGTCCGCTGCCTGTAAAGACTGATATAGGTCACACATCAATCTGAAACTCTCTTAAGCCCCCGTCACACTAAACGAGATTGCTGTTGCGTCACAGATTTGGTGACGCTACAGCGACCTCTCCAGCGATCTCGCTACGTGTGACACATAGCAGTGATCAGGCCCTCGCTGTGAGATCGCTGATCATTACAAACTGTTCTGGACCATTTTTTGGTCATTGCGCTCCCGCTGGGAACGCTGCATCGGTGTGTTTGACAGGGACAACGACCAACGATCTCAATACTACACCCAAGAGTGACAATTCCCAACGACCGCTGTATCATTCTGGATCGTTGCTGAGTCGCTGGTGAAATCTGACTGTTTGACATCTCACCAGCGATCCCAAAGTGACGCAACAGCGATCCATAAGGATCGTTATCGTTGTCAGGATCACTGGTGCGTCGCTACATGTGATGGTACCCTAAAGAGTTGCCCAGTTTCATCCAGAGCGCTGCTTCCATTGTAAAGAGCTGTTTAATCTCTTATAGGGGTTGTTTGGGAAAGAAAGTTCCTCATGGATCCATAGCTTTAACAAAAATAAACAAATAAAGCAGGTGATAATAATCCCCTATGGACACTTACCAGGGTCCAGTACAGGCCTCCGTGGTGCTGGGACTGGGAGAGGAGACATCAGAGCTCCAGGAGCAGTATAATGGCCATTGTCTGCAGTGCTCGGGTAACACATCATCAGATGTTTTTCTTAGGTGGCCGTCATACGGTGCAATATCTTGAACGATATCGTTGAAGCGATCTGCTTTTTGATCGCTTAAGCGATATCGTTTGTGCATCGCTGCGTGCGATCAAGCGATTTTACAATGTAAAATCGCTTGATCGCTATATCGCAGATATGAGAGCCGGAGCTCATATCAAGCGATGAACGATTTAACAATCTGCTTCATCATGGTGTGTGACACCACGATGAACGATCTCCCAGCGGCAGAGCCTATGCTGGGAGATGGTATCTATGGTAAACGTCGGGTTACTAAGCGCCGCGCGGCGCCTAGTAACCCGATGTGTACCATAGTTACCAGCGATTTCGCTGCTCCACATCGCTGGTGAGTCTGCCTGTGTGACAGCTCACCAGCGATGTGAGCGATATTGTTAGCGATCGCGCGTGCACGTGATCGCTAACGATATCGCTCACGATATTGCAGCGTGTGACGGCCGCCTTATCACTGTTGATGAGTGAACCTTTTGAAATTTGGGTTCAGATATTGCAGCCAAACTTTTTGGTGCAGTGTTTGAGACCCCAAACTTGACCCGAAGCTCAATGGAAGTTACTGAATGGCTGTTCAGCTCTACAGTCACCTACAACCAGCTATAAGTAACACCCTTTCGGGTGTGAGAGGGTGGGGTGTTTTGCTTTTTGGGAGGGGGAAGGTTGTTCCCAGATTAGGTTAGAGCACACACTACACCCAAAAACTGTGATTTTTAAGCTCAGTGCAAGGCAAACACTGCACATGTGTCACGCCAGCACAGACGTAGCTAAATAGTGAACCCACTAGACTACAGAAGATACCGTGGAGGCTGATACCAGAAACGAGCCACACAAGAACATCAGATAAGTGAACAGAGTTTATTGACTACAATTGGAATAGATCCCCAAGGGAGGTCCACAGGGCCAGAGCATCGGGGTTCCTCTAAGAGAACAACATGGAGTGCAACCCCATAGACAGTGATTGTCTGATCGCAGCCAGAGAGGATCCACTGAACCAACAAACCTGTGGGTCTGACCCAAGGCGGAAACCAGGGAACCGGAGGAAAGGCTAGGACGGGACTTTGAGTTGCAGGAGGGATCCAGATGTTTGCCAGGAACCAGGGACAACGGTACAGTCTGCGGGTGAGTTAGGCGGGAGTAGGGATCCAGCACTAAAAGCAAAGATAACATACATTAGAAAGTCAAAGACACATGAAAATGCAAGCACTTCTTAGGGACTTGAGCTGGCAACTAAACTAACAATGAAGTTGCCCAGGCACCTCCCACAGAAATTGAGTGCCTTCAGTACCCACCAGCCTCGCAGCGATTGGCTGAGAGGTGGTGTCAGGAAATGGGTGTACTAGCCCTTTAAATTTACTGTGAGCGGTGCGGGAGTGCCATCTGTGCATTTTCCCCGTTACCAGGAAGTGAGGAGGTGGGAGAGAAGCGCTGCGGGGCTGCTGCAGCCAGAGAGAAGGTAGCGGGAGTGTGGGCCCGGTAAGGCTGGTTTCACACTGCGGTTTTTCACTGATCAGGTTCGATCAGGTTTGTGTGCCAAAACCAGGAGAGGAACCAGGAGAGGAACTTGCAAAGAAAAACTAATTGAAAGACTGACTCCTGTTCTAGGTTTTGGAGTCACTCCTGGTTTTGAAACACAAAACCTGATCGAACCTGACCTGATCTGAACGCAGTGTGAAACCAGCCTAAGTATGCGTGCAGGGAACAGGATGATGCCCGATCCCCCTGCACCCTGTGGGGGGGTCCTGCCGGCCGCAGAGTTAACACAGCTCACACTTAGCCAAGCACCAACTGTACCCGACCACAGCGATGCCCGCTCCAGTGCTTTACAAACATAAAGCACCCGAACTCACAACCAAACAGGTTTGCTCAATACCAAAAAGTTGGGCAACGGGAACCGAACCTTGAAAGGTTCACTCATCTCTATTTATGACGCGATACCCAACTGCAGCGGTTCAACTGGTGGCGAAACGTTGACGTCTCCTCTTCATGTGTCAGTGAAGACACCGGAGCAGCCGAGATCCAGTTGACTACCACTTGGTTTCTTATTTTTACAACTCCAACACCTCGGGAATGTTTTCGCCCGGACAACCCTTATAAAAGGATTAAACAGCCTTCGTAAAATGAAAGCTGGGCTGTTGCTTCTGGGACATAGTGTTGAATAAGCTTCCCCATGTGTTATACAACTGATTATATCTGCCTCTCCCAAGCCTAAAATAGCTGATAACAGGAAGCAATAGATTGCGCTCAACTACACTGGACATGCAGATCAAGATCACACAGTCTGCAGAGTGGCGGCCTATATTTCGGATTGTTGTCCCCTCTCTCTTTCCGCGATGCGCCGCATATTCATCTGGACACTTCTGCCGTTCTCCTGAGCTAGGAGTGAACTTGTCATCCCAGCCACCGTCTGTGGTTTATTACATACAGACGTCTCTCCATGTGGCGGCGATACAAAGCAGCATTAATATTCCCCACAGCGCCAGCTCCACATCCCCCAAAATCCCATTACTTCTTGGTTAGAGCTTTCATCTAACACAAACCAGTGCGAGGCCGAGGAGAGAAAATATCCAAATACAGAAAACAGTGCGGAAAGTACGAGAACACGATCCAAGAATATCTACAGCACAACACACAGTAGCAGAGGCGGCCGTCATCCAGAAAACACAAAACTGTCTATTAAAGGGATCATCCAATCCCTAAAAGGGTCCTACGATATTAAACCTATAATAGATTATTCCCCATATGTAATTCTTGCAGTAATAAATGTTCCTCCAGTGTTGTAATAGTTATATTCTTGTACATAGGGGCAGTATTATAGTAGTTATATTCTTGTACATAGGGGCAGTATTATAGTAGTTATATTCTTGTACATAGGACAGATTATAGTAGTTATATTCTTGTATATAGGGGCAGTATTATAGTAGTTATATTCCTGTACATAGGGGCGTTATTATAGTAGCTATATTCTTGTACATAGAGAGCAGTATTATAGTAGTTATATTCTTGTACATAGAGAGCAGTATTATAGTAGTTATATTCTTGTACATAGGGACAGTATTATAGTAGCTATATTCTTGTATATAGGGGCAGTATTATAGTAGTTATATTCCTGTACATAGGGGCAGTATTGTAGTAGTTATATTTTTGTACATAGGGGGCAGTATTATAGTAGTTATATTTTTGCACATAGGGGGCAGTATTTTAGTAGTTATATTCTTGTACATAGGAGCAGTATTATAGGAGATATATTCTCGTACATAGGGGCAGTATTATAGTAGCTATATTCTTGTACATAGAGGCAGTATTATAGTAGTTATATTCTTGTATATAGGGAGCAGTATTATAGTAGTTATATTCTTGTACATAGGGGACAGTATTATAGTACCTATATTCTTGTACATAGGAGCAGTATTATAGTAGTTATATTCTTGTACATAGGGGGCAGTATTATAGTAGTTATATTCTTGTACATAGGGGCAGTATTATAGTAGTTATATTCTCGTACATAGTGAGCAGTATTATAGTAGTTATATTCTCGTACATAGTGAGCAGTATTATAGTAGTTATATTCTCGTACATAGGGAGCAGTATTATAGTAGCTATATTCTTGCATATAGGGGCAGTATTATAGTAGCTGTATTTACCCGATATTAATTGAGGCTCAGGTATAAGCAGCGATTCTACCTTAAACATCATTAAACAACGTTTTTGTGGTTTTAATGTAGGAGTTTCTGAAAGTAAAAAAAGTAGCATGAGATGTAAGAGGAGGAAATGTCTGTATATACCATAGAGTGTAGGGTAGACCACATACCGTGTATATATATTAATGACAATCTTTAAAGCAACACTCCCAGTGATTTTTTTTTTTTTTTAATTTTAGTGCTAGACTGCTGCTTTAAATCGATGTCCGCTGACCACTGTAATTTCCTCACTTTCATATTTTATCAGCGTTGCTTCAGTCTCTTCTGATCATTGACCTGCCGGCAGCTCCATTGTTTCTTAAAGCCTAAGGTCACACTTCAATACATCTCTATGAGAACCTCGCTCTGGCTCTCATAGACTTGTATTGAGCGCTTGTGATGTAATTTCTGTTCTCTAGCCAGTCAGAAGCTACGGACACAAGATGGCGCCGCAGTACCAGAAAGGCGTCTGTAAAAGGTGAAGCCACTGGAAGGTGATAATAAGAACAGGGGCAGGGGACTAAGATTTAAAGTACATTTACAGTCATGGCCAAATGTTTTGAGAATGATACAAATATTAATTTTAGCAAAGTCTACTGCTTCAGTTTTCCTAATGGCAATTTGCATATACTCCAGAATGTCATAAAGAGTGATCAGCTTAACAGCAATTACTTGCAAAGTCAATATTTGCCTAGAAAATGAACTTTAACCCCCAAAACACATTTCAACATCATTGCAGTCCTGCCTTAAAAGGAGCAGCTAACATCGTTTTAGTGATTGTTCCATTAACACAGGTGTGGGTGTTGATGAGGACAGGACTGGCGATCAACCAGTCATGATTAAGTAAGAATGACACCACTGGACAGTTTAAAGGAGGCTGGTGCTTGGTATCATTGTTTCTCTTCAGTTAACCATGGTTATCTCTAAAGAAACACGTGCAGCCATCATTGCACCGCACAAAAATGGCTTAACAGGAAAGAGTATCGCAGCTAGAAAGATTGCACCTCAGTCAACAATCTATCGCATCATCAAGAACTTCAAGGAGAGCTTCCATTGTTGTCAAAAAGGCTCCAGGGCGCCCAAGAAAGGCCAGCAAGCACTAGGACCGTATCTTAAAACTGTTTCAGCTGTGGGATCGGACTACCAGCAGTGCCGAGCTTGCTCAGGAATGGCAGCAGGCTGGTGTGAGTGCTTCTGCACGCACTGTGAGGCGGAGACACTTTGAGCAAGGCCTGGTTTCAAGGAGGGCAGCAAAGAAGCCACTTCTCTCCAGAAAAAACATCAGGGACCGACTGATATTCTGCAAAAGGTACAGGGAGTGGACTGCTGAGGACTGGGGTAAAGTCAATTTCTCTGATGAATTCCCTTTTCGATTGTTTGGGACATCTGGAAAACAGCTTATTCAGAGAAGAAGAGGTGAGCACTACCACCAGTCTTGTCTCATGCCAACTGTAAAGCATCCTGAAACCATTCATGTGTGGGGTTGCTTCTCAGCCAAGGGAATCGGCTCACTCACAGTCTTGCCTAAAAACACAGCCATGAATAAAGAATGGTACCAGAATGTCCTCCAAGAGCAACTTCTCCCAACCGTCCAAGAGCAGTTTGGCGCCCAACAATGCCTTTTCCAGCATGATGGAGCACCTTGCCATAAAGCAAAGGTGATAACTAAATGGCTCAGGGAACAAAACATAGAGATTTTGGGTCCATGGCCTGGAAACTCCCCAGATCTTAATCCCATTGAGAACTTGTGGTCAATCATCAAGAGACGGGTGGACAAACAAAAACCAACAAATTCTGGCAAAATGCAAGCATTGATTATGCAAGAATGGACTGCTATCAGTCAGGATTTGGTCCAGAAGTTGATTGAGAGCAGCCAGGGAGAATTGCAGAGGTCCTGAAGAAGAAGGGTCAACACTGCAAATATTGACTTGCTGCATTAACTCATTCTAACTGTCAATATAACCTTTTGGTACTCATAATATGATCTAATATATAAAGCTGAATGTGTGTATGTGTGTATATCCGGGATTGGCATCTACACCATCGCAGCTACAGCCGCAAAATTTTGCAGAGTCACACGTCTGGACCCCGGGAGCGTCATAGGCTATGTTGTGAGGCGAAATTTTAACCCTGCGCTTTCCAGTTCACCAAACAATTTTGCCCCTATCTACATAATGGGAAAAAAGGGAAAGGAAACGTGTGGGAGGAAAATCGACAGCTGTCAGCTATAGAGACAAAATTTTGCACAGTCACACGTCTGGACCCCGGGAGCGTCATAGGCTATGTTGTGAGGCGAAATTTTAACCCCGCGCATTCCAACTCACCAAACAATTTTGCCCCTATCTACATAATGGGGAAAAAGTGACAGTTAACAGTTGACAGTTGTGAATGAGAGGGGCTTAATGATAGCACCAAAGACTAACAGTGCATACCAACATATAGTCACTAAGGTGGGGCCCCAACATGAGATATTCACCACACACAGGGACATGTATACACACCACACGCACACAAAGAGTAACAGCAAGTGTATAGTCGCTAAAATGCAGCCCCAACATTGGATACTCACCACGCACCCGAACAAACACACACCACAAAGACACACACACACACACCCAAGGGGACACACACACACTCTATAGCGACACATGCACTCACCACACAGGGACACACACACACCACAAAGAGACACACACACACCACACAGACCCCCCCCCCCCCACAGGGACACACACGCATAGCCAACCTATAGGGACACATGCACTCACCCCACAGGGACACACACATGACAAAGAGACACACACACCCCACACAGACACCCCCCCACAGGGACACACACACACACACACCCTATAAGGACACATGCACTCACCCCACAGGGACGCACACCACAAAGAGACACACACACAACACAGATACACACACACACACACCACAGACCCCCACACAGGGGCACACACACATACACACCCTATAGGGGCACATGCACTTACCCCACAGGGACACACACACACACACACAACAGAGACACACACCACACAGACCCCATCCCACAGGGACACACACATACACACCCCAGGGACACACACACCACACAGACAGACACAGATGTGCACAAATCACCTCACACAACTCGCCTCATACGTCTGCTATCTTTATTTTCCAAACATAAACATCTGATTAAAAACAGCCAATGTGCAACACATGTGCCATATAAGGAATTAAGGCAGATGTCAGTCACATGAGCTGTCTATTATGTGTATGTGTGAGGTAACATATACTACCCGGCCAGGGGGAGGGTTTACTGTTGGCTGGAGATTTATTAGGCTGCCTATAGCAACCAATCACAGCTCAGCTTCTATTTTCCTACAGGTCATTAATATGACATATTCAAATTCTATTTTGGTATAGCTAACAGCAGTTATTTATTAACCCGGGCGTAGCCGGGTACTACAGCTAGTTGCAATGATATTTCTGTATGTGATATAAACATCAGACAAACAGAAATAAAAACCAGAGGGCAGCAGATCATGTGAAAATATCATTTTGGTGTCATTCTCAAAACTTTTGGCCATAACTGTACAGTTAAAGTGCCACTCCTGTGCTGAAAAAGAATCATCAAAAAGCTGGAATGCTTCTTTAACTGAAGAGGCCAGCTTTAATTAGAGGTAGAATCACATTAAAATAATATAGTGGATGCAGTGGATTGTTTACCTTAAGCAAAGCAGGATTCTGTGTCACCATCTGCTGGAATTGCAGTATTTCTATGTAGCAAGGTTGTCTGTGATAGTTTATTGCCTTAGGCCCCTTTCACATCAGCGTTTTTTGCCGATCGCGGCAGATGCGGTGAAAGAACCGCATCTGCCGCGATTACCGCATAACCGCTGCACTTGCGGCACAGTTGCGGCAAGCCCCATGTAATGTCTATGGGGCTTGCGATAAGTGTGCGGCAAGTGCGGTTTCGGCACTTGCGGCAGGTGCGGCCGCGAAAAAAACACGTTTTTTTTTGCGGCCGCACCTGCCGCAAGTGCCGATACCGCACTTGCCGCACCTGCCGCAAACCCGCATAGACATTGTATGGGGCTTGCCGCAACTGTGCCGCAAGTGCAGCGGTTATGCGGTAATCGCGGCAGATGCGTTTTTTTCACCGCATCTGCCGTGATCGGCAAAAACCACTGATGTGAAAGCACCCTAGCACTATTCAGTTCTGAGATCTAAGTAGAATTACTCTGGCTTCAATAACTACAATACTACTGGGTCATTCCATGTCAAGTGATCCAAAAATGAATATTTTTTTTCCCTGACATCCTCAGATTTTTTACATTTTTTTTCTATATGAAGAACAACTTTAGTTAATTACAAAAAAAAAGTTTTGAATTTTTTTCTTTATCAGTTAATTTTTTACAGATTTTTAAAGTTTTAAAAAAGTGTGAATTTTGGCCTGTTATGGCTTTACATTTTCTATCATATCTCGAGCTAGAAATAAGATAGAGAAACAAAATAAACACCAATCTACTCAGAACTGTGCAGGCTTTCACCAGATATGTCACAAGAGGATCTTTGTTAATATTTTACCCATGTGATCGCAAGCGCAAAACTTTAAAACGCATGTCCGAAAAATCGGCGCGCTTTAAATATTTCAAAAACTGCCCATGTGTCTGCTATGCTCTTAGCCACATCTGTACCAAATTTCAAGTTGGGATCGCGATGGGATCATATTTTAAAATATTTTAATATTAATAGCGTCAATGGGTCATTCTATATCAAGTGATCTAAATATGAATATTTTTTTTACCTGACGTCTTTAGATTTTTTTAATTCTTTTTCTTTATGAAGTACTACTTTAGTTAATTACAAATTAAAAGTTTAGAATTTTTTTCTTCATCAGTTAATTTTTTACAGATTTTTAAAGTTTAAAAAAAGGGTGAATTTTGGCCTGGTATGACTTTACATTTTTTTTATCTCGGGCTAGAAATAAGATAATGAAGTGGGAGAGGCATCATTTTACTCAGAACGGTAACAGCTTTCATTTGATATGTTACAAGACTATGTTTCTTTATATCAAATTCAAACTATTGATGGGCAATTGTGAAAAAATGACTGATTGTGTTCTTGGTTACCGTATATACTCGTGTATAAGCCGACCCGTGTATAAGCCGACCCCCCTACTTTTGCCCCAAAAATCTGGAAAAACCTATTGACTCGTGTATAAGCCGAGGGTGGACCCCAGCACAGGTATACAGCCCCCAGCAGTGTGGTATACAGGCCTCCCCAGTGGTAGTATACAGCAGCCCCAGTGGTAGTATACAGCAGCCCCAGTGGTAGTATATAGCATCCCCAGCAGCCCCAGTGGTACTATATAGCATCCCCAGTGGTAGTATATAGCATCCCCAGTGGTACTATATAGCATCCCCAGTGGTAGTATATAGCATCCCCAGCAGCCCCAGTGGTAGTATATAGCATCCCCAGCAGCCCCAGTGGTAGTATATAGCATCCCCAGCAGCCCCAGTATATAGCAGCCCCAGTGGTAGTATACAGCAGCCCCAGTGGTAGTATACAGCAGCCCCAGTGGTAGTATATAGCATCCCCAGCAGCCCCAGTGGTAGTATACAGCAGCCCCAGTGGTAGTATATAGCATCCCCAGCAGCCCCAGTGGTAGTATATAGCATCCCCAGCAGCCCCAGTATATAGCAGCCCCAGTGGTAGTATACAGCAGCCCCAGTGGTAGTATACAGCAGCCCCAGTGGTAGTATATAGCATCCCCAGCAGCCCCAGTGGTAGTATACAGCAGCCCCAGTGGTAGTATATAGGAGCCCCAGCAGCCCCAGTGGTAGTATACAGGAGCCCTAGTGGTAGTATACAGGAGCCCAAGCAGCCCCAGTGGTAGTATACATCAGCCCCAGATGTATATACAGCCCCAGAGGTAGTATACAGCCCCAGTGGTAGTATACATCAGCCCCAGAGGTATATGCAGCCCCAGTGGTAGTATACAGGAGCCCAAGCAGCCCCAGTGGTAGTATACATCAGCCCCAGATGTATATACAGCCCCAGTGGTAGTATACAGCAGCCCCAGTGGTAGTATATAGGAGCCCCAGCAGCCCCAGTGGTAGTATACAGGAGCCCTAGTGGTAGTATACAGGAGCCCAAGCAGCCCCAGTGGTAGTATACATCAGCCCCAGATGTATATACAGCCCCAGAGGTAGTATACAGCCCCAGTGGTAGTATACATCAGCCCCAGAGGTATATGCAGCCCCAGTGGTAGTATACAGGAGCCCAAGCAGCCCCAGTGGTAGTATACATCAGCCCCAGATGTATATACAGCCCCAGTGGTAGTATACAGCCCCAGTGGTAGTATACATCAGCCCCAGATGTATATACAGCCCCAGTGGTAGTATACAGCCCCAGTGGTAGTATACATCAGCCCCAGAGGTATATGCAGCCCCAGTGGTAGTATACAGCCCCAGTGGTAGTATACATCAGCCCCAGAGGTATATGCAGCCCCAGTGGTAGTATACAGCCCCAGTGGTAGTATACAGCCCCAGTGGTACTATCCAGCAGCCCCAGAGGTATATACAGCCCCAGTATTAATAAACAGCCCCCCCCCCCCTCCTTATCATGGCCCCTCAGGCTGCGGCAGCTGTCAAAATAACAAACAGTTTATACATCACCTTCCGACGCAGCTCTGCGCTCCTCCGGTCCTCTGCCCTCCGCTCGCCGGCTGCTTCTTCTTGTTGTGCCCACTTCTGTGACCGCGCGCAGGAAATGACGTCATCTCCTGCGCCCGGTCACATGACACCGGCACAAGAAGAAAGAAGAAGCCGCGAGCGGAGGGCAGAGGACCGGAGGAGCGCAGAGCTGCGTCGGAAGGTGATGTATAAACTGTTTGTTATTTTGACAGCTACCGCAGCCTGAGGGGCCATGATAAGGAGGGGGGGGGGGCTGTTTATTAATACTGCGGGACGCATATTAAGGAGGGGGGCTGTGCAGTGCAATATGCACGGCATCCCCCCGCCATTGATGGACGGGGGGATGCCGTGCATATTCATTGCACTAATGAGGCGGCCCCACGTGACCGCCTGCGGTCACCGCGGCCCCCTCCTGCCTCCTCCAGCTCCCGGTCACAGCCCCCCCCCACAGCATTACCGTATAGACCCGTGTATAAGCCGAGGGGGGGACTTTTCAGCCCAATTTGTGGGCTGAAAAACTCGGCTTATACACGAGTATATACGGTATATTTGTGCAGAGATTCATCTTGGGACCTGTCAAATTTATATATTTTTTATTTTATGGTTGTATGAGTTATCACAACTTATTGAATAAAACATTTATATGCAACAAAAAAGAAACACAAAAAACAAATCCCATAAGTTCCAGGATAAATACATCTTAATCATCAGAACACAACGCTCAGCATTTTCAACTTGAATGTATTGAACAAACCAAAAGAAGAAAGGTGATCATATCCTCAAGTTTGATTAAACAAGATTAAAAGAACCAAAAATGTTAACCCCTATTTATACATATAAATTTGTTTTCTATTCTATCACTAAACATGTGATTTATGAAGTGTTTAATAAGAATAGTACAGTAGTTAAATCATCGTTCTATAAACTATGAACTAATCAAACAATTAATAGTATGTTTTTAACGTGGCATTTTATCAATTTGTCCCTTCTAGTGGGTGAAATGTAATCTTGTCCATAAACGCTTACTAGCAATCGCCATTTCCTTGTGTGTCAAAGAGTATGTCCGGCCTGTCACGGTGTTAGGCTCCGCCTGAGTTAATATCTGATTTTTGTGCACTTTTAAAATGTCTGGCTTTCTTGGATACACAAAGGATGGTGCTGGACCAGAAGGATGCAATAAAGTCAGTTCTACTTCTTCATTTTCACAATCTTTGGAGAGTACAGTAGCCAGCCACCAGCGCCAATCATATTCATATTTTTTCAAAAGGATTGCAACAGTGTCTATGATAAAATGCTGTTTCTTGAGAAGTAGCAGCCATTGCTGTGTGGGAAAAATACAGTTAATATTAAGTAAGGAAGATAGGTAATAAAAATAAAGATTTACAGTACACTTGAGATAGAACTGTATTACTATAAAGTGAGTTTTAGGGCTAGCGCGCACAGTTTTTTCTGTCTGCAGATACACGCTGCAGTTTTGGCAGCTTGTTTTTCTACCAAGTTTTTACCACATATGCGTTAGTTTTTTTAATCGCTAGTGAAAAAAATGGCAGCTTTTTTTATATAAATGATAAATGCTGCGTTTATTGCAGTGATTAAAAAGTAGTTCAAGCAGTGATTTACTCACTCTTGAGTGTTTCCAAAAACACTGCATGTGGTGAACCCCATAGAAATCAATGGGGCTGTTTTTCTGAATGATGATCTCTAAGAATAGCACTGTGTGTATTGGCCCTTAATAATAAAAGCATTAAACTATTAATATATTTACTCACCCATATTTTAGTACACAGCCTTGATGGCTTTGTACAGACTATTGTTTGTTCAGGAGTGAAGATGTCCAGACATGTCAGGACATGAAAGGTCTGAACGAGCTGTCTTACTTCCTGAATGCAGTGGGTAGACACTTAACATGATTGACAGAGCTGCTGGCCTATCATCTGCTCTGCATTCACTGTCTATCCCTGTGCTTTCTCAGGTTGAGCCCTAACAAAGCTTTTTCCTATATCTCCTCTCCTGCTTCTAAGCTGTAACATATCAAAATAATACAGTAATGTAAAAAAATAATGGATTTGATAAATATAGACCCCACGCTTTTAGACCACTGGTTGAACAGATCTGAATTCAAGATTTTTGAATTGACACTATAATAGATAAATATTTTAAAATATGATCCCATCACGATCCCAACTGAAATTTGGTACAGATGTGTCTAAGAGCATAAAAGACACATGGGCAGTTTTGGAAAATTTTTATTAAAAAGTTTTTTCGGAAATGCGTTTCAAAGTGTTGCGTTTGCGTTTGCATGGGTAAAAAATTAAAATTAACAAATATACTCTTGTGACATATCTGGTGAAAGCCTGGACAGTTCTGAGTAGAATGGTGTTTATTTTGTTTCTCTATCTTATTCCTAGCCCAAGATAAAAAAATGTAAAGTCATACCAGGCCAAAATTCACACTTTTTTTAAACTTTAAAAATCTGTAAAAAATTAACTGATGAAGAAAAAAATTCTAAACTTTTAATTTGTAATTAACTAAAGTAGTACTTCATAAAGGAAAAAAAATAAAAAAAATCTAAAGACGTCAGGTAAAAAAAAAATATTCATATTTAGATCACTTGATATGGAATGACCCATTGACGCTATTAATAGTAAAATATTTTAAAATATGATCCCATCACGATCCCAACTTGAAATTTGGTACAGATGTGGCTAAGAGCAAAGCAGACACATGGGCAGTTTTTGAAATATTTAAAGCGCGCCGATTTTTCGGAAATGCGTTTTAAAGTTTTGCGCTTGCGATCACATGGGTAAAATATTAACAAAGATCCTCTTGTGACATATCTGGTGAAAGCCTGTATAGTTCTGAGTAGAATGGTGTTTATTTTGTCTCTATATCTTATTCCTAGCCTTAGTTATGAGGAGAAACGTAAAGGCAGGCAACAGCGAAATTCGCACTTTTTTCAAACTTTGAAAATCATTTTTTAAAAAAAATAAATTTTTTAAAAAATATTTCTCTTCACATTTTGCATTGTCTGACATGATATTATCAAATAACAAAATCTCAAAAGAATTAAAAATATAGCGGTAATAATCATTGGTTCACTTGACATGGAATGACCCTACTGCCTCATAAGTGCAAGCAAAATACTATAGTACTGTCTCCTATGTACAAGATTATAACCACTATAATATTGCTCCCTATGTGCAAGAATATAACTACTATAATACTGCCCCTATGTACAAGAATATAACTACAATAATACTGCCCTCTATGTACAAGAATATAACTACAATAATACTGCCCCTATGTACAAGAATATAACTACAATAATACTGCCCACCTATGTTACAAGAATATAACTACAATAATACTGCCCCTATCTACAAGAATCTAACTATATAATACTGCCCCTGTTACAAGAATATAACTACTATAATTCTGCCCCTATCTACAAGAATATAACTACTGTAATACTGCCCCTATCTACAAGAATATAACTACTATAATTCTGCCCCCTATCTACAAGAATATAACTACTGTAAATACTGCCCCTATCTACAAGAATATAACTACTATAATTCTGCCCCTATCTACAAGAATATAACTACTATAATATGCTGTATATACAAGAATATAACTACTATAATATGCCCTATGTACAAGAATATAACTACTATAATACTGTCCCTATGTACAAGAATATAACTACTATAATACTGCGCTATATACAAGAATATAACTACTATAATACTGCTGCTATATACAAGAATATGACTACTATAATACTGTCCCCTATGTACAAGAATAATAATAATAATAATATAATATTTATTCATTTATGTAGCGCTATTAATTCCATAGCACTTTACATACATGAGTAATGCTGTCTCTCTTGGAGCTCACAATCTAAACATCCTATCAGTATGTCTTTAGAATGTGGGAGGAAACCGGAGTGCCCGTAGGAAACCCACGCAAACATGGGGAGAACATACATACTCCTTGCAGTATAATACTGCCCTCTATGTACAAGAATATAACTACTATAATACTGCCCCTATATACAAGAATATAATTACTATAATACTGCCCCTATGTACAAGAATATAAATACTATAATACTGGCTCTATGTAGAAGAATATAACTACTATAATACTGGCTCTATGTACAAGAATATAACTACTATAATACTGCCCCTATGTACAAGAATATAACTACTATAATACTGGCCCCTATGTACAAGAATATAACTACTATAATACTGCTGCTATATACAAGAATATAACTACTATAATACTGCCTCCTATGTACAAGAATATAACTACTATAATACTGCTCCCTATGTGCAAGAATATAACTACTATAATACTGCCTCCTATGTACAAGAATATAACTACTATAATACTGCCCCTATGTACAAGAATATAACTACTATAATACTGCTCCTATGTACAAGAATATAACTGCTATAATACTGCCTCCTATATACAAGAATATAACTACTATAATACTGCTTCCTATGTACAAGAATATAACTACTATAATACTGTCCCTATGTACAAGAATATAACTACTATAATACTGCTCCTATGTACAAGAATATAACTACTATAATACTGCTCCCTATGTACAAGAATATAACTACTATAATACTGCCCCCTATGTACAAGAATATAATTACTATAATACTGCCCCTATGTACAAGAATATAACTACTATAATACTGCTCCTATGTACAAGAATATAACTACTATAATACTGCTCCCTATGTACAAGAATATAACTACTATAATACTGCCCCTATGTACAAGAATATAACTACTATAATACTGGCCCCTATGTACAAGAATATAACTACTATAATACTGCTGCTATATACAAGAATATAACTACTATAATACTGCCTCCTATGTACAAGAATATAACTACTATAATACTGCTCCCTATGTGCAAGAATATAACTACTATAATACTGCCTCCTATGTACAAGAATATAACTACTATAATACTGCCCCTATGTACAAGAATATAACTACTATAATACTGCTCCTATGTACAAGAATATAACTGCTATAATACTGCCTCCTATATACAAGAATATAACTGCTATAATACTGCTTCCTATGTACAAGAATATAACTACTATAATACTGTCCCTATGTACAAGAATATAACTACTATAATACTGCTCCTATGTACAAGAATATAACTACTATAATACTGCTCCCTATGTACAAGAATATAACTACTATAATACTGCCCCCTATGTACAAGAATATAATTACTATAATACTGCCCCCTATGTACAAGAATATAACTAATATAATACTGAAAATATACAAAAACGTTTAGTGTCTGCTCACCACCTCCTGGAGCACGCGGATCCTGCTGTCAAGATGCACTGTATTGCTTTGAAACGCGTTTGTTTTTAATGTCTGGACTATGATATAATTGTTTTATACTATTGGAATATGGAATAAAATATATTACTGCCCCTATAAACTGTAGGTGGTGCTGTATTAAACAGCAGTGTAGCAGATTATTGTCCACAGTCATAGACATTCATTTTCTGTAAAGTCTGATGTTCTGTGTGAGTGAGGGGACTGACGGTGCAGGGTCTTCCCATGTGAACAGGCTCCATCTAACCTTTCGCTGCTTTTTCCTGGATGTGGATCCGCAGAGCTGCCAGTACTTTCCTATAAATTAGGATAATGGACTAATGGTGGGTTTACACACACCAATTTATCTGTTCAATCTCTGAACCAATCTCTGGTTGCAGTGAAATCATGGACACATTGCTCCATGTTGTACACAGCCACAAAATGGAGCAATGTATCCATGATTTCACTGCAACCAGAGATCTGTTCAGAGATTGAACAGATAAATTGGTGTGTGTAAACCCACCATAACACTTGGCTTTCCAACCTGACAGATTCTGTGCATTTTTTGATCTAGTGACTGACCTAGTGCAGCTCACACAGCTATTGTGGTTGTTACAATGTATCAGTCTGGCAATCCTATAAAGTGCACAGTGTAAGGTTACATTAACAGGGTGCGTAGTTGCACCGTCCTTATAGCTCACAGTGTATCGGTATATGTAGGCGCTATGTCATCTGGACGTGGTTGTGACTGGTATCGAATGTTGAAGTAAATGAAGCTGACCTGCAATACCATTTACAACCTGTGGACAGAAGTGGCGCTTTTCGTTGATGAACCCTTTGAATTCTATGGTAGAACGAGGCTCACACAACTGGGGCTAAGACCATAGGGAAGTGATTAAAGGGAAGAGCGACCGAAAAGTCCAGTGCTGGAGCTCTGTTTCATAATGAATCAGTGTAATGGGAATCTCCATCCACCAGAGCTTCTAGTGAATCTACTGTATATTTCAGTTTCCTGTGAAGGAGTAGGAAACCCCCAACTAAGAGAGCCCCTTATTACAGATGATACATTGTGACATGGCAGCCAAACCACAATGTATCTGATTTTGTGCGTCCTACACATTTCATTCCAGCACCGCATAAATGATTGCATCTTCCTCAGCCAAGCACCAATGTTAAAATTCTACCCTGATCCAGTCATTATTGCAATTTTCTACACAATTTGGGTCCAAAAAATGTATTCCTACATTATGCCTGAACTGTAGGGTCGGAATTTGCCAATTTTAGTACCGTGGACAAAATGACCATTGTGACATCTTGGAAAGGAGATCTAGATCCATCAATTCTATGTCGGGTCAGACCTGGAGAGAAGCGTTAAGGCCTGAGCCTGCCCTTCATTTCAGTAAAACCTTAGGCAGGGACTGCGATGTTAGGGCGCCAAAAATCAACTAAACTCCAGGGGACAGTGGGGGCGCCGCAGAGCTAATCAGATGACCTATAGAGAAGCAAAGGCCGAGTGTGCGTATGTGTTTTCAATGGTGGCTCAGACTGGTCAGACATGTTGAAATCCAACAACCTAAACCTTCTTTACCCCCCTATATCGAAGACGATCTCTGAGATGATCATCTTAAGTCAGATGTTTACCCAGACCCCTTATTCACTGAGCCACCAAGCCGAATCAACAAAAGACAGGGTGGTGGACAGGGGTCAAGACCTCTAGTGAGGACAAGTGTGCTGAGGTGGCTACATTGGTGCAGGAGGTGTTAGACTGTGACCCCTTGGGTGATAGGTGCACTGTCCACACCCTCCTTATGAGGGTGACTTCACACCCTGAGTTGACTCAGGCCCTCACAGCTCCGGCTGGCGGTCATATACACCTCCTCCTAGGATGTGATGTGCCTGCTTGTGTGGGGTTTGTGGTCCCTGGCATCACTTATCTCAGTCTGAGGTTTAGAAATTCAGCAAATCCCATGATGCGAGATACTGCTGTGTGCACTAGGGGGATTGACTTTTACAAATTGACAGATTTGCACTGGTAACATACTCGTACACATCAATCCTTCTTTATTTGATCGACGCATTTCGGCTCACGATTAAGGGTGCCACATCTAAAACGCGTCGATTGCGCTAGCCATGTAATTGCTGTTCACTCAATCAAAGAAGGATTTGTGTGTGTCTATTTCGTCTATACCTGGATTGTCTTGGCCATGGCGAAGCTGGTGCCTGAGCTCCACACTAGAAAGAAAATTGGCAATAGGTGAGATGAAATCCAGGAGAAGTTTATCAAGGGGCTTCATAATGAAAGTTATACGCCTCAACAGGGGCATAAGTACAATGGGTGCAGGGGTTGCAATCGCACCCAAAAAAAGACCCAAAAGTCTATTTGGCCTATAGAAAAAGACTATTGCTATTACAGATTTGCAATAATTGAGGGCCCTGTTGAAGCTTTCGCATCAGGGCCCATGAGCATTTAAGTTACGTACTGCGTCTCAATGTTCTTGACCTCCACAGTCTCTTGACCATTAAAGGTGTCATCAGGTATCAGAACCACCATGTTCTTGAGGGTGTTAGATGAATGTGCTTTTATCAGGGCAATCATAGACAGGGCAGATTAGGGGGCTCCACAACCCGGATGGGTTCAGACCCTGGACTGGACGTTTCCCATCCCTTTATTCTTGATCACTATTGCATTGACCAGTGCTGCATGCAGTCTGAGGCTTCCTATGATAAGCCAATTCTCTCCAGGGCTGAGGAGGGGTCGCCATGCACCCTGCCTGCTCCTCTGGAGGCCTGATTTATTTACTTAGTATTTCTTTCCTCCTCATACCAGGCATTCTTGTATTCTCCAGCAGAAGCATTGGAGGGCCTCCTTATCTCCAGGAGCCCAATCATACATTACATGAAAGCTCCTGCTCAGATAAGGTGGAGGAGTCAGCGTCCTGGAATGAAATGCGTGGGACTCAGCCAAATTAATCTGATACATAGTTATGTGACATGACAGCCGCCCGCAATCCATCAAGTCCTGCTGATGGTGGAGGGAGAATGGGCATCCAGACCTCAAGACCACGTGTACAGGGTTATTAATTCATACATCCAAACATAGGATTCCTGTATATTATTATTTATTAGTAATCCATGACTGTATTGAACATGTTTGGATTAGATACACTTGATAGTCACACAAGTCCCTGACGGTATCACATATGAGTTTGGACTAAATATACCGAAACATGGCAGTATCAAATATGTGTTGGATACATGATAGTATCACATATGAGTAGATTAGATACACCGGCCTATGACAGTATAACACATGATTAGATAAGATGGCCTGGCCAACAAAATGATAGGCTTAGATACAGCTTCTGTACAGACTGTATCACACATGATAGGATTAGATATGTTGGTCTTCAGACAGTATAATAAATTAAAAGTATGATTTTGCAGTTAGTATCAAAGATGGCAGGAAAGCTTGGATGCTTGTTTCCTTATTAAGGTATCACGATAAGCTTAGATACTTTTTTCTCCTTGTTAAGGTATCACGATAAGCTTAGATACAACTGGTTCTTAAGAACGTATTACCCATGAAAGGCTTGTATATAGAGACTCTTCAAATATTGTCGCACAGGATAAGCCTAGATACTCCAGTTTGGCGAACAGTATCGCACACGGTAGACTTAGATACAGTGACTCAGCAGACAAGATCATACAGGATAGTCAGTATCCCACCCATATGAGATGCTTAGATACTGTGGCATAGACTTAAATGCAGTACCTAAGCAAACAAAAGAACACATGATAAGCTCAGATACGCACAGGCTTAGATACAGTGCCTCTGGCAAATATATAATGGGGTTAGATACAATGTGACCCAGCAGAGGGTATGGCACCTCATGACTATGTCAGTGGTAACGTTCCGTCTCTACATTTCTACCTTTTGGAATCATTGGCTAACACGGTACCAAACCTCTTTTGGCCTTGTACAGACACATGTGGATTTTGCACAATAATTTAGCCACTAGGTGGTGCTAGTTTGTGGTTATATCAGGAGAGTATCCAATGTCTGTAAGAGGCCAAAAAATGCTATAACTTTTACTGAGAACTAATCATAAGTGAATGAAAGAGGAGTCTGGATACTAGAAGATGGAGGATTCCGCTACACTCCAGATCTCAGGATTGAGCTGGAAAAACCAGTTAGATTTGGAGATAGGGAGTAAATTCTGCCTAAACAGGTCAGGGGTCACATGCTAATTTGTCATTTTTTGGGGGTAGTGGTGGGGAGGAATGGCGGCTCTGTCTGTGGCAGATTTAATGACAAACAGAAGATACAAGACTAGGAAATGAATAATATGGGAATCCTAGGAAACAGCCTTCCCCCATGGGAGAAGATCATTGACCCTGAAAAGCGCAGAACCACTGAGATCTGGAGGAATCCGGTCAATAATCAGTTGCTTAATGACAACTGATTAAGTCGTTTTCTCTCCCCATTGGAAATTTGCATTGGGGCCCATGAGCTTCAAGCTGCGCAACTGGCTACACCGACATGGTAAAGGGTGTGTAGACTTCTGCAACCATTTATACATTGCTCCAGTGAAAATCTCCTATTTCTCGTACAGCTTTTCTGCAGATCCTTGTCTCCATGGTTAAAGATTACAAACAAATATAGTTTTACTTCTATAGCGCCAACACATTCCACAGCACTTTCCAATTTTTACAGAAAGATAGGAGAATTTTTACTATAACTATCTCCTAGGGGCATTAGCATAACCACACAGTCTGCTTACATACATGCCTTGGCATCCCACATAAAGCGCCACCTGATTGGCCAGCTATGGCCATCTAACCAGCACCTGATTGGCCAGTTAAATGCAAAAAAAGTTGCGGCTGCCATATTGGAACACCCAAGTGATGGCCGTGCCTAGATGGCGGGTGCTGGAGTGCTGCGCACTCAATGGAGCAGACTGTGCAGTATCCATCAGTGGCGCGCATGCTGCTGTTGTTCTACGAGCCCAAGTCATCCTCCTCCGCCGGTGTTGCTGCGCCGTCTCCTCCCATAATCCCGCACAAGCCCACCTCAGAGTAAATGCGCAAGTGGTCGCCATATTTGTACACCCTGTCCACTACTGCCCATTACAGGGTGAGCAATCATGGCAGTGGATGTGAGTGCCGACCCCCATTGTCACCTCACCCCCTCCAAATAATAATAAATATTTATTTATATAGCGCCAACATATTCCGCAGCACTTTAAATGTGCCACCGCACGAGCCCACCCCCAGTGTTACCGCCTTCCGATGCGTATGGCATCGGGCAATCCATCTAGTTGTTAAGTCTACACACTCTCTAAATTATATCAAAGACATGGCAAAAACTAAGGCTACAGGAAAATTATATCTGGCAATTTAAAGTTGGAGTGTTGTATGAAGGCAGAGGTAATTTCAGGGAGCTACATCTTGGCACAATAGATAACAATTGGGGTGCTGTTGCATTGGTGGCTATGGAAAATAAGGGGATTTCACTGTGGACAAAAATGGAACTGCGAGCAACAGATGTGAGTGCCATAAACTGCATTCAGAATCAAAGTAACTGTCTCCTAAAAATGGCAAATGTTTCATTGTAATCAAAATAAGCGGCTCTAAAAATATAATGATCCTGCATTATATAAGATTACATTAGAGCGTGGAACAATGCACATGCGATATCTGTGACCACATGGCCTGGACTGGCTGTCTCCTCTATAAAGAGATTTATCAGTGATTGACAGGTTACAGGTATCATCAAAGCAATGTCACTGTGTCACATCAAAGCCTCATATCCACATATATCAGGAGCATCTTGGGCTCACAATGCACCATAGGCTTGTCTGATGGACAGTAAATATACCGCCATGATTACCCTGATTGTACCGTTATCAGCCGTCTGTCTGCAGATCTAATTATAGAAGCTCGAATTTAATATATTATTAACATCTCATTAGTGCCCCTTGTTCTCCGGTGATTAAACCTTATACCTAGAAAGCAGGTATTATAATAATCTGATTAGTGATAACCAGATGATTGGAGGCAGAAATGCACGTAAAGCTCATTTACACTGCAAGATAATAGTGAATTTTTAAGTTAAAATGAAAAGTTTAAATAAAGAAAAGTTTAAAAAAAGTTAATTTGATGATTATCTTGCGGAGTACACAGCCTGCTAATCACCCAATGAACGAGCAAAACTCTCATTTATCTGCAGAAATTACCTTTTTCACAACATGATAGAGCTTCATAGTCGGCGGAGCGTCATCCTCTGTAAACCGGACTCGCGCTGCCAAGAACTATGGCTGCTTATGTGAGCTAAGTGATCTAGTATATACTGCTCAGGGAGCATCATTCACTTTGTTCTTCCTGATTCCCCTGCAATTGATAAACTGGATGCCCCTGCACCGGTATTATCACTGGTCCGTCTTATGTATTAGTGATAATACCGATGTTATATGCGGACAGTTGCATCAGGTTGCGTACCTTTTTTACACTGATCTGGTGGAAAATGATACTGTCACGCTTAGGAGGTGAGGGAATCGGATAACTGAATGGTGAGAGGGGTGAGGGGATGCAGGGAGAACTAATCTGACCCTTACACTGGGGGTCCTTGGCTCGCCCTGCTCTCGGAGGTACCTCTGATGGTGAGGAGGTCCGAGTCTCCACCCTGTTTTCCTGAGCTTTCCCGATTAGCCCTAGACTGAGGGCCCCTACCTCCATCCACAGATCCGGAATCACAGCTCCTACCAAAGCAAGGACTTCAGGACAGCAACAAGCATCAGCACAGCACAGCACAATGACCAAGAGTAAACTAACTATCAGCGGCATCTGAGAGAGGAGGGGGAAAGCTATTTAAAGCCAGGGGGAGGGGATTCCAGGTGAGTCACACCCAAGCCCCACATGCATTCCTCAACCAGCAGCTGAGCATAATAGTGAGTGCCGCTCTTGGGTATAATACAAAAGGCAAGTCACGACCAAGACCTTCACAACCGTACCTCATGCAGCTCATTAAGAACTGCAAACACATCACACAGCAGCATCCAGCAAGGTCAGCACAATCTAAGCGTGTGACAGATACGCCCCCTAGGTGACATGTCATTTCACACTTGGTTCTGGGCATGCTCAGTCCAAAAACCCAAATCCGGGGCCGGAATCCAACTGGATTTGGAGTCCGCTGGATCCGGGTTACATAGAGCCCCATTGTACTGTTACATGCTTTACCCTTGATCTGGGTGTGCACGGTTTTGTCACAGAGACCAAAATTGCTCCAAAATGGGGGTTATCCTGGATTCCCTCCCCCCCCTACCACTGTGATATAAGGGTACGGTGCTCGCTCCCACCTGCATCTATGTTTGCCCTTGTCGCCATACACTCGAACTATTTCTATACATCATCTTAAATATGCCTGTAAATTATAAATACTCCAGTGAGGCCGCTGCTTTCCATCATCTGTCCAGTTATGGCCGCCACCTATATATAGTGGAGTATGGCAGTCAAGAAATAACCCTGACAAGAGAATACAGGCCGGCCTTATCTATATATGACCAGGAACGCACCAGACAGATTATCACAGACCAGGTGTTATATATTCCAACTCCTGCGTGAGACGGTAATCTTCTCATGTGGCTATGGTAGTGTATCTAAGCATATCCTGTGTGATACTGTCTCCTTAGGCGGAGTATCCAAGCTCCGCATGTGTCATACTGTCTCCTGAGCTGCTATATCTAAGCCACTAATGTGTGATACGGTTTGCTGAGTTGCTGTCTCTCAGCCTATCAACTGTGATATTGTCTATCGAGCTGCTGTATCTAAACTTACTATGTGATGTTGCCTGCTGACCTGATGTATCTAAGCTACGAATGTGTGATTCAGTTCTGCTGCGCTAGTATATAGAGTGGTGTTAAAATGTGTTTGCCCCCTACCAGATTTCTTATTCTTTTGCATGTTTATCACACTTATATGTAAATTTGCTTGGTGATCTGAAACATTTAAGACAAACATACCGTAATACAAGTAAAGACAAAATGCAGTTTTTTAAATGAAGGTCTTTATTATTAAGGGGAAAGAAATCCAAACCTGCATGGCCCTGTGTGAAAAAGTGATTGCCCCCTAAAAAATACCCATAAATTAACTGTGATTTATCAGATCTCTGGAAAGCTGAGTTCACTTTTCATTAGCCACACCCAGACCTGCCACATCTATTCTCAATTAAGAAATCACTTAAATAGGACCTGCCTGACAAAGTGAAGTAGACCAAAATATCCTCAAAAGCTAGATATCCTACCCCGATCCAAAGAAATTCAGGCACAAATGAGAAACAAAGTATCTGAGATCTGTCAGTCAGGAAAAGGTTATAAAGCCATTTCTAGAGCTTTGGGACTCCAGGTAACTACAGTGAGAGCCATTATCCACAAATGGTGAAATCACTGAATAGTGGTGGGCCTTCCCAGGAGTGACCGTCTGACCAAAATTATCCCAAGAGCGCAACATAAGACTCATCCAAGAGGTCAAAAAAGACCCTGCAACAAGATCCAAAGATCTGCAGGCCTCACTTGTCTCAGTTAACTTGACTCCACCATAAGAGACTGGGCACAAATGTCCTGCATGGCAGAGCTCCAAGGCGAAAACCTCTGCTGAGCAAAAAGAACATAAAGGCTTGTCTCAGGTTTGCCAGAAAACATCTTGATGATCACCAAGACTTTTGAGAGAAGACTCTGCGGACTGACGAGACAAAAGTTGAGTTTTGTGGAAGTTGTATGTCCCATTACATGTGGTGTAGAAGGGACACATCATTTCAGAAAAGAAACCTCATACCAACAGTAAAATATGGTAGTGGTCATGTGATGGTCTGGGGCTGTTTTGCTGCTTCAGGACCTGGAAGACTTGCTGTGGGAAATGGACCCATAAATTCTGCTGTCTACCAAAAAATCCTGAAGGAGAATGTCCGGCCATCTGTTTGTGATCTCAAGCTGAAGCGCACTTGGGTTATGCAGCAGAACAATGATCCAAAATTCAACAGCAAGTCATCTCTGAATAGCTTCAGAAAAACAAAATTAAGACTTTGTAGTGGCCTAGTCAAAGTCCTGACCTTAATCTGATTGAGATGATGTGGCCAGACCTTAAGAAGACAGTTCACGCTCGGAAACCCTCCAATGTGGCTCAATGACAACAATTTTGCAGAGATGAGTGGCCAAAATTCCTCCAGAGCGATGTGAAAGACTCATTGCCAGTTATCACAAACGCTTCATTGTAGTAGTTGTTGCTGCTAAGGGCGCAACCAGTTATTAGGTTTAGGGGGCAATCACTTTTTCACACAGGGCCCTGCAGGTTTGGATTTCTTTTTCCCCTAATAATAAATACCTTCATTTATAAACTGTGTTTTGTGTTCATTTCTGTTATTTTTGTGTAATATTTACATTTGTGATCTGAAACATTTAAGTATGACAAACATGTAAAACAATAAGGCTACTTTCACATTACGATTTTGAGGGAGCCGATGCTGTCCGATATAAATCGGACAGCATCGGCTCCCTTCTGATGCCTGGAATCGGGTGCCAAATAGTCACCCGATTCCGGCATAAAATCGCTCCCTGCGGGGTGAAAAAAAGAAAAAAAAAAATGTTATTCTCACCTCCCCCGAGTCCCCGCCGTCTTCCGCCATCTTCTTTGAGGCTCCCGGCGGCTTCCGCAGGCTGCCGGTGTCAGCAGAGGGCTTCCTCTGCTGTTCAGGACCTGCGGTGATGTCACAGTCACGTGACCGCGGGTTCACCATGGTAACCCGCGGTCACATGACTGTGACATCACCGCAGGTCCTATACAGCAGAGGAAGCCCTCTGCTGACACCGGCAGCCTGCGGAAGCCACCGGGAGCCTCAAGGAAGATGGCGGAAGACGGCGGGGGCTCGGGGGGAGGTGAGAATAAACTTTTTTTTTTTTTTCTTTTAACCCTTATGCTCCTAGTTAGGAGCAGTTTTACTGTACTGAGCATGCTCAGTACAGTAAAACGGGGTCCGAGGAGACATCAGATGTTTCCTCGGACCCTTCTCCATAGGGCCCCATGTTATAGGGATCGGACCTAATCGGATGTGCACTAAATGCCATCCGATTTGGTCCGATCCGAATCTGTCAGATTTTATTTTCGGTGCAAAAATCTGACAGAATTGGATCGGACCAAATCGGATGGCATTTAGTGCACATCCGATTCGGTCCGATGCCCATAGGGATGCATGGGGTCCAAATTCGGATCCGATGCTGTCCGATTTTGATCGGACAGCATTGGAAATGCAAAATCCGTGATGTGAATGCAGCCTAAGAAATCAGGAAGAGGGCAAGCAGTTTTTCACACAACCGTATAAATCATTGTGTGATACTGTCTGCTGAGCTGCTGTATCTACGGTAAACCCTTAATAATTATTACTAGCTGCTGTATCTTAGCCCCTAATATTGAATACTGTCTATTTAGCTACTGTATCTAAGGCTGCCTTCACATTTGCGTATGGGAACGCAGTGTATGCTGCGTTCCCATAAGCATTCAAACGCATGCGCACTGCGGTTCCTATGTTTAACATAGGAACGCATAGTGCCTGCGTTTGCTGCGTTCGGGTGCGGATGCGGACGATATCTGCTCCTTCCGGTGTCCAGCATCCGCACCCGGGACGCAGCTTGCAGCATTTTTTTTGTACGTTTGGGGATCTTGGAAGATCAGCAAGCGTCCCCAAGCGCACAAAAAATGCATTGCCGTCAATGGGTCCGCAGTGTTCAGCGCTTGACAGTGCGGGAGAACGCTGCGGACCCATTGAAAAATCTCCCAGTGGCCGCCGGTGATGTCACAGGAGCTCACCGACGGCCACCGGGAGATCAGCTGACCCTCTGCTGTCCTTCTCCCCGCCGCCTGTAATCTCCTAGCGGTGTCGGCGGGGAGAAACAGCTGATTTGACAGCTGTTTGAATCTTCCCGCGCCGACATCTCCTCACAGTGTCGGCGCGGGAAGATTCAAACAGCTGTCAGATCAGCTGTTCTCCCCGCCGACAGTCCCGGAGCTTACCGGCGGCCGGGGGGCGGAGATCTCCGGCGCTGATCTCCGCCCCCGGCCCGCCCCCGGACAGCGCCGATTGGCTGCCGGGCTCCATAGTGATGTGTCCGCAGGCGGACATTATCCGCTGCGGACACATCATTTGGACCCTGCTTCTGACAGCGTTTGTGTCTGCATGCCATAAGCATGCAGACACAAACGCTAATGTGAAGCCAGCCTAAGCCCTTAATTTTTAATATTGGCTGCTGAGCTCATATATCTAAGCCATTAATGTGTGATACTGTCTGAGCTAATATATCAAAGCCTATCTAAGCCCATTTATAAGAACAAAAGGTAAGACCTGGGACCATTCCTGGAAATGGGGGACATTTGGTCACTTGCAGTAGGGGCTGTGAAGGGTTACTCTCCGGTTACTTGTCAGATGAGGTGATGAGTTCAATTTAGATCAAAGACAAACATCTTGTCAGGGGTGAAATATAGCAAATGGCCACAGGGACAATGACGGGGAGGACACTTCTTCCCTGTGGCCACAAGGACAGATCTGGTCTCACTTGCAAATAGTCCAACTTGGGATCCTGGGCAGATGGGGGGGTAGGCGGAGACAAAAGCAGACCACTAGCAGGTAGAGTAGGCTATATTCACAGGTTGCTTTTTTGTTGCATCTGTTTTAGGCAAAAAGATGCTTTTTTGCTGCGTTTTTTTTAACCTATAAAGTTAGTGTAATTCACTACAAAAACGGTAAAAATACACAAAAAACACTTGCGTTTTTGCACTTTCTCATTGCTTTCGATGGTGAAAAAAAGCATTAAAAATGCTGAAAGAATTGACATGTTGCTTCTTTCAAAAATGCAGCAGTTTTCCATTTCGGTAAGGCTGAAGGCACACCGTGTGAGGGACACTCGCATTGCACTCGGACCAGTGTTGCCCTATCAGGCAGGGCAGAGTGGTGCAAGTCCCCCACACTGAAGTCGCATTGCGAGTCAGTCACGATTCTCACGTGCGAGAGGGCAATGCAAGTCTATGGGTGCGAGAAAATCTCGCCCCCATACAGCACACTGTGCGATATTGGCACGAGTGTGCTGTTAAAATCGCTTCAAAGTTTGAATTTACCGCTTTGCCAGTACAGTAATCAATAATGTTCCAGCGCTGTCACAGCAGTGCCGAAACATTATTGTTTAATAAACTCAGTTAGAAATCTCAATAATAAAGTGCTGTGTGTTAATAAACATTTTAACCCCCTCTGCAGGCTCTGCGCTACATGTCGGCATAGATCCTGCAGATGTGGCTAATAAAAGCCGGTGTCAGAAGGGTTAAAATGCAGTTAGTGTGCTGCCATCATGTGTACACAGAGTGTGCACTCTCTGTGTAGACATAGTGACAACACACCCTGGCAGTGCAGGGGTCAATTCCTTTATTTTTCTGTTCCAGCATTGCTGTGAAGGCGCTCTCCTCCTGCACTGAGCTGTCCGTGCTCCTGAAGCTCCAGTATGATATTACTGTAATATCACGCTGGAGCTTCAGCACCAGGGACAGCGGCTGTCATGGGACGCTTTTTGCGTACACAATTGGCGTAAGTGCCATGGACAGCTCACGATATGATATTATTGTACTTACGCCACTTGCGTACGCAAAAAGCGTCCCATGACAGCCGCTGTCCCTGGTGCTGAAGCTCCAGTGTGATATTACAGTAATATCATACTGGAGCTTCAGGAGCACGGACAGCTCAGTACAGGAGGAGAGCGGCTTCATAGTAATGCAAAATCACCCGACAAAGGAATTGACCCCTGCACTGCCAGGGTGTGTTGTCACTATGTCTACACAGAGAGTGCACACTAACTTCATTTTAACCCTTCTGACACTGGCTTTTATTAGCCGCATCTGCAGGCTCTATGCCGACATGTAGCGCAGAGCCTGTAGAGGGGGTTAAAATGATTATTTACACACAGCACTTTATTATTGAGATTTCTGAGTTTTTTAAGCACAAATCACCTAGTCTCGTCCGCACCACGAACGCGACATGTTGCATTTCTGGTGCGGGCGAAACTGGGTGATTTGTGCGCAGGCCACCGCCTGCGCACAGATCACATGTGGCAGTGAATGGGTGCTCACGGTCATGCGCAGTGAAGCGCAGCACCGTGCGCTCCCATTATAAAGATAGGGGCTTGTGGTGCTGTGGTCACATTGCGGATCCCCTCCGCAGAACGCTGCGGAGGGGAACGCTAATGTGAAGGCAGCCTTAGATAATGGTACTATTATATGAGAGCACCTATTATATGGATGCTCATATGGTGCTACTAATACATAGTTACTTTTATGGTTTGTGCTATTACATATACACATTTGTGGATGATCATATTAAAAGGACATTGCTACTTTAATATGGCCAATGCTATATTCTGCATTGTTAGATGGACACTAAAATCAAAGATTAGGGCTCAGGTAGGACTGGTACTGTATTAGAGATACTGATTAGTTGTAAGACTTGCACCGAAAACACACCGGCACTATTATATGGCCACTAATAAGAATATTACAATGGCATGGATACTAAAAGTAGTATAATTACATAAGCAATACAATAAAACGTAATAATATACTGTCACTAAGATAACAGTACTGTTATATGAAAGAACTTACTATGTGGATGCTTATATAGTGGTACTATTATATAGCTACTTTTATGGTTCATGCTATTGCAAAAATACCGTTCTGGATCCTATTAAAAGGACATTGATATGATGTTACCATTATATCGCCAGTAGTGATAGGTGAGCAGTAAAATGCTCAAGATTCGAGTAGTGAGTCTAATGGAAACCAAAGGGAAACTTGAGCATTTTTTTGACATACCCCACCCCTAAGAGGAGGAGGCAAGAAAATTGCTGAAATGGATGGAAACCGCATGGGGAAGATGCCTGAAAGCACTCCGGACTCCTAGGTCGTTGTTGGGAAATAAACATATATTTTTTATAAAAAGGTGTGGGGTCCCCTCCATTTTTCATAACCAGCCAAGGTAAAGAGACAGCTGCGAGCTGGTATTATCAGGATGGGAAGGTCCATGCTCATTTGGCCCTTCCCAGCCTAAACTTGCCAGCCTACAGCCATCCTAAAAAGGGTGTGTCACATTGGGTAATATTTATTCATTTATATACCACTATTAATTCCATAGCACTTTTACATACATTTGCATCACTTTCCCCAATGGGGATCAAAATCTAAACATCCTATTAGTATGTCTTTGAAATGTGGGAGGAAACTGGAGACCCCAGAGGAAACCCACACAAACACAGGGAGAATGTACAAACATCTTGCAGATGTCGTCCTTGGTGGGATTTGAATCCAGGACCCCAGTGTTGCAAGGCTGCAGTGCTACCTACTGAGCCACCGTGCCTCCTGATTAGATGTGCCTATTCTAGTACCACGCCCCGATTCTTCCAGATTGTCCTAGTGTGGTGGCAATCAGGATAATATTTTTGAGCAGAGGTCCCCAACTCCAGGCCTTGAGGGCCGCCAACAGTGCAGGATTTCAGGATTTATTTAGTACTGCACATGTGTTAATGTGATCAAATGCACATGTAATGATTCCAACCCCTGTGCAATACTAAGGAGATCCTGAAAACATGCACTGTTGGCGGCCCTCGAGGCCTGGAGTTGGGGACCCCTATTTTTGATGGTTGATGTCAGCTGTGTAATGTCAGCTGGCATCAAACCCAGGGGTTAGTAACGGAGAGACGTCTATCAAACACCCCCATTACTAACTCGATTGGTGTAAAGCGAAAAAAGCACATACACAGGAAAAAAGTTTATTTGGGTAAAGACTCCCCCACACTAAGGGCCGCTTTACACACACCAACTTCTGTGACCAACTTCTGAACAGATCTCTGGTTGCAGTGAAATCATGGACACATTGCTCCATGTTGTACACAGCCACAAAATGGAACAATGTGTCCATGACTTCACTGCAACCTGAGATCTGTTCAGAAGTTGGTCACAGAAGTTGGTGTGTGTAAAGCGACCCTAACCCTCGTTCAACAATTTATTATTAAAAAAAAATATATGAAGCTGCAACCTAATCCATAGTGTACTGGATCCACAGTGTGCCTTAAATCGGTGCTCTGATAGCACTGGTATACTGGTGTATATTTAGTTGTATATTGTATCCAATCTAAGACACTGAAAATTATTATGTTGGCACTGTTGTGACTGGCCCTGTTATGTGGATACTTATTGTATGTAAATGGTATAATTATATGAGAACTGGAGGAGATGACATTATGACACACAAATTTGTATATGGCTGAGACATGAGCCGGTAGTGACGTATGTAAAAAAAGGAAAATACTTCTCAGCCCTACCATGGTCCAACCATTGCGGGTCCTGGATCTACAAACTGGTAGAGGGATGCACGGATGTGGAAATCCCAGCTGGTCTCTGAGTGGGAGACAAAAGCAAAATATCCAGTAATCCCTAAGGGTACCTTTACACACGGCTACATTTGTAGCTTGTCACCAGGTAACTTACTGGTTGCAGTGAAATCATGGATACATGATTCCATTTGTACACAGCAACAAGATAGAACCATGTATCCATGATTTCCCTGCAACCAGTAAGTTACCTGGTGACAAGCTACAAATGTAGCCGTGTGTAAAGGTACCCTAAAACATGATAAAAAAATCACATTTACTACAAAACCATAAAAAACCTAGTAATATTTGGAAAAATAATAAAGAAAAAAAGAATAAAATGACATGGGTGACGTGTTTCCAATGAACTAGTTCTTAATAATAGCCTATGATTAAGAACTTGTTAGCTTGAAACGCGTCACCCATGTGTCTTTATCCTTTTTTCTTCATTTTTATGGTTTTAACAGTTTTGTAGTAAATGTGATTTTTTTTTTTAATCATCTTTTTTCAATTGCTATTTTCCTTTTGTCAAGGGACGTATAAACAGGTTTAGGACTGTTATTGATATATAAATACTAGTATATGTATGTGTGCCAATAAATAGTATATGCGCAATTACTGTAACTGGAACTATTTGTGGGTGTTTCTATATGGGTACTACCAGGGGCTGGCTGGAGCCTCCATCCCTGGGTGGCAGATTTGCCCTGCCGGCCCTGACTTGAGAAGCGGGGGGGGGGGGGGGGGGGGGGGTGCTGTCAGGTCTGACTTGAGAAGCGGGGGGGGGTGCTGTCAGGTCTGACTTGAGAAGCGGGGGGGGGGGAGAAGCTTGCTGTCAGGTCTCAGAGTAACTCCCGCGACCGGGCCGTCTCGCGTCATGTGCCGGCCGCAAAGCGACGCCCGCGGCCGGCCCGTTTCTGTAGGGGGCGGCCCTAGATGTGGACTATACCACCAGCCCAGGGGGCACTTGCCCCCCTGCCACCTGGGCCAGCCCGCCCCTGGGTACTACTATTGCTAGTGCAGCTTGATGGTTCCAGTTTTATGACGGGGGTGGGGGGTTCCGAATGGACCACAAGCAGTCATACACTTTGGATGCCTGTTGACCAAAGTTTCGGCCAGTTATTAGACCGGCAGTCATCTCGACCGTCTCGCCCGTACACAGGAGCACTCGGCCAGCTGAGTATTCTCCATGAGAAAACTGCCGAATAACCTCTCTGCCAGTGGTTTATACAAAGCATTCGGCAGGCCCAATCCAGGTATGCCACTTGACATCTCCGCCCAATGAGCAGTGGCCAGTGCCCCCATACACTTAGACTGTCGGCTAGTTAGGGCAATATTAGACCCTTGGGAATATCCCTCTTCTATTCAGACGGCTATCTTTCCTGAGTCTCTCATACACATTAAATCTCGGCAAAGCAGTCATGTGTTTTCAATGGGAGAGGAAGCAGGCTTCTATCTTTCCTAAATACAAAAGGATTTGCCATTGAAATTCCAACTGTCTGTTCCTTCTTTTTCCCTGATATCAAGAAAACCCCCACCCACGTCAGATGGTCTGCCGGTTGGTCTTGACTACATGGCTCAGTTGTCCAACTTCAAGTAGTAGCTTCTCATCTGGAAGGAGCATGGATGGGACCAAATCTACAGGCTCCTGGGCCTCATGATCAGTAATGCATGGAGGACAACCAACGCAGGAACCTTCCACACCCTGAGTAAGGGCCACCAGGACTCCCCGTAGAAGACAGCCAGTGACCATAGCCTTAAATGACATCTTATCAGGGCCGATTCTAAACCTAATGTTAGACTACTATGCTGCCCCTAAAGGGGAAAGCACAACATTACTTCAATAACTATCATTACTTAAGTAATTATACTTACCCAATATAAAACATAGCACCATTATAAATATATTTTCTGCAAGACATATGAGCCCAACACAGTTTTCACACCTAACGAAGTTTTGATGTCCATAGCAATCCAACACAACACCTTATACAGTGCTGCCTCTATACTTGGTGCTCAGTTTCCCAGAGTAGAACATGAATAAATGATTAGATAAAATGTTTTCTTCCTAGGCTGATTTATCTCCCCTTGTACACAACAGCCTCAACTTTATTATTAGCCTTTGTGACTTCCTGTGTGAGTCTACATCCAACAGCAGCATGCAACCGGCCAGATATCTCCAGGTTGCAAGGAGAAATGCAGAATGTTCTGTGGATGTGCAGAGACCCAAAGAAGGAAAAGAACACATCCGCTTATTATATGTATTCAATCTAATAGTAGTATTCTTGTACATAATGGTTGTGTTATAGTAGTTATATTCCTGTACATAGGGGCAGTATTATAGTAGTTATATTCTTGTACATAGGGGCAGTATTATAGTAGTTATATTCTTGTACATAGGAGCAGTATTATAGTAGTTATATTCTTGTACATAGGGGCAGTATTATAGTAGTTATATTCCTGTACATAGGGGCAGTATTATAGTAGTTATATTCTTGTACATAGGAGCAGTATTATAGTAGTTATATTCCTGTACATAGGGAGCAGTATTATAGTAGTTATATTCTTGTACATAGGAGCAGTATTATAGTAGTTATATTCTTGTATATAGGGGCAGTATTATAGTAGTTATATTCTTGTACATAGGGGCAGTATTATAGTAGTTATATTCTTGTACATAGGAGCAGTATTATAGTAGTTATATTCCTGTACATAGGAGGCAGTATTGTAGTAGCTATATTCTTGTGCATAGGGAGCAGTATTATAGTAGTTATATTCTTGTACATAGGGGACAGTATTATAGTAGTTATATTCTTGTACATAGGGGGCAGTATTACAGTAGTTATATTCTTGTACATAGGGGGCAGTATTATAGTAGTTATATTCTTTTACATAGATGACAGTATTATAGTAGTTATATTCTTGTACATAGGGGGCAGTATTATAGTAGTTATATTATTGTACACAGGAGGCAATATTATAGTAGTTATATTCTTGTACATAGGGGCAGTATTATAGTAGTTATATTCTTGTACATAGGGGGCAGTATTATAGTAGTTATATTCTTGTACATAGAAGCAGTATTATAGTAGTTATATTCTTGTACATAGAAGCAGTATTATAGTAGTTATATTCCTGTACATAGGGGCAGTATTATAGTAGTTATATTCTTGTACATAGGGGGCAGTATTATAGTAGTTATATTCTTGTACATAGTGGCAGTATTATAGTAGTTATATATTTTTGTACATAGGGGCAGTAGTATAGTAGTTATATTCTTCTACATAGGGGGCAATATTATAGTAGTTATATTCTTGTACGTAGGGGCAGTATTATAGTAGTTATATTGTTGTACATAGGAGGCAGTATTATAGTAGTTATATTCTTGTACATAGGGAGCAGTATTATAGTAGTTATATTCTTGTATTTAGAGGCAGTATTATAGTAGTTATATTCTTGTACATAGGGTGCTGTATTATAGTAATTATATTCCTGTACATAGGGGGCAGTATTATAGTAGCTACATTTTTGTATACAGGTGCCATCAATTAGGGACGGAGTGAAAAATATTAAATTGAATGTTCTGTTCATTATGGCAACCCCTTCTGTGAGGTAGAAATGTGTTCAGGATTATTGTCACTTTCTCCTCTTTGCATCGTACACAGCATATTTCTCATACAGGGGTGACACAGGCCATGAAATCTATTCTTCCTCTTGAGGCGTGATGGCAGGAACATCTAGAAGCCTTCGCATAAAAATCACAATAGAGGAACTATTTGCTCTTGTACTTTTTTGTATAGTTTTTTGCCTCCTCTGAGTTGCTCCATCCCCCAGGAGTTGTATTTTACAAGGTGCGGCCTTCACTCCAGGCTTGCTCTTACAGGGTTTGGGATGGGTGAGAAGTCTCCTGGTTGGGGTCTTGTGTCAGGGGACATTCCTGGAAGTGAGACCCTCCATTATTTCGGTTTACCTTCCCCTCACTTCCAGGAATGCCTGTAACCTGTCATGTGTTTGTTCTTAGCTGGGAATCAGTAGTGACGTGTGAGGAGGTTATATAATATCCACTATAGCCTTGTGTTATTGTGAACACAGATCCTGGTGCTTGGAAACAAGAATCAGCCATCACCTGTAACTTATTATTTACATTTATTATCACGTGTCATGTAATGTCATTTCTGTGGGGCTGCAATAATCATGGGGTCATTTCTTCCAATTTTTTATTAATTAATAAATAATAATATTTATAAAAAGAAAACACGCTATTATTAATGTGGCTAAAATGAAAGGGATTAAATATATTTTAAATATGGATAGATAATAATATTACTATGAAATATTTGTTCTTATTTTATTCTATTATAAGGTTATTTTATTTTGATAGTTCCTTAGGAATGGACCCTGCACTCTCCTGATTGCCACCTTTTCCAACAATTCTGACCATATTTTGTATTTTCTATTATATAGTGCCATTTGAAATCAATTGCTGCTCATCTCATACATGGTTTGGTTGGGTTTACCAGAGGAAGCAGGGGCATAACAATCTGTCTGGGGCAGAGGGGGCGCATATTTCAGCTGGATGTGCATCCATGGACATCATTCAGCTGGCTTACATTGCTGTTGCAGAGACCACAGGCTCCCTGCACAGCAATACAAGCTGCTGGCCAAACACAGGCCAGCAGCTGACGTCAGAGCGCCTGTGACTGTGGGCACATGGCAGTGACATCATGCAAACCACGTCGTTTGTGCGCTGAAGTCAGTTGACTGCTTCAGAAGAGGACGTGACGCACCAGCAAAGCGGAGGGAGGGTGAGTACAATCGTTTCATTTTTTTTGTATACGTTAAAAAACAGCAGCAGAACAAGAGACATATATACTATGATGGGCCCAGGATGGGAGACATATATAGCAGGATGAACCCAATATGGGGAATCTATAAACCAGGATGGGGACATATATATCAACATGGGTCACATATGTACCAGGATGGTGGACATATATAGTAGGATGGGGAACATATATACCAGGATTGGGGACATATATACCAGTATGGGTGCAGGTTAGGGAACATATTTACCAGAATGGGGAACATATAAACCAAGGATGGGTGCAGGATAGGGAACATATACCAGGATGGGGGACATATATACCTGGAAGGGGCCCAAAATGGGCCACATATATACCAGGATGGTGTACATATATGCCAGGTTGGGGAACATATACAATGGTGAGCAACTTATATACTAGGATAGGGGACATATACACCAGGAAGAATGGGATATATACCAGGATGGGGAACATTTTTATTATGATAGTGGACATATATACCTGGAAGGGGCTCAGAATGAGCCACATATATACTAGGATAGGCCACTTATATACCAAGATAGGGGACGTATACACCAGGATGGAGGATATGTATACCAGGATGGGCAACATATATACCAGGATGGACCTGAGTGAAGAAAATATATACAAGAGTGAGCCATATATATATACTAGGAAGGGGGACATTACACATAAGGGGGAAAGTGGGAAACTGATGTGTCCTAATAGGATTTATACAAATTGTCACTTCAGTCAGGAAGTAGACGAACTCTAATGCTACTACAACCTCACTGAAGTGACAATTTGCATAATTCCCAGAGGAGCATTGCGGCTTTAAGTCTCCTCATGCCTACAGGCAGATTGATCTCCATAAGGAGAATAGCTAATCCCCCAGACCTAATAGGATTTAGAACGCTACAATGGCCCACACATATGACTAAATATGCAGGGGGGAGAGGTGGGGTTCATGCAGGTCCAAATTTTGCACCAGGGCCCATTGGACTCTAGTTACGCCACTGAGGAAGAGCTGCTTTTTAGATTAAAACTACTCTGTGGTGAAGATAACGCTCCTGCATTGTGATGTCACGTCTAAGATTTGTCAATGGAAAATCATTGACTCATGACTTCAGCAATTTGCAATCTTGTCGTCATAGACATCAGTGCAGATACAACACTGCTGATCGCATGTAATTCTACCCTCATAGATATCACTGCAACTTGTGCTCTACTTGCATAACGTGTGTCTATGATTTGACTTTTTTTGTATTTTCACAAGTAATTGCCTATCCGCCGGTATAGTAATAATAAATAAATCTTTATTTATATAGCGCCAACATATTCCGCAGCGCTTTACAATACCAGTGGGTAATAGATGAAAATACACATAAATACAGTAAGAAAATACACAATATAAGGCTGGCTTCAGACTTGCGGACCCTCCACAGCGTCCTGCGGAGGGGATCCGCAAGCTGACCGCAGCCCCTATGTTTATAATGGGAACGGCGGTCATGCGCAGGTCTGCTCATGACCGTGCGCTCCCTTCACTGCAATATGTGATTTGTATGCAGGCGGATGCCCGCGCACAAATCACACACTCTCGTCCGCACCAGGAGCGTGACATGGATTATGTACAGTACAAAGGAATTTTGTTAGGGAGCATGATAGGCCGCCTTAAAAAGATGTGTTTTTAGTGAGCCTCTGAAGCCATGCAAGTTGTGGATGGTCCTGATTTTTTGGGGTAGAGCATTCCAGAGAATTGGTGCGGCTCGGAGAAGCCTTGGAGCCAGGAGTGGGAGGATCGGATTAGTGCAGATCTTAGTCGAAGGTCATTTGTAGAACGTAGAGAACGGGTAGGGTGATAGACAGAGATGAGGGAGGAATGTAGAGGGGTGCTGCATTGTGAAGAGCTTTGTGGGTGAGAACAAGCAATTTGAACTTTATCCTGTAGTGTATATGCAGCCAATGCAATGATTGGCACAGAGCAGAGGCATCTGAGTAATGATTGCCAGGTAGGTGATCCTGGCTACTGCATTAAGGATGGACTGAGATGAGGGGGAGGCCAATTAATAGAGAATTGCAATAATCAAGGCGGGAGTGGATTAGGGCCACTGTGAGGGTTTTAGTTGTTTCCATGGTGAGAAAGAGGCGGATTCTAGAGATGTTCTTCAGGTGTAAGCAACAAGAGTGGACGAGAGATTGTATATAGGAGGTGAAGGAGAGATTGGTGTCAAACGTGACACCCAGACAGCGAGTCTGCTACCTAGGTTATGGTAGTACTGCACACTGAGAGAGAGATGTCAGATTTAGGGAGGTTAGTAGAGGGTGGGAGCAGAAGAAGTTCAGTTTTGGAAAGGTTGAGTTTCAAATAGCTGACATGATGTTGGAAACTGCAGCTAGACAATCATTGGTGTTCTTTAAAACCGCAGGGGTAAGGTCAGGGGCTGAAGTGTATAATTGTGTGTCATCAGCATAGAGATGGTACTGGAAGCCAAATCTGCTGATGGTATGTCCAATCAGGGCCATGTAGAGGATAGGTAATCACTTACTAATTGCTGGAGGTCTCGCTGTCCTATCATAGGACTCTCGCTGGTTCTGATAATGGGGGAGCATGCACGTCATTGAGTGATTTACTCTGCTTTTTCCAGGACATCATAACATCCCAAATATCATACCCTTTCATATGAAAGGCAAGCACCAATCTTCTATACAGCCGGGGCAGGAGTGATTTTTTTGCTTGCATACCTGTATATTTTAGCCAGCATCAGTGGTATAACCTTGAAGCTCATGGACCCCGATGCAAAAGTTCCAAATGGGTCCCCAATTATTGCAAATCTTTAATAGCAATAGTCTTTTTCTATAGGCCAAAGGGAATTTTGAGGCCCCCTAGGCTCCAGGGCCCGGGTGCGATTACAACCCCTGCACCTGTTGCAGTTACACACCTGGCCACCATTCACCTTTATGTTTGTTTATTCGGGATAATTATAAGGGGCTGACATCTCCCTTGTCGCTATACATGAAGTAGTAGCAGACAGGGGTATATGTTTTTGTCCATGGGTTAGGGCCCTCCAGCTACACCTTTTGGTCAGGAGGGGAAGGTGTCATGTTTTGTTGTAAAACCTAATTGCATTATTAGAAGAAGCCATAAAAACGTTAGGACAAAGGAAATGATGTTCTTCACCTCTTTACACCCCCACAGCCATTGTCACCCAGCGTTCTAGAGTTCTTATTGGCCCATTGATTAAGCAGACAGCTAGATAAATCCCATAAAAACCATGGCACATGCCGCCATCCACGGTTTGGGCGCTCATCTATGTTGAGTCTTGAATCTTTGTTGGATCAGTCTCAATGGTTAGTTATCATTTTCCCAGATACAGATAAAATATATCAGTAGGATTTCAAGCAACCTTCATAGGTGTGATTATTTTAGCAATAGGGCACTTGCTGTAAATATTGGAGGAACAGACCAATAATAAATTCTAAAGTATGTGGATCCAAAGCGTCTAATGCCAAACATATGTGGACTGAAGATGACAGAATATGGAGCAAGATACAACTGTGTGGGGTATTTCTGTTATCTGTCTCCCTAAGTGTAAAGACTCATACACTATAAGGACAGAGGTAATGGGACGCTCCCCTAAATCACAAAATTCAGGTTCTTCACTCAGTTCCATTGCCCCGGGGATATAACATCCGCTCCTCGCCTCTGGGATATAACATCCAGGCTAACATGGGACAATGGCTTGGTGTTGCAGAGCTCCCTGATACCAGCGCGGTCCTGTAATTGGAGCCACCAGGGTAACAAGTCCGTTCATGACATTGCTTCATCCAAAATCTTCCACGATCACCTAAGTGATATTATTTAGAAATGGAAGGAACCACAGCAACTCAGCCCCAAAGTGGAGTCCATGTAACATTACTGAGCGGGGTCACCAAGTGCTGAGGAGCAGGGAGACAAGTCACCAACTCTCTGCTGACTCCATAGATGCAGAGTCCAAACCTTTCCCGGCATTAACATTACTGCACAATTGGGGTCTTCATGTCATGGGTTTCCATGGCTGAGCAGCTGCATTCAAGCCTTACATGACCAAGTACACATAGCCATGCATCTGATGGAGTGGTGTAAAACATCCACCACTGGACTTTGCAGCAGTGGAAAGTGTTCTGTACTGTGACGGACCACACTTCTCTATCTGACATCTCATGGATGAGTCTGGGCTTAGTGAATGCCTGGAGAACGTTACCTGCCTGACTGCATCATACTAGATGCAAAGTTTGGTGGAACAGGGATTGTGATATGGGGTGGTTTTCTGGGTTTGGTTAAGGCTCCTTCGTTCTAGTGAAGGGAAAGCTTAATGCTTCATCATAACAATACATTTTGGACAATTATAGCTTCCAAACTTGTGTGTACAGTTTAGAGAAGGCCCTAATCTGTTCTCCATGACTGTGCCCAGTTGATAAGATCCATAAATACATGATTAGGGGACTTTGCGAGGAAGAACATGACAGCACACACAATCCCCGACTTAAACCCCATCCAACACCTTTGGGAAGCGCTATAACAACTGTGAGCTAGGACCTCTCATCCAACATCATTGACCTCACAAATGCTCTTTTGGATAAGGGGCAAAAAAAGTTTGTAGACAACCTTCCCAAAAGGATGGAAACTGTGATAGCTTCAAAGGAAGAACAGACTCTATATTAATGCATAAGGTTTTAGAATGAGAGGTCATTAAAGATCCTGTAGGTGTAATGTATAGGTGTCCTAATGTCTAATACATTTGTCCATATTGTGTACATTGATACAGAATAATGGAAAATGTGTATATTTGGTCTGTTGGTTGGAGCATCAAGGTGATACGTTATCGTATGGCTGATAGATATCCTCCTGATTTAAAGTACGTATATGCATACTCTGCTCAGCATGCATGTGTTTTGTATGGGGAGAGGGAAGTAAGCCATTGACATACACCTCTGTTCATACTAGACACTTCAGTTAATTGCTTAAATTCATCACATACACATCCAATACATATTGTTGATTGATCCCATCTAAATTTGCAGGAGCAACCATCTTTTACTTTTTCTGTATGCATCGAATCCTACTTTTTTAAAGGAAATCCCTATGTAAAAGGAATCTGTCAGTGGGTTTTTGCCACCTAATCTGAGGCCAGAATAATGCAGAGAGAGAGAGAGAACGAGACCCTAATTCCAGTGATGTGTCACTTACTGGGCTACTTGGTGTTATTTTGATAAATCACAATTTTATCAGCAGGAGATTATCATGAGAGGATAGCAAACCTACACAAGTCAAGCATATTTATGAGCTCCACCCCTACCACTGATTGACCGCTTTCTGTGTATGCTGTGCATAGGCAGGAAGTTGCCTATCAGTGGTGTGGGCAGGGTCACACAGAGCTCAGCATTCAGAGAACTGTTAGATCTGCAGCAGAGACAACTGGGATTTCATCAAAATGTTATCAAGCAGCCCTTAAATGATACATAGCTGGGATCAGGGTTTCTGCTCCTACATTATGCTGAACTCAGATGGGGCAGCAAAAACCTGGTGACATTTCCTTTAATGGCACTAGTTATTTTTTGGGGGGATAGCCATTCTTGAAACCTTACTGTTGGAGTTTGCAATCAATACATTTCTTTTGCCAGTGGCGGACCTTGACTCAGGGGGCCCTGGTGCAGCCATTTTGAGGAGCGGGGGGATATGGGGGTGGAAGGGGTTGGGAGGGTGCTGACGGCCGGGGCACGGTCCAAGGGTAGGGGGTGGTGGATGCTGGCGACTGGCGTGCGGTCCTTGGGGATTCCCTGGTGTGGTGAGCATGTTGAGAAGCGGGGGGAAGTGGGGGGTTTTGGTTGGTGCTGGCGGCCGGCGGCGCAGTGCTTATGCTTGCGGCAGCCCTCCTACCTGCTGAGCCGCGCAGTTCCCGGGAGCCGGAGGAGGAGAGGTGGGATCAGGCAAGGGAAGCAGGAAGCTTTCTGCTTCCCTTGCCTGACCCTCCTCTCCTCTGACGTCAGGTTACGGGGGTCGGCTGGGGCCCCCTTCAGGCTTGAAGGGGCCCCCTAGCCGGTCGGGGCCTCTGAACCAGCTGCACCACAGTAGTTCCGTCCCTGTCTTTTGCTATAATTCTGTAAATTAATCAGATGCAGTGTGACATTTTTATTGTAGTGCTTCCATTCTGTGATGGAAACACATGATTCTGGATTAAAACATTGACTCTCCGACTATTCTAGATCATTTTTCACACACCAACCTATGACCCTTCTTCAGCTGTTTTATTTGCTGGGAGTTGTAAGGTTTACAAGTTAGAGAATCACAGGTTGGAGATTTCGGGCACTCATATGCTACCTGAGATTCTATGCAGACCATCAAGGGTGGGGCTGGTGGCTGTACACGTACAGTGCTATGTTTTGCAGTTATATATTATCATATATCAATATAGCTCAGTATAAAATGAGCGACATATAGACATGTTTGTTCTCCCCTTCTGATGAAATGAGGATGAATTAACGACCAAGAGGGTTAATAGCATCTGCATTTATTTTCTGAGCCTTTCGATTATTCTTCAGGGATAACTACAATAGCTGGTGTTCGCTTCAGTGGTGTACCTCCAACGACAGCAGACCCAGGCGGTTGCTTTGGCATGCATCCGTTGGCAGCACCCCTGCCCACCATCTCTCGGCATCGATACAGTTGAAAGCAATGATGAAAGAGGGAGCGCTCCATCCCTTCCTTCATCATTCTCCCGCTGTGTCTGCTTTCTGATGTCTCAGCATAGCAGGCACGATGACATCATTACTGCGCACCCCCTGTGCTGAGAAGTGGACAGAATGCTCAAATCGATACCGAAGCAGCGGGGACAGAGGAGGGGTGAGTATATTATTATTTCAAATCAGTGAGGCACTGGTGGCTATAATACTACATGGAGGACTATGGGACTGCATTATAATATATGGCGGGTGCATTATATTATATGGAGGACTATGGACAGTGTATTATAATATACGGAGGACTATGGAGGGTGCATTATCCTATATGGAAGACTATGGAAGGTGCATTAATACGATATGTAAGACTATGGGGGATACATTATAATATATGGAGGACTATTGGAGCTGCATTATATTATATGGAGGCTGCATTATGTTATATGGAGGACTATCGGTGTGCATTATAATGTATGGAGGAATATGGGGCTTCATTATATTATATGGAGAACTATTGAGGGTACATTATATGAAGGACTATGGGAGATGCATTATACTATATAGAGGACTATGGAGGTGCATTATAATATATCTAAAACTATGGGGATTGCATTATTATATATGGAGGACTATGGACTGCATTATATGATATGGAGAAATATAGAGTATGCATTATAATATTTGGAGGACTATGGGGGCTGCATTATAGGATATAGAGGGTGTATTATAATATTTATGGACTATAGAGGCTGCAATATATGATATGGAGGACTATGGGGGGCATTATATGATATGGTGGACTCTTGGTCCAAGGATTATGGGGTTGTAGGAGGACTATGGATGACTATGTGGTGCATTATAATTTATGAAGGACTATGTAGGCTGCATTATACTATATGGAGGACTATGAGGTGCATAGTACTATTTGAAGGTCTACAGGGGGTGCATTATACTATATGGAAGGTAATGTGGGGACCATTATTCTATGTGGGTGACAATGGGTGGCATTATACTATATAGAGGACTATTTAGGACCCATTATACTATACAGAAGGCTATATGGTGCCATTAAAATAATTGACAAGGTTTATGGAAGCCATTATACTATCTGGAAGGTCATGTGGAGGCCATTATACTATTTGGAGGGCTATGAGGCAGTCTGTATACTTTATGGAGGGCTATTTGAGGGCCATGAAGCTTATACAGTGTGAAGGTTTGTGTGGGGTTCAACATAATGAGCGGAGGGCTGTGTGGGTGCCATTTTACAGTTTGGGGGCCATTACACTGTATGTCAGCCCACTATACTGCAATGAGGGCTGTGTGGGGGTCACAGCTGGGGATTATACTGTGTCGGGGGGTCACCATAATTTGCCAGGGTAGTTGAGGTGGGGGGGGAAGAAGGTGTTACAGTAAGGCTATCATACTGTGTGGAGGAATTCACTGTGGGGGGATTATACAGTGTTTGGGGGGCACTTTTGTTGGCATCATACTGTATGGGGGCAATAAAAGAGGACTCTAGGGGCTTCAGTAGGAGGAAGATTACTTTGTAACGGCTGCAAAGTTGTAAGATATGTTCATTCATTTTTTCTTTTAGCTTTGAAACACTTAGAAAATCCACCGCAGATGCTATTAACCCTCTTGGTCGTGGATTCACCCTCTTTTCATCAGTAGGGCAAACACTCATTTTTTCCTGACACTTCTTTGGATCTGGAGCAGCCGTATGGTGCTGTCACACCAGGCGACGTTGCTAGCAACATCGCCGGAAAAGTGACGTACCAGCGATGTCGCTAGCGACGTCGCGCTGTGTGACAGCGCGACGCGACCGCGTTTTATCGCTAGTCGCAGGTTGTCAGGTTTACGGGAAGAACTGTAAACCTGACAACCTGCGACCTGCGATTAGGCTGGATCGCGCCGTGTGACGTCGCCAGAGCGATGTCAGCGGCGATCCAGCCTATACCGCAGCGTTGCTGCGGATCGCTCGCTGGGCTGAGCCCAGCCCAGCGAGCGATGTCACCGCCCGCATCGCTGCAGCATCACCGGCCGCAGCCATGCTGTGTGATAGCTGGCCAGCGATGTCGGAACCGAGCGGGCACCCGCGCATCGCTTCCGACTTCGCTGGCCAGGTTGTGCTGTGTGACAGCACCATTACACTATATGGTCTTTAGTCTCTCTCCCCAGGTAGCCTAAACCTTTCTTCCCCTTCTCTCACACATAAGCACCTCTGTATCTTACACCCCAGTCTGTCCTATCCTCAGCCTGGCATAGTGTGAGCCCAGTGCCCAGGGGCTTTCTCCTACATGATAATCCAGGGGTCTGGGCCAATGGCAGGAGGTGGGAGGGGGATCCAGGATCTCTATCCCATTCATCTCTCAGTGAGTCTCACTCAGGACAAAGCTACAGCTCCAAACACTTCCCACAGCCTCACACTGGATAATATTACACCCCTGGCATGGACTCCTAAACCCCTGGACAAGATGAAGGTTACTGTAAGTGCTATATCTATCTGATTCATATCAAGTGCAATGATTAATATCCTGCAGCTCTGGGGAATGAGGAAACAACAATCAGGACAAAGATCTTATAGTTTGGGGGATTTTTACCTTAGGGTGGCGGAGGAAGTTTTTTTTTAATCATTGACTTTTGTGCATTCTAACATTTATTCTTTTTATATTTCTTAATTTGCAAACATTTATGTATTTAATTTAAAAAATTTTCCCTAATTTTTACTTGTATATTTTGCTATTACGATTGTTTTTTTTTATATCTACTTGACTTTATTATTTTATTTTTTTATGAGATTTCTTATTATTCAGACTTTTCAAACAATGTCTGTGTTGTTTTATTATCTTCCTCTATGGCAACCACTGGAGAACCACAGGTTACATATCACTGCTATATAGTGTGTGTGTGTGTATATATTCACTTTCATAGCTCCATTATTCATAACGCTCTACATACATCAATACTGTCCCATTGGGGCTCACAATGTAAATTCCCTATCTGTATGTCTTTGGAGTGTGGGAAGAAACCCACTCAAACACAGGAGAACATACAAACTTTTTCCAGATGTCTTTCTCGGTGGGATTTGAACCCAAGACCCAAGTTCTGCAAGACTGCAGTGCTAACCACTGAGCCACCATATGTAATACAGTGCTAACACACGAGCCACCATATGTAATACAGTGCTAACCACACGAGCCACCATATATTAATACAGTGCTAACCACTGAGCCACCATATGTAATACAGTGCTAACCACTGAGCCACCATATGTAATACAGTGCTAACACACTGAGCCACCATATATAATACAGTGCTAACCACTGAGCCACCATATATAATACAGTGCTAACCACTGAGCCACCATACAGTGCTAACCACTGAGCCACCATATACAGTGCTAACCACTGAGCCACCGTACAGTGCTAACCACTGAGCCACCATATTACAGTGCTAACCACTGAGCCACCATATACAGTGCTAACCACTGAGCCACCATACAGTGCTAACCACTGAGCCACCATATACAGTACTAACCACTGAGCCACCATATACAGTGCTAACCACTGAGCCATCCATACATGCTAACCACTGAGCCACCATATACAGTGCCAACCACTGAGCCACCATAAACAGTGCTAACCACTGAGCCACCATATGTAATACGTTACAAGTGCAGAGCACCCAAACATGGTAGTGCTCACTCACCACTAGTCAAGGAACAAACCTCCACTGGTTGTCATGATTATATTGTCACCAGGGTTGTAGCTATTATAAGTGTAGGGATTTTAATTGCACCTAGGAGCCCCCAAAAGACCATTAATGTTAAAGCATTGAGATAATTAGGGGCCCTTTTGGAGATTATGCATTGGGGCCCTGGAACATCAAGCTATGGCACTGATTGTGACCATAGTGCATCATCCACTTTACTCTAGCGGTACAAGGGGATAATGGCAAAGGGCCCCCAAACAAACATCTCTCAGTCCTATAGGAGGTATAGTATGTGCACAATTTGGATGTGAATTTGAAGAGGGGTCAAGGTGCCCCGTAAACAACAAAAAAAAAGTCAATGTTTTGGTTTTATTTTTATTGCTTTTTTTTTTGTATATTTGCAATGCATGGTGCAGGCAAGAAAGGGTTAATCGCTAGGGCGAAAGGAAAAGAAAACTGATGGAGCGATCCCAAGTTCCATTTTCCTGCACGACAAATTTTTTTTTGTTTTTTTTTCTTCCTTTCTGTTGCACAATGTACGAAAATGAATATTTCAGATTTTCTTTAAAAAAGAAAAAGAGGGAAAAGGTCACTTCCAACACTTTATTTGTGCTAGTGAAGCAGAAAGGTTTTTCTATTTAGAGCTGAGGAACGAGAGCGGATTGGTGACACATGCAGCCACATACCTGACTGGTGAGTACAAAGGCTGAGTCACTGGAGGGTGACGGGCACACCGAAGAAATGTCACCAACCAGACTGATGCATTTTTATATGCTCTGGGCAGTGGAGCTTGCAATCAAATCCAATACGTGGCAGTGATGTGTCCGTGTATATTTATGATTAACACATGCATGATCAGGGTCTGTCCCTTTTACGTATATGTAAATACGTTCTTCATCATGTTTTGGAGAAGATGAGACAGTGGCCCTTTGAATGGCCCTTTAAATGGTCACGTGTTCTGCATGCTCTATAACATAACATGTGTCACCCATGTACAGCTGTCATATTTAAAGGGCCGCGGTTTGGTCAAATGATCTCACTCTCCCTGCGTCCGACCAGGTGGACGTGGAACGTCAGTACAGCTGGAAACTATTACTAGATGATTAGATGAGGAAATTTCCCTTTCCCATGAGATCGGGTGTACGCTTAAGATCAATTTAAGGATGGCAGGAACTTCATAAGGTGGAGGGAGTTTGTGTGACTGACATTAAGTTATGTTTACCATCTTTTCAGTTAGCCATTAAAAGGTATCACCCACTGAGGACTCTCAGATTTCAATATGTGACATTAAGGGTTAATCCACACTACTGTACTGTCGTGTCTGTATTTTCTTAACCCTTATTGCCTGAATTAAAATATCTTTGCATAGAAATGAACTGAAATGGTATGATGCAAATACACAACAGTAGGCATTGAGGGGTTAACCATATTACGGCCACAAGTTCTGACCCGATCACAAGTCCACTCATCACCATATCCATCTAGGGCAACCAAACTATAGCTCGAAAGCCACATGTGGCTTGCTGGCAGTGGCATAACTTGAACTCAGTGGCCCCGATGCGAAAGCGCCAATGGGGCCCCCAATTATTGCAAATCTTTAATAGCATTAGTGTTTTCCATAGGCCAAAGGGACTTTTGGGGTCCCCTAGGCTCCAGGGCCCAGGCGTAATTGAAACCCCTGCACCTGTTGTGGTTACACCACTGATCCACGGCCCGTGATGTGTGGCTCTCGGCTGTCTTCAAGCTTGGTGCATCTATGAAGAGCGTGTCTCTAGATGGTGACTTTTGTGAATAGCTGCACACAGAAGAGCACATCTGAATGGGGGTAAGGTAGGAAACCCTGGATCTTGGTATACTGCCTCGTTGATTTTGGGGGTAAAGCTTTGGCTGTCATTATACCAGTAATGGAAGCTCTGAATGACAATGTTGGATGTGGCTCGCATCCCCCTTTCAGAGTTGAATGTGGCTCTCAGGGCCAGAAAGGTTAAGGACATTTGATCTAGGCTCTGATCAGTAGACCCAAATGGGATCCATCATTTCAGAGAGGCTGTCAATGGGGGTTTATGAGAAACGTACAGTTGGCATTGTGGAATTTATGGCGCTGGCCTCGGGGGGCTTGGTGTGTTAGGACATAGACACCATAAGAATCCCTTCACAACTTTATATGGCGTCTATGATCCATGTATAGATTGGAACTAATACGCATTTTAACTTCTCCAGTTTGGAAATGGAGGTCTTTTCTCATTAAAGGTGGCAGCTTGGAGCAAGTAGCCACTGTGACTATATGGAGCCAAAAATGAGGTATGACCGTTTTTAGCCATGAGAAACTGGCAAGAAGTGTCCATGTATTTAAGAGGATGGCAATGAGAGGACATGGTGGAATGGAGTTGGCAATGAGTCCATACATGAGGGCAATAAGAGGAGAGCAATTACGTTTTTTGGAAATTGTGGCTAGGTGGAGATGTACTCTGTGAATATCCTTATTGAGGTAAGATAGCCAAAAACAGAAGTCTGAGGCTCTTTGTAATTTAATGATTGTCTGATCTCAGTACAATCATTTTCTCAGACTTTAAGCTCTGTTTTTCAGCACTTACCGTAATTGTGAAGTCTATTTTTACAAAAAAACTTTGTCAAATGATTAGGAGGTAGTTTAATTATTAAAGTGTATGAAAGATCTCTACCAACTTGAGGGATATTTAAAAAGGTGAAAACTTTATTAAATTTCTTTAAAATAGTGTGAAACCCATTACAAAAGGCAAACAATATATACAAATATAAATACAATTATTCTGAACCATGAAAGGATCATATCATATCAAGGACAATGCATAGAATGTTGCATTACTGTTATGTTTGATTCTTTTCTCAGACACTTTTGGCTTTTCTTACAAGATAAAAATAAAAAATACATTTATGGTATTCTTATATAGTGGTCAGTTGATGTCTCATTGACCCCTATAGGTAATAAACAATGGGGTATTTTTTATCTCGATAGTGCAGAGTCAAACAGATTTTATTATACAGTATAGTCCAACTTAACTCAACAAAGACTGGAGAAAAGTTGACGTCCTTGTGCCTTTCAGGATAGGTCCAGATATGTGAACATTAAAATAAGGATTATTACTCCAGGCTTGACGCGTTTCGCCTCTATATTTTGGAAGAGGCTCATCAGAAGAAAAAGGAGCTGGCATACACAGTCTGCCTGTCACTGGAGTCTCGAGGGTAAAGTTATAGATTATGGACCTCACGAGAAACGTTCTCAATCGAAACACTGGGATTTGGATGCCTGTTGTTTTTGTCCCAGGTGACTACGTACTCCAGACCAGGATATTATATCCCAAGTGATAAATGGGAAAATAGAAGCATCCTGACAACATAAGGGCAGATAGTCATCATCATCAGGTTAGGAGCTGGCTTTCATAACCATTCTATCCAGTGCAAACAGAGTCCTGGCTGTGAGGTCCATAATCTATAACTTTACCCTCGAGACTCCAGTGACAGGCAGACTGTGTATGCCAGCTCCTTTTTCTTCTGATGAGCCTCTTCCAAAATATAGAGGCGAAACGCGTCAAGCCTGGAGTAATAATCCTTATTTTAATGTTCACATATCTGGACCTATCCTGAAAGGCACAAGGACGTCAACTTTTCTCCAGTCTTTGTTGAGTTAAGTTGGACTATACTGTATAATAAAATCTGTTTGACTCTGCACTATCGAGATAAAAAATACCCCATTGTTTATTACCTATAGGGGTCAATGAGACATCAACTGACCACTATATAAGAATACCATAAATGTATTTTTTATTTTTATCTTGTAAGAAAAGCCAAAAGTGTCTGAGAAAAGAATCAAACATAACAGTAATGCAACATTCTATGCATTGTCCTTGATATGATATGATCCTTTCATGGTTCAGAATAATTGTATTTATATTTGTATATATTGTTTGCCTTTTGTAATGGGTTTCACACTATTTTAAAGAAATTTAATAAAGTTTTCACCTTTTTAAATATCCCTCAAGTTGGTAGAGTAATTGTGAAGTCCCAGAGTATTAGGAAATCTTTGCACTGCTTTCATTTGGTTCCTCTGATCTTGAGGAGGGTGTCCTGGTCACCCCTGGGGCATCATAAATTAGGGCATGAAGCTATTGTTCCTGCAGAGTCAACGCCTCTGTTTTGGGATGGAGCACAGGTGTAATCTCATTAAATTAAAGGGTACTTCGTGCTGAAATTTAAAATTCTCAGTGAGTTGTCCACTTGCACAAAGTTATTAAGAACTTGGTTCCTATGAAGGAACATTTAGTGACAACCAACATGGCAATCCTGATTGGTCCTACACAGGTGTCCCAGCTTTCCTGATATCGTTACTGTGGAGGAGGAGGTACTGCTATACATAGGTTCTAACATGGTATTGTGGCAGTTGCGATTTTTGGATACGATCCTACGGCTCTTAGAATTATTGTCACTTCAGTAAACGAACTCTAGTGCAGATTGATCTCCATAAGGAGAATAGCTATTCCCCCAGACCTAATCAAATCTAAAAACTGTTAATACGTTTCTCCTTTTATTTTTTACAGCAACAGGTTCGCCCAGCAATCTAATGTGTATGAAGGCCTCCGCGATAATTGTCTTTCTGTCATGTCCGATTTCAGACTGCTGATACTTCTTTTCTCTTGAGATGAGCCCCACCAGAAATGTCTTTCAGAGGTTTTCTCAAAGACAACACTGCTCTGCAGGGGGATTGAGAGCTCCCAACCAAACAATTGAGTAGGCCAAACCATCCATTTTCCAACAGCCACCTGAAGTGTATGGGAGGGATTTATTCATCACAGTGTAGAGATAAAGGTGACACCAGAGCTGTTAATGGCTGCTCTGAGTGATGTCCGGATCTGTCCTGTGTGGTGACCTCAGGTGACCAAGACTGGTGGCCACCAGTTTCTCTAAGGAGATGGGGGGGTGGGGGGGGGGGGGGGGGAAGGGAATGGATGATGTGGCTTCTGAAACAAAATGCCTTTATTACCTAAATGAGTACAATACATCAACAAGCATCCAAACAAAAGAGCAATGAGGGCACATTGCAACCATTTTGGTAAGATCATTCAACAATCTAATATCTATGAGGCCTGAGGGACACATGGCTCTCAGATCGACCCTGGAATTTTCCCAATAAGACCAGTTTCTCAAGTCTGACATTCATGGACAAAGTAAAGACTTTAATGTCCAGACAGTCAATGGGTTGCCTAACTTGAGACTCAACAACCTCATTGACATGTATGAGGCTCAAGTTTGGGTCATGAGGGTTGTGTCTGATTCGAACATGGCGGTCTAGACAATTGAATATTGGACATGTAAAACTGAACTGGCCTAAGCTGCATTACAGACACCTGGCAACCACATGATCTTTTCAAATAGGATATTTGGGGCTTATTTAATGAGGTGGGCTAATTTTGTTTGCAAGGAAATTTTGGCCCTTTATTTTAACACATAGAATTAAAAGTGTTAACCGAGATGAAATATACATACGGTATATAATATAGAATTCATAAGGGAAAGAATGTGATACGTGGGTTATCCAGGTATTTATGGGATCATTTTGAAACCTGAAATGGACATAGGATTTTGGTTTGGGCCACCATGTGTGACGGAACATCATGGCATCCAGTGTCAGAATGGGGAGGTGGGGGACCACCATTAACATTGATTAACTGCATGAAAATATTATATTCACCAATTTTCCTAAGCTTCTATATAATAATATGCTGGGTAGCTTGAAGAGATGCTTCCTTTGTCTCTACATAGTATTGTGCCAACTACTGATCATGTTTGGGGGAAGTGACATAATACTGCAATGGGGTTCCGCCGGGGGGTTCTACGGTTTTCCTGTGGAACAGTTCAATGCTGATGGCATTGGTTCAATGTTTGCTTGCTATTGATAACACAACTATTAAGATCCCTTTGGCGCCTAATAATCCTCCGAGCTTCTTAACTTGTTATGTGTTGCTATGGGTCACATTGTATTTTTGGTTACTAAAGGCTATGGATTCCATATGTCAATTTCCATAGGTTATTACTCAGGGGCATAACTATAATAGGTGCAGTGGTTGCGATCGATCCGTGCCCTGGAGCCTTAGGGGGCCCCAAAAGTGCCTTTGCCTATTTCAAATAACCAGTACTGTTAAAGATTTGCAATTATTGGGGGCCCCATTGGAGTTTTTGCATCGGAGCCCATGAGCTTCAAGTTACACCACTGTTACTATTGACCACTAATGTGACTTCTCCATTGAGAACTATGGTTTCTGAACAGTTGGTGTATTTGGGGCTAGTGAATAAAAATGCTGCATAATCTGACCTTGTTACCTTTTTTTGGTTGTTATGCATTACATAACCTATATGTTAATGAGCATGAGTTACATGGCCTATATATTCGTTGCTATGGGTTATATAGCCTATATGTGGGTTTACAATCATAATGTTGCTTCTTTTGTAGTTGGTTTTTATAGTTTACACAAAATCAAAGTGAATGGCTCCTGGTTGGTATCTGGTACATAACCTATATGTTAATCAGTATGGGTTACATGGTCTATATGTTAGTTGCTATGGGTTAACCCATATGTGTGTTTACAATCTCCTTTTATAGTTGGTTGCTATGGCTTACACATGATTAATATTAATGGCTCCTGGTTTGTATGACCTACAAATTGTGCTAGTTGCTACGGGTAATTGATCACTAATGACTGTTTTAATTAATTGCTATGAGTTACAGAATATATTTACTGGTCATATCCCTATGGACATCTGTCTCCCATTAATCTGTGTTACCAGAAGTCTATGGAGCAGGATGGGCACATTAGTGAATATGGGAGTCCTCCTCCTCTTCCTTATTAACTTGTGTATTGGTGGTTGCAGCTCTTAGGGCTTGGGGTCATGGAGAGACTGTCACATTCATTTGCAGATTGACACTCTTGTAGATAGGGAATCTTCTATTGTTTGGCTCCATGGGGGCTGACTGGTGGTGATGGTGCTGATTAGCAGCTCAAACACAGATGTTCTCTACTTCCTATCCCAAGACTCTCTAAAAAAAAAGTATAAAAAGCTTTTTCTGGGAAAGCTGAGGGACAACCAATATGACTGCTTTAATAGTTTCCACATTCATGAGGGAAGATATATTGGCATTTGAAAAAAAAAAATGTGGGTGAAATCTACAGTCTGAGGTGTAATGGTGAACATATTGGTAGCTCAGCGTAACGAGAAGTAGCCTCCATGCATATTGGATAAATGTAGGCCGAATAGATCTTGACTTCTTCAGCCGACAGCATAGAGAAACAGGAGAGCTTGATAGAATGAGCACCCTTTAGTATGGAATATCTATGAGGAGCTGCCAGCCAACAATTGTTCGGCCGACAGCCATTGAATATGTATGGGGCGGGGGCATGCGATTACTGTCTCTCCCAATTTCACCATACACAGGAACATCAGCCTAGCGCTTCTGCGTTCTCTTTGAAATGGCATACAGCATTACCTCTTTCAGAACTGACAATGTAATAGGTGTTAAACAAGTATTTCACATGACTGCACCTACACAGATTACATAGCACACAGGTAAGAATATCATATTTCTGCAATACCTCCAATTCCCCCACCAATAAATGCAAGTGATACAGTAGGTAAGGAGGACCTTGCCCATAAGGGATCACAGTCTACAAGGGATAGGTGAGGAGAGGACCCTGCTTATGAGGGTTCATGGTCTACAAGAGATGGGTGAGGATACAGTAGGTGAGGAGAGAGGAACCTACCCGCAAGGGCTCACAGTCTGGATCACTGCAGATTGTAGGCTTGTTGGAAGAGGTGGGTCTTCAGGTTCCTTTTGAAGGTTTGCATGGTAGTTGAGAGTCTGATATGTTGGGGCAGAGAGCTCCAGAGTATGGGGGATATACAGGAGAAATCTTGTATGTGATTGTGGCAAGAGGAAATAAAAGGGGAGTAGAGAAAGCGGTCTTATGAGGATTGTAGGTTACATGCAGGTAAGTAATAGAAGACTAGGTCACAGATATACAGAGGAGACAGGTCACGGATGGCATTGTATGTCATAGTTAGGGTTTTGAAATGGACTTTTGGGCAGTGGGAAGCCAGTGAAGGGCTTGGCAAATAACAGGGAGACAGGTGGATTAAGGTACCGTCACACTTGACTAAGCACCAGCGATCCCGACAACGATACGACCTGGTAGGGATCGCTGGTGAGTTGCTACGTGATTGCTGGTGAGATGTCAAACAGTCAGATCTCACCAGCGACGCAGCAACGATATGGCGATCGTTGGGAACCTGTCACCCTCGTGTGTAGTATTGAGATCGTTGGTCGTTGTCCCTGTCAAACACAGCGATGCACACTGCCCAGCGGGAGCACAACGACTAAAAAATGGTCCAGAAGGTTTTGTAACGATCTGCGATCTCACAGCAGGGTCCTGATCGCTGCTACATGTCAAACATAGCAAGATGCTTAGGTGACGGGGCTTTATTGAGCAGCAGAGTTTAGGATAAATTGTAGAGGTGCGAGAGCAAGAGCTTGCCCCACTCCACACCATTATCAGTTTCACAGTGTTCCCTCATATTACCCCCTCTCCATACTTTTCCCTTACACTGCCCTCCACTATGCTCCCTCGTCATGTTTTGTCCTCGCACTGTTCCCCACTCCCCCTTTCTGCTCCCTCCATATTTTGCCATTTTGTAATACTGTCATTCACGTTGGCATCTACATTACATTGTTTCCCACATACTGTACACTATATACTCTACACCTCCTCTCCAGTTACAGTAATGTTCCTTGACTCTTTGACTCCACTATGGAGCAGTTGCATAGTCAGCTTCACTTTGTCACTGTGGAAACATCAGCACCATGATGAGGTGACATCGTCGCACCACGAGAGTTGACTAGCGTTCCTCAGCCCCTGCAGTGCCGGTGCTCATATTTTCAATTGTATTCAGGTCTTAAATACACAAATACAATTGAATTCAGAAATCAAATAACCATTCTTCTAGTTTGCTGAGCCAGCTGCCATTTTAACAACCAGGTTAGCAAACGCTATAACGGCCAAAACCATTAGCGTGATGGGGGCTTATAAATTTAGAAGACTACCACTTTCCAAATGCTGCCTCTCCCTGTAGTGATGCCCGCAGGACGGTTAAACATCATCATATGGACATATAATATATGTATGGCTTGTCTAAAGTAGACCTTCCCTTTAAATTTTCATGGCTCTCCTTTACAAGTCCTCTCTTGTCCAATCAGTTTGCAGCTTTTACGTCTCGTTAGGTTTTAATTTAGCAAATTGCGAGCAGGTTAAGTCATTTCACAGATGTAAATCTTGGTAGGGGCTGTGCATGAGAATGAGATTAAAGAATAATTAATGAGAACAAAGGCTCAGTAACAAGGCAACCTGTAGGGATCAGACTGGGTAGCAACCGGCGGCACAAAGTCACTGATTGTTACTATTTATCAGGCCTGGAGGGATGTATGACCTGCTGAGTCTAAGGTGTTCATTATGCCTGGCACATGAGGGCCCTGGACACGTTTTCTACAAAGAGGATGTAATTACGCCTAATCACGACTGTTATATTAATCAGCTCAGATTCATAACTGACTATTCTGGATACCAGCGGTGTAACTTGAAGCTTGTCCGTCCCAATGCAGAATATCGAACAATACACATTTCTATCATTGATCTTTTCAATTGTGCCAAAAAAGCCTTTTGAGCTCTCAAGGGCCACCCCTGCACCCACTATAGTTCCCTACTGGTTACATATGCAATAAAGCGGAGATAACAGTGATCTCTACCCTATCATATACCTTGTCATATAACGTATTACGAAGTGTAAAGGACTTTGCAACTTTTCTGTTTGTTCCTCACCTTTTTCAAGATTTTTGTTTGACCGTAACTGGTTACTGTTGCGCCATGTGCAAGCAATGACTATTTGGTGAGACGTTTACCTCAGAATTTGTAAGACAAAACCAGGAGTGGGTGATAAATCCAGAAGTGGTGACGTGTTTCTATTATACTTTTCATCTGATTGTTCCACTCCTGGTTTTGGCTATAAAATAGTGAGGTAAAAACCTCACCAAACACTCAATGTGTGTACATGGTTGTCTGATGAAAACAAGCAAGGCCACATGTACATGTTGTGTATTTAGTGAGGTTTTTTTACCTCAGGATTTGTAGCCAAAACCAGGAGAGGAACAATCAAGAGGAAAAATGTAATAGAAACACGTCACCACTTCTGTATTTATTACCCACTCCTAGTTGTGACAAATTCTGAGGTAAAATTCTGACCAAATACTCAACATGTGCACATGACTACAAGACAAACTTAGGCTATTGAGTATTTGGTGAGTTTTTTACATCAGTATTTGTAGCCAAATCTAGCAGTGGAACAATCAGAAGAAAAGTATTAATAGAAACACGTCACCACTTCTGGATTTATCACCCACTCCTGGTTTTGTCTTACAAATTTTGAGGTAAAAATCTCACCAAATACTGAACCTGTGCACGTGGCCTAATGCAGGATCCAAGTCAGTATACAGCCAAGTGCACACGTTGAGCATTTGGGGAATTTTGTTACCTCAGAATTTGTAAGACAAAACCAGGAGTGTGTAAAAAATCCAGAAGTGGTGATGTGTTTCTATTATACTTTTCCTCTGATTGTTCCACTCCTGGTTTGGCTACAAATACTGAGGTAAAAAACTCACCAAATATTCAACATGTGCACTTGGCTTAAAGGCCCCGTTACACGCTACTGTCGGGCCCACTGGGACGGGGGGTACTCGGTGCCGGACCGGTCTGCTGCTGGGGAAGTCACGAGTGGTCCTGGTCCGGACCGTGTCCCGTGCTCGACAATAAAAGGGGGTATTTACAGGGGATTGTCAGTCGTGACGCCACCCACTATATGCGGCCAGAGATGGGCCGCCGCTGCTGCAGAACCTCCGGGGACGATGGAATAGCAGCTTAGATGGGATAGTTCCAGTGGGTAGAACTGTGTTCCCCGGGGCAGTAAGAGTTAAAGTCTATTGTGGAGTGTGCCGTACACTTACTATGCAGACGCTGCAGGAATCCTTCCTCTGCGCTGGAGCTGACAGGCTGTGGCTCTGCAGGTGGGGATTTGCTGAAATCCTGTATGGAGGGAATGGCATTCAAGCAGATGGAAGCAGACAAGGGAGGCAAGTTCAGGGTCTCTGTGTTTACTCTCAAAGCTCTTCAAGACAGTTTACACTTCAGTTACAGTTCTTACAAGTCTCAGTTCAAGTACACGGGCACGCTCTCCCTCTCGGTTCCCTTTACTCCCTGCAGCCAGGCCTCCGTTCTCTGTGACCCCTCACACTGTCTCTGTGTCCTTTCCGGGCTGTTAACGTTTGTATTCACTGGTTATGTGTCTCCGGACAGTATGGCGGTGACTCGGGCCCCTGTGGGTCCTCCTGGTCGTCACTGAGCTGCCTGTCCTTTGGGGTGGGGACCCTAACGTGTAGCTGTGGTCCCCCGTCATGTTGTTTGGGGATCCCGGGTAAAACTTCGGTCCCCTCTAGAGCCGACACTCTACTCAGCCCAGCCTCCAGCAGTCCTCAAGATGTCAGGCTCTACCAGGCTCTTTCCCTCTGCGTCTGTCAGTATTATAGGAGGGCTACTCCGCCTGCAGTCGGTCGCTTCAGCTGTAAGTCTAGAGCCCAGGTATCACCGTCCCTCTCTTCCCGTCACACTCCTGGGGGTACTGGCTCCGGATAGGCTTTCTCTCTCCTCCGGCTCACACTGGCTCGGTACAGATTCTGCGCTCTTTACACCCACTTTGCCAGGAGTGTGATTCTTCTCTGCTCAGCTTAGCTCGACCTTCGCTGTCTCTTTGGCCTGTGCCGTGTTCCTCAGCCTACTGCTGGTCTTGGTCTTGTTTGCTCGGCTCACTCGGCCTACTGACTCCTTCCTCCTCCCCCTTCACTATTTCTACTGTCAAGTCACCTGACTACGTGTGTGCCCAACCCACTCCTCTAAATCCACCACCCCTCGCTTGCCTAGAGTCTCCAATCTCAGGGCTGGATGCTGCCACCTACTGTACGTGGGTTGTGTGGGCTGTGAGGGTGTTGATGTGCAACAGTCGTCCTACCTGCCTGGCTGCAGTTCCCTTTGTGGCCTCCTGGACGCAGGGGCGCCTCACTACGAGGTCCCAGCGATCCCACCAATGATCAGGATTACTGGGACAGACTCACCAGCGATCAGGGAGAACGCTGGTAACCAGGGTAAACATCGGGTAACTAAGCGCATCTTAGTTTAAACCCAATGTTTAACCTGGTTACCGGCCTCCCAGCGTGTACTGTGCGGCGCCGGGAGGTTGTTGATCGTTGGTCTCCCGCTGTCACACATATCGATGCTGGCCGCCCAGCGGGAGACCAACGATTAAAAAATGGTCCAGGCTTCGCTACGAGGTCGCTGCAACGTCACAAAACCGGTGATGTTACAACGATATAGTTAGCGATATCGCAGTGTGTAACGGGGCCTTAAGTTTGTCTTGTGGTCATATGCACATGTTGAGTATTTGGTAAGTTTTTTACCTCAGTATTTGTAGCCAAAACCAGGAATGGAATGTGGCGCCCTAACGGTCTGGTCGCCACTAAGGGGTACAGTACCCACATCAGAGGGTAGTGTTTCCATCTGCGGCAATCAGGGTTGGTAAGTGGAGTCACCCGCAAACACACTCGGTCCCAGGGATAGTGAGTGAACCCAGGTAGTGGGACGAATTAGGCAGCCCGTGGGACGGCAGGGGGAGAAAGGTAGTGAGTGGAAAAGGAGCAGGAAGTGGTCAGGGAAAGGAAAGGGACTATGGAAAAAACACCACAGGAAGTACAGGTCAGTCAAAGGAGGTCACTTGGAGAGAGGACAGAGTGAAAGGACCCGAAGGACTTGAGCAGTGGTGAAAATCCACCTGATGAAGACAGTGTTAAACTGTTGAAACGCATTGTGGTGATAAATAAAAAGTTTTGATAACCTATAACTCCTTGCCCCATCTCTGTGCCCAGATCTCTCATTAAACCACAAAAATATCCTTCCAATTGAGCAGTGATGAAGCTCTTTCTGAGGCCAGAGACCATAGGAGACAGAGGGAGCCCTAGGAGCACAGGCAGTGAGTGATCCACCCATGCCCCGAATCTGAAGTGAAGCGGACGGGAAGGGTGAGAACCAGGGCCCGGCCCTGAAGGTGGCGAGAAGACTCCAAGCTCCAACAAAGGAACCGATAGCCACGAGATCCAGGGGAGCTATGGCCAGCTCCCGGTACATCCGCCGAGAAGGTAGCCATACTAGGGCCAGGGGACACAGCCGATCGCCCGACGAAGGCCCGGGGCTGCTGGATTGGGGCGATGTGCGCGGAGGCGCGTGCAGGAAGGAGGAGAACAGGCAGCGCTGGTTAAGAGAGGCCCATGAGGGAAAGCACACGAAAAGGGGTGTACTGGACAAGCCATCCTGGTTGCTAATGACTACCAGGACTGCAACTGTACTTGAGCTGTAACATGTGTTGTGTGCAAAGAAGAGCTCAGTAAACCAGGTTTGGAACTCAGCATTGTGTGAGACTGTCCATTTCCCACCTGAGGAGCGGTAGACTGCAACGCCGCGCAGGCAGCAGGAATCTGCTTGTGAGATGCCCCAATCTCGCCCTGCAGCCAGCCCAGCTCCGCTGGCTCTCCACAAACTTAATAACCCCTTACCCCGAATGCCCTGGGAACCCTGCTCCACCCATGGGGAGTGACACCATCCTAGCTGCCATTCCACCATCCCCAGAGGTCCCGGCCTGCAGCAGCAGCTACTAACAGATGCAAACCACAGGTGGAATCACGACAACCACCCCCACCAATCCCCTTACTCCAAAGACTCTTTACTCTTAAACTTCCCTTGCTTTTTATTGACCACCCATCCAGGTGGCCACGGACCGGGTCACGCCACCTTGAAAGCCGCCAGATGCTCGAGGACGTAGAGAGAGAGAGAGAGGCCTGGCTCGAGTACCCCACTGCCCCCACTGGGGCGAGTCAGGAACAATCAGAGGAAACTTATAGTAGAAACGTCACCACTTCTGTGTTTATACAGACAATGTGCTGGCCAAGGGACAGACAATTGTCTCTTACATTTTCAAGACTGCCATTTTGGATCCACTGAGAATGGCGGGAAAAAGTTCTTGGGTGCCATGCATAGACAGTTCAAGTCCTTTTGAAAGTAGCCAATAAAGTTCTGTAAGGAGCACAAAACCCGGTTCATGGGTTGGTTCATCCTGTTCGTGACGCCAAAGTTGTCGTGCCCACGAGGGTCTGGGGTACTCAGATCTCGGGTGGTCGGGTGCAGGGATGTCACGGGTGATTGGGGCCCGAGCCTGTGCCCTCTTGGTGACAATAAAAAGGGTAGTATTTATAGGGGTAAAAGTTTATAAATGAATGTCATGACGCCACCTGTAGATCCGGTGATGGCACGGCGCTGCTGCAGACCTGGATAGATGGCAGCAAGGTTATGTAGAAATAGGGCAGAGCAGTCTCTGCTGTGAGACTGAAATGTCACAGTCAACCAGGAAGAAACACAGACACTTGCTTACTCTGCATGAGTTCTTCTTACTCCAGTTACCTTCAGCTTGTACACAGTTAACAGGTGTTACGGTTCGGGTAGTGAACCTGGTGTCATAGGAGGAAGCAATGTCTCTCTGAGGATCCAGTGATGTGCCTTCTTTTCTCTTCCACCGTCCTACCTCTGCGCACTCCTTCTTCCTCCGCTGCCCTGCATGAATCCCGCTTACTACCAGGCCTGTTGGGTGATATGAGATACCCTTCTCTAAGGGGGCTCAACCTGGTTTGGTGCTTCTGGTGGGTACCGTGCATATGTCGGGCGGATTGTGCTCCTATGAAGCTGTCGATCATACCTGTATTTGTGGCTCAGGGCTGGACCTATGCACTACTTCAGAGCCGGTACCCGGCTTTGGACTGGGCTAGGGTGTTCAGTCACCCTCTGTCTGGGTCGCCGCTCCTTCTGGGTATCCTCCCTGTGGTGTACCCTGCTCTAATTGTGTGAATGCAGATTGACAGCCTCAGACCTACATTACCTCCTCCCATAACAGGAATACTGCAGTCTCTGTCTTGGGTGCAGTACCCCTCTGTAGCGCACTAAGTAGTCTTGCGCTACATCACCCACTCCTGGTTTTGGCAAATACTGAAGTAAATACTGACTAAATACTCAACATGTGCATGTGGGCTGAAGGTTTGAAAACCCACCCTGACCCAAATCTGATCACAGCTGAGGGTTTGGTACAAGCTATAGTCAGTCTAGATAAAGCTTTGTAAGATAAATAATCTCTCCAACATATTTCCTTCACTGACACACTGTAAGGGCCCCTTTACACGCTGAGACTTTCCAGCGATCCCATCAGTGATCCACCTGGCCGGGATCGCTGTAAAATTCTATGCAGTCGCTGGTGAATATATAAACTATTCTTTCCACGATGTCAAGCTCTCGCTCCTGTCTTCTGCCAGGCTGCGGTAAGCGGGAGCAGGCTGGTAACCATGATAAACAATGGGTATCCAGCAGCACGCAGCGCCTAGTTACCCAATGTATATCTTGGTTACCAGCCTTCTCCGCTTCCAGGCTGGTATCCAAGGTACACAGCGGGTATCTAAGCACATCGTTGTCCCTAGTTAGCCGCTGTGTAACATGTGTTTACCATAGTTACCAGACTGGGAGGTCGCTGATCGCTGGTCTCTCGCTGTCACACGCAGCGATCCGTGGTGACCAATGGGAGACCAACGACCAAAAAATGGTCCTGAATGATGTGCAGCGATCAGCAACCTCACAGCAGGGGCCTGATCGCTGGTACGTGTCACACACTGCAATATCGCTGGAGAGGTCGCTTTTACGTCACCAAACCTGTGACTTTCAGCGACATCGCTAGCGATGTTGTAGTGTGTGAAGTGCCCTTAACAAACTATCAAGACAGGAGAGAAAATTTGTGCTGCTGATGTGCTCAAAGAAGATTGCATACAAATGTAACAAATGCTCAGTTGCGAGAAGCGTTTGGTTAGTATAGGATTTCATCCTTTGGATCTAAGCTAGAATGTTCCTATTTAATCCGAAAGCAGAAAATTGTATAAATGCCGTGGCCGAGAGCTGGCCAAACATATCAGATGGTTGTTGAGTCGTTCGGCCGACATCTAACTCTCCTGACCCCATTGACATTCTCAATGAGGATAGTGCAGTTGGCAGCTGCAGGACACATCTGGCGGCAGCTCTCTAAAGGATCAAGCACAAAAATGTAACATCTCCAATCCTTCTTTTTGAGAGTGGAGGCCTGTACACATAAGTGCAGAAATCTCTCCTTGTGGTGAGTGCCCATGATCAGGATTAGCAGCGTTTTGGATGCAGCATATTTTTAGCATACAGCGTACAGTACAAGCACAGTGGATGGGTTTAAAGAGAACCAACCAGAGGATCTAGGGCTATAAAGTGAGGCTGGTGACTTAGAGGCACTGGGATGCTGAATGCAATTATACCTTTACTTGAATGATACCATGTTTGATTGAAGGGACAAGTGTCATAAAACTCCTGGAAAATAGGCAAGCAAGTGATTGATGTGTGCAGCACTGGGTCACTATTTTTTTTTTCCACTCCTGTGGGCATGCCTTTTGGCTGTAAGCAAAACCCTCTCTCCCTCCTTGTTATCTCTACTTTCAGTTTCTGACTCCTGCTGACTGTCACTATACTCCAGCCACAGGGTGCCTGACAAAACTGAAAGTAGAGTTGAAAGGGAGAGTTTGGCTTACAGTTGAAAGGCATGCCCACAGAGGAGGAAAAGAAAACAACCCTAAATAGTGATGCAGTGCTGAACACATCGATCATCTGCTGCCCTGTTTTCCAGGCGTTTTATGACACTTTTCTCCGCAATCAACCATGGAATCATTCAAGTAAATATATGATTGCATTTCATCCTGTAAGGCAGTGTCCAGATCACGCGTGTCTTGATCATGGACGCTCACCATTATAGTGATAGACGTGTTTTATATTTCTGGTCATGACACGTCGCGCAGCTGCGGGGTGCTTTGACTGTGGATTGTCAGGGTGAGCGAAGTTTCACACAAGACCCCGGGAACTCAATATTTGTGGTAAGAGGACACAGGAAGTAGCCGGGATTCTTCCCAGCCTCGGAGTCCTGTGAGAGCTGGGATATTTACACAAAAACACATGTTTTCTGGAGATGTCAGCTGCGCGCTCCGCTCTGAGGACCACTCGCCTTCCGATGATCCCCCAATATAAACAAGAATTTTAGTTTTCTGAACATCTCTAGGGTTGAGAAGGAGGGGGCTTAAAGGAGAAATACAGATAAATAATATAAGGTAAATGGTGATAAATGTATGATCAATGGCAGTGGTCATGCATGCAGAATACCGCTCCATTCATGGGACAGACAGAGTCGCCGAGCACTGGGGCCAGTCCGGGAGTCAATCATTGGAGCTGAAGTACCCCACTTCTTGTATCGTGACAATCTTACCTTTATCACTCCATGAACTTTGGAGATTGCCCAAAGCCATAGAGGAACAAAAAACAAGGGCCATATTAAATGGTTTCGACAACTTGACCTTGTTTAATGGCACCTTAGTGAAGGTACAGGCTCACACCTCCTCCAACGTGTTCTAAAATGGGAACAAAGGATTAAAAGTGGACTTCCCCTTTAAATCATTCTGGATAAATACTGATATGGTACAATCTATGACTTGTCCAGACCTCTAGAAATCAGCTGACATTCCCACAATGTCCAGGACAGTATGGGGTGAGAATTTACATCAAAGCTGTAATGGCGACTACATAGGGTTTTCACCTATCAGAAATATATGTCCAGTGCAAATGTTTGGGCACCCTGGTCAGAATGACTGTTATTGTGAATAGTAAAGCATGTTGAAGATGAAATGATGTTTAAAGGGCATAACTTAAAAAATGACATATTTTCGTTTTTAAGTATAAAAAAATATTTTAATCTTTTCCATTTTAAAAATTACAAAGGAAAATGGGCAGAAGGGCACCCTGCATGGTTGGTACATAGTAGACCCCTTTGGCAAACATCATAGCTTGAAAACACTTTTTGTAAGCAGCCAAAAGTCTTTCAATTCTTTTTTGAGGGATTGTCGTCTTGGAAAAGTCTTCCAGTTCTGTGGGATTCCTGGCTGTCTTGCATGCTCTGCCACAGATTTTCAATGATGTTCAGATCAGGGGACTGTGAGGGTCGCTGTAAAACTTTGAACTTGCACCTTTTGAGGTCGTCTATTGTGGATTTTGACTTGTGTTTAGGGTCATTATCCATTTGGAGAAGCCATCCTGTCTTCAACTTCAGATTTTTTTCTACAGATTGTGTTATATTTGCATCAAGAATTTGTTCAAATTTCATTGAGTCCCTCTATCCCTGAAACATTCCCGTACCATTGGTTGCATCACAACCCCAAAGCATGATTGACCCACCATCATGCTTAATAGTTGGTGAAATGTTCTTTTCCTGAAATTACGTATCTTTTTTTCTCCACACATACTTTTCATCATTGTGGCCAAAGAGTTATATTTTAACTTCATCAGTGCACAGTACTTGTTTCCAAATTCATCAGGCTTGTTTATATGTTCTTTTGCATACTTCTGATGCTGAACTTTATGGTGAGGATTCAGGAGAGGTTTTCTTCTGATGACACTTGCATGGAGGCCATATTTGTGCAGGTGTCTCTGAACAGTTGACCAATGTACCACAACTCCAGAGTTTGCTAAGGCCGGCTTCACACCACGGTGAAACCCGATCCAGGGCTGTCCGGTGTAAACCGGACAGGCCCGGACCGGATTTTGGCCCCATAGTATCCAATGGGGCTGGATGGCAGTGCTCTGCCATCCGGTTTCCATGTGTCCGGGAGAATCCGGGAGGAATCTGACTCTTCTCCCGGACAGAAAATCGGATCATGCAGTATTTTTGTGTCCGGGGAGAAAAATCTCCCCAGATCGGATCCTCCCGGATCCGGGGCAATCTGGCGCTCCCTAACATGGGAGTCTATGAGGCCGGATTGCCCCGATCTGGGAGGATCCAGCAACCGGAAACCGGCGGCTGCACGCTGCTGTAATTTCAGGACCGCGGCTAGCAGGGATCTTGAATAATCAGCGGCTGCTATTAGCAGCATCTGGCTGCACACCGGACCGGAGGGCATATTTGGCCCTCCGGTTCTGTGTCCAGATCCAGTCCGCGGCTGCCAGGTTCACCCCTGACAGCCCCGGATCGGATCTGGCTGTGGTGTGAAGCTGGCCTAACTCTTCCTTTCTGATTTGCTTCTCAATCAATCCTACAAGCAGCTCTCACTGAAATTTTGCTTGGTCTTGCAGACCTTATCTTGACCTCCACAGTTCCTGTTAACTGCTATTTCTTAATTACACTTTGAACTGAAGAAATGGCAACTTGAAAACACTTTGTTATATTTTTATAGCCTGCTCCTGCATTGTGGGCCTCCATCATTTTCAGAGTGCTAGGCAGCTACTTACAAGAAACCATGGCTGCTTTTTTTTGGCACAAGGTTAGAGGAGGCTGGGATTTTAGAAATCTGCGAAATTTGTATCACCTGGCCTTTCCTAATGATGATAGTGAACAAGCCATACCCTGAATAGGATAATTAAGGGTTGAAAGCTCGGTCAGTTATCTGGGCACACAAATCTCCAGAAGTGCCCAAGCTTTTGCACGAGGCAATTTTCCTTTTATAATTTTTTAAAATTTTAAAGATTTTTTAATTTGCCTAAAATACAAAGGAAATGTGTCATTTTTAACTTTATGCCTTAGAGATCATTTCATATTCATCTAGCTTAACTGTGAACAATAACAGTAATTTTGACCAGGGGTGCCCAAACGTATGCATGCCACTGTAACTCGGAATATCTAGACTCAAAGGGCCGACTTCAGAACTTATTTTTATTATCAATTTCTTCATTTTAGAATGAACAGGTTTTTTTGGTTATAACGAAAGGAAAAATGAAAGTGTTATTACTGCTTGAGTTACCCTTTAAGGAGGTCTTCTCGGAGGAGGCCAATGTTGTGTTATGTCAGGCTACACTTATAGTTTATGTATAATACTAAAACATTTCTCTGACACATCCAGAAGAATGTGACCCCCGACCCCGCAGAACAAACAGAAGATGTTTAGCTTGTAGAGGATTCTGGGATGTGATGGCCCCTTCTCACCCCCTTTGTGGGTACAGGCAGAGGCCTTCTTTCTCCATACTTGTGCCCAGCTCCCTCCCTTTGTAGTCAGTTGTGTCCTTTTAGGTTTTCTTCAGTTTTCTATGGCTGCAGGACATTGTATTCCTGCTCTGTTTACTAGAGAACTGAGGAAAGTTTCCAACGTTTCCTTATGTTTCTTGGATCTGTCAAGCCTTAAGGAGGACTGGAAGAATTGAGAGAAAGCCATCGGCCTGAGCTACACAGTTATCTGGAGAAATTAGAACAGGCTGACAACTACTGTAGGCAATGGGGTAACGTGAAGCTCATGGGCCCCGATGCAAAAGCTCCAATGTGGCCCCCAATTATTTCAAATCTTTAATAGCATTAGTTTTTTCCTATAGGCCAAAGAGACTTTTGGGGCCCCCTAGGCTACCGAGCGCGGGTGTGATTGCAACCCCTGCACATATAGTACCGTAGGTACATCCCTGGTTGTAGGCAACATCTCAGCCCCAACTGTTTTCTTGGACAGAATGACCACTTAAAGCGTGGGTACACTAGCTATTACACAAGATGAGCTTAGGTACACTGCGCTTTACAGACTATTACTAATTGGCTGATACACAGCTTTGCAGACAGTAGAGCACATTTTTGCATTTGATGGGTTCAGATACACAGCCCTGCATACAATATTGTACATGGTCTTTTTAGATACACTGCTTTGCAGCCAATATTGCATAGAAAGGACTTAGATACACAGCATTGCAAACAGTATTGCACATGATGGGCGTAAAAACACTGCTTTGCAGAGAGTATTGCATATGATGGGCTTAGATACACTGCTTTGAAGATGGGCTTAGATACACAGTCCTGTGGACGGTATTGTACATGATGGGCTTAGATTTACAGCTCTGCAGACAATATTGCACATGATGGGTTTGGATGCATAGCTTAGCAGATAATAATGCACATGATGGGCTAAGTTTGCAGACAGTATTGCACATGATAGGCTTAGAAACACAGCTTTGAAGACAGTATTGCACATGATGGCTTAGATACACAGCTTTGAAGACAGTATTGCACATGATGGGCTTAGATACCTGGCTTTGCAGACAGTATTGCACATTATGGGCTTAGATACCTGGCTTTGCAGACAGTATTGCACATGATGGGCTTAGATACCTGGCTTTGCAGACAGTATTGCACATTATGGGCTTAGATACACAGCTTTGAAGACAGTATTGCACATGATAGATGAGACACACAGCTTTGCACAGTATTACGCAGGATAGGCATAGATACACAGCCCTACAGACAATATTATACTTGGTAGGCTTAGATATATAGCTCTGCAAACAGTATTACAAATGATGGGCTTAGATACCCAGGTTTGCAGACAGTAGTACACAAAACAATAGTATTCCTCAAATAGGGTTAGATACCCTCCTTAGCAGCCAGTATCACACATGATATGCTTAGATATACAGTTCAGCCATCTCCTGGAAAATATTTTATGATATGTCTCAGAAACATTACATGATGGGGGTAATGGTTGTGGGTCTTGGGTGGGGATCCTGCCAGTCATCACATCGGTGGCACTGTTGCTGTATGTGACAGCTGAGGCTATAGGACCTGTGCTGGCCCAGTGGCCCCTATGAAAGGCTCATTGTTCTCCCTGGGATGCACACACCATATTATCAGCTGAGCTGACATGTTCATGTCCCTTTAAACCAGCTGCTCCTTCCAGCAAATGCTCAGGATATAAATACTCAGGCTCCAGTTACCTTCCGCATGTCCGAAAACAACTTTCATTTTATTTTTGCTTTTGGTGACAGGAAGACCTCAACTGCCCAAATAGGAAATCACCAGCGGACTATTATTAATGGCGGAGGAGCACTTTCTAGCAAGTCCAGAACTTTTACCCGCCACATTCTGAAATGAATGATAACAGGGAGCAATAGATTTCATTTACCTATATTAGCAAATATTGACAGCAGGGTTACTGTCCCTTTAATTAGCCCCTGTAATAAAAGCAAAGTGCCCCCATTAAATGAACAAACCTAACTGTCAACAAAAAGAAGGTGGGGGGGGGCGGTCAATACAAACAGTGGTCTAGCTTGAAGCTCATGGGACCAGATGCAAGAGCTCCATCGGGACCCCCAATTATTGCAAATCTATAGTATGATTTTCTATAGGCCAAAGGAACTTTTGGGGCCCCCTAGGGCTCCAGGACCCGGGTGCGATTGCAGCCCCTGCACCTGTTGTAGTTACGCCCCTGAGCAGAACTATGGACCTAAAACTCTTTGGTGAGTATGGACGTTGTTAGAGGATTATTCCTATTTCTACCAGCAGCTTTTCCCAAAAATCTTCCTGTAATTATGGGATTGCAGCCTAGGTAATATCCTATTAAAATTGCTCTTTCCCTTTGCATTAAAGCCAGTTCCAATGCTTTACTGCAGCGGAGACATATTTCTACCTTTAATCCACTTATTTTTGTAATTATAACATAATAGCACTAAACTTCACAGCAGGCTGTAAAGCGACATGGTCTGACTTCACTACTGTGCTGACCCCTAGTGGTCAATATTAAAAATGCAGAATAATGACTATTTCATCTGTTCATTAACTTTGTTATGCCACAGACTTAAACGTAATGTATGAAAGATAGGATAAGTCTTCTAAACTTCTAGTCATTTATATTACTAGTATTTAGCCCATGCAGGGCCCTCTAGGGGCTGGCAGTTGGCACTGCAGGAGAGTAAAATTTGAATAGAACGATTGTTGCATAACCATTGAGATGGGATCTCTTTCTTCTCCAGGGTGCAGGAAGCCTGCTAATAATTATTCATTTCTTCAGAGCATGAGACCGCTTTGTGTAGGATGCTCACGTCCACACATTGTATGCCTGCTTTCATTTATCTTACCCTTTGGTCATGGAATTCATGGTTGGGTCTTCCTATATTAATAACATAAGTCCATATCTTTATGGCATATATTGCTTTTCCTGCAGTAATATATTCCTGTAGTGGTTACGGTATGTAAATGATTATACAAGCAGGTTTACCAATAAGGCGGTGGGGGAACAGTTGGGGTGCAGATAGTATGGGGTTATAGCAGGGAGGCAGGTTTTCTTTTCTATTCTCCTTACATTTTAAAATATTCATGGTGAAAGGATGAATAAAGACTTCACGCCCCAAAGTCTCTGCGCAAAATGAACAACTCCACTTACAACTGATCAGCAAAAAATATTCATTGCATAGGTGGTGACATTTTTGTACATAATAGGTCTGCCCCCTATGTAAAAGAATATAACTACTATAATACTGTCATCTATGTACAAGAATATAACTACTATAATACTGCCCCCTATGTAAAAGAATATAACTACTATAATACTGCCCCCTATGTAAAAGAATATAACTACTGTAATACTGTCATCTATGTAAAAGAATATAACTACTATAATACTGCCCCTATGTACAAGAATATAACTACTATAATACTGCTCCTATGTACAAGAATATAACTACTATAATACTGCCCCCTATGTACAAGAATATAACTACTATAATACTGTCATCTATGTAAAAGAATATAACTACTATAATACTGCCCCTATGTACAAGAATATAACTACTATAATACTGCTCCTATGTACAAGAATATAACTACTATAATACTGCCCCCTATGTACAAGAATATAACTACTATAATACTGTCATCTATGTAAAAGAATATAACTACTATAATACTGCCCCTATGTACAAGAATATAACTACTATAATACTGCCCCTATGTACAATAATATAACTACTATAATACTGTCTCTATGTACAAGAATATAACTACTATAATACTGCCCCTATGTACAAGAATATAACTACTATAATACCGCTCCCTATGTAAAGAATATAACTACTATAATATTGCTCAGTATATACAAGAATATAACTACTGTAATACTGCTCCTATGTACAAGAATATAACTACTATAGTACTGCCTCTGATGAAAAAGAATGTAACAACTATAATACTGTTATTTATGTACAAGAATATAACTACTATAATACTTATGTGCCAGAATATAACTACTATAATACTGCCCTATTACAAGAATATAACTACTATAATACTGCCCCTATGTACAAGAATATAACTACAATAATACTGCCCTATGTACAAGAATATAACTACTATAATACTGCTCCCTATGTACAACAATATAACTACTATAATACTGCTCCTATGTACATGAATATAACTACTATAATACTGCCCTATGTACAAGAATATAACTACTATAATACTGCTCCTATATACAAGAATATAACTACTATAATACTGTCCTCTATGTACAAGAATATAACTACTATAATACTGCCCCTATGTACAAGAATATAACTACTATGAATACTGCCCCTATGTACAAGAATATAACTACTATAATACTGCTCCTATGTACAAGAATATAACTACTATAATACTGCCCCTATGTACAAGAATATAACTACTATAATACTGCTCCCTAATTACAAGAAAATAACTACAATAATGCTGCACTTTTGTAGAAGAATATAACTACTATAATACTGTCCTATATGTACACAAATATAACTATAATAATAATAATATTGCCCCTATGTTTAAGAATATAACTACTATAATACTGAACATTGAGAATTATGGACATAAATAGGGTTCTTCACTCAGTTTATGCATTTGACAGCAGCAAGCCATAATAGAAAACAATAAAAGAAGGCATATTCCACACCGTCACTCCACTCTAGCAGCAGGGATGTCACTCAAGTCAGTGACAAGGGTCGTAACTACATCAGGTGCAGGGGTTGCAGTCACACCTGGGCTCTGAAGCCTAGGGGCCTCAGAAGTCCCTTCGGCCTATAGAAAAACTACTGCTGTTAAACATTTGCAATAATTGGGGGCCCCCTTGGAGCTTTTTGCATCGGGGCCCTTGAACATCACGTTATGCCACTGTCAGTGACGTAATCACTTCCAGTCCTGTAGACACCATGAGCGGTAGGTAGTCCAGGGGTGAGAATGTCTTTTTTTTATTGTTTGCCATTATGGCTTGCTGCCGTCAACATGAAAAATAATGGTACTAGATATTATGTGTCTACTGTAGTTAATAGTTCCACATACATGGCAACCAATAATGGCCCCAAGATGACTGAGCCTATGTACTGCCTTATTTAATTAGATGTGCCCTAATATTCATGCTTGTCTTTGTTTTGTAGAACATGTTGGCCAAGGCACTGTATGACAACAAGGCAGAATGTCCGGACGAGCTGGCCTTCCGAAAGGGTGACATCCTGACCGTGCTAGATCAGAATATCTTCGGTAGCGAGGGCTGGTGGAGGTGCTATCTACATGGACGACAAGGTCTTGCTCCGGCCAACCGGTTACAGCTGCTCACCATACCCCAGAATGAGTCCCCGGTAGCGCAGTCCAACTATAACTCCCTGGGCAGGCAACCGTCTTCCCAGAGCATCTACCAAGTGCCTTCTGCACCCAAGACTGAGGCGGCATCCATGTACGAGCGGATGGAAAACCTACATGTCGCTCCAAGCACACAGAAGCCTGTATCTGGGGACATCTACCAGACTCCTACTTGTTCTCCTGCTCAAGTCTTCTATGAAAGGACCAACAGCTCCTCCAGCCAGGTAAATGATCATCATTAACATGAAGACCCCCAGCCACAGGTCGCCCCCATTCTCTTCAGCCTCAGTATCTCTTGTTTTAGTTTTTTTTTAATTCGGACCACCGGTATGACCACCCTGGATATCTGCCTTCAGATTTTTCCAAACTATTTTTAACAATTCAGTTTGTGAAGATTCTTTCTCAGAAAAAAAAAACCCATAAAAGTATGTAAGAATTGTGCAATTTCCTACAACTGCACAGAGCAGAGACTGGAGGGAGTGCGTGCAGGGGGAAGGTTTTACGCAAGTGTATTCTCTTCTCCCGACACTGTACAAACGTGAGAACCATTAACAAATCAGCAGGGCAGTATCTGTAATCAGATGGTCAGGCTGAAGGCATGATTACAAATTTTGATGATCATTTTAAGGATGAAATTTCACCAGCTTTATAGAGAATTTTATAGATGTCATAATCTTAAAGTAAGTATATCCGTAAAATCAACTTCTCCCACATATTTGGGCATGCAGGTCTTTGAAATGTAAATCCAGTGACAACTTTATATTTTTTATCTGTTGCTGCATTCCTAAGAAATTAATGTTTAAAGGGAACCAACCAGCAGGATTTAGGGCTATAAAATGAAGCCAGTTCTCACAGGCTCTGAGATACTGAGTGCAATCATACCTTTACTTCAAAGATTACATGTATGATTGTAGAGAAAAATGTTATCAAACACCGGGAAACAAGTGCAGCACATTATCATATGTGCAGCACAGTGTCACTATGAGGGGCTGGGTTTCTTTGTATTACTCTCCTCTTTCCCTGTCACTATATACCCAGGCACATTACGTCTGACCATGTGCATGGAGATATCAGACTCCTATGTGTTCATCACTCTCTCCCTCCTGTGTCTCCGTGTGGAGAGAGCTGAGCTCAGGAAGCGCAGACTGGAGGGGGTGGGGTCTTCTCCTGCATTGTGACTGCCCGATCACACACAGCAGAGAAAAGCTGGAGACACAGGAGGGAGGGAGTGATGGGCACATGGGAGCCTAACATTGTGCTATCTCCATACACAATGTCAGACTTTGTGCCTCCAAGGAATGGAGGGAGAGGGTTTGGCTTAGAGCAAACGGGAGTAATACAAAGAAACCCAACCACCCTGTGCTGCACATATGCCAATTTGTGCAGCACAGATTTCCCGATGTTTGATAACACTTTTCTCTGCAATCATACCTGCAATCATTGAAGTAAAGTATAATTGCATTCAGTATCCCATAGTATGTAAGGCTCTGGTTTCACTTCTTGGCCCTAAAACCTGCTGGTTGGTTCCCTTTAAATTCATATGCAAATTAGGCTTTAGGTGCTCTGGACATGACAAAGCACTTAATAAGTCTCTGCCTCCCAAGGTTGTTTCTCTGCCCATCATCAGTCTGTTCAGCTTAATTGATAGATCACTGTCTAATTTCCTTGACTTTCATCTGACATCACACAGACAGTAAAGGCCGGTTTACACGCTGTGATGTCACAGCAACCCGACCAACGATCGGGATCGCTGGGACATCGCTATCTGATCACTGGTGAGCTGTCAGACAGGCAGACTCACCAGCAATCACCCAGTCTGCGCCCGACACCCGACGGTCGTTAAGATCGTTCAGGATACCGGGCACAGACTGGGGATTGCTGGTCGTTGCCCCTGTCACACATGCCGATGCATGCGTGACAGCGGCAGACCAGCGACTGAAAAACGGCCCTGGCCATTCCGCAGTGATCAGTGAGATGATCGCTGATCGTTGCTACGAGGTCACTGCAACGTCACAAGTTGCAGCGACATCTTTAGCGATGTTGACACGTGTAAACCGGCCTTTAGAGATCTATCAAGCTAAAGAGGCTGGTACTTGTTAAGTGTTCTGTCATGCCCAGAGCACTTAACATATCATTTGCGGGGGAGGAGACAGTGGTATAATTACAATAGGTGAAGGGGTTGCAATCGCGCCCGGGTGCTGCAGCCTAGGGGGACCCAGGGCCGCACCGTCCATTGGACAGTGTGAGCCCTGAGTACCAAGCGGCAGCAGCCAGGGGGAGCGGCATTGGAGAAGGGGGCGGTGCCAGCACCAGAGACCGGCTCCCTGTGTCACCCGCAGCGTCACCCGGTAAGAGGGCGGCGGCGCTGCATCAGTCTGCCAGCACCCCCCCCCACACACCTCAACACAGGGGCGGCGGGGCTGGAGGCTGATAGCACCCCCCGGTCCTCACCCGCAGCTACAGGGGCGGCGGTGCTGGACTCTGACAGCACCCCAACTCCCCCCCCGGTCCTCAGCTTGTGGCTCAGGCGGCAGAGGGGCTTGTTGCACCCCTGGGGGGACCCAAAAGTCCCTTTGGCCAACAGAGAATGACTATGGCAATTAAAGATATGCAATAATTGGGGGCCCCGTTGGAGCTTTTGCATTAGGGCCCATAACCCTCGATGTACGCCACAGGGAGGAGATAATGTTTTTGAAAATAGGAAGTCACTAAATTAGGAAAGGAAAATGTTAAAAAAACTTGTCTTGCAGTATGAAAGTGCTCTTAGGCCAGCTTAATGCTTAATTACTGTGATTTCGGGGGTCACAGCCTTATGATGACCTCAGGTTCCAGAGTCTGAACCATGAACATTTTTCAGTTGATCTAAGTTACAATGTTTGAGTTTTTTAAGGGATGTCAGGCGAAATTTTTTTCCAGACTAAAGGGCGCTGAATTAAAGGAATTGCACTCCTTGTTACACCAGCAGAGTGATGTTCTGCAGATTATAGAAATGCAAAAAAAAAAGTTGCAGTGCTGGTCTGTAAATACTGATCCCCGAGTTCTCCTCCTTTTACTTAACCTCTGGGATATTGTGCAACACAAATGTTTAAGCTCTCGGCATAGTCAGCTGTTGCCAGCAGCTGTGTGATGTCCCCGTCATAGCCGCACAGGGGACAGTAGGCAGAGCGCTCTGCTCCATAGGCTGCATGTCCAGCTACATTCCAAGAACTGTCATGTCTTCTGTCAGTCAGCAAAATGTGGTATTTATAGATGTCCCCTGTGTTTTTTTTTCTTCTGTAAAGACTATTAGCACAGAAAAGAGAAGCTTTGTGTTATGTAGAAGTAAGATCACTGTAGCCCCTAAAACACCCTGTCCTTAAAGGGGAATTCCATCATAACTCGTCACTTCATATGTCCAAGCCAACATCACTCATATGATTGAGCAGTGTATCTCCCTAATCCTGTCAGTCAGTAGTTATTATTGATTACGTCATTAATGGTCCAATCCTATTACCTAAGATGACTTCTTGACCCAAAGAAAGGTCATGTAGTTCTCTTGACGATGAAACTTGGTCACATACTATGCTACAGTAGTTAAATGGAGTTAATTTCCTTTTGTGTATTAAGGGTTAACTTCTGTGGCTGTTCAGGTGAGCTCTGCTGCTGCCGCTGTATCAGCTGATGTGGTTTTACCACTCCCCCAACCTTTAAGTAGTCCAATCACCTATCATCTTGTGTTGCTGATAGAGTTTACGCTCTGCAAAGACCGTGAGCTGTGCTGATGCCAAGTGATGTTCTGCTAGAGCTTTCTTGCTGTGTAGCGTCGTGGTGATTGCAATCTTTTTGGGAGTTGCTGTGCTTATCCCAGTCCCTAGGTAGAGGTGAGGGTGTTATAGTCTAGGGCTGGTCAGGAGCAGGGCAAGGGTGGCAGCCCAGACAACCTCACCTTTAGAGGTACTTCTGGGAACAGGGTCAGCTAGAGACCCCAGTCTAAGGGTCAGACTAGTTCCCCTGATCACCTTTTTCCCACCACTGACATCCTGCTACCATGTCCCCTTGTCCATTACTACCACCCTTTACACATAGCTGGTTCAAGGTTTGATATAAAAGCTAATTGAAATAGATGTAATATGTACATTGTTTTTCCTACAGCATCTCTTGACCCTCCCAAGAGCATCTCGTGCTTCGAACATCACCAACATAACGCAACCGGAAGTCTACGATGTCCCACCTTCTAAATTGAATGTTTCAGTGATCTCCCAAGTTGAGTTCCTTCTAGATAAATCATCTTGATCTTATATTTTCCTTTTGAAAGTAAGACATCCAACTGATGATGTTTCATCTAAATCCCACTCCTGTGTGTACATGTATGGTCACATGTTTATATCCTACTCCTATGTGTACATGCATAATCACATACTTATTATTAATTATTATTATTAGCACCATTTATTCTATGGCACTTTACATGTGAAAAGGGTATACATAGACAAGAACAATATTCATAAAAATACAAGTAACAGACAGGTACAAGAGGGGAGAGGACCCTGCTGGCGAGGGCTCACAGTCTATAAGGGATGGGTGAGGACACAGTAGGTGAGGAGAGGACCCTGCCCACAAGGGCTCACGTCTACAAGGGATGGGTGAGCATATAGTAGGTGAGGAGAGAGGACCCTGGCCACGAGGGCTCACATCTACAAGGGATGGGTGAGCATACAGTAGGTGAGGTGGGCCCTGCCCGCTACGGCTCACAGTCTACAAGGGATAGGTGAGGATACAATATATGAGGAGAGAGGACTCTGCCCATGAGGGCTCACAGTCTATAAGGGATGGGTGAGGGTACATATTGTGAAGAGGCACCTGGGCCTGCGAGGATCACAGTTAAAGGATGGTCAGGAGAGAGGACCCTGCCTGCAAGGGCTCACAGTCTAAGGTTGGGTCAGGATACAGTAGGTGAGGGGAAGGACCCTGCCGTGGGGTCACAGTCTACAAGGATGGGTGAAGATACAGTAGGATGAGGAGAAAGGACCCTGCCACGAGGGCTCGCATCTACAAGGGATGGGTGGGATACAGTAGGAAGGAGAAAGACTCTGCCTGAGGGCTCACAGTTACAAGGATGGGTGAGGATACACTAGATCTACTCATATGTGTACATGTATGGCCACCCTTATATTACTCTTAGTGTACATGTATGTCAATGCTTATATCCTACTCCTATGTGTACATGTATGGCCACATGCTTATGTTGCTGATGGTACACCATAGGTTTCAGTTCTTTTTTCATTAACCTTTTTCATGTGTATTGCTTTTTAGCGAGGTACCACACCATCTCCAGTCAATGGACGTTCTCCATTTCTCACTCCTTCGGAACAGCAAATTTACGACATCCCATCTAGTCCGGATACTCCAGAAAGAAGCAACGTCAAGACTTCCAAAGGTTCAAATGTATGTCTGGTACCTTCTGCCTATGCAAAAATATCTCATCTACTGAGGCTCCATTTATCCATTATATTGTCTGTATGACTTTTCTGTTTTTGATGGAAAACCCCCAAATAATTATAAATATATTATTAAAACTTTTTTTTTAACTTTGTTTTCAGTTGTTCTTTTCGCCCAGCCCACTGCATTTTCTCTCTCTTCTTGTATAACCTAATTTCATAAAGACCATTTTGTACCTATTACAGGTATATGACATCCCTCCAACGGGTACATTGGCTCATCAGAAGAACAGAAATGAAACTCCACCTTCGAGTCCTCATTATAACACTCTACCAAACCCCCGGAAGTCAGACTGGATATATGACTTTCCACTATCCCCCGAGAGAAATCATTTAAAAGGTGGATGTAGAAAGATATCTATAGACAGAGGCATGGTGTATGATGTGCCTCCAACACGGTATGGACCAATTCATTCCCACTGTGCATCAGGTCAAATATATGATGTCCTACCACGGCAAAGTAAACCATCATCAACGGTCAGTCAAAGTCTCTATGAGTCCCTGCATCCCGAGATATTTCTGTTCCACATCAAAACGGAAGCTTAAGGAAAGGCTCATCCACCTTTGGAGTGGAAGGATTGGATCATGCCGATTCCAAAGAAAATGTTTATGACATCCCAAGGGGATCATCTGTTGGTTCTCCACCAAAGTTTGAGATGAGTAGCCTATCGTACACTGAGAGGATATATGATGTTCCTCCACCACTCCCAAGGAATCCTAAACCTTCTCTACACAGACTTGACAAAGATAGGTTATCCGTATCCAGCTCAGAAAGTCGTACTAGCACCTTGTCTACGTCATCCAATACTCTAGTGAATCCTTTACATCGTCCCTTCCGGACGAAAGCACCACAAAAGTGACTCTAGAACCAGAAGTGGCCATCAAGAGGATTACTGAACTTCAAGAACGGGTGTCGAGCTCAATAGCGAGTCTTATGATCTTTGTCAGCAGCAAATGGAGGCTACAGGAAAACATGGAAGCCAATCTAGGGGACATTCACAGAGCCGTAGACAGTATTATCCTATCATTAGAACAGTTTATAGACTTTGCCCAGACCATCAAGGCCAATGCTTCTCACTTGACAGACACAAACATCCAAATGAGGATTAATAGCCAATTACAAACCCTTACAGACTCTTTCCAGACCCTCTCTCAAAATCAGGATGCTATAAATCTGTGCAACTGGTCGCTGCAAGCTTTGGTCATTAACAAACCTCATACGACACCTGATGACCTTGACCAGTTTGTCATGGTGGCAAGGACAATTCCAGATGACATCAAACGCTTTGTGTCTATTATCATAGCCAATGGGAAACTTTTATTTAAAAAGCCTGAGAATGAGAAGAAGTTGAAACCTGTGAATGAACATGTGGTGAGCCGAAAACCACAGGTCCCCTCCGCAAGGAAACCCGAGTTCTTCAGGAGTCATGTGTCAATAAGACCATTGATAGACAAAAGGATGAAAAGCGCCAGATCTACAGGCAGAAAGCTATGGAAGATAATGGATATGTCTACCTTCAGGTACATTTTCACATTTAGTCAAGATCGTTTCATTTTTTATCATCTCTGGTTCCTTTTGAAGAACTTGAATGTATTGTGAAAGAAGGTTTAAAGGGTTTCAGTGTTAAAGGAGATGTGTAAAGGAGATGCTATATTTTTTTATAGAACAGCACCACATTTGTCTACAGGTTGTGTGTGGTATTGCATCATAGGTATTGTCATTTCAATAGGGGTTAGCTGCGATACTAGCTTCAACCCATAACAGGTATGATATTTCAGCCATCTTTTTCTATTCCTTTATAATGACCTTTTAAAATGCTGTTGGTGAAGGAAACTGCGGGTCTAGCTATTCAGATGTTATCACTAGTCGAAGCGTAGGCCAGCAACATATTGTAAATCTAGTATTGCATGATATAGGGGGGTCCAGAATGAGGAACTCACTCTATAATATCCACATATCCTAATAAGCTATATGGACATGGGTCGTGGTTAGATTATATTAAAATAGACTTCTATGTACTCAAGTATGTTCTCCTAACATCTGTACTCACGGGATCATCACTTTTGTAAAAATATAATTTAAAGGGGTTTTCCACTTTAGGAAAAGTGGACCCCAAAGTCTTTTATATACATAACAAGGGATATACTCACCTTCCCCGGGTCCAGCGCTGACTTTCCGCTGCTGCCATGCCTCCAATATTTTGGCTGCAATGGCGACATCTTGTCAACAGCCTATGTCCCCGCTACAGCCAATCAATGAGGTAGAGGTACGCGCTGACAAGCTCAGTGATTGGCTGCAGCGCTGATATGAGCTGGTGACATGACATAACTACTAAAGCAAAAACACTGAGACCAGAGCAGTAGAGGAGATCAGGCGCTGGGCCTAGGGATTGTGAAAACCTGCTCTGCTATGTATAGAGGGGGTTTTGCTTTAAATGTAAGCCCACCTTCCATATGCTTCCATACTTTACTGAGATGGTTCTGGTCCTGCAGCCCCATCTTGTGGCCGTAACTTCTGGATGGAAGTCAGGAGCTATGTCACAGGCGCTCAATGCTTCTCGATGAGAGCCAGAACTATGCTCTCATAGAGATACATTGAAAAGTGACCTCTGGCGCACTCCATAATACACTGAAGCTGCCGGCTGGCCACTTCACCGCAGACTCATGGGAGCACCGCTGAAAAGGCAAGAAGGTGAGTATCAGAGAGGGCTCACGAGACGTAGATTTAAAGCACCACTATAGCGGTGCAATAAAAAAAGCTACTGTAGTGAGGCTTTAATGGTTTTTTCCCTTCTTTTACAGAAAAAAGAGGATTTTGAGAAAATGCAGAGCTTATCTCCAATGCAACAGCTGGAAAATAAGACAAGTCCTGAAGAAAAGGTAAAGACCAGATTCATCTTTCACATTAACGGGTCTTTCCCCACATCTAAATGAAGAGTGCTCCACTCCCATTGCAGAGGGACTTTGTAATTAAGGCTAAATCACTTCTAATCTCTAATATCCAGTGGAGGTGACATGTCCTTACATTAGAGTTCTATTGGGTCATGTGACTTAAGTGACCAGAACTCTACAGATCCAGCTTGTGCCAATAATTCCACCAAAACAAACAACTTTTTATATAAATTTCAGCAAAGCAGCTTCCCCTGTTGGATAATTTAATATATAAATTTGAGTGTATGTATGTGTATGTGTGTGTATGTATGTATCAAGCCCCATCCACTCCACATAGCCCTGCCCACTCCACACAGCCCTCCCACTCCACTATAGCCATGCGCCTCCACAGCCCCTCCCACCACATAGCCCACTCAGCCCTACTCCACATAGCCATGCCCACTCCACACAGCCCCTTCTACTCCACATAGCCATGCCCACTCCACACAGCCCCTTCTACTCCACATAGCCATGCCCACTCGACATAGCCATGCCCACTCCACACAGCCCTTCTACTCCACATAGCCATGCCCACTCGACATAGCCATGCCCACTCCACACAGCCCCTTCTACTCCACATAGCCATGCCCACTCCACACAGCCCTTCTACTCCACATAGCCATGCCCACTCGACATAGCCATGCCCACTCACACAGCCCCTTCTACTCCACATAGCCATGCCCACTCCACATAGCCATGCCCACTCTACATAGCCATGCCTACTCTACATAGCCAGAAGGATAAAGTCTGGCTCAACTACTCCCGGGTGCTCAAGGGAAATGGATATCTTCACATGGTACTGGAAATAAAAAACCTTAAAAAGAATTTACTTTTCTTTCATTCTTGCAAGTGTGCCAGGGTATGGCTATCAATATAGAATAAAGCAGACTTATAGTCCTCCATATGGCATAATGCATCCTTACAGCCCTCCATATAGTTGAATGAAGCCTCATATCCTTCCATATCTAATATATAAAGCTGAGCTTATGTATGCCTGTTTGTGTATGTCACAATAGAATGAATCAAATGCAAATCCACAAGTAGAACTCAGAAGACACAAACACAGTGACATGACTCGGAATGTTATAGCCTAACATTCTATTGTGACATCACTGGTTTGTTCTAGAACTATGAACAGTTAGTTACTATGCCTGGGCATTGCTGGGCTCTACAGTTAGTAGAACATTAAAACAGAGTACAATTTATCTATAGACATTACTATGTGAATTTTTTTTTTAGCGGAATAATTGATCCTAATGATATTTTATTTTATTTTAGAGGAAAGGATGGCTGAAACCTGATTCTAGGATATATTCATGTAGTGACTCTGTCACAGGCTTCCTAAAAGTAAGTGTGGTTTGTACAAGATCAGACAAGTTGTATTGTATAGCTGGCCGGTGATAGGATGTGGCAAAGTGACCATTATATGGCCTGTAATTTCCTTGGATTACCACATTAGGATGTACGTTTAGTTACGAAGCATATTGTTTTTACAGTGGAAATAAAGAGCTTTTATGTGACTTCTGTGATGCAAATCTAGTTTTTGTTCTCTGTGCCCATCCCGAAGATCACTATTCTTAAGAAGGGCAGCATTTCTCTAATAGAGTTATCATAAAATACACATAAGTAATTAAATATAACTTACAATCATAGAATGGTAGAGTTGGAAGGGACCTCCTGGGTCATCTGGTACAACCCCCTGCTCAAAGCAGGATTCACTAAATCATCCCAGACAGCTGTCTGTCCAGCCTCTGTGTGAAGACTTCCATTAAAGGAGAACTCACCACCTCTCGTAGCCGCCTGTTCCACTCGTTGATCACCCTCACTGTCAAAGTTTTTTCTAATATCTAATCGGTGTCTCCTCCTATTCAGTTTCATTCCTACAGTGTGACAGCCCTTGAGATATTTGTAGGCAGTTATTAAGTCTCCTGTCAGTTTTCTTTTTTGCAAGCTAAACATACCTAAATCCTGTAACCGTGAGCCCTCGTGGACAGGATTTCTCCCCTCTTGTATCTGTACGACCAAATTGTCCACATTTATTGTTACTTGTTTTGTTACTATGTTACTTGTCCTAGTCTGCCCCTTTTAGCAGGCAAAGCACCATGGAATATAATGGCGCTATATAAATAAATAATAATAATAATAATAGCAAAAAAAAAAAATCAAAATAGATGGTTGCGCCACACTGCAAATTTAGGGGTATAAATTGCCGTTACACTGTACGTTTCACTCACCTAAGTTGGTTGTGCCCTCTGCACAACTAGATTAACCGCAAGTAGGTGAGATTTTTTATGCAAGGATCCCTGTCTTCATCTATTGCCTGTCTCCCCTTTGCGCCCAGGTCTGTGCTCCATCTCTCACACGTGCACCGTCCCGTGCACGTGCAGGGGCCAGGTTTCTGTTTTCTTCAGCAAGGTCCTCTCCCAGAGCTGCTCGTACCACTCTCCCCGAAGGGAGAAAGGAACGTAATGCAATAATAAATGTGGTATATAGAAATGAGTGCTAGGGATAACGGAACTAACCGAACGCTTTTGTAGACATTACCTATAAGTTTATTACGATAAACACAGTACAGGTCCTTCTCCCACAACGCGTTTCGATGCTACATGCGTCTTAAGTGGATCCACTTGAGAAAGACGCATGTAGCGTCGAAACGCGTTGTGGGAGAAGGACCTGTACTGTGTTTATCGTAATAAACTTATAGGTAATGTCTACAAAAGCGTTCGGTTAGTTCCGTTATCCCTAGCGCTCATTTCTATATACCACATTTATTATTGTAATAATAATAATAGGACATGGTTTGCAGACCGGTCATCATTCTGGTCGCTCTTGTCTGAACATGCTCCAGTTTGTTGATGTCTTTGTTAAAATGTGGAGTCCAGAACTGGACACATTATTCAAGATAAGGTCTGACCAAAGAAGTGTAGAAGGGGATAATTACTTAAATTGATTTCTTGTTTTTTTCCTTTAGGAACCAACAGTCCTCACAACAAAATGCGAGGTCCCTAGACCAGATCCAGTCAAGAAGATTGCACTCTCCGAGAACTGCTACCTTTATTTTGGCGCTCTCCAAAAGGCAATCCGTGTTTTTGAAGACAGCATCAACAAAAACGAAACACCGGAAGTCTTCATCACCCACGGAAAACTGATCATTATGGTCGGACAGAAACTTGTGGACCTTCTGTGCCAAGACGTCAAGACCAATGAAGCCCGCAATGATGTTCTATTCAAGAGCAGTGAGCTCTGCAGTCTACTCAAGAACTTGGCCATGGCAACCAAGACGGCTGCCATTCAGTACCCAAGCATGACCACCATGCAGGAGCTTCAGCGTAGGACAAATGAGCTATCCAACTATACACAATTATTTCGTGCAATGATGGAATAATAGTGGAAATGGTGAAGGAGATACAAAATGGATTGTCATATACTGTGGATAAAAATAAAAAAATAACCCAAAGTCAAAGACAAGGAGACCTGTGAAGCCAAAGAAGATGGAGAACTTATTGCTTTTGTTGATTAAGTTGTCTTTTCCGTCCTCTTGTTTTCTTTTTCCAATTCCCTATATCAGAGAGGACATCTTGGAGAACCTTTTTTTTACTTCTTATGGTACCTTTACACGCGGCAACATTTCTAGGTATTCCACAGGTAACTTACTGGTTGCAGTGAAATCATGGAGACAGTGTTCTATTTTGTTGCTGTGTACAAATGGAATAATGTCTCCATGATTTCACTGCAGCCAGTAAGTTACCTGTGGAATACCTAGAAATGTTGCCGAGTGTAAAGGTACCCTATCTGGTGTGTCACTTTTAAAGAGAATAGCATATGTATTGACTCGTGGGGTAGATACCTTAGGGTGGCACTCGAGAGATGTTTTTCTTCCTTTTGGAGGACTGATCCTTTACGTATCTTGTTTGTGCAGGAAGCATTGCTTCATTTGTATAAATTCCCAAGCTAGAAATTATTGGCAACCTATAATGGAGAATAGGCTGCTGCCAATGTATGCTGGTGCTCCCTCTTTGGGTCTCCATAACAGTTGAACGTACGGTCTCTGGTGCATTGTACATACATGCCTTTCCTATGAGTTTTGGTGTGGGACAAAAATATTTCCTTGAGACTGTAGGCAAAATCTTAGAAGGAACCTTATTCTCATGAAGATTTCAGTCTTTCACCTAAGGACCATGTACACAGGAGATGCACGGAATTCTACATTCCGCATTCACAACACCATTGTGGCCGAACACAGAGGTGACGAGTAAATCCTTGTACTGTAAATGTATTTCCAAATGGACATTTGTACAGACTTGCTCATCTTTTTATGTGTATTTTGACAGAATTTGTATTTAATACAAAAGAATATTTAAAAGACACTTTATTCTTCTTCATCCTTGGTTTCTTTTGATTTCTTCTAGGATGTCAATATAGTCTAAGGTGCTGTACAGAGATTGTCACCATTCCCATCCATGCCTTGTCCTCAATGGCTCTCCCAATCTAATTTCCCTAGAAAGGCAAGTTAGCCAGTATGTTTTTGGAGAACATGAGAAAAAGAGGACAATAGGAGAACATACAAATGTCCTGCAGGTGTTGTCCTCGGTTAGATCCAAACCCAGCACCCCATGACGTCAGGACAACAATGCTAACAAATGAACTACCATAAAACAGCAGCATTACGCCAATGTCTTTACTTTAACTTGCAAAATTGTGCTGATATGTTCTCTTTAAAAGATTATCCAGCTCCACTCACTTCCATATGAGGAAGGGGGGATTTGCATAGAGGAAATACAAGGGAGTAGTGAGGAAAGAGGTGGATTAGTCAGGCAACAGAGTTGAGGACAGACTGGAGAGGTGCGAGAGTGTCAGCAGGGAGGCCACAGAGGAGGACATTGCAGTAGTCAAGGTGGGAGATGATGAGGGCATGTACAAGCATTTTAGTAGATTGAGAGTTGAGGAAATTATGGATTCTGGAAATATTTTTGAGCTGGAGGAGACAGGAGGTGGTGAGAGTTTAGATTGCGGTTTGAAGGACAGGGCAGAGTCAAGTGTTATTCCGAGGCAGTGATTTCAGGTGCTGGAGGGAGCGTGATGTAATTTACTGTGATAGATAGATCAGGTAGGGAAGATACATGAGATGGAGGAAAGATGATGAGTTCGGATTTGTCTACATTGAGCTTTAGGTACAAGAGGAAAAGAAGGAGGATTTGGCTGGTAGACACTCTGGGATTCGGGCAGCAGAGAGGTGACATCTTGGCCATCTTGGTAAGATACTGGGATATTAGTTCGAGATATAGAGAGTGGACAGTTTATAGACGGCTTTGTAGGTCATTGTAAGTAGTTTGAACTGGATTCAGGGAATTGGGAGTCAGTGGAGGATTTGCAGGGGGAGAAACGGGAATAGTGAGGAGAGAGGTGGATTAATTGGGCAGCAGAGTTGACGACAGGCTGGAGAGGTGCAAGTGTGTTAGCAGGGAGGCCACTGAGGAGGATATTGCAGGAATCAAGACGGGAGATAATGAGGGCATGTACAAGCATTTTAGTAGATTGAGTATATATTCAGTATGAGTCCACACATAGACCCTCGCTATACAGTGTGAGACCACACATAACCTCTTTATATACAGTATGAGCTATCTCAGCTATCTCCTAGCCTCCTATATAACATAGGAGTCGCAACATAGCCTCTCCATATACAGTATGAGCCCTCAAATAGTCCCTACATATACACTGTGAACCCCACATAGTCTGTATATACAATATGTGCCCTCACATAGCCATCCTATATACAGTATGATCCCTCGGATAGCCTCCCTATATATAATATGAGCTCTCAGATAAGCTACTGTATATACAGTATGAGTCCCCACATAGCCTCTATATATGGTATGAGTCCTAACAAAGGCAACTACATACAGAGAGCCCCCTATAAATAATGTAAGCCTCCCATAATTCCCTATTTACAACATGATCTCCCACATAGCCCCCTATATACAGTGTGAACCCCCAGATAGCACTCCTTATATTCAATTTGAGCCTTTACATAGCCTCCTATATGCAGGCACACATCCCATACACATATACTGTATAAAAATTAAAAGAAAACACTCCTCACTCCCGTTTTCCTGGTGCTTTGTCTGGTCTTCGGTGCACTAACTCTGCACAACACAGCAGATGTGATTGATGATGTGACGTTATGGCATCTGCTGTATGTCGCACACTCCAATTGGTGGAAGAAGCAGCCGTTGGCTCCATCCTTTACTAACGTATTGATATCGGGACATGGAGGAAGAAGGCTTGTGGGCCACTGTTTCAGTCCATTTGGCTATCTGGAGTTGCACTTTGCCCAGATCTGCTATGGACCAATCTACAAGAAGGAAAGTATTCTATAAACCAATCTACAATAAAGAAAACATTTTAAGAAATGGTTACATTGTACAGATATAGAGAGAATTCTAGACCAATATACAATAAAGACAGCTGTAATCTACAATAAGGAGAGCATTCTATAGACTGATCAACAAACAATAAATAGAACATTCCATACACAAGTAGAGGGGAATAAGGAGAGTATTCTAGATGAAACATATACTATGAGCACAATTATTGGACAAGTATTTTGACCATATCATCGTTTTTATGCAGATTTTCCAACTCCGAGCTGTATTACCCTGAATACTTATTGGCTGAAGAAGATCAGGTGATGTGTATTTGTGTGATAAGGCCGATGCAGCCTAAAGATACAATACATCTATATGAAGAATAATTAGGCAGCTTTTTTACCTTCAGGCAAAATTGGACAAAAAAAGATTTAACTGACTGAAAAGTCAAAAATTGTTACAGAGGGATGCAGCGCTCTTGAAATCGCTAAGATATTGGGGTGCGATCACAGAACCAGACAAACTTTTGTGGCAAATCAGTCAACAGGGTCACAAAGAAACGTGTTGAGAAATAAAGGCGCAAATTAACTGCCGAAGATATGAGAAGAATCAAACAAGAAGCGATCAGGATCCTCCAGGGCTTCCAGAGCTGCATCCTCCTGGAGAACCTAGAAGTAGGAGTGGGTTCCACGCTCAGAGACACGGCCGAGGTAAGGAGGCTAAAACCGACCCCCACTGAGCAAGACACAGAAGGTGAAACATCAAGACTGGGCCGAGATGTCTGAAGACAGATCTTTCAAAGGCTTCATGGACTGATGGGATGACAATGACTCTTGACGGACCAGATAGATGGGACCATGGTGGATCAATAATGGGAGAGACCATGACCACTCAGACACCGGCAGGGTGGAGGTGAGTACTGCTATGGATTGATATTATTAAAGATGGACCTTTTCAGGTCTCGAGTCCCAAGCCTTCTGCCAGTGTTTAGAAAACACTTTCTTCAAGCAGTGGAAAAAGTCTGCTTCGTTCAAGAAAACCTTGATTACTATACAGGACAATGTTCCATCACAGCATCGAAGTCTCCACTGCTCGGCTGCCAGTAAGGGCTTAAAGATGAAAGAATAATGACGTGGCCCCTTCCTTGCCGGACATAAACCATTGGTGCTGCCCAAACAGATGACCGTCAACAGATTAGGAAACTCGCAGTCTCCATAGATGGATGACTTCTGGCTGTTACTGAAAGAATGGCGGCTATATTGGACACAGAGATACTCTTTAAACTGTTAGACATGTATTTTTGTACATTATTTGGTTATTATTCTCACTATAACAAACGAAAATGAACACTTGAGATGGGAAATTGTATGTTTTTCATTTAATTGCCCGGTAATTCCGCACACATAGATACCGTATTTTTTGGATTATACTTGTAAAATGCACTTTTTTAACCCAAAATTGGGGGAAAATGGAGGTGCATTTTACAATCCGAATCTTGTTCATTTTATACTCACCGAGGAGGTGTTGCGGTGGTGGAGCAGTGGTGCTGGAGGCAGGGTCCATGGAAGATGGGGGTAAGACTGCGGGACTGGAGCTGGGGCTATGTCGTGGCAATGTCCGGTGGCGTATGCCATTTTCCCGTGTTCCTGCATGCATTAGCAAACTGCTCTTCGTGCTCTAGTGTCCAGGGCTTCTAGATAATGGCCACAGAGGCGGCGCATGCGCAGATCGAGATCCGTGGCCATTTTCTAGAAGCCCTGGACACTAGAGCACGAAGAGCAGTTTGCCAATGCATGCAGGAACACGGGAAAATAGCGGACATCGCCACGACACAGCCCCAACTCCGGTCCCGCAGTCTTACCCCATCCTCCGCTCCGCCACCGCAACACCCCCTCAGTAAGCCATAGGGTGGGTTTAGGATGTGGTTGTATGTTCAAGGTGAGGGACATATATACCAGGATGAGGGCTATGTACAAAGATGGGGGGTCCATGTACAAGGTCGAGGACATATATACCAGGATGGGGGGCCATGTACAAGGTGAGGAACATATATACCAAAATGAAGGACATATATATCAGGATGGGGGGGACCATGTACCAGAATGAGGGGCTATGTACAAGGATGGAGGGCTATGTACAAGGTCAGGGAGATATATACCAGGATGGGGGGCCATGTACAAGGTGAGGGACATATATACCAAAATGAAGGACATATATACCAGGATGGGGGGGGACCATGTACCAGAATGGGTGGCTATATACAAGGATGGAGGGCTATGTACAAGGTCAGGGACATATATACCAGGATGGAGGCCATGTACAAGGTGAGGGACATATATACCTAAATGGAGGACATATAAACCAGGATAAGGTACATATATACTAGGATGGAGGACATATATACTGATTGTTAGACTGACACTGGCATTATAAGACAGACCCAATTTAACATTAAAAATTATTTTCTCTTTTCCTTCCAAATTTGGGGTGCGTCTTATAATTATTATTATTATTTATTTATATAGCGCCATTAGGTTCCATGGCACTTTACATGAGGATAAGGGAGACAAGAACAAGTACAGTAAATCTAGGCGATCAGGACGTACAGGTACAGGAGGGGCATGGACCCTGTCCACGAGGGCTCACAGTCTACGAGGGGCGGGTTGGGATACAGTAGGATGGGGGGGAAATATAATCCGCTGTGTCTTAGGGTGCTTTCACATCTGCGTTTTTCGTAATTCGCGGCAGATGCGGTGAAAAAACCGCATCTGCCGCGTTTACCGCATAACCGTTCCACTTGCGGCGCAGTTGCGGTTTTTTCTATGCAAAGTATAGGCATACTTGCGGCAGGTGCGGCAAGTGCGGTTTTGCACTTGCGGCAGGTGCGGCCGCGAAAAAAACCGCGGCTTACTGCGGTTTTTTTCGCGGCCGCACCTGCCGCAAGTGCAAAACCGCACTTGCCGCACCTGCCGCAAGTATGCCTATACTTTGCATAGAAAAAAACGCAACCGCGCCGCAAGTGGAACGGTTATGCGGTAAACGCGGCAGATGCGGTTTTTTCACCGCATCTGCCGCGAATTACGAAAAACGCAGATGTGAAAGCACCCTTATAAAGCAAAAAATATGGTATTCTCCTAAGAAAGAAAAAATGTGACTTTTTAAATATTCAGGGTTATTAACCGTTTGGATAGACAGCATAGCAGTGGAGTTGTTTAGTACTAAAACTAATAATCAAAATACAAATTGCCTAATAATTGGGTACACAGTGCACAATAAACATACCATACCAGATAAGCAGAACATTTTAGAATAAAGGGGAATTATAAACACCAATTCTTAGTTTAAAAAAACATTCTCTACAGTATTTAGCCTAATAATGGAAAAAAACAAGAATTTTTTTGAAACCACAAAGTGCATCACGGGGGCAAAAAAGGACACGGTGCTGCAAATGAAGGCACATCCACAACTATTGTGGTCTCAACAAAACAACCTGAATGTAATGTAAAAAACAAAACAAATGTAACCTAAAAACAAGTCATTATATTTAATTATCTCCTTGTTTTAGGATAAAGCAGGTGACAGGGATTTTCTTTAGTCTTTTATGTAGAGACCTTACAGCAGCACTATAGTTCTTCTACTGGTGTACACTGCCCCCTAGTGCTCAAATGAATTCAATCTTCATGTCATGTTACACTGTGTGTTTCGCTTTACTTGCTCCTTCTGCGATGAGGGGGAACAGCTCAGTTTTTAGGTGTTTGGTGACACACATGGCTACGATTTAACTGCAATAAAAAGATCTTGTGGATCAGAAACTTTCACCTGCATCTGAGATTCATCCCCCTGATGTGCACAGTGGCAGCCATGTGTAGACAATTGATGTGGATGGTGACTTGGATGCCTGTTGTGTACAAAAATAACAAGAAAAATTATAAATCAGATCTGGAGTATAATACAGGATGTAACTCAGGATCTTTAGGATTTCCACATCAGGTAAGCCAGCACACAACACCTTCCACCCCAGACCTGAAGGGGGAGCTCTACTTGCCAACTTCAGGCAAGGTCCCCTATAAATTCAGGCCCGGGGGTGGAGTTAGGCAGTTCAGTATGGAGCAGTACTAAGGAAGACACCTGGTGAACAGAGCCGTGCTTGACCCGTGCCAGAGGGGAACCCCGGCCAGTGTGAGGGTCCCAAGAGTGAAGGTCAGAGGCGAGACTAATTAGCCAGGGGAGGCAGAGTCGAAACGGTTCACCCCAGAAGAGCTACGTCAACAGCCGGACACCGGAATCTGAGACTGCAAGGGTCCAGTCAGCCCAGCAGTAAAGACCGGAGACTAGGGAGGCTTCAAGTCTCCTGGTGTAGCACTTGGGGCACAGCCACCTAGCAGAACCCGGGACCGCAGTGGATACAGCGTTGCCTGCAGTAGACCTCTCACAGCTTGCCATACAAGTTAGGACACAGGAGAGTGTCAGGGCCTAGCTTCAGACAACTCAAGACCAAAGCACACACACAGAATAAAAGGGAGGTCTCATAATTCATCGGAAGTGGAGATCCCGAACTGCTTCTAGCCTACCCGGACTGTACCTTGGACGTAACCTTGAACAGCAATATCAGTAAAGGTACAAAACAACAACCCTGTGTGTGACTTGTTATTGCGGCCCCTGATCCTACTCCCTCCATAGACTGTTTCACAACTCCCATCATCCACTACTGCCCTGGGAATCCCGCTCCGCCTACGGGGAGTGAAACCACCTTGCTGCTTCACCATCACCCCGGAGGTCTGTGCCGCAGCGCCGGTAACCTTACTGGAGCCGTAGGTGGCGTCACGCAACACTATTTTTAATAACTGTTCCCCTTTTCAGTGACCACCAGGGCCACGGACTCGGGCAACAGGCCCGTGACATTCCCCGTGAACTATAACGCCCGGAACCGGGTACCCCATCGCCCTGGGGCAGGTCATGTACACAGTAACTGCACCAGAAGAATAGTGAGTGCAGCTCTGGAGTATAATACAGGATGTAACTCAGGATCAGTACAGGATAAGTAATGTATGTACACAGTGACTTCACCAGCAGAATAGTGAGTGCAGCTCTGGAGTATAATACAGGATGTAACTCAGGATCAGTACAGGATAAGTAATGTAATGTATGTACACAGTGACTCCACCAGCAGAATAGTGAGTGCAGCTCTGGAGTATAATACAGGATGTAACTCAGGATCAGTACAGGATAAGTAATGTAATGTATGTACACAGTGACTCCACCAGCAGAATAGTGAGTGCAGCTCTGGAGTATAATACAGGATGTAACTCAGGATCAGTACAGGATAAGTAATGTAATGTATGTACACAGTGACTCCACCAGCAGAATAGTGAGTGCAGCTCTGGAGTATAATACAGGATGTAACTCAGGATCAGTACAGGATAAGTAATGTAATGTATGTACACAGTGACTCCACCAGCCAGGGCCGGCTCCAGGTTTCTGTGGGCCCCGGGCGAAAAAGTCTCAGTGGGCCCCATATCATGGACTATAATATATATATTGCCGCACACTTACCGCAAGCCCCATAAACAATGCATGGGGCTTGCCGCAAATGTGTAGCAAGTGCAGCCACTAGGCGGAAAATGCGGCAGATGCGGATTTTTTTACCGCAACTGCCTATGTAAAGGCAGCCTTACAGGAACAGTGACTGCCGAAATCAGCAAGAGCTGTTTCTGACAGTGAGTATATTACACGTTGTTAGGAGCGGGCTAAAATGCGTTTGCGTTCCCTTGCGCTTTTTAAAAATAGCCTTCAAATGCAAAATGTTGCATTTTTGTGCGTCTGAGGATGCTTGGTATATACACAAGCATTCTCAAGCACACAAATAATGCAAGCAGCTCAATGGAGCCGCACTGCCATATGGGTGGCACCGCAGCCAAGCGGAGTGTCTGGCCGTCCGGATCTCTCTTTCTCCTCACCTTTCTTCTTGCCGCTTCGGTCTCCTCCGGTCGCTCTGCACATATCAGCACAGTGATGACAACATCGTGCCCCTCCATGCTGAGCTGAAGAATGCAGACAGCGGCAGAAGAGACTAAGGAGAGACTGCTGCTGGCAAAGGCGGCTGGGACTATAGGAGCGGAATACGCAGGGGGCTACCACTGGTACACATACCTCGTACGCACGCGGCTCTGCTCCATACACCTCCTACGCACGCGGCTCTGCTCCATACACCTCCTACGCACGCGGCTCTGCTCCATACACCTCCTACACACGCGGCTCTGCTCCATACACCTCCTACGCACGCGGCTCTGCTCCATACAAGTCCTACGCACGCGGCTCTGCTCCATACACCTCCTACGCACGCGGCTCTGCTCCATACACCTCCTACGCACGCGGCCCTGCTCCATACACCCCATACACACTCGGCTCTGCTCCATACACCTCCTACGCACGCGGCTCTGCTCCATACAAGTCCTACGCACGCGGCTCTGCTCCATACACCTCCTACGCACGCGGCTCTGCTCCATACACCCCGTACAGACTAGGCTCTGCTCCATACACCCCGTACCCACGTGGCTCCGCTCCGTACACCTCGTACCCACACGGCTCCGCTCTGTACACCTAGTACCCACACGGCTCCGCTCCGTACCCCTCGTACACACACGGCTCCGCTCTGTACACTTAGTACCCACATGGCTCTGCTCCATACCCCTCGTACACACTCGGCTCCGCTCCATACACCTCGTACACACACACGGCTCTGCTCCGTACACCTAGTACCCACTCGGCTCCGCTCCATACACCAGCCTGTGGAAGTAACCCATCGTCATCCTCCTTATCTCAGACACCAGCAAAGCCAAACTACAGCTCCCAGCATGCCTTACTACATCCACGCTGCGTATGTGACACAAAGCACGGAGCAAAGTATGCCGGGAAGTGTAGTTCACACGATCAGGCACGCAGCTCAGACGTCTAAATCAATGTTTTTGTCACCAGAATTTGTTTTCTTTTTATTATTTGAGTGTCATAGTCATAAAATTGCCGTTTTTGTAATGATATCGAGAAAATATTTCCGAGGTGATCACTTCACAGACGTTATACGTGAGGTGTAGCAAGATGGCCGACCCTCAGACCGCTGAGGAGCACTAAGAACGGAAGTGACGTCATCGGACGCCGGAAGCGGAGGTTGTTCTCATTCCGTACCGAGTTTGTTGTGGCCGCTGAGAGCCGTGAGATGGGCTGTGACGGAGGAACCATCCCCAAGCGCCATGAGCTGGTGAAAGGACCGAAGAAGGTGGAGAAGGTGAGGAAGGGGGAGACGGTGGGGAATGGAGGCACTGGGTGACAGGTCCTGGAGCGGGGCAGATGGCTGTCACTGGAGGCTATTCCCTATATATAAATATCAGTGCCCCCTTCATTCCCCCACCTTGGTGTCATCATCGCCTCCCCCCTTTCTTAGGGCCGCTGTTGTCGTCACCGCCACCCTCTGCCCCCCCTCGGTGCCGCTGGTGTCGTCGTCGCCACCTCCCCCTTTTCAGTGCCTTCATCTTAGCTCCCCACATCGGTGCTGCCGCTGTAGTCAACCCCCCCCCCCCTCCCTGTGCCGCCATTGTCGTCGTGGCCCCTCAGTGACGCCGTTGCCACCCCCCTTCTTGGTGCTGCTGTCGTCATCGCCCCCCCTTCTTGGTGCCGTCACCATCATCGCCCCCCCTCTCGATACATCAATCTTAGCACCCCCTTCCTTGGTGCCGCCGTCGTCGTCGCCTCCCTCCCTCTCTGTATTATCGTTGTCGCGCCCCCGTATCTTGGTGTCGTCACCCCTCCGTGGTCAACTTCTGCTCAATTTAAGTGAAAGGCATGGGCTCATGTCTGATGTTTCTTTGTGTCTCTTGCAGATTGATAAGAATGCAGAGCTGGTCGCCCGCTGGTATTACTGCACCCTGAGCCAAGAGAAGCTGAAAAGGCCCATCGTGACCTGTGAGCTGGGAAGGTGCGGACCACTAAGGCTCAATTCTTGCATTATTGTTCCTTTTGTTTCCATTCCTTTCAGATCTCCTCTTGCTGTAATGACCTCATACACATAAGATAAAAATCAAACACAACGATCAATCATCATCTGTTTCAGCGAAACAAAATGATCTTTTCTGGTCATCACAATGGGAGACCCAGACAATGGGGTTTAGGGCACTGCCCTCCGGAGGTCACACTAGGTACTACAAGTTTGTAGACACCGCCTCCTCCGCTTATAAACCCCTACCGCAGGGAACATCCTCAGTTTTAAACTTAGTGTGCTCGGAGGATCACGCTTTGCTTGCACTTCACTGCATTCTCACAGCTTACGTGATGGCGTCTGAAGACAAGGTAAAAAGGTTCCAGTCGGGACCTGCGACAGCCTCCCCGCTCACCCTTGTGGAACACGCTGGTGGAGGTACCGGAGGGCCTAGAGCCTGGACACTTTGTGTTCTCCCGGTACGCTGTTGCGCTCCTTTCCATCCCTCTCTGGGGGGCTCTGGAGAGTGGGAGATGGGAGCCTTGCACAGCTCCGCTCCGTCCGAGGCCTCCCTAAATGGTGCTTACAGACCGGACTGGAGCCAGCCCAGTCCGAGGCCTCCCTAAATGGTGCTTACACTCCGGACTGGTGCTGAACCCCTGTCCGAGGCCTCCCTAAATGGTGCTTACAGACCGGACCGGCACTGAGGCACTCAGTGTCTCCTGTGTGCCTGGGGGTAGTGTCTGGCACTTCATGTGTTTCATGACACTCAGACCGCGCGTTACCCTCGGGTCCGCGGTTCTGCGGGTGTACCCTGTGCTGGGGTCACCCTGGCTGACCGCCCTGTGTGTCACAGGGGCTGAGGCTGTAGGCTGCGGATGTTTATTATGTGCATGCAGTCTGTGTATAACTTATTACACTTTTTCCCGCGCTGCGGGCTCCGGCTCCCTCATGCTGAGGCTGCTTGGAGGATGGGAAGCAGCCCGTGCGGTGACGTCATCGATGGGCGTGTGTGTGTGTTTCCCGCGTGTCTTCGGCGCCGCCCACAGTTTCACTGTCGGCGGCCATCTTTACCCTCACTTCCCGGTTGGGATTTGTATACAGCGTGCGCCTGCACTCCAAGAGGGGAGACCGGAAACAGTCGCGGAGGTCACACACACGCACCGCTTCCTCATACCGCTTTACTGCGGTCGGTAAGCCACCGGGACTCCCGGTTTTGTTGTCTGCATTTTGGCTTATCTTCCCCTACTGTGGCGATGTCCTCAGCCGGGAAGCGTGCAGCTAGGGCGGCAGAGACCACCATTACCTGTGCTACATGCAATGGAACACTGGTGGAGGGGTCCTGCAATAACTGCGGACGCCCAGAGGCCCGGGCTGGCACTGTTGAGTCAGCAGCTCCGGTGCTATACCCTGAGGTTCAGGTGATCTCAGGGCCATGGGAGACTCAGAATAAGATCAATGAAAATCTGTTGTCTCAGCTGTCCTCCATGTCGAAATCCCTGGAGGCACTTAATAGGAGAAATGGATAGCCCAGCTACTCCGTCCAGTTACCCCCGGGTGTCTCCCTCTTCTGCTGTGAGACCCCTTAAGCGAGCTCGTCGTGAGGAGTCACCCGAGCTCCAGGCTCTCTCTGAGGAGGAGCGTTCCTCTGATGGTGAGGAAGATGATGGGGGTTCAAATTTCGGGTCTGTGTCTGTATCTGAACCACCAGACGGGGTGGAGGATCTGGTGTCCTCTATCAACGAGACTTTACGTCTCGTGACACCCCCTGAGGAGGTGACGGTGCACCCGAAGGAGGTCTATCAATGGCTGCGGCCGGAGGCTAGACCAAGTGGCTCCTTCATGGACCACACTAATTTTGGAAGGGTGGTTAGAGCTCCCAGGTTACATCCTGGGCGGCGTTATGTCCGTAAAACCAAGGACAATCGCTTCCCCTTCCCCCAGGAGGTGCTTCAGAAGTGGTCGCAGTCCCCGAAGGTGGACGCTTCCATGACCAGGATTGCTGCACGCTCCCTTTTCTCTGCCTCTGATAGCTCCTCACTGAAGGATGCGACTGATAGACAGGTCGAGCAACTCGCCAAGTCTTCATATGAGGCTGTGGGGTCTTCATTTGCCCCTAATTTTGCCACGGTCTGGACCTTACAAGCGATTACTACCTGCTTGGATGGTATCTCGGACATGGCAAGATCCAGTCCAGAGGTCCTAGCACTTACCGAAAGGGCAAGGGCCTATGCGGACTACGCCAGGACGGCGACTCTGGAAACTGCCACTCGCTCAGCTGTGGCTTCGGCCAATGCTATAGCGATCCGCAGGTTGTTGTGGCTGCGTCTTTGGGACTCAGATGCCACATCCAAGAAGATTTTGCAGAATCTTCCGTTTGCTGGTGACAGACTTTTTGGCACCGAACTGGACAAGCTAATTAAGGATTCTGCTGAGTCTAAGATACCGCAGAATAAGCCTAAGCCACGGTATACCGTTAAAAGGAACCCAAAACAGTGGTCCTTTCGTTCCAGCTCGCAGTCATCAGCACCGTCCGCTCGCGCGGACCGAGGGGGAAAGCCCGCTTCCCAGTGGCGCTCTAAGAGTCGTCCAAAGAAGCCGGCGGGGGCGGCAGCTGCCACCCCCAAACCCGCCTCTACATGACTCGCTCTCTCATCCTGCCTCCCCACAGGTGGGGGGCCGCTTGTCTCGCTTTCAGGACAAGTGGCTGCTTCACGTTCAAGATCAGTGGGTTCGAGACGTGATCTCGCGAGGGTACAGGATAGAGCTGACGTCAAAACCGATATCCCGATTCCATCGGTCGGTCCCGTCACCAGAAAAAGCTCAGGCTTTTTACCAGGTGTTGGAGGGTCTCCGCAGAGACGGAGTGGTGGTTCCGGTACCTTCCGGAGAGAGGTTCAGGGGTTTTTACTCCAACCTCTTTATCGTCCCGAAGAAGGACGGATCCTTCCGCCCAGTACTGGACCTGAAGTTGTTCAACCATCACGTGTTGGTTCGGAAGTTCCGTATGGAATCCCTGCGCTCCGTGATCGCAGCTGTGTCACAGGGGGACTTCCTAGCGTCCATAGATATCAGAGACGCTTACCTTCACGTACCCATTGCACCGGCTCATCAGCGCTGGTTGCGATTCGCAGTGGGGGAAGAACACTTCCAATTTGTGGCACTGCCATTCGGGCTAGCCTCGGCACCGCGGGTGTTCACAAAAGTGATGGCTTCCATGATGGCTCTCCTGCACATGCAGGGACATGCCGTCATTCCCTATTTAGACGACCTGCTGGTCAGGGCGCCATCAGAACACCTCTGTCAAGAGAGCCTGGATGTGACCATGCGGTCTCTGGAACAGTTCGGTTGGCTCCTCAATATTCAGAAGTCAACGCTAGTTCCGACCCAGTCTTTGACATATCTGGGCATGGACTTCAACACAGCCTCAGCCCTGGTGTCTCTGCCACGAGTCAAACAGATGGCGATCCAATCAGGAGTACAAGCAGTCCTCCTGTCACCACACTCATCCCTACGGGTATTGATGAGACTGGTGGGACGCATGGTAGCGGCGATAGAGGCGGTGCCGTTCGCACAGTTTCGCCTCCGTCCTCTCCAGCTGGAGATTCTTCACAGATGGGACAAGAGGACGATCTCGCTGAATCGGCTGGTGACACTGTCACAACCGACCAGGGACTCCCTACAGTGGTGGCTCCAGCCACGTCACTTGTCACGAGGCCGGTCCTTCCTAAAACCGTCATGGTTAGTGGTGACCACGGACGCCAGTCTGAAGGGCTGGGGTGCGGTGTTCTTGCACCACAGGGCTCAAGGCCTCTGGACTCAGTCGGAGTCGGCATTGCAGATCAACGTGCTGGAGATCAAGGCGGTCTATCTGGCGCTCCTGGCGTTTCAGAAATTCCTGTCAGGACACCCCATTCGGGTGCAGTCCGACAATGCGACGGCCGTCGCCTACATAAATCATCAGGGAGGGACCAGAAGTGCTCAGGCCCTCGCCGAAGTCCACCGCATTCTAGCCTGGGTGGAGGAAAACGGCTGCCTGATCTCCGCAGTTCACATCCCAGGGGTCGAGAACTGGGAGGCCGACTACCTGAGCCGACAGGGCATGGACGCCGGAGAGTGGTCTCTTCATCCAGACGTCTTCCGGGACATCTGCGGCAGATGGGGCACTCCGGACGTGGATCTGATGGCCTCACGGCTGAATCATCAGGTGCCCCAATACATGGCAAGATCGTGGGATCCTCAGTCTCTGGGGGCGGATGCCCTGATCCTGAGTTGGTCCAGCTTCCAGCTGCCATATGTGTTCCCGCCTCTGGCTCTGATTCCCAGGGTCCTGTGGAAAATCAGGATGGAATGCAGAGTAGCCATTCTAGTGGCTCCAGATTGGCCCAGGAGGTCCTGGTACCCGGACCTGTGGCAACTGTCAGGCGGACACCGGTGGGCTCTTCCAGAACGCGCAGATCTACTCGCGCAAGGCCCATTCTTCCACCTCAATTCCAGGGCCCTCAGATTGACTGCATGGCTCTTGAGGCCTGGCTGCTGACGTCCAGAGGATTCTCTCCTACAGTGGTTGCCACTATGAATAGGGCTAGGAAACCTGTCTCCAGGAAGATATACCACAGAACGTGGAAAATCTTTTTCTCCTGGTGTGCCTCTGGTGGACGCTCACCGTGGCCATTGTCCATCCCGACATTGTTGGCTTTCCTACAGTCGGGGTTGGAGTTGGGATTATCCCTTGGCTCTCTGAAAGGTCAAGTATCAGCACTTTCAGTGCTGTTTGACAGGCGCTTGGCGCTCCTGCCGAAGGTCCGCCAATTTCTGCAGGGGGTAGCTCGGGTGGTTCCGCCTTACAGGCGACCTCTGGACCCTTGGGACCTCAACATGGTCCTGGCGGCTCTGCAGAAACCGCCGTTTGAGCCACTGAGAGACATCTCTCTCTCTCTCGTCTGTCCCAGAAAGTGGTCTTTCTGGTGGCAATTACGTCCCTGAGAAGGGTCTCAGAATTGGCTGCACTTTCGTGCAAGTCACCCTTTCTGGTGGTTCACCAAGACAAGGTGGTGTTGCGCCCACGGCCAGAATTCTTGCCGAAGGTGGTTTCAACGTTTCACCTAAACCAGGAGATTGTTCTCCCATCATTTTGCCCCGCTCCCGTTCATCAGGTTGAGCGCGACCTCCATACTCTGGATCTCGTGAGGGCTGTACGCATTTATGTGTCCAGGACTGCCTCCTTTAGGAGTTCGGATTCCTTATTTGTCCTCACGATGGGTCGCTGTAAGGGGTCCGCGGCTTCGAAGTCGACCTTGGCCAGATGGATCAAGGCTCCCATTCAGGAGGCTTACCGGTCTTCTGGTTTGCCTCTCCCGGTGGGTTTGAAGGCACACTCTACTAGAGCTGTAGGTGCCTCCTGGGCCTTGCGACATAGAGCGTCTGCTCTACAGGTGTGTCAGGCGGCCACTTGGTCCAGCCTGCACACTTTCTCTAAGCACTATATGGTGCATGCCCATGCCTCTGCGGATGCAAATTTGGGCAGGCGGGTTCTCCAGGCGGCGGTTGCCCACCTTTAAAAGGGAACCATGTGTTATCCGTCTTGTTGAGGAACTCTTCCCGCCCTGGGGTATTGCTTTAGGACATCCCCATTGTCTGGGTCTCCCATTGTGATGACCAGAAAAAAGAGAATTTTGTTTACGTACCGTAAATTCTTTTTTCTTTAATCATCAATGGGAGACCCAGCACCCACCCAGTTGTTCCTTTGCATGTTTTGCATTTGCTCTGTTCTCTGTTGAGACAGTGTTTGCCGGGTTGTTGAACCGTTTTGTGTACGGCATTCTTCCCGATGTTTCGGGTGTGGTTTATTTCCTCCTCGCAGCTTGTAGACCAAACTGAGGATGTTCCCTGCGGTAGGGGTTTATAAGCGGAGGAGGCGGTGTCTACAAACTTGTAGTACCTAGTGTGACCTCCGGAGGGCAGTGCCCTAAACCCCATTGTCTGGGTCTCCCATTGATGATTAAAGAAAAAAGAATTTACGGTACGTAAACAAAATTCTCTTTTTTGATGATGATCATTCACTATCAGCATAATCACTAAATTTTTTTCAGCCTATGATAACCACTTGCTGCAACATAGGTTGAAAAAATCTAATATTTTGCTCTGCACTTCTTTTTTTTTAAATCACTGATTCACAATTATTAATGTTACCATTTAGTATAGCGCCAGACTCTCTATTGTGATTATAGCCTGACATGGGGGGTCACATTAACGCCCTGTCGCTATGGAGAACAATGGGTGCACCATCTGCCATCTTCTCAATCACCTTATGTCTCCTCAGGTTGTATAATAAAGACGCTGTAATTGAATTCTTACTGGACAAATCCCCGGATAAACCGCACGCTGACTCTGCTGCCCATATCAAAAGCATCAAGGTATGACACCTGGCTCTTATTTTACAGTAATTATATGCATTGTAGCAGACGCTGACTTTTTCCTGATACATCACTGGTGGAACTGTAAGCATTCAAGGTATATATGGGCAGTATTTGGACCATAACGAGCACCGATCTACAATATACCATGGATCAATGCAAACTGCATGGGGGGGAGGGTTGAACTATCGATAATTAGAACTTTAACTTGTTCCTCTGCCATTGACTCCCTGTTTGTTCTTTTGTAATTGCTGCATCTGCCTTATCTGTGTGCCTCTGCCATGTGTGTACCCCCCCCATCTGTGTGTCTGCCATATTCATAACGTCATCTGTGTGCCTCTGCCATATTTGCACACCCCATGTGTGTGCCTCTGCCATATTTGCACCCCCCATGTGTGTGCCTCTGCCATATTTGCACCCCCCATGTGTGTGCCTCTGCCATATTTGCACCCCCCATGTGTGTGCCTCTGCCATATTTGCACCCCCCCATGTGTGTGCCTCTGCCATATTTGCACCCGCCATGTGTGTGCCTCTGCCATATTTGCACCCCCCCATGTGTGTGCCTCTGCCATATTTGCACCCCCCATGTGTGTGCCTCTGCCATATTTGCACCCCCCATGTGTGTGCCTCTGCCATATTTGCACCCCCCGTGTGTGTGCCTCTGCCATATTTGCACCCCCCATGTATGTGCCTCTGCTATATTTGCCCCCCTATGTGTGTGCCTCTACCATATTTGCACCCCCCATGTGTGTGCCTCTGCCATATTTGCACCCCCATTTAAAAGGTGTTTATTTCAGAATTTTGCTTGGTTCCCATCATCATTACAGTCCTGCCGGATCAGCTGATGTCAAACAAGTTATTGCATGTTAGGCTATGTTTACATCTGCGTCATGAATTCCTCCTTTCTGTCTCCCTATTTACTACAATGGAGTCTGTCAGGTTTCTGTAATGATGACCATCGTTTAGCTGGACCAAATAGCGCTGCAGACTGCTATTCGTTAAAAATGGCGTAATTGAGGCGACAAAGCCTCACCTGAGCAATGCACCTCCTCTTATAGGTTTAGATTTGACGTTTAGATTAACCTTTGTAATAATTTGTTGTTTCTTGGTAGAATGTGATTGAGCTTAACCTCAGTGATAACCCGGCTTGGACAGGAGACAAAGGCAACACGAAAGGCGACCAGTATGACGAGCAGCGAGCACAGTTCATCTGCCCTGTTGTGGGCCTGGAAATGAACGGAAAACACCGGTATGTGATCCACAGAGACAAATGGGAATATTGGTTTTATGTAGATAAAGCTGGAGCATCGCAGTGACGCATCCTGTAGCCTTTTATACGATCTTTCATAATATTAAGATCTTTACTTGCTGTCAGAGAATGGAATCATTTCTGTTTGCATCAAATGGGTAAAAACATCTCATGATCTGATCTCTCCATGCTAAGGCTTTGCTACAATGTATCTACTTGGATTGATACATCACAACACCCAGGGATAAGATTTGTGCTGCTGATTAATCTGAAAAGAGGATCCTCCATCCATCCTGACAAGACTGTGTTATTACATAACTATTCCGGAGCATCTTTTATTATAACTCTGCATTTTCTGGCTCCTCTGTTATTCTTCCTACAAATTTGAGTAAATTGACAACTGGGTGTTATCATTGTCTTGTGTAATGGGTGTGTGTCTACATTGTTACTATGGTTAGCAGTGATTGAACAGTTTGACTGTGACATGGTATCACTCAAATAACAATTTATTCGAACATTTGGAGGAGCAATAACAGGAGGAACTGCACTGATTACACAGAGGTATAAGGAAAGACATTCCAGAACTGCTTTATTAATGGGTTTGTCCATGCTCGGGTATAAATTTTGCAGCCACTGCATAATTGTGATCTCCCACGGTGTGCGCTGTCAGGCAGTCATCTGGCTGATAATGTATGATTTGTGCCAGACTTACCGGGCTTCACTCAGTGGGAGTGAATATGATCGATACCACAGAAACCTTACTGTGGTTGCTGTGAGGACTACAGACTACCTAAACTACTGTAATACCATGCACATGAAGTAAGAGACATGGCTAATAATCAGGAGAACTATACTATATTTCTAATTGGAGGTATTTCCTAATATTATTATAACGCCTACTACATATTGGGATAGGATCTTGGAGATGGGCATACCCCTTTAAAGGGAACCTGTCACCAGGGGTTTTGCCATCCCATCTTAGAGCAGCATATAATGTAGATACAGAGACCTTGATTCCATTGATGTGTCACTTACTGAGCTGCTTGCTGTCATTTTGATAAAAGTAGTGTTTTCTCTGCTGCAGGTTTAGCAGTTTGTGAATATGCCAGACTGCCGGACTAAAGATAATGTCCATCTGAGTAAACAGTGTTTTTATCAAAACTACACTGAGCAGCTCTGTAAGTGACACATCGCTGGAATCAGGATCTCGGGTCCTATATTATACTACTCTCTGCTTATGTTGCAAAAATCGGGTAACAGGTTCCCTTTAAATGACAAGCCTGGACAACCTCTTTCAAGCACCACACCAGCCTTTTCTTGTTTTTGTTTCATTTCGCCGTTTGTAGTGGCTTTAAATGTAAGCCTCCACCCCCCTAGCTCCCCATATTATACTCTCCCTCCGGCATCTTCACCTTTTGTTTGGCGTCGCTCCGGTCATGCGATGCCATGCAGTGCCTGTGACTACTGACTGGCCGGAAGTCAGAAGTTACGTTACAAGCACTCAATGCATCTCTATGAGAGACAGAATGAGGCTCCCATATAGATGTATTGAGTTGGTGACCTCCAATACGCTGCATGAAAAACTGGAGCAGCCAGCAGGTCACAAACTGGACTCAACTGACTGGAGCAGCTCCAATAACAGATAAGAATGCTAAAGGGTGAGTAGGAGATGATTGCAGCGGACTTACATTTAAAGCACTACTCCAGCCCTGAAAAAGAAAAAGCATTGGAATGGTGATTTAAGAATTCAAGTATTTTACTTACACATTTCAGGAGTCCTGTGAAGATTCCCTTTAAAGAGGTTCTCCACTACCTCGACAGCCCCTTCTGATTCACATATTTCCCCCAGGAAATATAAGCCTGTACTCTGCTCCAGTGCTGGCACCGGTCCAGTGATGTCAGAACTCGCGTTCCCGTGGCTCACATGATGTTGTGATGTCATGCGAGCCCTGTGTTCAATCATTGACAGCTTTTCTCTTTCTCCATGCCGATGGACACAGGCTCAATCCACAGGAGCTGAGTGGCAGCCGCAACATCACTTTCTGTTTATTAATTTGTCCAAAGAAGGACAGACAGAAGCCAGTGGTGATTGGACGCAGGGCTCGCATGACATCACAACATGATGTGAGCCACGGAAACGCAAGTTCTGACATCACTGGGCGGTGCCAGCACTGGAGCAGACTACAGGCTTTCTTATTTTACCTGTGGGAAATATTTGAATCAGAAGGGGCTGTTGTAGTAGTAGAGAACCCTTTTAACCACAAACAATTTCTTAGATTGGATACAATTGTAACAAACTCGTTTTTTTGAAGTTGGTTGATCCAAATAGGTTTTCAGCTTCTGTATGGAAAAGAGAATTCTGTCATTCACTGACCGCAAATGGACATTTAACAAGCAGTAATTTTTCCAACCAGAATATCCCTAAAGATACCGTCAGACGGCACGACGTTGAAACGATGTTGGCAATGATCTCGGGGATGCGCAGTCGTTTTTGACATAATTTCAACATCGTTGGTGAGATGTCACATGTCTAGATATCGTGGACAACTCGCCAACGATGTTGTGAGCAGGTATCGTTCGCAAACACCGCGAACGAACCCTGCTCATTGCTGTAAATGGGCGAAGCCGTCTACGGCATCGTTATTGCGGTGTCACACAGAACGATGCAGCAGGTTGCTGGAGTTAAGATTGTCAGGTTTTCCAACATGTTGGTAAACCTGTCAACTCCGATCCAACGATTTATCGTTACAACTTGCCAGTGTCACACGCAATGAGGTCGCAACGACGTCGCTGGTACGCCTCCAAACCCGTGACGTATCAGCGATGTCATTGACTATGTCGTGCAGTGTAACGGGACCTTTGGAATGATCTTATTCACAGATAGCAAGTATTTTTAAACATGTACATAACTTTCTAGCAACTGCACCTTCAACACAATTCCTCCTCCTCCCTCCCTTATCCTCTCATCCTTTGAAGCGCACTCTGTCCGTATCTACTCTCCTTCCAACCTCCAAGTGGCTGTCATATAATGACCCCCAGGCCCGACCACTGCCTTCTTTGACCAACTCTCCATCTGGCTCCTATACTTTCTCTCTGCTGACATTCCCACCATCATAATAGGCGACTTCAACATCCCCATTGACATCCACAAGTCAACAGCCTCCAAACTCCTGTCACTTGCTTCATCCTTTGGCCTCTCTCAATTGTCTTCCACAGCCACACACACAGATGGACATACACTAGACATCATCTTCACCCGCCTCTAATCTGTAACTAAACCCAGAACCTCCCCTCTCTGACCACCATCTACTCATGGTGGGTTTACACACACCAATCATTGTATCCAATATCTGAACAGATCTCTGGTTGCAGTGAAATCATGGACACATAGTTCCATTTTGTGGCTGTGTACAACATGGAGCAATGTGTCCATGATTTCACTGCAACCAGAGATTGGTTCAGATATTGGATACAATGATTGGTGTGTGTAAACCCACCATCACTTTCTCGCCCTTGTCCTCCTCACCTGCGACTCATGTCCACCAACTCTCACACCCTTGCAGAAACCTCACACATCTTGACACTCGCACACTCTCCGACGCCATTTTAGCGCTATCATCCATATCCTCACTCCATTACACAGATAATGCCACAGCTTCCTACAACTCTACACTCACGTCAGCTAATGATGCAGCTGCCCCTCTCGTTCATGCAGAACACGACGAATCAACAGACAACCCTAGCACACAGACACCACTAAAAATCTGTAGCAAGCGTCTAGGGTTGCGGAGTGATGCTGGAAGAAAACACACTCGCAAAAAGACTACACAGCATTCAAACAAGCACTTCTCACATTCAAGTCAGCACTCACCACCACTAAACAGAATTACTTCATTACTCTCATATCCTCTTAGTACCACAACCCCATGCAGTTATTCAACACATTTAACTCCCTCCCCCACTGAACCCTACTACTTCTCATATCTCTGCAGAAGACTTTGTAACATACTTCACCAACAAGATTGAACAGATCAGACAAGTCTTTGCTGCCCAACCACCACAACCATCATGTATACCAGACCACTCCCCTCCCCCAGTAACCCTCCTCCCCGCCATCACTGAAGGAGAACTTGCACATCTCCTCTCCAGATCGCACCTCACCACTTGTGCACTGGATCCCATCCCATCCCACTCCTCCCCAACCTCACCACCACACATATCCCAGGCCTAACCCACCTCTTCAACCTATTACTAACCTCTGGACTTCTGGTACCTTTCCTTCTGCTTTCAAACATGCAACAATTAAACCTATCTTAAAGAAGCCATCCCTCGATCCCACTTCTACATCCAGCTACCGGCACATATCCCTACTCCTGTTCCCTTCCAAACTTCTCGAAGACCATGTGCACACTGTACTCTCATCCCACTTCTCATCCAACTGTCTCTTTGACAACCTTCAATCCAGCTTCCGCCCCACCACTCCACTGAAACTGCCCTGACCAAAATTACTCACGACTGACGACTTACTCACGTCCAAAGCTAACAGCTCTCTGTCCTCCTCCTTCTAGACCTGTCCTCTGCATTCGACAGTCGACCACTGCCTGCTATTACAAATACTTTCTTCCATTGGTATCACTGACCTTGCCCACTCCTGGATCTCCTCCTACGTTTCCAACTGCACATTTAGCGTCTCCCACTCCCACACAACCACCTCACACCATCCCCTCTCTGTTGGGGTCCCTCAAGGCTCTGTCCTAGTGCCCCTCCTTTCTTTCAATCAAACCCTTGGTCTGGGAAAACTCATAAAGTCCAATGGCTTCCAGTATCACCTGTACGCTGATGACACTCAGATCTGTCTCTCTGGCCCAGATGTCACCTCTCTCCTGTCCAGAATCTTGGAGTGTCTATCAGCCATATCCTTCTTCTTCTCCTCTCGCTTCCTAAAACTCAATGTAGACAAAACCGAACTCATCATCTTTTCTCTATCTCACACCTTCCTTACCGATCTATCTATCACAATAAATGACATCACACTTTGCCCTGTACCTGAAGTCCGTTGTCTTGGAGAAACTATTGACTCTGCCCTGTTCTTCAAACCGCACATCCAAGCCCTTGCCACCTCCAACTCAAAAATATTTCCAGAATCTGTCTTTTCCTGAACTCTCAATTTACTAAGCTTCTAGTGCATGCTCACATCATCTCCCATCTCGCCTACTGCAACCTCCTCCTCTGCGGCCTCCCTGCTAACACTTTTGCACCTCTCCAATCTGTCCTTAAAGGTACCGTTACATGGTATGATATCATGAACGATATCGCTTAAACATCACGGGTTTGGAGTCGTTCAAATGACATCGTTAGGACGTTGTTTCGTGTAACACGTGAGACATGACTACGATAAATTGTTGGATCGTTGATCGCAGATTTGAGAACATGTTCTCAAATCAGACGATCCATGATCAGCAAACCTGCTGCATTGTTCAGTGTGACACCGTCATAACGATGTCGTTCATGACTTTGCCAATTCACATCAATGAACAAGTATCGTTTGCTGGGTTGTGCGAACGATACCTGCTCACTACATCGTTGGTGCATCGTCCACGATATCTAGATGTGTGACATCTCACCAACGGTCTCTAAACGATGTCCTAACGACCGCGCTCCCCCAAGATTGTCAGTGATATCGTTTCACCATTGAAGCGTGTAACGGTACCTTAACTCTGCTGCCCGACTAATCCACCTCTCTCCTCGCTATTCCTCAACTTCTCCCCTCTGCAAATCCCTCCACTGGCTCCCAATTCACCAGCGTATCCAATTCAAACTACTAACACTGACTTATAAAGCCGTCCACAATATGTCATCCCCATATATCTCTAAACTAATCTCCCAATATTATCCAACTCTTAATCTTTGATCCTCCCAAGACCCACCTCCTTTCCCCCACACTTGTAAGTTCCTCATCTAACCGCTTGCAAAACTTCACCCGAGCATCCCCCATTTTCCTGAATTCGTCACCCAAAAACGTTTGACTGTCCCCCACACTCGGAACCTGAAAACCCATCTCTTCAGAACAGCCTACAGCCTGCAATGACCACAGTGCCATCTCGCCACCACTGGACCCGGAGCTCCACCACCACCAGAGCAGACCCAACCTACTGTCTCTCTCCCCACTGCCCTGTAGAATGTAAGTCCTCATGGACAGGGTCCTCTCTCCCCTCTGTATCGGTCTGTCAATATTAGTTTGTTCATTGTCTTTTTAACTTGTTTGTATGTAATCCTTTCTCATGTACAGCACCATGGAATCAATGGTGCTCTATAAATAAATAATAATTTCTTCCTACTACTTTCAGTAGAATGATTATTATTGTTATTGTGAATTGATTGGCAGGACCCAGTCCAGGAGCCGGGTCAGTAATCCCTGGCCACTGGATGAGAGCCCTGGGATCCACCTCATACTGCTCGGCATCCGCAGCTTTTGTGATAAGTTGCCTTGGCGCGACATCTTCATTGTGGCGTGATGCACATGCTTAGACATGTCAGATTGGCTAAAAAGAGGAGTCACCAATGCCAGGAGATTGGAGTAAGTTTTCAGGGTTCATTTTTAGTGGCTACAGATTACTGATACTGTTGCTGGACTGGGTCCAAATCGATTCCCAACAACTGATTGTCTTATGGAAACCCTTTTTCATGGGAAATCTTATTCCTCTGGTTCCCTTTGGATAGGGGCATCAACCCCATTTCCCTGAAAATAAGACAGTGTCTTATATTAATTTTTGCTCCCAGAGATTCAATTATTTTCAGGGGTGCCTTATTTTTCCATTAAGAAGAATTCACATTTATTGTTGGACAAAAAAAAATGAAAATTTATTATATACTGTACAGTAGTTGTCATCACAAACCAGCAGCACCCATCATACCCCTGCAACACCTAATATCCCCATCATCCCCCTGCAGCACCCAATATCGCCAAGTATCCTTCTCATCCCCCAATATCCCCTTTAAGCCCCCATCATCCCCCAATTATGGTACTGTACCTGCAACACTCACACACCACACCCCTTTTCTTACTGATACACCACGGTCCTCCTGTATGTGCGGTACGGTGTCCAGTTGCCGTTCAGCGTAGATGTACGGTAATTTGCTGGCCATTCAGACGCCATCAGCCGCCAAACAATTTGAGGCCAGCATTTAACGTCTTGATTTTCCGGGGGCTCACTACCATGCATGTACACGGAGTGGCACCCAGGATGCCATACGGTACATACATGAGGATATGGAGGAATGCATAAAGCGGTGGGCTGCATAGCAGTACGTCACATCATAGCTGCATGCCCTGCTCCTCTGTTCCGCAGGCATGCAGCTATTAACATTTAATTTTTTTTGCTAGGTCTTATTTTCAGGGAAACACGGTACTTAATGCCTATGGTGGAGAAAAGCCCCAACTGTCAGGAACTCTATTAGAGAGTTTCTGATTGCTTCAGAGCCGCTGATAAAGGCTAACATGAATCTACCATGTGTGAATATAGCCTAATGGAGCTTTTGGGCCTTATCAAGACTGACTGGTAAATAATTCTTTAGGTATTAGTGTTTCCTGTTATGTGTTCTCATTCCCCCAGGTTTTGTGTGCTGAGACGATGCGGCTGTGTATTCTCCGAGAGAGCACTGAAAGAGATCAAGACAGACATCTGCCATAAGGTAGGAGTCTATTGTAATGTCTGCCCCTGCTGTCAGTAATGTGGTGCACGGCCCCATGTGTTGGTATGCAGCATACAGTATTTTTAGAGAATAGTGCACTGGACCAAGAAGAATACAGAATTTTGACTGTTCCAGGGCCACGCTGCATTTTTCAGCGGTCTTTTCTTCCCATGTCACTTCATACCTAGGTGCCATCATTATAGTAACACAAAGTGGTTTAGCGTTGTGTAAACGGTGGCACTTTCTCCTGGGGCCGTCACTAAGGTTTCTTGTTACTAATCCTTTATTTATGTTCTGTAAGATCATTAGCGGTGCCTCCTCTGGGATCGCTCCTTGGCGGTGGATACATCACAGCCTTGCCCTGGTACTAGCCCTACAGGCTCTCTGATAGGATTCTCTTATGTTACTATTAGGTGGACACCGCCAACAGTTACACACTTTTCCAGGGTGTGTGTGTGCAGAATTAATGTTTACACTGAATCTAAGAAGATACACAATTGTGACTGAGAGTTATAATTATAATGCAAATTTATGACAGTACAAAGTGATAGAGGACTCATATATTACTTAATGATTAAGCTATATAGCTATATAATACTTATGAACGAAAGTCACTGTGCCTATACATTACTTATCCTGTACTGATCCTGAGTTACATCCTGTATTATACTCCAGAGCTGTACTCACTATTCTGCTGATGGAGTCACTGTACATACATTACATTACTGATCCTGTACTGATCCTGAGTTACATCCTGTATTATACTCCAGAGCTGCACTCACTATTCTGCTGGTGGAGTCACTGTGTACATACATTACATTACTTATCCTGTACTGATCCTGATCCTGTATTACAAATATGGATACAAAGTTGCACACTCCTTTAGATGTTTTTGATGCAAGGTTTATTATGAACAGTTAATGGCCACAGATGTCAACGCGTTTCGGCTTTAACCAAAGCCTTGATCACGACAATTGGCAGGTGTGGGTCATGGAATGTTCTAGGATAAGATTGGAAAGAGGCGTCTTTCCTTGGTGACGAACGCTCGATTAAGGTGGTTTGCTTTATTTCAATAATTCCCAAATGGGGATAGGCGTTTTTCAGCACGGTCCTTCTTTCAGTGATAGGTCCGCCCCCGTCAATCACTGAAAGAAGGACCGTGCTGAAAAACGCCTATCCCCATTTGGGAATTATTGAAATAAAGCAAACCACCTTAATCGAGCGTTCGCCACCAAGGAAAGACGCCTCTTTCCAATCTTATCCTAGAACATACCATGACCCACACCTGCCAATTGTCGTGATCAAGGCTTTGGTTAAAGCCGAAACGCGTTGACATCTGTGGCCATTAACTGTTCATAATAAACCTTGCATCAAAAACATCTAAAGGAGTGTGCAACTTTGTATCCATATTTGTATTTACTGGGATTGAAGAAATCCTGTTAGTTGGCACCTCCACTCACCACCTACGCGGTGTGCACACCATTATACCCTATTGACTGATCCTGTATTATACTCTAGAGCTGCACTCACTATTCTGCTGGTGCAGTCACTGTGTACATACATTACATTACTTATCCTGTTCTGATCCTGAGTTACCTCCTGTATTATACTGCAGAGCTGCACTCACTATTCTGCTGGTGCAGTCACTGGGTACATACATTACATTACTTATCCTGTACTGATCCTGAGTTACATCCTGTATTATACTCCAGAGCTGCACTCCCTATTCTGCTGGTGCAGTCACTGTATACATACGTTACTTTGTTGTTGCTGCCACATAGAATGGACATTTAAAATATACCGTATATATATTATCCAGATTTTCATTAATTAATAAGATTTATCTGTATTTTCATGACCATGAAAATTGTAGATTTAAACTGAAGGCATCAAAACTATGAATTAGGGCGCCTTCACACTGGCGTTCCCCTCCGCAGCGTTCTGCGGAGGGGAATCACCATATGTACGTAGCGGCCGCCAGCTCCTATCTTTAGAATGGGAACGCACGGTGCTGCGCTTGCCAGCGCATGACCGTGCGCACCCATTCACTCCCATATGTGATCTGTGCGCAGGCGGATGCCTGCGCACAAGTCACACACTCCCGCCCGCACCAGGGTGCAACATGCGCAAGCGCAGCACCGTGCGTTCCAATTCTAAAGATAGGAGCTGGCGGCCGCTGCGTACACATGGTGATTCCCCTCCGCAGAACGCTTCGGAGAGGAACGCCAGTGTGAAGGCGCCCTTAACACGTGGAATTATATACTAAATATAATATAATATATAAACAGTTGAAAATGTGTCTTATATTCTAGGTTCTTCAAAGTAGCCACCTTTTGCTTTGATTACTGCTTTGCACACTCTTGGCATTCTCTTGGTGAGCTTCAAGAGGTAGTCACCGGAAATAGTCTTCCAACAGTCTTGAAGGAGTTCCCAGAGATGCTTAGCACTTGTTGGCCCTTTTGCCTTCACTCTGCGGTCCAGCTCACCCCAAACCATCTCGATTGGGTTCATGTCTGGTGACTGTGGAGGCCAGGTCATCTGGCGTAGCACCCCATCACACCTCCTCCTCCTTTCTGCTTCACGGTGGGAACCAGGCATGTAGAGTCCATCTGTTCACCTTTTCTGTGTCGCACAAAGACACGGTGGTTGGAACCAAAGATCTCAAATTTGGACTCCTCAGACCAAAGCACAGATTTCCATTGGTCTAATGTCCATTCCTTGTGTTCTTTAGCCCAAACAAGTCTCTTCTACTTGTTGCCTGTTTTTAGCAGTGGTTTCCTAGCAGGTATTTTACCATGAAGTCTCCTCTTAACAGTTGTTGTAGAGATGTGTCTGCTGCTAGAACTATGTGTGGCATTGACCTGGTCTCTAATCTGAGCTGCTGTTAACCTGCGATTTTCTGGTCATCATAATGGGAGACCCAGACAATGGGGTTTAGGGCACTGCCCTCCGGAGGTCACACTAGGTACTACAAGTTTGTAGACACCGCCCCCTCCGCTTATAAACCCCTACCGCAGGGAACATCCTCAGTTTTTAACTTAGTGTGCTCGGAGGATCACGCTTTGCTTGCACTTCACTGCATTCTCACTACTTTCGTGATGGCGTCTGAAGACAAGGTAATAAGGTCCCAGTCGGGACCGGTGACAGCCTCCCCGCTCACCCTTAGTGGCACACGCTGGTGGAGGTACCGGAGGGCCTAGGGCCTGGACACCTGGTGTTCTCCCGGTACGCTGTTACACTCCTCTCCATCCCTCTCGGGGGGGCTCTGGTGAGTGGGAGATGGGAGCCTTGCACAGCTCCGCTCCGTCCGAGGCCTCCCTAAATGGTGCTTACAGACCGGACTGGAGCCAGCCCAGTCCGAGGCCTCCCTAAATGGTGCTTACACTCCGGACTGGGCTGAGCGGCCCAGTCTGAGGCCTCCCTAAATGGTGCTTACACTCCAGACTGGTGTCTGCACCCCCGTCCGAGGCCTCCCTGAATGGTGCTTACAGACCGGACCGGCACTGAGGCACTCTGTGTCTCCTGTGTGCCTGGGGGTAGTGTCTGGCACTTTATGTGTTTCATGACACTCAGACCGCGCGTTGCCCTCGGGCCCGCGGTTCTGCGGGTGTACCCTGTGCTGGGGTCACCCTGGCTGACCGCCCTGTGTGTCACAGGGGCTGAGGCCGTAGGCTGCGGATGTGTGATATGTATTTGCAGTCTGTGTACAATGTTTTTTACACTGTTTCCCGCCCTGCGGGCTCCAGCTCCCTCATGAGAAGGATGCTTGGAGGATGGGATGCAGCCCGTGCGGTGACGTCACCGCGGGGCGTGTGCGTGTGTTTCCCGCGTGTCTTCGGCGCCGCCCACAGTTTCTCTGTCTGCGGCCATCTTTACCCTCACTTCCCGGCTGGGAACTGTATGCAGCGTGCGTCTGCACTCCAAGAGGGGAGACCGGAAGACGGCGCGGAGGTCACACACACACACCGCTCCCTCATACCGCTTTACAGCGGTCGGTAAGCCACCGGGATCTCCGGTTTTATTGTCTGCAATTGGGCTTATCTACCCCTACTGTGGCCATGTCCTCAGTTAGGAAGCTTGCTGCTAAGGCGGCCGAGGCCACCGTTACATGTGCTACGTGCAATGGAACACTGGTGGAGGGGTCCTGCAATAACTGTGGACGCCCAGAGGCCCGGGCTGCAACTACTGGGTCAGCAACCCCGGTGCTATACCCCGAGGTTCAGGTGATCTCAGGGCCTTGGGAGACTCAGAACAGGATCAATGAATCTCTGTTGTCTCAGCTGTCCTCCATGTCGCAATCCCTGGAGGCACTTAATAGGAGACTGGATAGCCCAGCTACTCCTTCCAGTTACCCCCGGGTGTCTCCCTCTTCTGCTGTGAGACCCCTTAAGCGGGCTCGTCGTGAGGCTTCACCCGAGCTCCAGACTCTCTCTGAGGAGGAGCGTTCCTCTGATGGTGAGGAAGATGATGGGGGTTCGACTTTCGGGTCTGTATCTGTGTCTGAACCACCAGATGGGGTGGAGGATCTGGTGTCCTCTATCAACGAGACCTTACGTCTCGTGACACCCCCTGAGGAGGTGACGGTGCACCCGAAGGAGGTCTATCAATGGCTGCGGCCGGAGGCTAGACCAAGTGGCTCCTTTATGGACCATACTAATTTTGGAAGGGTGATTAGAGCCCCCAGGTTACATCCTGGGCGGCGTTATGTCCGCAAACCCAAGGACAATCGCTTCCCCTTTCCCCAGGAGGTGCTTCAGGAGTGGTCGCAGTCCCCGAAGGTGGATGCTTCCATGACCAGGATTGCTGCACGCTCCCTTTTCTCTGCCTCTGATAGCTCCTCACTGAAGGATGCTACTGATAGACAGGTCGAGCAACTCGCCAAGTCTTCCTATGAGGCGGTGGGGTCGTCATTTGCCCCTAACTTTGCCACGGTCTGGACCTTACAAGCGATTACTACCTGCTTGGATGGTATCACTGACCTGGCAAGGTCCAGTCCAGAGGTCCTGGCACTTACCGAGAGGGCGAGGGCCTATGCGGACTACGCCAGAACGGCGACTCTGGAAACTGCCACTCGCTCAGCTGTGGCTTCGGCCAATGCTATAGCGATCCGCAGGTTGTTGTGGCTACGTCTTTGGGACTCAGATGCCACATCTAAGAAGATTCTGCAGAATCTTCCGTTCTCTGGTGACAGGCTTTTTGGCACAGAGCTGGACAAGCTAATTAAGGATTCTGCTGAGTCTAAAATACCGCAGAATAAACCTAAGCCACGGTATACCGTTAAGAGGAACCCAAAACAGTGGTCCTTTCGGTCCAGCTCACAGTCATCAGCACCGTCCGCTCGCACGGACCGAGGGGGCAAGCCCGCTTCTCAGTGGCGCTCTAAGAGTCGTCCAAAGAAACCGGCGGGGGCAGCAGCTGCCACCCCCAAACTCGCCTCTACATGACTCGCTCTCTCTTCCTGCCTCCCCACAGTGTGGGGGCCGCTTGTCTCGCTTTCAGGACGAGTGGCTACTTCACGTTCCAGATCAGTGGGTTCGAGACGTGGTCTCGCGAGGTTACAGGATAGAGCTGACGTCAAAACCGATATCCCGATTCCATCGGTCGGTCCCCTCCCCAGAAAAAGCTCAGGCCTTTTCTTTGGTGTTGGAGGGACTCCGCAGAGACGGAGTGGTGGTCCCGGTGCCTTCCGGGGAGAGGTTCAGGGGTTTTTACTCCAACCTCTTTATCGTCCCAAAGAAGGACGGATCCTTCCGCCCGGTTCTGGACCTGAAGTTGTTCAACCGCCACGTGCTGGTTCGGAAGTTCCGTATGGAATCACTGCGCTCAGTGATCGCGGCTGTGTCACAGGGGGACTTCTTGGCGTCCATAGATATCAGAGACGCTTACCTTCACGTGCCCATTGCACCGGCTCACCAGCGATGGTTGAGATTTGCAGTGGGGGAGGAACACTTCCAATTTGTGGCGCTGCCGTTCGGCTTGGCCTCGGCACCACGGGTGTTCACAAAAGTGATGGCCTCTATGATGGCTCTCCTGCACGTGCAGGGCCATGCCGTCATTCCCTATTTAGACGACCTGCTGGTCAGGGCGCCATCGGAACACCTCTGTCAAGCGAGCCTAGATGTGACCATGCGGTCTCTGGAACAATTCGGTTGGCTCCTCAATGTTCAGAAGTCAACCTTGGTTCCGACCCAGTCCTTGACTTATTTGGGCATGGACTTCAACACGTCCTCAGCCCTGGTGTCTCTGCCACAATCCAAACAGGTGGCGATCCGATCGGGAGTACAAGCAGTGCTCCTGTCACCACAATCGTCCCTTCGTGGGTTGATGAAGCTGGTGGGTCGCATGGTGGCGGCGATAGAGGCGGTGCCGTTTGCACAATTTCGCCTCCGTCCTCTCCAGCTGGAGATACTACGCAGGTGGGACAAGAGGACGATCTCACTGAATCGGCTGGTGACACTGTCACAACCGACCCGAGATTCCCTGCAGTGGTGGCTTCAACCACATCACTTGTCGCGGGGCCGGTCCTTCATCAAACCGTCATGGTTAGTGGTGACCACCGACGCCAGTCTGAAGGGCTGGGGTGCGGTGTTCTTACACCACAGGGCCCAAGGCCTCTGGACTCTGTCGGAGTCGGCATTACAGATCAACGTGCTGGAGATCAAGGCGATCTATCTAGCACTCCTGGCCTTTCAGAGATTCCTCTCAGGACATCCCATCCGGGTTCAGTCCGACAACGCGACGGCCGTCGCTTATATAAATCATCAAGGAGGAACCAGGAGTGCAGAGGCTCTGGCCGCAGTCCACCGCATCCTATCCTGGGCGGAGGACAACAACTGCCTGATCTCCGCAGTTCACATCCCAGGGGTCGAAAACTGGGAGGCCGACTATCTGAGCAGGCAGGGGATGGACGCCGGAGAGTGGGCCCTTCATCCAGACGTCTTTCGGGACATCTGCAGCAGATGGGGCACTCCGGACGTGGATCTGATGGCCTCACGGCTGAATCATCAGGTTCCGCAATACATGGCGAGGTCATGGGACCCCCAGTCGTTGGGAGCGGACGCCCTGATCTTGACTTGGTCCAGATTCAATCTACCATATGTGTTCCCTCCTATGGCTCTGATTCCCAGGGTGCTGTGGAAAATCAGGTCGGAATGCAGGATAGCCATTCTAGTGGCTCCAGACTGGCCCAGGAGGTCCTGGTATCCGGACCTGTGGCAACTGTCAGGCGGACACAGGTGGGCTCTTCCAGAACGCGCAGATCTTCTCGCGCAAGGCCCATTCTTCCACCTCAATTCCAAGGCCCTCAGATTGACTGCATGGCTCTTGAGGCCTGGCTGCTGACATCCAGGGGGTTCTCCCCTACAGTGGTTGCCACTATGAATCGGGCTAGAAAGCCAGTTTCCAGGAAAATGTACCACAGGACGTGGAAAATCTTTTTTACCTGGTGTGCCTCTGGGGGCCGGTCCCCGTGGCCCTTGTCCATCCCGACATTGTTGGCATTCCTACAGTCGGGTTTGGAGTTGGGATTATCCCTTGGCTCCTTAAAGGGTCAGGTCTCAGCACTTTCTGTGCTGTTTGACAGACGATTGGCGCTTCTCCCGAAGGTCCGTCAATTTCTGCAGGGGTGTCGCGGATGGTTCCACCCTACAAAAGACCGCTGGATCCGTGGGACCTTAACATGGTCCTGGCGGCATTGCAAAAACCGCCATTTGAGCCTCTGAGGGAGGTTTCCCTTTCTCGTCTGTCCCAGAAGGTGGCTTTTCTGGTGGCGATTACATCTCTGAGGAGGGTCTCAGAATTGGCTGCACTATCGTGCAAGTCTCCCTTTCTGGTGGTTCACCAAGACAAGGTGGTGTTGCGTCCACGGCCGGAATTCTTGCCAAAGGTGGTTTCAACGTTTCACCTGAACCAGGAGATTGTTCTCCCATCATTTTGCCCCGCTCCCGTTCATCAGGTTGAGCGCGACCTCCATACTCTGGATCTCGTGAGAGCTATACGCATTTATGTGTCCAGAACCGCCTCCTTTAGGAGTTCGGATTCTTTGTTTGTTCTTACGACAGGTCGCTGTAAGGGGTCCGCGGCTTCAAAGTCAACCTTAGCCAGGTGGATTAAGGCTTCCATTCAAGAGGCTTACCGGTCTTCTGGTTTGCCTCTCCCGGTGGGATTGAAGGCTCACTCTACCAGAGCCGTAGGTGCCTCATGGGCCTTGCGACATAGAGCATCTGCTCTACAGGTGTGTCAGGCGGCCACTTGGTCCAGCTTACACACTTTCTCTAAGCACTATATGGTGCATGCCCATGCCTCTGCGGATGCAAATTTGGGCAGGCGGGTTCTACAGGCGGCGGTTGCCCACCTTTAAAGGGGAACCATGTTATCCGTCTTGTTGAGGAACTCTTCCCGCCCTGGGGTATTGCTTTAGGACATCCCCATTGTCTGGGTCTCCCATTATGATGACCAGAAAAAAGAGAATTTTGTTTACGTACCGTAAATTCTTTTTTCTTTAATCATCAATGGGAGACCCAGTACCCACCCAGTTGTTCCTTTGCTTGTTTTGCATTGGCTCTGTTCTCTGTTGAGACAGTGTTTGCCGGGTTGTTGAACCGTTTGTGCACGGTGTTCTTCCCGATGTTTCGGGTGTGGTTTATTTTCCTCCTCGCAGCTTGTAGACCAAACTGAGGATGTTCCCTGCGGTAGGGGTTTATAAGCGGAGGGGGCGGTGTCTACAAACTTGTAGTACCTAGTGTGACCTCCGGAGGGCAGTGCCCTAAACCCCATTGTCTGGGTCTCCCATTGATGATTAAAGAAAAAAGAATTTACGGTACGTAAACAAAATTCTCTTTTTCTGAGGCTGGTGACTTGGATGAACTTATCCTCCGCAGTAGAGGTGACTCTTGTTCTTCCTCTCCTGGGGCGGTCCTCATGTGAGCCAGTTTCTTTGTAGAGCTTGATGGCTTTTGCAGCTTCACTTGGGGACACTTTCAAAGTTTTCCTAATTTTTCGGACTGACTGACCTTCATTTCTTAAAGTAATGATGGCCACTCGTTTTTCTTTACTTAGAATTTGTATTATGGCAAGAAAAAAAGCAGCTAGCAGTCTATTCAGTAGGACTATCAGCTGTGTATCCACCAGACTTCTGCACAACACAACTGATGGTCCCAACCCCATTTATAAGGCAAGAAATCCCACTTATTGATCCTGACAGGGCAAACCTGTGAAGTGAAAACCATTTCCGGTGACTACCTCTTGAAGCTCATCAAGAGAATGCCAAGAGTGTGCAAAGCAGTAATCAAAGCAAAAGGTGGCTACTTTGAAGAAACTTAGAATATAAGACATATTTTCAGTTGTTTTGATGCCTTCAGTGTGAATCTACAATTTTCATAGTCATGAAAATCCAGAAAACTCTTTGAATGAGAAGGTGTGTCCAAACTTTTGGTCTGTACTGTACATGCTCAATAAAAACAATAACAACAAATAAATAACGATTTATTGGAAAGTATAAGTGATGATTTAGAAACATTTGTTTGAGGGCTAGAGAAATTTTTGATTGGACTATAAGAGACTCCTTAGAGGGAATATAACCCTTGGCCTTCCTGTTGGACTCTGTGTCTTTTCGAAATGGTCCTCCCAATTGTCATTTCTGACATTTCTGACAAATCTGGGTCTCGCAGCTGCCGGGTCTCGCATGTGCCCACGTCTGGTCTGAAGTTGCTCACTGTATTCCTGTCTGATGGGTTTGGCTTTTTCAGGATGTTCGTCCGGTCAATACTCCTGACTGATTCTGTGTTTTTATCTTGCCCGGCTGATCCTTCTTTAACCCGCTTGTCTATGCTGCGTTTTGTTCTCTGTATAATGATCACCTACCAAGGGTTAAAAAAAGGTTATCGGAATCCTGCGTGTCTTCCGGGATTTACAAGGTCATTTCCGGAAGTTTCCATACAGAGGGAATTTGTATGTATTCAAAGAACATATTGTGTGTCACCTCTGGGGGACGCTAGCTGTCACTTTAGGGCTTTTTTGAATACTCATCTGGCAAATACCAGCTCTGCTGCACTGGGACGTCCGCCCCATCTAGAACCCGCCGTCTGTAATGTCTCTCCAGGCAGTCGGTCACCAGGCCGTAGCGACTCGGGTCAAACTTGTTTGCAAATAAGTGCGGAGAATCGATCAACCAGCGCAGATCTCCCAGGCCGTACACACAGATATCCCGGACATAGTGCCCTGTGAGGAATGGGACAAATAAGTGAAAACGTCTAAAATCTGCATGTCAGCTGAGGGTTTGTTACACTTGCTTCCAGTTCTTTGAACAGGTAAATAGTGTGAATGGATTATCCAGGCTTGAATACTGTGACATACCCTCAGCGGGGAAAAATGTTAGGGGTGGGGTGCAGCAAGCATAGATGTTACATAGTGCGAGGAATTGAAACACAAAGGGCTCGGATGTCATCATCTGAGTTTCTCTTTTAAAGGTAACCAACCACCCCAAATGACCCCCCCGGACTGTTAATATGTGTCCCTACATCCAGCACACACATTTGGGGCAGTCGTTTTTGCTAAAACAACAGTTTAGTAGAAGCTAAGATATAGCTTTATAAAGTTTAAAAAATCTTGCCGACTGGGCGTTACTTAGCTTGTCCCGCTGCCGAGTTCATCTGCCCGTCAGCCTCCTCTCCCCCCCCTCTTCAGTAAAGCCCTGCCCTTTCAGCCTCGTCACAGGCTGCTGCACGGACTCTCATGGCCGTGCACACGTCATCAGCTACAGCCAGTGTCAGTCACGAGCACATTCTGCCGGGTGATCACAGAGCGTGTGCTCGTTACCCTGGCTGTAGATGATGACGTGTGCACGGCCATGAGAGTCCGTGCAGCAGCCTGTGACGAGGCTGAAAGGGCAGGGCTTTACTGAAGTGAGGGGGGAGAGGAGGCTGACGGGCAGATGAACTCGGCAGCGGGACAAGCTAAGTAACGCCCAGTCGGCAAGATTTTTTTAAACTTTATAAAGCTATATCTTAGCTTCTACTAAACTGTTTGTTTAGCAAAAACGATTGCCCCAAATTTGTATGCTGGGTGTAGGGACACATATTAACAGTCCGGGGGGGGGTCATTTGGGGTGGTTGGTTCCCTTTAAGTCACTTACATTTTTATCTTCTATAGGATCATGTTTCTTGCAGCAAATTCTGCAGAATGGCTCACACTGTTCATAAATTTTGCACAAAATCGAAAAAAAGGCTCTTTAGTTTTGTCTTTTTTTTTTTTAGTGAGACTTTTTAGAACACAGTCACATGTGACTAAAATATCACTAACCTTGTGCTAAAGTTTCAAACATCAATAAAATCTCTCCAGGTGGATGGACAGGAGGACATTTGTCCAAACATGATGCCCGTTTTTTAAAGTAGCAATTGAGGGATCCGATGAAATAATATGGAAAAGCTGTTCCTTGACAATGAACATAAAACAGGCAATCGCATACAAAATAAACTTTAAAGGGATCCTGTCACCTCCAAAACGCCTACTAAGCTATCAAAACATGTCCCTGCAGCATCCCATCACTAATCCCACACTCCTTTTGGGTATGTGCACATCAGTCGTTTTGTGGGCTGTTTTTGAGCGTTTTCCGTCGGCGGTTTCTGCTGAGTTTTATGTTAATTTATGTTAATCCTAGCCACCGGTTTAATTAACATGCTAGTCAATGGAGTTTAGAAAACGCTGTGTACATTAGAACGTTTTTTTTTGTCTCCTTTCCACTTTCTTCACCGGTTTTCCACCGGTTTTCAAAGATAGAGCAAGTGACTTCTTTTGAGCGTTTTTCCAGCGGATCTAGCTTACAAGTGCACCAAAAACCAGTCTGGAAAACGCTAAGAAAAACCGCCAGAAAACCGCCGAGAAAACGCTGTATAAACGCTAAAAAACCGATCGCAAAACGTTAGCAAAATGAGGGACACTGCTGAGCTCAGAAAACTCAGTTTCTGCCATTCTCCACCGGTTTCCGGACAGTCTGCAAAGATGCAGAAACGTCAGATGTGCACATACCCTAAGTCTCCTAAAAGCATCCTGTGAAAGTGCATAAAAACGTTTTAATACTCACTCATTAGTGATTAAAGAATATAGCCCCTGCTAATTATAGTCACCAGGGCGGGCTGTTTAGCAGCCTCGAGGATCCAGCCTCTCTCTGTCTGTGCTGCTGTGATGTGCAGCTGAAGGCAGGACTAATGATTTGCATTCTGCGAGTGATAGAGAGAGGGGAGGGCAATGCCTGCACATCACAGCAGAACACATACAGGGTGGATCCTGGAGCTGCAAAACAGCGCGCCCTAGTGACTAAAGAATATAGCCCCTGCTAATTATAATCACTAATGAGTGAGTATTAAAAAGTTTTTCTGCACTTTCACAGGATGCTTTTAGGAGACAAAAGAAGTGTGAGATTAGTGATGGGATGCTGCAGGGACATGTTTTGCTAGCTTAGGAGACGTTCTGGAGGTGACAGGATCCCTTTAACCCCTTCATGACTGGGGAATTTTTCATTTTTCACTTTCGTTTTTTGCTCCCCTGCTTCCAAGAGCCATAACTTTTTTTTATTTTTCCGTCAGTATAGACATATGATGGCTTGTTTTTTGCGGGACGAGTTGTACTTTCATATGCAATAATTTATTTTACCATATAGTGTACAGGGAAATTGCAAATAAATTCTAAATGCTGTGAAATTGCAAAAAAAGTGCAATAACACGTTTGTTTTTTGGGTATTTTAGTCGCCATGTTCACTATATGGTAAAACCGACGTGACAGGGTGATGCCTCGTGTCTGTACGAGTTCGTAGACACCCAACATGTATACCTTTATTGGTATCTAGGTGGTGAAAAAAAATTCTGAAGTTTGCAAAAAAACAAAAACTGACTTTTTGCGCCATGTTCTGCGCCCCGTAGCGTTCTCATTTTTCGGGATATGGGGCTGGGTGATGGCTTATTTTTTGCGTCTTGAGCTAACGTTTCTAATGATACCAATTTTGGGGGTATCCACAGTTTTAATCGCCCGTTATTGCATTTTATAGCACTGTTGCGGCGACCAAAAAAACGGAATTTTGGCGTTTGGACCATTTTTTCCATTACGGAGTTTACCGCTCTCATTAACGGATTTAATATGATGATAGATCGGGCGATTCTGAACGCGGCGATACCAAACTTGTATTTTTTTAATACTTTTATTGTGATTGGGGGAAAAGGGGGGTGATTTGAACTTTTATATATATATATATATATATATTTTTTTTTTTTTACAGATTTTTTAAAAACTTGATTTTTTTTTTTTTTCTTATTTTTACACTGCCCTTTAAGAGGCACCTTGCTGCACAGTCCGATCGCTTCTGGGAGATACAGATGAGCTGCAGCTCATCTGTATCTCTCAGAATCGCGGACCTGTTGTGGTTGGCAGCGCCTGCCAACCACAACAGGAAAGTGCGCTCTGACAGCATCCGGGGTCTAGCCAGGACCTTGGGCTGTCACGTGAGCGCCGGAGATCCCGCGATACTATCAGTTGAGATCAGCTGAGATGTCGGTGCTTTGATGTGAGCTTCGCACCGGAGCTCACATCAAAGCCCCCTTACCGGCCCAGGACGTTGTACAACGTCCTGTCGCCAAGGAGTTAAAGGGGAACTCCGGGGAGATAATTTTTCATTTTTGTACTGTCCCTGCCCTCCTACATGATAAAGCAGAGCTGGCCAATACAGTTCTAGGATCTATGGATCCCTTATATATCAGTAAAATTATATGTGCTCCTCAGCACTCACACCTCCCTTATGGGACAGAGAAATTAATTCTTGCTGCTGAGATCAGGAGGTGTGGCCAGGGGTTGTGGACCCTGGAGGCTCCATGATCATTTTACATTCCTGCACCCTCATACTTCTGTATGAACAGGGGGCGTGGCCTTATACTGTGCACCAAACATATATGGGCTTACAAAAATATCTATGTATATCCATTGTCTATCACCTAGCTATGAAACTATGTATAAATTTGACTATAATCTATCTTATGTATTCATCCATCCATCCATCCACAATAAATAAGCAGCATGTCCATGACATTTTAGAAATCTCAATCACTTTCCTGATACTATGAAATGCAGCATTTTTTCTGCTGCACAACTGCATGGATAAATTGGATATGGGGAGGGGAGAAAATAGCAGTGCTGAATCAATAAATGCAATGCTTTACCTCTACTATCCTGTTACATGACAGTGCATAATATGTACAATCATAAGTTGTACAGCAGAAGATCAAAAAGTGTATTTCTATCTGCTTGATAACATGATTTCTATTTGAAAGGAGAACACCCCTGTTCATACATTATATAGGATGTATATCAGGGGCTGGATTGCACTGTGACCATGGGGCCGGTGGTTGCACCCTCTGTTCATTCAGAAGTATGAGGGGGTGGGAATGAAAGAGGATTCTGCAGTCCCCATGGTCCATAACCCCCGCCACCCCTCCCCCCACCTCGTTCTCACTATCAACATGAGGCTGAATTTCTATGCCTCCTAAGGTAGGGGTGAGAACTGAGGAGTATATATGATTTTATTGATTTATAAGTCATCTAGAGATCCTAGAACTGTTGTACCCAGCTCTACTTAATCATGTAGGAGAGCAGAGACAGTACAAAAAAATGATCTCCCCAGAGTTCCCCTTTAACTAGGCAAACAAAAGAAGATGCAAATAAAGAATTTGGCCCAAAGTGTATTAAAGAGTTGCAGAAATGTTCTCTTTGCAGAGTCTTCCAAAATGTGTTTGGTCTCAGAGGAGGTGCCCTTGAGGTGCCCCTCCCTCCCTGTCTTATACTCTCTGCCGCCGTTGTCTTCAACTTTTTCAAGCGTATTTCTGATCACGCTCCGGCAGTTTTTGTTGTGCCCACAGCTCCAGTGTTTGAGGCTGGAGGACGGAAGTAAAGAAGTCTATGGGAGCATCATTCCGGCTCTCATAGACTTGTGTTGAGCTCTTATGATGGAATTTCTGACTTGCGGCCATTTAGAGGTTACGGGCATAAGGTGGCACTGCAGCACCGGAGCGACAGCTGAAAAAGGATGAAGTATAGGGTGAGTTTAATGCCGGGGGCAGGGGACTTGCATTTGCTTCAATCCAGTGCTGACAAAAAAACAACGAAAAATGCCGGAGTAGTACTTTGGTTCCCATAATAGTGAATGAACACACTATGGTAGAGTGGCCTTGACCGAATATTTTTGCTCTCTCCCCCTTTAAGACCGGAGGGCAGTAGATTATAGCGCTTACCACTGCAGCCGGAGTGTGAGATGCCCTCCTGGTCGCTCCATTTCACAGCTCGGATATTCCCCTCCCAGCCAGCGTGAGGGGTCGATCCCGGAAAATCTGAAAAATGAAATACAGAACACTGCTTAAAGTGCCGCTAACCTGGAAGTCTGAAAGTTCTGGCTGCTTTACCTGTTGCCTGCATGTTAAATAGATACTTGCAAAAAAACAGATTAGGGCACCACTCCCCAAGGCCATGAAGCTGCTGCTGTCGGTGGGCATAGAACACTTTGTCCCTGGGGTGCCAGTCAAATAACAAAGTCCAACTTCAAACAGAAGAAAACAGACGGCACTCACCAGGTTAACGATGAAACAGCGGTGTCCTTTATTTCAGGGACATTGCACAGATACAGGGAGGGGGTGCCGAGGGTGACGACGGGCCGTTTCGGGCGTTTGCCCTTCGACTGGTCACACAGGCAAACGCCCGAAACGGCCCGTCGTCACCCTCGGCACCCCCTCCCTGTATCTGTGCAATGTCCCTGAAATAAAGGACACCGCTGTTTCATCGTTAACCTGGTGAGTGCCGTCTGTTTTCTTCTGTTTGAAAATAGATACTTGCACTTTACAGATCAGATTCAGAGGGGTTTTTTATGGTTGCTTTTTTCCAGAAACAGCTTTTCAGTAGGTTGTAGGCACAACTCATGGACAGGTGTGGAGCTGTTACTGGGAGAACACAGCCATGGTTCTGTTCCCCTCGATATCACCCTTAATTGTGCTTTACATTTGCATTTCTTACTGTTTTCTGCTTGCTGTCAGTGAATGTGAACTGAGGCTCGCTAGTACTGACTTGATACTTCTCATAGCTGAGGTTGTATCTAGCCTAAATAATCTTCCATAAACTGAATTAATCAGCATTATAACTCTACTGCAATGTCAGCCCAGTTAATGAGTCTAGTTCTGGATGTTTATCACAGATTGGATACACTATAACAAACCCTCAGCTGTGCAAAGTCTTAGGACAGGGTAAGTTTTGATATTTATAGAGACAGACACCTCTTGGTATTAAAGGTGGGTCTGGGTTAGGACAATAGACCCTTTTCAGGCTCATGTGAAAATCTCACCTTCGATCCTGTTGAGGGACACCCAGTAGTGCTCATCTGGGCTATAGGTGTCCTTTGACCACTCCAGAAGATCCTTTGCCCTTTGGTCCGTCAACACAAATTCTACAAAGTTCCTGGTGAGGGCATAATAGGCGGTCCCGAAGTAGAGCGTGATGTTGTGTGGGGGGCCGGCCTTCTCCTCTTTGGTAGGGTAGACGTAAGACTTCCCCATGTGGACAAACTCCTTGTAAGTGGCTTGGGTACGGTATCTCATGTGCGGTGGCTGGATCACGCCTGGTGTCAGGTTCTTCCCGTTCCATCTGCTTTTGAGGTACTGGACGATCTCCCTGTTGGTTTTTAGGGGAAGTCCTGGCCACATAGGTTGATGACGTGTCTCCATGAAAGTTCGGAGCGTACCAGGTCTTCCATGCAGTTGATGTCGGCACGTAGCCGTGAAAACCCGGCGTAGACCACAGTCTCCTGTTGGGTTGATAAGAACACATTGTGGAAGCAGCTGGCAAGTCTCTGTACTGCTTGAGTGTACGTCTTAGCAGACTTTTGGTCGATGTGGATGCAGTACACGTTCTGTGGGCATATATGGCAGCAAGCAACTTGATGAACATGTCCAGCTGTTTGTGTATGGTCAGGATGTACGCCAAGGGGTAGTCTGCCTCCTCCTGCGACAGCGGCTTGGTTATAAAGTGCAGCTCGTTTATCACGTTTGAGCAGTTGGACTGCATGGGGACCAGACTGCCTTCTTTTCTGAATGGACCCAGGGTTTCTTGACATATATTTCCCACTACCAGGGCAGCAGGCTTCCCGTCAAATAACGCTTTACACAGCTCTCCGGGATAGAAGCCGCATTCCTTGACTTCCTCCTCGATGCTCTGCATGTCATCTGGCTGGTTAATGTTGTTAATGGCCAAAAGGATGATGGAAAGACCGACGCATAACATGAACCCTGACTTAGTGCATCCAAGGAGGGTCATTGTCTACTCTGCCCGGGGTCTTGTCATCAGCATCATTGGGCTGTTTCCTTTAAAAAAAAACAAAAAAAAAACATTAAAGTATTATATTATTAAAAAAAAGATCTCACTCCAGTCACAACCAGAAGAGCTGCATTCACTATTCTCACTTACTAGGCACAGCCAGAGCTGTATTCACCATTCTCACTAGGCACAGCCAGAGCTGTATTCACCATTCTCACTAGGCACAGCCGGAGCTGTATTCACCATTCTCACTAGGCACAGCCAGAGCTGTATTCACCATTCTCACTAGGCATAGCTGTAGCTGGGTTCACAATACTCACTCGGCACAGCTAGAGCTGTATTCACCATTCTCACTAGGCACAGCCGGAGCTGCATTCACAGTACTCACTAGGCACAGCTGGAGCTGCATTCACAGTACTCACTAGGCACAGCTGGAGCTGCATTCACAGTACTCACTAGGCACAGCTGGAGCTGCATTTACCGTTCTCACTAGGCACAGCTAGAGCTGTATTCACCGTTCTCACTAGGCACAGCTAGAGCTGCATTTACCGTTCTCACTAGGCACAGCTAGAGCTGTATTCACCATTCTCACTAGGCACAGCTGGAGCTGGGTTCACAATACTCACTCGGCACAGCTAGAGCTGTATTCACCATTCTCACTAGGCACAGCTGGAGCTGGGTTCACAGTACTCACTAGGCACAGCCGGAGCTGCATTCACAGTACTCACTAGGCACAGCTGGAGCTGCATTTACCATTCTCACTAGGCACAGCTAGAGCTGTATTCACCATTCTCACCTGGCACAACCAGAGCTGCATGCTCCATTCTCACTTACTAGGCACAGCGGAAGCTGCATTCACAATACTCACTAGGCACAGCTAGAGCTGGATTCACCATTCTCCATATTATACCCTGCAAACAGGTTACGTTTATCTACATCACATCCATTTCTCTCCCGTACTATCTAAAGATACATAAACCTACTACTGGCTTGATTAGGATCAGTCTGTCCTGTGCCACCAGACACACAGACTATAGCGGCTGTACAAATACATAATGAAGAACAGGAAATGGGTGTTAGGAATGGGTGCGGACCTCAAATTGTATCTATCGTTTCATACAGGATGTGGACAAAATATTGTGCTCTTCATCCATAGACATTAATATGGAGATAGTCCATTTGCCTCTATAACAGCTCCCATTCCTCTGGAAAGGATTTCTATAAGATTTTGGAGATGTCTGTGGGAATATTTGCTCATTCATCCAATAGGTCAGACATTGATGTTGGAGGACATGCTGGTTCACAATCTCTGATCTGGTTCATCACAATGTTGGATGGGGTTGTGGTCCGACAGCCGATCATGTTGGTTTGGGGATATTGACAGAAACCCCAATGTAGTGCTCAGGAGAGAGCACTGTGTGAACTTGGCCTTATCGGGAGCTGCTGTCTTTCATCATCTCTATGTTCTCAGCCATTAATATATGGTAAATGAGTTTCCCGTGTATTGTTACTTCTGAGATGCTCTACCCAGTGCACACATGATTTTCCTAAGCCATGTACATTACTGATGACATCTCTCCCCGTGGTTTATATCAATGCCCCCACTAGAATATAATGACAGGTCCTCACTTACCTTCTCAGATTCCCCCGTTCCCCGGACAGAGTCTTCTTTCTGACGATCGGTGGTGGTGGTTGTCAAGTGTTAGCAGCTGAGATTGCATTTCCAAGCAAGCTTTAAGTTCCCTATCTGCTGGCCCCTGGGACCACTCCTGTGTCCTTTTGGGTTTCATTAGATGGAAAAGCAATACTACAGCAACTCTCACGTGTTCATGATGCTGCACAGTGATGAGCATTTATCCTTCTACAATCTCTTTAATGGATCTTCTGAATTACTTATATCCATGTTTTCAGTGTATTAACAGATTTCCCCGTGTTTGTCCTGAGCTCCCAGGTTAATGAGCAGAGTGCCAGTATTACTGTAAAGACTGACATTGAAAGGACACCTGTATACTGTCAGCCAAACATTGCCACTATGGCTTTAAGTTTGACTAGGTTTAAGAATGGGTCATTGGTAGCCACCCACTTGGGAGATACAGGCTGCTTACAATAGTTAAATGTCACACAGGAGGGCAGTTCAGGAAGGTTTCTGCATTTTAGGGGGCTATAAATTCATGTATGTGTAGGTGGCAGTATCTTACCCTGTACGTGTATCCTGCTCTCGTCCTTTCACCTGTTCTGTGGTTGCAGGTATTTGCTAGTAACGTTTTGTATATTTTACCTATGCAAAACTGCCCAGAATCACAAATGCAGTCTCATCTGCACGAGTGTTCTGTGCTACTTGTGCCTGATGATATCCAAGAGGAAACACCTGGGCTATGACAGATGGCAAATAAAAATGCAAAAGGAATTATGTAAAGAATAACATCTAAATCACTTGCTGAAAATCAGGAAGTTTTACAGGTCACACATTCACTAATGGCACCGATCCCTCCCTTGTCTAATCCTCAGTTCCCTCCATATACCTCTGCCGTAATCTCCAGTCTTTATATTATTTCATCTAGGACGGTCCACAGCCTGCCCTCTCGGGACGGCTGCAGTCGACCCACGGGCTGCCCTCTCGGGACGGCTGCAGTCGGCCCACGGGCTGCCCTCTCGGGACGGCTGCAGTCGGCCCACGGGCTGCCCTCTCGGGACGGCTGCAGTCGGCCCACGGGCTGCCCTCTCGGACGGCTGCAGTCGGCCCACGGGCTGCCCTCTCGGGACGGCTGCAGTCGGCCCACGGCTGCCCTCTCGGACGGCTGCAGTCGGCCCACGGGCTGCCCTCTCGGGACGGCTGCAGTCGGCCCACGGGCTGCCCTCTCGGGACGGCTGCAGTCGGCCCACGGGCTGCCCTCTCGGGACGGCTGCAGTCGGCCCACGGGCTGCCCTCTCGGACGGCTGCAGTCGGCCCACGGGCTGCCCTCTCGGGACGGCTGCAGTCGGCCCACGGCTGCCCTCTCGGGACGGCTGCAGTCGGCCCACGGGCTGCCCTCTCGGGACGGCTGCAGTCGGCCCACGGGCTGCCCTCTCGGGACGGCTGCAGTCGGCCCACGGGCTGCCCTCTCGGGACGCCTGCAGTCGGCCCACGGCTGCCCTCTCGGGACGCCTGCAGTCGGCCCACGGGCTGCCCTCTCGGGACGCCTGCAGTCGGCCCACGGGCTGCCCTCTCGGGACGCCTGCAGTCGGCCCACGGGCTGCCCTCTCGGGACGGCTGCAGTCGGCCCATGGGCTGCCCTCTCGGGACGGCTGCAGTCGGCCCACGGGCTGCCCTCTCGGGACGGCTGCAGTCGGCCCACGGGCTGCCCTCTCGGGACGGCTGCAGTCGGCCCACGGGCTGCCCTCTCGGGACGCCTGCAGTCGGCCCACGGGCTGCCCTCTCGGGACGCCTGCAGTCGGCCCACGGGCTGCCCTCTCGGGACGCCTGCAGTCGGCCCACGGGCTGCCCTCTCGGGACGCCTGCAGTCGGCCCACGGGCTGCCCTCTCGGGACGCCTGCAGTCGGCCCACGGGCTGCCCTCTCGGGACGCCTGCAGTCGGCCCACGGGCTGCCCTCTCGGGACGCCTGCAGTCGGCCCACGGGCTGCCCTCTCGGGACGCCTGCAGTCGGCCCACGGGCTGCCCTCTCGGGACGCCTGCAGTCGGCCCACGGGCTGCCCTCTCGGGACGGCTCCATAGTTGACACACACAAAATAACTGAGATGCTCACTCAGCTGAAGCTGCTGCTTAGTTAGGCGGACATTTCTATAAATTTCAGATGTGTCGAAGACTTGTAATATCATGCCTCTCAATGTGGCACACTAGAGAAAGAGAATGATTTGCTAAAAGCATAACTGACGTTTAAAGGAAAACTTTCAGGCCAAAAATCCATATGTGATATGTAACTGATATAATTTTCTAATTCCTTTCTCTAAGCTCTATCTATTCATGTATTTCTATTATTTATGCTACTCTTCTATTCTCTGTAAACTTCATAATAAAAGATTGATTCCCTCTGTCAATCACAGTGAGCTCTCTGCGGCCCAGTCTTTAAAAAAATGAATATTCATGCTTCATTTCACAGCCCTGTGATCTGTCTGTTGTGTGATTCATTCACTGCAGACAGAAAAGGGAGGGGGGGGGAGTGATCTTTGCTGCAGCTATGTGCTCTTCATGTCCTGCATTGTGTGTGCAGTCTAAGATATTTCTATGATTATAAGAACACTTAATCATTTGCTCAGCAGCAACACACATTACATGTATGCAGGAAAACCCAAGTTCAAATATACAGTACACATAGAAATCTTACAGACTGCACAAGCTGCAGCACAAAACACCTCCCATCACAGAGCAAAGAGGGGAGGGAGTGAACACAAGCTTGGATGGGTGTGGATATTTAAATAACACTTATACAGCAGCCTGACTATTTCCTGGTTTCTTATAATGGAGAGGACTAATCTTGCAGGGTCTGACATTGCTGATAACGTGGAAACTAGAAAGGGTGGAATCATGATCTTACATATTTTAAAAGGCCGTCCAGGCACTATTCAAGGGTAATATTAGCATCATACTGAAAAATGACCTGACAGTGTCCCTTTACATTTTTATTTAATAGTAATGTAGAGCAAGTGATTTTAATAAACTTTTAAATGCTTTTATAAGTGAAATCTGGTGGAAAACCATTCATAAACCTTCCACAAGGTGTCCCCACTAGACACTGTGTGAAGCAGACATATGTTCATTCTCATTGAGATCTGTCTTCACAGTGAATACGGCCACTTAACCATATAAGGGTGAAGGGGGCATAGCCTACATTGTGTGAGATCATGACTGCAGTTAATGAGGTGACAATGTATAATTTTACCACAGGCTATAGCGCAATGTCAGTATGTCAGGATCACTGCAAACTCCTCTGCCCTTTCCTTGGCACAAACTTCTCTGATCTGACATCTGGCTCCTTCTCTGCTGGAAAATAGCACTGCTGACTGTTCTCGGCTCCTGCCTCCTCGCATAGCTCAGGATTTCTCTTGCCCTTTCTCTGCTATCACATTGCATTGCTCCCTATCAGCTGCTGGCCACACCCACACAGCCATAAAATGCAGTTTTTAAAAGCGCACAAAAAAGTTGAGAAAATAAGTCACATGGCACAAAAAAGCATTACCTAAGCTGTTATGTGACCCATCATTAACAACCAGTGCAGCATTGTTTTTTTTCTCCCAATAAAATGACATTTACACTTTACATTTTAAAGTCCGCCTGAATGTTAGCAAGAAACCAGCTGAATTTTGAATGCTGCTCTGACTGTAAGTGCAGTAAAAGACTTAATACTAGTAATAAAGTGTTTGCAAGATTGCACACGTGGTGGAGTTGTGGCTCGTCAGAGTTGGTTCATGATGATTAATTTTCCTCCATCTCCTCCTCTTTAGTGTGGAGCAAACTTCACGGATGACGAAGTCATTCTATTAAATGGAGACAAAGACGAAGTAGAAGATCTGAGAAGGAAGATGGAAGAACGAAGGCTAAGAGCCAAGATGGAGAAGGTGAGGAGAGTGTGCAGGATAATTTGCTAGACTGTGCCCACCATGGACTTAAAGGGCTATTCAGATTCTGAGAATTGCTAATATACTTGTTTCATTCCATCACCATTTTCACAACCATTGCTTTCTGTCAGTGAGTTCATACATATTACTGAGGCTGAAAACTCACCATAGCTTAGTCCTGCCGACATCAAAAGTGTTTGTATGTATACCAAACAGGTAATAATGATCATTTATCGGTCGTCCATGACAGCACCCAAAACGAGAGAGGGACAGGAAAACATCAGGCTTTAAAAGGGGTGGTTCCTCTCCCCATGTCAGTTGCTTTCCTGTCCTTGAACTGGGAACCTCGGGCTGGGGTTCCAGAAGCAATATATCTTTATTTGGGTTTTGTTTATGCTTCTTTTTACCCCTGAATGGGGTCCTACCTGCAGGCGAGGCTGGCAGCAGGGCTGGTCCGTGGGTGCGGGCACGGGATAGGCCGGATCAGGCCCCATGGCTTCCAGCACAAGGGTTACAGCTCACGGTCTTGGAGGAGGCTTATAGATCTCTCTGGGTGGGCACGGCGGTGCCATGCGGTAACGGTGGGCCAGGTGCCGAATGCGCCAGACTTCTGGGAGCAGGCCACATGACGTCACGCACGGCAGCGCCCTCTGATTGGCGGCTACCGTGTGCTGGGCATGTCAGGGGGCGTTCCCTGATGACAAGCGCTCGGGTCAGGTGACAGACCCAAACGTCCCTGTTCAGGCCCGGAGGGCTGCAGGGAGCCGGAGACAAGTGGGTGCTGCTGATAGGCAGGAGGCCGGGAGTAGCGGTGCCTCAGTGCTCCCTTAGCCTTCTGTCGGTGATTGCTCCAGGCAGAACAGATTGCTGCAGAATCCATCAGTATCAGCCCCTAGGTGCTTCAACGCTCCAGAGTGCACAGTGCTCCACAGTGTTCCTGAGTGCACCAGCAGCCAGGAGTGGGACACAGGCTCCAACAGGAAAATAAGACACACTACAGAAGCAGCCGCCAGTGTTCCCATGAACCCTCTAGAGGAGAATTGTGACTGGAGAAGGGTCCTCACCCGGCTTCGGTACCTCTTCTCATCTGATGGGTGAGAGAACTCCGAGAATGTCATATTACTGCATGTCTTTCTGTTCGGTGTTTTATCTCGTCTTAGACTCAGCAGATAGGCAGCCAAGACTTGACATTTGCAGTGTAGGCTCCGTGAGGGTGCCCTCCCGTCACCTGGGCTAAACCATTTTACAGAGCATGAATAGAACTATAGAACAGATAAGCAAATAAAGAAGGACCTGCACTCCCTGGAATTCATATGCAGTTTTGGCTTTAATGGCTTAAAGGGAACCTGACCCCTCCAAATCACCCCCAACCTATTAATACCTGTCCCTGCACCATGACATATCATTATTAGTGGTCCTTTTCTATAAAAAATGCGTTCTGTAACATTGCAAAAATCAACATTATACACTTACATATGTGCGACTTCTTGGCTCTGAATAAGTCTCACAGGCGTCCCTAGATCTAGATAGCAAACTGACTCTGCAACCAGCTACCCTACAATCTCTCTTCTGGTGGTTGGACAATTTGATACTGTCCACAGAGGTTCCCTGGTGGTCTCCCGCTACAAAGATGGTTACAACCGATGCCAGTCCCATGGGGGAAGCCCATTTAGTTCGCATATACTTCAGGGAGATTGGTCTGCTGCTCTGACTGACATTTCCTCTAACATGAGAGAATTGGTAGCTGTGGTGGCCTCAGCGGGGTTTCTGCTAGCATTAGTCATCATGTCAAAGTCCTGTCGACAATCTGGTGTCAGATGCCTATATAAACCACCAAGGGGGGGACAAGGTCCAAAGCATTTATGGGTGTAGCGGTACGTATCCTCTTACTGGCAGAAACAAACCTGGCCTCCATCTGGTCAGTACATATAGTGGGAAGGACAACAGTCAGGCAGATTTTCTCAGCTGTGTACACCTTCACCAGGGTGGGTGGACTCTGAATCAGAGAGTGTTTCGCCAGATCAAAGACATGTGGGGAATCCCCATCATAGAATTGTTCGTGACTATTTCCAACCAGCAAGTGAATTGGTTTTGCTCCCTGGATCCCAGGGATCATCCGTTTGCAGTGTATGCACTCTTGATCAACGGGGATTCAGGCTAGCTAACGCTTTTCCCTAACGAATTCTGATTCCGACAGTTTTACACAAAATTCGGGAAGATCGGACTCAAGTGATCTTGTAGCCCTCTTCTGGCTGAAGGGCCATGGTTCTTTGGGCTCCAACAGATGTCTGTCTCCAATCCTTGGGATCTTTCGGATCTTCCAGATCTTCTCTTCCAGGGCCGGTTCATCATCCTCAGGTAGTCTGGTTACACCTGACTGCCTGGAATTTGAGAGGCGGCTTTGAGTAATGGGTTTTCTGCTGCCGTATCAGAGACTCCCCTTAAACCTAGAAAACCTGTGACTTCCCGAACTTATCATAAGACCTAGCAAAACTCCTGTCAGTAACGGGCTGAGCCAGAAGGGAAGCCCCTATCAACTTGGTTCTAGCTTTTCTGCAAAAGGGGGTGGAGATGGGGCTCTTGGTGAGCACTCTTAAGGTCCAAGCTCTTGGAACACCCTATACTTTCAACCTAGCAGGGAATCCTTGGGTTTCATATTTTATCACAGCATGCATCAGGTCTGCACCTGTTAAGCCCGTTAGCTCAGCTCCTTGGGATCTCACCCTGGTACACTCTGTATTGACAGAACCTCCATTTGAACCTCTGCAGAACGTCCCTATCAAAGTCATTTCCCTTAAGACTGTTCTCTTGATAGCAGTAACTTCCGCTCGACGAATAGAGGACAATCAGGTCCTCTCAGCAGCCCTTTCCTTTTACCTTATTCCAAGACGATAGTGTGATGTTACGACCTGACTCTGCATACTTCCCTAAGGTAGTTTCCACATTTCACCGGTCACAGGAGATTGTGTGGCCCACATATTCCCTCTCATTGTTAAGGGTTCGTCACTTCTTCTCCTCTTGGTGTTTTTACACGTGTGTTCGGGGTTGTGGTGGACTAACGATATTCTGGAGGTCTGTTTTTTCAGACTCCTCAACCAAATGACATGGGGAGAGGAAGCCTGATGGTTTCCTGTCCTTGGAGGGCGGATTCCCCTCTTGTTTTGGGTGCTGTCATAGATTCTGAAAAAAAACACATTACCGGTAAGTAATTACATGTTTTGTATGTGGGTTTAAAGTCATTAGCTGAAAAAGAAATCGTTAGAAGAGAGTTTCATGTGGCAGGTCGTGAGCATAGCAAGAAGACACAAGGTAGTTATACTGCACCAGCAAGGTCTCTCCCAACACAATTTAAAGCCTTTGGGATTTCAAGAGAAGAACGTGGACCACATTGTGAACAGTAGATGCAGTGGTCAGCCAAGGAGACTTGTTAGCAGCAGATAAGACACATCATACTTGCCTTCAAATTGGAAGATGTCCAGCAGTGCCGTCTGCTCAGAACTGGTAGCAATCGTTGGGACTAAGCTACACTGTGTGGAGAAATGTGGTCAAAATTGGTCTTAATAAGAAGAATCTGGGCCAAAAGCCATCCCTTTATGGAGACAAAGGAAAGCGCGACTATACATGAAAACCTTGGAACTGAGGTGCAGGTAAATGTCATCAGGTGCTTTGGACTGATGAGTCAAAATGTGAATATTTGGCTGAAACAGAAGTCCGATTGTTCTCTGAAGGACCGGAGAGCAGCACAGTAATGAATGTCTGCTGGACAGTGAAGCATGGTGGAGGAAATGAATCAAGATTAATGGTGTCCGCAATACTGAGAAATACAGGCAGATACTTATCCATCATACAAAACCATCAGGAAGGCATCTGATTGACTCCCAAATTTATTCTACAGTAGGACAATGATCCAAACCTACCAATGTCATTAAGAAGAATTTTCAGTGTAAAGGACAGAGTCCTGGAAGTGATGAACGGCCCTACAGAGCCCTGATCTAAGGAGTATTGCGTCTGTGTGATTACAGGAAGAGACAGAAGGATTTGCAGAAGCCTCATACACAGAAGATCGGAGGTTAGATTTCCCAGATGTTTAGAACAATCTCCCTGCCCTGGTTTCTTCGAAGACTGTGTTCAAGTGTACCTAGAGGAATATCACACCAAATATAGATTTCGCCTTTGTTCATTTCCTTTTCCTTTTGTTGGTTAATAAAAATAAACTTTTAGCCCTTCTATTTATGAAGGCTTCATTACTTTGCAACGTTTTTCCCCACAATATGTGTGTATATATAATATGTTTCTCCTGTTGTCAGCATGCTATGTATATAATGCTGAAATACTCTGTACTTCTAGAAATCCAAGAAGGTCAAACCGTCTGAGGGCACCAATGTGGATGGTCAAACAGAAGAAGGTAAGACTCCACGGATGTATTACCGTGTCCAATAATTAATCATTTAGTTGAGAAGAGAAACCGGGCACTGACCTTGTTGCATTGAAGTCCTGTGTGCAGAGTTATTCATGGATCTGGGTTACTCCGCTGTAGATGCAGGATCAATTAAGAACTTAGGAAGAAAACAGCGGCACTCCGGGATCCTTTTTTACCAGAAAGTTTACATCGGTGGGTGTAGGGAAGGGAGGACGGAGGGACGACGGTGACCGTTTGGCGTGCTTTGCACGCTTCGGCGGGTCCTGTGTACTCTTCGGCAGGTCCTGTTCTATTCTTCGGCGGGTCCTGTGTACCCTTCGGCGGGTCCTGTCTATTCTTCGGCGGGTCCTGTCTATCCTTCGGCGGGTCCTGTTATCCTTCGCGGGTCCTGTGTACCCTTCGGCGGGTCCTGTGTACCCTTCGGCGGGTCCTGTGTACCCTTCGGCGGGTCCTGTGTACCCTTCGGCGGGTCCTGTGGTACCCTTCGGCGGGTCCTGTGGTACCCTTCGGCGGACCTGTGGTACCCTTCGGCGGCACCTGTGGTACCCTTCGGCGGCACCTGTGGTACCCTTCGGCGGCACCTGTGGTACCCTTCGGCGGGCCTGTGGTACCCTTCGGCGGGTCCTGTGGTACCCTTCGGCGGGTCCTGTGTACCCTTCGGGGGTCCGTGGTACCCTTTGGCGGGTCCTGTGGTACCTTTGGCGGTCCTGTGGTACCCTTTGGCGGGGTCCTGTGGTACCCTTTGGCGGTCCTGTGGTACCTTTGGCGGGTCCTGTGGTACCCTTTGGCGGGTCCGTGGTACCCTTTGGCGGGTCCAGTGGTACCCTTTGGCGGGTCCAGTGGTACCCTTTGGCGGGTCCAGTGGTACCCTTTGGCGGGTCCAGTGGTACCCTTTGGCGGGTCCAGTGGTACCCTTTGGCGGGTCCAGTGGTACCCTTTGGCGGGTCCAGTGGTACCCTTTGGCGGGTCCAGTGGTACCCTTTGGCGGGTCCAGTGGTACCCTTCGGCGGGTCCAGTGGTACCCTTCGGCGGGTCCTGTGGTACCCTTCGGCGGGTCCTGTGGTACCCTTCGGCGGGTCCTGTGGTACCCTTCGGCTTTAATTTTGGGGACAAAAATTATTAAAAGACATACAAAGAACAAATATACATTTAACAACATTACTTATGACTAAAGTCTTTGTACTCACTAGCAGAGATGAATTGCTGCAGATAGATGAAGTAAGGACTGCTCTAGATTTTCTATCTTGCTGTTACTATGGAGATCAGACTATACTAATTCACTGCCTAGATGACCGATCTCCTCAGAGTGTCCTAGACCTAGTAAAGCGATCGACAAAACAATGATTCTGCCATTACACATGCCCTGCTCATATTCGCTGTTAAAGAACATTATAATATGATCAATATTACACCTATTTCGTTTGGTTTTACCTACTCATGGAATATTTTATCAAAACGTACAGGCCTCGAAGTTACTTAAGTTAATTACAGGGGCAAATGTCTATTGTTATTAATGGACATATGAAATCATGGCTAGAACCCTGTGTGAAAGTTTTTTTAAATTTATATTTCATTTTGAAGGGAATTTGGTAACCAAAGACGACATGATGTCTTTAGTAAAGTTATAATATATTATAAGGTATACCAAGTATTTACCTAATCTCAGACATCCAACCATCAGTGGATCTATAGACATGTCTATCTTCTCATTGAGGCTGCTCGCTCCTTGTGCTTCCGTGCTGACAATCCACCTGGATTCAACCTGAATGAGATGTTTGTTTTTATCTCCTCCTCTTGGCAGAGGTTTGGGTTTTTCAATGCCTGCAAAAGACAACACTTGTGGATTGCTAGAATGGCATTCTCTGATGTGTAGGATCAGCCGTGGACTACCTCTACCTGATGTGCTTGAGTTAGTGTTCCCTAAAACGGTTAAAACTTGCAGTCTGTATCTCAGACCACATCTACATTTTTGTATTAGTTTATTAGTTTTTACCTTTTACATGACCATTTAATTCTTTATTTTTGGCGCCGCTCTCCTGAGACATTGGGGAACCCCAAGCCAGGGCACACCATTGAGGGACGACGGCTCTCCATAAAGTGCTCCGCTCTCCCTGCCCCACAACTAGCAGCAACCACGGGGCATAATTGCATCCCCCTGCAGAACAGGGGGACGCAAAGGGCACATGGGCAGCACCTCTCACCTCCTCCAACAAAGGAGCAGATGATTGAGGGCATCAGCCAGCAGCCACTGTGCACCAATCCATCCCCAAAGGATCTGGTGCAGCAGCGGCTGCAGCATCTCCATCCACCTCGGGGCACCAGTGCCAGGCCTGCCATCCAGCCTCAGTGGCTGCATGCCAGGGCGCGCACCACCGGTAAGTTCAGGGTGTGCGCCCAGGGCATGGGGCCGAAGCACCCAGGGCTGCCGCCAGCCACACCTGGCGTCGCTCCCAGGAGCCCAAATTACTCTAGGCCCCGGTCTGGGCCTGCAGCCAATCGCCACACCCACTCTCTGCTGATTGGCCACATGCCGCGTCACCGCCCTGCCTCATAGGGGTGGGCGCGATGACGCGGCCCGCCACACCGCAATTGGCCGCTGAGCATGTCGCTCAGGGCCAAATAGAAGCCCCAGCCATGACGTCCATAAGGGAGCTCACCTTTGATTGGCCGCATGATGCGTCACCGCACCGCGTCACGGGGCAAGCAAGATGAAGTGATCACCCTCCTCTACTGAGATTGGCCGCTGAGCATGTCGTTCAGGGCCAAATAGAAGCCCCAGCCATGACGTTCATAAGGGGGCTGGTTCACATGCCCCCAACCGGCAGCCAGCCAATCACACAACAGGCCATTTAGTATGGACACAGCCTCATATTACGCCCCCAAAACCGGTGCAAATTTCCAAACAAAGCATTTTGCACACTACAGCTGCCCAAATGTACAGCCCCCAGGTAAAATACCTGCGGCTAACACCTGACCTTCTCCTGGCGTGGCTATGTACTAAGGTGGGGTGGGCTTAACCCCTCCCAAGGGGGCCGCACAAAACCCACATACTACCCCAGGACACATTCACTTCACAGTCCTTTGTTCCGGTGCCTCTTCAAGAGAAATATCTCAGCACCCCACGAACAACAAAAGGGGACACAGGATCCGAGTAAGCTCCGTTAGGAGACCCTCTTCCCTGCAGACTACCACCCCTGCCCAGTGGCAACTCATTTGCCTTCATAGCAAACCACTTGGTACACTGCAGTGCCATTGTTAACAGTAATCTGGTACACTATGGCAGATCCCAAACCTTCCAAAGAGAAAAACAAGAGCAATGCAGGGAACAAGGCATCATGCACCAGTTGCCAGACCTCGCTCCCCCTCAAACATGCTTCCCAATTTTGCAAGGACTGTGAACCTGCATGCCCCACTGAGACTACCACTGGCGCAGTTCCCAGTGCGTATGGCATGCCTCCATGGGGTATGGCACTGTCGCAAGAGCTAGACTCCATAGTCCAAATGTTGCAGTCCTGTCCTGATCTTTACACAGCCAGTGACCACAAACGTCACCGCTCCCACTCCAGCAGGGAACATCCCCAGCCTTCGGCCCCCCTGCCCACCAGAAGATGGACTAATACCAGCCCGTCCCAGGGACGATCTCCCGACGCGTCACCCCTAAGTGACAGGTCCAGCTCCCCTTCACCTCGACACCGGTCTGAATCACTCTCTGAGGGGGAACTATCAGAACTGGATGCGTCTCACGAGAGTGAGACCACGGACACCCAGGCAATGGTTGACAGCCTCATTGAGGCTGTTAACAAGACAATAAACATTAAGGACGATCATGTCACAACCCCAGAGCGCAGCTTCTCGTTCACAAAGGCTAAATGTCCTCATCGAGTCTTCTGTAACCACGAGGAGCTTAACGACATAATCCAGTGACACTGGGAACGGCTAGACAAGCGCTTCGCAAGTTGCAAGGCTATCGAGGCCATATACCTTTTCGCATCAGGCCATCACAAAAGATGGGCTGAGTCACCAGCCATTGACCCCCAGTGTTGCGGCTTGCTAATAAAACCTTATTTTCTTCGATAGTTCGTCTATCAAAGACTCCAACGACTGTCAACTAGACAATCTAGTGCGCTCCATTTTTGAGGCCTCAGGAGCAGCCCTCTCTTCCTCGTTTGCTATGGCATGGGTAGCCAAAGCAGCGGTGTCCTGGATCCAGTCCTTACGCGAAACACTGCAAGAGCCCGACCAGGACCCAGCCGACCTGCTCTAACTACTTACAAGAGCACAGCAGTACTTCCTGCTTGCGTCCATAGACGCTGCCAACTGCTCCACACTGGCAGCAGCAAACGCCATCTTCATGTGCCGAACCCTCTGGCTCAGGGGCTGGCACGCAGACTCAACATCAAAGAGTTCCCTTATTAATCTCCCCTACCAAGGAGGTTGCCTATTCGGCGAAAAGCTCCTAGGAATGACCCTAGACACCGCAAGAGGGCTAGTCATACTCTCTCAGGACAAGACCATGGCAATACGCAAAGGCGTGCACTCTCTTCGCAGCTGCTCACCCCAGTCCATCCGCTTCGGCATAGGGTTCTAGTAAAGATGGTGGCCGCAATGGAAGCCGTCCCTTTCGCTCAACTACACTTCTGACCCCTACAGCTCTCCCTCCTCTCGGCCTGGGACAAAAGTCTCTTCAGCCTCGACCGTAACACCGCCTACCCGCCCAAGTCAAAAAGGCACTCAGATGGTGGACACAGCCATCATCACTCAAAATCCTTCCTCCCACTCCAGTGGCTGGTCGTAACCACCGATGCAAGCCTACTCGGCTGGGGGGGGGGAGTCGTCTTATCGTCAGCACACAGCCCACACCACTGGACACCCCAGGGGTCACTCCTCCCGAATCAACATCCTGGAACTGCGAGCAATTCGCTTAGCACTCCAACATTTTCACCACCACCTGGCCGGTCGCCCCATCCGCATCAATCGACAACGCTACGTCGTGGCGTACATCAGTCTCAAGGTGGCACACGCAGCAAATCGGCAATGCGCGAAATGGAACACATCCTACTTGGACGAAAAACCCTAGTCAATCAGATCAGCAGTCTACATCCCGGGGGTGGACAACTGGGCAGCGGACTTTTAAGCAGGCAGGGACTGAGAATGGTCCCTGCATCCGGAAGTCTTTCTACAATCTGTCAATGCTGGGAAACCCCTGACGTGGACCTCATGGTGTCAAGAATAAATGCAAAAGTCCCGGCCTATATAGCCAGGTCCCGGAACCCACTTGCCCCTAGGAGTGGATTCATTGGTCATCCCTTGGCACCAATTCTGACTCCCGTACATCTTTCCTCCACTCCCACTAATCCCTCGAGTGATCAGAAAGAGCAAAACTGAAAGGGCTAAAGTAATCCTCATCGCCCCAAACTGGCCACAACGAGCATGATAGGCAGAGCTCGTACAGCTCCTCGGCGACGCGCCCTGGCCACTCCCAAGCCGACCAGACCTCCTATCCCAGGGCCCCTTTTACCACCAGAACTCAGGAGCCCTGTCTTTAACGGCGTGGCGATTGAATCCTGGATCCTGACCCAAGCAGGGTTTACACCACAAGTCCTAATCACCATGGTTAATGCCCGAAAGCCAATGTCCTCACGCATCTACCACCACACCTGGAAAACCTTTTTCCAGTGGTGCGAGAACCGTAACCCACTCCTTTTCTCCATTCCCACAATTCTAGAGTTCCTTCAAAACTGCCTTGACTCTGGCCTAGCAGCAAACTCCATCAAAGGACAAATTTCAGCCTTAAGTGTCCTCCTCCAACGTCCAAACCACAGGTCAAGACATTCATCCAGAGGGTTTCCCACACACGGCCTCCCTACAGGACACCTGTGGCTGGCTGGGACCTAAACCTAGTTCTAGGCCCTCTCCAAGAGCCCCCTTTGAACCTCTGAAAGAAGTACCACTATCCCATCTCTAGTTTAAAGTCGCCTTCTTAGTCTCAATCACATCAATTAGGCGCGTGTCCGAGCTGGTCCGCCCTATCCTTTTGGCCCCCCTACCTATCCTTCCACAAGGATAAGTTAGTCCTCCGGCCTTCTCCGTCCTTGCCAAAGGTGGTATCCCACTTCCACCTTAACGAAGACATTGTCCTCCCATCCTTCTGCCCAACTCCAGTACACCGCGTCGAAAAGCAGCTCCATACCCTGGACCTGGTAAGGGCCCTTCGTCATCCCCGAGGGACCTAGAAAAGGGATGGCTGCGTCTAAGTCCACATTGGCAATATGGATACGCTACGTAATCCAAGAGTCCTACCGCATCAAAGGCATGCCAACTCCAGAAGGAATCAAAGCGCACTCAACTCGATCAGTGGGGCCCCTGGGCCATTCGTCACCAAGCCTCGGCAACACAGGTTTGCAAGGCGGCAACCTGGTCCAGCCTACATACCTTCACCAAACGCTACAACATTCACACCCAGGCCTCTGCAGACGCAAGCCTAGGTAGAAAAATCTTGCAGACAGTGGTCGCCATCTGTAAGTAGCTGGCGCATGATGTTCGACAACTACTTAACTAATTCCCGCCCAGGTACTGCTGTAGGACGGCTTTGGGACGTCCCATGGTTCTATGTCCCCCAGTGATGCGAAGGAGAAACAGGGATTTTTGTGTACTCACCGTAAAATCCTTTTCTTCTAGCTCATCATTGGGGGACACAGCACCCACCCTCTAATTCTTCAATAGTCTGTACAGTACATTGTCATACGCTAATCGTACCTAGTCGGTACAGTACCTTACCTTACGCTATTTGTACCTTATTACTTTACGTGCTCTCCTACTGCTTTAGTACTAAACTGAAGGTCTACGCTTACGTACGGGTGTATACTGCAGGAAGGAGGGCTTAATTTTAATCTCTACTTAGTGTCGCCTCCTAGTGGCAGAAAAGCATACAACCATGGTCCTGTGTCCCCCAATGATGAGCTAGGAGAAAAGATTCTATGGTGAGTACACAAAAATCACTGTTTTTGTGAAAAAAAGGTACTTTTAATTTTTACGGATCAATTTGTGAAGCACCTGGGGGTTCAAAGTGCTCACTATGCATTTAGATAAGTTCCTTGGAGGTCTAGTTTCCAAAATTGGGTCACTTGTGGGGGAGCTCCAATATTTAGGCACACAGGGGTTCTCCATACGCGACATGGTGTCCGCTAACAATTTAGCTAATTCTCCATTCAACTTGTTAGCAGACACCATGTCTGTATGAAGAGCCCCTATGTGCCACCAGGATTGCCACCAGTACAAGGGCAACTGGAAGAGTTTGGGTACAGCACCAGAAAATAGTGCCCTCTAATGAATGCACTATTTTCTGGGGTGGCTGTGGGTTGCAATTCGCAGCGTGTGGGGCCCACAACGTTTGTGTCTCTCCACGCTGAGGATTCCAGCCCCCCAGCTGCCTCGTTGTACCAGGCTGGCATCAAAAATACAGCAAAGCTCCATGTCATTTTATTTGTAGAAATAATTAAAAAAAAAATATGTGGGGCTTCGTCATATTCTTGGTCCAGCCAGGTACTACTTGGCAGTTATGGACTGCCACCAACCCCCAACTGCCTTGTTGTGCCTGGCTGGCAACCAAAAATACATTTTTTTAATTTTTTTATTTATAGAACTAATTTTAGAAAAAAATGATGTGGGCTCCGCCATATTTTTGGTCCAGCCAGGTACAACTAGGTAGCTGGGGGCTGGAATCCTCAGCATGGAGAGGCCCAAGCTGTTCTGGGCCCCCCATGCTGCGAATTGCAGCCTGCAGCCGCCCCAGAAAATAGCGCATTCATTGATGCGCCATTTTCTGGCGCTGTGCCTAGACTCTTCCAGTTGCCCTGGTGCCGGTGGCAAACTGGGTAATAAAGGGGTTAATGCCAGCTTTTTTTTGGCAGCTGGCAATAAGCCTGAGATTCATAATGTCGGGCCATGTTAGACCCGGCCATTAGGAATGTCTAGTAAATAGTAATAAAAAAAAAATACACACACAGAGAAAAATCTTTTTATTTGAAAAAAACCACAAACAAAATTCGGACTTCATCTTTATTATAAAGATCCAACGTAGTCCAAAACCATGGTGCCACGACGCTCGATCGCCTCTGCTATATCCAGGGACTGCAGCAAGGGATCAAGGTGTCATAGTAATGATACACTGTATGGCAGATCATTGCCATACAGTGCAGCATCATTGTGCAAACCCAAGTCTCAGAGCACATAATCTTTGAGGCTTGGGTCAGGTGACCCGACGTTCAGGAAGTGATCTGACAGCCTGGTACAGTGATCACATAATGGATCACTGTGCCCGGGCTTTCAGATCGCTACTCTGCAGCCTGATCCCCCCTGCATGGGGATCGAGCTGCAGAAAGCGATCTGCAGCCGGTGTCGTGGTAACCGCCATAACGCACAAAGTCATGGGTCGGGAAGGCTACGACTTTCATGACGTTGTATAACATCAAAGATTTGGAAGGGGTTACCGTTATCATTCATTTTCCAGGGCTTTGTAAGAGCTGTGAAGCGCTGATTGAAGATATTAAAGGGGTTGTCTGCTTCATTGATATTGATGACCTAGCATTGGATAGGTCATCAGCATCTGATTGCTGGAGATCCGGCCCTGGGCATCCCTTTGAAATGTAAACTGTGCACAGTAGAGTATGGCTCTTTTTTTCCCCCTGTAGTGGCTGCTTCCAGGTATCGCAACTTGGCTACTATACAATCAAAGAGGAGCTACTCTGCAGCACCTGGGAATGGGCACTACTAAGTATACGGAGCTGTGCTGCCTGATGAAATTCTCCAGATACTCTAAAGATAGGTCATCAATATCAAAGTACTGCACAACTTAAAAGGATTTTCCATTTTTATATATTTTAAAAGGCCAAGAAGTATTTCTTCGCAGCTGCACCAAAGGGGAAAAAGCATTGCACAGTTTGTCAATACTGAGACTCCTTTTTCCTAAGATTACAGTCCTAGATTCTGTTCTCCAAGGGTTAAAATCTCCAATTCTTTTTCTTTAATTTCCATGTAGCTGCAGGATCCTCAGGGGTAACAAGTGGAAGCAAAACCAACTCAAGAGACAAAATCAGTTTTGTGTCCAGCACATCCACCGGTGAGTGTAAAATAAACTCCAGCCTCGTATTTCCGGAGATCGGAAATTCGTAATGTCAGTCTAAAGAAGCTGAACTCTTCCAGTGTTTGCTGCTTGTTCAGATTCTGCTCACTTTGCTGTCTTAATTTGTTTTCTGAGCAGTGACATAATGTATCAGGCTTTCTTTTATATGGAAAAACATCTGCCCCCTGCAGTATTGTAGCATAGGTATGTTAGGGAGCATCTGACTTTAACCTTGATGACTCTCTATCTGTCATCCTCTGTCTCTGCCTGCGCTCGCTCTGGCCTGGCGCGCTCGCTCTGTCTCTGCCTGGCGCGCTCGCTCTTCTCTGCCTGGCGCGCTCGCTCTGTCTCTGCCTGGCGCGCTCGCTCTGTCTCTGCCTGGCGCGCTCGCTCTGTCTCTGCCTGGCGCGCTCGCTCTTCTCTGCCTGGCGCGCTCGCTCTTCTCTGCCTGGCGCCTCGCTCTGTCTCTGCCTGGCGCGCTCGCTCTGTCTCTGCCTGGCGCGCTCGCTCTCTCTGCCTGGCGCGCTCGCTCTTCTCTGCCTGGCGCGCTCGCTCTGCTCTTCCTGCCTGCTCTGCTGGGCTCGCTCGCTCTCTGGGCTGCCTGTTGCGGCGCGCTCGCTCTTCTCTGCCTGGGCGCCGTCGCTTCGCTCGTCTCTGCCTGGCGCGCTTCTGTTCTCTCCTCGCTGTCTCTGCTGGCGCTCGCTCTGTCTCTGCCTGGCGCAGACAGGCTTATACTGTTACAATATATAAAGAAGTGAATTATTTGTAAAGTATGGTTAATGTTACCCAAGCGCATAGGAGTAAAAGCCCAGTGAGACACAACAGTATAAGGGTATGTGCCCACAGGAGTTTTTTAACAGTCCTGAACGCAGCACAACCTGAGGATCCTAGAGTCCTTGACAGGAGATTAGCTATGATCTTGTCTGCGTTTTTTCGTTTGGCGTTTTTTGTGCGTTTTTAGGCTACTTCACACATTGCGTATTTTGCTGCTTCTCTGTGTTTTTTACTGCTTTTTCTGTATTTACCTGCGTTTTTTGCTGATTTTTTTAGCCCGCGCTTTTTGCAGTGAAAGCGCAATTCTGGATAAGCAACCCAGCCAAACCTATGGGTTTTGACAAAATCCATTCACACACTGCGTATTCGTGCTTTTTTTTTTACCCGTGCGTTCTCGCTGCAAAAAACGTGCGCGTAAAAAGAATCACCATGTCAATTTTTTCTGCAGTTTTTTTCTGCGTTTTTCCATTGCCCCCATGATAAATGGGCTCTGAAAAAGCGCAGAGAAAAATGCTGAAAAAAACGCAGTGTGTGAAAGGAGCTGCGTATTTCACAAAATACTCGCATAAAAAAGCGCAGCTGCGTAAAAAGACGCAGTGTGTGAACGTAGCCTTACTGCGTTTTTTTAGCTGCGTTTTTCCTGTGTTTTTTCCATTGACTTTAGCAAAAACGCAGGAAAATAATTAACAAGTCAATTCTTTCCCATCCACACCAAAAACACAGGTATTTGACAGTTCTTGACACTTGCAAAACCAATGTGTGGGCACAGCGTTTCTGTGAAATACATTGGTTTTGCTGGAATCAAAACCGCAGGAACAAATTAGCATAAATTACCATAAAACCAATGGTTTTCTGCTGCAGAAACAAGGAAAAACTCATCAAAAACGTCCTGTGGGCACATACCCTAAAAGTTACATATCGGGTAGCCCGCCACACCTACATACTTGGGAGTACAGCTGGTGCCCTGCAACCCACGACCTCTACCACCGTTTCGCAGGTTTTAGCACGCTTCTTCCAGAAGAAGAACCCTCAGACAAACAAAACCACAGACATTGTGATAAAATCCAAACGCTGATTATACAAGAATGGATCATCAGTCAGGATTTGGCTCACAAAATACAGAGTTTGAGACTCCAACAGCAGAATAGTGAGTGCAGCTCTGGAGTATAATACAGGATGTAACTCCGGATCAGTACAGGATAAGTAATGTAATGTATGTACACAGTGACTGCACCAGCAGAATAGTGAGTACAGCTCTGGAGTATAATACAGGATATAACTCAGGATCAGTACAGGATAAGTAATGTAATGTATGTACACAGTGACTCCACCAGCAGAATAGTGAGTGCAGCTCTGGAGTATAATACAGGATGTAACTCAGGATCAGTACAGGGTAAGTAATGTAATGTATGTACACAGTGACTGCACCAGCAGAATAGTGAATGCAGCTCTGGAGTATAATACAGGATGTAACTCCGGATCAGTACAGGATAAGTAATGTAATGTATGTACACAGTGACTCCACCAGCAGAATAGTGAGTACAGCTCTGGAGTATAATACAGGATATAACTCAGGATCAGTACAGGATAAGTAATGTAATGTATGTACACAGTGACTCCACCAGCAGAATAGTGAGTGCAGCTCTGGAGTATAATACAGGATGTAACTCAGGATCAGTACAGGATAAGTAATGTAATGTATGTACACAGTGACTCCACAGCAGAATAGTGAGTGCAGCTCTGGAGTATAATACAGGATATAACTCAGGATCAGTACAGGATAAGTAATGTAATGTATGTACACAGTGACTCCACCAGCAGAATAGTGAGTGCAGCTCTGGAGTATAATACAGGATATAACTCAGGATCAGTACAGGATAAGTAATGTAATGTATGTACACTGTGACTGCACCAGCAGAATAGTGAGTGCAGCTCTGGAGTATAATACAGGATGTAACGCAGGATCAGTACAGGGTAAGTAATGTAATGTATGTACACAGTGACTCCACCGAGCAGAATAGTGAGTGCAGCTCTGGAGTATAATACAGGATATAACTCAGGATCAGTACAGGATAAGTAATGTAATGTATGTACACAGTGACTCCACCAGCAGAATAGTGAGTGCAGCTCTGGAGTATAATACAGGTTATAACTCAGGATCAGTACAGGATAAGTAATGTAATGTATGTACACAGTGACTCCACCAGCAGAATAGTGAGTGCAGCTCTGGAGTATAATACAGGATGTAACTCAGGATAAGTAATGTAATGTATGTACAGTGACTCCATCAGCAGAATAGTGAGTGCAGCTCTGGAGTATAATACAGGATATAACCCAGGATCAGTACAGGATAAGTAATTAATGTATGTACACAGTGACTCCACCAGCAGAATAGTGAGTGCAGCTCCGGAGTATAATACAGGATGTAACTCAGGATCGGTACAGGATAAGTAATGTAATGTATGTACACAGTGACTCCACCAGCAGAATAGTGAGTGCAGCTCTGGAGTATAATACAGGATGTAACTCAGGATAAGTAATGTAATGTATGTACACAGTAACCCCACCAGCAGAATAGTGAGTGCAGCTCTGGAGTATAATACAGGATGTAACTCAGGATCGGTACAGGATAAGTAATGTAATATACACAGTGACTCCACCAGCAGAATAGTGAGTGCAGCTCTGGAGTATAATACAGGATGTAACTCAGGATAAGTAATGTAATGTATGTACACAGTAACCCACCAGCAGAATAGTGAGTGCAGCTCTGGAGTATAATACAGGATATAACTCAGGATCAGTACAGGGTAAGTAATGTAATGTATGTACACAGTGACTCCACCAGCAGAATAGTGAGTGCAGCTCTGGAGTATAATTCAGGATGTAACTCAGGATCAGTACAGGATAAGTAATGTAATGTATGTACACAGTGACTGCCACCAGCAGAATAGTGAGTGCAGCTCTGGAGTATAATACAGGATGTAACTCAGGATCATCAGTACAGGATAAGTAATGTAATGTATGTACACAGTGACTCCACCAGCAGAATAGTGAGTGCAGCTCTGGAGTATAATACAGGATATAACTCGGGATCAGTACAGGATAAGTAATGTAATGTATGTACACAGTGACTCCACCAGCAGAATAGTGAGTGCAGCTCTGGAGTATAATACAGGATATAACTCAGGATCAGTACAGGATAAGTAATGTAATGTATGTACACTGTGACTGCACCAGCAGAATAGTGAGTGCAGCTCTGGAGTATAATACAGGATGTAACGCAGGATCAGTACAGGGTAAGTAATGTAATGTATGTACACAGTGACTCCACGAGCAGAATAGTGAGTGCAGCTCTGGAGTATAATACAGGTTATAACTCAGGATCAGTACAGGATAAGTAATGTAATGTATGTACACAGTGACTCCACCAGCAGAATAGTGGTGCAGCTCTGAAGTATAATACAGGATGTAACTCAGGATCAATACAGGATAAGTAATGTAATGCACAGCGAGTGTGGATCTGGAGGAAAGTGCAGGATCTGTAATGTGATGCATCCTTCTGACTAGCAACTGACTGTTCTTCATGGCATCTGTATAAATTCTTTGCTTCGCTTTCAGCAGAATCTGGGACATCAGAAAATACTGTATCATCATCCTCTTCTGCTCCTAAGAGACCATTTTCCAGCACAGACAAGAAATCTGAAGCATATAAATCCATCTTCACGTCTCACAGCTCTGCGAAGCGCACAAAGGATCAATCCTCCAACTGGGTGACCCACACAGCTTACTACTTCTGAGGATCTCACACAGCCTCTACCATCCAGAGAATGGACATGTGTATGCAATGTGGGAACGTCATTGTTCTTCTCTTACTATAGGATTATGTTTTGTAAGTGGCTTTTAGTCTTTCCTTTTATTAAAGGGGCAGTGGCCTCACTAGTCACTTCTAACCTGATCTTGAGCAGGTACATTATTACTTTAGAAATAACCCTCTGTGCCATACACAGATATGGACACCCCTGCACCCATACCCACATCACTTATTTCTTGTTCTAGTGGATTCTGGATTTTTCACCAGCCATGATTTTAATAGTTCTAAAGTAAGTGAAGACTCCTGAGTCCGCTCCTCTTCAGACTGGAGCTGGTGAAAACCACGTCATTAAATCACACAAGTTATTGACACAAACAGTGATTTTGCATTGCTTTGTTTTTTGTCTTGAGGTGAAATACATTTATTTGACAACTTTCACTTGTAAAAACTATTCGGCCAAGAAAAGCAGAGAGAAAAAAAGCAGCAACGCTCAGAGTAAAACTGAGGAATTGTGTGATGGAGATCTGACTCCGGGGCATGACCGTGTGACCCGGGCAGAGGTCCTGGGGTGGTGTACGGAGTCCTGCCTTGTTGAATGCAGATGTCATCCTGCATCATACAGTGCCTACAAGTAGTATTCAACCCCCTGCAGATTTAGGTGGTTTGATAAGATGCAAATAAGTTAGAGCCTTCAAACTGCAAACGAGAGTAGGATTTATTAACAGAAGCATAAATCTTACAAACCAAAAAGTTATGTTGCTCAGTTGAATTTTAATAAATTTTAAAGGGATCCTGTCACCCCCAAAACACCTGTAAACCTATTAAAACCTGTCCCTAGAGCATATTAACACTATCCCTACACTCTTTTTACCTCCTAAATGCAGTAAGTGACATTGAATAAAAATGTTTTATAAGTACCTGATTAGTGATGATAATGAGTGACTATCTATTCATAGTCACTCATCAAGACTGCCCCTCTGCTTCATATCACGCCTATTCAGGCGTGATCGTCAGCCTAGATTCAAATTGCCGCCTCCCTGCCGTGCCCTGTCTCGTCCGAGGCTGCAGTGTGGCTGGTGACGCGATCCGTGTCATTCCCGGCGCCTGGTGACGTATTTAGACCGGCGCCGCGCTGTTAGCTTCAAAATGCGCACTGCGCACCAGGCACCGGGAATGACGCGGATCGCGTCACCAGCCACACTGCAGCCTCGGACGAGACAGGGCACGGCAGGGAGGCGGCAATTTGAATCTAGGCTGACGATCACGCCTGAATAGGCGTGATATGAAGCAGAGGGGCAGTCTTGATGAGTGACTATGAATAGATAGTCACTCATTATCATCACTAATCAGGTACTTATAAAACGTTTTTATTCAATGTCACTTACTGCATTTAGGAGGTAAAAAGAGTGTAGGGATAGTGTTAATATGCTCTAGGGACAGGTTTTAATAGGTTTACAGGTGTTTTGGGGGTGACAGGATCCCTTTAAACATAAAAGTGTGGGTCAATTATTATTCAACCCCTTAAACCACCAGCATTCTGTTTGGTCCCCCTAAAGTATTAAGAAGTAGTTCAGGCACAAAGAACAATGAGCTTCACATGTGTGGATTAATTATCTCTTTTGCCAGCCTTTTCTGACTATTTAAGACCCTCCCCAAACTTGTGAACAGCACTCATACATGGTCAACATGGGAAAGACAAAGGAGCATTCCAAGGCCATCAGAGACAAGATCGTGGAGGGTCACAAGGCTGGCAAGGGGTACAAAACCCTTTCCAAGGAGTTGGGCCTACCTGTCTCCACTGTTGGGGGCATCATCCGGAAGTGGAAGGCTTATGGAACTACTGTTAGCCTTCCACGGCCTGGACAGCCTTTGAAAGTTTCCTCCCTTGCCGAGGCCAGGCTTGTCCGAAGAGTCAAGGCTAACCCGAGGACAACAAGGAAGGAGCTCCGGGAAGATCTCATGGCAGTGGGGACATTGGTTTCAGTCAATACCATAAGTAACGTACTCCACCGCAATGGTCTCCGTTCCAGACGAGCCCGTAAGGTACCTTTACTTTCAAAGCGGCATGTCAAGGCTCGTCTACAGTTTTCTCATGATCACTTGGAGGACTCTGAGACAGACTGGTTCAAGGTTCTATGGTCTGATGAGACCAAGATCGAGATCTTTGGTGCCAACCACACACGTGACGTTTGGAGACTGGATGGCACTGCATACGACCCCAAGAATACCATCCCTACAGTCAAGCATGGTGGTGGCAGCATCATGCTGTGGGGCTGTTTCTCAGCCAAGGGGCCTGGCCATCTGGTCCGCATCCATGGGAAGATGGATAGCACGGCCTACCTGGAGATTTTGGCCAAGAACCTCCGCTCCTCCATCAAGGATCTTAAGATGGGTCGTAATTTCATCTTCCAACAAGACAACGACCCAAAGCACACAGCCAAGAAAACCAAGGCCTGGTTCAAGAGGGAAAAAATCAAGGTGATGGAGTGGCCTAGTCAGTCTCCTGACCTTAACCCAATTGAAAACTTGTGGAAGGAGCTCAAGATTAAAGTCCACATGAGACACCCAAAGAACCTAGATAACTTGGAGAAGATCTGCATGGAGGAGTGGGCCAAGATAACTCCAGAGACCTGTGCCGGCCTGATCAGGTCTTATAAAAGACGATTATTAGCTGTAATTGCAAACAAGGGTTATTCCACAAAATATTAAACCTAGGGGTTGAATAATAATTGACCCACACTTTTATGTTTAAAATTTATTAAAATTCAACTGAGCAACATAACTTTTTGGTTTGTAAGTTTTATGCTTCTGTTAATAAATCCTACTCTCGTTTGCAGTTTGAAGGCTCTAACTTATTTGCATCTTATCAAACCACCTAAATCTGCAGGGGGTTGAAGACTACTTGTAGGCACTGTACATCCCAGGGATGTCTATACCAGAGCTCCTGTGTGACCCACTGAGCAACACACCAGGGGGTTAGATACACAGATCAGCAGACACCTCCCTGTACACAGCAATGTAGATGAGAGATATACGTTAGATTGGAAGCAGAACCCTAGCCGGTGCTCGGATGTGAGGTCAGTTTAAAGGGAACGCCTGTCATGTCCTTTTTTGTTATTAACCACCCCCAATGTTATGATTATCATGTGCTGTGCATTAGTAGCTTGTGCTTTTTTTTTTATAATCGTAGTTATGCCAAACAAGCACTTCAGATACATAGATGTCTTCATTAGCTACCCACCCAAATAGTCAATCAGTCATCCAGGGGGTTAGCAGACATGTCAATCAACTGCAGCCATGCCGGAGAATTCATTTAATGCTGTGGGACCTGTGGTGATGTTACACCCATGTGACTATAATGGGTGGAGCAAAGTCAACATTGTCCTTCATGCAAGACCTGCTTGTTTACAGTCATGTGGTCGTGACATCACACAGGTCCTTGTAGGGAGCATTAGATGAATTTTGGCATGTCTGCTAACCGCCCAGGTGACTGTTAAATGTTTTCATTAGCTACCTGCCCAAACAAAGTATCTAAAGTACAACAATTCAAAACAGTACATGTTCCAAATAACTTGAGGGGGAAGGGAAGGGGATCTTAGTCACATGAATGACTTAATACAAAACCAAGGATGTTGTTGCTGGGTTTTCCTCCCATGAAGTTCACCCATGAGGAGCTTAGGCCTCGTTCACACGCTGCGTATTTGGTGCGTTTTTTTATGCGCGTATTTGTCCTATAAACGCATGTGCGTCTGCGTTTCCCAGCAAAGTGAGTGGACATTCACTTTGTGCCATTCAGACATCGCGTAATTTTACTCAGCGTTTTTGGAGGCAAAAACGTGAACGTAAAAAGAATGAACATGTTAATTCTTTCCAGTTTTTTACGCGCGTTTCTTCCATAGGCCCCATTATAAGCGCTGGAAGAAACGCGCATAAAAAAGCGCAAGTTGAAGTGAAAAAAAAAAAAAAACACGACAAATACGCAGCGTGTGAACACAGCCTTAGATTCAGTGACTGATCAGGCAGTATCATATGGTGGCCTCACATGATTAGAATGTTGAGTTAGTGTGGATGTCGGAGAAGCGGCCATCTGTTGTGTTAATGCAGTACATCATTTTGGACACTAGGTGGGGCAGTGAGCATTTTCTTCGATTAAGTTTCCCATAAATTGTTTTTTTATATTGATATTTAGCTCTCCGGCTGGTGCAACACTACAACTCCCAGCATTCTCTGACAGATGCAGGTGGTGAGAGCCTGCCACGAGTTAGTTTTGTGACATTTAAGTGCCATTGCATATCTAAACCCCCGATAGCACTGATGATGCAGAAAGTTGTGTGTTATTGGCTGGTCATATTGTAATATCTGAGAATTGATAGAATATTTGTACATCCCTAGCTGTAGAATTGATACCACCCTGGTATTCTTACTATTTGAAAACTACAACTCCCAGCATATACTGAAATCTTCAGTGAGCTGAGTCACAGCACTTCCTCCTATGACCACTGGAGGGCAGCATAACACTATATATTGGTATCATGCAGAGGGCACCCTCATTATCTGGCACATATGGGGAACGTTGCTTTCCAGTTTTATTTTTTTTTTCTCTCCGCTGTGACCTTATTGCATCGCTGACAACACAAACACGCACCATGTGCATTATTTATTTCTACATAAGTTCCCATTATCGGCTGCAGATGATTCATCCAATGACTGGAATCATTATTGACACAACACACAGGAACTCAAGGAGACGTCTGAGCAGCGGCCATCCCTACCGCCGTCTTACGAGGTATTACTCAGGACTTTATGCAACAAGGTACAGACGACTGGCTGACTCACTCACAGGTGATCTGGGTCAGGACGTTAATAAAGGAAGTGGGACCTCAAGAGGTTCTGCAGAAACTGCATTTGTTGGACCACTTTGCATCATTTTATTTAATTATTGTTTAATATATATTTTTATGACATTGTGTCTATAGCTTAGCAGCCTCCATATGGAACTACAGTGTCGGACGTGACCCCAGTTTATGGCTTTGACTTTATCCAATGTTTGGGCTTGAGCTGTTCTTATGTAGACATAGATACAGTATCACACGTGCTAAGCTTAGATACACAGCTCAGCAGAAAGTCTCACATATGATGACTACAGACTTACTAGGTAAGGGGTAAGGGCTGGGACCATAGGGGCTCATTTCATAGAAAAAAAGTGTGTGTATGTGTGTGTGTATATATATATATATATATATATATATATAAAAATATATGTGTGTATATATATATATAAATAAAATTTATTAACACATATACATTAATTTTTAAGAAATAGACCCCTATGACATTGTGTCTGTGGTGTGTGTGTGCATATATATATATATATATACAAAAAACAGAAGACAACTATATACTGTACACTGTATGTGTATATAAATTTTTTTTTTATAATATACACAGTATATTTATATATACCTTTTATTTATATATATATATATATATATATATATATATATATATATATGTTACTATAAGAATTATGATAAAATTAGCTGAGATATTCTATGTTTTTTTTTATTTTTTTTCCATCACCAACTCTCTTTTAATTTTCTTGATTTCTAACCATATGTTCCGCACTTTCCATTCCTGCAACTTATTTATTGCATTTATTAACATTTTCTTAGGAGAATTAAAAAAAATGCATTTATTTTCCCTCAGTGTTCATCCTGTGCGGGTCATTGTGCAGCGTTACCCTTATACTACAGCAGTATGGTTATAGCGATATTTAATGTATTTTTTTTGCTACTGCCTTAGCACAATAAAATAGTTATAGCCCCATGTTCTGAGAAGCATAACTTTTATTCATATTAATTCCACAACACTTTGCATACACCACTGTCCCCCATTGGGGCTCACAATCTACACTCCCTATCGGGATGTTTATTGGTTCCATTTTGTAGATTATACAGATCCCCGATTACTTATTTCTATATTTTTGGGAAGCAGAATGCACAAAAACATCAGTTTTCCCTCCTCCTTGTCTAACCGTGTAGATCAGGGATCTCAAGGGCCGCACAGAGGTCATGTTTTCAGGATTTCCTTAGCATTGCGCAATATTTGGAATCATCACGTGTGCAGGTGATTATATTATCAAATGCTAAGGAAATCCTGAAAACGCACTGTGTGTGTGTGTTCTGCTATCTAGCAGCGGTGGTCGGTCTCCAAGGCAACAAGCTGTAAACAAAAGAAAAGAAAAGTGTTAACATCTCAAAAACAGCTGAAAATTTTAATAAACAGTAAATGATAAAATTGCTCGTGTTTACCAACAATATGGATTTACTAAAGTGGAAGGAGTTAAATAATCAGTGTGCCAATGTTATACTGCCAAGATGGAGGATCAAAGTACACTCATGATCCCTGGTGACTGGCGCCTGTATGAGCGGTACAGGGAATGTCTGCAGCATGTGGACGAAATACACAATTACAGTGTGCACATAGGCTTAGATACATAAACTCAGCAGATGGCAGCAAATATAGGGATTAAACTCACTGGGGCAGAGGAAAGCATGTCATCTTATAGGTTTAGATACACCGATGAGTAGGAAGTTGCACAGGATCAGCTTAGATACATGGATCATCAGGAAATATGTCACAGGATAGGCTTAGATACATGGATCATCAAAGTACGACACAGGGTAGGCTTAGATACATTGATTTGCAGTATGTTACAGATTCTTTCTACTGATCCATGTATCTAAACCTATCCCGTGACATACTTTCTGCTGATAAATGTATCTAAGCCTATCCTGTGACATACTTTGTTGTTTCATAAATCTCAGCCTATCCTTTCACATACTGCTTATAAATGTATCTAAGCCTATCCCTTGACATACTTTCTGCTGATTCATGTATGTCACAGGATAGGCTTAGATACATGGATCAGCAGTAAGTATGTCATAGGAAGGGCTTAGATAGATAAATCAGCAGTATGTCACAGAATAGGCTTAGATACATGGAATCATCAAATAGTAACTGACAAAGGAGGTAGGCCTAGATACATTGATTAGCAGTATGTTACAGATGCATGAATCAGCAGAAAGTATGTCACACACATGATAGGCTTAGATACATTTATCAGCAGTATGTCACAGGATAGGCTTAGATACATAGATCAGCAGTAAGTATGTCACAGAAGGCTTAGATAATTACAGCAGTATGTCACAGATAGGCTTAGATATATCAGCAGTATGACACAGCATAGGCTTAGATACAATGGATTATCAGATAGAAGATATGTACACAGATTGAATGGCCTTAGATACATGATTAGCATTATTTCACAGATGCACTGTATCAGTACACGATAAAATATGCTCACAATGAAATAGGACCTTAAGATACATTTAATCAGCTAGATATTAGTCAAAGGATAGGTAGGACCTTGAAGATAGCTAATATCAGCAGTATGACACAGGATAGGCTATAGATCAAAATTGAATAGCGATAATTATGGGTATCACAGGATAGGCTTAGATATATCAGCATGTATGAATACAGCAGATAAGGATGCTTAGATATATCAGCAGTATGACACAGGATAGGCTTAGATAATATCAGCAGTATGACACAGGATAGGCTTAAAATTGATACAATGAATTTTCAGCAGTAAGTGTCACAGGAAAGGCTTAGATATATCAGCAGTTATGACACAGAATAGGCTTAGATACATGGATTATCAGAAAGTATGATACATAATGCTAATCAATGTATCTAAGCCTAGTCTGTCACAGATACACATCAGCAGAAAATGTCACAGGATAGGCTTAGATACATTTAGCAGCAGTATGTCACAGGATAGGCTTAGATACATGGATCAGCAGACAGTATCACATATAGTCTGAGATTACGCATCTCAGCCAACAGTATCACGCAGCATAGGCTTAGATACAGCAGATTTGATTTGACACTATAGTCAGCAGTGTGCCCGGTGACGGCGGCCATTGTTTTGGAGCAGTTGTACAGCTCTTCTCCCATCATCACCTTGGATGGTGGAGTTGTGGGCCCCGGGGCGCTCCATTGTAAGCAGCCGTGTTTATCTTCACAGTAACACTTAAACTTGTTTGTGTAACTCATTATTATCATTTTATGTTCAGTTTTTGTTCTCCGCCTTCTGAATGTAACCTGCAATTATAAAAATAACTACGCTCCATTCAAAGCAGGCGCGAGCGAGTCCTCCCTGCAAGGAAAGATCCGAAATAGGCTTTACAAAGAAATGATTAGAAATGTTTCCTCTGCACCTTGGGCCCTCGTCAATCTTCAGCCCCACTCTCCATCTTTCTGTTGGAGCAGCCGTATGGGGGCTTGTGTTCTGTAGGACGAAGTTGTAGTTTAGAAGGACACCATTTTTATTATATACGACGTACTGAAAAAAGGGGAAAATCCTAAGTGCAGTGAAATTATAGAACAATAATTATATATGAATTTCCATCATTTTTCATGTTTTTTTTTTTTTTTTATTATTTAATTTATTTTTTTAATTTATTTATTATTATTATTATTATTTAATGGTGGAAAATATTTAGGATTTGTAAAACAAAAGTTTATCTTGCATCAGTGTATTTTCAGACAAAAAATTTTTTTCATATTTGCCTTTAATGCATTGGACTTAATGCGCTTATTCCATTTTTAGTGAAATGACAATGGTATCACCAATCATTCTCATTTTATTTAGGTGTATCCATATACATGGCCCACCATTGATAATATATATTGTTTTGTCCACACAAGAAAACTTAAATCTTTGCTTGCTTGATCTTATTCTGCCATATCTGAGTGTATAAGGGACCTGACTGCTCCTATGATACCCAACCGTAACTTTACAGTAGCACCAACACGGCAGCCATGGCAATCTATTGGCCGATGGCGCCCGGGCAGGATCACCCGCCCTAAATGCCACTGGCCAAAACAGTCAGCAGCACTGTTGGTCGGAACATGCTGTGGTCAATGCTGATAGCCGGCATCTGCCCAGTGTGGTGCGGGCCTCAGCTCCTGAGCCTGCTCCATACACTTAAGCACTGTACCCAGTATTTGGTGCATTTTGGTGCTGAAAATTCTGCATCAAATCTGCATCTGTTTTGCAGAAAAAAAAAGCATCAAAAATGTATCATGCATTTTTTTGTCCATTTTTAACATCTTTTATAATGCAATCAATGACTGGATGGCTGAAAAAACATAGAAGGAAAGTGACTCAATAATAGACATGTTCACTCTTTTACTGGATACGTTTCTTGCACCAAAAACAGACCAATCAAATGCAGATGTTGGCACACATTACTACAATCCCATAGACTTTGCGGCATCTTATAAATTAATCCAATTTTGGTGCAGATTTCACCAAAAACGCAGCGTGGCACAGGGCCTTACACCTGATTATATCCTGCATCGGGAAGGGCTTAGGTCCCTTTCATATCGCATTTTTTAAACTGCGGCAGATCCGGCAGATTTACCGCATCTGCCGTATAACGACCGCTCTTGCATCAAGCCCCATGCATTGTCTATGGAGCTTGCGGTCGGGTGCGGCAAGTGCGGTTTGCCGGATGCTGCAAATCTGGCAGTTGTGGCCACAAAAAAAACTGCAGTCAGCAATTTGCCACAACTAATGTGACCCCCTTTCTTTTGTCCTAACTCTTACTAACGCTTTCCTAATATATGTCTACCATCTTCTCTGCTCCTGTAGTCATATATACCTTTATTGTGATTGTAGCTTTGATCCTTCTTGTGTGGGGACCAGAATTGGACCAACAGAGCAGGGCACATCACTGGAAGAAGTGAGGCTGCCTCTCTGTGAGCGACACTGGTCTGGGCACACATGCCCAGATCACACTTAACTCTCTTCTCAGCCCCAACAGTGATGTACCCTGCTCATTTGGTCCGATTCCGGTCTCCAGATCGAAAGGATGAAAGCTACAATAAAGGTACCGTTACACGAAATGAATCGCTGAAACGACACGGTTTGGAGTCGTTGAAACGACATCGTTAGGACGTCGTTGCGTGTGACACCAAGATATGACTACGATAAATCGTTGGATCACTGATCACAGATTTGAGAACATGTTCTTAGACACCGATCACCATGCATGTGTGACACACGATAACTGCCGTTATCGTTGGGTGTCTGGTTGTGCCAACGATATGCTCGTGACGTTGTGACAGATCTCACCAATAATCTCTAAAAGATATCCTAACGCCGCGCTCCCTGAGATCGTTGGTGAGATCCTTACGACATTGTACCGTGTAACGGGTACCTTAAGGGTATTATGAGCCTCTAAAAGATGAACCTTCAAGAGCAGGTTAAGTATATTAGGAAAGAATTAGGAAGAGTTAGGGCTAAAGAAAGGGGGTCACATTAGTAGTAGAAAACCCCATAATGACTGTCTGTCTCTATCCATACTTATACATTATATATCTATAGATCCCCCTTCTGTAAGTGGTAATATTCTAACTCCCTGCTACCTGTCGCTTACCATAGACAGATTCCTATGGCTGCCACTGAAAACAAGGGCATCACAGTAGTCTGCATTCACTAGATGCCACTTAGTGACAGCCACACACCATCAAGAGTTCAATATTTAACAAGTCTCTGCCTAAGGGATTCAGAAAGTCATATTGGGAACACAGATCAGGAATATATTCTAACAGGCAGAGAAGAACATCTACTTACCCTATGACAACACTTCCTGGCCCTGTGCCCTGGTATTGTATGAGGAACGTCAGAACTCACCTTTTATTATTGTAGAATAAGAAAGTAAAAGATCTGATCAGTAGCTGATATGGCTCCATGTAAAGACCGACCTGTTAGGGTGCAGGGACAGTAAGTGTTGTCATAGGGACACGGGTAATAAAGCACATTTAAAATACAAATCTCCTGGTTGTTCTCATTCAAAATAATATTAAATGTAAGGGAATATTTGCACCTTTAGGTAGACTTTTAACCTTTACATTTTTAAACTTTTTTTAATTTCACGCTGTTTTAATTTTCTGCAATATTTACTGAGTAAAACAAAATGAAAAAGAAAAAATGTAACATTTGCAATATGTTTTCCCATTTCTTTAATACTAGCTGGGTGCCCGATGCACATGCATCGGGATCTAGCAGAAGCAGAGTAAAAATCTGACTCGCAATGGCCCATGTAAAGCCGCCAATGCGGTGCGGCTGCTAAGTGGTCAGACTCGGATGCCTCACTCCTGGTGCTACGATCCAACTTATGAATGTCGAAATGGCCGCTGTAGCGTACCAATGCTTTAAGTCGGTTTATCACATGACGACTGAATCTGCAGCGTGAGTCGGACAAAAAGGTAAAAAATCCCATTTTTATAATAATTGTAGATCTAATTTATTAAATGATCAATTTTTAGAATTTTTTTTAATTAAATTTGTTATTTTTTTTTATTTTCTGCAATATTTACTTAGTAAAACAAAAAAGGAAAAAATGTAAATTTGCAATATATTCTTCCAATTTTTTATTTTTGTAGATTTAGTTTCTAAAATAATCAAATTTTAGAATTTTTTACATTTTCAATTTAATTTTTAATTTTTTAATTTTTATTGCAGTATTTAATGAGTAAAACATAATGAAAAATAAATAATGTAACATTTGCAAAATATTTTTCCATTTTTATTTTGTAGATATAATTTCTTAATTGATCAATTTTTAGAATATTTTTCTATTGTAATTAAAATAGATTTTATTAATTTGTTTTAGTCTTTTTTTTTTTTTATTTTCTGCAATATTTACTGAATAAAAACTAATGAAAAAGGAAAACTTAACATTTGCAATATATTCTTCCATTATTTTATTTTTGTAGATATAATTTCTTAAATGATCAAATTTAGAATTTTTTTAATGTTTTTAATTTAATTTAATTTTTTTAATTTTCTGCAATATTTACTGAGTAAAAACATAATGAAAAAGAAAAAAATGTAACATTTGCCATGTGTTTCCATTTTTTATTTCTGTAGATTTAATTTCTTAAATAATTTACTTTTTTTTTTTTTTTAAATTATACAGTCGAAAAAAAAAAATAGAAAAAAACATAATATTTTATGATTTATCAAGTCACCTTAAATAAGACTGACAGCATGAAAGTTAAGACCGCAGAACATAGGAACGCACAGAGGTCTATGGGGATATCGGTCTCCTCCTATTAATATTGTTTTTATATATTATTATTTTTATTCTTCAAAGAAAATAAAATGGCGGTGAAATAAAATGAGTACACCCCCCAGCCATGAATTACAGTGCGGGGACATCAAAGATACAACTTTATTTGGAACATTATTCATTGTTCTTGGCTTCATCAATAACCTGTTGTCAGTGAGTGGCAGCTTAATATTAGCTGTAGGCTGGAAACACACAGTCAGGTTTTGATGCAGTTTCTTGAGTCAAAGCCAGAAGACGATTCAACAGGAAGGAGATTTTTCTTTTCCATTAGATTTAAATGAACCTTTGATTGGGGCTCAAAATTAATAAAAAAATAAATATTTCCAGCACATAGAACCAGGAATGTTTCTACATTACTAAAAAGATATATACAGTTGTATCAAATCATATCCAAGGAAAATAAAGTCCAAAAATTAGATAAAATCTCCTAATTGTATGGAATAAAATTTGAATATTTTATTTTTATTTGTTTTAAACTTTATTTTTCCTTGGCTATACAGGGGCATCTCAATGAATTAAAATATCATCAAAAAGATTATGTATTACCAAAATAAATTAAGTGAAATGCACAAATTATATAGAGTCATTACAAATAGTGATCTATTTCAATAGTTAATTTCTGTTAATGTTGATGATTACGGCTTACAGCCAATGAAAACCCAAAGGTCGTTATCTCAGAAAATTAAAGTAGGGAGGATGAACAGGTGGCGCTGTTTTAATGCTGCAGTTGTATTTTTGCAAGGTAATTGCATATTTCTCTGTTGTGTAATCTTATTGAATTAATTAAGACCATTCCTTGAAAATCCACATTTACAGAATATAACCGGTTTAATTTTTTTCTGTAAATCAATAGTACATATGAAAATAAGTGTACAGCTGCATCTCAATGAATTAGAATATCATCAATAAGTGAATTTATTTCAGTAATTCAATGCAAAAAGTGAAATATTATATAGTCATTACAAACAGACTGATCTATTTCAAGTGCTTATTTCTGTTGATGTTGATGATTATGGCTTACAGCCAATGAAAACCTGAAGGTTGTTATCTCAGAAAATTAAAGTAGAGAGGATGAAGGGTTAAAAACCGCGCTGCTGTATTCCACGAGACATCACAGGGTGAATATAATATTATTTATTAGTCAACGTGTTTCCGGGCTCCCAGAAACGCCCTGAAACATGGCAATGTTACATTGATTTTGATGGTATTCTAATCCATTTAGATACACTAGTATCTTATTAGTGAAATCTGTTTCTCTCTCCTCCTGGACTGATCATTCACTCTCAAAATTTTCAATTCACTGGGTAAAATCTGTATTCAGTGAAGACTTTCCCATTACTGAGATAGGAGAGGACAATTGATTATTGTAGAACTCTATGGAACTTACAGATGTTCTCAGTCTTTAGCCCCTCCCCCTCCTATAGAATTTTAAAAGCACCAACAGTTCCCTCCTATCTCAGTAATGGGAAAGTCTGTAGTCACTGAATACAGATTTTACCTATAAATTGAAAGTGACTGATAAGTCCAGGAGAAGATAGAAGTCGATTTCTCAGATAAGATATATTACAGAGTTGCTTATTTTTGGGTGTACATTTACATTGATTTGATAGACACAATTATTTGGGAAAATATTATCATTGATTTGATAGACATTTCTTTTGGAAAATGTGATCATTAATTTGATTTGCAGGTATAGAAAATGTGAAGAAATATATTGAAATTGAAGTAGCTCATTTACAAATAGTACGTATGCTTAGGCTGGTTTCATACATCCTAGAACAGTGTTTCTCAACTCCAGTCCTCAGGACCCACCAACAGGTCATGTTTTCAGGATTTCCTTAGTATTGTCCAGGTGTTAGTTTAATCACCTGCAAAGGGGATATTTCTAAGGCGGCCGTCACACGCTACGATATAGATAACGATGTCGGATACGATGTCGGATTTGCACATCGTCCGAACGATGTGTGAGATCGTTCATCGTACCGTTACACGAACAGACATCGCTCAGACGATTCTCCGATGCAGCGATCCAGCGGTCGTTTGAGCGATCCATTTATCATCTGTGCACATCGTTAGCAAACAGTCACACAGAAACCTCGTAAACGATGTGGGGGTAAATGTGGGCGTATTTGAAGGTAAATTGGAGCACATAGGCGTGCCACATGTATTACAAGGCGCGCCCCTCACTCCATCATTGGTGGCCAGTACTGACTGCTCATTGGTCAGATGTCTTTGGAAACATGGCGGCCTAATTATCCGAATGTCCTGTGATGTGCATCGCAATGTCCATGTGTAAACACGTACTGCTATCCCAAAAAGCTTATATGTCACTAGCGAAATGTAGAAACCGCTATCCCCCTTGTGCGCCGTGCACAATCCGAACACTTATGCGTTGGTCAGTGGTTGCCGTTTGGGCGACCCGTAAAGGACTGTCACCCTGTTGCGAGCTGTGTGTGCGGTGTTTTTTTAATTTTTTTGGGTAAACCGCATGTAAAGCGCATGAGTGTTTCCTTTGTATTGTTTATGATGTCATTTTTGAAAAGATGTTGTACAGAGCGCATGTGTTGTCAAGCGGTATTGTGGGTAAACTGTTTGACAATGCAAAGGAAGCAAAACGCTCCTCAGCACTCATTGTTCCAGGGGCCCTAATGTTTGTGACATTCTCTGGCGTAACGCAACGTTGTGTACAGCGTAACGCACAATCGTTGGGGGGGTATGACAGCGTGCAGACTATATTGGGCCCATGCCAATACTTGAGTTTTTGAGCTTGGCGCCCTGGTGTCTGGCCTTAAATTCAAACCAACAAGGCAGGATCAGCCAAATGGCGCCTATGTGTAGTAGTGCTGAAGTGACAGCTCATCCAAAATGGCGGCCTGGGAAGTAAGAACCAATCGTAACGCATGAGGGTTCACGAATCACAACTGAGGAGGCGTGACACAGGTGAATACCCGGCACGCCTACATGTTGGATTTCGCCATCGCTCACTTCACAGCTTTCATACGATATCGTTCATTTACACGCATCAATTCTGCGTATCCACTGAGCCGACATCGTCAGATATGAGGTCCGGATCTCACATCTCGATCTTGCGATCTAATCATTTCTCGTTGATCGTATCTTGCCGTCACACGCACAGACATCGTTCGAGCGATGTTTAGTCTGGCATGTTCAAACGATATCTTACCATATATTGTAGCGTGTGACGGCCGCCTAACACCTATGCAATACTACAGAAATCCTGAAAACATGACCTGTTGGTGGGTCCTGAGAACTGGAGTTGAGAGACACTGTCCTCGAAGATGTTCTCCAATTTTAAAGGGATCCTGTCACCAAGTTTTTGCAACCTAATCTGAGCATAATAAAGCATAATAAAGGACCCAAGATTCTGATTCCAGCGAGGTGTCACTTACTGGGCTGCTCAGTGTAGTTTTGATGAAATCACTGTATAATCAGTTAGAGATCATCATTGGCAGTCTACTTGGCCTGCTGCCAGGTAGACTGGCATATTCACAGACTGCTAAATCTGGAACAGAGAAAACACTAATTTTATAAAATGACAGCAAGCAGCTCAGTAAATGACACATCGCTGGAATCATGGTCTCTATTTCTACATTATGCTGCTCTCAGATAGAATGACAAAAACCTTGTGACAGCTTCCCTTTAAGACCTGGCTCAACCACTGTGTCCCAACTTGAGCTAAGTGTTTGATATTTGCCCATAAAGCATATGGCGCAGTTCATTCAGTTCAGGAGATACCAGTATTTCAAACCTCACAAAGTATATGGAATGTCTAGACCAGATGTATTTATTTTTTTTGCATAATTTCTTATATTGAAGAATTATTCTTTTATTTTTGGAATTGTGCATTTAAACAGCGCCATCTACTGGCATCTTTATTATGTAAAACTGGATACATATCTTTTTACATTAGGCTACTTTCACATGGCGATTTAGTTAAATCCCATGCTGTCCATTGAAAATCAGACAGTATCGGATCTGAATCAGCCCCCATTTTATCCAATGGGGATGGGATCGGATTTGGCATAATTGCCATCCGATTTGCCTCCAATACGATTCTGTCCGATTTTTTTTTTTGCAGGAGCAAAAATCATAGACTGCTACGATTGTGGCTCCTGAAAAAAATTGGAGAGAATCGGATCGGAGGCAAATCGGATGGCAATTATGCCAACTCCGATCCAATGCCTTTAACATGGGGCCCTATGGAGCAGGGTCCGAGGAAACATCTGATATCTCCTTGGACCCGATTTTAGTGTACTGAGCATGCTCAGTACACTAAAACTATTGTGTGCTGCCTAATTTCACTTCCGCAATGTATATACATACATTGCGGAAGTGCAATATAACTAAAATCAAGTGTTTAAAACTAAAAATCTTTATTCTCACCTGCCAGCGCTCCCCCGGAGTCTCCATCACCTTCCGCTCAGTAACCAGGACCTGGGATGATGTCACAACCCGATTAGCTGATCGGGTCACATGAGCGGTTACCGCGGTAACTGCTCGTGCGACCCGATGATGCTTCTTACATCACTGCAGGTCCTGTAAAACTGATCGGGAGCTCTATGGACACGCCAGGGGAGCGCTGGCAGGTGAGAATTAAGATTTTTTTTATCATGGAATGACAGGAGAGGAGAGGGAACAACAGGGGGACAACAGGGGGACAGCAGGGGCAAAACAGGGGGACAGCAGGGGACACCACAGCAAAACAGGAGGACAGCAGTGGACACCAGGGGAACAACGAGATGACAGGAGGCAGAGAGGAGGGGGAGCGAGGTGACAGGAGACCAAACTGCTTCTGCAAAATGTCGGAATCGGATGCCTATTTGGACAGCATCAGATTTAACTAAATCGTAATGGGAAACCAGCCTTGGTCATACAAAAACGTGTTCCAATATATGACTTTGCACCATGACTGTGAAGTCCGTAAGCCAAACATCCGTCTCCAACTCAACCAAAATGGACACCGACTCCACGACGCCGATGTCCCTGCCCTGTGGATGCCTAAATTTGTGACCATCAATTTTTTTTTTATATAATTTATTTTTATAAAAATTAAACCTTCCAGGATCTTCTAAGGAGAACTTTAGCAATATCAGACAAGTGTTAATAACACCCTGCCACAGAAATTAAACCTACTTAAATACATTTTTTTTTAAAAAATCCTCTAATAATTTTACATATGGTTATTTTGTCTGAAAAACGAACAAACATAAATCTAAGAATTTTTTTTTGGGGGGGATTTTTGACTAATTAAACAAAATCTAATGAAATGTAATGAAACCTGTAATGTAAAATTCACCTGATTTTTCTTTATTATTTTTATATTTTTTTAATAGATTTTTTTTTTTGCAATTGCAGAACATTTTCTTTTTTACAAAAAATATGGAGACATTTGAACTTTCGATATCTTGGGGGCCACGAAGACCTTGCTGTGATGTGACAAAGTTGAGAAGTTTGTCTGGGTGTCTTAATGGCAGCTGTGGGTGGGGTAGATTAGATAACATTAATAACGCTGCTTTACAGATCACTGGATAAACCTTGCCTGGAGCAGCGCAGCTAAATATATCAGTAGCTTCTAAAATTCCACATTTTATGTAAAATCTACTCCATCAGTAATTACAGTATTCTGTTACATTTACTTCACTTTCACTGCTCAGTAATGAATGCATCCCAGGCAGAGTGTATTTCTGTAAAAAAATCTAATTTTATTAAATTCTCAGATTTTCTACACTTTCCTACAAAAATTCAATCAAAAACGCAAACTTTTTTTGTCTTAAAATTGAAGACACTTCAAATTTTACTAAATGAATGAATGGTCTGATGGTCGGTACTTGATTGAACAGTTGTTGTAATAGGAACCTGTCAGCAAGATTTACCACGGTGACCATTTGTGTCTTTACAAGACCTTTCTTAGGCCACATGCACACATTGAGTTTTTTACTTCAGTTTTTGGTGATTTTTTTTTTTACCTTTATGTGGCCCAAGTTTGACTTAGGACTAGGACCACATGTACACATTGAGTATTTGGTGAGTTTTTTTTACCTCAGTGCTTGTAAACCAATACCAGGAGTCTGTGATAAATACAGAAGTGGTGACGTGTATTTATTATACTTTTCCTCTGATTGTCCCACTCTTGGTTTTACCTTACAAATACTGAGGTAAAAATCTCACCAAATACATACCTCCCAACTTTAGAAGAACAGAAAGAAGGACAAAAGATGCAGCGCGTTATGCGCGTCGTGCAAATTTTAGTCATGCTCTTAACCACACCCAGGCCACACCCATTGACAGACATTGAACAGATGCACAGGACTGTTAATTACTAATATTATCCCCCAAGGCTCGGTCCTGGGACCGTTACTCTTCTCCATCCACGCTCTCAGCCTAGGGCAACTCATCAAATCCCACAGCCTTCAGTACAACCTCTACGCCGACGACACCCAAATCTACCTGTCTGGACCTAACATCGCCTCCCCTACTATCCAAAATTCCACAATGCCTGTCCACCATCAATGCCTGTCACCTGTCCTTCTCCGCTCCCTTCCTTAAACTGAACATGGACAAAACTAAGTTCATAGTCTTCCCCTCCCCCCCCCGAACAACTCTCCCCCATTACCCCACCTATCCATCCTCGTCAATGACTACTCACTCTCCCCAGTCCCCCCATGCCAAGTGCCTTGGGGTAGTCCTCAACTCTTCCCTCTTACCAGCTATTATCTCAAGCACACGCCTACAAAACTCTGGGCAGCTCCAATGTGGCTGCTGCCTGGCACTGACTAGTCAGACCTGTCCACCATGCATCAAGCATCAACAAGCCTCCACTGCACTAAGCAGGAAAAATAGCACGTCTCCTCCAACAGACCATGGCTCCTTGTCTCAAAACACTTAGCCAATCACAAGAGCCGCACACTGGGCTGGCCGGAGCTAATAGCAGAGTCTTCCAATTAGGTTGAGCAAAGGATGTGGGAGTGGGACAAGCACCACTAACTCCCCGCCGCTCGGGAGAAACATGGCTGGATGCCTGTATGTATTGAGGGGCAGCACTGGACCTGGTGTGTAAGATATGGCCAATCAGTCCTGCAGCAGAGGAACATTTTATCCTGCACCAGGAGCGTACAGAGAAATCATGGGGCCCCATAACAGAAGTTCTAATTGGGCCCCCAAAAAAAGAATATTTGGCTAGGTCACATAGATACATACATATCTCACAACTTTGCTGCCTTTACAAAGTAATTCTTCTCCTATTGAAGCCCCTAGATTCAGCTTTCATTGCTCCCATAAAATATTATGCCAACAGACGTTCCCCACAAACACTGTATAATCCCTCACAATGAATTCCTCCACATGCACAGTATGATGACCCTACTGTACCCCACTCAACTACACTGACACAGTATGATCTCCAACTGTGACCCCCACGCAGCCCTCCACACAATATAATGGACTTACATACAGTACAATGGCCCCTAAACCTCTTCAGACTGTATAGTGGCCCCAACACAGCCCTCAAAGAGCCCTGCATAAAGTATAAAGGCTCCCTCACACCCCTCCAAATATTATCATGCCCCCACAGAGCCCTCCAGATATATTAAAATGGCTTCCATATAATATAATTGGCAGTTAGCACTGCAGCCTTTGCAGCACTGAGGTCCTGAAGTCGTGGGTTCAATTCCCACCACGGACACTAAGGACAACATCTGCAAGGAGTTTGTATGTTCTCCCCGTCTTTGTGTGGGTTTCCTCCGGGCACTCCGGTTTCCTCCCACATTGTAAAGACATACTGATAGGATATTTAGATTGTGAGCTCCAAGAGAGACAACATTACTGATGTATGTAAAGTGCTATGGAATTAATAGCGCTATATAAATGAATAAATATTATATATATTTTAATACATCACCCATAGTCCTCCATATAGTATAATGCACCCCCATAGTCCTCCATATAGTATAATGCATTCTCTATAGCCTTCCTTATACAGTAGTATAATGCACCCCCATACTGAGTATGGGGCCACGTGTGTGGGACGTATGGAGTAGAGCCGCGTATGCAATGTAAATGCTCCAGGGGTCATCTTAACAAACACTAGAACAGTTAGGGTTCGTTTACAAGGACCAACCGGCAGTGCTAAACCTTTACCAACTAGTGGTCATATAATATGAAGCCTGCTTACACAGTCAGATCAAAGTAGAAGATGTGTACTGAGCATCTGGAATAGAGTGTGCATAGACTGCCATTATTATCAACAGTGTCACTCGTGCCCAAAGATCATATCAGCCAATCAACGAGCGTTTTGCTTGTTCATTGTCAGACTGTTTACCTGAAAGATAATCGTGAAACGAGCCTTATTAAGAGCGCTACATGATTATCTTTCAGTGTAAATGCAGCCTTAGACAGGTCTGATACAGCCAGTGGACATTGGAGATGAAGCACAAGACGTTTTATAAGGTATCCAGTAGCGTGGCCGATTGATATAACTTTACAAAGAGTTTTTCAGGTCACAATCAGTGGAACGGAACGGGCACAGAAGAAAAAGAAAAACTGTTCACAGATCAGTGGAACAGCGACAATTGGAAAAAGTATGTAATTTAGATTAGGAAATGCTGAAATAGGTTCTTTTAAAATTAAAGCACAGACTCATTGTCATAAAGCTGCAGTGGTGGCCAGACAAGATCACAACCTATTTCCATGTGACTGAAGCCAAAGGTTAATGCTTCATTTTGAATACTGGTCTTTAGCCAACATTCAATGCAATATGATTGGAGATTGAAAAAGTATCCCAATTAAGTCATAAATGTCTGTTCTAATGGTAGGGTTGGATATTTCTCTAGGCCCACATGGGCATTTGTCAGAAAATGTTTTTTTAGGATATGATTGCACAAAAACAAGTTTCCATTAGATGGCCACAAGTGACAAAACAGAAAGCTTCAGGACCCTGAAAGCGAAATCTGTACCAAAATCCAACAAATACCAAGTACCACTTATAATGTTGGTCTTTTGGGTGGCAGAAGGGCATTTGGGCCTAATAGAAATACTTCTAATACTACAGTCATGGCCAAACGTTTTGAGAATGATACAAATATTAATTTTAACAAAGTCTACTGCTTCAGTTTTTCTAATGGCAATTTGCATATACTCCAGAATGTCATAAAGAGTGATCAGCTTAACAGCAATTACTTGCTAAGTCAATATTTGCCTAGAAAATGAACTTTAACCCCCAAAACACATTTCAACATAATTGCAGTCCTGCCTTAAAAGGAGCAGCTAACATCGTTTTAGTGATTGTTCCATTAACACAGGTGTGGGTGTTGATGAGGACAGGGCTGGTGAACAATCAGTCATGATTAAGTAAGAATGACACCTCTGGACACTTTAAAAGGAGGCTGGTGCTTGGTATCATTGTTTCTCTTCAGTTAACCATGGTTATCTCTAAAGAAACATGTGCAGCCATCATTGGACTGCACAAAAATGGCCTAACAGGGAAGAGTATCGCAGCTAGAAAGATTGCACCTCAGTCAACAATCTATCGCATCATCAAGAACTTCAAGGAGAGCTTCCATTGTTGTCAAAAAGGCTCCAGGGCGCCCAAGAAAGACCAGCAAGCATCAGGGCCGTATCTTAAAACTGTTTCAGCTGCGGGATCGGACTACCAGCAGTGCCGAGCTTGCTCAGGAATGGCAGCAGGCTGGTGTGAGTGCTTCTGCACGCACTGTGAGGCGGAGACTCTTTGAGCAAGGCCTGGTTTCAAGGAGGGCAGCAAAGAAGCCACTTTAGTGATGGGCGAATCCTACATTACTCGGACTCGCTTGACTCTACCGAGTCCGAGCCCGGGACTCGCTACTCGTAGCGAGTCTAGCGAGTCCAATGTTAATGAATGGGGAAGCGAATAATAGCGAGTAATGTGTGATTTAAAAATCGCATATGTGTGTCGGAAAGCGCTCGCATTGCCGTGTCGGAAGCCCCACTGGCAACTGTATTTTGCTGCTGTCTCCGAGGCCAAAGTCGCATGTGTTGGAGGCGAGGCAAGCGACTTTCTGTAGGCGTCACTTACTGGCGGGTTAAGTGTGTGCTAACACTTGACAGTGAAGCACTACACTATTCCCTGAAAAAATTAGAAAGTGCGCACAGCCACCGAGATGGAGTTTGGTGTTGCTGCAGGCGTCACTTACTGGCGGGTTAAGTGTGTGCTAACACTTGACAGTGAAGCACTACACTATTCCTGAAAAAATTAGAAAGTGCGCACAGCCACCGAGATGGAGTTTGGTGTTGCTGTAGGCGTCACTTACTGGCGGGTTAAGTGTGTGCTAACACTTGACAGTGAAGCACTACACTATTCCCTGAAAAAATTAGAAAGTGCGCACAGCCACCGAGATGGAGTTTGGTGTTGCTGCAGGCGTCACTTACTGGCGGGTTAAGTGTGTGCTAACACTTGACAGTGAAGCACTACACTATTCCCTGAACAAATTAGAAAGTGCGCACAGCCACCGAGATGGAGTTTGGTGTTGCTGCAGGCGTCACTTACTGGCGGGTTAAGTGTGTGCTAACACTTGACAGTGAAGCACTACACTATTCCCTGAAAAAATTAGAAAGTGCGCACAGCCACCGAGATGGAGTTTGGTGTTGCTGCAGGCGTCACTTACTGGCGGGTTAAGTGTGTGCTAACACTTGACAGTGAAGCACTACACTATTCCCTGAAAAAATTAGAAAGTGCGCACAGCCACCGAGATGGAGTTTGGTGTTGCTGTAGGCGTCACTTACTGGCGGGTTAAGTGTGTGCTAACACTTGACAGTGAAGCACTACACTATTCCCTGAAAAAATTAGAAAGTGCGCACAGCCACCGAGATGGAGTTTGGTGTTGCTGCAGGCGTCACTTACTGGCGGGTTAAGTGTGTGCTAACACTTGACAGTGAAGCACTACACTATTCCCTGAACAAATTAGAAAGTGCGCACAGCCACCGAGATGGAGTTTGGTGTTGCTGCAGGCGTCACTTACTGGCGGGTTAAGTGTGTGCTAACACTTGACAGTGAAGCACTACACTATTCCCTGAAAAAATTAGAAAGTGCGCACAGCCACCGAGATGGAGTTTGGTGTTGCTGCAGGCGTCACTTACTGGCGGGTTAAGTGTGTGCTAACACTTGACAGTGAAGCACTACACTATTCCCTGAAAAAATTAGAAAGTGCGCACAGCCACCGAGATGGAGTTTGGTGTTGCTGTAGGCGTCACTTACTGGCGGGTTAAGTGTGTGCTAACACTTGGCAGTGAAGCAGCACACTATTCCCTGAAAAAAATTATTAAGTGCGCACAATTAGTCGCAGAAGTAGGTGGCGTACGTGCTATTTGCAGCTAGGAGAGCAGCAACGCACTGTTCTGCCACAGACAAAATAACGCTGAAGGGGTTTTTAGGACCAAAAATCTATCAGCTGGCAAAAAATTGTAAATAGTACCTCAGCTAAGCCTCTCACTTCAGCTATTAGAACAGCTGAGTGAGTAAGCGAAGCTATGAGGTCGCTCCTGTGAACACTGTAAAGGCTGCAGCTCCCTGCTTCCCTGCCTGCCTACAGTGTCACAGTACACAGTACTCCTCTGTCCTCCTGCTAGCTCTCACAAGAGCTGTTTGGGGTTAATATAAGGAATCTTGAAGTTCCCTACACTCACTGACAATCCCTATGATCTGCTCCAGAATCTACCTCACCCTGTTCTAGCTCAGATCTTCAGAGAAATGTGCTCAAAATGGCGGTGGCAAGGCTTATATACAGCCTTGCCTGTCATCGATGACATAGCCATCACGATGGACAGAAGCCAATCATAGTAATGCCACAAGAAGAGGGCTGTGGCATTACTGAATAAGATTGGCTAACATCCTTGTCCATCTTCACAAGTTTGTCTGACCTAACACGCTAGGCTGTCTCGGAAGATTTGTCGGAACATAACAGATTCTGTATTCGCGAGTCCCGAATACAGAATACAGGACTCGGATTCGTAGACTCGCTAGGATTCGCTAGGAGTCGCTACGACTCGCTCGGAATCGCTACTTACAGCGGGTATCCGTGAAGCGGTGCCATTCTCTAAACGATTTGGGGGAGATTCAACCTACATAGCGATGTGATATAGCGAGTCTCGCTAGTAAAACTAGGATTCCCATTTACTTGCATTGGACTCGCTACTTTGCGAGTCCTCGCTGGGAAACTCGCCGAGTAGCGAGTCCTGCGAGTCCCTTACTACTCGCCGAGTAACGAGTTCTAGCGAGTAGATTCGCCCATCACTAAGCCACTTCTCTCCAGAAAAAACATCAGGGACCGACTGATATTCTGCAAAAGGTACAGGGAGTGGACTGCTGAGGACTGGGGTAAAGTCATTTTCTCTGATGAATCCCCTTTTCTATTGTTTGGGGCATCTGGAAAACTGCTTATTCGGAGAAGAAGAGGTGAGCGCTACCACCAGTCTTGTCTCATGCCAACTGTAAAGCATCCTGTAACCATTCATGTGTGGGGTTGCTTCTCAGCCAAGGGAATCGGCTCACTCACAGTCTTGACTAAAAACACAGCCATGAATAAAGAATGGTACCAGAATGTCCTCCAAGAGCAACTTCTCCCAACCGTCTAAGAGCAGTTTGGCGCCCAACAATGCCTTTTCCAGCATGATGGAGCACCTTGCCATAAAGCAAAGGTGATAACTAAATGGCTGAGGGAACAAAACATAGAGATTTTGGGTCCATGGCCTGGAAACTCCCCAGATCTTAATCCCATTGAGAACTTGTGGTCAATCATCAAGAGACGGGTGGACAAACAAAAACCAACAAATTCTGGCAACATGCAAGCATTGATTATGCAAGAATGGACTGCTATCAGTCAGGATTTGGTCCAGAAGTTGATTGAGAGCAGCCAGGGAGAATTGCAGAGGTCCTGAAGAAGAAGGGTCAACACTGCAAATATTGACTTGCTGCATTAACTCATCCTAACTGTCAATATAACCTTTTGGTGCTCATAATATGATTGCAATGATATTTCTGCATGCGATATAAACATCAGACAAACACAAATACAAACCAGAGGGCAGCAGATCAAGTGAAAATATCATTTTGGTGTTATTCTCAAAACTTTTGGCCATGACTGTACGACTGCATTAATTTTCCATACCTATGGTCAACAATGCCTAAACTCTGAAGAAATATGTTTCCTTAAATATACGTGGTGCCAACAGGGACTTTCAACAATTTTTCCACCAAAAGTTGAAAGGTATTTTTTTGTTGCCATCAAAGTTTGTACAAGAACCTGACAGCTATTGAGGGGTCCGCAAGACTCAGACCCAGTAAACGTGCACAAGGCATTTCTCCACTATTAGTTGGGTACACCAAGCTTCTGAGAGAGTGAGGTTGTTACGGGTCCTTTTATGTTGGCATCGCTAAGAGATCCATGCTCTTTTATCAATGATTTTTACCTATTTCCTCAAATTTGCAATTCTAAATCTGTACTGGGTGGTAGATTATTGTACCCATTGAGAAACTCTACAGTCAATCCACAACTGAACCCACCATGACGGACATGGTCAAGAACAAGGAGTGATGGCTGTTATTCATGAACATACAATAGATCTGTATTGGTTTTGACACTAAACCGGTGCAATCCTTTGGGCCATGATGGCTGTACACCCAATTTATTATTTTATTTTTATTCATATATATAATATAATTGGTTTCACACACAGGTCTGTGAGAGTCATCGGCATGAAAATAACATGAATATATCACAGAAGTCCCGCGGGCAGACATATTTCTGCTTTATATCTCTCCGGAGTCAGGAATGTAACCCGTCCTGCAGGCCAGCTCCTGTGTTTTGCTTGAAGTTTACATATAGTTACTCAGGTGACATAACTTTTGATAATTTGTAGCACCTGGCTGTCAGCAAAAATAAAAAAAAGAAGACCTAGAGAAAGAAAACAAATTACCATTATTAGTAATGAATGTCATACTACAGAAATTAGGAGAAAACAAAATCGGTTGTAGAAAAATGTTGTAATTAGGGCGGCTTGAGGCCTAATGTGCAAATAAAAATTACTTTTTAAAAAAAATTCTTTTAACGAGCAGAACTATATATAGCAACGTTTCAGCTTGGGGTTATTTAGTTTGGAAAAATGAAGGCTTAGGGGTGATCTTATAATAATGTATAAATATATGAGGGGTAGTACAGAGACCTTTCTAATGATCTCTTTACTCTTAGGCCTGAGACTGGGACAAGGGGGCATCCTCTACGTCTGGAGGAAAGAAGGTTTAATCATAATCACAGACGCGGATTCTTTACTGTAAGAGCAGTGAGACTATGGAACTCTCTGCCACATGATGTTGTAATGAGTGAGTCACTACTAACATTTAAGAAGGGCCTGGATGCCTTTCTTGAAAACTATAATATTACCGGTTATATACACTAGATTTGATAGGGCGTTGATCCAGGGAACTAAAAAGTAAAGAAGGTCAGCGCCCAAAGCTGGTAGTTGTATCTTCAAAAGATTTTTATTCCATCCACCACAGCACAACGTTTCGGTTTGACAACCTTTTTCAAGTGCATACATCCCACAGATACATAGTGTTATTTATAGTGTGCAACTCCACCCCCAATAACACAACACCAATCACTGATTAGAAAATGGTAAACAAAGTTAAAAGTCACCTCTCCACTAGACATAGACCAACTAAACATACTTCACCCTCATGGAGACATGTAATCCAGCCCAATCGCTCATATCTATGCACATCGCCGTTATCCACATCTTAATAAACCAAGTAAACATAACAGGGGGTGATCGCGATATTCAACCTATCACAATACGGCATCAGCGGTCCCTATGGCAACCCAGGGAGACCTACGTTCACCCTTCTATCATCAGCGTTCACATTCGGGGTTCAATCGCGCATGCGTCGGCGTCTTCTCAGGATTGGGTCATCCACCTGTCATTCAACACGGGTGGGCTGATGACGCATTTCCGGAAATCCGAGTCAACAGAAACGTAAACGTCTTTATCTCCACCCAGTGCGTTCAATCGTATGCGTGTCAACACCCTCCTTAGATTGGAACCTCCTCATGTCCATCAAGTGTGTAGGCTGATGATGTGCATCCGGGAATCAGTGTCCATAGCAACACAGAAACATTATTTCTTCCGGTGCGTGTCCTTACATGTCACACATTACAATAGTCCTTAATGGAGGTATGAGTGGGAAAAACACATAACATTAATGTATTTATCACTCTATATATGAGTACATAATAAACAAATCGGGTTAATCTGTATTTCGCCATAAATCCAGATAAACAGCAAAATCAGATGAATCAACAGATTTTTAAAGGGCCATATATCATATCACAGGGCAACAGGATACATATATATATCTCTACCTCACCCAATCCACAGTAACAGTGATGGTATATCTAAAGGGGAAAGTATGATTCTCATAAAATTCTCATAAAATGGTCCTACATTGAAGTGAATTATTCAATGGACTGTGTCATATGCCAATGTTGAGATCAGGTATATAACATATATATATCTCTATTCAAGATATGCATAGTGTCCAAACATGGATCCACAATACAGAGGAATGAATGAGACATTCATATACGTGATCCCATACAACACCATATCAAGGTCAACTACCTAATGTTTATATATACATACGCACACATTATATATATATATATATATATATATATATATATATATATATATATAATTATATAATTATATAATCTGCATACCCATGATGTTTTCAGGCAAGAGTAATGATATATTATGTAGGCTAGACTGTGTTTATATATGCTGATTTTGCTTTATTCTGGATGTGATTTTTGACACATTTTTCAACTTTACTAAATTTGTATCAAACATACAAAAAAAAAAAAATAATGCAACAGAAACTAAAAAAACTACATATGATATATATATATAGATATATACACTGCTGTTCAAAAGTCAAAAGTGTGGGGTCAGTTAGAAATTTCCTTACTTTTTAAAGAAAACACTTTTATTTTCAATGATGGTAACATTAAATGAATCAGAAATACACTCTATACATTGTTAATGTGGTAAATGACTATTCTAGCTGCAAATGTCTGGTTTTTAATGCAATATCTACATAGGTGTATAGAGGCCTATTTCCAACAACCACCACTCCAGTGTTTTAATGGTACATTGTGTTTGCTAACTGTGTAAAAAGGCTAATGGATGTTTAGCAAACCCTAGAAAACCCTTGTACAAGTGTGTTAGCACAGCTGAAAATGGTTCGGCTGATTAGAGAAGCTATAAAATGGACCTTCCTTTGGGCTAGTTCAGAATCTTGAGCATTACATTTGTTTGTTCTATAATACTCATAAAACGGCCAGAAAAGAGAACTTTCATGTGAAACTCGACAGTCTATTCTTGATCTTAGAAATGAAGGCTATTCCATGCGAGAGATTGCCAAGAAACTGAAGATTTCCTACAACGGCGTGTACTATTCCTTCAGAGGAGATCACAGACAGGCTCTAACCAGAGTAGAAAGAGAAGTGGAAGGTCCCGCTGCACAACTGAGCAATAAGACAAGTACATTAGGGTTTTCTAGTTTGAGAAATCGACGCCTCACAGCTCCCCAACTGGCAGCTTCATTAAATAGTACCCGCAAAACGCCAGTGTCAATGTCTACAGTGAAGAGGCGACTCCGGGATGCTGGCCTTCAGGGCAGAGTGGCAAAGAAAAAGCCATATCAGAGACTGGCTAATAAAAGGAAAAGATTAATATGGGCAAAAGAACACAGACATTGGACAGCGGAAGATTGGAACAGAGTTTTATGGACAGGCGCATCAAAGTTTGAGGTCTTTGGATCACACAGAAGAACATCTGTGAGGCACAGAACAACTGAAAAGATGCTTGAAGCGGCCTGACGCCATCTGTCAAGCATGGTGGAGGTGATGTGATGGTCTAGGGTTGCTTTGGTGCTGGTAATGTGGGAGATGAAAGGGATTTTGAATAAGGAAGGCTATCACTTCATTTTGCAACCCCATGCCATGCTCTAATTGCTGCAAAGGGAGCCTTATTTGATGAAAGCAAAGATTGAAGAAGAACATTATTATTTCAAATAAAAATCATTATTTCTAACCTTGTCAATGTCTGCATGATATTTTCTATTAATTTTGCAACTCATTTGATAAATTTAAGTATGAGTTTTCATGGAAAACACAAAATTGTCTGAGTGACCCAAACTTTTGAATGGTGGTGTGTATATATCTAATATATAAAGCTGAATGTGTGTATGTCCGGGACTGGCATCTACACCGTCGCAACTACAGCCACAAAATTTTGCACAGTCACACATCTGGACCCCGAGAGCGTCATAGGCTATGTTGTGAGGCGAAATTTTAACCCTGCGCATTCCAATTCACCAAACAATTTTGGCCCTATCTACATAATGGAGATAAAGTGACAGTTACCAGTTGACAGTTGTGAATGAGAGGAGCTTAATGACAGCACCAAAGACTAACAGCATATACCAGCATATAGTCACGAAGGTGGGGCCCTGTTATTGGAATATTCACCACGCACGGGGACATGTATACACACCACACGCACACAAAGAGTAACAGCTAAGGTGGAGCCCCAACATTGGATACTCACCACGCACCCGAACACAAACACACACACCACAAAGAGACACACACAACACAGAGACACACACCACACAGACACCCCCACAAGGACACACACACATACACACCCTATAGGGACACATGCACTCACCCCACAGGGACATACACACATACACATCCCACAGGGACACAGAGACACACACACCCCACAGGAACACACAGACCCCATAGGGATGGACACACACCACACAGACACTCCTCCCCCCACAAGGACACACACCACAGGGACACCCCTTCCCCCCAAAAGGACACACACCACAGGGAGCCCCCCACAGGGACACATGCACACCACTGGGACACACACACACACCCCAGGGACACACACACCACACAGACAGACACAGATGTGCACAAATCGCCTCACACAACTCGCCTCAAACATCTGGTATCTTTAATTTCCGAAAATAAACATCTGATTAAAAACAGCCAATGTGCAACACATGTGCCATATAGGGAATTAAGGCAGATGTCAGTCACATGAGCTGTCTTTTATGTGTATGTGTGAGGTAATATATACTGCCCGGCCGGGGGGAGGGTTTACTGGAGATTTATCAGACTGCCTATAGCAACCAATCACAGCTCAGCTTCTATTTTCCTACAGGTCATTAATATGACATATTCAAATTCTGTTTTGTTATAGCTAAAAGCAGTTATTTATTAACCCGGGCGTAGCCGGGTACTACAGCTAGTATATATATATATAGATATATAGATATATACACACATACATAGAGAAAGTAAGAGAAGTATTTGTAATGCAGAAATAAGTGCAACTTCACCCCATATCCTCTTGTGTGCTAATCCAAAAATTGGGGGCTGCATTTCAAACTGACGGTGAGAAAGTGATTTTTACATCTTTTTATACATATATATATACACACATACATATACATACACCATATCATATATATTTATATATGTTTGTATATACACATACATTAGAGAGAGACTATGAGGGTAATTACACTGTAAATATAAAAAAAGGTTTATAGAAAAATATAGATTAAAAAAAGTGCATGTAGAAAACATTAACTACAACAACAAAACATATCTGACACAATTCACAGATTTTCAGTTCTAGTGAGAACGGTATAATTAGTTCCAGGAAGATCGTTTTACCTGTAATTTTTTTTGTAGAAATTCTTTGTTGGCCTGGTAATAAATGTGTCATCTGCTTGGAAAGTCAAGATAAATTGGTTACAGTAAATATGTTACCTGCATAGTTTTAATATATATTTTGTTAATTTATTGTGAGAAATTTATTCTACCTGGGGTCATGGTTGCAATAAAGTTTTTATTCAAGGCATATTAAAGGTGTCATGTGGTGGAAAAAAACAACATTGAGATAAAAATCTAATCATTTACACATGGAAGATTATAAAAAATGAACCAGTGGTATTAAGAATGATAGGAAAACAAATGAAATAATATAATATCATTGATATCATTTCAATATTAAATAGTAATACAAATAGTAAGAGTCAAGTTGAAATAGCACAATATTACTAGATACTGTATATATACATGTAATATATATAAATTTTACACATACTGTATTATACACGCACACTCCATACATATATGTATATATATATATATATATATATATATATACACACACATTATATATAAATAATATAAATACACATATATATACACACATGCACATTACACATATATATTATATATATATATATACATTATATATAAGTACATACATATATATATACACACACACACACATACACACATGCACATTACATATAAATATTCACACACATTATACATAAATACATATATATTTATAAACAAGCACATTATACATAAATTCATATATATTTATACACACGCACATTATACATAAATTCATATATATTTATACACACACACATTATACATAAATACATATATATTTATAAACAAGCACATTATACATAAATTCATATATATTTATACACACGCACATTATACATAAATACATATATATTTATACACACACACATTATATATTCATATATATATATATATTATATACACATACACATGCACATTTATATATATATAATATACACATTATATATGCAAATACATATATATATATATATATGTATATATATATCCTCACACATTATGCATACTCATATAAGTATGTGTACACACACACTTACATTTTATATATACACAAAAATATATATATATATATACATATACACACATATATTTACACACAGGAACACACATCTATAAATATATTGGTTAAGATTGCATAAAAAAAAGATCTATATGTATACATTTTACACATACCGTATTATACACACACATTTTATATACACATATATATATACACATATATATACACACACATATACACACATGCATATTGTATATACACATACATATATATATATATATATACACACACACACTTTATATATACCCATATATATACACACACATTTATAATATATATATATATATATATATATATATATATATATATACGTACACACACACATTATATATACATATATATATATATATATATAATATATACTTTTATACAACAACTTACATTATATGTACACACACACATATATGTATATATATACCTATATATACATATATAGACAAACACACATATATACACACACGCTCACACATCTGCAAATATATTGGTTACAAATGCATAAAAATAGATTGGGAAAGACAAATTCATAACATTTAGAATTAATAATAATAATAATAATAATAATAATAATAAACATCACCATCTTATCATCTTGTACAATCCTATATCAGAGATCTCTTCTGCGGGCCGGGAGGAGAGAGGATTAGAAGATTCTATACATTGCTGGAATCCGGGGAAACCTTTCCTCCAGGTATTTCACTTCTCGAGCTTTGAGCGCTGATTGTCATCTATGAGATTTGGATTAATAAAAAAAAAAAGCTGGTATTTCACAGAAGTAGAAGACACCGAGCTCCGTGGCTCCTTAGAGTTCATCCGCAGGCTGCTATTTCTCGGCTTCACACCTTTCCAGTATTATGGCTCTAGGTAAAAAACTCACAAGCTTAAAACTTTTAAAAACCTTTGTTTGTACTTGGCCTTTAGCTAGAAATGAATGAACACAACTGAAGGTCAATTTTCTTTTCACTTTCATAATTGTCTATATTTTACGCTGTCTACTACCTTGCAATATTTGTCATTTGTATTGTGTTTTTTTTAATAAACTGTTTTTTTTGTGTTTAAATGTATACATAATTTTTTTCTTAACATATATAGTTTTAAACATACGATAACTATATATCCTAAAAAAAAGCAACCAACCCTAATGTACAGATTTAAACAAATAAAAATGGAATGGTAAAAAAATGATTTCTTATTTTATTTTGGTATCCTTGTTATAATTCTAGAAGAATATTTTTTTTACCCTTCCACCATTCCATTTTTGTGTTTCAATGCATAGATTATAACTATAAATCCTAAAAAAAAAAATCTAAATTTAAGAAAATATAAAAATGGAATAGTAAAAAAAATATTATTCTAGAACTTAAAAAGAATACATAAGTAAAATATAATAATAATAATAATTATAATAATAATAAAAATAACATTTATTCACTTATGCAGTGCTATTAAGTCCATAGCGCTTAACATACACTGTCCCCATTGGGCTCACAATAGTTGAAGAACTGTAACTTTGTATTCTAAAAAAAATCCTAGTTTTTCAACTACATATATTGATACTTACTTTTTGTATTTTTTAAATTCTAAAAAGAATCATTTTAACCATTCCACACAATATAGATTTTAAAGCCATGTGTTCGTGCTAATTCCTAGAATTAATAGAAATTATAATCTACGGTGGGGAGGGGGAGAAGGGGGCGGACATGTTGACATGAAATCACTAAATGCTACCCTGTAATCTTATAAAAATAACTTTATTACCATTTCTGATGTCATATTTCCATGTTTCCAATAATTTAATTTAATAGACTTGAGGCTGGGTGTAACCTTGATGAGCGGAGATTGGGTAACGAGTCTGTTTGTCAACAATGGGTGCAGGTATCCACACGTTGGTGAATGCTTGAGACATTTGGAGTCACTGGGACGTCTCAAGACTTCGCTTGCTGTCAGGGAAATGCAACCTATGTGGTGACTGGAGACCAGAAGCAACTCAACCGTCCCCCGAGCAATGAATAACAAACAAATCTCAGAGCATATCCGCCTCTATTCTCTATTGTCACAGCGTAGCACATAACCAACAGGTGAGACCTATCGGAGGCCATGACTCAAAATGATTCACCTTCTAACAGGACAAGTCGCTTGCTAACTGTTTTTCTGCCTCAAATATTTGTGAGTACCCTCCACCACCCCAAAAAAAAAATATTAATAATAATAATAAAAATAAAAAAATATACATTTTTTTTAACATTTCCTACCTCCTATTATTATCTACTTGTTGGTTATTTTATAGGTTATTCTTACATGGGAGACACCGGTCCAGTGAGGGTTCCTACCGGCGCTGTCTAGGTGATGCGTTTTGAGCTATAATATATTTATCTATCTTGGCGTTGAAGTATATTTTTGATAACTTTTGGATATATTTTAGGGAGTTAGCTATATCATGCTACCGTACATCGTAATTATGGAACACATTTATCATTTATTTTCATGTAAGATTTAAAATTCTTTAATACAATGTGTAATTTTTCTGGAATAAAAAATGTGAAGTAATAATAATAGTACCCCAGGTGACCGTTTAACATGTATAAACACTATCTGTCTCCTAAATTGGGTATGGATTGTGGTAAGTTCAAAAAGGACCTGCAAAGTGGCCTTCAAGACTTTCACAGGATATAGCTACAATGGCTGTCCAGTGTTGGAGGATCCATGTTCCTATGAGACAAGTGTCCTAGTTGGAGTGCCAAATTATAATAATAGTTTTTTTGTGTTTTAGCACCAACGTATTCTGCAGCACTTTACATGTCAGGGAGGATATGTACAGAGAATATAAGAAAATACAGAGTAACAACATTCAACAGATACCACGAGGAGTGAGTGCCCTGCTCACAAGCTTATATAGTCTATGAAACGTCTCCCTAGAGTTTCACTTGCGAGACCAATGCGAGAGACTCGTGTGTGTTTCCCATTGCATCACCCGGAATGGTCGCCAGCTCTCTGGAAAGGAGCGTGGAGCTGCATGTATTACTATGCAGCTTCACGCTACTGTCCGGAGAAGGGACGGCCATGTCAGGTGAATCAATGGGAGACACACACGAGTCTCTCACGTTCGCTCTTGCAAGTGGAAGCCCAGCCATACCCTAAAGATGTTGGCTGTGTTACACAACTGGCGCCTATCTATCTGTAACACCAGCGATCAGTTAGCTCCGATAACTGTTCAACCACATAAATGTCGCTGTCAATGACCGACAATAGCCACAAATTCTCATGTCAGCTATTAGTCTCCTGAAGGTCCTCATTGTTACAAATTTGATCAGTCAAGGCCTGTGTCTGGGTTTCGTAGATATGAGATATGAGAATATGATTTGGCTTAAATCCTTGGACATATGACAAGACTCGTTAAAGGGTCAATATTGACTTTTTGGATTGCTACTACCAATTGGTGGTGCTAGCTTAAGTCCTCTTTGAAGAAGCAATTTGCATATGGGCTTCAGAGGAGAATAATATTTTGACTATGTAACGGAATACACTAACATTGCCGTAAAGTAGGTCAAGCAATCACACTAAAGCCGGTTTAAGTGCACCAAGAGGCCTAGAAAGTAAAGTAAAAAATAAAATATGCTCTCCTCCCCCCTGTCCCTGGTTCCTTCTCATCTGCCAAGAAGGGATTACTTAGATTCTGTCTCATAGCTGCCTGAATGATCATACCAAGAAACTGGAAGGCTACATCAGTGCCATGGATAAGGGAGTGGGTGGTGGAAAGGGACCATTTAAAGAGAATGGGATCTCTCATTGCACATGATAAAGAAGATTGGGATAGATATGCAGAGACGTGGCTAGAATGGTCCACTTTTAAGGAAGGCCAGCTCTTCACCCCATATCTCCGATAATTCCTGCTGCTTGCCTTGATCCTCAAAAGCAGTAGCGTTGGTGGTGATGCATGGAAGCGCTTCCCCTTTTTTCACTCTTTCTACATTGTACCCCTTTTCCCTTCTCTTTCTGCTTTCATCTATTCCTATTTGTTTGTATACTCTATTCCTATCGGATCTCTTACCTACATTCTAGTCTCTTGGTGGATAGTCTCTAGTCGGGCAGATTATTATTATTGTCTTAATTTCCATAGTCTGTAATTTAGGCTTGATCACATTGGAGACGGAGAATGATTTATGATGCAGAATTTTGTAATATTTGTATTTGGCTTTTTGTTTATATGACAACTGTTTGAGATATTTGCTTGTTATACTTGAAACTTTAATAAAAATTATTTCTGGAAAAAATAAAATGTAATAATAAATAATAATTTTTTTTTAAATATTTGAGTCACTCCCCTGTTCGCAATATAAAAATGAAAAAAGGAGAATAAACATATTTGGTATCACTGTGTACGTAAAATTCTGATCTATCAAAATGTATAGATTACCTGTAAAGTAAAACCATAAAGAGAAAAAAAAGCCAGAATTCCGTTTTTGTTCTTTGCACTTTTCATTAAAAAATGAAATAAAAGGAGATTAAAATGTTGTATGTAGCCAAAATGGTGTTGATTAAAATGTCACTCGCCCCACAGAAAACCACTTCACACAGTTTTGTTAATTGGGAAAAAAGTTAGTTATCAGAAAACAATGACACAAACCAGACTTTGTTTTAACAAATTTTTAATCACTACTTAAATAAATAATAAAAAGTTATACAAGTCTGGAATCATGGTGATCGTACTCAAGTGGGAAGTCATGTTGTCAGGTCATTTTATTGCACAATGAACACCATAGACCTATTTCACAGCACTTGGAATTATTTTTTCCCATTTTCAAACACAATGTATGGTTAAATGAATGGTCTCAATCAAAACTATAACTCGTCCCACAAAATACAAGACCTCTAATCTCTTAGTATGTTCGCTCACGTAATCTTCGATCTTCCCAAGACCTCCTGGTCTCCTCCACACTTATTCGTTTCTCACCCAATCACCTCCAAGACTTCTCCCGAATATCTCCCATCCTCTGGAATTCTGCACCCCAACACGTCTGATTATCCACCATGCTCAGGCCCTTCAGACAGAACCTGAAAACCCATCTCTTCAGGAAATCTTACAGCCATTAATGACCATTCTGCTGCCATCTCACCACCACCAGAGCTGCCGCCTCACCACTACCAGACCTACCAGAGCTACTGCCTCACCACTACCAGAGCTGCTGCCTCACCACCACGGAACTGCCACTTCACCACCACCACCGGAACTACTGCCTCACCACCACCAGAGCTGCCACCTCACCACCACCTGAGCTGCTGCCTCACCACCACTGGAGCTGCCGACTCACCACCACCGGAGCTGCTGCACCCCCGACCTACTCCTCCCCATTGTCCTGTAGAATGTAATTCCGCAAGGGTAAGGTCCTCTCCCCTCTGTACCAGTCTGTCATTGTTAATTTGTTTACTGTAAACTGTACCTTTATTTTTTAATGTAACCCCTTCTCATGTACAGAACCATGGAGTCAATGGTGCTATAAATGCTATAAAAAGAAATAATAATAATAATACAGGGTTGGGTTAAAGTCACCCTACATCAGATTTCACTAATTGTGTTTGATTTGTGCAAATCCCCGAAAAATCTTTCTAGATTCTTTTAGGGCTTTTTCTTCTTTTAGTGTATGACGGTACTCAATTTCTTAATCCCTTCAAAAGCTGACAAAATATTGCCACTGATTTACCCTGAAATCCCAGTTTGGCCATACAATACCACCAAGGAGCAGGTCTTGCTGAACTATGGTTTTTCTTTAAAAACAACAGGTAGGAGAAACAAAACTGAACATTTCGATGCTAATGAAGGTTTTCTTTTAAGGTGGACCGTCATTTACATGCCAATATCCAAAGCTCTTTTATGTGATTAATCTGCTGATACCTGTCTAAACTGAAATGACTTCGGACAACAAAGGAAAAACCATTGTCTGTGTACAAAGATGCAGCGTGACATCACTTTGTGATGGACAGCCCAGGTGAATTAGCCCCTAAATTAACTGACAGAATGGAATGTGCGCTTTCAACACCCATCGTCCAGTTTGGGAGTTAAACTGTAAAAGAAAACAAATCTTGTTAGTAACCAATAATTTCTCTAATAGGTTTTTGTAGCTTTTATGAGCCGGCAAGTAACATTTCTGGTTGACTGGTTGACTACTTAAAACATCCGAAGGTAAAAATCAATGAAAGAAGCTGAATAATCAAAAAACAAAGAAACAATCAATAAATGGGTGAAAACAAATGTGTATTAACTAAAATTCCAAAATATTGTAGCTATATGAAATAATTATATATCTAAGGGTACCTTCTCACGCCACAACCGCGGGAGACATTTTTGGAGGCGATATTTCAGCCTGGAAATATCGCTGCCAAATTGCCTCCTTATTGCAGCGTGTAATTCGGGATTTTGGCGTTGATAAGACAAATGTCCCCTGGTTTCGATTTTAGAGCAGTGCTGTAAAATCAAAACCAGGCGACATTTGTCTTATCGCCGCCAAATTCCCGAATTCCACGCCGCAATAAGGAGGCAATTTGGCAGCGATATTTCCAGGCTGAAATATCGCCTCCAAAAATGTCTCCCGTAGTTGTGGTGTGAGAAGGTACCCTAATTTGTATTTACATTGAATGTTTCTAGATATTCTGAATGAACACATGCTGTACCTACAATTAAAAAAATATACTAAATAATAGTAAGACAAACCTATTAGAAATGGAAAATAATAAGCCCAGAAAAGGTAAGCAAAATAAATGCAAAAACTTAGTTTTTAATTATATTTATAGTCAGTAATCTACCAGAGCAGACTGAAGAAAATTCAACTGACCTGGCTAAGGCTATGGATGCCTTACAAACAAAATAAGTTAGAGGCAACCTCATTCCCAGGGGCAGCTACGTTCCCATGGACAACCACATTCCGAGGGGAAACTGCATTCCCATGGATGACCACATCTCAGGGGCAGCCAGATTCTCAGGGGCACTCTCATTCCCAGGTGCAATCGCATTTCCAGGGGCAACCTCATTCCCAGGGGCACCCTCATTCCTAGGGGCAATCGCATTTCCAGGGGAAACCACATTCCCAGGGGCAACCACATTCCCAGGGGTAACCTCATTCCCAGGGGCACCCTCATTCCTAGGGGCAATCGCATTTCCAGGGGCAACCGCATTCCCAGGGGCAACTACATTTTCAGGGGCAGCCATGTTCCCAGGGGCAAACGTATTTTCAGGGGCAACCACATTCCCAAGGGCAGCCGTATTCCCATGGACCAATATTAACGTATAACATTTTACCCCAGAGCACAGACTTCAGTGGTTGAGTTTGATAACAATTCTAGCATTCCAAGAGGCAACCGAATTCCAAGGGAAAACTGCATTCCCATGGACGAGCACATTCACAGGGGCAGCCACATTCACAGGGGCACCCTCATTCCCAGGGGCAATAGCATTTCCAGGGGCAACTGCATTCCCAGGGGCAACTGCATTTCCAGGGGCAAACACATTCCCAAGGGCAACCATATTCACAGGGGCACCGTAATTCCCAGGGACAATCGCATTTCCAGGGGGAACCTCATTTCAAGAGGCAACCAAATTCCCATGGGTAACCACATTCCCAGAAGCAACCACATTCCCAGGGGCAACCACATTCCTGGGGCAACCACATTTCCAGGGGCAACCACATTTCAAGGGGCAACTGCATTCCAAGGGTCACCCTTATTCCCAGGGGCAACCGCGTTCCCAGGGGCAATCACATTTTCAGGGGCAACCGCATTTCGAGGGGCAACCACATTCCCAAGGGCAACCACATAATTTCAGGGTCCGCCACCCTTTTTGATAATCTCAAAACTACCTGACCATTTGCCAACTGGGTATTGCCTTGCTGCCCAACTAAATGCGCACCCATGGTGCTCCCACCTGAAAATTCACTTGTGTCTCTCTCTATATTGGAAGACTAAAGGGCCCATTACACGCTTCAATGTCTCAGCGATCTGACTTAACCTGGATCGCTTGAACGACATTCAATGATTGTTGGTGAGGTGTCACACATACAGATATCGTGAACGACGCAGCAACGATTCCGCGACAAGCGAACGATACTTGCGGTCGTTTGGTCGCCTACTTCCTTCAGTTCTGAATAGGCAAAGTCGTAAACAGAGATCGTTACCACGGTGTCACACACGGCGATGCAGCAGATCGAATGTAAGATCAACGACTGATTTATGGACATTTTCATAAACCTGCGATCAACAATCAGCCGACTTATAGTTGGTCGTATCTAGGTGTCACACGAAACGACGTCATTACGACGTCGTTGCTCCGCCCCAAAAGCCGTGATGTACCAACGATATCGTTAACGATATCGTAGCGTGTAAGGGGCCTTTAAGGGTGGTTTCGCACTTGCATTATTTTGTCTTGCATTGTAATCTGTTCAAATCCTGAAGCCTCCTGATCGGGCATGTGTCCCTACACTTAAAATGGGGCTCTAGGCACATGCATTGGCATATGTTTTTTTGTTCGATCCTTATAACTTGACCTTCTCCCCAGCTGCGCAATGTTGCAATTTTGGAGTTTGTCTAAAATCGTGATGCATGCAGATGCGTATCAATGCGGCCACAAATATAATGTATTTCAATGGTGTCCGGATCTGGAAATGGGTGGATAACAGTGAGCAGGCTCAAAGATTCTTATCTACTACTCCCAACGCATCTGCATCATTCGGGTCTCTCTCTCTCTCATAGGCACCCGTCAGCTGCGGTGGCATGCATTTATACATGCATGACCGCATGCAGATGTGAAACCAGACATTTATTTTTATGTTGAAAAACCAAACATCAAAGCTAGGAAAAAAACAAACAACCATAACAAGTAATTTTTTTCTTCGGAATGTTCTATCTTCTTTACTATGAACACCTCGGTAACACATAAAAGAAAAGAAATTTCAAAATGTCGATACAAATGGTAATATATCAAAGTCAAAACATATTTGGAAGATTTCAGTAAAAATGATTTACTGAATAACGGTTAAAATTAATAAAGTGGAAAGCACGAAAATGTATGCAGACTGGTGATATATGGAGTCATTGTCTAAACATGTGCACCCATGGAAAATGATCATGTGATTTATGGCTTGGGTTTTATAGTGTTTGAGTGAGGGTTTTCAAAAACTGCTTTTGATATCTGACCTCTGAGAACTGATGTCTTCTTGGCCGCTGACACTCTGGGGTTAATCTGTTAAACTGGAGAGGTCAGGGGGAAGGGATCAGAGGTCAACAGTACAAACCTTTGCCCCAGGTGATTGCATCATAACTTATCATACACATCTTGTCTTTACAGGTGTTCATTTTCTTTATCTCTAACCTGTTTTTTTTTTAACTCTAGAACTCATTTCTGAGTCTTGTCTCCAGTAAACTCACCATAGACAAAGCAATGCCTGGTTTATGTCTTGGTCTAACCATGACTAATGGTCGAAAAAAGGTTTTAGGACTGTTCATGAATATCAAAGGCAAGTCGTTATGGGAAAAACCAAAAACTTTTTTTTTACTTTTTTGAATGACCAAATACTCTCAAGTGATTGATTATCTCCTAGAAACCAAAATGGTTTCAGTTGACTAATTCGAGGATTTGGATAGAAATAAAAGAGAAATGCACCGTTGGCTAAAATCTCAACTTGTTTTGGTAAAAGTTGGAACTTTTTGAAAAGAAAGTCAAGAAGAGAGATTGATTGATCTGTGAAAAGTAGTGGGTCAACTGACATTAAATCAAAACTTGGCCCTCAAAGTCTCAGTGAAGCAGAAAAATGTTTAATAACGTTCTTGCAATCCAAAAAATAGATGTTCCGGTAGGCCTCAGACCTTCATCAGTGCAAATTGCTGAGATGGAGCTGTCGCAGAGAGGCACAGCCATGGACCACTAACAAAGACACACGTTGCATTGCAAGCACTTTAATAATTAAATAGTAGATGGACCGCTGATGCTATCGCATCAGGAAAGGGGGACGCCACGATGGGGGTGAGCTCTGTGGCGCTGGGGGCAACGGTCATCTCCCTCCCCCTTGATTCACTTCCCCCTGTGTGCTAGGATATCAACACACCACTGTGATTTCATAATACCCATTGTGATATCATAATTCCCCACTATGATGTCATAATATCCAGTTGTGATGTCCTAATTCCCTTCTGTAATGCTATAATACCACATTGTGATGTTATAATTCCCTTCTGTAATGCTATAATATCCCATTGTGATGTCATAATATGTTATACGGGGACAGTCGGACATAGACACCACAAGGCAATTTTATAAGTAGATTTTTCTGCTTTTCTTAGACTTTAAGTGTCACGTTTTGATTTAGTTGACTAGGGGATAGGATCCAACTTGAGTACCACCTCCACAGAAGTGCCACCGCCTGTGTTATATCAACTATGGGACGTTGACAGGACTGATTGTTGAGTATATTGGTTGCAAACTGTAATAAATAGAGTAACAATCGTTTGAATTTTTTCTCATAAATCAATTGAAGACATGACGATAAACACCTTTGTAATATATCTTATTGGAGAAATACTCTTCTTTCAACTCCTGGACGGATCATTTATTCTCATTTCATGGGTAAAAAAATGTAAAGTATACAGTGAAGATAGACTTTCCCATGACTAAGATAGAAGAGGACAGTTGGTGGAGAGGGGAAGATAAGGGGGGAGCTAGGTGCAGACTTCCCCTGAAATCAGTCACAGTTCTCCATAGAAATATATTAGCACCAACTGTCATCTTCTTTCTCAATAATGGAAAGTCTGCACTCAATGAAGACAGATTATACCTCTGAATTGAGAATTTTGAGAATGAATAATCAGTCCTGATGGAGAAAGAATTGGATTTTGCTTTATTATAAAGTTTGTTATTTTCACATCTACTATTGATATATGGGGAAAAAAAACATTAACACAATAATTTTAATAACTTTAAAGTGAATCTGTAAGTAGAAATCAACCCTAGTAAGTCATCTACATGGTCATAGCAGAAATAATAATAACTGGAAAAGAGACAGTGTAATAGGGTGCTACCTGGGTGGTAAATGGGTTTGAGGGAATCAAACGTGCTAACCTGGTTTGGGTTGTAAATCCACAACCACAGATCAGGAGGCTGCTATCCACACTATGTAACACAGTATACCAGAATATAAGGGGTTAATTCTGCATTGACAATGAAGGAGACCAGGATAGATGAGTAAGTAGTTTATTGGTCTATGTGTTTCGAAGCATGAGACTTCTTCAGGACAAAAACCCTCCTAGTGCACAGCTCCGCCCACTCATGGGACTGATCACCTGCACAGCTCCACCCAATCATGTGACTGATCAGTAATATGAGTGGGCGGTGCTGTGCACTAGGAAGGTTCAATGTCCTGAAGAAGCCTCATGCTTCGAAACATGTAGACCAGTAAACTACTTTTTCGTCTATCCTGGTCTCCTTTATTTGCAACGTGGATTTAGATACTTATTTACAGATACACTATCTACATGGTCATAGACAGTTGAATAAAATAATATTTTGATATCTCTGATCCAATGTCTTATTCCAAAGAAATCCATGTTTTTCTGAATATATAAATCAGCTGTTAAGATCTATGGACCGGACATTGATTTCTCTGAGAATCTGCAAAGCTTGCTGTTAACGAAAGGGGTGTTCCCAGTGTGAGACATGTAGAACATGAGAGAGCAGACTGTCAGTCATTACATGTCTCACAATGCTGATGCTCCCTTTCGTTTACAATAAACTCTGGAGGCAGGGAGATCTATGTTCAGCCAATAGTGTTTAGTAATCGCTAAGCTACATTTTATGACCCATAGATCTTAACAACTCATTTATATATTAAGAAAAACGTGGATTTCTCTGGAATAAGACATGGAATCACAGATATCAAGGTATCCTTTTATTCAACTTTCCATGACCTGCATATAGTTGGTTTAGGATCCTACTAAGTTTCCCTTTAAAGTACATATTCACAATTCTAATAGCATTGGACAATTATTGAATATAAAATAAAACAAAATGTAACAGTTTTCTAAACAAATTTTTATCAGTGGGGTTGGATTTTTACAGGTATTTATCAATGACTGTTGGATGGGTTTGGTTTCCAAAGATGCAGTCCCTGAAGTCATCGCATAATCAGACAATACCCATGGATGTGTTAATGGAATTGGTAGATGAACTCCATGGTAGACTTTATCTTGACTTGTATGTTATGTGAGGTGGGCTCACGCTGTGGTGATGGATCCTCCAAGCCCACTGGACAGGGTGGACACACAGGCGCCGATGCAGCAGCCAAGTGGAGCATGTGAGTCGGTCGACAGGGTAGGGGGTACTCGGATACCGGGACAGGTGGTTACTTCGGTGGGGGGGGGCGGGGGAATCACGGCTGTTCGGTTCCCGATTCCGTGCCCTGGACACTCCGTGGAGGAAGGAGGGGGTGATGATGATGATGGGGGGAATGGTATTGTGACGCCACCTGTGGTACCTGGTAATAGTGTTACCAGCGCTGCGGCCGGCTGCTGAGGTGATGGGAATGCAGCTTTGGTAGTACAGCTCCCCACAGGTGGAGCTTTACCTCAGGGCAGCAGGGTGAATGAGGGGAGTAGTAGTCCTCACCTCCGGTGACGATGCTGTAGCCCTCCGGGCGCTGAATAAAAGGAGAACAGACACTACTTCGGCTCAAACGGTTCTTTACTTGCACCAGATGGAAACAGGTACATGGTACATTCTGGATAAACGGGTATTGTAACCACAGATCGTGAAGGTTTCTCCAGAGTCTGACAGTGATGCCCTCAATATGGTGCTCGTGGTCCTGGTACTTTCTTGCTCTGTCTGTATTTGTCCCTCTTGAGCCAAGTCTCTAGTCCTCGGGGTTTGTTACCTAAAGTCTTTGACTTGTCAGTGTCGTGAACCCAGCTGCGGGACTGATGTTGGGCGTCTTTAGGGGTGCTGTGGCTCCCTTGTGTCCGGCCCTCAGCTTGCCGGTCTGTAGTTAGGGTTGAACCTTGCATCTATCTACCTTGGCTCCGGTATGCCGGTGGTGACCAGCTGGCTCCAACCAGTCCTGGAGTAACCCCCTTTTAAGTCTGGGTGGCCCCTCTCCTAAGAAGTGCCCTCCACTGTAGCCGTTGGGTCCCCTGCCTCCTTCTTTCCCGCTCTCCCACATCAACTGTCTGACTCTGACTGCTGTTGTGGAGCCTACTGAGACGGGGTACTCGGTACCAGATCGGGGTACTGCTGGGGATATCATGGCGGTCTTAGTCCGGACCGTGTTCCGGGTTCTCACAAGTAAAAGGGATAGATTGTCGTGACGCCACCAACGGGTTGTGGCCAGTAAGAGGACCACCGCTGCAGCGTAGCTCTGCCAGGACGATGGAGGGATGGATGGGCTGCAGCTAGATGGATGAGCCCGCCTCAGGTCGGGCTGCTCCTGGCAGGGTAAAAGGTGTAATGCAAAGTTCAGTATACCTGGAATCAGACACGGGAAACTGAAGCAGGGTTCACCGGGTTTACTTGCAAGTTCTTCCAAGTCACACACTTTACAGCAGTTCACAATGCAGTTCTTGTACACCAAATAACTCCGGGCTTTCACTGAACTCTCTGCAGCCAGGCTGTCGCTCTGAGACCCCTCACTCTCTCTCGGTGTCCTTTCAGGTTTGTTCTCTCTATGCTCTTCTCAGTAAATTGTATGACGGCAACTCGGTCCCTTGTGTGCAGGTTCCCCCTATGTGTGTGGGCGATAAGCCGGGTCCTATAGTGTTGCTTAGACTCCAATCCATGTGGTAGGAATACGGATCTGGAATCTGTATTCCCCGCCGGTTTGTCTGGATATCCGGCGTATAGCTGCAGTCCCCCTCAGAGCCGACACTCTGGTCCCAGCCTAGCCTTGGGTAACTCTGTCTTGCAAGGGATAACCGGGCTCTTTCCTACCCGTGTGGTTATCCAGGTACAACCAGGGGAAACTACCCCGCCAGTAGTCGGTCAACGCTGCCGTACTCCTCGGACCCGGTGATACCGGTCCGGTCTCTGTCCTCACTCTCCCTAGGGATGCCGGCTATGGACGAACTTTCTCTCCGTGGAAAGGTGTCTCTGTGGATTCTGCGTCTCCAGGGAGACCAATTCCTCCGGGAAGTGTCACTTTCTTTACTGGTCTTGTCTGTTCTGGTCAGCTCACTATGGCCTACTACTCCTTCCTCCTCTTTTCCTCTATTTGTACTGTCACCTGACCTACTTCCCACCCACTTCCCTCTAAACCCCACCACCCCTTGCCCGCCTAGAGTCCCGGGCTCCGGTTTGGGTGCTGTGCTCCTGTGGGTGTGTGTGCTGTGAGGGTGTTTGTTGCACAAACTATCTACCTTCTGCCTGGCTGCAGTTCCCTATGTAGCCACCCTGGTCGCAGGGGCGCCACATTGTCACTCCCCATCTCCCGCTCTCTAGGCTCCACCCCCCCCGGGACCTACTAAATATACGGTCCCTTGTCTTTAAGTGGCCTGTGTATGGGTGTTGGGGTACAGACTCTGAAGATTTCCCCACATCCACGGTTATGGAGGCACTACACCTATAATTGGGGTGCAGTACCTCCCTGTGGCGCCTTGCCATAGGGGCGCCACACATGCTGAACACGGGCATGAAAGATACAAAAATAACAATTTAATAAAGGCCAGGGAATAAAATAAAGATAACAGACATGGGCATGGGAGTTACAGATAGGGCTGTAAAGTCGGTAAGCCAAATATTCGAACACGACTCCGCAATTTTTAGAATCCGACTCTGACCGCAAGAGCCCGACTCCACAACCATGGCTGTGAATAAGCCAAACATCCAACTCCGACTCCTCATTTTCCCTGAATTTCCCTGTTTGCAGAACAAAACCTGAACAGCAGAATACCTCGGACAAATGGCAAGAATACAGATGACTGTAAAATGGGTTATTGGTAGTAGTTTTACTGATGAGTAAATAGTAAGCTCAGGGCAAGGAGAACTCGGACACTGCAATGAATTTGATGGCTGTGGCGGGAACTCACGGGTGGTCAGGTTCCCTATTCCGTGTCCTGGCTGTCATTTGTTAGATGGGGGGGATATTTACAGGGATAAAGAGTATGTGACGCCACCTGTGAATCCCGGTAATTTGGGTACCGGCGCTGCAGGCCGGCCGCTGAGGTGGTGATGGGTGCTGCTCAGTGTGGTCCACCTCCCCACAGTGGAACTTTTACCTCAGGGCAGTGGTGATGAGGAGTATGCGGGGATGAGGGGAGTTGTTGTTCTTACCCCTCTGAGGAGATGATGAGGCCCTCCGGTCACCGGCAGAAAGGAAGACAGACACCGATTCAACTCCAACTTCGCTTTACTGGTACCGGCAGATGTTATAGTACACAGTAACAGTCTGGTTCAACGGGAACATAGCCACAGGTTTCGGGTTGCCTTATAGAGTCTGTTGGTGTACCTTCCTTTTGGCTTTCGAGGTCTCAGTCTTTCTTTCACCTGCTTAACCACCTTTGCAAAGCTCCTTTGCAAAGCTCCCTCGCCAGTCCCCTGGTCTGTTGCTAGTAGATAAGATTTGTTTCTTACCGGTATGGACAGGAGTTTACCCAGCTCTTCTCCTGCCACCGGAATTCGGCCCGTTACTTATAGTGTCCTGAATCTGTTTTGGATCTGAGGTGGAGGTGCCTCTTTGTGGCCTAGTCCTGTGTGTGTGTGTGTGTGTGTGTGTGTGTAACATCCGAGTGCTCATCATTTACAGGAACATTTTACAGTGTTCTCAGTTGCAGAATGATAATGTATAAGTTATGGATGGTCTGTGTGCTGTCCGTGATTTTGTCGGACCCTGTGACTTGCATTGGCGATTCTCGCGTGAGAATCGCATACTGTCACAGCATGTCACAACAGATTCTGGATGAGAAAAAAGCGGACAACACACGTTAATCTGTTCTCACTCATTCTGTAACATTGGTCTGAGTACAATGCGATATTTGAACGCATTGCACTCATCTGTTTTTCCCGCCAGTGTGTCCTTACCCTGATAGACAAAAACCGTGGTGTGCAGGCAGCCTAAGTAATTGGATGTTAGTGATACAGAAAGTGCAGCAGAAAAATTGAGCCAATAATGCTCATTATTTTCTGGATCCAATTTCTGCACCACTAAGGGCCCTTTCACATCAGCGTTTTTTTTAAATCGCGGCAGATGCGGTGAAAAAAATGCATCTGCCGCGATTACCGCATAACCGCTGCAGTTGCGGCACAGTTGCGGCAAGCCCCATACAATGTATATGCGGGCATGCGCAAAGTGCGGTTTTGGCACTTGCGGCAGGTGCGGCCGCGAAAAAACCACGGCTGACCGCGGTTGTTTTCGCGGCCGCACCTGCGGCAAGTGCCAAAACCGCACTTGCCGCACCTGCCGCAAACCCGCATATACATTGTATGGGGCTTGCCGCAACTGTGCCGCAAGTGCAGCGGTTATGCGGTAATCGCGGCAGATGCGGTTTTTTCACCGCATCTGCCGCGATTTAAAAAAAACGCTGATGTGAAAGCAGCCTAACACAGCAGCCAAAAACGCAGCGACTGAAAAGTAAAAGTAAAATCCCATTTACTTTGCTGGTAGACATTTTGACTGATCCCTTTTGGTGCAGTTTAAAAAAACAAACAAAAACGCAGCATCAAAAGTGGATGAAAACCATCCAGTGTGAACATGGTCTTAGACCCCTCCCAGACTGGCGTTTATGTCCAGATCCGGCGGATCCGGACAAAAAAACGCATCTAGCGAGGGTCCTGCCTAACCGCCGCACTTGCGGCAAGATTTTTTTTTTTTGCGGCCACACCTGCCGGAACCACAAGCCCCGTACACAATGCATGGGGCTTGCCGCAAGGGTGCCGCAAATGCGGACGTTAGGCTGTAGATTTATCGCATCTGCCATATTTAGGTGAAAACGCCAATGTGAAAGGGCCCTTAGTCTAGTTTATTTTTTAATTTGCTTTTCTGATGATAAAACTACTAAACATTTTTTCTCAGTCTTACAAAATACCATTCTCATCGTCATCCATGTTCACTGTCATTGATCTTGGACAGATATCGGTATCGCTGAAAATTTGGAAATTTTTGGGGGACAAAATTAACCTTCTCAACTCATCGTACAGAGGTTGGTTGATAATTTTTTTTTTACAAAGGTTGACACTCCGAAAATAAAATCCTTTCTTCATGGTACAAGATAAATTTGCCTCCTGGACCTGGAAACAAATTCTACTAAGTCTCAAAGTAAAGAATTTCACTTCAAAGTTACATGTGGGACAGGGAGTGACAACCCTTCTGGGCATCAGAAATTGGCACCCAGGGCGGATTTCACTTTTTTTCAGCCCTTTGGGTGGCAACTTACACTAATGTAGGAAAAGTATAGCCCTAGAGAACCTAATGACAGATATCCTATGTAATGAGCTCAGGATTTGGTCTACTTTAGTCACATATCCCAGAATCCTTTGCATCGGGTGTATCATTTTTGCATTTATGATAAAAGCCATTTTGGCCCATGAGGTTACAAGCCGACTCCGTATGATTTACTTGCGTCCATAAATACCACACATGACGATGTGTTTTACTCATAGCTTCCATCAGATAGACAGAAAAGATTAGGAAAAGACTAAGAAAATAATTTTGACTGTACATTGTGATATTTTTTTTCACTTTAGCCCCAAGACGTCTTTGTAATTTATTATCAGTGATGCTGTAGGTATTTGAGGTTGGAAGATAGAGGCCAGAGGAGTCCGATCTTCAGCAGATAGGGATGAGAATGCCGTCCTGTATTTGGATGAGATTAGGGGGAAAGTCATCATTATCCTGTTGGGTTAAATATGGCAAAAATGTAAAAAAATATATGAGTTTAGGGAAAGTTAATTTTTACTTATAAATTGTACTAAAAGGAATAATTATCGATTACTTTTAACTTTTTGTGACTACTTAAAAATTCTATATTTATTTATTTTTGAATAAATGATTTAAAAATAAAAGACTGAACATAAGAGGGAATGCAAGTTTAAAAAAAAACAAATAGACATAAAAAATTGTATTGAATTTTTTACATTGTTTCTCTTACTTTAATTATTATATTGTACTTCTTACGTTGTTTCTATGCTTTAATTATTGTATTGTACTTTTTACATTGTTTCTCTGCTTTAAAGGGAACCTGTCAGGAGGTTTATGCCCCCACCTATCACTGTCTGTAGCTGCATGTTCATAATACTATTCTAATCATCCCTGTCTGAGCTCACAGTGTAATGTGAAAGGTGAAAAAAAGCATTTATACACTTATATTTCAGTCCCCACCTTGGAGGAGGGGGACTGTCTGGCAGGATAATAGTTAACTCACTTTTAACTTGGATGGCTAAAGGACCTGTGTGATGTAACAATAATGTGACCATAGTGGGTGGAGCTAAACTAGCAAACATATTATGTTCTGAGAACTTAGCTCCGCCTATTGTAGTCACATGGTTGTGACATCACATCAGGTCTCCCAACATGTTCTAGCACAAGGCTGAAAGGTTAAATATTAACCTGCCAAACAGTCCCCGTCCTCCAAGCTGGGGACTGACTGCCTCATTACATAAGAAAATGTAAGTGTATAAATGCTTTTTTTTCACCTTTCACATTACACTATGAGCTCAGACAGGGATGATTAGAATAGTATTATGAAGCTACAGGTACAGACAGTGATAACTGGAGGGGCATAAACAGTCTGACAGGTTCCCTTTAATGATTGTATTGTACTTTTTACATTGTTTCTCTGCTTTAATTATTGTATTGTACTTCTTACATTGTTTCTCTGCTTTAATTATTGTATTTTTTATATTGTTTCTCTGCTTTAATTACTGTATTGTACTTCTTACATTGTTTCTCTGCCTTAATTATTGTATTGTATTTTTTACATTGTTTCTCTGCTTTAATTATTGTATTGTACTTTTTACATTGTTCCTCTGCTTTAATTATTGTATTGTATTTTTTACAGTGGTTCCCTACTTTTACTACAGTATTGTATATATTTAATTGTTACCTATGACCGTCTGTATATGAACCACTGAATTGTAAAGTGCTGTGAAATATGTTGGCGCTATATAAATAAAGATTAATAATAATAATAATAATAATATATATGTTTTTTATAATGTCTGATCTTAAATTTCTATAATCATCTTTCACTGTTCTGTTTTTTCTGATCATATAAAGTTCTAATGCATTTGTTATCTATTTTTATGTTGGGGCATAACATTTTCTTGTTATTATTTCATCTACATTTTATTATAGTTTTGTAAAATTTTTTAAAATACAGAGACTTAAAGACTTATACTTCCATAACGGGCTATTTAATTTGAGTTCCTAACCTCTCAGTGGTAAGTGACATACTGTATATGTATAGTACATGTAGGGAGTGGGTATATGGAGCAGGCTCAGGAGCTGAGCCCCCACCATTCCTGGCAGATGATGGGTTCCTAGCAATGGTTGTACAGCGGCCACAAGGGCCTGGGGTACTCGACCAGCCGGGCGTGGTCAAGGGGATGTCACGTTGGCAGTCCCGGCGGTCGTGGCCCTGGCCCAGCAGATAAAGGGTGTATTTACAGGGGATTATAATGTCTTTATGTGATGGTACCTGATCAAGGATGACCAGCGCTTCTTAGATGAGCCCCCAGGGGATAGAAGAAGTGGCAGCCGCGATGATGACACTCCCCACAGGCAGAGCAGGCCCCTGGAGTATGGTGAAAAAGTCTTTAGGGAATGATGGTGCTAGTAGTTATGGTGCAGAAGGCGACAAGGAGGACTCAGGGAATAACTGGAGGACACAAAGGGGTGCAGTTCTTTTACCTTTACTGTAGAAATGTTGTGCAGTCCAGGGGCACTGGTTACCAGGTCCAGGAGGGTCCAGTTAGCCTGAAAACAGTCGGATTCCTCCTCGCCAGGTGGGTTTGGAGGCCAACCTGCTGCGCTTCTCAGTTTGAGTCCCAGTTGCCTGTGAGCTATTCTGTGGCCCTGTCCTTTTCGTCTCTCTTATCCTCGCTCCTGACTTGCAGACAGCACGAACCTTTAAAAGATACTGCCGTGTTGCTTGTAGCTCTGGGGTCTCGTTATGCTGTTGTACCACTGGGTCTCTACATATGGCCAAAATTGGTCAACAGGACATGCAGTTCTCATCTAACCCAGGACTCTGGCATCCTCTGCAGCGCTGTCTGGGGTGAGCTCATCAACAGCTCCACTCCCCAGGACCTTCTCCTTCCTCTCCTACTCTCGTTCTGTTTCCTCTCCCTTCCTGCACTTTTTCTACCTAACCCCTCCTTGCCGGAAACAGGGCAGCTCAACCTGAACTTGGGTGCTGAGATCCCCCTTCTGGCCAAGAGTCAGAACTGGTGTGTGCATGTGATGGGTTTACCCGACGTGGAGGTCTCCTTCTGCTTCAAGCATGATATCACCTCTGGTGAGAGAGGCAATGCCACTGTGGTAACCAGACCAAAGGGGCACCACAGTTTATATTTATTCATTTATATAGCGCTATTAATTTCATAGCACTTTACATACATCAGTAATGCTGTCCCCATTGAGGCTCACAATCTAAACATCCTATCAGTATGTCTTTACAATTGCACTGTTTCATGCACCCAGTGGTATAACTTGAAGCCCATGGGTCCTGATGTAAAAACTCCAATGGGGCCCCCAAGTATTGCAAATCTTTAATAGAATTAGTCTTTTTCTATAGGCCAGAGTGACCTTTTGGGGCCCCGGTAGGCTCCAGGGCCTGGGTGCAACCCCTGCACCTGTTGTAGTTATGCCCCTGCACGCACCAGTTTGTCCCTAAGTCATGATTACAGGGTGTCGATGGTTTGCCATGGGAAATGGGAATCTGCTGAAGACCCCTGCATGCCACATATGTGCTCCTATGAAGAACAGTCTGTGATTAGTGTGTATAGGATTATCTTTATCACAACTGTATATGTAGCTTTACAGTGTTATTTACATAGTTAAAGTGACATAGTCCAGTGAGTGGATGATTCCAGTTCAAGTCCCCTAAGAGAACTTAACATTTTTAAAAAGTAATTTGAAATATCTAAAAGAAATGTATAACTTTCAAATCACACCCTTTCTTCGCCACTAAAAATAGAGATATTGAAAACAAAAACAATAAAAAACACACAAACGTATTTGGAATCACTGTGTCTGTATAAATCTGATCTATCAAAATATTTATTTATTTATTTAATTTTTTATTTTAGTCACTTATGTAGCACCATTAATTCCATAGCACTTTACAGACATCATGCCTGTCCTCATTGGGGCTCACAATCTAAATATCCTATCACTATGTCTTTGGAGTGCGGGAGGAAACCAGAGAACCTGGAGGAAACCCACACAAACACAGGGAGAACATACAAACTCCTTGCAGATGTCGTCCTTGGTTGCATTTGAACCCAGGATTGGGAGTATAGAAACACCAGATTTTCAGTTTCTTGGTTGCTGCAACTCCACAAAAAATGCAATAGGAAGAGATCAAAAAGTCGTATCTACCCCAAAATGGTATCAATAAACATTTTCGACTTGGCATGTTTTACTCCTTTTACCAAAAAATGAAAACATGGGTCTTGGAAAATGGTGACGCAAACAAAGTTTATAATTTATCTTTACCCATTTCTGAATTTTTTTCATTACTTTATACAAAACAACAGCAAAAAAAAAAAAAAAAATAGAAAGTATGGTATTACCGTCATGGTATAAGGGACATACGGTACATAGAAATCATGGGGCCACATAGCAGAAGTTCTAATGGAGTCCCCTCACAAAAAAATATAATATTGGTCTGAGGCACATATGGACATATCTCCCAACTTTACAGACCACGCAAACTAAATTTTCTCTTATAGTATCCCAAGATTCCCCTTTCATTTCACTCAAGTATGAGCTTACAAAAATGCCTCACAAACACGGTATGGTACCCCACAATTTAATTCCTCCACAGTACCCTCCACACGCAGTATGATGACTCTACTGTACCCACCCTCAACAACCCCAGCAAATTACGGTGACTTCAACACGATATGATCCCCAACTGTGACCAACACAGCCCTCAATGCAGTATAAAGGGCCAACATACAGTATAATTGCCCCAGCACCTCTTCTCACTGTATAATGTCCCCCACTAGCCATCCAAATAGTATAATAGCCCCCACACAGCCCTCTGCACAGTATGCTGGACCCCACACAAGTTTTCACACTGTACAATTGCTTGCATACAGCATAGCGGTCCTCAAAGAGCCCTCAATAAAGTAGCAGACTCTCAAGGCCTCAATATTCTATGTTCTTACATAGCCCTCCAAATAGTATACTGGCCTCTAATTATTATTATTATTTATTTATATACCACCATTAATTCCATATATTATAATTGCCCCCACATGTATTATGCACCCCCATAGCCCTCCATATAGTGTAATGCACCCCTGTAATCCTTCATATAGTAAAATGCACCCCAATAGTCCTTCATATACCATAATGTATCCCTCATAGTCCTCCATATATTATAATGCACACCCATAGTCTTCCGTATATTGAAATGTATTCCCATAGTCCTCCATGCATTATAATGCACCCCATAGCCCTCCATATTAGTATAATGAACCCCATAGCCCTTCATATAGTATAATGTACTCCATAGCCTCCAAATAGTATAATGCACCCCCATGGTCCTCCATATATTATAATACACGCCCATATTGTTTTAATGTAGCCCCAATAGTCCTCCATATATTATATTGCACCACAATATTCTTCTGTATCGTATAATAAACCCCCATAGTCTTTCATGTATTATAATGCACCCCCATAGTCCTCCATATAGTATAATGAACTCAATAGTCCTCCATACATTATAATGCAGCCTATAGTTTCCTAATAGTATAATGCACCCACATAGTCTTTCATATAGTATAATGCCCCCCATACTCCTCTATATATTATATTGCACCCTAGTCCTCACAAATTATAATCCACCCCATAGACCTCCATAAATTATAGGGCACGCCCATCTACTTACATAATTGCCTTGTGGCTTCCGCTTCTGTCTGCTTGTAACGCTATGTCACTTCTGCCGGAAGCCACAAGGCAATTATTCACCCACTTGGGTGTAGCAATATGGCGTCCGCTGGCGGTAGTGCTGACTGCCACACACTACCGCCAGCCTGAACCCCGGCACCCCCAACCAATCACATCCACCCCCCTCTGTCCCCCTTCCCCCTTCCCCCCTCCATCCTCCCTCTCTCTGTTCTCCCCCCTGCCTGGTGTTAGCGATGTTAGCTGAAGGCTCCATGACGATACTTTACTCTGTGTGGAATGGGTCATGTGACAGGGCGGCTGATGTGACATCACACAGGCCGTGTCACATGACCTGCTCCACACAGAGTAAAGTATCATCCTGAAGCCTTCAGCCAACATCGCTAACACCAGGCAGGAGGAGAACAGAGAGAGGAGAGGACCTCTAGAGGATGGAGGGGGGAGACGCAGGGGGACACAGGGGGAGAGGCACAGAGATGCCATGGACACAGGGGGAGAGGCACAGAGATGCATGGGACACAGGGGGAGAGGCACAGAGATGCATGGGACAAGGGGAGAGGCACAGAGATGCCATGGGACACGGGAGAGGCACAGAGATGCATGGGACACAGGGGAGAGGCACAGAGATGCCATGGGACACAGGGGAGAGGCACAGAGACGCAGGGGACACAGGGGGAGAGGCACAGGATGCAGGGGACACGGGGAGAGGCACAGAGACGCAGGGGGACACATGAGGAGAGGCACAGAGATGCAGGGGGACACAGGGGAGAAAAGGACAGTGACGCAGGGGGACACATAGGAGAAAGGCACAGACAGGGGACACAGGGGGAGAGGCACAGGAGAGCATGGGACACAGGGGGAGAGGCACGGAGATGCCATGGGACACGGGGAGAAGGCACAGAGATGCCATGGGACACAGGGGGAGCAGGCACAGAGACGAGAGAAGACAACACACCCGAGGGAGAGCACGGGAACAGGGACACAGGGAAGCACAGAGATGCAGGGGGACACATGAGGAGAGGCACAGAGATGCAGGGGGACACAGGGGGAGAGGCACAGAGATGCAGGGGGAGAGGCGCAGGGATGCAGGGGGAGAAGCTCAGAGACGCAAGGAGAGAGGCAGTGACATAGGGGGACATAGGGGGAGAGGCAGTGACACAGGGGGACACAGGGGAAGAGGCAGAGACATAGGGGGAGAGGCAGAGACACAGGGGGGCACACAGGAGGGATGGCGAACACGGGGGAGACAGCGCACATGGGGGAGACAGCCCAGAGCAGAGAAAAAGGAACATGGGAGAAACAGTGCACAGGGGGAGACAGGCACAAGAGACGAGAGACAGACAAACACCACCCTCCCGATGCGATAGCATCGGGCCTACATCTAGTACATTATAATCTAGTACATTATAATGTACCCCCATAATCCTCCATATATTATATTGCACCACTATTCCTCTATATAGTATAATGCACCCCCATAGTCTTTCATATATCAGAATGCATCCCCATAGTCCACTATATAGTATAATGCACCCCCATAGTCCTTTATATATCACTAGCTGGGTGCCCGATGCAGATGCATCGGGATTCTAGAAGAGCGAGTCTCTGACTCGCAATGGCCGCTTCGCGGCCAATGCTTCGCGCTGCGCGGGCATAGCGAGTCACCTTAGAACTGCTCGCAATGGCCGCTGCGCGGCCAATGCTTCGGGCGTATCCACATGACCACGCCGACTCGCAGTGCGAGTGGACTCAGAAGGGGCAAAAAACCCATTCGCAATTATATAATAGATAATGCACCGTCCATAGTCTTTCATATATTATAATGCTCCCCCATAGTCCTCCATAAATTATAATGCACCCCATAGAATTCCATATATTATAATGCACTCCATAGACCTCCATATAGTATCATGTACCCCATAGTCCTCCATATATTATATTGAACAGCTACATTCCTCTATATAGTATAGTGCACCCCCATAGTCTTCCATATATTATAATGCACCTCCATAGCCCTCCATATAGTATAATGCACCCCCATAGTCTTTCATATAGTATAATGCACCCCCATAGTCCTTCATATGTTATCATGCACCCCATAGTCCTCCTTATATTATAATGCACCCCCATAGTCTTTCATACAGTATAATGCTCCACATTAGTCCTTCATATATTATATTGCACCCCTATAGTTCTGCACAAATTAAAATGTACCCCCATGGTCCTCCATATATTATAATACACACCCATATATTATAATGTACCCCCATAGTCCTCCATATATTATATTGCACCACTATATCCCTCCATATTATATAATGTACACAATAGTCCTCCATACATTATAATGAACCCCCATAGTCCTCCATATAGTAAATGCCCCCATAATCCTTCATATAGTATAATGCTCCCCCATAGTCCTTCATGAATTACAATGCATCCCCCATAGTCCTCCATATAGTATAATATATTGCACAATCCATAGTCCTGCATACATTATAATGCACCCCCATAGTCTTCCATATATTATAATGCATCCCATAGTCCCCCAAATAGTATACACAGCAGGGGAATGATGGAGAAGGTAGCGGAATGCTCCCTCTTTCATTATTGCTGTCAACTGTATCCGCCATTGGCGGTTCGCCAGTGAATCGTGCAGACCTGGAAAATCATATTGCCAGGGAATGTTTACTGTACCAATGGATTCCATAAAAGGTAAATTACCCCAAACCTCCCACTGTGGTTAATGATGTGTTTCAAGGTATAATGCTTGACAAATCACTAAGGATCTCAGAAAACATGTGGTTTACAATGGGCGAGGCATCATCTTCTGTCTGATTTCTATCTCCTAGAAGCAATGTACATTTTTGATAGTAACAGCTGAATTATCAGTAACTGTATATTGACCCTTGTGCAGCCCTGCACCATTTACTTTTGCATATCCAGTATATATCTATATCTTCAGCCCCAGCCCTCGCTTTGTTCTTAGGTGCTCGGTGTTATAAAACCCAGACCGTCCCCCTTTGATTGCTGATGTCAGCTCTACAGCTTGTGTGGTTAATTATAGCTGACAATAAAAATAACTTTGCCTGGAGCCGGATGATTTGAGCACACACCTGGGAGGACAGAATTACCCTAAAATTCATGTCCTGTCATTGAACGCCATTACAAACTTAGGATGTACCATTTCTCCCTGTTATATGGGGTGGGTGCTAGGAGGAGGGAGGGAGTTATAAAAATGCAGCTCTATGGCAATCATATGCTCATTGTGCAGGTGTCAATTATCTGATTGGGCTATTTAGGGAGGATTTAACTACCTACAAATAAAATACCTTCAAATGTTTAAAAAAAAGTAATTTAATCCATTGTATATGAAAGTGATAGGAACCAAGATGCCATTTTTGGCACTACGCGGTGAAGGTCAGAGCTTTGGTATATAAGGTGGGCATCCTCCTCTGTAAACAGTTACTTACCCAGTAGATGTCCAGGGGTGAACAATGACTGCATGGGTCCCCTGTGCGAAACGTGTGTCTGCACCCCTCTCATTTATGGAGCTAAAGCTACAGATACTATTATATATATTTATATATATAAGCATCTATGTCTACCTCCATAGTACTACTATTAGGCTAAGTTCACACTAGTCATTTCTGATCCGTTTTTGGTGTCACTTTTTTTTTTTAACTATACCAAAAGCAGATTAGTCAAAACTTGCGCCAGCAAAGTGAATGGGATTTTCTGTTTGCTGTGCAGACATTAATGTTTTTTGACTGCTGCATTAGTGATGCAGAAAGCGCATCCAGAAAATAATGAGCATCAATTACTGCTCCGTGTTTCTGGTGCACTTTCTGCATCAATAACCTCCAATTACTTACCCTCCCCACAATCCCACGCGGAGCCTTAGTGTGGTCTTCCTTCCAGGGACCAGCAGGACCTGTGGGTGGTTGGTATAATACTTCCAGGACCTACCCACGTGACTCATTCATGGACTTTCCTTCCTGTGTCTTCCCTGAAGGAAGGAAAGTCCTGAATTACACGCCGCCACATCGTGGTCTTTTCAAGGCAACAGGCACAATTGTGTCCGATGCCTGCCGGTTTCTACCTTCCTGTGGCCGCGTGTAAAGGGACCATTAGGGTCATTCCATGTCAAGTGAACCAATGATTATTACCTCTATATTTTTAATTCCTTTGAGATTTTGTTATTTGATAATAGCATGTCAGACAATGCAAAATGTGAAGAGAAAATTTTTTTAAAAAATTTATTTTTTTTTTAAATGATTTTCAAAGTTCGGAAAAAGTGTGAATTTCGCTGTTGCCTGCCTTTACGTTTCTCCTCATAACTAAGGCTAGGAATAAGATAGAGAGACAAAATAAACACCATTCTACTCAGAACTATACAAGCTTTCACCAGATATGTCACAAGAGGATCTTTGTTAATATTTTACCCATGTGATCGCAAGCGCAAAACTTTAAAACGTATTTCCGAAAAATCGGCGCGCTTTAAATATTTCAAAAACTGCCCATGTGTCTGCTTTGCTCTTAGCCACATCTGTACCAAATTTCAAGTTGGGATCGCAATGGGATCATATTTTAACATATTTTACTATTAATAGCGTCAATGGGTCATTCCATATCAAGTGATCTAAATATGAATATTTTTTTTTACCTGACGTCTTTAGATTTTTTTTTTTTTTTTTCCTTTATGAAGTACTACTTTAGTTAATTACAAATTAAAAGTTTGGAATTTTTTTCTTCATCAGTTAATTTTTTACAGATTTTTAAAGTTTAAAAAAAGGGTGAATTTTGGCCTGGTACGACTTTAATTTTTTTTATCTCGGGCTAGAAATAAGATAGAGAAACAAAATAAACACCATTCTACTCAGAACTGTCCAGGCTTTCACCAGATATGTCACAAGAGTATATTTGTTAATTTTAATTTTTTTACCTATGCGAATGCAAACGCAACATTTTGAAACGCATTTCCGAAAAAAACATTTTAATAAAAATTTTCCAAAACTGCCCATGTGTCTTTTATGCTCTTAGCCACATCTGTACCAAATTTCAAGTTGGGATCGTGATGGGATCATATTTTAAAATATTTAACTATGGTTAATCTCATTTTTATTAAATTTTGAAAAAACATATGAAAGACATACATTCAATCTTTTAACAAAATCTTGAGACATATAAAATATACAAAAAGAGAATTCACAAAGTTATTAGTAACTTTAAGATAAGCTGCAAATTTACTTTTGCGCTTATCTCTGGTGCAATATATACTACAATCTAAATATAATTCCAAACACTCAAGAATACAACCTTTCTCAGGGTTTTGAGATGTTCTGATGTCAAGGGGACAAGCAGCCCCAGCAGAATGATTTTTATTACTTGGCCCCTTCTAACAGGTTGACCACGTAAGTGGGTCATTACCCGTTGAGGCCTAGTTGGAATAGTCTATCGACTGGTGTACCGGAAAGGAAGGCCGAAATATTAATGATCTACTCACAGCTCAGAGTTTCCGATACCTGTCTAATGTTCACTAGAATTCTGAAGGTATAGGCGTAGAAAGGAAATACCTAGACTGAATGTATCAGATGGGAAGAAAAGAGAGATAGAAAAGAAGAGAGAGAATAGAGAAACAAAAACCATTAGAAAAAGTTATACTGGGAAAGAAAAGCCACGTAAGAAAAAAAGAAAAAAAGGAGGGGGGGGGGGACGGGTGAGGTATGGGAAGGAGAAAGGGTACTCATCCCACTGGCTCCCCATCAGCCAGAGGTCCGAGCCATATTATCTGTGCTGGAAAAGATACTCCTAAATTCTGCAGAGTCGTGAAAAAGAATCCATTCAACCCAAATCCCTAAGAATTTGTTCCGAGATCCCGACGCATCAGCTGCGAGCTCCTCCATTCGATATATGTCCATCAATTCTTTGAACCAATCAAGTAGAGATGGAGCCTGGCTTGATTTCCAGAACCTCGGGATCACAGCACGAGCAGCCGAGATGCAAAAGCGGAGAATATCCCTCTTCTGTAGCCCAATAGGACCTGGAAAAATGGATAACATTGCCGATTCTGGGCAGCATTCGGCTTGTTTACCTGTTATCCGGGCGTATGCATTGAAAACCTCAGACCAGAACCGCCGGATTTCCCCACAACTCCACCAAATGTGTATCATTGTACCCTTCTCTTCCCCACAGCGCCAGCAGGTATCAGGGGTTCCAGGGAACATGTTCCGGAGTGTCGTCGGGCACAAGTACCATCTAGTGAGCAGCTTATAGCTTCTTTCTTGTGCAGAACAAGCGCTAGCTAGTGAGTGAGTAAATATAAAGCATTTCTGCCAATTAGCTTCTGAAATGCTACACCCCAATTCCCTCTCCCAAGCACGTTGGAAGTAAAGGGTGCCCTGCTCTCTCATGGACCCTAAGGCCTGGTATAGAACTGATATTTTGCGCCTCGGTGGAGCCTCCAGTTGGAATAACCTCTCCAATACGTTGGGCGTCAATCTTACCCTGCAAGAGTGGTCAGCTGAATATAAGTATGCTCTGTATTGGAGAAATTCGAATCACTTAAGAGGTCTCGTAGGTTCTTTGAGTTGTAGCTCTGCCATCGGGGGCAAACCACCACTGGACAGAGTCTGTCCTACTCGGTGTCATCCACAATCCGCCAACATAAAAATCTCTGCCTGTCAAATCTGGGTGGGAAAGATGGGTTGGAAAAAAGGGGAGTCAAAGGGCTAAGTCTGTCGTTTAAGCGGAGGGTTTTCGTCACTAGGTGCCATACCTTCAAGGTGTTTCTGGTCATGTCTGTCAAAGGTACTAGGTCTGTGGAGTCTTTAGGGGAAATCCAAAGCAGGTGTTTCAGCGGAATCCCCAAACCCTCTTGCTCCACCCCACCCCATTTCTTGGAGGACGCATGATAATGCCAATCTAGAGCTCTAACAAGAGAGGAAGCCTCAAAGTACGCTCGTATGTTGGGTAGTCCAACCCCTCCTCTGGTCTCGGGCAAGGATAGGATATTCATTCGCAATCTGGACCTGTTGCCCCCCCAGACAAATCTAAGGATCATAGATTGCATTTTGGAGAGGAAACCTCTATCCAATAGAACAGGAACTGTCTGAAAAGTATATAAGAGTCGGGGCAAGACATCCATCTTGACTACGTTTATTCTCCCGAACCAGGATAGCTTTAATTGTCTATAGGAGGTAAATGCCGATTCCGCGTTAGTCAAAAGGGGTTGATAATTTAAATTGAATATTTGTTTAAGATCTTTTGGTATAAGGACTCCCAAGTACTTAATGGCTTCTACTTTCCATTTAAATGGGAACTGTTTAGATAGATGAGAAACCAATTCTCCAGGCAAAGAAATATTGAGTGCCTCGGTTTTGGAGCAATTCACTTTAAAGTTGCTCAATTGTCCGAACCGTTCAAACTCCATTAAGACCGAAGGGATGGAGACCAGGGGCTGGGAGATGTAAAGTAGCAGGTCATCTGCAAATAAGGCTAATTTGTGATGACTCTGTCCCAGCTTGACCCCATGGACGCATTCATTGGACCTAAGTGCAAAATATTTAACTATTATAGTGTCAATTCAAAAGTCACCAAGAACACAATCAGTCATTTTTTCACAATTGCCCGTCAATAGTTTGAATTTGATATAAAGAAACATAGTCTTGTAACATCTCAAATGAAAGCTGTTACCGTTCTGAGTAAAATGACGCCTCTCCCACTTCATTATCTTATTTGTAGCCTGAGATAAAAAAATGTAAAGTCGTACCAGGCCAAAATTCACCCTTTTTTTAAACTTTAAAAATCTGTAAAAAATTAACTGATGAAGAAAAAAATTCCAAACTTTTAATTTGTAATTAACTAAAGTAGTACTTCATAAAGGAAAAAAAAAAAAAAAAATCTAAAGACGTCAGGTAAAAAAAAATATTCATATTTAGATCACTTGATATGGAATGACCCATTGACGCTCTTACTAGTAAAATATGTTAAAATATGATCCCATTGCGATCCCAACTTGAAATTTGGTACAGATGTGGCTAAGAGCACAGCAGACACATGGGCAGTTTTTGAAATATTTAAAGCGCGCCGATTTTTCGGAAATGCGTTTTAAAGTTTTGCGCTTGCGATCACATGGGTAAAATATTAACAAATATCCTCTTGTGACATATCTGATGAAAGCCTGGACAGTTCTGAGTAGATTGGTGTTTATTTTGTTTCTCTATCTTATTTCTAGCCCGAGATATGATAGAAAATGTAAAGCCATACCAGGCCAAAATTCGCACTTTTTTAAAACTTTAAAAATCTGTAAAAAATTAACAGATAAAGAAAAAAATTCAAAACTTTTTTTTTGTAATTAGATAAAGTTGTTCTTCAGATAGAAAAATTTTTTTAAAAATCTGAGGACGTCAGGGAAAAAAAATATTCATTTTTGGATCACTTGACATGGAATGACCCATTACTGTGCTTTTTTTAAAACACAGTATTTTTACATGTTTGTTTGACTGTTTTTTGTGATTCAGTCTTTTGGTGGGTGTGAACACTGTCTTACAGATTTGTTCACTGTGTGCATGGTTCATTAGTTTTTGTCTAAATTATTCCTTGTTTCTGCAAAATTGGGTTGTCTCCCACCCCTCCCCTTTGAGCCCTGCACATAAAAAGCTGTCTTCTGCAGTCAGTCCAAGTCAGACTTTGGACCTGTCTGGATCCTGCTCATTTTACATACCCTGCTCATACACATGGTCAAGTTTTAAATACATCAGATAGGGACTGCTCTGACACGGGTTACCTTGAAGTTGGTAGAGCAGCTTAGTATACATTTTTTGCAAAAAACATATCAACTAAATACCCTGTATTTTACTTTTTCAGCAGCACTTGCTTTTTACTGTCTTTTTTTTTACAACAGAGTATTTTTACACGTTTGTTTGACTGTTTTTTGTGATGCAGAGTCTGAATGTAGCCTGACATAAAAGTCTATGTTATTTCCCAAAAGCTGTGCCCAGATGTGCATTTTTGTAGCAGAAATCACCAGTGGTTTTTTATGTCCCTGCAATTAACTTGCCTGTTTTTTGGCTGCGTTTACACTATTGACTCCATTCTAACTCCCCCAAGAAAGCAACACAAACCAATGGATATTCGCACAGTGCGTTTGTGGTGCTTTTTTCATGCGATTTCCAAAACAAAAAATGCACCAATACTCACCCTCCCCAGTGAGCCCATGGTGATCCCCGGTGATTCTGCCTCTGTGCACACTGGCTATAGGACTTGTCGGTATCATCCTATCAGACCCAGGCCTGCACACCATGTGAAAGACTCAGTTGATATGGATTAATATTTTGAAATATTAATTAGTTGCCTGCTCCTGGCCTAATAGATATGGACCAAGTGCCAGCGTGAAAGTGTGACACCAGACACACAGAGTCAGATGTACACTCTCCTTAGTCAGCTCCAAGCATAACTCCAAGTGAGTTTTATTTAAACAGGCATGGACTTATGTAAATCAGTAAGGCGCGGCCAGCCCTTCTCAGATGTATTCATTGGTTAGTGGGTTGGATAATGGGCTATTCCATGGGCGGATCCATGTGGTCATCAGGGGGTGTGGTCTTGATTGAGTATCTCCAGACAATGTGTCGTTCTGTGATTGCTCCGTACTTCTATGGAATTCAGCTTCCTCCAGGAACTTCTTATTAGAACAGGATGTAGTCATAGATCCAGTCACCTTCTTACATACCACGGCATGGTGTGATGAAACAGGAAATGGCAGCCATATTTGGGTTTAAACCAAGCTTATGCAATGTAAAATAATACACTCTATGGGTCTTTTCTCTCAAGCCCTTATGTCTTAAGGTTAATTAAGTATTTGATCCTATGGCTCTCCTCAGCAGAGTCACATGGTGCAAGGTCCTGGCAGGTAGATAAAGACAGCTCCCGCCACTGCATGGAGGAAGAATTACCAGGGATTGCTGGGGGATTTCTGGGAAGGGTGAAAAATTGTCTGTCTGTCTGTGTTTGTGTGTACCCTTAATTGTGTTGCATTTGTGCACAAACAGAGAAAAAAAAAAGCACAGTGGGCCTAAAGGTACCGTCACACACGTCAATATTGCATGCAATTTCATTTGCAATTTGCTGGTTGCAGTGAAATCATGGACACATTGTTCTATTTTGTTGCTGTGTACAAATGGAGCAATGTGTTCATGATTTCACTGCAGCCAGCAAATTGCAAGTGAAATTGCATGCAATATTGACGCGTGTAACGGTACCTTTAGAATTAAGACAATAGTACACAGCAATACACAATTGCAATGTATTATGTAAGCACTCAAGCAATAACGTGACCAAATCTCCTAATGAGCCTAGAAGAAGAAAAATACATTAAAACAAAATATTTAACTTTTAAAAATGATTAAAAAAAAGGTAAAAAAAAAAAAAACATTCTATTTACAATAGGAAAATAATAAGTATCATTGAACCGGCAATTTCAAAATTATTACAACATCACATTATGTATTTTGAACAGCAAATGCCTTAAAAAATAAAGACAGAATCACTGTTTTTTTAATCACATCATTGGGGGAAATAAAGGAAAAAAAGTTTTCAAAAAGTCCAATGTACTCTAAAACAATACCAATACAAATTACAGTTCATGTACAAAGCAAGCCGCATTTATGGAAAAATAAAATACCGTATATACTCGTGTATAAGCCGACCCGTGTATAAGCCGACCCCCCTACTTTTACCCCCAAAATCTGGGAAAAACTATTGACTCGTGTATAAGCCGAGGGTGGAACCCAGCACAGGTATACAGCCCCCAGCAGCGTGGCACCCCCGATGCTATACAGGCCTCCCCAGTGGTAGTATACAGCCCCCAGCAGTGTGGTATACAGCAGCCTCCCCAGTGGTATATACAGGCCCCAGCAGTGTTACAGCAGCCTTCCCAGGGTATATACAGCAGCAGCCCCAGGGTATATACAGCAGCAGCCCCATGGTATATACAGCAGCAGCCCCAGGGTATATACAGCAGCAGCCCCATGGTATATACAGCAGCAGCCCCATGGTATATACAGCAGCAGCCCCAGGGTATATACAGCAGCAGCCCCATGGTATATACAGCAGCAGCCCCATGGTATATACAGCAGCAGCCCCAGGGTATATACAGCAGCAGCCCCAGAGGTATATACAGCAGCAGGCCCAGAGGTATATACAGCAGCAGCCTCAGAGGTATACAGGCCCCCCATCAGTATACAGGCCCCCCATCAGTATACAGGCCCCCCCATGGTATATACAGCAGCAGCCCCATGGTATATACAGCAGCAGCCCCAGGGTATATACAGCAGCAGCCCCAGGGTATATACAGCAGCAGCCCCAGAGGTATATACAGCAGCAGCCCCAGGGTATATACAGCAGCAGCCCCAGGGTATATACAGCAGCAGCCCCATGGTACATACAGCTGCAGCCCCAGGGTACATACAGCAGCAGCCCCAGGGTACATACAGGCCCCCCCCATCAGTATACAGACACCCCCCATGGTCCGGAAACCTGTAAAGGAAGATGATTATACTTATCGCTGTCCGGCTGCCGTCCCCGCTCTGCATCGCGATCCTCCATCTGCATCGCGATCCTCCATCTTCATTCACCGGCTTCCGACTTCCTGTGTTCTGCGCCGAATGACGTCATTGTCGGCGCCGACAGGAAGCCGGAAGATGGAGGAGCGCGATGCAGATGGAGGATCGCGAAGCAGAGCAGGACGGCAGCGGGACAGCGATAAGTATAATCATCTTCCTTTACAGGTTTCCGGACCATGGGGGGGGCCTGTATACTGATGGGGGGCCTGTATACTGATGGGGGGGGGGGGCGCCCGTATAGTGACTCGCGTATAAGCCGAGGGGGTAACTATTCAGCCCATTTTTTGGGCTGAAAAACTCGGCTTATACGCGAGTATATACGGTATGTTTTTTTTTCAATAAAGGACCTTTTTTTTTTTTTTTTTTTAAAAAAAAGGGTATTTTTATTTTACTGTAAAGTGGTAAAACATGAATAAATTATGTATACATTTATTTATATGTATATTATCATACCAACCTGCAGAAAAAAAAGTTATCATGTACGTTTTATCACATAGGGATCATCGAACAATGAATTCCCCTCGTCAAAAAAATCCCTCAGCATTTGCAGGAGTTTGGTTTTTTTTTCCATTCAATCCCACAAAAAAAAAAAAAGTAAAATAATACAAATAACAAGCCCCAATGTGGACTGACAAATGAAAACGTTATAGCTCTTGGACGACAGGCAGTGGCGTAACTTCAGGCCTAGGGGCCCCGATGCGAAAGCTCCAACGGGGCCCCCAATTATTGCAAATCTTTAATAGTAATAGTCCTTTTTTATAGGCCAAAGAGACTTTTGGGGCCCCCCTAGGCTGCAGGGCCCGGGTGCGATCGCAACCCCTGCACCTGTGGTAGTTACCCCCCTGACGACAGGTTATGATTAAGAGGTAGCCATCTCCTCGAAACGGGTAAACCGGTGGCCGGCTACCCCACTCTGTGCCTGGATTGTATTGCCTCATCTGCCTGTGTTTTTAGACTATTTGGAATAAAGACTTTGTTATTTAGTTTCTTTAGTGCTGGAATCTTCTTCTATTCCGAAGAAAAAAAAAGTCTTTCCCAAAACTGTCTAGGTTCCTCATTTGTATCATAAAGTGGCAATCAGTGCAATCCAAAAAGGATAATGCACCTCAACACCTCAGCTAGGTGCAGATGAAAGGCCTATAGGTTCACAGGACTGGGGATGTAGAGTCTGTTATTATTGTTTTATGGTAACAATCTACATTGTTAAGGGGTTGGAGGGGCTTTTACCCAAAATAAAGCCATTTACAATGACAGAGGCGCCCTGCTGTGCTGTGTGTTTACTGTACACAAGGAATCCAGGACATTATAGAAGGTGCCAGCATCCAGTAGCCACCATTATTATCCTAATAAAAAACCTTTATAGGGCAGCACTGCCTGCTGGGATACTGCTGCTTGTGTATTCTCTTTGTATATTTCAGTAGCTAATTGTATACTGTTGTGCAAGAAACATTGTATCCTAAATCTTAAAGGGCTCCTATAAAATGCTGTGGCCACCACCACTAAATCATGAAAGAATTTTTATTTGCAGACATTTCCCCTTAAAAATCATCAGCAGGAAATAAACGGCAAGGAGTCCTCCTTCTGTGTCCAGGACTATAAGGCAATGAATCTGGAAGACAATATGGCTGCTTTTTGGTCAGAATGTCTGTTCTGCTCAATAGTCAAGTGGCTGCTCTGTGTAATGGATCAATACAAGGTGGTAAGACTTGAGGGCTTGGTGTATGACGGAAATTCAGATGTCCTGTGTACCTTTTGTACGTCACTAGAACAGACCCTTGGGTTGACCAGGCTTTTGGGAACTTTATCCCTCCAATATCAACTCTTGCTTAAGTGCTAGGATGTCACGCTAGAATGAATAGCATGTCCCACAGATGTAGGTTGGGAAACCACAGTCTCTGTTGGCACACCTTAACCCAACTAGTTCTTGTACACACCAGTATTTCAACATACATTCCCTAAAGGTATCTGCACTGGTAGGAGTATCCCTAATCACAGGACTAGGAGATAACTGCACTGGCCTTGCTTCCTGATCTGCCATCAAGACTATCATGTACCTCTTAAAGAACCAGGGGAGAGATTGCTAAAACTCAAACACAATATGGCAAGTACACAGAAAAAGACAATACACTTGGGTACACTTGGCGACGCACCAGCGATCCCGACAACGATCCAACCCAGCAGAGATTGCTGGTGCGTCGCTACGTGTTTGCTGGTGAGATGTCAAACAGTCAGATCTCACCAGCGACGCAGCAATGATACAGCGGTTGTTGGGACCCTGTCGCTCTCGGGTGTAGCATTGAGATCGTTGGTCGATGTCCCTGTCAAACACAGCGATGCACGCTGGCCAGCGGGAGCGCAACAACCTAAAAATGGTCCAGAATGGTTTGTAATGATCGGCGATCTCACAGCAGGGGCCTGGTCGCTGCTACGTGTCAGACGTAGTGAGATCGCTGTTGAGGTCGCTGTTGCATCACAAAACTTGTGACTCAGCAGCGATCATGCTAGCGATCCTGCTTAGTGTGACAGGGGCTTTAGGCTTATCCATGTCCCAAAGATTACCCCTGAAGGTAGGGATGCCTGGGTCTTGAACTATGCTAGGCTCTTGGATATGACACACCTAGATATCCCCCCAACCACCTGCCAAGGGAGTGAAGGGACAGGAGAGCAAGGAAACATGTTTAGTAAGGTTCCAAAAAGATCTCCAAATAGAAGTAGGCAGTTCTGAGGAAGAGAGGCCCATGAGGGAAGCAACACGAAAGGGGTGTACTGGACAAGACATCCTGGTTGCTAAGGACTACCCGGATCGCAAATGTACCTGTATTGTGGCATGTGGTACGTGCAGAGAAGACCGAAGTAACCCTGGTTTGGAACTCAGAATTGTGTGAGACTGTTCATTTTGTACCTGAGGAGCAGTAGACTGAAATGCCACGCAGACAGCAGTAGTCTGCCTCTGAGATGCCCTGATCTAACCCAGCAGCCAGCTCTGCCCCGGTGGCTCTTCAGTACCCCAACAACCCCATACTCCAGATGCTTTGGAGGCCCGCTCCACCCGTGGGGAGCGACACGATCACCGCTGCCATCCCATCATCCCCAGAGGTCCCGGTCTGCAGCAGCAGCCACTAACGGCCGCATACCATGAGTGGCGTCATGACAACTATCCAAATCCCCTTATTCCAAAAACTTTTTTCCCCCTTTTTATTGACCGCCCATCTGGTTGGCCATAGACCCGGTCACGCCACCGTGACAGCCCCAAGATGCTCGAGCACGTCGAGAGAGGTCTGGCTCCGAGTACCCCATGGCCCCCACCGGGCAAGTCATGGCTTACCTCATGTGGATACCCCTTCTTGCTTCCAAGCATGACATCACCCCCCGAGGGAGGCAATGCCATTGTGCAACAAGACTCTGGGGTGCCAAAAAAGCATAGACAAATCCTCCTTTCCAGACCAGAATGGACAAGCTATCACAGACAGAGAAGTTAGAAGGAAGATTAAAAGAATCTGGAGATTACACAGACTCCAATGCTGCCATGACAGTTGGCAATGCTTGCAAAAACCTTGTTCCATTAATTTGGTCTCCTGGTTTGTAATAATGACCTTGTCCTGTTGCTCCCTCTAAGCAATGTTCTGTATCTTTCGTTAGGTCTCCTGACCTGCAGTAAGGACCTCATCCTGTTCTTTATCTTCACTAGGGGCCCATGTGTCTCAGGATCTCTGCTGCTACTTAGTCTTTGATTTCCTTCCGAACACCAATTCTATATAGGCATGCAAGCAGCTAGACCATAGGTCTGTTACTTCAACACTAATTCTCATGTGAACAATAGAAAGCTGCTGCCTCGGTGCTTACTTAACTCCTCCCATCCTGGGCAGGTTCTCACCCATTAACTGTGTCTGTTACTACATCAATGTTGCTGAACAAAATAGATAAAACAACATAAATGCATTCCAAAATCACAAAATATTCAAGGAGCAGTAAGAGCAGCTATTCTACTTTATAGTAGTAGTTAAAATAATAGCAGTTCAATATGACTAACCAGATTACTATTTTGGTATAAATTATATCACCACATGTCGAACAATTTACCAGTTGGTGCAATAGATTCTTAGAAAACTGACAGACTCAGCATTCATGATCTGCATGTTTGTGAGTCTGTGTATTTGAATAATTAATTGAAAGGGGTGTGTTCAAAATAATAGCAGTGTGGAGTTCAATTAGTGAGGTCAATCATTCTGTGAAGAAAGAGGTGTGAATAGTTCATCAGACAACCCCAAACTCTGAATTCAAGCCTTAGTACACTGTGAAGACAATGAAGCATGATGGTGAAGCATCATGATATGGGCATGTTTCTCTTACTATGGTGCAATTCTTCATCCTTTATAAATGGAAACCTCAATGCCACTGGATATCTGAATCATGTAGCAATTTCAGATATCCAGTGGCATTGAGGTTTCTATTGATGAAGAATGGCCCCACTATCTTTGTACCCCATATACCTCACCATACCATCAATTTTTGTGTTACATCAGTCTTGGAGGGATCTATCCACTGTGGGTTAGTGTCAGACCAATAGCGCTGGTTTTGTTTGTTAACTTCACCATTCACAATAAAGTTTTCCTCATCCCTCATCTGAAAGCAATTTTCTATGCTGTGAAGGTACGAGATGTGCAGCATCTGAAACAACGGATACTGGAAGCCTGTGCTAGCATTTCTTCTGCGGTGTTGCTATCAGTGTGTCAAGAGTGGGAGAAGAGAGTTGCATTGACAATCCAACACAATGGGCAGCACTTTGAACACATTTTATAAGTGGAAAGAATAAAGTTACATTAAACCAAGCACACCATTGTTTTCCTTATGAAATTCTCAATATGTTTGATGTGTCACGTGACCCTCTTCCCATTGAAAAAAATAAAGTTGGATCGAAAAAAATGGCAGACTTCAAAATGGCCGCCATGGTCACCACCCTTCTGGAAATGTTTTCCCCCTCCCATATACTAATGTGCCACAAACAAGAAGTTGATATCGCCAACCATTCCCATTTTATTTAGGTGCATCCATATAAATGGCCCACCCTGTATACATTTCCCTTCATGTTTTGATTTGGAAAACAATGTACAATGTTACCAATGTATGGAAATAAAAACTATAATAAAGATTTTAAGATTTTGAGTTTAACACATGTTCTTGAACACACTTCTATTATTTTGAACACAGCTGTACATTTTTACCTCCTTTAATGATGACCATCCTTGGCCATCCAAGACCTGCAAAACACCAACAGCAACCACACCATCAAACAATATACAAGGCATTCATTAATGTTTGGAGGATCCTGGAACATCTCCTTTAAGGTGCAAAAGTCTCTAGAGTTAACTCAGTTCTTCTCAGTTAGCGCCTCTGGGACAGCAATAAACAAAGTCCTTTAATCCTGTAACAGTCCTACAGGATTGGTTCAGGCACTCTTGCTAAGGATCAAGGAACAAGAGCAACCACAGTTATTTACCTCACCAACAGTCCATAGGACAGAGGCACTGTCGATGAAGTGTAATAATAGTCCAGGATATGGCTTAGTCTTTAGATGAGGGTGTAGGACCCTCCAGCTGCTTTAGCAACTTTAATTCAGCAGAGAAAGGCGCAACAGGTGCAATGAAAACAAAACGGTCTTCAAAACAAACCAGCTGAGGCAAGGCACCCCGGCTTTAAAAAAAAAACCCGTCTCAGAACCACTGGCTTGAGGAGGGATACGTGTTAAGAGTAGGGTATATGCAACAAAGGAGCTTTCATTTATAGGAGACATTGTTGATACTTTTGATGACCGATGTATTGAGGTCCCAGGTTGGAGGATGAGATATGAGATCTCGAAACGAGGAGAGCCACACCTTTTCTGCAGGAAGAAAAAGAGGAGGATCAAATCGCCTCTTCTCTGCATGTCTGTTCATCTTCTCGGATGACTTCTCAAGAGTGACTTTAGTATCCTCCCAAATCTTAGAACGTTCGCTGGAGAGAACATAAGCTGCAGGGATGTCGAAAGTTGAAGACACTTGAAAAAGGATGCCGAGTTAGGGCGGCTTCACACTGCGGTCCGCGGTCCTGACCTATCAGCGGCGGCAGCTGTGTGTGGCTGCACACCGCACCGGAGGGCAAATTAGCCTTCTAGTTCGGTGTGCTGATCCAGTCCGGGGCTGTCAGGTTCATCCCTGACAGCCCCGGACCAGATCACACCGCAGTGTGAAGCCGCCCTTACTGTTCAAAGACAATGAAAATTGGAGATTTTGAAGGGAGGACTCACGGATATTGTAAGAGAACTCTGCCCACGGTTGCAGCCTGACCCAGTGACTATGGTGCTCATTGGTAAAGTGCCACAGAAGCTTAGTTAGGATCTGATTAACCCATTCCACCTGACCATTGAACTGGGAATGGTAAGCCAACGAAAAATCTAGAGGCACATCTAGGAGTTTACAGGTAGCCCTCCAAAATTTAGATGTGAACTGAACTCTGTTGGATACGATGTGCCGCTGCAAGCTGTGAAGCTAGAAGATGTGCTGAGCAAATTCTTTTCCAAACTCAAAAGCAGAGGGAAGGCCAGACAGAGGGATATGTGGAGCACAAAGGGCTGGGGTACCCAGCAGCTGGGCCATTGGTCAGGATCACGGTGGCTGCGCCCAGTGCTGTGGCCTTGGCTCACATTGAAAAAGGGGAGAAATGGAGAAAAATAAACAAAAGAAAAATAATAAGCTTGTGATGCCAGTTAGTAGGCCCAGTAGGTGGCCAGCACTGCTGATGCTCACTGAGAGATATATGGTGTAGCGGTATAGATGTTTAACCCTTCCCAACTAGGGCTAGCTCCCAGGAGTGATGATGATAGGGGTAGAAGTAGGTGTGATGGGTGTAGGGCAGCAGGGCGATAAACAGTAAGAAACAGTCTGTTTGCTTTACCTTTTACTAATATGTTGCAGCAAGTTCAGAATAGTACACTTCCACCAGGTATGCACTCTGGCCAGTCTGATGGGAATTGTAGACCGCTGTGCTGGGTAAGAGAAATGGCCTTCCTGCTGACTTTGGCAACTTTATATAATTTCAGCTAGGTCAGTGGTCGGGATCATGGTGGCTGCACCCAGTGCTGTAGTCCTGGCTCACAATGGTAAGGGAAAGTATAAATTAAGCAAAATAAATAAAAAAGAATTAAAGCGTTTGTGACGCCAGTTAGAGTTTCCAGCCAGTAGGTAGCTGGCACTACAGGGAATCCCCAGGGATAGATAGTATGGCAGTGAAGATGTTTAACCCTCTCACACCAGGGTTTAATTCCAGGGGTGATGATAATGGTGGGAGTAGTAGTAAGAGTGATGGTGCAGAACAGCAGAACAAGAAATAGCAGGAAACAGTCTTTGTGCTTTACCTTTACTAAGATGTTGCAGCAAGTCAAGAATGGTACCAGGTATACAGTCTAGCCAGTCTGATGAGAGTTGGAGTCCTCTCTAGTGGGTGGGAGGTATAGCCTTCATGCTGTCTTCTGTGGGTTTGATAGGTTTCAAGATGCATGTGAGCTGTCCTGTACTCCCCGTTTCTCTCTCCCTCTCTGTGGATCACCTCCAGCCAGGCTTAGCAATGCGGACCCTGTAAGCAGCTGTGTCTTCTAACAGCTCTCTAGCCCTCTGTATCACTATGCCTCGGAATTTCCACACAAGTTACTAGTGAATCTGGAATTAATCCATGTCCAGCTTCTGCCCTCAGGCTTTGTAATCCTGGGTAGCCTAGGGACTGTCTCCATGCTAGCAGTGTGGTCTCTTAGACACATAGCTCCAGCTCCCTTAACCAGAACCTTCCTCCTTCTTCTCTCTCCCAAACTGTCACCAACCCCTTCCCCCAATCAGAGACTGAGCTGTGCCATAAAAACAGGTCCTAATGTTCAACTTCTAGGTTAGGGATCAGGAAGTGTGTGCATGCATTGGACTCTCAGCATCGGGAGTACCCATTCCCTTCAGACATGGCATTACTAATGATTTAGGGGAAATACCACTTGTTGCAGCCTAATCACAGGGGTGCCACGGATTGAATGAGCCTCAGTAATCCTTTTATCAGGATTGCTAATATGTTGGAGCACCTCCTCCCAGTCAGAAGGAATAAAGGACCTTGAAAGCGCATCCCCCTTGACATCCTTGTCTGCCGGCTGGAAGTGTAAAACAAAGTCAAAGCAGGCGAAGAATAGCGATCATCTAGCTTGCTGGGAATTCAGTCTCCGTGCTAACTGCAGGTATGCCAGATTCTTATAAATTGTATGAATAAGCACAGATTGGATAGAACCTTCTAGAATATATTGTCGCACCCCCAAGGACCAGGATACTCAAGACATCGTGTCTCTGGGGTATAAGGGTGCCGTTGCCTAGACCCGTTGTCCTAGGTGCGGCAATAAAAAAAAAAAAAAGTTTATAGGATGTCGTGATGCCATCTGTGGTGCTTGGTCAGCGTGGTCCACCGCTGCCGTATTCCGGATGATGATGAGGGCAGCTAAGATGGAGAGCCCTCCACAGGTAGGGCTTGTTGACCCTGAGGCAGGTATAGGAAAGGGGTTTGTGTGCTCTGGATGCTGCACTTACTGTATCTATCGCCGCAGCTCTTCCAGCCAGCACACAGGGAAAGCTAACAGGCGACTCCGCAGGTGGTGATCCTGCTGAGGCTCATAGAATAACAGTCTCACACACGTTTTGACCTAACCGGGTACTATACATGTGGCTCAGCAGCCGTTCTTACAAAAAACAGTCTTTCACACACGTTATGGACCGGTTCTCACCACTGCTCTGGGCTCCGGCTCTCACTGCAGCTGGAACGGTTCCTCTGCGTCACTCCCCTCAGTGTACCTTTCAGGCCCTGTTGTTCTGTCTCAGTCCTCGCAAACGGGTTCGGTCTGGCTGTCATGGGCTATGTAGAGATACTTTCCCTCATTGAGTCACCAGTCCTAGTACGATGGCTTTGTTCTACTCCGTAGCGGTAGTTAGGTTGCGGGTCATAGAGCTCCCGCACCCTGCCGGGGTGTCTTGTGGTTAGGGTCATGTAGGTTTCCCCCGCCACATCTACAGAGCCGGCTTTCTGGCTGTCCTGGCCTAGCCACCAGTGACCCATGTTAGTTGGGCTCACCTGGCTCCTTCAACCTCTCTGGTTTTCAGCCTGGGTTTCCGGTCGGCCATTAGTAGTAGCCGCCGGGCCTTGTTCTTCTCTCACTGTTTGCGGTTGCCAGTGCTCTGCTGAAGGGTGTCTCGGCTTGGGGATGATTCCCATCTCTACCCTCCAGGGAGTTCCATCGATTGCCTCGCCCAACTTAGTGTTCCAGTGTTTTACTACTGTTTCTCCACCCCTTTGTCCAGGTTCTGTCTTTCTCTCCACCCACACGTCTCTATACTCCCGCCACCCCTTGCCTGACATAGAGTGATTGGCTCATGGTCAGAGTGTCTGGGTGTGGTGTTTTGTGAGTTGACCATCTTATCTCGTCCAGCTGCAGTTCACCCTGTGGCCGCCCGGTCGCAGGGGCGTCACAATATTGCCCCTCTTCCAAAACTAATTTGATAGCCAATATTTCTTGGTCTCCGATGGAGTAGTTGCACTCTGGAGCCATGAAAGCTTTTGAGTAGAACCCAGAACCCGCAGATAACCATTTGTCTGGAGAATGACTTCTGCATGAGTGTGGCACCCCTGGGTCAAAGTACCACAGCGTCATCACTGCTCCTGGGTGGTGGTGTCATAAGAGAGCAACAAAGGGTATTCTCATCAGGCAACACACACACAACACCAACACCACCAGGCCAGAAGGGGAGACCAAGCCCGGGTTCAGGATGTGCTCCCTTATATATTCTGGTCTGGAGAGGAGCAAGTTAGTTCAGTTCCAGAGAGGGCTGTGAAGAGGACCAGAGTGTAAAAGAGCTGTTCTAAGCTCGTCTCAAGGTCTACCGACTAGTTTGAGGCCTAAGGCTAGGGTCTGAGGAAAGGAGGAAAACACACCTGGGAGGCTGAGCAACTCTGTGCTCACCCCAGAGGAAAAGCGCATAGTAACATAGTAACATAGTTTTTTAAGGTTGAAGGAAGACTTTAATTCCATCTAGTTCAACCCATAGCCTAACATGTTGATCCAGAGGAAGGCAAAAAAAACCCATGTGGCAACACTAAGCTCCACATTGGGGGAAAAAATTCCTTCCTGACTCCAGGTACGGCAATCAGACTAGTTCCCTGGATCAACGCCCTATCGAAGAATCTAGTATGTATAACTGGTAATATTATAGTTTTCAAGAAAGGCATCCAGGCCCTTCTTAAATGTTAGTAGTGACTCACTCATTACAACATCATGTGGCAGAGAGTTCCATAGTCTCACTGCTCTTACAGTAAAGAATCCGCGTCTGTGATTATGATTAAACCTTCTTTCCTCCAGACGTAGAGGATGCCCCCTTGTCCCAGTCTCAGGCCTAAGAGTAAAGAGATCATTAGAAAGGTCTCTGTACTGTCCCCTCATATATTTATACATTATTATAAGATCACCCCTAAGCCTTCGTTTTTCCAAGCTAAATAACCCCAAGTTTAATAACCTGTCTTGGTATTGCAGACCCCTTAGTCCTCTAATGACTTTTGTCGCTCTTCTCTGGACCCGCTCTAGTTCAGCTATGTCTTTCTTATACACCGGAGACCAGAATTGTACACAGTATTCTAAGTGTGGTCACACTAGTGACTTGTATAGAGGTAAAATTATGTTCTCCTCATGAGCATCTATGCCTCTTTTAATGCATCCCATTATTTTATTTGCCTTTGCAGCAGCTGCCTGACACTGGCCACTAAATGTGAGTTTGTCATCTACCCATACACCCAGGTCTTTTTCAGTGACAGTTTTGCCCAGTGTTTTACAATTAAGCACATAATTATACCTTTTGTTTCCTCTGCCCAAGTGCATGACTTTACATTTATCCCCATTAAAGCTCATTTGCCATTTAGCAGCCCAAGCTTCTAGTTTACATAAATCCTCCTGTAATATAAAATTGTCCTCCTCTGTATTGATTACCCTGCAGAGTTTAGTGTCATCCGTAATTATTGAGATTCTACTCTGTATGCCCCCTACAAGGTCATTAATACATATATTAAATAGAAGCGGGCCCAACACTGACCCCTGTGGTACCCCACTGTTAACTGTGACCCAATCTGAGTGTGTTCCATTAATAACCACCCTTTGTTTCCTGTCACTAAGCCAGTTCTTAACCCACTTACACATATTTTCCCCTATCCCCATTGCCCTCATTTTATGTATCAACCTTTTGTGTGGCACCGTATCAAAAGCTTTTGAAAAGTCCATATACACTATATCCACTGCATTTCCTTGGTCCAGTCCAGAGCTTACTCCTTCATAGAAGCTTATTAGATTAGTTTGACAGGAACGGTCCCTCGTAAAACCATGTTGATAATGGGTCATGAGGTTATTTTTCTTCAGATACTCCAGTATAGCATCTCTTAGAAAACCCTCTAGGATTTTACCCACAGTAGAGGTTAAGCTTACTGGCCTATAATTTCCAAGTTCAGTTTTTGTCCCCTTTTTGAATATTGGCACCACATTTGCTATACGCCAGTCCTGTGGTAAAGACCCTGTTATTATGGAATCTTTAAATATTAAATATAATGGTCTATCTATGACAGAACTTAATTCCTGCAGCACTCTGGGGTGTATCCCATCCGGGCCCGGGAATTTGTCAATTTTAGTGATTTTTAGACGATGCCGTAATTCCTCTTGGGTTAAGCAGGTGACATTTAATTGAGAATTTTTGTTATCACTGATCATATTGTCTGTCATGGGATTTTCTTGTGTAAATACTGTTGAAAAAAAGTCATTTAGCATATTGGCTTTTTCCTCATCCTCATCCACCATTTCACCCAGACTATTTTTAAAGGGGCCAACACCATCATTTTTTAGTTTCTTACTATTTATGTAGTTAAAAAATATTTTGGGATTCTTTTTACTTTCTCTGGCAATGAGTCTCTCTGTCTCAATCTTTGCTACCTTGATTTGCTTTTTACAAATGTTATTTAATTTTCTGTATTTACTTAATGCCTCATCATTACCTATTTTCTTTAATTCCCTAAATGCTTTCTTTTTGTCACATATTGCACCTCTTACCGCTTTATTTAGCCATAGTGGTTTCCTCCTATTTCTAGCATGCTTATTCCCATAGGGTATATATTGTGAACAGGTCCTATTCAGGATGCTAATAAACATCTCCCATTTGTGTTGTGTACTTTTATGTCTCAGGACATCGTCCCAGTTTATTGCACTAAGATCATCTCTCAACCGTTGGAAATTTGCCTTCCTGAAGTTTAGTGTCCTTGTAGCCCCTTTACTACATGTCTTAGTAAAGGATACTTGAAAGCTTATTAAGTTATGATCACTATTACCCAAGTGACCTCCAACCCGTATATTTGATATGCGGTCCGGCCTGTTGGTTAATATTAGGTCCAGCAGTGCCCCCCTTCTTGTTGGGTCCTGAACCAGTTGTGAAAGGTAATTGTCTCTCATAGTTTTCAAAAACGTATTACCCTTGCTGGAACTGCAGGTTTCTGATCCCCAATGTATTTCAGGGTAGTTGAAGTCCCCCATAATAATGACTTCTCCCTGAGTCGCTGCTTCATCTATTTGCTTTATGAGGATATTCTCCTCCACTTCCATTATTGTTGGGGACTTATAACAAACCCCTATCAGTAATTTATTATTTTTTCCCCCTCCCCTTATCTCCACCCACAGGGACTCTACATTTCCATTAGATTCACCTATATTATCACGCAGGATGGGTTTTAAGGATGATTTTACGTATAAACATACACCTCCTCCTCGCCTATTTGTACAGTCATTTCTGAACAGACAATAGCCCTGTAAATTAACAGCCCAGTCATGGCTCTCGTCCAGCCAAGTCTCCGAAATCCCCACCATGTCATAATTATTTTCCAACAAAATCAATTCTAATTCCTCCATTTTGTTGGTGAGGCTTCTGGCATTAGTGTACATGCACTTTATGCATCTCTCTTTACCTCTATTCCTTCCTACTAGATTGACTGTTCTAACCCCACCCCCCATGCCACCCCCAATTTTATTACTTGTGCCCAAGTTACTATTTACACTATCTTCCCCTCCTGTACAATGAATACCCTCCCCCCCCAATCCCTAGTTTAAACACTCCTCCAACCTTCTAGCCATTTTCTCCCCGAGCACAGCTGCACCCTCCCCATTGAGGTGCAGACCGTCCCTAGCATAGAACCTGTAGCCAACAGAGAAGTCGGCCCAGTTCTCCAGGAACCCAAACCCCTCCTTCCTACACCAATTCCTGAGCCACTTATTTATCTCCCTAATCTCCCTTTGCCTCTCTGGTGTGGCACGTGGTACAGGCAGTATTTCAGAGAATACTACCTTGGAGGTCCTTGCCTTAAGCTTGCAGCCTAATTCCCTGAAATCATCTTTAAGGACCTTCCACCTAACTCTAACTTTGTCATTTGTGCCAATGTGCACCATGACTGCTGGGTCCTCACCAGCCCCTCCCAGTAATCTGTCAACCCGCTCAGCGATGTGCCGAACTCGAGCGCCAGGTAGGCAGTACACTGTTCGACGATCCCTGTCTTTGTGACAGATTGCCCTATCTATTACCCTAATAATTGAGTCCCCCACTACCAGCACCTGTCTGGCCTGCCCTTCTCTCCTGTTTTCCCCCTTACTCCTCTGGCTTTCAGAGGTCATGCCCTGCTGCAGCAATGCTATCCCTGAACTCACACCCCCCTCATCTGCCAACATAGCAAATTTATTGGGGTGTGCCAGATCAGGTCTAGCCTCCCTGGCACCCTTCCCTCTACCCCGCCTTCTAACTGTCACCCAGCTGGCTACCTCACGGTCCTGCAGCTCCATACTACCATCCTCCCCCACATCTATCCCATTGAGCAGCTGTTCAGTGAGCAGCAGACTCCTTTCCATATTGTCTATGGATCTCAGCGTTGTCAGTTGTTCATTTAGATCCAGTATCTGGGCTTCCAAATGCACAATGTACTCACATCTCACGCAGCAGTAGGCACCCTCGACCGGCTGGTCAAGGAATGCATACATGTGGCAAGATGTACACTGGATGGCATTGCCAATCATGGAGCTCATTTCCTAATGGGGATTGCACCAGACAGAAATGATAAGTAAAAAGAAATGCAAAGTATTAATTAAATACAACCAGCAATTCAATAAGTCCTCCCTTCCAAACTCCCTTAATCCAAAGTTACTGAATCACAAGTCACACACTTACTTCTGTCGCACTTGCTCTGTCACACGCAGCTCGTCACACTCGCTAGAAAATCAGATTTAAATCTTTTTTTTTTTTCTCTTTTCCCTTAGCAGAAAATCAGCCTACAGCTCAGTGTACTTACAAAGGACACCGGAGTCCAAGACTGTAAAGGGTCACACATCCCGGTAGTCAATACCGGACGGTGGGGGTTCCAGATTCCCAGCCACACTACCCACAGACATAGCAACAGAGAGAGAGCTCAGAGACACTGACACCCAGGAACAGGGTATAAGTAAAGGACTCGAGTTGCCTGTCAGCAGCAGGAGGAGCCAAATTGCAAGCGCAGTAAGGGAGCCAAAAGAACCGGTCAGGTGAGAATTACCCTAAGTTGCTCGCAAGGCTCCGTGGACAGCTTTTACCATCTGCTCCAGTAAGGGACTGAGGAAACTACAAACAGTGAGTCTGCCTATTTTTTGTGCCCGTTGCCCTGCATCTCACACATAGACTATTTACACCTGCCCTGGGGACACTCAGCCCTACCCGAGGAGGGTTTACCATCCACGCTACCCTAAGTCACCGTCCCCAGCAGGAATACGGACCACATACCCCGGGTGGCGCAAGGACAAAATCCCCTGTAAATAATCCCTTCCTTTTTGGACTGATCCCAGGCCATGGGACCGAGTCACGACCACCGTGATCCCAGAGAGACAGCAATGGCCCGGCCCCGAGTACCCCACGGCCTGGGGGTGCCTCATGAGCACAGCCACAACCCCTGAAGAAGAAGGATCCATCTCCAGGAAGAACTGCCTGTTCACCTTACGTATATGCAGTACCTGAGCAGAAGAGAAGGATGGTTTCAGAGAAAGAAATGCATCCTCTGCTTCTGGAGACCAGATTTTAGGATTAGCTCTCTTATGAGTCATAGAGTGGTTCAAGCAGAGAAATGGGAATAAACTGCCGGTCATAGTTCGTGATACCCAGAAACAGCTGGATAGCTTTTACTCCAACAGGATGAGGCCATTTGAAGATGTAAGACACCTTCTTGGAATTCATTTTCAATCCTGTGTTGGAGATAGCCAGCGAAAGAAGAGAAGGTCCATTACACTTCCCAAACTTAGTATGCAGGTGGTTCTCCCCAAGTCTCTGTAATGGTACCTTTACACGCCGCTACCGAAAGTAGCAACAGGTAGGGACCGCACGTGCACGTGCGCGTTTTCAATGGTTGCTAACGGTACCTGATACCGCAAATACACGCTGCCACAAGGTGCTCCACAGAAGGTATTTTCGTCCCCCAGGAGTACCGACGGGTGCCGCAGGTTACCTTCTGTGGAGCACCTTCCCTAATTTACACGCCGCTACCACAAGGTAATATGGGCGTACATATCATGCGCCGCAAGGACATAGGCATGCCAGAGTTGGGTATTACGCGTCGTTCGTACAGTGATTGGACAATGCAATAGCATCATGATTGGCCAGCCAGCGCAGGAAGGCTGGCTAATACATGATGGTATTGCAAATGTATGGTGTGAATGGTCAGCTCGTTAAATATGCCGCCGTATGGGACAACCAATCGTTATGCAGGAGCTTCCACCAATGATCGCTGATGGGCGTGGTATCCATGCTACTCGCTGATGGGGCGTGGTATCCATGCTGCCGTGTCACGCCCCAGGGATTACGCTAGGCCACGCAAATACCTTCCTGTGCCCCGATTACACGCCGCTACCATAGGGTTTATACCTGCTTGTTTTTCAGCACGGCTGAAACACAGGTATCCAAAGAGACAGGAAGGTATAACCTGAATTACATGCTGCCACTTCCCGGTGTTTACAAGGTATCGGGTACAATTGTGCCCGACACCTGGCGGTTTCTACCCTTCGGTAGCGGCGTGTAAGGGTGCCATTAGACCTGGCGGACATTTTACCTGTGAGTAGGCAGATCCAGGGAGAAAACTAGGATATCATCCCGGTATACCACCATACTAATATATAGTATGTCATTCACCAATACCTGGAAGACAGTTGCGAAATTAATGAGCCAGAACAGCATAAATAGCTGTCCTGAGTGTTAAAGGTAGTTTTTGATTCATCCCCGTATTATATACGGATCAGGTTGTTAGCACCACGAAGGCCAAGCTTGGTAAAGATCTGAGCTCCTCCAAGACTGTCAAACAGCTCAGGAATGAGAGACAGTGAATACTTGTTTTTGACTGTGATCCTATTAAGTCCTCTGTAGTCAGTACAGATTAGGAGAGATCCATATTTCCTCTTGACGAAGAAAAATCCGACCATGGTCAGAGAGAAAGATTGTCCGTGATATATTCTGACATGGCCTGTATCTAAGCTGGTGACAACAGGTACATACGGCCCATAGGTGGGGTGGCATCAGGCAAAATCAATAGGGAAATCGTATGGTCTGTGTGGGGACAAGACCTCCGCCCCTAACTTGTTGAAGACGTCTGCAAAAAACCAATAGGCAGTATGCAGACCTGGCACACTAGACAGACACAGGGGAGTCTGAACTGGTCTTATCAAGAGGAGAAATTTCTTGTGGCAGAACAAGTCCCTACGAAGTACCTCTCCAGTATGCCAGTCAAGGACAGATTTGTGAATGAAACACCATGGCAGGCCCAAGAGGAGTGGAGGAGCCAGGTCTAGTAGCACATAGAAAGCAATCTTCTCTGTATGCAAAGTGCCTATCTGGAGTTCCACTCTTTTCGTGACAAAGTGCATAGACTCAGACAGGGCTTCCCATCAACAGACAAAATGAACAAGGGATTCTGAAGAGGCGTAACTGGGATATGATGTTGGTCCACCACGGCCTGTTGCATGGAGTTCCCAGCAGAATCAGAACCCAAATAAGTCATCTCCATAAATTGTACCTTTTTAAATGACACTAGCATGGTTAAAGTCATGGGCGAAGAGGTGGAGTTTTTGCCTTGGGTGGCCTCTCCAAGTAGTCCAAGGCTTTTGAGTTTCCCGGCTTCTCAGGACAAAAGCAGATAAGATCGTTTGAACTTCTGCAGTAAAAACCGAGTCCTTTGATCAGACGATCCTCTTGGCTTGTTCAGCCATCTTAAAACGATCGACCTGCATAGGCTCTGGAGAAGAGGGGGATGTGGATGACTGAGGTGCAAACGGCTTCTGGAAAGGTGGTGCTAGGTGCACAGGTCTCTTATCTTGGGACACCTCTCTTGATCTTTGCTGGAACCTCAGGTCGATCCGAATGGTGAGAGAGACTAAAGGCCCCGTCTTACACTACAATATCGTCAACGATATCATTAGTACGTCATGGGTTTTCAGTCGTTCTAAAGACGTCGTAACAATATCGTCAGTGTGACATGTACAAACGATCAATGATAATCGGGCAGATCATTGATGGGAGTTTGAGGTTGGTGAACCAGGCCTTAAACCAAACAATGAGCGTTCGTTCAGCCTGCAGCATCGGTGTGTGTGACAACTTGATAACGATGTTGTTATCGACTTCGCCTATTCAGAACTGAAGGACATAGGCGATCAAACAACCGCAAGTATCGTTCGCTTGTCGCGGAGTTGTTGCTGCGTCGTTAAAGATATCTGTACGTATGGCACTTCACTAGCAATCATTGAATGTCGTTCCAGCGATCTAGGTCAAGTCAGATCGTTGGTCAGTTCGCTGACACATTGATGCGTGAGACGGGGCCTTAAGTTTTGAAGGGTGCTGGGAACATAACGATCATCCAGTTTGTCCTTAATCCTGTCCGATTGCCCCTCTCAGAAAGCAGCAAAAAAGTCCTTGTCCAGCCCAGTTCGGAAGAGAGTGTGTGGAAACATACGGCATACTGGTCGATTGTGAGAATTCCCTGATGCAGTCTGAGGAGTAAGGATGCCGCAGAGGTAACTCTACTCAGCTCGTCGAACACCTTGTGAAAAGCTTCCAGGAAGGCTTGCAGGTTCAAGGTGACTGGATTGCCTCTCTCCCATATGAAATTTACCCAAATGAGAGCCTCATCTTCCAGATGAGACATAAGAAAACACATTTTGGCTCAATCAGTGACAAAATGGTTGGAGAGAAGCTGGAAATGCAATGTGCTATGCGTTAAGAATCCTCTGCATAACTTCAGATTGATGTTAAACCGTGGACGATCTGACAAGTAAGGAGCTGGGCCAGGAGTGTTGTTCATCACCAGGTCAGGAGCTGCACCCTGGGTTGGAGATGGTGAGATGCACATTGTAGGCTATTCAAGTGTGCAGGGGCGGAACTACACTGGTGCAGCTGGTGCAGCTGCACCAGGGCCCCGACCGGCTGGGGGCCCCTTCAAGCCTGGAGGGGGGCCCCCAGCTGACCCCCGCAAGCCGCCGCCAGAGGAGAGGAGGGTCAGGCAAGGGAAGCAGAGAGCTTCCTGCTTCCCTTGCCTGATCCCGCCCCTCCTCTCCTCTGCTCCTCCGGCCCCTAGAATACTTCCGCGCGGCTCCCAGGTAGGAGAGCATCGCGCCTGCGGCTCCCAGTGGCTCCCAGCGGCTCCCAGCGGCACCCACCCCCCCCTTTCCGGGCTGCGCCGACGGCCAGCGGCACCCCTCCCCTCCCCCCCGGGCCGCGCCGATGGCCAGTAGCCCCGTCCCCCCCCCGGTCCTCTCCTGCACCAGGGCCCCCGGGGGTGACGGTCCGCCCCTGCAAGTGTGTGTCCACAGATGGCAAAGGTTAGCATTCAGGTTTGCATCTCTCATTGGTGGATGGGCTCTTGCTTTAAACCTGCGAGTTGGGAGGCATTGGAGCCAGTGGGATCCATGACCTGTACAAAAGGTCATGCTCGTCTGGATGAGCAAGAGGTAAAGTGGACCTCCTGGACCAAGGTACCGATTTCTAGCCTGAAGGAGCGGACCAGAATCCCTATCAAGACTTCAATAGTACCTCAGATGGAGAGAATAGGGCGCAAGGGAATCCTTGTACCTTGGCAGCTGGTGCCAGAGGATCGAGAGCAGGCACAGACTCTGGTGTTAGTGAGATGACCAGAGATGAATACAGGCAAATGTAGGAAGGTGCAGACGAAGTTCAGGAGGGTTCAGCAGGTATGGTAGATCGAGGCAGGTGCTAACAAAAATAGGCAAGTTCTTGTTGACACAGTGGGACAGGCAGGTGCAAGCAAGTTCTGGCAGGCACTATAGGAGCACTGATTGGGAACAGTACCACAGATACTAATTTGTTTACAAAAGACGGACTAAAGATGCAGGGGACCTAACAACTAGGTACAGACAGAACTCACTACCACTCATTGAATAGACACTTCCCAATGGGGGAGGATGCCTGTAATACACTTTGTCTCTCTGCCATTGGCTTCCAAGTTACAGTGCAATGGCCCTTTAAGACAAGGGAGTGTAACACTCCTTAGCACCCTGCTCTGCATGCACAGGCCCTGGGACCCGGCACATGAAGCAGAATTTGGGGCAAGTGGGCAACCAAAGCAGTAAGCAGGTTAATGCCCCTGACACATGGAGTGGGGGGAGGGGGTCACTGACGGTGACACATGGCCTTTCCAGCTTTCAGCTCTCCCCTTTGCAGTCTTTCTTCCCCCTTCACTGGGAGCATATGCTATAATCTCTGTCCCCCTTCCGAGTCCCATCCACTCAGGGGCGGACTCATGAATCATCCACGTTGGGGTGTTGAGGAGTTTCCTGATAAACAGCCAAAGGCCACACAACCCCCTTTGTAATCTGGACCATAATAGACCCCAAAGAAGCCGATGGTATCTCCTGGCTTGTCTTCTGTGCATTACTACAACGTTCCTCCAACTGAATTTCCACTGCAGAGTCTGAATTGCCAATGTCCTCTGCCCATCCCTCTATACTAACAGTTTCATCAGACTGAAGGTTTTTAATGCACCCCAGGGCTGCGGGGCATTCAGAACCGGGGATTTAGTATTTCTGGAGAGTCACAGGGGTCGAGGCCTGGCTCCGTGACCCTGGGTTCAGTGTTAACGCATTCTTGGGGAATATTTAGGGATAGGATTGTTTTAGGGGGGAATTGTTTGTGATGCCACCTGTGGTTTGTGGCTATGGGTAGCCGCTGCTTCTGGGATCGATGGACGGGCAGCTGGGATGGAGTGGCTCCCCACGGGTGGAGCGGGTCCCCAGGGCAGCGGATGAAGTGATTGGTAGTCTCTGGCAGGCAAGGGATAACTCTAGGGCTCGTTACCTTGCTCAGTGGCCTCCACCACTGGTTGCCGCGCAAATAACAGTCTCACACAGTTATGCAACTCTGTACCCGGGTTTACTCACAGCAAGCTTTAAGTTTCAACAGGTCATAGCTGTTACAGTCTCTCAGATAACCTATGGTCTGTGTAGTCTTTAAGAGATCAGGGCGGCAAGCACAAGATCCTTGGTGGTGTGCCTGTCTTCACATCTCTCCCTATCTGGTCCTGTTCCTCAGTGCCTGTGCTGTAAAGCACCTCTGCACACAGAGCCCTGATCCGGCAGCCTCGGGTGTTAGTGGGTGACTGGTACTTTGTCCCCGAACCCTTGTCCAGCTGCTTTCTCGAAGAATATGCCAGGTGTGTGAGCCACAGCTCTTATGAAGCTGTGGTTCACACAGCTGTGGCTCAACAGTTTGGGTATGGATCCCCTTGCTGTATTCAGGTCTGGTCCCTGTTCTTAGACCACAACCCCTCTGTCTGGCATCACCAGTCCTGGATTCAGGCACATGGGCCGCTTAAAAAAACAAAACAAAACACACACACGGGCCACTTCAGCTTCACCGGTGCCCCTAGGGTTCCTTCTTTTCGGTTTCCCAGGACGAGCGTAGCACAGCTCAAGTCCCCTTCTCTGCAGTTTAGATGTTCCTCCTCACTCGACACAACTTCTCCCTCAGCTCTACATGCTAGTTGTTTACTCTTCCATTCCCAACTGCAACTGTCTTGTTCTTTTTTCCTCCCACCCACACTTCTCTACCCCTGTTGTCCCACTGAATCCTCCCCCCAGGGCCGCACCGTCCATTGGACAGTGTGAGCCCTGAGTTCAGAGCGGCGGCAGCCAGGGGGAGCGGCATGAGAGAAGGGGGCGGTGCCACCAACATCAGCGGCGGGCGCCGGTAACAGCAGTAAGAGGGCGCGCGCGCTGTGGCACTGTAGGCTGCAGGGGCGGCGGGGCTGAGATCCGCCAGCAACCCCCCCCCGGACCCGGACGCAGCAGGGGCGGCGGGGCTGAGATCCGCCAGCACCCTCCCCCCCCCCCCCGGACGCTGCAGGGGCGGCGGGGCTGAGATCCGCCAGCACCCAACGCTGCAGGGGCGGCGGGGCTGAGATCCGCCAGCACCCCCTCCCCCCCGGCCTCCGATCGGCTCAGGCGGCAGAGTGGCTAGATGCACCCCTGCATCCCTCCCCTTCTGGTTCTACGTGTGTGTGTGTGTTTGTGTTTAGGATCTTTACAGCTACCATCCCCCATGCAGTACCCCTTGTGGCATCCAGACCGGTGGGGCGCCACATATTTTTTTGCCCGGTGGCACTAATCCTCACTAGGCTGCAGACTTTCACGATCTCTCTTGATCACTTCAGATGAGGAACGCAGTGTTGGTCACTTTGATACCTAACCCCTCCATGAAGGCTAGTGTAGACTCGAGCAACTCAAAACGTTTGTCCGCCATTGTATTCCAGATGTTCTTAGAACATGAATGATGCTGATTTGTCCCCAGATCCCAGCAGACTAAATTTTGTGGACCTTCTTTTCATTGAGCACTTCCTGGCACAGCTGCACCCTTTTGTGAACTGGGCTTCCTCTAACATGTTTTTTTTGTTGTCTCCTCCTCTTTTCCTTCTCAATCTCCTGGTGGGCAGGATTTTTCTTCCCATCTAACCTTTCGCAGGCAAGCGCCTCCCTCAACAAGCCAGCTATTCTCAGTCCCTTCTTGGGGCAGAATTTCTGAACAGCTGGGCAATTCTTTGCACCCATTTGTGTCTGACCCGCCCCAGGGTTGTGGGGTACTTGGTTCCAGGTGGTATAGTTCACGGGAGATGTCAAGGGGCCTGTTGCCCGCTCCCGTGGCCCTGGTGGTCACTGAAAAAGGGGATCAGTCAATAAAAATAATAAAAATAGTGATTCATGACGCCACATACGGTTCCGGTAATGTTACAAGTGCTACAGGACTATCCTCCGGGGTGATGGTAGAGCAGCAAGATAGTTTCTCTCCCCGTAAGTGGAGCTGGATCACTGGGGCAGTAGAGGATGATGGGAGTTGTGGAACAGTCTTTTATTTACACAGAGACGCAGCTACACTGGTCGGTGGCTCCTCAGGCGCAGGTGAAAAAAGTACAACACACAGTTTGTAACTCTGAACGGGTTTACTGGCAGTTCTTCAAACACAGTCTGTTTGGGTCTGCCTGGCCTTGGTAGTCGCTGAAAATTAGGATGCCGCACTTGGGTCCCTTGGTGGAATGCCTGCTGTTTCTGTCTGGTCCATTCCTACGCTCCTTCCTGTCTCCCTCAGCGCCTCCATGCGCAAAGCCTGAAGCCAGCTCCAATGGATCCTCACTATCTGAGCAACTCCTCTCTGAGTCCTCGGGATTCCTTATGGTGCCTTTTTCTGGATGCGCCGGGTGTTGGCCACGACTTCCTAAAGAAGCTCGTGTCGAGCCCACTGGGACGGGGTACTCGGTACCGGACCGGGTCTGCTACTGGGGAAGTCACGGGTGGTCCTGGTCCGGACAGTGTCCCGGGCCCTGGCAATAATAAAGGGTATTTACAGGGGAATTGTCAGTCGTGACGCCACCCACTGTATGCGGCTAGTAATGGGGCCGCCGCTGCCGCAGAACCTCCGGGGATGATGTGATGGCAGCAGAGATGGAATAGTTCCCATGGGCAGAACTGTATTCCCCGGGGCAGTGATGGTTAAAGTCTATTGTGTAGTGTGCAGGCCTTGTGCTGAGTGCAGTACATTTACTGTCCGGATGCTGCAGGAATCCTCCTTCAGTGTTGGAGCCTGCACGCTGTGGCTCTCCAAGCGTAGGGCTGCTGCAAACCCGTATGGAAGAAGTCGTGTTCAGGCAGAGACCCTCACTCTGTCTCTGTGTCCTTTCCGGGCTGTTAACTCTCTCTTTTCTCCGTTCACTTTGGTGTGCGTCTCCGGACAGTATGGCGGTGACTTGGGCCCCTGTGGGTCCTCCGGGTTGTCACTGAGCTCCCTGTCCTTTGGGGTAGGGACACTAACGTGTAGCTGTGGTCCCCCGTCGGTTGTCTGGGGATGCCGGGTGAAACTACGGTCCCCTCTAGAGCCGACACTCTACTTCAACCCAGCCTCCAGCAGTCCTCCCGTGTGAGGCTCTACCAGGCTCTCTCTACTGTGTCTTCAAGTATCATAGGAGGGCTACTCTGCCTGCAGTCTGGTCGTCTCGGCTGTAGTTCTAGGGCCCGGTATCACCGTCCCTCTCTTCCCTCACACTCCTGGGGTGCTGGCTTCGGACGTGTTTTCTCTCTGCGGCTCGCACTGGCTCTGTTCAGATTCTGCGCTCCTTACACCCACACTGGCAGGACATGTGATTCAGTCTTTTCATCTCAGCCTACCTCGGCCTACTGACTCCTTTCTCCTCCCCCTTCACTATTTCTACCTTCTGTCACCTGACTACGTGTTTGCCCACCCACTGCTCTAAACCCACCACCCCTCGCCTGCTTAGAGTTCCTAGGCTCCGGGTTGGGTGCTGCCCTCTACTGCACGTGGGTTGTGTGGGCTGTGAGAGTGTTGGTGTTCAACTGTCGTCTTACCTGCCTGGCTGCAGTTCCCTTTGTGGCCTCCTGGACGCAGGGGCGCCACACTCTCCCGAAGTTAAACTAGTGCGTCCCCACGCTGCCCGTCATGGATCCCCCTGAAACATTTTTATTTTCAAACAACATTAAACATTACGGATTCTTGGTTTCTTCCCGTCCAGGAGGTACGATTCTTCAAACGTTACTTTAAGTTAACTATATACAAGTGCATGGGTATATTTACGTCATGACCCTTCTGGACCTCTGCTGGGTCTAATGCTGCAACGCATTCATTTTTCTTTTGCTATAAAACACATAATAAACATTACTTTCTTATCAAAAAGTATAAAAACATTCTTCCTCTTCAAAAAGTGCAAAAATTCTCAAAAACAGTTCAAAGTTCAAAGTTCACGATTCAAACAGTCACATGCACCACCTCTCATGTGCAAAACTGGTCTTAAAACCAAAGAGGAGCACGCAAGGTGCTCTACTATATACAGTTCAAAGTTTATACCATCTCATTGTCTGTGGTATCAATGTCTATGAACATATAAGACAAACAAGGGAAGCTAGCATTCATTCAGGATTGGGATGGGGACAGTAAGGATTACACCTCATTCACACTTACAAGTCTTCTTTTCTTCCATCTGGATGCAGAACCCGTGTCTTTAGTCCTTCTTGGCTTGCTGTTTCCATGGCAACATCTGCGACGTCTTCCTTCTGGGGTACACCTCCAGGTTTTGCAAAGCAGTAATCAGTAAGTAGCTTTCCGGGGTCTGAGTGACAGCATCCTTCATAGACTTGGATGTAACAGTCTCAGTAGTATCTGTGGGACCCGTGTCAACAATTGGGTCCGGTTGCTCGGTATCGTCTGGATACTCCATTTCTGAGGGCTCATCCTCCTCCATTGACTCTAGGGACAGTCTCCGCTCTTTCATGCCATACGGGCCTCGCTCACCTTGCACGGACACATCAATCAGGGTCACGGTGCAGCACCTCTCCTCGCTCACTGCGCGACTACGGGTAGCTCCAACCCAGCCGGGTTGTATGAACAAAGTCTCATAAGTCTGGCGGTGGTCAATATCAATCTGAATCCGGGTCCGATGCTCCTCCTGGGCCCATGTCATCTGCTGGGGTAGCAGTCGCAGCACACCCCGTGTGCTCTAAATCAGACCACCCCTCGCCTGCTTAGAGTCCGAGGAAAACGGCAGCGGTGCCAGGAAAAGGTTGACAGAAGGGATCCCCTTTGTACGGCGTAGTCACACGGGTAGGAATGAGCCTGGTGGGTCCTTGAAATAGAGGGGCACTGGAAGGCTAGGCCGGGACCAGCGAGCCGGCTCTGAGGTGACCGCAGCTACAAGCCGGATCACAGACATACCGGCGGGGATTCCATGTCAGACCTCCTACCGCACGTGCAGGAGGTACAGTTGCACATAGGACTCCAGAGCTTAGATACACCCATTCACAGGGTTAAGCCACCAAGGACCCGAGCGACTTACCATACAACACACAGGGAGAAGAGCAGTTTAGAAGGACCTGAAAGGAATCAAGAAGGAGAAGGGTCTAAGGCAGAAACCTGGCTGCAGTAGGGTTAATTGAAATCGTGGAGTTAACTTTGCGAAACAACTTTGTAGACTGTACTGAAGAAGTGTGAAGAGCTTAAGTAAAACCCGGTGAACCCTGCCAGTGTCTCCAGTGTGTGATTCCCTGCATGTTAAACTTTTATTCACCCTGTCAGAAGCAGCCCAACCCACGGCGGGCTCATCCATCCGGCTGCAGCGCCATCCATCTTCCTGGCAGAAGCAAGCAGCAGCGGTGGTCCCCATTGACCACAACCCGTGGGTGGCGTCACGACAATCCCTATAAATAACCCCTTTTATTTGTGGGCTCGGGACACGGTCCGGACCAAGACTGCCTTGATAACCCCCTTGATATCCTGGTCCGGTACCAAGTACCCCGTCCCAGTGGGCTCCACACCATTGTATACTGAGAGCAAGCATAATTGTGGAAAATGGGGAGGACTTTAGGCTCAAACAATATTTTAAGGCTGTCCCATGTTGTAGCCCTTTGGGTCATTCTAGCAGTAGAGTCAGGGTCCAGCTGCAATATCTGCACCCCAATAGCTAAAACACTGCCCCAAACCCTGAATTTTAGCATTTCCTATCCCGAGCAAGTAGTTTGTAGGACTTTGGATGGACTTAACCCCTTCAGCACCAGAGGGCTAAACACTTTCCCCCACACTTGTCTCTCCTTATACTTTAGTATTTTGGAAATGGCAATTGTAGACCATTAAGAGGACAACTCCACTTCTACTTCTAACCTATGGTTGATTATGTTGCATTGTCAAAATGGTCCGGTCAAACCACCCCAGCCTGTCTGTCAGCAGAAGACAACAGACCTGGGGGGTTTCCTTAGAACCTGCCGCTCGGTTCTGACGTCATCAGAGAGATATGGAATGATAGGAACTGCAGTCGCCCGGGGTCACACAACGCATTGCTGAGCAATATGGTTGCCTTGCCCGAAGCAGATAGTAGAAGCTCATCAGCTTAGGTGTTCTTTTTTTTCAGAGGTGAAGGAGGGGTGACATTGAAATATATGTTTTAGATTGCATTTTAATCAATCAGTTTGCATGCGTTTGGACACCCATATGCAGTCCTGTGTAAAATAAGGAGGTGAGGGAATTTAAGGGGGTGATCCTATACAAAGGCTCCAAAACTCTACAGCTAAACCCTAAAGGGCGTAGTGCAGCAGACATAACCTGTGGCAGAGTCTCTCTCCTGGGGGTACCGGCTGGTGTTGACCTGTCTTGCACTTCATGTGCTGTGTATGGCCAGGAGGTGTGGAAGTCACAAAGGATTTAAAGGGCCAGTAACCCTAAAGTGTCCAGTGCTATGGATGTACATAGCACAATCTGTCAAAAAACATATGATAAATCACACATTTTCTGAAATAGTCGTCAAATTTGAATTTCTGCTTGTTGTTAGAAAGTAATAATTTGATGAAGTGAAGTTGTGCCAAAGTGTACAATTATTTTAAGTGGCAAATATATGCCTTGACTGCCTCACGATGGCCCAAATATCCAAAATGCAATATTTTCTGATCATCATAATGGGAGACCCAGACAATGGGGTTTAGGGCGCTGCCCTCCGGAGGTCACACTAGGTACTACAAGTTTGTAGCACCGCCTCCTCCGCTTATAAACCCCCACCGTAGGAGACATCCTCAGTTTTAAACTTAGTGTGCTCGGAGGATCACGCTTTGCTTGCACTTCACTGCATTCTCACAGCTTACGTGATGGCGTATGAAGACAAGGTAAAATGGTCCCGCTCGGGACCCCCGACAGCCTCCCCGCTCACCCTCTGCGGAACACGCTGGTGGAGGTACCGGAGGGCTTTTAGCCTGGACACTTCTGTGTTCTCCCGGTACGCTGTCGCGCTCCTTCCTTTCCATCCCTCCATGGAGGCTCTGGTAAGGGGGAGCCTGGAGCCTTGCACAGCTCCGCTCCGTCCGAGGCCTCCCTAAATGGTGCTTACAGACCGGACGGAGCCAGCCCAGTCCGAGGCCTCCCTAAATGGTGCTTACACTCCGGACTGGTGCTGTACCCCCGTCCGAGGCCTCCCTAAAGGTGCTTACAGACCGGACCGGCACTGAGGCACCTGGTGTGTCTCCTGTGTGCCTGGGGGTAGTGTCTGTCACTGTGGTGTCATGACACTCAGACCGCGCGGTTACCCTCGGGTCCGCGGTTCTGGCGGTGACCCTGTGCTGGGGTCTCCCTGGCTGACCGCCCTGTGTGTCACAGGGGCTGAGGCTGCAGACTGCGAGTGTTTTGATGTACATGCAGTCTGAGAGTGTGTGTGGTGATATTCACACTCTTTTCCCGCGCTGCGGGCTCCGGCACCTCCATTGCTGAGGCAGTCTGGAGGAGGAGGAGGCAGCCCTTATGGTGACATCACCGCTGGGCGTGTTGTGTGTTCTTCCCGCGTGTTCCTGGCTCCGCCCACATCTTCACTGTCGGCGGCCATCTTCTCCCTCACTTCCCGGCTGGGATCTGGCTGCAGCGCGTGTCTGCACTTGCAAGGGAGACCGGAACTCGCGGAGGTCACACACACTCACCGCTTCCTCCTACCGCTTTACTGCGGTCGGTAAGCCACCGGGATTCCCGGGTTGTTTGTGAACTTTGGCTTATATTCCCCTCACTGTGGAGATGTCCTCAGTTGGGAAGCATGCTGCTAAGGCGGCAGTGGTCACCGTTTCCTGCGCTACATGCAACGGGACACTGGTGGAGGGGTCCTGCAATAACTGCGGACGCCCAGAGGCCCGGTCTGCTACTACTGAGTCTGCAAATCCGGGATTATACCCTGAGGTTCAGGTGATCCCAGGGCCATGGGAAACGCAGAATAAGATCAATGAATCTCTGCTATCCCAGATGTCCTCCATGTCGCAAACCCTGGAGGCACTGCATAGGAGACTGGAGAACCCAGCTACTCCTCCTAGTTACCCCCGGGTGTCTCTTACTTCTGCTGTAAGACCCCCTAAGCGAGCCCGTGAGGCTTCTCCTGAGCTCCAGACTCTCTCTGAGGAGGAGCGTTCCTCTGATGGTGAGGAAGATGATGGGGGTTCTACTCTTGGGTCTATGTCTGAACCTCCAGATGGGGTGGAGGATCTGGTGTCCTCCATCAATGAGACATTGCGTCTTGTCACTCCTCCTGAGGAGGTGACTGTACACCCCAAGGAGATATACCAATGGCTGCGGCCAGAGGCTAGACCAAGTGGCTCCTTCATGGACCACACTAATTTCGGAAGGGTGATTAAAGCTCCCAGGTTGCATCCTGGGCGGCGTTATGTCCGTAAAACTAAGGACAATCGCTTTCCCTTTCCCCAGGAGGCGCTCCAGGAATGGTCGCAGTCTCCCAAGGTGGACGCTTCCATGACTAGGATTGCTGCGCGCTCCTTGTTTTCTGCCTCTGATAGCTCCTCATTGAAGGATGCTACTGATAGACAGGTCGAGCAACTCGCCAAGTCTTCATATGAGGCTGTGGGGTCCTCGTTTGCCCCTAATTTTGCCGCAGTCTGGACCCTTCAAGCGATTACTATCTGTTTGGATGGTATCACTGATCTAGCTAGGTCCAGTCCAGAGGTTCTGGCTCTCACTGAGAGAGCAAGGGCCTATGCGGACTATGCCAGGACGGCATCTTTGGAAACTGCCACTCGCTCTGCTGTGGCCTCGGCCAATGCAATTGCGATCCGCAGGCTGTTGTGGCTGCGTCTTTGGGACTCAGATGCCACATCTAAGAAGATTTTACAAAATCTTCCGTTCGCTGGTGACAGGCTGTTTGGCACCGAACTGGACAAATTGATAAAGGATTCTGCTGAGTCTAAGATACCGCAGAATAAGCCTAAGCCACGGTACACCGTGAAAAGGAACCCTAAGCAGTGGTCCTTTCGCTCCGGTTCACAGTCATCAACGGTGTCCACTCGCTCAGACCGAGGGGGCAAGCCTGCTACTCAGTGGCGTTCCAAGAGTCGTCAGAAGAAGCCGGCGGGGGCAGCGGCTGCCACCCCCAAGCCCGCCTCGACATGACTCGCTCTCTCTTCCTGCCTCCCCACAGGTGGGGGGCCGCTTGTCTCGCTTTCAGGACCAGTGGCTTCTTCACATTCAAGATCAGTGGGTTCGAGACGTAGTCTCAAGAGGTTACAGGATAGAGCTGACGTCACAACCAATACACCGATTCCATCGGTCGGTTCCATCCCCAGAAAAGGCTCAGGCTTTTCACCTGGTGTTGGAGGGACTCCGCAGAGACGGAGTGGTGGTCCCTGTGCCCACGGAAGAGAGGTTCAGGGGTTTTTACTCCAACCTCTTTATTGTCCCAAAGAAGGACGGCTCTTTTCGCCCGGTGTTGGACCTCAAGTTGTTCAACCGGCACGTGTTGGTTCGGAAGTTCCGCATGGAATCCCTGCGCTCAGTGATCGCAGCTGTGTCACAGGGAGACTTCCTAGCGTCCATCGATATCAGGGACGCTTACCTTCACGTACCCATTGCACCAGCTCATCAGCGCTGGTTGAGATTCGCAGTGGGGGAAGAGCACTTCCAATTTGTGGCACTGCCGTTCGGGCTAGCCTCAGCACCGCGGGTGTTCACAAAGGTGATGGCCTCCATGATGGCTCTCCTGCATGCGCAGGGACACGCCGTCATACCCTATTTGGACGACCTGTTGGTCAGGGCGCCATCGGAAGACCTTTGTCGGGTGAGCCTGGAGGTGACCATGAAGTCCCTGGAACGGTTCGGGTGGCTTATCAACATTCAGAAGTCGACCCTGGTTCCGACCCAGTCATTGACATATCTGGGCATGGACTTCCACACGGACTCGGCCCTGGTGTCCCTACCTCAAGCCAAGCAGCTTGCGATCCAATCAGGAGTGCAGAATGTCCTCCTGTCTCCACAGTCATCCCTACGGGTATTGATGAGACTGGTGGGTCGCATGGTAGCGGCGATAGAGGCGGTGCCGTTCGCACAATTTCGCCTCCGTCCTCTCCAGCTGGAGATTCTTCGCAGATGGGACAAGAGGACGATTTCTTTGAATCGGCTGGTGACGCTGTCACAACCAACCAGGGATTCCCTACAGTGGTGGCTACAGCCACATCATCTGGCACGGGGACGGTCCTTCCTAAAACCGTCATGGTTAGTGGTGACCACCGACGCCAGTCTGAAGGGCTGGGGAGCGGTGTTCTTGCACCACAGGGCTCAAGGCCTCTGGACTCAGTCGGAGTCGGCGTTGCAGATCAACGTGCTGGAGATCAAGGCGGTCTATCTGGCGCTCCTGGCGTTTCAGAAATTCCTGTCAGGACAACCCATTCGGGTACAGTCCGACAATGCGACGGCCGTCGCCTACATAAATCATCAGGGAGGGACCAGAAGTGCTCAGGCCCTCACCGAAGTCCACCGCATTCTAGCTTGGGTGGAGGAAAACGGCTGCCTGATCTCCGCAGTTCACATCCCAGGGGTCGAGAACTGGGAGGCCGACTATCTGAGCCGACAGGGGATGGACGCCGGAGAGTGGTCCCTTCATCCAGACGTCTTCCGGGACATCTGCGGCAGGTGGGGCACTCCGGACGTGGATCTGATGGCCTCACGGCTAAATCATCAGGTGCCCCAATACGTGGCGAGATCATGGGATCCCCAGTCTCTGGGGGCGGATGCCCTGATCCTGAGTTGGTCCAGCTTCCAGCTGCCATATGTGTTCCCGCCTCTAGCTCTGATTCCCAGGGTCCTGTGGAAGATCAGGATGGAATGCAGAGTAGCCATTCTAGTGGCTCCAGATTGGCCCAGGAGGTCCTGGTACCCGGACCTGTGGCAACTGTCAGGCGGACACCGATGGGCTCTTCCAGAGCGCGCAGATCTTCTCGCGCAAGGCCCATTCTTCCACCTCAATTCCAGGGCCCTCAGATTGACTGCATGGCTCTTGAGGCCTGGCTGCTGACATCCAGAGGTTTCTCTCCTACAGTGGTTGCCACTATGAATCGGGCAAGGAAACCCGTTTCCAGGAAGATATACCACAGAACGTGGAAAATCTTTTTTACCTGGTGTGCCTCTGGTGGTCACTCACCGTGACCGTTGTCTATCCCGACATTGTTGGCCTTCCTACAGTCGGGTTTGGAGTTGGGATTATCCCTTGGCTCTCTGAAAGGTCAAGTATCAGCACTTTCCGTGTTATTTGACAGGCGCTTGGCGCTCCTCCCGAAGTCGTCAAATTTGAATTTCTGCTTGTTGTTAGAAAGTATATAATTTGATGAAGTGAAGTTGTGCCAAAGTGTACAATTATTTTAAGTGGCAAATATATGCCTTGACTGCCTCACGATGGCCCAAATATCCAAAATGCAATATTTTCTGATCATCATAATGGAGAGACCCAGACAATGGGGTTTAGGGCGCTGCCCTCCGGAGGTCACACTAGGTACTACAAGTTTGTAGCACCGCCTCCTCCGCTTATAAACCCCCACCGTAGGAGACATCCTCAGTTTTAAACTTAGTGTGCTCGGAGGATCACGCTTTGCTTGCACTTCACTGCATTCTCACAGCTTACGTGATGGCGTATGAAGACAAGGTAAAATGGTCCCGCTCGGGACCCCCGACAGCCTCCCCGCTCACCCTCTGCGGAACACGCTGGTGGAGGTACCGGAGGGCTTTTAGCCTGGACACTTCTGTGTTCTCCCGGTACGCTGTCGCGCTCCTTCCTTTCCATCCCTCCATGGAGGCTCTGGTAAGGGGGAGCCTGGAGCCTTGCACAGCTCCGCTCCGTCCGAGGCCTCCCTAAAATGGTGCTTACAGACCGGACGGAGCCAGCCCAGTCCGAGGGCCTCCCTAAATGGTGCTTACACTCCGGACTGGTGCTGTACCCCCGTCCGAGGCCTCCCTAAAGGTGCTTACAGACCGGACCGGCACTGAGGCACCTGGTGTGTCTCCTGTGTGCCTGGGGGTATGTGTCTGTCACTGTGGTGTCATGACACTCAGACCGCGCGGTTACCCTCGGGTCCGCGGTTCTGGCGGTGACCCTGTGCTGGGGTCTCCCTGGCTGACCGCACTGTGTGTCACAGGGCTGAGGCTGCAGACTGCGAGTGTTTTGATGTACATGCAGTCTGAGAGTGTGTGTGTGGTGATATTCACACTCTTTTCCCGCGCTGCGGGCTCCGGCACCTCCATTGCTGAGGCAGTCTGGAGGAGGAGGAGGCAGCCCTTATGGTGACATCACCGCTGGGCGTGTTGTGTGTTCTTCCCGCGTGTTCCTGGCTCCGCCCACATCTTCACTGTCGGCGGCCATCTTCTCCCTCACTTCCCGGCTGGGATCTGGCTGCAGCGCGTGTCTGCACTTGCAAGGGAGACCGGAACTCGCGGAGGTCACACACACTCACCGCTTCCTCCTACCGCTTTACTGCGGTCGGTAAGCCACCGGGATTCCCGGGTTGTTTGTGAACTTTGGCTTATATTCCCCTCACTGTGGAGATGTCCTCAGTTGGGAAGCATGCTGCTAAGGCGGCAGTGGTCACCGTTTCCTGCGCTACATGCAACGGGACACTGGTGGAGGGGTCCTGCAATAACTGCGGACGCCCAGAGGCCCGGTCTGCTACTACTGAGTCTGCAAATCCGGGATTATACCCTGAGGTTCAGGTGATCCCAGGGCCATGGGAAACGCAGAATAAGATCAATGAATCTCTGCTATCCCAGATGTCCTCCATGTCGCAAACCCTGGAGGCACTGCATAGGAGACTGGAGAACCCAGCTACTCCTCCTAGTTACCCCCGGGTGTCTCTTACTTCTGCTGTAAGACCCCCTAAGCGAGCCCGTGAGGCTTCTCCTGAGCTCCAGACTCTCTCTGAGGAGGAGCGTTCCTCTGATGGTGAGGAAGATGATGGGGGTTCTACTCTTGGGTCTATGTCTGAACCTCCAGATGGGTGGAGGATCTGGTGTCCTCCATCAATGAGACATTGCGTCTTGTCACTCCTCCTGAGGAGGTGACTGTACACCCCAAGGAGATATACCAATGGCTGCGGCCAGAGGCTAGACCAAGTGGCTCCTTCATGGACCACACTAATTTCGGAAGGGTGATTAAAGCTCCCAGGTTGCATCCTGGGCGGCGTTATGTCCGTAAAACTAAGGACAATCGCTTTCCCTTTCCCCAGGAGGCGCTCCAGGAATGGTCGCAGTCTCCCAAGGTGGACGCTTCCATGACTAGGATTGCTGCGCGCTCCTTGTTTTCTGCCTCTGATAGCTCCTCATTGAAGGATGCTACTGATAGACAGGTCGAGCAACTCGCCAAGTCTTCATATGAGGCTGTGGGGTCCTCGTTTGCCCCTAATTTTGCCGCAGTCTGGACCCTTCAAGCGATTACTATCTGTTTGGATGGTATCACTGATCTAGCTAGGTCCAGTCCAGAGGTTCTGGCTCTCACTGAGAGAGCAAGGGCCTATGCGGACTATGCCAGGACGGCATCTTTGGAAACTGCCACTCGCTCTGCTGTGGCCTCGGCCAATGCAATTGCGATCCGCAGGCTGTTGTGGCTGCGTCTTTGGGACTCAGATGCCACATCTAAGAAGATTTTACAAAATCTTCCGTTCGCTGGTGACAGGCTGTTTGGCACCGAACTGGACAAATTGATAAAGGATTCTGCTGAGTCTAAGATACCGCAGAATAAGCCTAAGCCACGGTACACCGTGAAAAGGAACCCTAAGCAGTGGTCCTTTCGCTCCGGTTCACAGTCATCAACGGTGTCCACTCGCTCAGACCGAGGGGCAAGCCTGCTACTCAGTGGCGTTCCAAGAGTCGTCAGAAGAAGCCGGCGGGGGCAGCGGCTGCCACCCCCAAGCCCGCCTCGACATGACTCGCTCTCTCTTCCTGCCTCCCCACAGGTGGGGGGCCGCTTGTCTCGCTTTCAGGACCAGTGGCTTCTTCACATTCAAGATCAGTGGGTTCGAGACGTAGTCTCAAGAGGTTACAGGATAGAGCTGACGTCACAACCAATACACCGATTCCATCGGTCGGTTCCATCCCCAGAAAAGGCTCAGGCTTTTCACCTGGTGTTTGGAGGGACTCCGCAGAGACGGAGTGGGTGGTCCCTGTGCCCACGGAAGAGAGGTTCAGGGGTTTTTACTCCAACCTCTTTATTGTCCCAAAGAAGGACGGCTCTTTTCGCCCGGTGTTGGACCTCAAGTTGTTCAACCGGCACGTGTTGGTTCGGAAGTTCCGCATGGAATCCCTGCGCTCAGTGATCGCAGCTGTGTCACAGGGAGACTTCCTAGCGTCCATCGATATCAGGGACGCTTACCTTCACGTACCCATTGCACCAGCTCATCAGCGCTGGTTGAGATTCGCAGTGGGGAAGAGCACTTCCAATTTGTGGCACTGCCGTTCGGGCTAGCCTCAGCACCGCGGGTGTTCACAAAGGTGATGGCCTCCATGATGGCTCTCCTGCATGCGCAGGGACACGCCGTCATACCCTATTTGGACGACCTGTTGGTCAGGGCGCCATCGGAAGACCTTTGTCGGGTGAGCCTGGAGGTGACCATGAAGTCCCTGGAACGGTTCGGGTGGCTTATCAACATTCAGAAGTCGACCCTGGTTCCGACCCAGTCATTGACATATCTGGGCATGGACTTCCACACGGACTCGGCCCTGGTGTCCCTACCTCAAGCCAAGCAGCTTGCGATCCAATCAGGAGTGCAGAATGTCCTCCTGTCTCCACAGTCATCCCTACGGGTATTGATGAGACTGGTGGGTCGCATGGTAGCGGCGATAGAGGCGGTGCCGTTCGCACAATTTCGCCTCCGTCCTCTCCAGCTGGAGATTCTTCGCAGATGGGACAAGAGGACGATTTCTTTGAATCGGCTGGTGACGCTGTCACAACCAACCAGGGATTCCCTACAGTGGTGGCTACAGCCACATCATCTGGCACGGGGACGGTCCTTCCTAAAACCGTCATGGTTAGTGGTGACCACCGACGCCAGTCTGAAGGGCTGGGGAGCGGTGTTCTTGCACCACAGGGCTCAAGGCCTCTGGACTCAGTCGGAGTCGGCGTTGCAGATCAACGTGCTGGAGATCAAGGCGGTCTATCTGGCGCTCCTGGCGTTTCAGAAATTCCTGTCAGGACAACCCATTCGGGTACAGTCCGACAATGCGACGGCCGTCGCCTACATAAATCATCAGGGAGGGACCAGAAGTGCTCAGGCCCTCACCGAAGTCCACCGCATTCTAGCTTGGGTGGAGGAAAACGGCTGCCTGATCTCCGCAGTTCACATCCCAGGGGTCGAGAACTGGGAGGCCGACTATCTGAGCCGACAGGGGATGGACGCCGGAGAGTGGTCCCTTCATCCAGACGTCTTCCGGGACATCTGCGGCAGGTGGGGCACTCCGGACGTGGATCTGATGGCCTCACGGCTAAATCATCAGGTGCCCCAATACGTGGCGAGATCATGGGATCCCCAGTCTCTGGGGGCGGATGCCCTGATCCTGAGTTGGTCCAGCTTCCAGCTGCCATATGTGTTCCCGCCTCTAGCTCTGATTCCCAGGGTCCTGTGGAAGATCAGGATGGAATGCAGAGTAGCCATTCTAGTGGCTCCAGATTGGCCCAGGAGGTCCTGGTACCCGGACCTGTGGCAACTGTCAGGCGGACACCGATGGGCTCTTCCAGAGCGCGCAGATCTTCTCGCGCAAGGCCCATTCTTCCACCTCAATTCCAGGGCCCTCAGATTGACTGCATGGCTCTTGAGGCCTGGCTGCTGACATCCAGAGGTTTCTCTCCTACAGTGGTTGCCACTATGAATCGGGCAAGGAAACCCGTTTCCAGGAAGATATACCACAGAACGTGGAAAATCTTTTTTACCTGGTGTGCCTCTGGTGGTCACTCACCGTGACCGTTGTCTATCCCGACATTGTTGGCCTTCCTACAGTCGGGTTTGGAGTTGGGATTATCCCTTGGCTCTCTGAAAGGTCAAGTATCAGCACTTTCCGTGTTATTTGACAGGCGCTTGGCGCTCCTCCCGAAGGTCCGCCAATTTCTGCAGGGGGTGTCTCGGGTGGTTCCGCCCTACAGGCGGCCCCTGGACCCTTGGGATCTCAACATGGTCCTGGCGGCTCTGCAGAAACCGCCGTTTGAGCCACTGAGAGACATCTCTCTCTCTCGTCTGTCCCAGAAGGTGGTCTTTCTGGTGGCGATTACGTCTCTGAGAAGGGTCTCAGAATTGGCTGCACTTTCGTGCAAGTCACCCTTTCTGGTGGTTCACCAGGACAAGGTGGTGTTGCGCCCACGGCCTGAATTTTTGCCGAAGGTGGTTTCAACATTCCACTTGAACCAGGAGATTGTTCTCCCATCATTTTGCCCCGCTCCTGTTCATCAGGTTGAGCGCGACCTCCATACTCTGGATCTCGTGAGAGCTGTACGCATTTATGTGTCCAGGACCGCCTCCTTTAGGAGTTCGGATTCCTTATTTGTCCTCACGATGGGTCGCTGTAAGGGGTCCGCGGCTTCAAAGTCGACCTTGGCCAGATGGATCAAGGCTCCCATTCAGGAGGCTTACCGGTCTTCTGGTTTGCCTATCCCGGTGGGTTTGAAGGCACACTCTACTAGAGCTGTAGGTGCCTCTTGGGCCTTGCGACATCGAGCTTCTGCTCTACAGGTGTGTCAGGCGGCCACTTGGTCCAGCCTGCACACTTTCTCTAAGCACTATATGGTGCATGCCCATGCCTCTGCGGATGCGAGTTTGGGCAGGCGGGTTCTCCAGGCGGCGGTTGCCCACCTTTAAAAGGGAACCATGTGTTTATCCGTCTTGTTGAGGAACTCTTCCCGCCCTGGGGTATTGCTTTAGGACATCCCCATTGTCTGGGTCTCCCATTATGATGATCAGAAAAAAGAGAATTTTGTTTACGTACCGTAAATTCTTTTTTCTTGAATCATCAATGGGAGACCCAGCACCCACCCAGTTGTTCCGTTGCATGTTTGCATTTGATCTGTTCTCTGTTGAGACAGTGTATCCGGGTTGTTACTCCGTCTGTGCACGGCATTCTTCCCGATGTTTCGGGTGTGGTTTATTTCTCCTCGCAGCTTATGGACTAAACTGAGGATGTCTCCTACGGTGGGGGTTTATAAGCGGAGGAGGCGGTGCTACAAACTTGTAGTACCTAGTGTGACCTCCGGAGGGCAGCGCCCTAAACCCCATTGTCTGGGTCTCCCATTGATGATTCAAGAAAAAAGAATTTACGGTACGTAAACAAAATTCTCTTTTTTTCATAGAAATAAGGTTGTGATCTCCAATATTACAAGGACAAGCTCTCTTGTTCTAGAGAACTCTTGCTTGTTTTGGCTGAATTACCGATATTGGACTAATAAAATCTATTGTTTAAAATGTTTGATCATCTGTGATCATAAAGTTTTACAGATAGAACAATACTGCGACGCAGTGCTTCTGGACCTGAGAGAAGTCGCAGGTGAATGCAGGAAGAACGCAGCCGCCCAGTGCCCACAATCTGCATTTGGTGCAGGGAGCCTTCTCCCTGTATTCACCTGTTGGAGGTCATTCCTGACTCCGCAGTATTAAATGAACACGCTGCAGGGATGCGGAAGTGCGACAAAGGAATAATGCTGCGGTGGGGAGAAGTACAGTGGCCATGGGATTTCTACAAATCCCATCCACTGTGCTGGTGATGCACAAAGCAGCCTTATTGGATGCAGCACAAATATGCTACATCCATAACACTGCAAACCTTGATCGTGTGCACATACCCTAACACCAGGGGCGTAAATTCAATGGGTGCAGAGGTTGCAATCACACCCAAACCTTTAGAAAAAAACTAATGCTATTAAAGATTTTAAATTTTTGGGGGCCCCATTGGAGGTTTCACATCGGGGCCCATGAGATTAAAGTTATTACAATGCCTAAGGGTGGTTTCACAATTGCGTATGAAACCGCAGCGTACCGTACGTAGCCAAACGCATGCGCACTGCGCTCCTATGTTTAACATGGGAACGCATGGTACCTGCGTTTGAGTGCGTTCGGTTGCGATTGCGTTCGGATGTGCATAATTTATGCGCCCTCCCAACGCAATGTTACATTTTTTGTGCATTCGCGGGAGCTTGTTTTATCTATCTGCAAGGTCCCGCAAGCGCACAAACAATGAATGGGAGTCAATGGATTCGCAGTGTCCTCCGCATGACAGCACAGGAGAATGCTGCGGATGTCTTTGAAATATCTCCCGGTGGCCGCTGCTGATCTCCCGGGATATCAGCGGTGGCCACCAGGAGATGAACTGGAGCAGCCGCTGATCTCCTCTCCTGGCCGCCGCTAATCTCCTGACGGTGTCAGCGGGGAGAAACAGCTGATCTGACAGCTGTTTAAGTCTCCCGCGCTGACATCACCTCTTCAGTGTCGGCGCGGGAGATTCAAACAGCTGTAAGATCAGTTGTTTCTCCCCGCTGACACCGTCAGGAGATCAGCGGCGGCCAGGAGGAGGAGATCTCCGCCCCTGATCTCCACCTCCCAACCTCCGCCGAGACAGCTGATTGGCTGGCCAGGCTGCATACTGATGTGAACGCATGCAGAGATTCTCCGTTGCATTCACATCAGTATGGCTGCGTTTGCACTGCGTTTGCGTCTGCATGCCCTCCGCATGCAGACACAAACGCAAATGTGAAACCAGCCTAACACATTTACTGCAGGTGCAGTCACTGTGTACAAACATTACATTACTTATCCTGTACTGATCCTGAGTTACCTCCTGTATTATACTTCAGAGCTGCACTCACTATTCTGCTGGTGGAGTCACTGTGTACATACATTACATTACTTATCCTGTACCCTGAGTTACCTCCTGTATTATACTTCAGAGCTGCACTCACTATTCTGCTGGTGGGGTTATTGTGTACATATATTACATTACTTACCCTGTACTGATCCTGAGTTATATCCTGTATAATACTCCTGAGCTGCACTCACTATTCTGCTGGTGCAGTCACTGTGTACATACATTACATTACTTATCCTGTACTGATCCTGAGTTACCTCCTGTATTATACTTCAGAGCTGCACTCACTATTCTGCTGGTGGAGTCACTGTGCACATACATTACATTACTTATCCTGTACTGATCCTGAGTTACCTCCTGTATTATACTCCAGAGCTGCACTCACTATTCTGCTGGTGGGGTTATTGTGTACATATATTACATTACTTACCCTGTACTGATCCTGAGTTATATCCTGTATTATACTCCAGAACTGCACTCACTATTCTGCTGGTGGAATCACTGTGTACATACATTACATTACTTATCCTGTACTGATCCTGAGTTACATCCTGTATTATACTCCAGAGCTGTACTCACTATTCTGCTGGTGCAGGCACTATGTACATACATTACATTACTTATCCTGCACTGACCCTGAGTTACATCCTGTATTATACTCCAGAGCTGCACTCACTATTCTGCTGGTGGAGTCACTGTGTACATACATTACATTACTTATCCTGTACTGATCCTGAGTTACATCCTGTATTATTCTCCAGGGCTGCACTCACTATTCTGCTGGTGGAGTCACTGTGTACATACATTACTTATCCTGTACTGATCCTGAGTTACCTCCTGTATTATACTTCAGAGCTGCACTCACTATTCTGCTGGTGGAGTCACTGTGCACATACATTACATTACTTATCCTGTACTGATCCTGAGTTACATCCTGTATTATACTCCAGAGCTGCACTCACTATTCTGCTGGTGGGTTCATTGTGCACATATACTACATTACTTATCCTGTACTGATCCTGAGTTACATCCTGTATTATACTCCAGAGCTGCACTCACTATTCTGCTGGTGGAATCACTGTGTACATACATTACATTACTTATCCTGTACTGATCCTGAGTTACATCCTGTATTACAGTCATATGAAAACGTTTGGGCACCCCTCTTAATCTTACTCCTTTTTTTTTTGTTTAAAATAGTTTTTTTGCAACAGCTATTTCAGTGTGATATATGTAATGACTGAGGGACACAGTAATATTTCAGGATTGAAATGAGGTTTATTGTACTAACCGAAAATGTGAAATATGCATTATTTCAAAAATTGACAGGTGCAAAAGTATGGGCACCCTTCTGATTTTCATGATTTGAATACTCCTAACTACTTTTTACTGACTTACTGAAGCACTAAATTGGTTTGGTAACACTCATTGAGCTTTGTACTTCATAGCCCGGTGTATCCAATCATGAGAAAAGCTATTTCAGGTGTCCACTTGCAAGTTGTTCTCTTATGGTGGGTTTACACGCCGCGATATCGGCGTCCAACTCCGACCCAACTCCGACAAAAAGTCACGTGGGTCGCGAGTTGGAGCCGATATCGGGTGCGCGTTGTACGTTTTGAACGTACAACGCGATGCTGGAACGATGCCAAAACGATATCGGAGTTGAATAGCAGAGATATTGCATGGCCGTTGTACCAGCATCGCAGCGTGTGACAGCGCAACTCCGATCTGTACTCGCACCTCACCCATTAACTCCCATGTTAAATGGTCGTTACTGGGTTGGTGGGCGTACACATCGGAGGGACGTTGTATCCCGATATCGCAGCGTGTAAACCACCGATGCGATATCGGGAAAAGCGCTCAAAAAATGCGCGCTCCCGCGGCATTGCCTCCGATATCGCCGCGATATCGGGACGTGTAACCCCACCATCAGTTGCATCTTCTCTGAGGAGTGGCATCATGGGCTCCTCAAAACAATGATCTGAAAAAAAAAGATTGTTCAACATAGTTGTTCAGGGGAAGGATACAAAAAGTTGTCTCTGAGATTTAACCTGTCAGTTTCCACTGTGAGGAACATAGTAAGGAAATGGAAGACCACAGGGACAGTACTTGTAAAGGCCAGAAGTGGCAGGCCAAAAAAAATATCAGAAAGGCAGAGAAGAAGAATGGTGAGAACAGTCAAGAACAACCCACAGACCACCTCCAAAGACCTGCAGCATCATCTTGCTGCAGATGGTGTCACTGTGCATCAGTCAACAATACAGCTCACACTGCACAAGGAGAAGCTGTATGGGAGAGTGATGCGAAAGAAGCCGTTTCTGCATGCACGCCACAAACAGAGTCGCCTGAGGTATGCAAAAGCACATTTGGACAAGCCAGTTTCATTTTGGAAGAAGGTCTGATGAAACAAAGATTGAGTTGTTTGGTCATACAACAAGGCGTTATGCATGGCGCCACAAAACACAGCATTCCAAGAAAAACACTTGCTACCCACTGTCAAATTTGGGGGAGGGTCCATCATGCTTTGGGGCTGTGTGGCCAATGACGGCACCGGAATCTTGTTAAAGTTGAGGGTCGCATGGATTCCACTCAGTATCAGCAGATTCTTGAGAATAATGTTCAAGAATCAATGTCAAAGTTGAAGTTACGCCGGGGATGGATCTTTCAGCAAGACAATGATCCAAAACACCGCTCCAAATCTACTCAGGCATTCATGCAGAGGAACAATTACAATGTTCTGGAATGGCCATCCCAGTCCCCAGACCTGAATATCATTGAACATCTGTGGGATGTTTTGAAGCGGGCTGTCCATGCTCGGCGACCATCAAACTTAACTGAACTGGAATTGTTTTGTAAAGAGGAATGGTCAAAAATACCTTCATCCAGGATCCAGGAACTCATTAACAGCTACAGGAAGCGACTAGAGGCTGTTATTTTTGCAAAAGGTGGATCTACTAAATATTAATGTCACTTTTCTGTTGAGGTGCCCATACTTTTGCACCTGTCAAATTTTGAAATAATGCATATTTCACATTTTTGGTTAGTACAATAAACCTCACTTCAATCCTGAAATATTACTGTGTCCATCAGTTATTACATATATCACACTGAAATAGCTGTTGCAAAAAAACAATTTTAAACGAAAAAAAAGAGTAAGATTACGGGCTGCTTTACACACACAGATATCTGTGACCAACTTCTGAACAGATCTCTGGTTGCAGTGAAATCATGGACACATTGTTACATTTGTACACAGCCACAAAATGGAACAATATGTCCATGATTTCACCGCAACCAGAGATCTGTTCAGAAGTTGGTCACAGATATCTGTGTGTGTAAAGCGGCCCTTAGAGGGGTGCCCAAACTTTTTCATATGACTGTATACTCCAGAGCTGCTCTCACTATTCTGCTGGTGCAGTCACTGTGTACATACATTACATTACTTATCCTGTACTGATCCTGAGTTACATCCTGTATTATACTCCAGAGCTGCACTCACTATTCTGCTGGTGGAGTCACTGTGTACATGACCCGCCCAGGCCGGGATACTCAGAGCTAGGGCACGGGGTCAGGGGAGCTATCACGGGTGGCTGCACCTGAGTCTGTGGCGCTGGGGGTCTGTGACTCCAAAAATACAGGTTTTTTTAGAATAGTTTGTGACGCCACCTGTAGTACCTGGTGAGGGATCATCAGTGCCGCCACAGTCCTCCAGAGGGCGTTGGTATTGCGGCAAGGGTAGTACAGCTTCCTACAGGTGAAGTTGGGCCTCCGGGGCAGCGTTAGCTGAAATAAAAGTTCAATGATGGCAATACAGAGACACAAAGGCAGTTTCACTCTTTCCGAGTACTTTACTTGAAACAAGCATCCAATGAATACATGGTCCACAGTTCAGCACTGATAGAATACACAGGTGACCGTCCGGGTGACTGTAAATGGATGCAAGGCGGTTTGGAGGTACCCGCGGTATGCCTTAGTTAACGAACCCTTGTCCTGTTAGCCCTGCCTCGGATATGTTTCTTCCCAGTCCCACTGGGGTAGTAATGGAGTTCCTCTCTCCCTGCTACCTGGACCCCGACCTCTATGGAGAACCAGGTGGATCGCTCATGTAGTAAACAGGCCGCAGCAACCGGTTGACGGCTACGGAGGTGGACTCCGGCCGTTACCTCGGATTCGGCTTTCCGTGGTGGACTGGGGAAGCTCCCCGGAGTATGGTCACTCTGTGCTGAGGGTCCCCTTTTTTCTCTCGGGCCGAGACTCACGCATCAGGAACCCTCTCTCAAGGTCCCCTCAGGACCTCCTTTCAGCTTCCCTCAGGTCCAGTCTGCAACTCGCCTGTTCTGACCTCCCAACTCCCCTAACCTCCCCCTAGGGTACCACCCTGGCTTGACTGTGGGAGTGCTGGAATTGGGTCCCTCCTACCAACCCTGCATCCACTTACAGTTGGGATAATTACACTGCTTTTATGGGTTTAATACCCCGGTATGACGCCTGACCAACGGGTGCGCCACATATGTGGAGCCCCACTATGTAGGTGCCACAAAAGGGGTACTGCACCCATAAAATCGGTGTAGGTATCCCACTGCAAGTGGATTTATGGACGGTAGGAGGAACCCTATACCCACACCCCACACTAGTCACACAGTGGGAGGAACCCCGGGAGGATATATACCGTAGTAGCCCCACAGGGAACAAGGAGGGTCTTTGGCCGGTCTGTCCCTGACCGTCGGTCTCGGCCTTCAAGGGTTGGAGAGTTAGAAAAGTTCAGGATGGGAACCTGAGGAATGAAAGACAAAGGGAGACAGAAGGGTAGATCCCAGAAGAAGAAGAGAGGAGCAAGGTATTCGGGCGAGAGTTCGCTCTAGGAAAGAAACCGGGTACCGGAGCCTGTAGGAAGCTTCACGGCCTGCAGAAAATCCATAGAACGGGGGTACATCTAGATATGGCCCTGACTCCAAATGCACCCATTAGAGGGGACTAGACACCGCGGAGGTCGACTGCGGTGATCAACAGAAGGTGCACCCGACGGGAGCAAAGGGAGGTAAAGAAAGACAGCAGGAGGTCAGACAAATTCTACAAGAAGTCAGGCTTCACAACGCCACTGGGAGGCAAGGGAACAAGAGGAACAAGAAAGGCATATAAGAGGGATACATCTAGCTACCATAGAACCTACTTGCAGTCAACTATAATCATTTGTCTGTTAACATCATACTGCACTGTGAACTGTAATGACTGCTGAGTTCCAGTAAAGTACCCGGTGAAGTGACTTCTCGACTCTGCTGCATTTTTCCTTGCACAAACTGATTCCTTCCACAGAATCGTTGCCCCGGCGGTCCAGTCCTCCCTGCGGAGGACTATACCATCATTGCCGCAATACCACCGACCACCGGAGGACTGTGGCGGCGCTGGTGACCACACCAGGTACTGCAGGTGGCGTCACGAACAAACTTTATTTATTTTTATCCCTTATCCATTGACCACCAGGAACACAGTCTCAGGCAGCCACCCGTGACCTCTGGACTGCCAGCCTGAGATCTGAGTACCCTGGCCTGGGTGAGTCACATACATACATTACTTATGTACTGGTCATTTCGGCCTTAACACCAGTAATTCATAACAAGATATTTAGAGGGAACGTTTCCAGACAGAACACAAAAAAGGACCAAAGGTGTTAAATACATATACAGTAAGTGTGAAAAATCCATGTAAACTTATTGCAGTACAACAACATGGAAAAACTATATTTCATACTTAATATTTTTTAAGTGCAACAAAATATAGAACATTTACACTAGAAATCGGTCCGGACTTCATGTCATCTTGAGCTGTCAAAACGTTTTGATAATTTTTTCCAGGTAGATCACATAACACGGCCCTGAAACTTATTTCTTGCTACTGCAGGTGTCTGGTTTCAAAGCTCCTTGGATCGATACATCATAGGGTGAAGGGTAACCTCAGATTTGATGGAAGGACGACAGCTCGGTTTTGTTCTCACACTTTTTAGAATTCTTTGTGACTCTTTCAGAAAAGGTTAAGAAGAAGAAAATTCCAGATATGATCTGATATTTACAGAGATCTCTCTTGAATTACAAGCACAAGGTTGCATCTGATCATAAAGTAAAATTTAGTTGTGTTCATTCAGAGCTTTCTTGTTCATGAACAGAATTTCAGGATTACAGTAATAACTGACACAATATGGAAACATCTGCTTGTTGTCAGTGACTGGAAATATTCTTACTTACACCCAAAGACTGAAATAGCTGCCCAGTGACATTATGGGGGCACTCAGTCATTATAGGGGATTGGCTGTGTTATGGGAACACCCAAGTTGTGATTACAGCTGAAGCCTGTATTCAGGGGAGGGTCTTATGTATCAAAGTAGCAGCAGGAGTCAAAAAATGATTATGGAAGTTGACTGCTGGATTATCAAATTTTGCTATTTTTTTGCATACAATCTTTTGTGGTTAAGGGAATTTTACTGTGCAAAGATATTACTATCTTTCTAGTAAAACATATGTGTGCTGTATCAATATGATGGGGCGACATACTCCATTTCGTGTTTCTACCCTACTTGATCTGTTTATCATGGTAAATGGCATCATGCTCTCTCCTGCACCTGAAATCCGCTGCCTCGGAGTAATCCTTAACTCTGGCCTGTCCTTCAAATTACACAACCACACTCTCGCCAACTAAAATGCTTGTACATGCCCTCATCATCTCCCGCCTTGACTACTGCAACATCCTCCTCTATGGTTCCCATCTAACACACTTGCTCCTCTCCAGTCTGTCCTCAACTCTGCTGCCCAAATAATCCACCTCTCTCCTCACTACTCCCCTGTTTCTCCCCTCTGCAAATCCCTCCACTGGCTCCCAATTCCCCAAAGAATCCAGTTCAAACTACTAACACTGACTTACAAAGCTGTCCATAACCTGTCCACTCCCAATATGTCTGAACTAATCTCCCAATATCTGTCCTCATGTAATCTCGGTTGCTCCCAAGACCTCCTCCTCCCGTCCACACTTATTCGTTCCTCACCCAATTGCCTCCAAGATTTCTCCCGAATATCCCCATCTTCTGGATTTCTGCATCCCAATATGTCAAATTATCAGCCACATTTGGATCCTTCAAGTGGACCTTGACAACCAATCTCTTCAGGAAAGCTTACAGCCTGCAATGACCACACTGCCACCTCATTACCACCATCGGACAGCCACCTCTCCACCACCACCAGAGCCGCCACCTAACCACCACCATCACCACCTCCTCCGGAGGAGGCACCTCAACACCACCACCGGAGCTGCAGCCTCACCGCCACCACTACCACTGGAGCAGCCACCTCCTCACTATCACCGGTAGCTGCAGCCTCAATACCACCACTGGACTGGCTGCTACCCCCAACCTTTTGTCTCTTTTCCCATCATCCTGTAGAATGTAAGCCTGCAAGGACAGGGCCCTAAACCAGTCTGTTTACTAACCGTAATGTATATTTGCATGTCACCCCTTCTCATGTACAGCACCATGGAATTAATAAGCCCAAGAGAGGTATGAAAGATTGGAGAAGTAATGCTGCCACTAGTTAATGTGAAGGACTGGCTGAGAGATGAATTAGTTCTTGCAGGCCTGGGGCATGGGACCGGTTTAGGGCTAATCTAATATATAGCCTAGGTGCCATAATCCATTCAAACAGCCTCATCATCTCCCTGGGGCCCTGTGATAATGAGCTGCCCAGGATCAATGATGAACAACTGATGACCATTGTTATATGCTAAGGGGTGGGCAAGACATGGACAGATCAAATAAGGGGCCAGAGACATTCACTAAAAAGCCTTTCATCTGACAACATGCCAGCTAGAATATTACAGAGGTCCTATAATTGCCATAAATATGTATTTTTTTCTGAATCAGAGATTTTTTCTTTTGTTCCTACAATTCTCTGTTCCTCAGATATAGCCCTTTTTCTCTGTTCATAAATGTAGTCTTTTAGCCAAGTGGGTCTACTCTTCTCTATAGGCCCTTCTAGCAACCACACCTATTGGCTAAAAATGATTAGATTAATTTACAAAAGAAGAGAAGATCATATTGCAAGACTGGAAAAGGAAAACAACTGCATATTCAGGAGGGCAACGCCATTTATACCAGTTAAAACATTACATATCAATCACAAGTGACAGGTCATACATAAAGGTTTATTACATGTTAACTTAAAGGAGTTTTCCCATAAACAAATATCAATTTAATCATTAGATCTTGGAATAATAATAAGTCCAACAACTGGATGTGTTTAAAAACAAAATGTTCATGTGCTGAGATAATCTTACATATGTGTCCCTGCTATATACTGTGTAATGGATGTGTCTGACCGTACAGGGACATGTCTGATCATACCACATCTCTGTGCTGAGATAATCTTATATATGTGTCCCTGCTATGTACTGTGTAATGGATGTGTCTGACCGTACAGGGACATGGTCTGATCATACCACATCTCCTGTGCTGAGATAATCTTATATATGTGTCCCTGCTATGTACTGTGTAATGGATGTATCTGACCGTACAGGGACATGGTCTGATCATACCACATCTCCTGTTCTGGAGTACCTAGTATAAGTTACCCGTCCCGCTATGTCTGTGTAATGAAAGTTGAGACAGGGACATAAGGCCTGAAATAGACACAATGATCCTGGCTGGATAACTTAGTTGTGTCACATAACTCTATGTACGAGTGTAATAATGTTTGACCGTAATGGGACAATTTTGATCAAGCCACAATCTCCTGTGCTGAGATAATCTAATATATGTGTCCCTGCTATGTACTGTGTAATGGATGTGTCTGACCGTACAAGGGACATGGTCTGATCATACCACAGCTCCTGTTCAGGGGAGTACCTAAAAGAGTATACAGACATTACAGCACAGGATCACCGCTATTTCTTTTTGTGAGGTTATAAAAAATTGAGAGAGGGGAGCGCACTAAGGCCGTAAAAGTAGGATACCAATAATTTCGCTAAGGTGGTCCACTCACCTGTGGAGGTTGTGAGAGTCACAATGAACTCTATAGCAACGAGCTGTTAATCAAACCAAAATGTTGATATCTCAAGAATGGTTGACAATTTTAATAAGCACTAAATTGCAAATTCCTTGTATTTACCAGAACTATCTATAGATATGTATAATTGCCTTGTGGCGTCCGGTTGTCCCTGTATCACATTAGGGTATTATGACATCACATTGGGGAATTATGACATCATAGAACACTGGGGCTAGAAAGACAGTACACAGGGGAGGAGAGAGAGCGCAGACAGGGCAAGGGAGATGGCTGCTGCCCCAGCACCGCAGAGCTGGCCGCAATTGTGACGTCACCGCCTTCCCGATGTGATAGCATCAGGGCTCCATCTAGTCTAATAATAACCATTTATGAAGACGGTAATCACCCTTTAAATCTGTGGGTAATTTTTAAAGGATGATCATGACCTGGAGAGAGAATGAATACAGGTTGCGTAACCACAGCAGGTGCACCCTGGTCCTGGAGCTTAGGGGGCCTCAAAAGTCCCTTGGGCCTATAGAAAAAGACTAATGCTATTAAAGATTTGCAATAATTGGGGCCTCGTTGGAGCTTTCGCATTGGGGCCCATGAGCTTTAAGTTACATCACTGATATTGGGCTCCTAAAACCCAGATTGTAGAGCCTTTGCTTGACCCCTGGTTTTATAGGGTCCCCTCAGAATCATATAAATAATGCAGAAGCCCCAGTTTTAATGTTTTCCAGTTTTCTAAAACACTCATGATACGGTGTAGAAGAAAAATGGTGTTTCTTGCCCATAGCAACCAATCACAACGCAGCTTTCATTTTGTATTCTGCTCTCGAAAATGAAAGCTCAGTTGTGATTGGTTGCTATGGGCAGCATGAAGAGTATCCACACATATGCCCCAATGTCTCATTGTCTCTGTATGTCAGTGAATTGGGACATTGTTGCTTACATCCAGACACTGTAAACAAGTACAGACCTAATATTTCACGCAGCTGGGAGTTTGTTACAATTGTATCTAGTCTAGACAGCCTCTAGCTGTCTACACCGTCTACAGCACAAACAGTGGCGTAAATTCAGGCTCAGGGGCCCCAATGCAAACGTTCCAACGGGGCCCCCAATTAGTCTTTTACTATAGGCCAGAGGGACTTTTGGGCCCCCCTAGGCTGCAGGACCCAGGGGTGATCACAACCCCTGCACCTATTGCAGTTACGTCCCTGAGCACAAATCTTTGTCCTCTCGTGATTAGATACTTGTTTACAGTCCTGATTTTACTGAAATAACAGAGACCCAAACGGAAAAGGGAGGCAGGATTATGTGACCCCCTCATAATAAATTATGTATGTGTTCTGGGGTGTTTAAGGGTGACAGCCAGATAATGAGACACAGTTTTGGGCTACAAAATGTTGGTAGTTCTGTGCAATGTATAACTACGGGGAAATTGTTATCAGTTTGGACTCCAGGCATGCAAAACTCACTGAAGATTATCTGGACTGGATACAACTGGAACGAACACTCAGCTGTGAGAAGTACCATTCAGTACATTTGTCACAGTTTAGAATGTGATTATTGGACTTACGGCTTTTACAGGCAAAACAGCTCAATTTCTTTTTTCACCTGTAAATTCCTGTACCTAAGGCTGGCTGCACACCACGCTTTTTTGGCATCCTGTTCTGTCCGTTTTAAAAAGGACAGAACAGGATCGTTTTTTGCCTCCTATGCATCCCTTTGGTGCCGGATTGGTCATAAATGACCATCTGTTTGTGTGAATTCAGTCCAGGATTCATTTCTGTCCTGTTTTTTCCCCCAAAATCGGAGACTGCACCATTTTTGGGCTCGGTGAAAAAAACGGACAGAAACAAATCCGTAGCACTTAACACGGGAGTCTATGGCCCCTTTCACATCTATGCGTTTGTGCTTTTGCCTGTGTTTGCCTGCCCTGCGCTAGCGCAAATGCAAACGAAGGTGCATTAACAGGCAAGCGCATAGGCACATAGATGCAGAGCCCTTGCGCTTGTGAGTCGGTCGACAGGGTAGGGGGTACTCGGATACCGGGACAGGTTGTTACCTCGGTGGGGGATTAAGGCTGGTTGGTTCCCGGTTCCGTGCCCTGGATTCTCAATGGCGGGGATGGTGGGGGATGATGATGATGGATGAGTAACGTGACGCCACCTGTGGTATCTGGTAATGTGGATACCAGCGCTGTGGCCGGCCGCTGAGGTGATGGAGGTGCAGCTCAGAGTAGTACAGCTCCCCACAGGTGGAGCTTTACCTCAGGGCAGCGGGGTAGATGAGGGGAGTAGTAGTGGTGGTGCTGCAGTGAACGCTGCAGGCTGCGGTGGTGAAGTAGTCACACACACAATAGTCTCTGTTTTGGTACCTTTTTACTGATGTCCGGTAACAGGTATGGTTCAGAAGAGTAACCAGGTTCTCGGTGCAATTTGGGACGTTCACTTTGGAGAATTGTGAGGCCTCCTCTGTTATTGTGTGCGGTGGTTGGGGTAAGCTCTGCCTGTAGCTGAACCTGCCGCTCTTTCTCCCTTTCAGGGTACTACTCCATAACCGACAATGAGGACCTTTCTGTGGGATCCCTATTCTTTGCTTAGGTCCCTGGTCCTGTACTTGGTCTGGTTTGAGTGTCTTCTCGTCTTACCTCAGGGGGATTAGATCATCCTGGTCTGTCCGGGCTTTCTCTGTTACACTTTAGATTATTAGCAGAACCGGACTCTGGTGTCCAGGTGGGCTGAAGGGAAACCTGGTATGTTCCCTTCTTCCTTTCTCCTACTTCCTCCACTGGCCTCCGACCCTCTCCCTAGGGTGCTGCACAGCTGGTCAGTGTCTCCTGGTTCTGGGCCTGGCTTGGTCCCAGCAACCAGTTCCTTTCAGTTCCTTCTCCTTGGCTGTTTGACTTGAACTAACTGCTCCCTCTCTTGCTCCTGCCCTCAGGGCTGGATCCTTACAGGGGAACTTGCTTAAGGCAGCAAGTAGAGCTCCCCCTCCAGGTCTGGGGTGGAAGGTGTTGTGTGCTGTGTGTGCCAAGGTGAATGTCTCTCCTTGCACCAGTGGGTCCTGTGGCAATCCTCAGCAGGGGTGCCATACTTGCCGGCATTCCCGCCGCCATTAACTTCTATGGCGAGCACAGGAGCCGGAATCCCGGAAGTGCAGGTCTGCAGAGGGGCTGAGTCTGAACGCATGTGTGGCGCCCCACTGGTCAGTGCGCCACAGTAGGGGTACTGCACCCACAAAAGAGTGTGCAGTTATTCCAGTCCCAGGGGAGGGTAAGGTTTGTAGGCGGATCCCAACCCAGCACTCCCACACTCGAGCCTAGGCAAATGGTTGGAGCCCAGCCCCTAGGGGGAGAATTAGGGGAGGAGGGAAGTCAGACAGTGGACTTCTAGTTTGCACTGAGGAGTGAAGAAGAGGGGAGCCTCTGAGCGAGAGAAGGAGACTTCCAGGGAGATGCCTAGAGAAGAGGCAGCCTGGGAAAAGAAAGAGGGGACTGCATATTGGAGCGCCCATACTCTGGGGGAACCCTGGTGCATCTAGTACTGGCTCCGAGGATATGGTGCAGGGAGTTCAGCCCCTGAGCTGTCTACACCGGTCGTCACGAGTCAGTTCACCAACCCTGACACCCTGTCTAGAAAGTGCAGCCTCGCCAGGATCGCCCACCAAAGGTTGAGCCCCTTCAGAGAAAGAGAGAGGGAGAAGAAGGGATCTCATAGCACCCCAACAGGCCTGGTATGCAAGAGGGCTGTGCCGGGGCAGGTTTTAGCAGCAGGACACGGGATTGACAAGAAAAAGCATACTACGGGATCTGCTGAATGACCTTGCAACCCTTTGTGACTACCCGACCAGCTACCTGATTATAGACTGTTTGTGCTGTAACCTGAACTGCCATCTGAACTGGTTTACAGAGTAAAGCACCTGTGTAGAGTGACAAAGCCTAAGGGTATGTGCACACTGGGCGGGTTTCCGGCGGTTTACCTGTGTAAACCGCCGTTTTGCATACATTAGTTTTATTTAAATTTATGTTAATCCAAACCGACGTTTGGATTAACATTGAAACTAATGTAACCCGCCCAAGGCTGTGCACACACCGGCGGTTACCCAGCGTCATCCGTTGCTAACCCGCAGGTTTCCCAGCGGGTTAGCAAAGAATGACCATGTTCTAAAAACCGGCCGGTTCTGCAGCGGCTGCAAGCAGAATCATGTGCTGCTTCCAGCCGCTGCAGAATCTCCGCCGAGAACCCGCTGGGCAGCCGCCGGATACCGCCCGCACATACCCGCCAGGAAGCCGGTGCACGGCGCCGGAGCTTCCTGGCGGATCCCGCCAGCAGCCGCCGACCGAACCGCCGGGTAAGTGTGCACTTACCCTTAGTGTGTCTGTTCATCTGCTGCACTGCTCCACAGATCATCTCCACATTCTGCACCACCATTACAGGTGCATCTTTGCCCCAGGGACTCAGCCTCACCTGCATGGAGCTGCTCCATCCAAGCTGCAGTACCATCTTCCCCGGAGGCCTGAAGCAGCACTGGTGCTCATCACCAGAATCTGCAGGTGGCGTCACAACAAACTTTTATTCTTCTTTCTTTCCATTCCCTAACCCCTTTATCAGTTGACCACCAGGGAGACGGGGGTCTGGGCAGGCCACCAGTGACATCCCAACCACAGCAGGGCCCAGACACATGGGTCCCCATAGGCCCCTGGGCTAGTCACATGCATCACTCAGGATGCACCGGAAACGCGAAATGCGACATTTCCAATCGGTTTTGGCGTGCGATTTAAACCAATCAGCTGATGCTGTCAGGTGACACATTAGCTGATTAGGTTGCCGTCTGGTCAGCTGATTCAGGTCCTTGCAGTGATTGGACATGGACACCTCATCATCCCGGAACACTCTGCGGAGAGGCAAGTATTTTTATTTTTATTTTTAATACCATTGCTTTCTTTTATTTTGCTTTCGCAGTGTAGGTAGATACAGTGCGAAAGTACAGCCCCAACATACTTGCCTGTGCTTTGCAGGCTCAACTCCTCTCAGCTCTTTCTGTCAGTCTGGATCCCTCAAAATCCCGGATCCGGACAAAGAAATGGCATCCAGAGTTACTAATCCGTTCCTGTGGTTCTGCAATAAACAGGATCCCCACAGACAGGAACAAACCGTGGTGTGAAGGGGGTCCAACACGTCACTGCAAAACCGTGTCCTTGAAAAACATCTCATGTGACTGTTCCCTTGGGTACGTTCACATGTAGTTTATTCTCTGGCTAAAAATCCACATCCAAAAGCTGCATCCAATTCTCCTCTCCCCAAAAAATTAGTGGTTTTTGGCTAAAGAGGTATTTTTTCAATGCTCAGAGTATCACGGGACCACGGGTGCCAGGTTCACTGTGGCCGAAGTCCACTTGTAAATGCCTAGGTGTGCGGGGGATGTTTGCCCCCCGACACGTATGTTTTTAATTTAAAAAAAAGAAAAAATATATTTTTAATTGAAATCACCTGGTGCTGGTTTTTCCTTTTTCACCTTTTATTTTTTTTTAAATACTATTATGAGGGTTTTTTTTTAATGTTTTTTCACACTTTTTTTTTTTTTACATTTTAAATACGGGTTAAGCAAAAGGGTCTCTTTCTGCTGCAGAAATGCATAAAAAAAAAATATAAAAAAAGATTTTTGCCTTTTTTTTGTGTTATTAAACTTCATATTTACTGCAGGCATATTTTACAATCCAAGTGAATGGGACGTTTGCGCCAAGCAGATATGAAATGTTTCTAATGTGAATTTTGACACAGAATCTGCTTCGAGGTACGGTAAAAAAAAAAAAAAACACTGTGTGAACATTCTCTTATGTCTAGACATGGATTCAGATTCTGGACCAGGTATTTTGGAAATGGTCAGATATTGAGACACAAGGCTATGTTCACACAGTGCGTTTTTACCGCGTTTTTACCGCGTTTTTACCATGGTTTTATGCTAACGTATTTACTTTCCAGAAAAACCTGTGTGATTCAGGGAAAAGCTGCGCACACACACATTGGTTTAGTTTCTTGGCAGAAACTGACACCTGTACAGGTTTTGCTGTGTTTTGAAAAGAATGAGCGTCAATTATTCTTGGTGCAGTCAATGGCAAAAAGCAGTAAGGGTGCGTTCACATGCTGCGTATTTGCTGCGTATTTTTGCGCGAGTGCTGTTGCAGTTTTTGTAGCCAAAACCAGGAGTGGAACAATCAGAGGAAAAGTCTAAACGTATCAAGATATTGTGAACGATATCGTTTAAACATCACGTATTTGGAGTAGTTGAAATGACATTGTTAGGACGTCGTTGCGTGTGACACCGGGATACGACTACAATAAATAGTTGGATCGCTGATCGCAGATTTGGGAACATGTTCTCAAATCAGACGATCCTCGATCAGCCAACCTGCTATATCGTTGTGTGTGACACCGCGATAACTATGTCGTTCACGACTTCACCCATTGACATCAGTGAACGAGTATCGTTGTGCAAATGATACCTGCTTGCCACATCGTTGGTGCATCGTCCACAATATCTATGCATGTGACATCTCACCAATGATGTCAAAACAATGTCTTAATGACTGCGCGCCCCCGAGATCGTTTCAACATTGAAGCGTGTAACGGTACCTTGATAGAAACAAGTGCTCCACTTCTGTATTTAATCACCCTCTGCTGGTTTTGGCTGCAAAAACTGCAAGAGGACTTGCGTAAAAATACGCAACGTGTGAGCGCACCCTTAAAACACTCAAGAAATGCAGCAAATCTCCTGCCAGGAAATCTGGAGATACTAGAAACCTGCAGCAAGAATGCCCTGTGTGTACACAGCCATACAGAAGGATTTATAATGACGCAATATGCCATAAAGTTGGTGTGTGTAAAGTGGCCCTAAGAATAGCGACCGTCATGCTCCTTCAAGAATGGGGCAATGGCTGTCTTCAATCACTAGTATGGGTGTGTCAACAGTGGAGTGAGAGACTGGGCTCATACTCCAGACCAAGACATGGATCTATGGGCCACGTCACACACACAGATAATTGTGCAGATATTGTTCGAAGATCTCTGGTTGCAGTGAAATCATGGACACATTGTTCCATTTTGTTGCTGTGTACAAATGGAACAATGTGTCCATTATTTCACTGCAACCAGAGATCTGCAAACAATATCTGCACAATTATCTGTGTGTGTAACGTGGCCCTTAGAATGGTACAAGTCCCAAAAGGTGTGACCTGCATCTCGTAGACATTTATGGCATGTCCACATAAATGCTTGAGATGGGATACTCCTTTAACTGGAAAATACTACAGTAAGTCATAAATCAATTCGTTGCCATTTCTTGTTACATTTATTGTAATGACAGCCAACTGTGACATTTTTGTAAAAAAAAATAAATTCAAAAAAATATCCGCACCCATGTCATCTAGTTTCTGATGCACTTTGACAATAAGGCAGTTTTTTTGGCAGGTCTATTCCAAAATCATTTTCATAAAATGCTTGGAAAGTGTTTTCTATTTAGTTCAATGAGAAATCCACACTGATGTTGAATCTTTTTAGCAGTGTCCACCTAAAAACCCCTCTGGGCGTGATTTATTATTAAACACCATTTTATGTCTTTTTTGTGTCACATTCAAGCTTCTATTTGCTCCATTTTCAAGGTAATTTTATGTGTTCACCTTTAAGTTCACTGCTGTTCTGTGAAGTTTAGGTTTTGCCCAGTGGAGTAACATGACCTTTGCGGGCCCCGGTGCAGTGGGGAGGGGGTGGTGCTAGTGGGAATGAGCGGGGCGGGGGGGGGGGGGTAGCTACTGGTGGAAAGTTGGTGTATTACTTGCCGTAGTATGACTTCCGTGTTCAGCTGCCCCGCCGATAAGAGGAGAGGAGGGGCGGGCACAACCTCAGACACAAGTCGTAGCTTGGTGATCTTTGCTTCAAGTGACATGTCTGGGTTGACTTGTTCTAAAATGGATTTGTCTGTTCTTCTTGCCATCCATGGTATTGATAATATCCTTCTCCAGCTCAACATTTTGAAGGCATTGATTCTTCTGTCTTGTTTCTTTATCATCCATCATTCACTTCCGTATGTTACTACAGAATAGACCAGACTATGTTCGAGCCGTGTCTTCATCACCAGTGAAATATTCCTTGATTTGAAGACCTTGTCCGGAAACAAATACTAGTAGATATAAAAGAAATAACACTTAAAAGAAGTGGAAAATGATGAATCAGGGCCTCTGTGAACACAGCATAAACCCAAGAATAAAATGGTTTCAAATTTAATTAAAGAGAATGACAACGAAATAACCATTTACCAATCTTTTTCTAATTTGAGGTATACGCTTGTAAGCATCAGATATGATTTTTGTGTGCCGATTGTGAATTTACAGATTTGTAATAAAGTTTTTCCTGTTGATGTCGGACTGCAGCACAGTGGAGCATCCTTTCCTGTGGGTGGTTTTATAGCCCTGCACCCCAGGAGCCATTACTTTTATAACGTGTTGACAGGTGTGGAGTTCGTTAAACATGTATGAACCCATTGCGAGATGAGGTAGCAGCTAATGCAATCTATTAAACAAGCCTGCAACCATATTAGCACCATCTGTGTAGTCCCTGCGAACGGCACCATTTTCCTTCCAAGATTTAAAGGAATTGTCCACGTTGGAATCAGTGTCCATCCATGTAATACAAAGATGCAGATGGTCCTTCAGGATATTGATCAATTGTAGATATGAATCTCAAGTCTGGGAATGAAAAAATGTAGCATTTTCTTTCAAACTTGTTGAAGCCACAGGTCTTAAAGGGCAGTTCCACATTGGTGTTCTATTGCAGAGGTCCCCAACTCCAGTCCTCAATGCCCAACAACAGTGCAGGTTTTCAGGATTACTTTAGTATTGCACAGGGGTTGGAATCATCACCTGTCCAGGTGGTTAAATTACCATCTGTGCAATACTAAGGAAATCCTGAAAACATGACGTGTTGGTGGGCCTTGAGGACTGGAGTTGGGGACCTCTGTTCGATTGCATAAATGTGTAGCAAACCAGTGCAATAAAATTTCCCCAAGTACTTTAATCATTGGGGGTTGAGACCTGGCTCCGTGACCCTGGCGGTGTCAATAAAAATTTGGGGATTAAGGTTTTGGGGATTAAAGTTGTGACACCACCTTCGGTACTTGGCCAGGGATGGCCGACGCTGCAGTTCAGACCACCGGGGCAGATGACGATGCAGCCAGATGTTGTCGCTCACCATAGGTGGAGCGGTACCCCGGGGCAGGAGTAACAGTCAATGGTGTAGATGGTGGTGAAGTTGCAGTGCAGGGCAGGGGACGCTGGAATAATTCAAAGACACAGCTGATACAGTTCCACACTTTTACTCACTGTTTTCAGGTGGTAAATTCCAGCCGGATGCTGTGTCCTACGAGCCAGGGGTCCAGACACTTTCAAGTAGATTGGAAACACTAGCCAGCACCCAGTTTTGTGTACCTTCTCCGGGTCATCTCCCTCTTGTGCTGGCTCTCACCCTCCTGCCCTGCACCTCACATTCAGTGTTCCGCGCCAGCGGCCTTGGACCCTACCTGACGCACTCTTTGTCCCCTTTGGCCACCTTTGCAGTGAATGACGTGGATTCAGCTGCTGCTCCTGGAGATGCAGCAGCCTCTGGTTGGCTAGCTGAGGCCTCAAGTCTCCTTTACTAGTCTGGACCCAGTGACCCTCTGCGGTCCTGGTCCCTCCACCTGCCTGTGATCGGCAATGGATGCAAGCCCCTCGGGTGGCTTTCTCACTTCCCGTGCCTCTGGGACCCCTTCCTTCTCTGGAGCTCCTGCCTGGCTCCCTCCATCTCTCTCTCCCTCTCCGGGACAAGCTCCTCTGGCTCCAGTCCCCTGGTCCTCGTCCTTCTCAGCTCTCCCACTGGAGCTAAACTCTCCTTCTTTCCTCCCACTTCTCTTCTCACTCTCCGACTCCTCTGTTCTCACTCTCACTTCCTGCTGTCCCCTTCTCTAATTCTTCCTACTGTCACTCCCTCTCAGTGGCTCCCCTTTCTACAGTTCCACCCACCATCCTATCTTAGCCCCATCTCCAGCCAGGGATAAGCGTTTGATCAGTGATCAGTGCACACGGTGTGAGTTGGTACCGGGTAGTGTCTCCTCCTTACCTGGGTTGTGGGTACCACACCTCTGGCTAAGGTGCAGTACCTCTGTGGCAACTGGACCCTTAAGGGCGCCACATAGGCATGATCCAATGGGCCTGGCCTTCCCTTTTGCAAAAGGAATAAACATTAACTTTTAAAGGGAACCTGTTAGGTCATTTATTCCCCCCCACTACCTGTACCTTCAGCTTCCTAGTACATCCCTAATCATCCCTGTCTGACCTAAATGTGAAGTGTGAAGTATAATGGTTGTAAAAACGATGTTCATAACTTACATTTTCCCCCATTGTCTAAACCTGTGGGCGGCGGGTGGATAGTCCCCAAGAGTGCATATCTCTCCTGGCTCTGTTGTTATTATCACGCCCCGGTGGACGTGATAATTATTTCAGAAGTGTGTTCTCACATTCAAATCTGTGGGCGGCTCTTTCCTAGTATGACATGCGGCCGCATGTCATTTCTGGTCCGGTACACTGTGGGGGATTATTGAGAGTACTGGCCAGCTCCGGAGCATGCGCACTGCACATTCTAAAGCCAGCCTAATTCTACCTAATAATCCCCCACAATGCACTGGACCGGAAACGACTTGCAGAGGCGTCATATCAAGAAGAAGGCGCTCACCGATTTGAAAAGCTGGGACCGCGCTTCTAAATTACATTATCACGCCCACCGGGGCATGATAATAATGGAGCAAGCAGAGACATGGACCCTTAGAGAACTCCCACCCGTCTAGACAATGGGGGGAGGGGATTTAAGTTATAAACAGCATTTTTACAATCACTATCCTACACATTTATGTCATGCAGGGATGATTAGGGATGTAATAGGAAGCCGCAGGGACAGGTAGTGATAGGTTTGGGGACATGAATGACCTGACAGGTTCCCTTTAAGTCAAGGTAGGCATGGAGTTGTTTATAATGAGAGAGGGTTTGGAGGTAAAATCCTGGGAGGGTCTTGTATAGTTACAGCAAACTAGTGGGCGTGAGTGGCTTAGTTGGTGGGCATGGCGGGTTAGCTGTCAAAGCACTATAATTGATCATGCACCCACCCTGTACACCCCCAGGCTTGAGGTCTTACACCCAAATCCCCGCTTCCATTATAAACAACTCCATGACCATGTGAACTTAAAAAGTAATATTTATTCCTTCATGAAAGACTGGGCCATGCCCGCCAATGCTAAACCATGCCTACCACCTAAGCTGGTAATTCCCTGCTAACTTTTGGCCACAATGTAGGCATGTACAGTGTTGGCCAAAAGTATTGACACCCCTGCAATTTTGTCAGATAATACTCAGTTTCTTCCTGAAAATGATTGCAATCACAAATTCTTTGGTATTATTATCTTCATTTAATTTGTCTTAAATGAAAAAACACAAAAGAGAATGAAGCAAAAAGCAAAACATTGATCATTTCACACAAAACTCCAAAAATGGGCCGGACAAAAGTATTGGCACCCTCAGCCTAATACTTGGTTGCACAACCTTTAGCCAAAATAACTGCGATCAACCGCTTCCGGTAACCATCAATGAATTTCTTACAATGCTCTGCTGGAATTTTAGACCATTCTTCTTTGGCAAACTGCTCCAGGTCCCTGATATTTGAAGGGTGCCTTCTCCAAACTGCCATTTTTAGATCTCTCCACAGGTGTTCTATGGGATTCAGGTCTGGACTCATTCCTGGCCACCTTAGAAGTCTCCAGTGCTTTCTCTCAAACCATTTTCTAGTGCTTTTTGAAGTGTGTTTTGGGTCATTGTCCTGCTGGAAGACCCATGACCTCTGAGGGAGACCCAGCTTTCTCACACTGGGCCCTACATTATGCTGCAAAATTTGTTGGTAGTCTTCAGACTTCATAATGCCATGCACACGGTCAAGCAGTCCAGTGCCAGAGGCAGCAAAGCAACCCCAAAACATCAGGGAACCTCCGCCATGTTTGACTGTAGGGACCGTGTTCTTTTCTTTGAATGCCTCTTTTTTTCTCCTGTAAACTCTATGTTGATGCCTTTGCCCAAAAAGAGAGAACATTCTTCCAAAACGTTTTAGGCTTTCTCAGGTAAGTTTTGGCAAACTCCAGTCTGCCTTTTTATGTCTCGGGGTAAGAAGTGGGGTATTCCTGTGTCTCCTACCATACAGTCCCTTTTCATTCAGACGCCGACGGATAGTATGGGTTGACATTGTTGTACCCTCGGACTGCAGGGCATCTTAACTTGTTTGGATGTTAGTCGAGGTTCTTTATACATCATCCGCACAATCTCGCTTTGAAATCTCTCGTCAATTTTTCTTTTCCGTCCACATTTAGGGAGGTTAGCCACAGTGCCATGGGCTTTAAACTTCTTGATGACACTGCGCACGGTAGACACAGGAACATTCAGGTCTTTGGAGATGGACTTGTAGCTTTGAGATTGCTCATGCTTCCTCACAATTTGGTTTCTCAAGTCCTCAGACAGTTCTTTGGTCTACTTTCTTTTCTCCATGCTCAATGTGGTACACACGAGGACACAGGACAGAGGTTGAGTCAACCTTAATCCATGTCAACTGGCTGCAAGTGTGATTTAGTTATTGCCAACACGTGTTAGGTGCCACAGGTAAGTTACAGGTGCTGTTAATTACACAAATTAGAGAAGCATCACATTATTTTTCTAACAGTGCCAATACTTTTGTCCACCCCCTTTTTTATGTTTGGTGTGGAATTATATCCAATTTGGCTTTAGGACAATTCTTTTTGTGTTTTTTTCATTGAAGACTAATTAAATGAAGATAATAATACCAAAGAATTTGTGATTGCAATCATTTTCAGGAAGAAACTGAGTATTATCTGACAGAATTGCAGGGGTGTCAATACTTATGACCAACACTGTATGCTGTAACTTGTTTGCTGCAGTCATGATTCTTTTTGTAACTTGTTTGCCAAGGTACCTTGTGGGTCGAAAAGTGACCCTATTTACCTGTGTTATCTAGCGAGGCATACAGCAATTTTTTCACTGTGCAACCTTTGTTCCAACTAAAGTTGCCATGTAGACCCGACATTATGCATAGAAAAACAGACATGCGGATAGCGTCATAAAATATATGTCCTTATGTTGTCCATAGAAAAAAAACAGCAGCTCAAGGATACAAAAAATGAATGACCTAACCTCATCCTCCACTGCACAGTATGTTTACAGCATACCATAGGAGGGAAGTATCTAATCAGGGATGACACCATCCAACATCAACCATAAGTGTATGATCATGCCATACCCATGACATACATGGCTGGTTTTCTGACAAACTTGGGTGACAATCAAAATTGTGATCACAATTCTGTTACCAAGTTTTCCCAGATTCTTGTATGGAAAATCTGCCAAATGGATTTTTTCATGCTAATGCAGTTGAACGATGACTTTCTCCATGGTATTTTTAAGCCAATGTGAAATCTCAATGTGATGGTGGCCATATTGCCAACTAACATTCCCAGAAAATGAATAAAAGTTGACACAAGAAGTGTAATATATCTGATGTGACTTATCACTTTGGGTCCATCGAGTCTTGTTTTATCCCCATAAGAGAAGTCTTATATTAGAAAGGCCTGAGAGAAGCACAAACTTTAAACTCAGCAGGACAGAAAGACACCACTGACAGTCCATGTCCCTAAGGGCTAATTCTCTGTCCTCACCGATGCTGGGAATCGCAGGGGTTAAATGAGATTAACACCCTGACATGGCTTTATTATGAGCTGTGGAAAAGAGGGGCACAGTATGAATCCCCTCCGGGGGTCCTACACGGTGGCCCCTATTTACTTAGAATTTGCAAATGAACACCTTTAGAGGTTAATGATGATCTGGCTTTATTTTAGCCTGGGACTCCTGAAATCTGAACGAGGACATTCACACATCGTACATGCGTTAATTAACCCCACACAGGCTAATGCCCCCCAGTATGCTGCAAACAAATGTTTACAGAGCATCAGCCCCTAAAATCACAATAAATTGAGTCGTCCACTTTTATTAAGTCAAAGAAACTACCTGTTCATGGAAAATCTAGGCGATAACCCATATGGCCACCATTACAATTTCCGTAAACTTGGATCTCTATGCAAAGTTGACCTTCTATGTGGTACAGGGGCATTTTGTATCATTGGGTCATACCGTAAATGCCTCCACAAGCCCCCGTAGAATTCTGACACCATACGAGGATTATTGACTTTTAGGGCCCCTTTACACACTGAGACTTTCCAGCGATCCCACCAGCAATCCGACCTGGCTCGGATCGCTGGAAAGTCTCTCTGCAGTCGCTGGTGAGCTGTCAAACAGGCAGACCCACCAGCGACTAGCCAGCAGCGACATCTCTGGTAACCAAGGTAAACACTGGGTAACTAAGTGTGGCAACCCTGCTGGGGATTGCCACAGGACCCACCGGTGCAAGGAGAGACATACACCTTGGTACACACAGCACACAACACCTTCCACCCCAGACCTGGAGGGGGAGCCCCACTGGCTGTCCTTAAGCCAGATCCTGTATGAAAGATCCAGGCCTGAGGGGAGGAATTAGTTCAGTTCCAGTTAGTCTGCTCTGAGCAGTGAGGATAGCAGTTAGTTCCAGTCAGACAGCCAAAGAGGAAGGTACTGGAAGGAGCTAGTTGCTGGGACCAAGCCAGGCCAGGGAACACTGACCCAGCTGTGCTGCACCCTAGGGAGAGGGTCGGAGGCCAGTGGAGGAAGTAGGAGAAAAAAAGAAGGGAACATACCAGGATTCCCTTTAGCCCACCTGGACACCGGAGTCCGATTCTGCCAAAAATAAAACCGGGTACTGTGTGCTTAAAATAGACTTTATTGACTGTTTTGTGAACTGTAAAATCGGGCCGCCATTACTGCGCCACAGAGCGGGAAGAGCACAAAGATAAGCCCCGCCCCTCCACTCTTCCGGACATCACTGAAGTGCAGCGTCTAGTTCCGGAAATACCTGAGGTGCTCTACTCCCCCAGTAAGGCCGCCGACTACTGAAAAAGTTAACTGTACCGGCTGGCAGCGGTTAACTAGGGGGGCACCACAATGAATGAAGCAGACGACGCACAGGTCCCTGATAGAGGGGGATATCCAGAACGCAGGACCGGCCAGTTCTGCAGCTGGTGTGGGAGCCGCAGCACCTGGAGCTGTGGCCCCAGTAATGTCAATAGCCTTGCCGTACATACCAAACGCAAAATGGTTGCCGACCTACAAGGGTAAGCCTGGTACCTTAGCAGCCTTCAGACAAAAGATGTGTGCAGTGCTGGACATGTATGCAATGACAGAAAAGCAGTGAGCCGCCGTTGTGCTGGGACAATTAACAGGTGCAGCGGAGCTAGAGGTCGAGTCTTGGAATGATACTGACAGAGACTCTGTAACAAAAGTATTTGACAAGCTCAAAGCTGTTTTTGAAAAACGCACTCAGTCTGAACTAAGGATGATATTCTACCAATGTAAACAGAGACCACAAGATACCATCAGAGACTTTGCGCTCTGTTTACAAGGGGCACTCCGGGCCTTAAAGCAGGTAGATCCGTCAAGTGTGTTAGAAGAAGATAAAATGCTTGCAGAACAGTTTATGGAAGGATTGAGCTCAGACTACCACTGCTAGCAGGTACATATGTGGGTTTTAGATCATCCTGATGTGAACTTCAATGATTTAAAAGACCGAGCAATAACTGTGCTACGACAACCAGTGCCTGCAGAGCCTCCAGCCCAACCCTGGCAAGTTAATGTCGAGCCCACTGGGACGAGGGTACTCGGTACCGGACCGGGTCTTTACTGGGGAAGTCACGGGTGGTCCTGGTCTGGACCGTGTCCCAGGCCCTGGCAAATAAAGGGGAATATTTACAGGGGATTGTCAGTCGTGATGCCACCCACTCGTTGCGGCCAGTGATGTGGGCCGCCGCTGCTGCAGAACCTCCGGGGATGATGTAGTGGCAGCTTAGGTGGTATAGTTCCAGTGGGTAGAACTGTGTTTCCCGGGGCAGTAAGGGTTAAGTCTATTGTGGAGTGTGTAGCACACTTACTTTGCAGACGCTGCAGGGATCTCTCCTCCTGGCTGGTGCTGACAGGCTGTATCCTGTATGGAGAGAATCACTTCATGCAGAAACACAAGGGAAGCAGTTCCAGGGTTTTCCAAAGCTTTACTCTCAGTTGTTCCAGTCACTTTACAGCTTAAGTACAGTTCTTACACAGTTCAAGTACACGGGCACATTCTCCCTCTCCGGGTTCCCTTTGCTCTGCAGCCAGGTCTCTCTCTCTGTGACCCCTCACACAATCTGCTATGTCCTTCCCGGGCTGTTATGTTCTCTCTTTACTTCGTGTTGTGCGACACTGGACAGTATGGCGGTGACTCGGGCTCCTGTGAGTCCTACGTGTGTCACTGAGCTGCCTGTCCTTTAGGGTAGGGATCTCAATCTGAAACTCAGACCCCCCGTCGTGTTGTTTGGGGATGCCGGTCAAACTACGGTCCCCTCTAGAGCCGACACTCTACTTCAGCCCAGCTTCCAGCAGTCCTCAAGCCTGAGGCTCTACCAGGCTCCTTTCCTTCTGTGTCTCTTGGTATCATAGGAGGGTTACTCCGCCTGCAGTAGGTTGCTTTGGCTGCGTTTCTAGGGCCCGGGTTACACCGTCCCTCTCTGTCCTCTCACACTCCTGGGGATCCGGCTCTGGATAGGCTTTCTCTCTCCTCTGGCTCGCACTGGCTCAGTACAGATTCTGCGTTCCTTTTGTCCTCACTCTTCCAGGACGTGTGGCTTTCTGTCTGCTCAGCTTCAGCTCAACCTGCTGCTGTTCTCTCGGCCTTGCCGTACTTCTGGTCTTTGCTGTTCAGCCTACCTCGGCCTACTGAACTCCTTCACTCCTCCCCCTTCCTATATACTGTCAAGTCACCTGACTTCGGGTGTGCCCAACCCACTCCTCTAAATCCACCACCCCTCAATCTCATAGAGTCTCTAATCTCAGGGCTGGATGCTACCTCCTCTTACACGTGGGTATGTGGGCTGTGAGGGTGTTGGTGTGCAACAAGTGTCCTACCTGCCTGGCTGCAGTTCCCTTTGTGGCCTCCTGGACGCAGGAGCACCACATTAACACCTCTCCCATAGACTTTGAACCTACTCCCAAAAACCCTGCAAAAGTGTTAGGGCAAGCTGTGGCAAACAACCCTGATGATGACCTACCTAACCAGGTGCTGCAGCTAACCAAAAATATGGACTATGTGTTAAAGCTCTTGCAAGCCAGGCCGAGGCCACAACCACCAAGCAGAATTCAGCTAGCTGATTGCCCTGAGGATGTCCCGTGGATGAGGAAGAAGCCCAAGTTGCCTGTGGAGGTGTGGAGCCCCAGGTGGGACTGGGGTACTCGGTACCGGACCGGACGGTACTGGGGATGTCACAGGTGGCTTGGTCCGGACCGTGTCCCTGGGCCCTCACAATAAAGGTGGGGATTTATTTACAAGGGAGATGTCACGGGTGACGCCACCCACTTGGTGCGGCCAGTGATGGGGCCGCCGCTGCTGCAGAACCTCCGGGGGTGATGGAATGGCAGCGGGGATGGTATAGTTCCAGTGGGGAGAACTGTACCCCCCGGGGCAGTAAGGGTGAAAGTCTATTGGGGTTATAGATGGTGGAGAAGGGTTAAAGGACACACACTCACGTTTGGTCGACACTGGTGCACTTCCCTTCTTCTCCTGATGCTGCAGAGCTGACAGGCTTGTGGCAGGAGGAGACTCTCTGTGCTGAATCTGGAGCGAAGGTCGCAATCAATACACAGACTCACAGTTTTGCTGTTTTCCAAAGCTTTACTGCAGATGTTGTTGCAGGTTATAGTCCACGGAGTCTGTAATGGGGCTAAGCTCTCTCCCAACCCTGTCCGGGGTTGTCAGCGTCCTTATGCTGCACTCTGTGTGTGTGTCCTGGCTGCTGCTGTTAGCTGAGCTGCTGGGATTCCTCACGTCTCTCTGTATGCTGCTGGTACCACTTGGCTAGGCAACTTGAGTCCTCTATGCTGTGCTGACCCCTCCGTGTTGCTTCGCTCTGGTACTAGGGGCATCTAGAGATCCCACTGTTCCTGGATTCACTGTGCTGTGGGTGCCAGACACAGTACCGGATCCGGTGTCCGTCTCTGTGCGTACTTCTGGGGCAAGTGATGGTGTCACTCTAGCTCCCAGACGTGTTCCTCTGTCTTTCGTTCTCCTGTTCCTCTGACCCTTGCTAGGTCTGCACTGAGCTAACTCTGCTCTGTGTCCTCTTTACAGCCCTGCTCCGAGCTGAACTGACCTCTTCCTCATGAGCAAGAGTATATAAGGAAGCAGGTGGTGCTCCCCCTCTTGCCCAGAGGTGGTAGTGTTTGTCAGTGTGTAGTGGGGAGAGAACCCTTGTGATGTTATTGTGGCACATTAACCCATGGGGTGCCACAGAGGGAACCAACAAGTCGCCCGTTCAGGGGACCAACGCACCATTCCAACGCAGAGCCAGTGACTACACAGATTCTTCAGGACAACCCATCTGTCTATGCTGCGACAAACCAGGCCACTTCGCAAGAGGATGTCCTTTAAACCCGAGATTCCTGGGCCCGAGGGCCAACCCCCAGGAGTAGGATGCCTGGGCCCATATGACTGGCATAATCGGTACGTGGGAGGCCGTCCGTACCTCAACATTACGCTGGAATGAATCCCCATGTCGGCCCTATTGGACACCGGGTCACAGGTAACCACCATCCCACATATCCTTTACAAACAATTTTGGTCTGATACTTATCTTAGGCCCCTTTCACATCAGCGTTTTTTTCAAATCGCGGCAGATGCGGTGAAAAAAACGCATCTGCTGCGATTACCGCATACTGGCTGCACTTGCGGCACGGTTGCGGCAAGCCCCATACAATGTATAGGTGGGCTTGCGGCAGATGCGGCAAGTGCGGTTTTGGCACTTGCCGCAGGTGCGGCCGCGAAAAAAACGCGGCTGACCGCGGTTTTTTTTGTGGCCGCACGTGCCGCAAGTGCCAAAACCGCACTTGCCGCATCTGCCGCAAGCCTGCCTATACATTGTATGGGGCTTGCCGCAACCGTGCCGCAACTGTGCCGCAAGTGCAGCCGGTATGCGGTAATCGCGGCAGATGCGTTTTTTTCACCGAATCTGCCGCAATTTAAAAAAAACGCTGATGTGAAAGGGGCCTTAGACCCCAGACCCCAGTTTTGTTGTTATTGCCGCTAGTGGACAACCACAGAATCAGGTGGGGTTCAGAAAAGTGACAATAAAGGCGGGGTGGGTGGAGTTAAAAGGCCAAGGTTTATGTGTGGTAGAAGATAATCCTGATGAGAAACACCCCTACATGATAATTGGTACTAATGTAATTGAAAACTGCCTTGCAGGTTGTTTTTACTCCAACAGATTGCTGTGACTGCTGGTTATGGGCGGAAGAGAGTCCTCCAAAGAGAAATCCGAGTCCTCATCCACAAGCAACAGGTAAATCTGTCTGGGGGAGAGATTGGCAGAATGCGGGAAACAGACCCGTCTCCCATTGTGTTACCACCCAAAAGTGAAATGATGATATGGTGTCGAGCAGCAATAGGTCTCAGAGGAAAAGAATATCAGCGGATTCAGAAAAAACCCTTTTTCCAAAAATAGAAGGCCCTCCAAAACAACAATTAATTCATATAGAAACAACCCAGGAGTCAGGCCAAAGTTGAAAAGTAAAGTGCACTTTATTAAAATAACAGCAAAATGCCGCACATAAAAGTGATGCAACACAGCACAAAAAGATAGGTGACCACATGAATCATGCAAGGTACAGCTGAAATGAACAACAACACCATACTGCTTATTCAATACCAATACAATGCCCCAAAACTGGGTACATAATAAGCAAAGAAATCGCAAATACTTAATAAATGAGTCAATTCATGGGTCAAAGTGTTACCTATCAGTGGCTGTGGCCCCCTTACGCGTTTCACAAGGCTTCTTCCTCGGAATTTTAATAAAGTGCACTTTACTTTTCAACTTTGGCCTGACTCCTGGGTTGTTTCTATATGAATTAATAGCAAAAGAATATCAGGCAGATGTAGAGCCGGTGTATTCGGAGCATAGACCTACACTACTGACAGCCAGAGGGGTGGTGGATGTACACAAGGGAAGAGTACCAATCCGTGTATTAAATTGTGGGGAAGAGGAAGAAAAACTACCCCGGTATGCTACTGTAGCACAGCTGTACACTGTCTGTGACAACAACATACAGACAGTAGAGCCCTTACCCCCGTCAAACCAGGCGGAGGATAACAACTCCAAGGGACAGCTGGAAGAGTGGTGTAACCCCTTCCCACCAGAAGCACGGAGTCTACTGGGTAGCACAAGAGTTCAAACAGATATTTAGTAAGCATCCATTAGATTTTGGGAGGATTAAAGGGGTACACCATCGCATACCCACAGGAGATCAACCCCCAATTAAGTTGAGACACAGACACATTCCACCAAATCACTACCAGTATGCCAAAGAGATGCTATGGGACATGAAGGAAGCTGGGGTTATAAGATATAGCTGTAGTCCCTGGGCAGCCCCCTTAGTCCTAGTCAGAAAGAAGGATGGCACTATGAGGATGTGGGTGGATTGCAGGGAAATCAATAAGATCACTCACAAAGATGTGTGGCACCCTGGCACCTGTTGGGCACCACAGAAATGCTTAGAGCACAAATGGAGTAAGTAACAGCACAGCAAAACCCACAAACACAACAACACTTAGAACACCTGGTTTCACCCCGAACCTCTAGGGGGAGCTCCACTGGTGACTTTGATCCAGTTCCCCCTATAAAAAGAGTCTTGGAGGGAGAAACTTCAGAGTGTGGTATACGCTACAAGAGCTGCCAGCCTGCGTGAAACCTCCACCCTATGAGGAACACACTAGGCCCAACCAGCCTGTTAGCCAGTAGAGATCCCTGCAATTGGGACAAGAGGAAGAAGGAAATCACCTCTCAGGAACACAGAGTTAATCTGACTCTTTCCTTAAACACCGGTTACTGGAACCGCAGCTGTGAGAGCCACCAAGCCATCACAGAGAACCAGCATACCTCACAGGGAGTCTAGCCCCCTGTTCACCTGTCGCACCTACCAACGAGAGCCCAGGGAAGAAGGTAGAATTATCATCACCCTTTTACAGTGCCCTCAGTGCTGACAACCAGGTGAAATCCGTTCTATTGAACAAACTGCCCGGTCCGGCTGGATTCCACATCCACCCGACCTTAGTACCAGAACACCCGCAGGTGGCGTCACGAAGACAAATCGCCCCTACTGTTCCGCCATTCCCCTATTGATCTGGACCACCGGGCCTACACCACCGCAGGCGCGGTTCCGTGACTGGAGGAGAAACAACGCCCGCTACGTGTACCCCCCGGCTGCGGTGAGTCAGAATCTTACCCGTTACCCCAAATAGAGGAGTCTCTTGCTGCATTAAAGACTGCTAATTATTTCTCTACATTAGATCTCCCTAGTGGGTATTGGCAGGTCTCCGTTGCAGAAGAAAACCGGGAGAAAACAGCATTCACAACACCAATGGGCCTATGCGAATTCAACAGCATGCCATTGTGGTTATGCAATGCACCGGGAACATTCCAAAGACTCATGGAATGTTGCCTGGGACACCAAACTTCGAGACAGTGCTCTTATACCTGGACGACGTCATCGTGTATTCCAAAACCTACAAAGAACATCTGGAACACCTGGCGGAGGTATTTACAGCTTTAGCAAAGTACGGAATGAAGCTTAAAACATCTAAATCTCACCTGCTGAAACCAAAAGTCCAATACCTCGGGCATGTGGTCAGCGCAGATGGAGTAGCACCAGACCCAGAAAATGTGACAGCTATCCAGGACTGGTAGAGACCAACCACCGTCAGTGAGGTACGTCAATTCTTAGGTTTGGTTGGGTACTACATAAGATTCATAAAGGGCTACACAAAGATGGCAGCGCCCCTACAAGATCTTCTGGTAGGCCAATCTAAGAAGAGAAGGTCTGCAGAGCCACCATTGGAATGGGGAAAAGAACAAGAAGACTCTTTCCAACAGATGAAGCAGGCTCTGACCGGTGAGGAAATCTTGGCGTATCCCGATTATAACCTACCTTTCGTCCTCTACACCAACGCAAGCAATGTAGGCCTGGGAGCAGTACTATCCCAGATACAAGATGGTGTCGGGCCCACTGGGACGGGGGTACTCGGTACCGGACCGGGTCTTTACTGGGGAAGTCACGGGTGGTCCTGGTCCGGTCCGTGTCTCGGGCTCGCCAATAAAAGGGGATATTTGCAGGGGTTGTCAGTCGTGACGCCACCCACTTGATGCGGCCAGTGATGGGGGGCCGCCGCTGCTGCAGACCCTCCGGGGATGATGTAATGGCAGCTTAGGTGGTGTAGTTCCAGTGGGTAGAACTGTGTTCCCCAGGGCAGTAAGGGTTAAGTCTATTGTGGAGTGTGTAGTACGCTTACTTTGCAGACGCTGCAGGATCTCTCCTCTTTACTGGTGCTGACAGGCTGTATCCTGTATGGAGAGAATCACTTTCATGCAGAAACACAAGGGAAGCAATCCCAGGGTTTTCCGTGTTTACTCTTAGTTCTTTCAGTTACTTTACAAGTCAGTTACAGTTCAGTGCAGTTTTTACAAGTTACAGTACACGGGAACATTCTCCCTCTCCGGGTTCCCTTTGCTCTCTGCAGCCAGGCCTCTCTCTCTGTGACCCCTCACACAGTCTTTAGTGTCCTTTCCGGGCTATTACGGTCTCCATCTCCACGGGTGTGTGTGTGAAACGCTGGACAGTATGGTGGTGACTCGGGCCCCTGTGGGTCCTTGGTTTGTCACTGAGCTGCCTGTCCTTTAGGGTAGGGATCCCAATCTGGAATTAAGACCCCCCGTCGTGTTGTTTGGGGATGCCGGGTAAACTACGGTCCCCTCTAGAGCTGACACTCTACTTCAGCCCAGCCTCCAATAGTCCTCAAGTCTGAAGCTCTACCAGGCTCCTTTCCTTCTGCGTCTCTCGGTATAATAGGAGGGCTACTCCACCTGCAGTCAGTTGCTTCAGCTGTGGTTCTAGGGCCCGGGTATCACCATCCCTCTCTGCTCTCTCACACTCCTGGGGATCCGGCTCTGGATGGGCTTTCTCTCTCCTCCGGCTCACACTGGCTCAGTACAGATTCTGCGCTCCTTATGCTTTCACTCTTCCAGGACGTGTGGCTTTCTCCTGCTCAGCTTCAGCTCAACCTGCTGCTGTTCTCTGGCCTGTGCTTGATCTTTACAGCCCGGCACCCTGGGCCTACTGAACTCCTTCCTCCTCCCCATTCCTATATACTGTCAAGTCACCTGACTTCGTGTGTGCCCAACCCACTCCTCCAAATCCACCACCCCTCAATCTCATAGAGTCTCTAATCTCAGGGCTGGATGCTACCTTCTCTTACACGTGGGTTATGTGGGCTGTGAGGGTGTTGGTGTGCAACAAGTGTTCTACCTGCCTGGCTGCAGTTCCCTTTGTGGCCTCCTGGACGCAGGGGCGCCACACTCTCCCGGAGTTAACTAGCGCGTCCGCGCGCTGCCCGTCATGGATCCCCCTGAAAACATTTAATTTTTAAATAACAATAAACAGTAAGTATTCTTGGTTTCTTCCCATCCGGGAGGTTCGAGTCTTCAAACGTTACATTAACTATAAACAGTGACATGGGTATCTATGTCATTACCCCTTTTGGACCTCTACGTGGTCTAATGCTATAACGCATTCTCTTTCTTTAAAACACACATTATAAACTCTACTTTCTATCAAAAGTATAAAAAACATTCTTTTCTTCTTTCAAAAATGCAAAAAGTTTCAAAAACAGTTCAAAGTGCAAAGTCCACGATTCAAAAATGCAAAGTCTCATGCACTACGTCGCAGGTGCACAGCTGGTCTTAAAACCAAAGGGGAGCACACTAACAGGGGCGTAACTACAATAGGTGCAGGGGTTGCGATCGCACCCGGGCCCTGCAGCCTAGGGGGCCCTGAAAGTCTAAAAGACTAATACTATTAAAGATTTGCAATAATTGGGGGCCCCGTTGGAACTTTCGCATCGGGGCCCATGGGCCTGAAGTTACACCACTGCACACTAAGGTGCTCAACTATTTACAAGGGAAAGTTTATATCATCTCATCGTTCATGATATCAAATGTTCAGTTCTACATATACAAGACAAACAGGGGAATGCTAGCATTCATTCAGGTATGGGATGGGGTCACTAAGGAAAACACTTCATTCACACTTACAAGTCTTCATCTTCTTTTCTTCTAAATGCAGGACCCGTGTTCATTCTTTCTTGCCTTGCTTCCACAGTAACATCTGCGATGGTCTTCTCCTTGGATAAACCTCCAGGTTCTGTAACGCAGTCACTAGCAAGTAGCTCTCTGGGGTCTGGGTAACAGCATCTTTCTTTGGTGCAACAGTCTCGAGTATGGTCACTGGATCCGTGTTACAGCCACGTCCGTGTAGCTCGTTATTTCAGGATCATCACTGGATTCAGGGTACTCTAGTGCGGGCATATCATCCTCTTCCACAGGGTCTAAGCAGAGTCTTTTCATTTTAATGCCGTATGGGCCACGTTCACCTTGGACAATATGGTATGACACCCATTCTCCTATTTGCACTTGTCTGTCTGGATGGTCTGACGGTAGTTGCTCTTCTACTTCTCTTTTATTGATAAAGATATCACATCTTGTACCTGGTTCACGTGCAAATGCGAATCCTCGCTCTTCAATTACTTTCGCTATCTTGCCCTCGTGCCGTGGGGATCTCTGAACTTCCCTGTCTCTGCGGGTTACATTCTTAGCCTCCGTAGCACGGGCTATCAGTATCTGTTTCTGCACTTGCCGCTCAATCTCCTCTTTCTCCCACTTTCTTACACATCTGCGGATATACTCTTCCCGTGTGATCAATTCTGCAGGGCCTATTTCACCGCCGGGATCTCCTAGGAAGCCCATTAAGTCCTCACAGTCTCTACTTCGCTCCCACCAGCAGCGGAGCTGCTCCCCTCTCACCTCTGTTGTTGCAGGTGCCGGAATCAGGGGCTGCGGTAACACCAGGTGTCCTTCCGGTAGAGCTCCTAGTGGGTCTGTGTCTTTCTTGGCAGCTCGCAGTGCAGTACGTGGCACGGTTAGATCCACTAACGTTGCGGTACGGCATGAGGCTTCGCCTTCAGTGCGGTCACATGTCACTCCAACCCAGCCGGGTTGTATAGATACAGTCTCATAGTTCTGGCAATGCTCAACATTAATCTGGATCCGGGTCCGATGCTCCTCCTGGGCCCGTGTCATCTGCTGGGGTAGCAGCCGCAGCACACCCCGCCGGGTGTCTTGGACGTAGGGACGCTCTCCGCCTTCCGCCATCTCACTTCAGTCACACAGGGTCTCTCCTCGGCCGGGTTCCTCCACCGGGTCACTCCGTGGGCCCTCCGGGATCACTTGTGGTCTTCCGGGTGCAGCGTTCTCCTGGGCGTCCTCCGCTTCCGTCCTCGTGTCTTGTAATGGCGACTGCTTCTCTTCCGGTTCTTCGTTCCGCCCCCTCCTGATGACGATTTCCTTCTTCGTTCCCGCCAGCTTGTTAGGAGGCGGGTCTAGGGGCGGAGGCTCTTCTTTGAGAGTGACAGCTGGCTCTCCCGGAGTTAAGGGGAGCCAGGGCGGGTCCTTCTCTTCGCGCCTTGGGCCAGGCCGGCCCACGATGAGAGTTTCAGGAACGCCTCCTCTGCACATGGCGTTAGTCTCCCCTGGCCGCCATTAAGGTCAGATTTTGGCGGGAAAAGTCCGGAACAAGTTGTTTAGGTGCAAGGGGTCCAATTCTTTTGGACTGGGTAGATCCTGTTCGTGACGCCAGGTTGTCGGGCCCACTGGGACGGGGGTACTTGGTACCGGACCGGGTCTTTACTGGGGAAGTCACAGGTGGTCCTGGTCCGGTCCGTGTCCTGGGCTCGCCAATAAAAGGGGATATTTACAGGGGTTGTCAGTCGTGACGCCACCCACTTGATGCGGCCAGTGATGGGGGCCGCCGCTGCTGCAGAACCTCCGGGGATGATGCAATGGCAGCTTAGGTGGTATAGTTCCAGTGGGTAGAACTGTGTTCCCCGGGGCAGTAAGGGTTAAGTCTATTGTGGAGTGTGTAGCACACTTACTTTGCAGACGCTGCAGGATCTCTCCTCTTTGCTGGTGCTGACAGGCTGTATCCTGTATGGAGAGAATCACTTTCATGCAGAAACACAAGGGAAGCAATCCCAGGGTTTTCCGTTTTTACTCTTAGTTCTTTCAGTCACTTTACAAGTCAGTTACAGTTCAGTGCAGTTCTTACAAGTTACAGTACATGGGCACATTCTCCCTCTCCGGGTTCCCTTTGCTCTCTGCAGCCAGGCCTCTCTCTCTGTGACCCCTCACACAGTCTTTAGTGTCCTTTCCGGGCTATTACGGTCTCCGTCTCCACGGGTGGTGTGTGTGAAACGCTGGACAGTATGGCGGTGACTCGGGCCCCTGTGGGTCCTTAGTTTGTCACTGAGCTGCCTGTCCTTTAGGGTAGGGATCCCAATCTGGAATTAAGACCCCCCGTCGTGTTGTTTGGGGATGCCGGGTAAACTACGGTCCCCTCTAGAGCCGACACTCTACTTCAGCCCAGCCTCCAGCAGTCCTCAAGTCTGAAGCTCTACCAGGCTCCTTTCCTTCTGCCTCTCTCGGTATAATAGGAGGGCTACTCCGCCTGCAGTCAGTTGGTTCAGCTGTGGTTCTAGGGCCCGGGTATCACCATCCCTCTCTGCTCTCTCACACTCCTGAGGGTCCGGCTCTGGATAGGCTTTCTCTCTCCTCTGGCTCGCACTGGCTCAGTACAGATTCTGCGTTCCTTCTGTCCTCACTCTTCCAGGACGTGTGGCTTTCTCCTGCTCAGCTTCAGCTCAACCTGCTGCTGTTCTCTGGCCTGTGCTTGATCTTTACAGCTCGGCATTCTGGGCCTACTGAACTCCTTCCTCCTCCCCCTTCCTATATACTGTCAAGTCACCTGACTACGTGTGTGCCCAACCCACTCCTCCAAATCCACCACCCCTCAATCTCATAGAGTCTCTAATCTCAGGGCTGGATGCTACCTTCTCTTACACGTGGGTTATGTGGGCTGTGAGGGTGTTGGTGTGCAACAAGTGTCCTACCTGCCTGGCTGCAGTTCCCTTTGTGGCCTCCTGGACGCAGGGGCGCCACAATGGCAAGGAAAGAGTAATTGCCTACGCCAGCAGAAAACTTCGACCCACCGAGAGGAACCTGGAAAACTACAGTTCCTTTAAGTTGAAGTTCCTGGCCTTGGTCTGGGCTATAACAGAGCGGTTCAAGCATTACCTGGCAGCTTCAAAATTTACCGTCTTCACGGACAATAACCCGTTAACACACTTGGATACTGCAGCCCTGAGGTAAAGCTCTACCTGTGGGGAGCTGTACTACTCTGAGCTGCACCTCCATCACCTCAGCGGTCAGCCACAACGCTGGTGTCGAGCCCACTGGGACGGGGTATTCGGTACCGGACCGGGTCGCTGCTAGGGGATGTCACGGAGGTCATGATCCGGACCGTGTCCCGGGCCCTGGCAAGTAAAAGGGGAATATTTACAGGGGATAAATGTCAGTCGTGATGCCACCCATGGCTTGTGGTCAATGATGGGACCACCGCTGCTGCTGAACCTCCGGGGATGATGTTAAAGCAGCTGCAGATGGAATAGTTCTCCGCGGGTAGAACTGGGTTCCCTGGGGCAGTGATGTTAAAGTCTATGGTGTAGGTTCGTGATAGGTGCAGTGCACTTACTGTCCTGCTGCTGCAGCCTTCCTTTCCTGAGGGTTCAGAGCTGACAGGCTGTGGCTCTCCAGGCTGGATTTCTCTGCAGTCCTGTTGGAGGGAATCATGTACAGGCAATGAAGAATCATGCAAGGGAGTCAGAGGCAGGGTTCACCGTGTTTACTTAGCAGTTTGTTCAGCATAACAGCTCAGTTACAGTTCAAGGTACAGGTCTTTACACGGGTTACAACTCTCCCCTCCGGGTTCCTCTTTACTCCCTGCAGCCAGGTTGTTCCTCTCTGTGACCCCTCACCCCTTCCCTGTCCTTTCCAGGCTTTACTCTCTCTTTTCTCACTGTGTGCATTTCCGGACAGTATGGCGGTGGCTCGGACCCTGTGAGTCCTCGTGGTCGCCATTGGCTGCCTGTCCTTTGGGGTAGGAACTCTAACGTGGAGTTAGAGCTCCCCGTCGGTAGTCTGGGGAAACCGGGTGAATCGTCGGTCCCCTTCAGAGCCGACACTCTGCTACTAGCCTTGCCTCCAATAGTCCTGCTGTGCTAGGCTCTATCAGGCTCCCTTCTACCGTGTGATTCAGGTTCCATAAAGAAGGCTACTCCGCCGGCAGTCGGTCGTCTCAGCCGTGTTTCTAGGACCCAGTGCTGCTGGTCCTCTCTTCCCTCACACTCCTGGGGTGCAGGCACCGGATGGGCTTTCTCTCTGTGGCTGCACTGGCTCTTCAGATTCTGCGCTCCTTACACCCCACTCCTCCAGGACATGTGCTTCTGGTCTGTACTGCTCAACCTACCTCGGCCTACTGACTTCTTCCTCCTCCCCTTCTCTATTTCTACCATCTATCACCTGACCTGCTTTCTGTCCCACCCACTGTTCTCTAAACCCACCACCCCTTGCCCGCCTAGAGTCCCGGGCTCCGGGTTGGGTGCTGCCCTCTAGTGGTGTGGTCTGTGAGGTTGCTGTGGTGCAACTGTCTTTCTATCTTACCTGGCTGCAGTTCCCGATGTGGCCTCCTGGTTGCAGGGGCGCCACACTGGTATCCATGTTACCAGGTACCACAGGTGGCATCACGTTACCATTCTCCATCTGTCATCATCATCCCTCTCACCATCCCCGCCATTGAGGGTCCAGGGCACAGGACCGGGAACCAACCAGCTGTGATCCCCCATCAAAGTAACCATCAGTCCCTATATCCGAGTACCCCCCCTCCCTGTAGACTGACTCGGCGTGCGCTGCTTAGTTACCCGGTGTTTACCCTGGTTACCAGTGCCCAGCGTCTAATGTGTGGCGCTGGGCACTGGCTGTGAGGTCGCAGGTCGTTGGTCTCTCCCTGTCACACATGGTGATGCGTGCTGACCAGCAGGAGAAGAAGGACCAAAAAATGGTCCTGAACGATGTGCAGCAATCAGTGACCTCACAGCAGGGGCCAGGTCGCTGATGCGTGTCACACACTGCAACATAGCTGGAGAGTTCGACTCTTCTCCTGTGCTTGCTTCACCCCCCTACCCTTTGTCTTACACACAGTGCCCCGAGCCAGTGACCGCGAGTCTTCGTTGGGTTTATACATTGTCTGTCCCTTGACCCTATATGGCCACCTTTTCAGCGGATATATGCGGTATCGGCTGCGGCACTTGGAGATACTGCAGCCTCCAGGTTGCTAGCGGAGCCTGGTTTTCTCCACTAGTCTAGGGCCCGGTCCCTCGACTCTGCGACCTGGTCCCTCCACATGGATTCTGTCTCTGTGGATGCGGGCGTCCACGGGTAGATTGCTCAGTACCCGGTCCCCTGGGACCCTTTCTGTCTTGTCTTCTGGAGCACCCTCTCTTTCGTTCTCTCAGCTCCTCTGTCTGGTCTTGCCCTTCTCAGGTCTTAGGACGAGCTCCCACTGGCTCCGGTCCCCTGGCCGTCTCTTTCCTAATGCTACCCCTCTTTGACAGACTTTCTGGCCATCATAGACTCCTTCAGCTCGTGCCAGCCATCCACCAACTGCCTTCTAGATTTTTCTCTCATCCTTTTATACTGTTTGTCACGTGTTCTGCATCGCTAACGTGTGTCCTCCCTGACTTCACTCCCTCCTGGGTGCTCCCCTAAACGCTACTCTCCACCCATTCTCATTACCCCGGTTCCTCTTCTCCGGACAAAATAAGGGACTGTGCTCTCCCTTAGGAGCATTCTCGCCCTAACTCTGACCTGGAGTGATGTGTGGTGGTCAGGGTGTTTGGACACCTCTGGCTGGGGTGCAGTACCTGTGTGGCGACTGGACCCATATATATTTAGGTTGAAAAGCTTACCAAGCTCATTGTGGGAATATAGCATTACATGGGATATGCAACAGCTATTATCTTCCCGATTACAATATGATGGATAATAAAATGAAAGTACAAACAAAACAAGCAGAGAAACAACACACAATACAGTCTAGAGAGGTACTATACAGACATGAACAAGCTGTAACACAATACCAACTGCTTACTGCCCCACACAGTTTCACAGTATAAGCCTGCAGTTGTTGTATACTCCATATACTCCAAGTGACCTGCCATACCACACCAAGATTATTTCCCCTTCCTCACTACAAGAAATTCTTGGGTAAAAGCCTGGTTTTTCTCCACGCTGCCAAGGAAGGCAATCCGGATTGCTTGCAAATCTGTTTAATCGTGCCGACGCGTTTTGTAGCTATGCTACTTCATCAGGGCCATTGTGTTACAGATACATGACTGAGACTTTATATATGATCATAACATTGTGACATCACAGGTCAAAGTAATAATAGGGGTGTGGTTTCCACTTCATACCTTCATTGGCAAAACACATGCCCAATGCAATATACAATTGCTAATGCATGTAAACCAAATTTTATTTCCATAATACACATAAAACCATTAGGGTATGTGCACACGGGGGCGGGTTAGTGGGGGGGGGGGGGGCGGCGGCGTCTGGGCGTGCGGGACCGACAGGAGCTCCGAGCCGTCCACACGGCTCCTGTCGGGTCGTGCTGCGGGAGCGGCGGTGTGCGGCGTGCACAGCGGTTAGCCCGGCGATTCTGCAGCGGCTGGAAGCAGCACATGATTTTGCTTGCAGCCGCTGCAGAACCGCCGTTTTTAGAACATGATCATTCTTTGCTAACCCGCTGGGAAACCTGCGGGTTAGCAACGGATGACGCTGTGTAACGCCGTGTGTGCACTGCCTTGGGCGGTTTACATTAGTTTTAATGTTAATCCAAACGCCGGTTTGGATTAACATAAATTTACATAAAACTAATGTAAACAAAACGGCGGTTTACACAGGTAAACCGCCGAAAACCCGCCCAGTGCGCACATAGCCTTAATCTTTAATAAAAATTCGAAAAATATAAACTACATATAAAAAATTGAGCCCAAGTGAAAGGCTATTAGAGTAAGAACAAAGGTTTACTTCCAATGGGATATATAGATAGTAGGAAACTTATGTAGCCTAGGTGTAACGCTGAGGTGCTACAAATTTATCCTATATGGCAATGAGTGTTCGATATCAGGTACGGGTGCACAATTTTAGATGTTTTATAAATAAAAAAAATTTGCTGTTATGTTTTTGTTTGTTGCCATTTTCCATGACCTATAATGTTTTCATTTTTCGGGATCTGTGGCAGTGTAAGGGTTATTTCTTGCGCCCTGAGCTGACATTTTTAATGATAACATTTTGGGGCGACAAAAAAACGTAATTCTTTAATTTTTCCTTTTATGCCGTTAAGATTACTTTATTTTAGATTTTCATAGATCGGACATTTCTGAACGCAGTTATACCAGATATATACGGTATATTTTTTTATTTGCTTTATTATTACAAAAGGGGGTGACTTGAACTTTAGGGTTTCTTTTCATATTTTGAAAAACTGTTTTTTTTGTTTTTTATGTTTTACCGTTTTTACTAGTCCTATTAGGGGACTTGAAGCTGTTTTCGTCCGATCACTTGTGCTATACAGATCAGTGCATCATCACAGCTCTGTGTAGAAAAAAAATCATGATCTTCTATGAATGACGGCTCACAGCTGGTGTTCACAGGAGAATCGTAATGACCTGTAGATGCGTCATCAGCTCACCCCTGGCTCTCATGACAATCTATCGGCACCCCAAGATATTGCCTCCTACCCCCTGGTGATATTATGCTTGGAAGCCGAAGGAGATCCCCACGTTAGGTAAATCCCCACATGCACACATAAAACCTAATCCCTGACCAGAAGGGGGAGCTCAGCACCCGAGTTAAAAGGAGCTGCCGCTTCTGGCTAAGGGGAGGGGTTAGAAACAGAGTGTTAGAGGAAGGGAGAGGAAGTAGAATGTGGAGAGAGAGAGCTCTGGGAGAGGGGAGCTGGGAAAGCTCACCCCAGAAACAGCATAGTTGAGGATGCCAAAGTCCTGGATTACATGAGGGCTGGACGTCACGTGGACCTAATTTTGATGACAGGAGATTCCTGGCCGCAAGCAAGGGCCCAACAGTGTAACAGTTTACTGAGAGTCCGGATCTGCAACAAGACAGCAGTACCCGTACAGGTTTGCACTGTTTGCTAGTCGGGAGTGAGAGCAAGAAGGAAGGAAAGGACTGAAGAATTGCTCACAGGCAGCTAGGACCCAAAACTGAGAAGCGCAGAAGGGAGGCCTCCAAACCCACCTGGCGAGGTGGACTCTGATTGCTTCCAGGCTGACCCTCCTGGACCTGGTAACCAGTTCCCCCGGACTTCACCACGTTCTCATCAGTAATGGTAAAAGAACTGCACCCTTTGTGTCCTCCTGCTTATTCCCTGCACCCTCCTTGCTGCGCCCATCACCATAATTACCACCACCATTCTCCATACAGACTGCCTACAAAAATCCCCCTGTGGAGAGTGTTCTATACTAGCTGCCAGTCTATCTATCCCTGGGGGTTTATACAGCAGGTCCTAAAGTGCCCCCGGTCACTTCTACAGAGCCGGCTCTCTGGCTGTAACGGCCAAGCCTCCAGTGTCCCAGGTAAGGTATGGCATCACCAGGCTTCCTCTGTCAGTCACTGTTTCAGCTCAGGGTTCATTCGGTCAGCTAAGATGTGTGCGGCTGCCGGGCTCTTGTCCTCCCACCCTCCTTCAGCTGTGGGGTGTCTCTGCTTGCGGCTGTAGTCTCCCTCGCCTCCAGCTATGGAGCGAGCTTTCTCTCCTAGGGTCTGTGCCACTCATGATTCTGCATCCTCCAGGGAACCACTCCTCCTGGGAAACTCCTGCCTTCAACTTGGCATTGTTCTTCTACTGTTCTCACTCTAACTGTGTGTTCCCAGGTTTTCTAGTGTTGGTCTCTCCACCCCCTTTGTCATTGCTACTCTACGCTCCACCCTCACTACTCTTAACACCTGCCACCCCTTGCCCTACCTAGAGTCCTAGGCATAGGGTCGGTGTGTGCATCTGTGTGAGTGTTTTGTCAACCATCTTGCCTTAATTGGCTGCATTTCCCTTTGTGGTAACCTGGCCGCAGGGGCGCCACACCTCTGCACGCATAGCCCTGATCCTGTAGCCACAGGTTTTAGTAGATGACTACTACCTTGTCTCCGGACCCTTATCCGGATGCTTTCCCTGGGTATACGCCAGGTGTATGAGCAACAGCTCCTATGAAGCTCGTAGCCTCCAGTTCAACAGTTCGGGTCTGGCTCCCTGCGCCGTGTTCAAGGCTGGTCCCTGTCCTGACTATAACTCATCTGTTTGATGGTGTAAGTCCTGGATTCAGGCGCACGGGCCAATTCCATTCCGTCGGTGCCTCTAGGGCTCCTAGGCTCTCTGGATGAGCGCAGCACAGCTCAAGTCCCTTATCTGCAGTTTAGCTGTTGTCCACTACTCTTCTACTCACTGACTCCAACTGCAACCAACTACTAACTTGTTGCTTTCCACCCACACTTCTCTACCCTTGTTGTCCCACTGGGCCCTTTCCCCGGGGTTTGTACCCAAGGTCCCCTGGGTCCTAAGTGTGTGTAGTGTTGTGTTGAGTACTCACTGTTACCATCCCCCACCTTTTGACTACTGGAGAACCCCACCCTGGCTTTGGTGCAGTACCCCTCGGGGCACCACATACATAGTTAGATGGTGTCTATTTTGTTTTACATAGTAATACCTGGATATTTGGCGCCCCTGTGGACTGGTCTCCATTAGAAAGCACAGCAACCGGGATCGGTAACTTCAGTCACCCCAAACACACACCCGACACACTCTGAACCCAAGATTGGGGACTCTATGCTCAGCAACGGGATGGCGGGAGGAGAAAAGTGGAGAGTGGGAAAGTTAGACAGGATACGGAGGGGGAAGGAAACAAAATCAGAAAACACCTTGGGGAGCAGTGCAGTTGAGTTGAGGAGTTGAGTCAGTCAAGTCCAGAAGTCAAGTTCAGTCAGGAGGAGAGAGCACCATCACTACACAAGACTGAAAGGACACGGACCCGGCTGCCTGTACCACCATGAGGCTTGTCCGGGTCCCGGGCTGCAGACCGTAGAGAGAGACAGAAGGAGTCCTAGCGACACGGATAGTGAGCAATCCATCTGTGTGCCTGAATTGGCAGCAAAGCTGAAGGACTGGGGTAGAAAGCAGGGTTTGGATTGGCCAGAAATCTCCACGCTCCAATCACGAAACCTGGCGGGGTGCAGGGTCTTTATGTCCCGTGACCCGAAACCTGGCGCAGCAAAGAGAAGGCCGCCATACTAGGGCTAGGGGACCAGGCAGGCCGCCCATCAAAAGCCCATGGCTGGATCGTGTGTGCGGAAGAGATGGAAAGAGAGGCCTAAGAAAGGAACACAAAAGGGGATGATATGGACAAGCTGCTAAGAGACTACCGAAGCCGTCACTGCACTGTCTTGTAAATTGAACATCTGCCGAGAAAGTGTGGCACCCCAGAGTCACAGTCTCACAGTGTCACCATTACTAGGTGTCACCAGAGAGCAGTAAGGGGTATTCCACTCAGTCAATACATAAACAACACTAACACCTCCCAGACAGAAGGGGAGATCAAGCCTAGCTTTAGGGTAAGCTCCCCTATATATTCTGGTCTGAGGAGCAACAAGTTCAGTGCAGTTCCTAGGAGGACTGCGAAGAGCACAGTTCAGTTCAGTCCCTAGGAGGGCTGTGAAGAGCACAGTGCAGTTTCAGTGACAAGTGTGCAGAGGACCTGAGTGTAAAAGGGCCATGCTAAGCCCATCTCAGAGTTCCCTGACGAACACCAGACCTAAGACTAGGGTCTGAGGAAAGAGGAGAGAGACAGAAACCTACCGGGAGGCTGCATCACCCGTGCTTCCCCTCCCTCAGAGGAACACCACAAGAACGGACACCGGTGTCCGAGACTGTGCAGGTTCAGACACACCGGCAGTCAACACCAGAAAGTGGGGGACTCCAGATTCTCCAGCTACCCAGTGCCAGGGACACAGCAACATATAGAATCCAGAAACACTGACTTCCCGGGAGGGGTGGAAAAGTGAAGGACTCGAGTTGCCTATCAGACTAGTAAACGCAGACAGAGACAGGGCCAGCAGCCTAGCTGAAGAAACTGCAGGGCCACAACGCAAACACAGTGAGGAAGCCAATACGACACGGCCGGGTGAAAAATACCCTGAACTGCTCTCTATACTCCGTGGACAGCTTGTAGCAACTACTTCAACTCAAGCAAACAGACTGAGAAACAGCTATCAGGAGTCTGTGTGTGTTAATTACATCTTTCGCCCTGTGCCCTGTAACAGAGCTTTATACTTGCAGCATCGCAGAGAAGTCCCACCTGAGGATCCACAGCCTGTCAGCCTGTCACTGACTGGAAAAGCTGCAGCAGAGTAAGTGACTTTTACCCAGCACGATCCCTCACAAAGCCCGATCCAAACCATCCCTCCTGCCCTGGGGACCCTCCAGCCCTACCCGAGGAGGGCTTTCCATCCACACTGCCCCAAGTCACCGTCCCCAGCAGGAAACGGCAGCGGTGGTTCTACTAACCACATACCCCGGGTGGCGTCACGACAAATCCCCTGTAAATATACCCCTTTTTGGACTGATCCCAGGCCATGGGACCGGGTCACGACTACTGTGATCCCCGAGAGACCGCCATTGGCCCGGTTCCCGAGTACCCCATACCCTGGGGGTGCATCAAAATCAAAGTAAACCGGTTTGAAGCTCAGCAATGTGTGAGACTGTCATTTCTGCTCCTGAGAAGAGGTAGACTGATTTGCCGAGCCAGCAGTAGGAGCTGGTCCGAGAGTGACCTTGCTCCCTGCCAGCAGCCAGCACAGCCCCACTGGCCTCCTATTTCCTAAATCACTTCCATAGACTATTCGGTTGCCCTGGGGACCTGCTATTCCCATGGAGAGCTGAACCATCCTCGCTGCTACTCGCATCATCCCCAGAGGTCCCGACTGCAGCAACGGCTATACCGGCTGAGTCCCATGGTTGGCGTCACGACAAAGCAAACTCTTATTTTTATATTTTTCTTTTATACCTTTTTCAACTTCCCCTTTTTAACTGATCGCCCGACAAGGAGATCATGGACCGTGTCACGCCACCGTGACATCCCGCAGTCCCCCAACGACATCGGGAGGGCCCGGTTCCGAGTACCCCAAGTTCCCAACCTGGGGCGAGCCAGATAGGTTTAAAAAAGTTTATAGTGTATATAGCTACTGTGTTGTAGATAGTGTAACCTGGATTAGAGATGCATGCATTAAAAATGTGTATATAATAGTTTATCAATATGACCATGGATGATTTTGATTATGGATGATGAGATAATCAGGACTCTTCATGTATATAGTTGAACTTCTCAAACGTGCCTTTTGTGAGTTTTCAAGCCGACATGCTGAGGAGCATGTGTGAACATTGTTACCCTTTACCCGGACAAGCTGTGTACTAAGAAAGCTCAGCCTGGCTAAAGATAGACCATCGGAGTCGCCAGAGAGCCAAATGAGGCCAAGTCTAGAACCCCGTAGCCATGCCTTGTGACGAACTAAGGTGGGTTGGGGCAGTTCTCACTGAAGATACACTTTACCCGGCTAGGGGACACTTTGTGCAGGTGACCCAGCAAAGACTGGTTTGAATTTGCACTTGTTTTTTTTATACCTTTTGTACGTTTATATTTTTATACTTGAGTAACGTTTAAGTGAGGCGCCTCCCATAAGGGGAAGAAACAGTTAATATTGTTGTTGATTGTGGTTAAAATGTGTTCACAGAAAAATTGTAAGTTCTTTGCATAACATTTTGTACCTACTTTGCAGCCTGTGGACATGCTTTGCTTTGCAAAGGGGGAAAGTGACGACCGTCCGGACTGGTCGCCACAGTGATACACCTACTCCATAGGTGTGGTGTCACCGTTCCCAGGTTCGCAAACCCGAGACACGCAGAATTGCACACAACATCATCCCAGTTCCAGGCTGGGGGATTCGTTCGGACCCTATTTAGAGGGAGGGCCCTATCTTCTAGTCAGGAAGAGGGGTTAGCAGTAGGTTAGAAAAGGAGTCAGAGTAGGAGGAGAGAGAACACTCTAGAATAGAAGGAGTAGAGAGGAGGAGGGCATCCAGAGCAAACGCAGGACATAGAGATTGCTAGGGGACACGGGAGGGGGGAATCCACCCGTGTGCCTCAAATCCGGCCTGACCCGAGTCGGGCCAAGGGACTGGTTGCCGGAGGGGACCAGCCCCGATCTGGTTTGGGTGCTCCAGGACCCGACCAGGAAAATCAGATGCTACTGGCAGGAGCAGAGGACACAAAATGTGGATAATCTGCCGGACGGTGGCTAGAACTAGGGCCAGGGGACGTGCCGCTGCAGTCGCCCGACAAGGCCTGCAGCCATTGGCCTGGAACCCTGTTCACGACTGTGCTGGGCAGGAGAGGTGAGTAGCCAGTGCAGGGAAGAGCAACCTGGGAAGGCCCATGAAAGGTGTCTAGGCAGAGCGATCCTAATCTCCTGGAGACTATCCTGGCTGCACTCTGGAGAAACACAGCACCCGGCTGTGAGACCTTGCCCATACAGGAAGTAAAGGTCATGCGGCCCTGTTCATGTCATGCGTCCCTGTCCCTGTTATAGACTGTTCCATCTGCCTCGGGGCTCTGATCCACCTGTGGAGAGCGATACCATCCAAGCTGCCCTACCACCTGCGGTCTGAAATCGCAGCGTCGACCATCCCTGGCCGAGTACCACAGGTGGCGTCATGAACTTATCCCCTGTAAATATCCCCTTTGCTGCACACCCAGGGTCACAGAGCCAGATCACTGCCACCGTGATGTCCCCAAACAACTTACCTGCCCAGTCCCGAGTACCCAACTGCCCTGGTGAGACCTGGTGGGTGTCGCATATACACTGTTCAAAATAATAAAGGGAACACTTAAACACCACAATGTAACTCCAAGTCAATCACCTTCCTACTGCCCCCTCCACATCTCCTGGTGTATTGGCTTGTCTCCTGGTATCTTCTCCATGCTCTGCACACTCTGCTGACTGACACAGCTAACCTTGGCCGGGTCTTCAAGTCGCAGGCGATGTCTTCTCCGGTCACGGTTCCGCGCCTGCGGCTGTGGGGCCCTGTGGTCCAGATCAAAAGGGGTTGGCTGAACAGAAAGGGGTTAATTATTTTTGTCGTGATGCCACCTGCAGGAATTCCGGTGATTTCACCGGCGCTGCTTGGGCCTCCAGGGGATGTACGGCAGCAAGATGGGACGCACCCCACAGGATGAGCGGGAGTCCCCGGGGCCAGGAGCTGCACTTGGTGGTGTATGGCAGCTCGGTGCTCCTTAGCATGCGGATGGAAACAGTTCTGAAGAAATACAGACACCAGTATTCTCTGTAACGGGTCTTTTACTGTAACCAGGCAGATGATACAGGGTATACAGTCAACGGGCAATGGACCGGGTGGTCCCAGCAATGACCGGTGTTGTCTCAGAGCTCTGCGGTGTTCCTCCTCCCTTTACTCTGTAACAGGTTGCCGATGTCGCCTTAGATTACCAGGTCAGGGTATGTGGGAGACTTCTATTTGGAAAATTCTGACTGTGTACTATCTGCAGAAGATCCTGTGTCCCAGGGGTAGGTCCCTACTGGCAAGACAACTTGGATGGCGGCGGTGGTGAGATGCTCCCTAGAAAGCGATTCTTCACCCTGGTGTGCAGAGCTGTGGTGAATGCCTTGCTTGCTTCGGAACCAGTGATCCGATGGTTGGTGTTTTGGGCACGGGTATATTTGGACCCGTTAAATAGCTGCCCGTCTCTTCGGTAAGGGGCACCGATTAATGGCGGGTCTCCAGGGCTGCACGGAACTGTGCAGAGCCCTGCTTCTCCTACGTTACATTCTTCCCGACTCCTACTTCTTTTCTTCTTCCTACACTCTTCTCCTACACTCTACTCCTGCACTCCGCCCACCAGGACCTGATTGGCCCTCTATGCTAATGGTGCATGTAGGGTAGTGAGCTCTGAGTGTTAACCATGTCACTACTGGGGCAGAGAATGTTGCATCTTCAGTCAGGGATGCAATACCCTCCTGTGACGCACTCGTTGCGGGGCGCCACACCACAGCTCGCATTCATGTGCCATCCTGGATGAGCTGCACTACCTGAGCAACTTCTGTGTGTTGTAGACACCGCCTCATGCTACCTCTAGGGGTGAGAGCAATGCCAAAATGTAAAAGTGACCAAAACAACCGCCAAAAAGGATGAGAACAGAGGAATGGTCTGTTCTCGCCACCTGCAGAACCACTCCTTTATAGGGGGTGTCTTGCTCTGATCATTTCTACCTGTTGTATGTTCCATTTGCACAACAGCAGGGGAAATTGATTTGTGACACGCCCACTCCAGGGCTGGAGAAGACTCGGTACCAGGCAGTTGTTAGTTGTTCTCACGTCTTCACTTCTCGGTTCTTTTCACAGGGACAGACGGGGGCCGAGACTCGGTCCCGTGACCCTGGCGGTGTCATTTTAATAAAGGGGATGATGTTAGGGAAAGTCTGAGGGGATAATGGGGTATTCGTGACGCCACCTGCAGTATGCGGCCAGGGCAGCTGCTGCTGCAAAACCTCTGAGGATGATGATTGCAGTTTAGATAGTCTCGCTCCCCACAGGTGGAGCGCATTCCCCAGGAGCAGTAGAGTGGTTTCCTCGGCTCGTACCTTGGCAGACTTTTACTCAGTCATTAGCACCCTCGATGTTTCAGGTGGCCTCCGCGGCCGATGGACGCCGCTATTAAAAGTCTCACACACCACAGCTGCAGTTCCATTACTTTTACTTCTGGTGTTAAACATGGCCGCTGGGTACGCTCATGTGCATTATGATGGACACTCGATTTATCATATGATGCAGATATAGTATAGCTGAATTTGTCACAACCTCCCGAATCTCCCTCCAGCATACGATGTAGGCCAGGATAAGTTTCAATACCCCATCCATTGCTAGAGATTTCTGGCATCAGCTTATTCCTCTCTCCCCATTGACAACAACAGGAAAGGGTCATCCAATAGGAATGAAGGCTTTTAATCAAGATTTACACCTTATTTCCCCAAAATACTGACATTTCTACATTTCTGCTAATCTGGTGCCACATTGGTTCCATGGATGCAGTTGCAATTTTTGGCTGGGGTTAGATGTCAACACAGGTCATACAACCAAGAATCGTTATGTGCCTGTGCAACATTGCAGTGTAATATATATGAATGTTGTCAAATTGCAACCTCTAGGGTCCAAATTTGCAACTTGCTTGTTGCTGTTCCTTAGGAGTTGCAATGTGGCCCTATTTCCCTGTATTGCACTATGATGTGGCAGTTGTACAGAGCGCTCTTTAGCTGTGCGACGTATGTCATGGACACAGCCATCGTCTAGCCCCAGCCTTGTTGGAACTGTCTGATATTTTTACATGTTTTAGTCATTGTGAAGCATCAGGCTCCCGGCTGCAGTATTTACATAGGATAACTAATGGTGAAATGTGCCAACGACTGATCACGAGACAATCACAAGAGATTAACCCCACGGCTATACAACTGCCAGCTAAGTGCTGTACTTTACACACAACTGTATGTGGGCATAGATATGGGTCTACACCTAGTTATGATACACATTACACACAACTGTATGCGGGCACAGATATAGGTCTACATATAGTTATGATATACTTTACCCACAACTGTATGCGGGCACAGATATAGGTCTACATATAGTTATGATATACTTTACCCACAACTGTATGCGGGCACAGATATAGGTCTACATATAGTTATGATATACTTTACCCACAACTGTATGCGGGCACAGATATGGGTCTACATCTAGTTATGATACTCATTGCCCACAGCTGTATGCGGGCAAAAAAATTGTTCTACATCAAGTTATGTTACACAATACCCACAACTGTATGTGGGCACAGATATGGGCCTAGCATTGTTCTACACTGTGTGCAGAATTATTAGGCAAGTTGTATTTTACAGGATTATTTTTATTATCGATCAACAACTATGTTCTCAATCAACCCAAAAGACTCAAATATCAAAGCTTAATATTTTTGGAAGTTGGAGTGGGTTTTTTTAGATTTGGCTATCTTGGGAGGATATCTGTTTGTGCAGGTAACTATTACTGTGCAGAATTATTAGGCAACTTGATAAAAACAAAATATATTCCCATCTCACTGGTTTATTTTCACCAGGTAAACTAATATAACTTCACAAAATTAAAAAAAAAAAACATTTCTGACATGCAAAAACAAACCCCCCAAAAATGAGTGACCAGTATAGCCACCTTTCTTTATGGTGATACTCAGCAGCCTTCCATCCATAGATTCTGTCAGTTGCTTGATCTGTTTACGATCAACATTTCATGCAGCAGCCACCACAGCCTCCCAGACACTGTTCCCAGAGGTGTACTGTTTTCCCTCCCTGTAGATCTCACATTTTAGGAGGAACCACATGTTCTCTATGGGGTTCAGATCAGGTGAACAAGGGGGCCATGTTACTATTTTTTCTTCGTTTAGACATTTACTGGCCAGCCACGCTGTGGAGTAGTTGGATGCATGTGATGGAGCATTGTCCTGCATGAAAATCATGTTTTTCTTGAACGATATCGACTTCTTCCTGTACCACTGCTTGAAGAAGTTGTCTTCCAGAAACTGGCAGTAGGTCCGGGAGTTAAGCTTCACTCCATCCTCAACCCGAAAAGGTCCCACAAGTTCATCTTTGATGATACCAGCCCATACCAGTACCCCACCTCCACCTTGCTGACGTCTGAGTCAGAGTGGAGCTCTTTGCCCTTTACTGATCCAGCCTCTGGCCCATCCATCTGGCCCATCAAGAGTCACTCTCATTTCATCAGTCCATAAAACCTTTGAAAAATCAGTCTTAAGATATTTCTTGGCCCAGTCTTGACGTTTTATCTTATGTTTCTTGTTCAAAGGTGGTCGTTTTTCAGCCTTCCTTACCTTGGCCATGTCCCTGAGTATAGCACACCTTGTGCTTTTTGATACTTCCGTAACTTTGCAGCTCTGAAATATGGCAAAACTGGTGGCAAATGGCATCTTGGCAGCTTCACACTTGATCTTCCTCAATTCATGGGCAGTTATTTGCGCCTTGTTTGCCCAACACGCTTCTTGTGACCCTGTTGACTATTTGCCATGAAACGCTTGAATTGTTCGGTGATCACTCTTCAAATGTTTGGCAATTTCCAGACTGCTGCATCCCTCTGCAAGACATCTCACAATTTTGGACTTTTCAGAGTCTGTCAAATCTCTCTTCTGACCCATTTTGCCTATGGAAAGGCATTTGCCTAATAATTAAGCACACCTTATATAGGGTGTTGATGTCATTATACCACACCCTCCTCATTACAGAGATGCACATCACCTGATTTACTTAATTGGTTGTTGGCTCTCAAGCCTATACAGCTTGGAGTAGGACAACATGTAGAAAAAGTATCATGTGATCAAAATACTCATTTGCCTAATACTTCTGCACACAGTGTATAACTATCAGCACAATGAACATTCAAAGTCATTGCTAAAACAAAACCTCTAAATTCTATCACAACTTTGCATTTCATGCCTGAATACACCACGAGGCTACATCCAAGTGGGTCAGATATTTCCTCCTATTCATGGTAAACCATAAAATCCATTGTGAAAAACTGCAGCACTGAAAAATCTGCAGTATATGTTACCTATGCTAACATACTCTGAACGTACCCATCTGACTGGATCTTCCAGGAGAAAAATCAGGAATTTTCTACTAAATACTAAAACAAAGTGGGCACAGCACTTCTGACCTGTCATAGACTTTGCTGGCTTCATGATAGACATGCAGATTCTCAAAATCTGCAAAAAAAAAAGCAACAAAAAACGCAGTGTGTGCACAGGGCCTTAGTATTACAAGGTATTCTGCGGATCTTCACTGGAGTCCTGGGTTCAAATCCTACCAAGGACAACATCTGTAAGGGCCTTTTGGACCTGAGTGAACCCGCAGGGAGACCGCAGCCGCCCTGTACTCACCATGTGAGGCGGGTGTTGGGCGGGTTCTCCCTCCGTGCACCCGATGGAAGCCGCTTCTGACTCAACAGCATTAAATGAACATGCTGCGGAGGAGCGGACTGCCGGCAACCCGCAGCTAAAAGAACGCTGTGGTCGGGCTAAGCATAGTGGACATGGGATTCCTTAAAATCCCATCCACTATGCTGATACTGTACCATGCAGTGTTTTGGACACAGCGGTAAGCCACTGCGTCTACTGACCATGAGTATGCAGCCTAAGGAATTTGTAAGTTCTCCCCGTGTTTGAGTGAGTTTCTTCCCACAATCCAAAGACATACTGAAAGGTTGTGAATCACAATGGTAAAAACATCTGTACAGGGCTGAGGAATATGATGGTGCTATATAAAAACTCTTGAAAAGAAGAAAAAAAATAAAATAACTGGCCATCAGTATGACAACGCAGGAGAAGAGAGCGTTCAGATTGGAAAGGTATATAAAAAGAAAATGTATCTTTATTCCATAAGATTAGCAAGATTAAAGTCCATGATAGGAGGAGGTGAAATATTCTGAATAATCTGATTCTGGTATTGTCCCCCTTAGTCATAGAATATCGCGTTTTCATCATTATTCATTCATCATTTGTCAGAGGATTTCATCTCCTAGCATGGATTTTGATTTTTTTTAATCTATTCAAATTGTGCATTTTTGATCCTTTTTTGGGGTCCGTTTCCTGCCCCAGGGCCGTGGGGTACCCGGTTCCAGGCGTTGATTCACAGGGAATGTCACTGGGGCCTGTGCCTGATCCCGTGGCCCTGGTGGTCGCTAAAAAGAGTCAATAAAAATGATAAAAATAGTTTGAGACACCACCTACGGTTCCAGTATGGTTACCGATGCTGCAGGTCAGACCTCCAGGGTGGTATTTGGGCAGCAAGATGGTTACAGTTAGGTGGAGCGGGATCCCCGGGCCAGTTGTGATGAATGGGAATTGCTTTTACACAGGGAGGCAGCTTACCACACAGCTCAGTCACTTGTCCTTTTCCTGCAGCAGGTGTGCGCCTCTTCAGGCAGGAGAAATGAAGTACACAACACACACTTCAACTCTGAATGAGTTTACTTCAGGTTCTCAAGGCAGCAGACAGATGACAAAGTGTTTCAGGTCTTTCTGGCCTGTGTAGTCACCAGGGAACCACGATGCTTTACTCAGGACCCTCGGTGGTGTGCCTGCCGTTCCTTTCCGGTCCCTCCTAGCGCTCTCTCCTGTCTCCCATGCAGCACCTCCGCATGCAGAGCCTTGAGCCAGCTCCCACGGATCTTCAGTGGAGGACTCCCCCTTAGGCCCTCCGGACCCTTTACGGTGCCTTTTCAAGGATGCACCGGGTCTTTGGCAGTAACATCCTACAGAAGCTCAGGGCCTCCGGTTCGATGGCTCGAGGTTAGATTCCCGCACCATGTTCAGAGCCGGTCCTCTATCTAGGGACCAGATCTCTCCGGTTGGTAAACGTACCGGTTCCGGATTCGGGCACACCGCTATGCCTGGTGCCTCTAGGATCTCCGTCCTGTCACGACGGCTTCTCCGCCTTCCTTCACTCCTCACTCCCCAACAGAGCTCTCCGACCATCCTCTCAGACTGACTTCTCTGTTCTCCCTCTCCTCCCACCCGCACACTTTTCTATCCCTCTAAGGTCCTCCCCATGGGGCTGGGTCCTTCCTGCAGCGGGTCCACCCATAGTCCCCTACTCTAAGGTGTGTGTGAATGGGTGTTGTGAGGATCTCTTATGCGACATCCCAGTTCCCTAGTCACAGAAATACCACTCACTCCTATATGGGTGCAGTACCCCTACGTGGCGTCCCGACCAGTGGGACGCCACAAACGCATCACTTAAATGGAATCCCAGCAAAGTCAATGGGTTTTCCATTTTTTTCTGGTCAGTCTGTGTTTTCATGATGTGGTGCGCTTTTTCCTTTGAAACGTTATCCTAAAAAAAAAAAGGAGCATGTCAATTAAGGGTGCGCTTTTCAGATCCTCTTTGTCCATTGAAATCATCGTTTATGGGCTAAAAATAAGCAAAAAAAGCAGAAAAATGCAGCCAAAAATGGATCCAAACAGATGAGTCATTTCTGATGTGTTTTTTAAAAAAAAAACTGATCCAGAAAAACGCATCAGAAAAAAAAACGGATCAAAAATGAACATAGGCTAAAGAGATATTGTTTTTTATACATACCTTTCCAATCCAAACTCTCTCTTCTATATAAAAGCTCTGCTTGTGCTTCTGCTCCATTTAGACTGTACAGGGTTCAGATTTATAAGCTGAGATCCACAGCTTTTCTGTGCCTAACATCCATGCATAATTTCACCGCTTATTCATGTGTGTTTTTGATGCTGAAAATCACCAAAAAAAACCCCAAAAAACACTTAAACAATGCCCAGTCAGCTATTAAATTGCACATTTAGAGTGAATACAGATGAATGGGTAAAACCCACACAAAAAAAGAGATGCATCTCTATCAGAAACTGAGCTCCTGAAGATTTAAATAACAAAACCCTACAGTCTCTCCAAACAGATTAATGGGCGGAAAAAAAGCCACAAAAAAACACCACAACAAGGCAGAAGGTGGAGGAGAATGAACTCAGCCACTTTGCCGCTTCTGTAAAATGTCACTGATTTTATGTTCGGAAAATCTGCACCAAATACTCAACATGTGAACAAGCTTCAATGGGTGACCCGACAGCTGCTTGTAGTGGGTAGGCTCAATGCAAACATGTCCTTAGGAGACAGTACTGGGATAATGCTGAAATATATATCCAAGTCTCAGCATCACATATGAAAGGCTTAGATATAAGGCAGTACTGTGATAGTGCTGAGCTGTGTATCTAAGCCTCTGTATCACATATGAAAGGCTTAGATATAAGGCAGTACTGTGATAGTGCGGAGCTGTGTATCTAAGCCTCTGTATCACATATGAAAGGCTTAGATATAAGACACTACCATGATAGTGCCCACCTGTGTATCCAAGTCTCAGTATCACATATGAAAGGCTTATATAGGACAGTACCACAATAGTGATGAGCTGTGTATCTAAGCCTCTGTATCACATATGAAAAGCTTAGATATAAGACACTACCATGATAATGCTGAGATGTGTATCTAAGCCTCAGTATCATATATGAAAGGCTTAGACAGGACAGTACTGAGATAGTGTTGAGCTGTGTATCTAAGCCTCTATATCACATATAAAAGGCTTAGATATAAGACACTACCTACCATTATACTGCTGAGCTGTGTATCTAAGCCTCTATATCACATATGAAAATCTTAGATATAAGACACTACCATTATACTGCTGAGCTGTGTATCTAAGCCTCTATATCACATATGAAAGGCTTAGATATAAGACACTACCATTATACTGCTGAGCTGTGTATCTAAGCCTCTATATCACATATGAAAGACATATATATAATGGCAACCACTAGATATAGTCAGACATAGAAGCAGTTATCTGGTAGGATACATTGACTCAGCATCTGTATCACATAAAATATGCTTAGATAGAGCAGCTCAGCAGACAGTATCTCGCATGATAGGCTTAGATACAAAAGCTAAGCAGGATCAAGGCTTAGCTACATAGATGAATGGTAGGCACCTCATCCAAATAAGATCGCCAGATCTTCTCTATATTTTTCTGCCCAAAATTTAAGGGATCTACTTGCAAAATAACAAGATCCAAAACTGAGAGTAAAAATATTATCAATTATTATTATCAGCAATAATGCTGAATGTGTCAATGTCCTGAGCCCCCTGTGTGGTCACAGACACTTTACCTGCACAGGAGGGGAGAGAGGAGCCTGTGGATAAAAGGAGGAGGAAGAGGAGGAGGAGGAGGAGAAGAAGAAGAGGGGCTGGAAGATGCGCAGAAAGGTAAGGTGTGAGTTTTTTTTTTTTTTGGCTGGGTGGCAGCAGGCAGTGCGCATGCGCAGCAGGGACATAGTGTCTAGGTGCTGGATGACTACAGGTAACATTCAAGTTTGCAACTGTTACTGCTTTAATATCCCAAAATCCCTGGAGTGATGTCTCTGCTGGGGAGGCCGGAATGGCAGGTAAGTGGCCCTATCCTCCACTCTATCTGCCTCTTACACTGTATGGAGCTCACTCCCTGACACCTAAGGAGCCTGAAAGTGCAAACTCCTTGGGGAATTTTGGCACAGCAAGATCTCAAGTCTCCAGGGGTAGGAAGACGCCTTATTACCTGGTGCGCCTTACTTATCTTGGAGAAGTGAATCTCCTTTTCTCTCTATGTCCTGATGCACTGAAGGTAAGTATTCACCCCCTCCTCAATATTAATGCACCCCCCCCCCCCCATTAATGATAGAGGTTGGATGTCTGAATCATAATAGGGGGGTCTGAGGCTTCACCAGAGTCATCAGGATTATTCTCCCTTCACTAAACAAAGCCCCCCAGTTACAAAGTGAGGGATACATCCAAATAAAGTGCAATTTAGGGAGATTTTATGCTGTTAGGTAATAGACCAGCCTTTTTATAGTTTGCAATAATAATAAAATAAAGTTTATTTGCCCTCAAGATTTAGGGGGGGATCACCTTGCAGAATAAGTGATGACAATGCGAAGTATTACCGTAGGTGTAGGATATTAATCCTGTCTGGATATATGAGGAATAAGAATCACAATGAGCGACATTTCTGCTGTAATCTTCCCTCCCAGCTGCTATTTCTTCCTCTGATCCTCAGATTAAACTTTCCTTCCCACAACTAATGACATCTAGAATCTGGAATATAATAAAATAGACCCAGCACATAACACAGGAGGCTGCTGTGCAATCAGTGCCATATACTGGGGACAGCAAGTGAATGGCGCAGGAGAGTGCGAAAAGTGTAAGAGTACAGCCATGCAAGTGAACCTGCATGTGTCATTAATAATAAATATATATATATATAATATATTCTGCAGGTGCAATGTTCCTGCAATTGTGCGACATTATGCTGTATAGTTCCATGCAAATGGAACTTTATGTAACTTGTAATGTGAGCAAAGAAATAAACTAAAATCTATAGATGCTTGGTCATAACTGGTAACTATATAAGAATATAGGGAAATGTAGCAAAGTATTCGATGACTGTCAGCTATCCGCAGTGTGTTCTTCCTATCTATATAATGTAACTTGCACTTTGGGATGACCCAAGTAACTTCCCCGGCAGCCTTCTACGAAGATGAGTAGTAGTCCCTTGCAGTCACTATATTATTCCCCCTTTAGGACATCCTAGGATCTTTCCCCAGACTATTCTGCAGAGTTCTGGCCCAGTTGCCCTGCTTCTGCCCCCACCTCAGTTGTCCAGTTGCCCTGCTTCTGCCCCCACCTCAGTTGTCCAGTTGCCCTGCTTCTGCCCCACCTCAGTTGTCCAGTTGCCCTGCTACTGCCCCCACCTCAGTTGTCCAGTTGCCCTGCTTCTGCCCCCACCTCAGTTGTCCAGTTGCCCTGCTTCTGCCCCCACCTCAGTTGTCCAGTTGCCCTGCTTCTGCCCCCACCTCAGTTGTCCAGTTGCCCTGCTTCTGCCCCCACCTCAGTTGTCCAGTTGCCCTGCTTCTGCCCCCACCCTAGTTGTCCAGTTGCCCTGCTTCTGCCCCCACCTCAGTTGTCCAGTTGCCCTGCTTCTGCCCCCACCTCAGTTGTCCAGTTGCCCTGCTTCTGCCCCCACCTCAGTTGTCCAGTTGCCCTGCTTCTGCCCCCACCTCAGTTGTCCAGTTGCCCTGCTTCTGCCCCCACCTCAGTTGTCCAGTTGCCCTGCTTCTGCCCCCACCTCAGTTGTCCAGTTGCCCTGCTTCTGCCCCCACCTCAGTTGCCCTCCCTCTGACCCCCACCATCCCAGTTGTCCAGTTGGTTAATTGTCCTGCATCTGCCCCCACCCCAATTGTCCAGCCGCTGCCCCTCCCCCACTTGTCCTGCCTCCTAATCCCCCCCCCAGTTCCTCACCTCCACCTGCTGCCTCTCAGCCCCCCAGATCCCCCTGTACAGTGGATGGCGCCGGGCACTTGCTGTTACTTGCAGCCCTAACCTGCATTTCAAAGGCATTTTCAATGGGACAACAAGGGAATTTACTCCTCATCATCATCTTCAGCCTCGGCCCCACCAGAAATGCTAATGAAGATTAAGTGCTGATTACAAGCGGCCTCCTCTGTGCTATCTGCTGTCAGCATTATTACTCCCTGGAAGAGATTACATATAATAATGTGTATATTCCAAATAATACATACAAGCCCTGTAGAATACTATATATTTCCATGTCGGTCATTGAATTAGGATAACTGTCTTTCCTAAAGTATGTATATTAGAATATTCTCACTTTTATCTCTTTTCTGATGATGTCCTCACCCCTTGTTACAATTCCTGTAGGATATATAGAAGGAGAAATAAATCTATTTCCATCAGGAATAGTTAAAATGTGTGATATCAACATTAGAAAGGGAGATGACGAAAAATACTGAACATTTATTAATAATATAGAATTATTAAGAAATGCGCATCACTTTTCATTTCCCTTAATAGTGACACCACCCAAAATGTATCACCCCTTTTAATGTATATTATTAATAATAATAATATAATAATATTATTAAGGGGTCATAAAGTTTGGTTGGTGTCACCATGAAGGGAAATGTAAAAATGCTGCACATTTCTTATTAATTATATTTTATTAATACTTAATGTTCATCACTTTTTTTTTTCATCTCTCTTCCTAAGGGTGAGATCACCCATTTTTACTGTTCCTGATGGAAATATATATATTTTTCTTCTTCTGTATATCCTTCAGGAATAGTAAAAAGGGCTGATGAAGTTTTGTTTTTGGTGGGGTCTCCTGTAGGAGGAGCGCTAAAAATAAGAAATACACATTGATTAATATATATAATATATTTAACATTTTAAAGTGACGCCATAAAAACTTAATCAACCCTTTTTCTGCTCCTGGGTGAAATAATAAAACTAATATTCCATCCTAATTCCTCTTTTGATGATGATCCGCACTGCTTGTCGCATGATATTGCCGCACTGTGTGACTGTCGCACTCCTGAGTCTGTGCAGCCAATGTCGCACTTTTATTGAGTTTACTGCTTTGGTTTCACATTAGTAGTAATAATAATAATAATAATTAATAATAATATTATATTAATAATAATTTATTATTAAAATTATATATAGATATTTTTGATCTAATGTACCATCACTATTATGAGCATAGAAATATCATTTGGAGGGGTGTACAGATTTATATTAATATATAATACATAGTGACAGTAAGGAATTGGGATACTTGTCCCCTTCCCCCCCATTATTTCCTCTTCTCTAAACCTTAAGGCTTTTGGTGCCCACCACCCCCTGCCTGCCTGGCTCTGCCCACATGTAAAAGCCTGGCAGAGAATAACAGCTAATCACATTCTCCCCAAGGCAAGAGATATAATGGGAGCTTGTCAAGTGTTTATTTAAATGGACACTTAAGTATTTTTTTTTCCTTCTCCTGCTTATTATCTGTGCCAACCCCAAACCTTCTACTAAAAAAAAACTGCTGGAGGCATAAGAATGAAGGAACCAGAAAGATACAAGCTGTGTGCCCTGCAATAGCTAGAGAGTGACCGTGCACAGCCACAAAGGAGGAGTGCATGGAGGCTGCACACTATCTTCACTCCACTAAAGAGATGAAAACTTGGAGCATGTATAAACATAGAATTACAATATGTCAATTATTTTTATTTTATTTTGCATACTATATCCACTTTAAGAAGAAAAGAGAAAAATACTAAGTCCCCTGGAAAAAAATGAAAAAAAAAAAAAAAAAAGATCTATTTATATATTATAATATATTTTACTGTCTACATTATTCTTACATCATCCAGTTATGGTATGTGTGTGTAATAAAAAAATAAATAAATAATTATATATATATATATAGGCTAGAGTCACACACGGGAGCCTGCATCCAGTTTTTCCCCTAGTCAGTTTGGAGGCATTTTTACCGGATCAGGTACCTATAGGTTCCATCAGGTACTGGATCAGGTTCCCATAGGGTCCCATGTTAAACTGATCAGGTTTTGCTAACCGGCCCTATTAAAACCTGACTTCTCAAAAACTGGATCCAGTAACTGGTTTGCAAACACAAGTGTGACCCTAGCCATAGTGTGTATGTATATGTGTGTGTGTGTGTAATATATAATATATATATATATATATATATATATATATATATATATATATATATATATATATATATATATATATATATATATATATATTATTTTTTTTTTTTTTCATTATTTTTCCGGGTGGGAGGGGTTAGTATCCTCTCTATTTGTCTTAAAGGGGGATATAGTGTGCAAAAGAAGAGAACAATTGAATTGTGCAGGCAGGATTAGTATTAATGTGCATTATATTATAATCCTGTCTTCACTCATTGAAATTTTAAATGCTATATTACAAAGGTTCTTAATATTGTTTGCACACATTATACTGTTCTATAACATATATATTTACTTTATGGGTTTTGATATAGCTTGAACTATCACGCCATAGTGTCTGCAAGTGATATTTAATTTTTATATAAAATATGTGGCAGCACAATACTATACCTATGCACTGTACAACCAAGGAACAAGGAAATACCATACACATATTAGTGTGCAGAGTATGTTGGTGCTATATAAATAAAATGATTATTTTAATACACCTACCAAGTATTTAATCATTGTATTAGGAAAACTACTAAATCCATAAGCTATATTACAGGGCAGGTGCTTCCACATTATTAAAATGTGTATTTAAGTTATGTGTTGATAGTGTATTGGTATAGTATTGCCTACACACATTCTTGTATGAGTGTAGACACTATATAAAAACTGAAAAATAAATATGTAACAAACTTGTATAGATATACTTCCCACTATAAAAGGGAAATAATTAATACACATATATTGCAAAGTGTGTAAACTGAAAAATATATAATAAATACACATGCTACATTCAAGTGTGTCGACACTTAATTACTTTGCTATCATTGTGGTATAATTAATTAGTGTCTACACACACTGGAATATGGTGTGTGTTTTTATTATATACATTATTTCAGTTTTTATAGTGTGTAGATATAGTAAGGTAGAGGGAGAGAGGGGAGAAAGAAAGAACTATACCAGCCCACTATAAAAACATAGAACGTTTTAAATGCATGATATTCACCTGTCCAATATGTATTCTACTTTGTAGTCATTGTAGTATAAGTTAATACATAGAAGACAGGTGAATATCATGCATTTAAACTTTCTATGTTTTTATAGTGGGCTGGTATACTTCTTTCTTTCTTTCTTTCTTTCTTTCTTTCTTCTTCTTTCTTTCTTTCTTTCTTTCTTTCTTTCTTTCTTTCTTTCTTTTCTTTTCTTTCTTTCTTTCTTTCTTTTCCCTCTACAATACTATAAAAACTAAAATAATGTATATAATAAAACCACACACCATATTCCAGTGTGTTTAGACACTTAAAATATACTACAATAATAGCAAAGTAGTTAATACATATTGGACAGGTGAATAACATGCACTTAAACTTTCTATGTTTTTATAAGTGGGCTGGTATAGTTCTTTCTTTCTCTTCTCTCTCCCTCTACAATACTATACCTGCACACTATAAAAACTGAAATAATGTATATAATAAAACCACACACCATATTCCACTGTGTTTAGACACTTAACTACTTTGCTATTATTGTAGTATATTTTAATACATATTGGACAGGTGAATAAGATGCATTTAAACTTTCTATGTTTTTTTTTTTTTTATAGTGGCCTGGTATAGTTCTTTCTTTCTCCCCTCTCTCCCTCTACAATACTATCCTGCACACTATAAAAACTGAAATAATGTATATAATAAAAAACACACCATACCTACATATTCTAAAGTCAGAGAAAAATGAAATGACAAACACACACAATAATAATATCTAGACCCCACAATATCATTTCAATATAGTATGTGTATTTATTTTTCTATATGTATATAATATATACATGTATTAATTTTTTTTCTATATATTTAATGTGGATGTAGCAGTGTCCACACACTATATAACCTTGTCTAGTGAATGCACCTGTTCTAGTATAATGTGTGCAGTAGTCTACAAAGCTTTACCTACACACCATAATAAAAACTTGTACAAATGACATATTTTGCATTGACAAATTTCAATAACTAGCCTGGGAAAAAAATGTCCAGGAATTCTTCTGCCTTTGGGATTTTTCATATTAGAACATCATTCTTTATTAGTATTTTTCCTGTAATTGTTAATGTTTTTCTTTTTCCCTGCTGGGCTCAATCATCACAGCCTGTAAATGTTTAGATAAGAAAGTGTGAAGGAAAACATTGAGGCTGGTGCTCTGAGATTGTAACATTTCCTCCTCTGCAGATAAAGTATCACTGACAATATTGTGATTAGAAGCCACTGAGCAGAGTCTGAGGCTGGAGGAGAACAGGAATACCCATGTGGGCGTGGCCTGAGGGCTGAGGGCCTGGGATTGGCTGAGCTTGCCCCCCTCTGCCATGAAAGCTCCGCCCCCTCCCTGGGGAGGAGTTCCCATAATAGGAGCATTAAGGGAGGACTGTGAGATAGAGGGAAATAGTCAGTTGTGAAAGAGCTTCCATGCCTGATACCTAACTGCTGACACCTGGGAATACAGATCTGGGATATTATATACCCTGTGTGGACACAGAGCACAAGCATGCTGTGGAAACTAGCAGATAATGTCAAGTATGAGGAGGAGTGTGAGGTGAGCACTCAGCTCTGCTACATATATGGATGTTTGGCATAGTATGTATTATATTTTCAGTCTATAAATGGTTTAGTAGTGCATCCTATATATCGTTTTGCTTTTTGCTTGGTCTTTAGCAGAACCGCATCATTGACTTATCTATTAATTATATGTTGTCCTGAGCTGTGTATATTGTATCTTTTGCTTCATAAGTGAAGAAATTGCCCTTGATTTATGTGTTTTTATATTTTCCCCCATATACCAGCGACTATTCTACTGTTTTTGCTATTTTAGTTCTATTCAAAGTAAGTGCAATATTGGTTTTGGACAGTAGTGGGCGCCAGAGACAAGGGCATTTTATGCAGTTGGGTTAGAAGTCAGCTATTCTATTGCTGTTGTGTTTGGGTCTACTATACACTAAAAATGTTCCATTCATTTTTGACGGGACCTATTGGTCTTGATTTTTAGCCAATTTAAGTGTTCTGTGAATACCCGTTGCATTGTTATACTGTATGTGAACATGGTTGTTCATATACAAATTAAATAAAAAAAACCTCCAAATTCGGTCAATTTTGACCGAACGGAACAGCGGGGTTAACATATTACTCATCTGTCCAGAAGTTTGATACTTTTTAATGGACTTTATTTCCCACATAATGCATGCTACACGTTTATATACGATTTGGTGATTGATCCAGGCGTCATGAATTGACTCATGCTCTTCGGCATTTCGCCCCTTCCTTTTTTTTAATTTTTGTTCTCCCCCCTCCCCTTGGTCACAGTCATTCATTTTTCTCCATTGGTCACGGTCTGTAGGCTGCGGTTGTTTTGGCTCCTGTTGATTAGATTCAGTCATTTGAAATCAATAGGAGGTATTTAGTAGGGAGGATGGGTCACAGCGGAGTCTGTTGGGGCTCCTTTCTCTACTGATTAGCTCGCCCTGTTATTTTAATAAGCGTGAAGTTGTAATCTGCTAAAACCAGGGATCAACCTACTTATCAACATTTTTTTACGTGTAGAATCGTAATGGACGGTCGTCGTCTCCTCCTACTAGATATTTTTAAGGGACATTACATAAAACTGTAGCATAAGCAGGTCAGATTTAGATATATACATGCAGAAATAACCGTAGAGTGAGTATATACTATATATTGAAGCTTGAAAGTGAAAATATGATGGCGTAATTTATTCTAATTGGAGACTTCAGGAGCTTACAATTAACATGCTTTCAGGAAGAAAATAGTTCAGACTTTTGTGCTCATAAAGTTTGCTATTTTTTTTGTATTAATTTTTTTTCTACATTTGTTTCCTATACAGGACAGACATGATGGAGGCAGCAATGGCAATCCAAGGTTACCCCATCTGTCATCAGTCAGCCAGCACCTATACAGCCCAGCTCCCCCACTTTCTCACTCTGGGTCCTCTGACTTCCAACCACCATATTTTCCACCACCATACCAGCCTTTGCCGTATTCCCAATCTGACCCTTATTCCCACCTTGGAGACCCATTCTCCCTCAACTCGATCCACACTTCTCACCCTCCTCCGAGTCAACAGCAGGCATGGCCGAGCCGACAAAGCCAAGACCACAGTGGAATTTCTCACCACAGCAGGCCAGGGTTGGTTCATCACATCCCGTCTTTGGATCCTAGCTCTGGAAGGTTGGCAAGAGACTTCCAAAGAAGGCCTGATATTCTTCTGCAGCATGGACATGGACATGGTTTAGATTCCGCAAGCCTTGCAGAAAACCTTGGTCTAGCAGACATTGGCCAGCAGATGGAGGATGTTGCGGTAATGTCCACTATAAAATTCTAATTGTGTCATGGATAGGGTTTCTTTCGGAGAGCCTTGCTCACTTAAGAGTGCATGAAAACTTTGCTTGTTTTCCGAGTTTTGTTGGCAAAGAGCCCATGGCTGCAATTTAACCTCCAGTAAAAGGGGTGGTTGTTGTTGTTGTCCCAGCTTATTTTCGAGTATATTTAAATCATTTGAGTGTCCAACCAATTCAAACCTATGGGTTCTACAATTGAATCTGCAAATCTACATCAACTAAGATTTATTGAGTCAAAAAATTAAGAAAAATAGAAAAAAATTCTAATTATGTTATATGTTGGACTAAGACATTTTGTAAAAAATTACTATTTAATTTTATAATTCTTAATCTACGAAAACACTACTTGATATTAAAACAGAAAAAAGCAAACCTATATATATCTATAATATTTTTTATTTTTTTTCCTTCCATACAGAGTTTAGAAGAACAGGGTTTAATCATGCACGACCAGACAGTCATTAAAAAAGGTTTGTTCAACTTTCATATTCTCTCTGTCATTGTGATATGAATCATATTGTTTTCATAGCTAGTGATCTGTCTTCTTTTAAGAGAACATTTTTTTTATATTCAATTTTTGCCATATTTGGACACCTCTTAATTTAAAATACGGGGTGACTAAAAGAAAAAATGTGGCATGAAAGTTTTTCTGTGGTTGTTTGTTAAACAACAAAACTTTGTTTTTTTTTGTCTTCCTCAATCGCAGTGTGTCCAATCTTCGTTAACCCTTGCAAATTGAGTGAAACCAGAACATTTTATTCTATAAACGATCTTGATTACAAAGATTGTGTCATGTTAAAAATATTTAGTTTTTTTTCTTTTGTGAAGTTCTGTTATCACAAACAATGCGCTGTTGCCATCTCGCCATCTCTGAAGCCTTTTCTAAGTTTACGTTTAATTTGAATAGTTTTTTTTTTTTTTTTTTTTTTCCTTGTATATTTTTATTATTTTAAATTATTTTGGCACTGTCATATATGGATCGTCTTATTAAATGTAGTCTATCAGGAACGTGTGAACTGCTGTGCAGCTTGATCTGTCATGGAGAAGCTAAACATTCTAGCAGATAGTTGACAGCGTTGGCATTGTACCTCACTTGTTCTCTGTTCATGCTTGCTTTTGGAGGACTTAATTGCTAGAGTATTCTTGCAGGTTGGGCATGGAGCTGGAATCTGGATTGTGTAATCTATCTATTTTGTTGCTAAGATTGTAAACAAAAGACTTTTTTCTTTTTTTTTTTTTTCTGAAGGAAAAAAATATTTTTTATAAATTTTGGTCTGTAAATTTTTTGCTTTTTTATGTGTTTTCTCTGTCAAAATGAATAATAGATTTTAACTATTATTATTTTGAGTTTGCATTAACTTTTTTTTTTTTTTCCAAGAACTTCATGTGTTCAGTTTTTTTTATTTTTTTTTTTATTTTTTTTAGCCACTCCCACCCTCCCTATCCAAATGAATTCACGGAGCTCCCTGTTCCACACTCCTCTCCAGTTTAAAGCTGCACATCATGTACAATGCTCCATATTTACTTAAGTCTTTTGTATTACTAATGCTCTTGTAAACCTCCCGGTGCTCTTCAGATTTTAAGAGTACTCCAGAAGTGCCCACAAATTCTAAATGGTCTGAACTTCCTAAACACATGTTCTTGTGTTCTTCCACACCCTTGTATACATGGCAATACATATATGCTCTCATTAAGTGGGGGGTGACTTGGTTCTGGCCCTCGTCAGCTTGTTCAAATATCATCTTAAAGGACTGTTTGCACCTGTGTTCGGATTAGAAGGAAATAAAGACCCAGGTTTAGATGGTTCCTTCTTATCCCTAGGGAAGATGACTTGAGAGTTTAGTTAACTAAGGCATGTACTAGGGACAATCCTATAGCTGCCCTGTTCACTTTCTTAAACATTTCAGTGGGCTGAACCACCAGGAAATTCTCCAGAACATGGTGAGCTTGCAAAGTCTGTGGAAATGATGCTCTGTCCTTTATGGCCTACAGATTAATACATTGGAGGAAGCCCCCACAATTGGAAAGACTTATTTGATAAAACCTTTCATATTTGACGACTAAAGTCTATTACCTTGTCGGAGAACTATTCCTTGAAAGCTTGATTTTAAATATTGTCTTCTCCACAGGCAAAAACACCCTCAGCATGCCCTACCAAAAAGACTCTCTGATGGAATCGTTATCAATCCAAATGAGGTCTTCTGCTCCGTCCCGGGAAGACTATCTCTCTTGAGTTCCACCTCAAAGTACAAAGTTACTGTAGCAGAAGTCCAGCGACGGCTTTCACCTCCTGAATGCTTGAATGCATCCTTACTTGGAGGTGTACTGAGAAGGTAAATTATGGCTCTCTATATCTTGTGTTGATACTAGGATTGTGTGCATGTGTTGGCCTAAAAAGCTGATCAAAAGTAGAAAAGCATATACAAAACTGGGTCTCCTTAGATGGGCGATGAGCATGTAGGCAGTGCACAATAACTTGATAATCTTTAAAATGGGACAGAGTTCAGATACTGTATTGACTATTTGATCTGGAAACCGTCAGTGGACATCACTAAAGGGGGTTGTGCCGTGAACAATTGTACATTTTAAATTAATAGATCTTGGAATAAAAATAAGTTTCACAATTGGATGTATTAGAAATAAACTCTTCCTGTCCAAAATATTCTTATAAATGTGCCCTCGTGTAATGGATGTGTCTGACCATGGAGGAACAGGTCAGATATACCACAGCTCCTGGGCAGGGGAGAAAGTAAGTGAGTATATAGACATCACAGCTTGTTCTTTTCGTAATGAGAAATGTTCATTGCCTGTTTAAAAACATTTTTTACATCAGAGAATCAAGGCTGAAATTCACCTTTTAAGATGCCTGCACCTGTGCTGTTTGAAAAAACTTTACATAAATCCATTTCAGGTTACATACACTCATTGAGTATTAGTTTTTACCTCAGTATTTGACAAAACCATGAGTGGGTGATAAATACAGAAGTGGTGACGTGTTTCTATTATACTTTTCCTCGGATTGTTCCATTCCTGGGTTTGGCTACAAATCCTGAGGTAAAAAACTCACCAAATACTCAATGAGTGAAGGTGGCCTAATCCGACATTTGGAGTCTCTCAAGGCCACATGCACATGTTGAGTATTTGGTGGGTTTTTTACCTCAGATTTTTGTAGCCAAAACCAGGAGTGGGTGATAAACACGTCACCACTTCTGTATTTATTATACTTTTCCTCTGATTGTTCCACTTTGACTCCTGGTTTATTCTTACAACTACAGAGGTAAAATTCTCAAGAGTTCATAGCCTCAGTCAGCAAAAAAGACACTTAAGGCCCCTTGTACATGTTGTGTATTTAGTCAGTATTTTACCTCAGTATTTGTAAGTCCAAACCCAGGAGTGGAACAATCTGAGGAAAAGTATACTAGAAACACATCACCACTTCTGTATTTATCACCCACTCCTGGTTGTGGCTACAAATTTTGAGGTAAAAAAAACCCTTAAATATACAACGTGTACAAGTGGCTTTAAGAGTCTGTTTTTTCATGCACTGAGGCCATGTGCACATGTTGAGTGTTTGAGTTTTTTACCTCCGCATTTGTAAGACAATACCAAGAGTGGAACAATCAGAGGAAAAGTATAATAGATATGTTCACCTTTCTTTCTTCTTTTTTTTTTTTTTTTTTTTTTTTTACCCCCTCCTGGTTTTTTGCTTACAAAATCTGAGGTAAAAACTTCACCAAATACTCGCGTGCACATGGCCTTAAGTTTAATGATGTGAACTCCTATGAGACGTTGCATGAATGGGAACATCTAGGTAAACTGTTTCCCCCTAGCCTTACACTAATGTCCTTTATAATGTTTTTGGGATGTGGTTTCATATCAGGGGCAAGTCTTCTTATCTATATGCAACTCTGTACATGGAGTCTTGTGTCCTCTTTCTTCTAATCCAGATGCAATGGCAACCTACCTCCATAATTGTCTTCAGGGCCTGTTGGGATTTGTAGTCTCTCAGCAGATGGTAAACGACCGGGTGCTTAAGTGGTCTCTAAATAGTTAATGTGTATAATCTCTCCCGGCCATTGAAACTCGCCCAACTGCTTTTTATTTAATGATAGGGGACAGGAGGTGTTCAGAATCGGCAACCCTTGTAGCGAAACACAACTTTCCTTGCACGGTTTCCTATGTGGATCCAAAAATAACAATGGCAAGCATTGTTCTAAAGCTTTCCTAAATGGAGCGATGTAGGATCCAACGCAGGAGAGGAGAAAGATCGTTAGACCACATCTTCCACCCACCGCCTGACAGTTCTACTAGTTTGAATATGAACCAATTGTACCAAGAATTCTAAGAAAGAAACCTGTTTATATCCTTGAATTGTGGTTTATAAAGCAGCTGGTTTCTTAAGGGCATGTTCAGTCTTTGGCACATAATCCTCATTGAAATCATTTTCAATTCTGCCTGCAACAAACTTCTCATTTATTTAAATGACATCATGCCCGTAGTGCACATAACTTAAAATATATCTTATCCCTGCACTCTTTTTACTTAAAAATAGCCACACCCTTATTAAAAATACATGTCGTGCTATGATTTATGAGCAGAAAACACGTAGAGTATTGACGTGATGCATTTTTTTTTTTTTTGCCCCTCCTGAAACCTATTGCAAATCGTGTGTGTACCGTATATGTAAATATACAACGCTATTCATTCCATAGCACTTTACATGCATTTGCAACACTGGGGCTCACAATCTACATTCCCTATCACTGTCTTTGGAGTGTGGGAGGGGAATCTGAGAACCAGGAGGAAACCTATACAAACTGCTTGCAGGTGTTGTCCTTCGTGGGAATTAAACCCAGGACCCTAGAAGTGCAAGGCTGCAGTGCTAACCACTGAGCCACCATACACCAAATTTTATTGAAATTCATTCAATCAATCATACACGCATAGTATACAGTGTTCAAGGTAAGGATGCGGTCAGTGTGACATCTTTGGTACAGTCTTGAACACTTTTTCCAATATCACAAGTTTGAAGCTTTACAAAGTAATTTCTAATTTGGTTGACTGTTTAAATCCTGTTCAATTCTACTAGAACCATAGATTCGAAATAGTAAAGTATAGAATTTATTTAGAAAAAAACAAGTTAGGTTAGGCCCCTTTCACAATGGCGTTTTTTTTTAAAAAATGCGGCAGAATTACTGCATTGGCTGCACTTGCGGCAAGCCCCATGCATTGTCTATAGGGCTTGCGGCAAATGCGGCACTTGTGGCCATGAAAAAAACACATGGTCAGCAGCGTTTTTTTTTTTTTTTTTTTTTTTTTTTTTTTTTTTTTACCCTGCGGCCGCAACTGGCAAAACGGCACTTGCCGCAATCCCCATAGACAATGCATGGGGCTTGCCGCAAGCACGCCACAAGTGCGACCGTTAGGCGGCAGATGCGTTATTACTGCCGCATTTTTTCCAAAACGCCAGTGTGAAAGGGGCCTTAGAGAAGCTGAGGAAGAATAAGTAAGAAGATAATGTAAAGGTACCGTCACACAGGGACATATCGCCGGCGATGTTGCCGGCGATCGCGGGAGCGCGCATCCCTGACAACATCGCCGGTGAGCTGTCACACTGAGCAACTTACGGGCGATGTCGCCGGCTAGTTGCCGCGGCTATCGCTCGCTGGGTTGCCCAGCAACCCAGCAAGCGATAACCCGCAATGTTGTAGATAGGCGGAATCGCCCGTAACATTGCGGGTTGCCGCGTTACACAGGGCGATCAGGCAGAATCGCCTGAGCAACATCGCCAGGTTTCCCAACATTGTTGGGAAACCTGGCGATGTGACTCAGGCGATTCATCGCCTGATTATCGCCCTGTCACACGCGGCAATTCGCCGGCGATGTCGCCGCAACCTGGCCACGCCCCTCGGTTGCCGGCAACATCGCCGGCGATATCTCCCCGTGTGACGGTACCTTAAGGGGGCATTGCCATCTGGTGAACTCTGCGTTATTACCCTTGGATAAATGAGTAAATGGATTGGTTCTTATCACTGCTGGTATTTTTGGATGTGGAGTGTCTGTTTAGAGATTCAAACCTTGCTTCCAAAATCCTTATGTATTTAACCAAGTGTTGAAGTCTTGTTTTTCGCTAACCATTACACAAGGCACACAGCACTTGTCTTTTAGGCTGGCTTCACACCATGGTTTAATCCGATCCGGGGCTGTCTGGTGTAAATCTGGACTGGATTTTGGCCCCATAGTATACTAATGGGGGCTGGATGGGTCTGGATGGCTGCTCTCTGCCATCCAGTTTCCATGTGTCCGGGAGACAAAATCATAGCATGCAGCATTTTTGTGTCTGGGAAGAAAAATCTCCCCAAATTGGATCCTCCCGGATTTTCCCGGATTCGGGGCAATCCAGCACTCCCTAACATGGGAGTCTATGGGACCGGATGTTGCACGCTGCTGTAATTTCAGGACCGCAGCTAAATAATCAGCAGCTGCAATTAGCAGAATCCGGCTGCACACCGGACCGGAGGGCATATCTGTCGTCCGATTCTGTGTCCAGATCTGGTCTGGAGCTGTCAGGTTCACCCCTGACAGCCCTGGATCGGATTAAACCGTGGTGTGAAGCCAGTCTTACACATGCACAAAAATCCATATGTATGTGTATATATGTATATATATATATATATATATATATATATAATATATATATATATATATATATATATATATATATAATCATTAAAAAGACGTGTATATATAAAATATATAATTTTTATTCTGCATATGGAAACACTAACTTGTTTAATCCAGTCCCTTTTGGTGACTCCATGTTGTTCTAGAAATGTGTACATGAAGAAGCTGGGGTTAGAAGTGTGACATTAACATATGGCTAATTTCCATCTATAAATAGTGTGAATTAATGAGCGCCTGGGCTTTGCAACTTAAAACTACAAAAACATCTGTTCTTGATGTTGCACAAATAAAATATGGATTGTTTGTAGAAGGTGAGATGGGATGAATTGATGGTGGGTGGATGGATAGAAATTATATAAGTGCACGAAGTATCTGTATGGATGGGAATTCCCATACAGACGTCTCCAGGGAATAGTGTTCTTCTGAAATTCGATCAACCTAATCCGTTGTATGATACAGTTTAGATTCATTGTGAGGAAATCCTGCCCCGTGACATCACTGATTTCTTGTGAAGTCTTGTTCTCTGCAGTGACGCCCTCGTGTGAGCTGTTCTGTTGGTGAAACGCCTTGATGGCAGCATTGTAATATTAAATGCGTGTCCTGTCTCTTTCATCAGGGCAAAATCTAAAAATGGAGGGAGGTCGTTGCGGGAAAAACTTGAAAAAATTGGTCTGAACCTGCCGGCCGGAAGAAGGAAGGCAGCCAATGTGACTCTGCTGACGTCACTGGTGGAAGGTTGGTGTCATAGCCTGTTAACTAGGGTAAAAAGCCCTCAATGGTAGAAACCTGTTGACCTACAGCCAAGATGAACATTTCACTGAAGTTAAAAATGACAAACTCTTGTACAATGGAAAAATTGTCAAATATATCCACTTGTACAGGTTCCAAGAGTTTTCTAATTTTTATGATTTGGTTCAAAAGATTGGGAAGGGATTTTGTGACTGCATAATCCTTCTTTATATCAGAATTGAGGCATGTTCAAAATTATTATTTTTTTTTGTAAGGATACCATTTCTAAATCTGCCACATGGTTCGAGATGTGGGCCATTTAATGTTGTGCTAACATTTAAAGTTTTTACCAAGGGGCGTTGTCAACAAACTAATAATGCAGCGCAGCCTAAGGCCCAGGACAAACACAAGTGTAGATTTTATCCGTGGAGCATTGGGGCCATTATGCTAATGGCTCTCGGATCAAACTGTCAGTGGTTGATCTGAGTGTCAGCCTAGTGTGGTGAGATTTTCCCGGATGAGTGAATTGAAGCACACTGTAAGAAGAAGAAGAACAAAATTTCTCCTTTATGAGTCAGAGGTTTTGCATACACTTATATATTTGGGTGCATGCCATTGGATATACACTGCCACTCACAACATGCAGCATTTTTTTCTCGTGGTGAAAAAACATTGGAGTATAATGGTGGGTTTACACGCCGCGATATCGTTTCGATATCGCAACTCAATGGCGCGGGAGCGCGCGATTAGTGCACGTTCCTCCCGCATCGCATTGAATGTTTACACGCTGCGATATCGGAATACAACGTCCGTGCGTTGTCTCCGCCTCCCAACCCAGGATCGCATAGTTAACATGGGAGTGAATGGGTGACGTATGAAATCGCATCGTAGTTGGGCGTTTACACAGCACGATCCGGCTTCAATCGCTATGCAATATCGGGGCATTGAATAGCACGCTCATTCAATCCCCGATATCGCATTGACATCGTTCCTGCATCGTATTGGACGTTCACACCATACAACGCAGGAACGATATCGGCTCCAACGATGGAACCACGTGACTTTTCATTGAAATTGTACTGCGATATCGCGCCGTGTAAACCCGCCATAAGATTGGAGCAAGTGCTATCCTATAAAATATCAGATGGCACTTGGCTCGCTCACATGAGCATATAACTCGGAGAATCCTGTGATCCGATCCGCCTTGGTAAAGACTATAAATATTGGTACTTAATGAAAGACCCCATATCTCTGGTAAGTGGCATAACTTGATTCTCATGGGCTCCGATTTTGAAAGCTCCAACGGGGCACCCAATTATTGTAAACCTTTTAATAAAAATAGTCTTTTTTTATGGGCCAAAGGGAATTTTGGTGCTCCTTAGGCTCCAGGGACCAGGTGCAAAAGCAACCGCTGCACCTGTTGTAGTTATGCCCTTGTCTCTGGTGGGTATGAAAAAACAAGGATAAAATAAAAGCTAATTTTGCACCGGTGATTGATTGTCTTTAAAGGGAACCAACAAGATTTAACCAACTGTAAATCAGTGCAGCAGGTGAATGACATGTTCAGAATGACATCATTATCTGTTTTTGTTTTGTCGTTTTTTTTTATTCCTCCCTTGTGGGCTTGTCTTTCTGCTAATAAACTGAAACCTTACCCCGCCCCCACCGGATGACAAAGGGGAGGGTGTTCAGCTTACAGCAAAAAGTTAAGCCCACAAGGGAGGAATTAAAAAACAAAACCAACCCAAATAGTGGGGTCATGCTGCACACATCAATCACCTGCTGCTCTGATTTACAGGTGGTTAAATCCTGGTGGTTGGATTGCTTTAATGCAGCCAGTAAAGAAGCAATTGTGCTGGTCATCTGTTTGACTAATGGTAGCCTATTTCTTTTCTCTTCCCAGGTGAGGCAGTACACCTCGCTCGTGACTTTGGTTATGTTTGTGAAACCGAATTCCCCTCCAAAGCAGTGGCAGAATACTTGACCCGGCCGCACATGGAACGCAATGAGATGGCAAATCGTAAAAACATGCTACTTGCAGCAAAGTAAGTAGAGCCAGCTAAGGGTTTACTTGAGAAACATCCTGTTAAGGGCCCGCTACATGCTACAATATCGTTAACAATATCGTTGGTACGTCACGGCTTTTGGGGTGGAGCAACGACGTCGTTGCGTGTGATACATAGATACGATCAACGATAAGTCGGTTGATTGTTGATCGGAGGTTTATGATCAGGACCTTAAATCAGTCGTTGATCATCTGTCCAACCTGCAGCATCGGCGTGTGTGACACCTTGATACCGATGTCGTTTACGACTTCACCTATTCAGAACTGAAGGACGTAGGTGATCAAACGACCGCAAGTGTCGTTCAGTTGTCGTGGAATCATTGCTGCATCGTTTGCGTTATCTGTACGTGTGACACCTCACTAGCGATCAATTAACGACGTTCCAGCAATCTAGGTCAAGTCGGATTGCTGAAACATTGACGCGTGTAACCCGGAGTTTAGTTTGGAAGCCAATTGCTAACCTTGCAACCTTTCCAGACTGTCCAATCTAAGAGAAGAATTCCCTAAACAATCAATCTTTCTGCAAATTTCCACCTAGAAATTTCCTCCTCTTCACAGGACTCTTATGTGCTGAGTTATAAATGTTCTTATGCTGAAGCATGTTGCATCCGGCATGTTACATGAGGTTTCATGATGTGTACAAATCTCAACAAGTACTCAGTGTTTTGTGGATCCCCGCTAATACTTTGCAGGTGGTTTTTAAAACTATTCTGTGCTGACTAAGAGACTGCTCATTTATAGAGAAATTATTTACGAGAAACTATAGACCTCTGACGAAAGATGAGGCAGTAATATATGTCCCAATTTGTCTTGCAATAAAACACAATGTTTTATATATAAAGGCTCTGGATTTTTTGGCAGTAATGTTTCCTGACATTGTGTGTAAAATAATAATAAAAAAAAATATATAATATATCAATTTTGAAAGGCCCTGTGCCCCCTCAGATATTCCATTACCAAATGAAAACCAGTTGCACACCTAAATACTTTGTCAAGCAACATAATCCTATTTTGTATTCTCTGTGGATTTAATATTTTTGCATTCTCATGCAATTTTATTCTTTTCCCCACTTTTTGATTGCTTGTAAAGGGGTTATCTGGGATTTAGCATGCCCCCTCCCAAAAAACCTCCCCCAAAAACTAAAACAAAATGCGCCTAAGCACTAACAGAGCAAGCTGCCACCTACCTGCCTGCTGTGCCTGTCACCATTGACCACTGTTCACCACTGACATGGAGCGGGCACAGCCAGTGCTTTTTGCCGCTTCAGCTGAAGTCACGTCTACAGACGGACGGCTTCTCCCCTCTGTCGATGGGCGTCATAGCCAACATCATGCTGATTGACAAGCTGGCTCCCCCATTCAGGTAGCGGGGAGCCGCCTGTCAATCGGCATGATGTCAGCTGTCGCACCCCTTCCACAGAGCAGAGCGCAAAAGAAGCCGCCGCCCTGTTTACCCTGCCATGCTGTGCCTGCTCTCTGGTGGGGGTGAATAGTGTCGGGCACAATAGGCAAGTAGGTGGCAGCTACCTGCCTGTTAGTGCTTTAGGCACATGTTTGTTTTTAAAACAATCTTGGATAAACCTTGTAAAGTTTTCCAAAGTCAAGACTGTTGTGATCCCAGGAACTCTGACTTTCCTGCACAAAACTTCCATCTTGTATAGACCCCAAAAAGTTTTTAAATGTTATTTTTTTCAGCACATTACAAAAAAAAAATTAGGATTAATAACTAAATCACACTTTTGAACTTCATCTGAAAGTTTATATATATATATATATATATATATATATATATATATATATATATATATATATATATATATATATATATAATATAATATATTTTTTTTTTTTTTTAACTTGTTTGCAAGTACAGAAGTCAACCCCTAAAATGATTTTTATGTTTTTTTTTTTTATTTTTTTTAATTTTTTTTTTATTTAGACAAATCTGTAAAGAATTCACAGACCTTCTCACACAGGACCGGACGCCATTGGGTAACACAAGGCCAAACCCCATCTTGGAACCTGGAATCCAAAATTGTTTAGCTCACTTCAGCCTCATCACTCATGGCTTTGGGAGTGCTGCCATTTGTGCTGCTATGACCTCTTTACAAAACTACCTAAACGAGGCGTTAAAGATTGCAGACAAAATGTACATGAATGCTGGGGACCAGAGCCCTGGAGACAGCAACAAAGTCCTAGACAAGATGGACAAACATCGAAAATGAGGATGTGATATGGACAACTTTCAATAATTGACTAGAGGAAAACATATAAGGCTGGGACCTATCACTTTCTCTTTGGTCACCATTTCGTGAGGATACGGGATCAGGCGGCTGGACAAGAGACCACATGGAATATTTTGGGACGGTGCTACTTTCTCATCTCCACTGCCCATTGTCTTGGCTGAAAAGGAACTTTACAAGCACCAGAATTTTCTTGCAGAAAATCCTTTTGCACTCAACTTCTTCCAGCCTCTTCACCTCCCATGCATTTCATTTGGACCACAAGGATCTTGCAGGGATTTTTTTTTATACCCCCTTCCCACTCATTCCCCTCCTAATATGAAATAAATGTTTACCATTTGTTGTAGATATCAGCAAAGATGTGGACTTTTGAACTGGCCTGTGTGCATGTACTTTGAGTGTGACTGCAGCCATAGTCACTTATATTTTATTTTAATTGAGCTTTTAAATTTTTATAATATTTTTTTTTTTTTTTTTTTACACAATTTTTTCCATATGGTTTTAAAGGTTGAGGTCCAGACACTCCTAATACTAGGGACTAATTTCAATAAAGGAATATTGTTTTTCTTGTCTACTGAACCCTTTTGCCAGCAGCTCTTTCCTCCTGCCTACTGTATAATATTTTTTTTTTTTTTTACTTTTTTTACTTTTTTTTCCCTTCTCTTTCGTCCCACTACAAAATAAGGCTGGCTTCACACTGCCGTTTTTTGGAATCCAGGGGAAAGCACACGTAAAACCTGCATCTCCCTTGGATTCCGTTGCATTTGTAATGCATTATGGAACTTGATCCACCTGCACTAGTATTCTCACTGATGAGTGATACCAGTGTGTGAGTATCCTGTTGCATCCGGTTGATTACTATTTTTTTTTTTTTTTTTTTTTTTTTTTTGCAGTATCTGGTTGTAAATGACACACCCACTAGTCGGCCATTTACAACTGGGCTCTGGGCATGCTCAGTCCAAAAACCGAGATCCGGATCTGGGCTCCATACAGCCACACTCAAGTTGAACCCATAGGCTGGTTTCACTGCCGTTTTTCCTTGATCAGGGTTAAATCAGGTTTTGTGTGCCAAAATGAGGAGTGAAGCTTAGGGCCCCGTTACACACATCAATATCGTTAATGATATAGCCGCAACGTCACAGGTTTTGTGATGCTGCGGCAACCTCGCCAATGATATTATGATATTGCTGTGTGTGACACGCACTAGTGATAGTGAAACCCCCCCCCACCACCCTTCCTCCCCCCCCCCCCCCTGCTGGGGGATTTATCTGTAATGAATGGCCTGGACCATTTTTCGATCGGCGAACTCCTGCTGGTCAGGCTGCATCGCTGTGTGTGACAGGGGCAACGACCCGCGATCCCCAGTCTGCGCCCGAGACCCTGAACGATCCCAACGATTGTTGGGTGTCGGCTCATTGCTGGGTGATCGCTGGTAAGTCTGCCTGTCTGGCATCTCACCAGCGATAACTTAGTGTTGTTCCAGAGATCCTGGCCAGGTCGGATCATTGGTTGGATCGCTGGAACATCGCTATGTGTAACGGGGCCCTTACAGAGAAAGTGTATAATTAATTGAAATTGGCACCTATTCTGGAGTCACTCCTCCAGGTTTTGGCACACAACCCGATGAACCCTGATCAGGAAAAAACTGCAGTGTGAAAGCAGCCATAGTGCCCCGGATCCGGGTGTTCACGGTTCTGATGCAGCCACCAGAATCTCTGCAAAATATGTTTTTGGTCTCTGTGGAAAAAAGTGTGGACTGTATTAACTGGATGCACCAGCAAGTTCCTGTGGACCCATTGAAAGTCAATGGTGCCGAAAACTGATGCTGGATTTGCATGGATACCGATAAATGATAGTGTGAAACCAGACTACACTCTCTTATGATTTTCTTAAAAAGCAACTTCACCTTTTAGACTTTGTGCCCATGATGGGGTTTTTCACTCTGCTAGAACTTTAAAGGACTATTTTTTTTTTTTTTTTTTTTTTTTTTAACACCGTGAAAAATCCACAAACTGGATGGGATTTCTAGAACTCTCATGCCCACTTTTTTTTTTTTATTTCTTTTGTACAGTGGTATAAAGGAGGCACTGATTACATCTAGTATCAAGTCTAACTAGACCATCAAGGTCTGAAGATCTGGCTCTGCGGGGGCGGCAGTGAATTGCAGCGAGTTGTCCAGAGATGGGCATTGTAGCTCAATGATTGAGTTATTGAATTTTTTTTCTTACTGTACATATTTATTTATATGTAATTTAAGGGGCTTTGTACATAATGGTGAAACTTTATACAACTGGGGTTGAGGGAAGGTGGATATTTTTTTTTTTTTTAAGTCTTTGTAAACAGGTCAAATTTAGGATATTTAACAAATAAAAAAAAAAAAAGTATGGTTCTGAAGGCGCCCGCAAAAGCAATATGTGTGAAATTGTGTGGGAAGGGAAGTGACTCTTTTTTTTTTTTTTTTTTAAATGAGAAGTGAGTGTGCCATGTTGCGTTTTGTGCATTCAACAACTTTTACATATTTGTAAATCTTCCAATATTAAACTGTTGTATATTATAAGCCTATAATAAAAATCCTGAGAAATTGGGTTCTGTCCTATTTACCGTAAAAATGGTCAATGGCTTTAACTTTTTTGTTTTTCAACAATTTTTTATTTTCTTCTGCATTTTCCTTCTTATTTATATGTGCTTGTATAGTGCTATCAATTCCACAGTGCTCTACATAAATCAGAATTCCTGTCCACATTGGAGTTAACAATCTACGGTCCCTATCAGTATGTCTTTGTATTGGTTTTCCGGTTTCCTCCCGCACTCCAAACACAGGGAAAACATTAAAAACTCCTTGCAGATGTCATTAGTGGGGTTTGAACCCACAGTGCAATACTGCAGTGCTAATTACTGAGCCACCTTATATATTGTACAGTGCTAACCACTGAGCCACCCTGTATATGGTACAGTGCTAAACCACTGAGCCACCCTATATATGATAGTGCTAACCACTAAGCCATCCTGTATATGGTACAGTGCTAACCCCTGAGCCAACCTAGATATGGTACAGTGCTAGCCACTTAGTCACCCTATATATGGTACAGTGCTAACCACTGAGCCATCCAGTATATGGTACAGTGCTAACCCCTGAGCCACCCTATATATGATAGTGCTAACCACTGAGCCACCGTGCTGTCTACTTAGTTTTAAAGAAAAAAACCAAAGCGTATATTGACCATATTGCTTCCACATGAATATAGAGTACCTAATGAAGTACAGTATATTGCATAGTTTACTGACGATATGGGTTTTCGGGGCTAAAAAATACTCAACCTAGAAACACAACCCAAAAACCTTATACTACATCCCAAAAAGGCGGAAATCTTTCTTTTCTATACAACTTTACTAGGGGGAGGGACTACTTTAGTTTTAAACCAGAGGCCCTGGAAGGGCACAATATATGCCTGTCAGGCAGGGGGAATGTGTTTGCAACTTGGCAACTTGCACCAATTGTACAAGTAAGGCCGGAGTCTCGCAAGCATGTGACTCAAGTGTAGTTTGAGTATATCACCTTATCTATCATGGGCCCAAGTGCAATAAGGCAGCTCAGACCTGCACGTTTTTCCCTATACAAGCTCAAGAAAAAAAATTGCAGTATGCTGCTATTGTCGGAGTCTCAAATCACTTGAACCCATGCAAGCCTGAGTGCGAGTGAAGCATCGCACTACACTCAGCGCACACACGTGAGTGCACTGCGTTATACACAAAGACTGGCAATGGAGGAGTTGGAGAGATTAATCTCTCCTTCTCCTTGCAGCAGAACAGGAGCTGAGGGTCATTAGTGTATCACATCAGATGCCACAAGCAAGTCTGACCCGCGCATTATAAATTGAAATCATAAAAGTTGCTGACATGGTGGTGTAGTTTTAGGCTACATTCAGTCACCGTTTTTGGCTGCAAAAAGATCTGTCCTGGAAAAAAAATACCAAAAAATAGATCATCCATATCTGATCCGTTTTTTTGGTGCTGCATTTTCTTTTTTTTTTTTTTTCTGCATAACAATGGTTCCTGGGGGAGAAATGCCACAGAAACTAAGGACCCCGTCACACTGAGCGATGCTCCAGCGATAACTACCTGGCCGGGATTACTGGAATATCACTGGGGAGCTGTCAACCAGGCAGATCTCCTCAGCGACCAGGGAGCCACCTCCATATCGCTGGAAGCTGGAGGACACTGGTAACTATGATAAACAGCGGGTATCTAGGCAGTGCATGCTGCTTAGTTACCTGGTGTTTACCATGGTTACCAGCCTGTGAGGTCGCTGGTCGTTGGTATATCTGTCACACTCAGCGATGCGTGCTGACCAGTGGGAGACCAAGGACCAAAAAATGGTCCTGAACCATGTGTAGCGATCAGCAACCTCACAGCAGGGGCCTGATCACTGCTACATGTCACACATGGCGACATCACTAGGGAGGTCGCTGTTACGTCACAAAACCTGTGACGTATCAGCGATCTCGCTAGTGATCTCGCTATGTGTGACGGGGCTTAACTCTCCTTTGTAAAAACAGCGTACTCTTAAAGGGAAAAAACTGTTCACTTTACAAGTGCCCTGTCTGAATGGCAGAAAATGAAAACCCATTAACTTGTGCAGAAAACAGATCACTCCACTCCAATGAATTCCCATCCAAAACTGATGCAGAAAAATGCAGCAAAAACAGTATGTGTGAATATAGCGTTAAGCTGGATTTACATTTTTTATTTTTAATTCCAGTTCAGTTTTTACTGTTTGATCTGTTTTTCTTGTATTCGAGAGATGGAAGATTCCCACTATTCTTAGGATTAGTCAGTAGTAAATAAGAGTTGGCCATTGTCGTTTTTGAATTGACTTAGTGTAGGCCGAACGCAATTTACGGTATGTCTGTGGTAAGTGGCAGAATGAGTGCAGCTCTGGAATATAATGCAGGATGTAATGCTACATCAGCACAGGATAAGTAATGTACTGTATGTACACTGACTACACCCGCAGAATAGTGAGTGCAGCTCTGGAGTATAATACAGGATATAACTCAGGATCAGTACAGGGTAAGTAATGTAATGTATGTACACAATGACTCCACCAGCAGAATAGTGAGTGCAGCTCTGGAGTATAATACAGGATGTAACTCAGGATCAGTACAGGATAAGTAATGTAATGTATGTACACAGTGACTGCACCCGCAGAATAGTGAGTGCAGCTCTGGAGTAGAATACAGGATATAACTCAGGATCAGTACAGGATAAGTAATGCAATGTATGTACACAGTGACTGCACCAGCAGAATAGTGAGTGCAGCTCTGGAATATAATGCAGGATGTAATGCTACATCAGCACAGGATAAGTAATGTACTGTATGTACACTGACTGCACCCGCAGAATAGTGAGTGCAGCTCTGGAGTATAATACAGGATGTAACTCAGCATCAGTAGAGGATAAGTAATATAATGTATGTACACAGTGACTCCACCAGCAGAATAGCGAGTGCAGCTCTGGAGTATAATACAGGATCAGTAATGTAATGTATGTACACAGTGACTCCACCAGCAGAATAGGGAGTGCAGCTCTGGAGTATAATACAGGATATAACTCAGGATAAGTAATGTAATGTAATGTACACTGTGACTGCACCAGCAGAATAGTGAGTGCAGCTCTGGAGTATAATACAGGATATAACTCAGGATCAGTGTAGTGTAAGTAATGTATTTAACTAATTCAATGCATAAAGTTCAAAGCATATATTATATAGAGTCATTACAAACAGAGGAATCTATTTCAAGTATTTCTGTTAATGTTGATGATTATGTCTTGCAGCCAATGAAAGCCAAAAGGTTATATAATATTCTAATTTTCTGAGATAAGACGAATTGAAATAATGATTTTTAACTCATAAATGTTAGCCTAATAAAATATATGTACAGTAAATGCACTCAATACTTGGTCGGGACTTCTGCATGAATTACTGCGACGTGGCATGGAGGCAATCAGCCTGCGCCTGCTGAGGTGTTATGGAAGCACAGGTTGCTTTAATAGCAGCCTTCAGCTCGTCTGTATTGTTGGGTCTGGTGTCTTTCCTCTTCCTCTTGGCAGTACCCTATAGACTTTCTATTGGGTTTAGGTCAGGCGCGTTTCCTGGCCAATCAAACACAACGATACTGTGGTTAGTAAACCAGGTATTGGTACTTTTGGCAGTGTGGGCAGGTGCCAAGTCCTGCTGGAAAATGAAATCTCCATCTCCAAAACGCTTGTCGGCAGAGGGAAACATGAAGTGCTCTAAAATCTCCTGGTGGACGGAAGCGCTGACTTTGGTCTTGATAAAACACAGTTGACCTACACCAGCAGATAACATGGCTCCCCAAACCATCACTGATTGTGGAAACATCACACTAGACCTCAAGCTGTTTGTATTGTGGCCTCTCTCCTCTTCCTCCAGACTCTTAGATTGTGGCCTCTCCACTCTTCCTCCAGACTCTTGGATTGTGACCTCCCCACTCTTCCTCCAGCCTCTTGGATTGTGACCTCTCCACTCTTCCTCCAGACTCTTGGATTGTGGCCTCTCCACTCTTCCTCCAGACTCTTGTATTGTGGTCTCTCCACTCTTCCTCCAGACTCTTGGATTGTGGCCTCTCCACTCTTCCTCCAGACTCTTGGATTATGACCTCTCCAATCTTCCTCCAGACTCTTGGATTGTGACCTCTCCACTCTTCCTCCAGACTCTTAGATTGTGGTCTCTCCACTCTTCCTCCAGACTCTTGGATTGGGGCCTCTCTAATCTTCCTCCAGACTCTTGGATTGTGGCCTCTCCACTTTCCTCCAGACTCTTGGATTGTGACCTCTCCACTCTTCCTCCAGACTCTTGGATTGTGGCCTCTCCACTCTTCCTCCAGACTCTTGGATTGTGACCTCTCCACTCTTCCTCCAGACTCTTGGATTGTGGCCTCTCCACTCTTCCTCCAGACTCTTGGATTGTGGCCTCTCCACTCTTCCTCCAGACTCTTTGATTGTGACCTCTCCACTCTACCTCCAGACTCTTTGATTGTGGCCTCTCCACTCTTCCTCCAGACTCTTGGATTGTGGCCTCTCCACTCTTCCTCCAGACTCTTGGATTGTGACCTCTCCACTCTTCCTCCAGACTCTTGGATTGTGGCCTCTCCACTTTCCTCCAGACTCTTGGATTGTGGCATCTCCACTCTTCCTCCAGACTCTTGGATTGTGGCCTCTCCACTCTCCCTCCAGACTCTTGAATTGTGGCCTCTCCACTCTTCCTCCAGACTCTTGAATTGTGGCCTCTCCACTCTTCCTCCAGACACTTGGATTGTGGCATCTCCACTCTTCCTCCAGACTCTTGGATTGTGGCCTCTCCACTTTCCTCCAGACTCTTGGATTGTGGCCTCTCTGCTCTTCCTCCAGACTCTTGGATTGTGGCCTCTCTACTCTTCCTCCAGACTCTTGGATTGTGGCCTCTCCACTCTTCCTCCAGACTCTTGCATTGTGGACTCTCTACTCTTCCTCCAGACTCTGGATTGTGACCTCTCCACTCTTCCTCCAGACTCTGGATTGTGACCTCTCCACTCTTCCTCCAGACTCTTGGATTGTGTCCTCTCCACTCTTCCTCCAGACTCTTGGATTGTGACCTCTCCACTCTTCCTCCAGACTCTTGGATTGTGGCCTCTCCACTCTTCCTCCAGACTCTTGGATTGTGACCTCTCCAATTTCCTCCAGACTCTTGGATTGTGGCCTCTCCACTTTCCTCCAGACTCTTGGATTGTGGTCTCTCCACTCTTTCCCCAGACTCTGGGACCTTGATTTTCAAATAAAATGCAAAATTTACTTTAATCTGAAAACAGATCACTGTCTATTATGACACTATAAAAATATGCATTTCACTTTATGTATTGAATTACTGAAATAAATTAACTTTTTGATGATATTCTAATTTATTGAGATGCACTTGTACATAGGATTCTATGTGTAAAATCCAATTGCCAACATGTTTTCCATTTTGGGCAAAAATAACTAAAATTTGAAGGGGGTCTCTGCTTCTATGCACCCCTTACGAAGTTTATTAGGGCAATCAAACATTGAGGTGCCCTACCAATTTCAGCCTCTAAAATACAGACTGATTATTATATATGTATTTTTCTTCCTTCAGGACAGTTGAGTGGCGGCGACCCATAATCTCGATGTAGTGTTGACGACATTGGTTTTCCAGAAATAGATAGTTTTCTAACAATTATACAGGAGGGAGTCCTCAAACTTCTAGGAAATGCTCATTACACCTTTTTAACAGGAAGACAAAGGTCGATCTTCAGCTTGTTTGTGATCTGTGTACATCCCAGGACTCGTGTCTTGCTGAAGTCTGTTCTTGGAATGACAGGATACCATATGTTAATATTTTAGTCTGTGGATTTGCAGTTACACATGGCTGGGGCTCTTGTATATTTTTATACCAAATCCTCCACAGCGCGGAGTGTTTGATCATCCGCCCATCAAGGCTTGATGATTGCCCCACTAATTTGTACTGTGTCAGCTTTCAAACACACGGGCCAGATGAGGCTGATGGGTGGTAGGAAGCTGCACAACAATGCCACATCTTGAAGTAGTGTGTACAATAGAAAATGCAAATCTGTACTTCCCAAAACGTCTAATTATAAAGGATGTGGTTACCGCTTCAGTGCCAAACGGGACACCAGTACCCACAGCACTCAGAGCAGCCATATATTGCCCTATAGTGAGATGTGAGATGTGGATAGCCTAAGGAGGGAGAGACTGGAGCCATGACCTGATTCACAATACATACATTATATATTCTGGATAATGTAAGGTGAACAAGAATTGTGAAGTCACATTGACAGAACAAGGAGAATTATTCCCGATAATAGGGGTACCAGACAATAATACTTATGGGCCCTTTTACATGCTGCAACTTTCCAGCGACCACGACCACGATTTGACCTGGCCGGGATTGCTGGTGTGTCGCTACGTGGTCGCTGATGAGATGTCAAACAGTCAGTTCTCAGCAGCGACGCAGCAACGATACAGCGGTTGTTGGGACCCTGTCACTCTAGGCGTAGTATTGAGCTCATTGGTCGCTGACCCTGTCAAACACAGCGATGCACGCTGCCCAGCGGGAGCGCCATGACCTAAAAATGGTCCAGAGCGATTTGTAACGATCAGGGATCTCACAGCAGGGGCCTGATCGCTGCTACGTGTCACACATAGCGAGGTTGCTGGCACGGTGGCTGTTACGTCATGCCTAACTAACCGTACATTTAGTGTCTCCCACTCCCATAGCACTCATATTACTCATCCTGCCCTCTTTCTGTTGGTGTTATTCAAGGATCTGTCTTAGAACTCATAATGATCTCCAATTATATAGTAGTGTTCGAAATAATACCAGTCCAATATGACTAAGGTCGGCTTCACACTACGGCTGGGATCCAATCCGTGGCAGTCTGCTTGAGGCAGACAGCCCCGGACCGGATCAGCACACAGAACTGGAAGGCTAATTTGCCCTCCGGTCCGGTGTGCAGCCGGCCCAGCTGCCACCGCTGATAACTCGGAACCGCGGCTCGCTGGGAGCGAAGCGCGGTCCTGAACTGTCAAGAGGGGCCGGCGCTGAGCTTCAGCACCATGGAGCTGTCCCCTCCTGACAGATCAGGACCGCGGCTCGCTCCCTGCAAGCCGCAGTCCTGAGTTATCAGCGGTGACAGCTGCGCCAGCTGCACACCGGATTGGATCCCAGCCATAGTGTGAAGCCAGCCTAACCAGATTATTCACTGTTTATGGTATAATTTTTATTACCACTTGTCAAACAATTTACAAGTTGTTGCAGTAGATTCTTAGGCTGGCTTCACACTGCAGTTTTTCACTGATCAGTGTCCATCAGTGTTTGGGTGCCAAAACCAGGAGTGTCTCCAAAACTCAGAACAGGTCAATCTTTCAATTATACTTTTTCTCTGCAAGTTCCTCTCCTGGTTCCTCTCCTGGTTTTGGCACACAAACACTGATGGACACTGATCAGTGAAAAACTGCAGTGTGAAGCCAGCCTAAGGCTGGCTGCACACTGCGGCAGCGTCCGGTCCGGGGCTGTCAGGAGTGACAGCCTGGACCGGAGTTTTGCTCCATAGGAGACTATCGGGCTGCACGGAGCTGGATCGCGCCAGGTGGCAATTATCTGCCATCCGGCTGCTATCTCGCCGGATGAATCCTGCAGAAGTGGGGATTTGTCTGCCGACTCCAAAAACGTTGCATGCAACGTTTTTGGAATCGGAAGAAATACCCCACTTCTGCAGGATTCATCCGGCGAGATAGCAGCCGGATGGCAGATAATTGCCACCCGGCGCGATCCAGCTCCGTGCAGCCCGATAGTCTCCTATGGAGCAAAACTCCGGTCCAGGCTGTCACTCCTGACAGCCCCGGACCGGACGCCGCCGCAGTGTGAAGCCAGCCTAAGAAAACCAACAGACTCAGCATTCATGATCTGCATGTTTGTGAGCCTGTGTATTTGAATAATTAATTGAAAGGGGTGTGTTCAAAATAATAGCAGTGCGGAGTTCAATTAGAGAGGTCAATCATTCTGTAAAGAAACAGGTGTGAATCACTTGGCCCTTATTTAAGGGTGAAGCCAGCACATGTTATATATGCATTTCTCCTTGAAAACCTGAGCAATATGGGTCATTCAAGACATTGTTGAGATCAGCATACTTTGAGTAAAATGTTGATTGGAGAGGGTAAAACTTATAAAGAAGTGCAGACAATGATCAGCTGTTCAGCTAAAATGATCTCCAATGCTTTAAAACCAGAGAGGCATGGAAGAAAATGGAAGACTACCATTCAAATGTATGGAAGAATAGTCAGAATGGCAAAGGCTCAGCCAATGATCATCTCCAGAATGATTAAAGCACCCTCAAGTTACCTGTGAGGACTGGGATAGTTAGATTATCTTCAGACAGGTGTCTTCTATTAGCAAAAAGTCCCCACAAAGTCTCATTGTTAAAAAAAAGAAATATACTGAGCGAATATAATTTGCCAAATAACACATCAACTGGCCTAAAGAGAAATGGAGAAACATTTGTTGGGCCCAATGGGTATCAGCCACAGTTGCTCTAGATCTCGTGACCTCCAGTTCTGTAGTTGGAGTGTGGAGTCTCCTCGCCACCTCAGGGCCGGTCTCTGGTTCCTAACCAGCCCTTCCATCCGACTCCGGTTAAACTTGGTTTCGGGCACACAGGTGGTTCACTCTGCTTCTGCCCGTGCCCCTTGGGCTCCTTCTGTCTCACTTGTGGTTCGTTATTCGTGTGACCCAGGACGAGCTCCTCACTGCTCAAGTCCTGCGGGTCCACAATGCTCTCTCACTTCACTCCTCACTCTCTCATTGTCCCACACTAACCAACTTCCCACCCCACACTTTCCTTCCCTCCGTCCCCTGAATGGGCACTCCCACTAATGCAGGGGTGGGCATATATCAAAATACTTGAAGATGTTATGTTGCCTTACGCTGAAGAGGAAATGCCCTTGTAATGGGTGTTTCAACAAGATATGAACCCTGAACACACCAGTAAACAACCACAATCTTGGTTCAAGTCAAACAAAATTGAGGTTATGGAGTGACCAGCCCAATTCCCAGATCTTAATTTGATAGAACACTTGTGGGGTGACATAAAAAATGCCATTCCTGGTGCAAAGCCAACAAATGCAAATACATTCTGGGATGTAGTCAAAGCATCCTGGGCTGGAACAAAAGTTGACAGGTGCCACAAATTGGTTGACTCTATGCAACGTAGATGTGAAGCAATTCTAAAAATCTGTGGTTTTACAACTATATATTAGGTTAATGATTCACAGCAATGCTAAATAAAAAAAGTACATATTTTGAGTTTGTAAAGACAAATACAGACACTGCTGTTTTTTTTTAAACAGCCCAATGTCCATTTTTTGTTATTTTCTGTAAACTAGTTAAAATTATATTCATTTAATACATTTCATTTTGATTTAGAAAACAGTGTGCAATGTTCCCAATGAATGGAAATAAAAAATATTATAAAGATTTTGGGCTTCACTCATGTTTTTGAACGCACTGCTATTATTTTGAACACAACTATAACTTTGGTTTGGAGTGTTTGTAAGACCTGTCCTCCTTTTCATCACAATTTCTAAAACTCAATGTGGACAAAACCAAACTAATCATCTTACTCTACCTGCCTACCCAATATAGCTATCAATATAAATGACTCCAAACATTTCTGTTTCATAAGTCCACTGCTTGGGTGTAACACTTCACTGTGAACTATCCTTCAAAGAGCACATCCAAGACCTTACTCCTGTCACAATGCTCTCTCTTACATTGGAGGCTTGTGATAGGTTTGAGACCTGTGTCTCTTTCCTTTGGCAGTGAAGGAGTTAGTGCCAGTTTTTGTTGCTAGCAATGCTCTTTAGTTTTCTTCCCAGGTGTGGCTTCTTTGTGATCACTCCCATCTCCTTTATATGGTCACATGATCCAGCATTCCTTGCTGGTGAGTCAACGTCATTCCTGGCCTTACTATCTTTGGTGAAGGAGGTACTCTGGAGAAGCTGACCATTGCCAAGCTGTCTGCTGCCTAGGAGTGTGGCAGCAGGTGAGACGTTGCGCTGTCATTTCCCTGTCTGTCTTTCCTTCCCCTCTTATTGATTTTAGTGCAGTGGTTGGGACCAGTGCTCCCACCACCCATTTCCATATTGAGGGTTAACATAAGGGCTAGCGAGGGACTAGGTATCCTGGTCGACGAAGGAGTTAAAGAACCCATATAGGGACGGTAAGGAGATTAGGAAAAGAAAGGGAGAGAAGCGCAAAATAACAGGAATTCTAGTGGAATTAGGGGAATCGGTGGGTCAAATGGCCTCTCACCTCCTCGGGTTGTGCACTCCTGCACAACCCCAGTAATAGGCTCAGTGTTTATATACACATGAGGAAGGTAGTAGTCCGCTACCGAAACGAGTCGTGGTGAAATAAAAGGTTTGTCACCCAATTTGCTCTAGTCCTTGTGGTTTTTGTGCCCCAGCGCGCCTATTTAGACTGCTATACTTATTTCCCTAGGTACGGAGATCAGGGCACAGCTGCTGGTGAGTGCAGGAGGTCTCCTTTTCTCCGTTCCATACGAGCGGAGACCACCCATTGTATTTGTCCTCATCAGTGTTTCCCCAATCTGTTGTGTGCAGTATATCTGACAGCATTGGTCTGTGCGCAACTGTCACACACTGTACTCGGACGCTCCCTAGTCCGTGGTGTGACAACACCCTTATGCAGCCTCCAACCCAAAATATTTGCATAAATCAAGCTTTCCTCATCCTCCAATTTATTAACCTGTTGGTAAAAGCCCTCATCATATCCATAATCTGTCTCCCCATTTGTAATTGAAAACACTTTAATAATTTGCATACGGAAAACAAGTTTAGCAAAAATGCTTGAAAAATTCTTAACATAAACTCCTTAACCCCTTCATGACCGAGCCTATTTTGACCCTAAAGACCTTGGCATTTTTTGTAATTCTGACCAGTGTCCCTTTATGAGGTAATATCTCTGAAACGCTTCAACAGATCCTAGCGATTCTGAGATTGTTTTTTCATGACATATTGGGCTTCATGTTAGTATTAAATTTAGGTCGATAATTTTTGTGTTTATTTGTGAAAAAATCAAAAATATGGCACAAATTTTGAAAATTTTCAAATTTTTAATTTTTTTTCTGCTAAACCAGAGCGTTATGTGACACAAAATAGTTAATAAATAACATTTCCCACATGTCTACTTCACATCAGCACAATTTTGTAAAAAAAAATTTTTGTTAGGAAGTTATAAGGGGTGAAAGTTCACGAGCAATTTTTCAACCAAAATTTACAAAACCATTTTTTTTAGTGACCACATCACATTTGAAGTCCCTTTGAGGGGTTTACATGACAGAAAACACCCAAAAGTGACACCATTCCAAAAACTGCACCCCTCAAGCTACTCAAAACTACATTCAAGAAGATTATTAACCCTTCAGGTGCTTCAGAGGAACTAAAGCAAAGTGGAAACAAAAAATGGATATTTAAATTTTTTTATCAAAAATGTTCTCTAAGGGCCGCTTTACACACACCAACTTCTGTGTCCAACTTCTGAACAGATCTCTGGTTGCAGTGAAATCATGGACACATTGCTCCATTTGTACACAGCCACAAAATCTAACAATGTGTCCATGATTTCACTGCAACCAGAGATCTGTTCAAAAGTTGGTCACAGAAGTTGGTGTGTGTAAAGCGGCCCTTAGCCTCAATTCTTTAATTTTCACATGAACAACAGGATAAAATGTATCCTAAAATGTGTTGGTCAATTTCTCCTGAGTACACCGATACCTCATATGTGGTCATAAACCACTGTTTGGGTGTACGGCAGGGCTCAGAAGTGAAGAAGCGCAATTTGGATTTTGGAACTAATTTTACATTCAAAAAGTCAAATTGCACTCCTTCACTTCTGAGCCCTGCCGTGCGCCCAAACAGTGGTTTATGACCACATATGAGGTATCGGTGTACTCAGGAGAAATTGCCCAACAAATTTTAAGATGCATTTTATCCTGTTGCCCATGTGAAAATGAAAAAATTTAGGCTAAAAGAAAATTTTTGTGAAAAAAAAGTACCGTATATACTCGTGTATAAGCCGAGTTCTTCAGCCCAAAAATTGGGCTGAAAAGTCCCCCCCTCGGCTTATACACGGGTCAATACGGTAGGGGCTGTGGTGGGGGCTGTGTCCGGGGCTGGGGAGGCTGGAGGAGGCGTGGGAAGGCTGCTGTATGAGCGCCCCATCACGTGGGGCCGCTCATTATATATGCACTGCTTCCCCCTGTCAATCAGCGGCAGGGGGAAGCAGTGCATATCTGCATATATGGCCCCCAAATGCTGGCACTCGCCCCCCTCCATTGTAAGGCCCCCCCGGCTGCTTAACTTGGCCCCCAAATGCTGGCATTCGCCCCCCTCCGTTGTAAGGCCCCCCCCTGTTGCTTAACTTGGCCCCCAAATGCTGGCACTCGCCCCCCTCCGTTGTAAGGCCCCGCCCGGCTGCTTAACTTACCATCAATGGTCTTCTGCACCGCGCCGGTCATCTGTGCTCCCATCCTCTGCAGCATCCGGGGTCATGTGACCGGCCGGTCGCATGATGTCATCACTACGTGACGGCCGGGGACCACGGATGCTGCAGAGGACAGGAGCAAAGAGGACCGGCGCGTTGCAGAAGACCAGGGATGGTAAGTTAAGCAGCCGGTGGGGGGGGGCCTTACAACGGAGGGGGGAAAGTGCCAGCATTTGGGGGCCAAGTTAAGCAGCCGAGGGGGGCCTTAGAACGGAGGGGGGCGAATGCCAGCATTTGGGGGCCATATATGACACACTGCTGGGGCCTGTATATATCACTGGGGAGGCTGCTGTATACCACTGGGGCTGCTATACATACTTCTGGGGCCTGTATATACAACTGGGGAGGCTGCTGTAATACTGCTGGGGCCTGTATATACCACTGGGGAGGCTGCTGTATACCACTGGGGATGCTGTATATACTGCTGGAACCTGTATATACCACTGGGGAGGCTGCTGTATACTACCACTGGGGAGACTGCTGTATACTACCACTGGGGAGGCTGCTGTATACTACCAATGGGGAGGCTGCCGTATACTACCACTGGGGAGGCTGCTGTATACCACTGGGGCTGCTGTATGTACCTCTGGGGCTGCTGTATATACCACTGGGGAGGCTGCTGTATATACCACTGGGGAGGCTGCTGTATAATACCACTGGGAGGCTGCTTATACTACCACTGGGGAGGCCTGTATACCACTGGGGGGGCCTGTATACCACACTGCTGAGGGCTGTATACCTGTGCTGGGGTCCACCCTCGGCTTATACACGAGTCAATAGCTTTTCCCAGGTTTTGGGGGCAAAAGTAGGGGGGTAGGCTTATACACGAGTATATACGGTACTTTTTCATTTTCACAGATCAATTTGTAAAGCACCTGGGGGTTCGAAATGCTCACTACCCATCTAGATAAGATCCCTGGGGGGTCTAGTTTCCAAAATAGGGTCACTTGTAGGGGAGCTCCAATGTTGAGGCACACAGGGGCTCTCCAAATGCAACATGGTGTCCGCTAGCAATTTGAGCTGATTTCCATTCAAATTGTTGGCGGACACCATGTCGCGTTTGGAGAGCCCCTGTGTGCCTAAACATTGGAGCTCCCCCACAAGTGACCCCATTTTGGAAACTAGACCCCCCAGGGAATGTATCTAGATGCATAGTGAGCACTTTGAACGTCCAGGTGCTTCACAAATTGATCCATAAATATGAAAAAGTACTCTTTTTCCACAAAATCTTTTTTTTTCCATTAATTTGGAGCTCCCCCACAATTGACCCCCTTTTGGAAAATAGAGCCCCCAGGAAACTTATCTAGATGGGTGGTGAGCATTTTGAACCTCCAGGTGCGTCACAAATTCATCTGTAAAAATGAAGTACTTTTTTTTTCCACAAAAATTTTCTTTTTACATTTTTACAGATTAATTTGTGAAGCACCTGGGCATTCAAAATGCTCACTATCCATCTAGATAAGTTCCCTGGGAGGTCTAGATTGCAAAATGGGGTCACTTGTAGGGGAGCTCCAATGTTTAGGCACACAGGGGCTCTCCAAATGCGACATGGTGTCCGCTAACAATTTGAGCTGATTTTCCATTCAAATTGTTAGCGGACACCATGTCACGTTTGGAGAGCCCCTGTGTGCCTAAACATTGGAGCTCCCCCAAAAGTGACCTTATTTTGGAAACTAGACCCCCAAGGAATGTATCTAGATGTGTAGTGAGCACTTTGAACCCCCAGGTGCTTTACAAATTCATCCGTAAAAATGAAAAAATAATTTTTTTGTGGAAAAAAAGTACCTTTTTATTTTTATGGATCAATTTGTGAAGCACTTGGGGGTTCAAAGTGCTCACTATGCATCTAGATACGTTCCTTGGGGGGGTCTACTTTCCAAAATGGGGTCACTTGTGGGGGCTCCAATGTTCAGGCACACAGGGGCTCTCCATACACGACATGGTGTCCGCTAACAATTTGAGCTGATTTTCCATTCAAATTGTTAGCGGACACCATGTCACGTTTGGAGAGCCCCTGTGTGCCTAAACATTAGAGCTCCCCTACAAGTGACCCCATTTTAGAAACTAGACCCCCCAAGGAATGTATCTAGATGCATAGTGAGCACTTTGAACCCCCAGATGCTTCACAAATTGATCGGTAAAAATGAAAAAATAAATTTATTGTGGAAAAAAAGTACTTTTTTATTTTTATGGATCAATTTGTGAAGCACTTTTTAACTGAAAAAAAGTGCAAACAAAATTCGGACTCCATCTTTATTTTAAAGATCCGACGTAGTCCACAACAAATGTCCCAACACGCTCGATCGCCTCTGCTCAATCTATAGATTGCAGCAAGGGATCAAGTGTCCTCTTCCTACAGTCTCTGGGGTCAGAGTTATGGTGCACTGTATGACAATGATCTGTCATACAGTGCACCATGACTATGATCCCAGAGACTACAACAAGAGGACACTTGATCCCGTGTTGCCCCCATCCATCCACCCATGCACCCATCATCCACACATGCACACATCCACGCACGCACACATCCATGCACGCACATCCACACATCTACGCACGCACATTCACACACGTTGACATCCATGCACGCACGCAACACACCCACGCATGCACATCCACATCCACGCACGCTGACATGCATGCACGCACACATCCACATCCGCGCACTGTGACATCCGCGCACGGTGATATCCGCGCACTGTGACATCCACGCACGGTGACATCCGCAGCACAGATCCACGCACAGATCCACGCACGCAGCATCCACGCACGCACACATCCACGCACGCACATCCATGCACACATCCATGCACCACACATACACGCACACTGACATCCACGCACGCTGACATCCACACACGCTGACATCCACGCACGCTGACATCCACATCCACGCACGCTGACATCCATGCACACATCCATGCACGCACACATCCACGCACATTGACATCCACGCACGCTGACATCCACATCCACGCACGATGACATCCACGCACACTACATCCACGCATGCTGACATCCACGCATGCACACATCCACGACCACGTACACATCACGCACATCCACACACGCTGACAACACACACGCACATCCACGCACGCACATCCCCGCACGCTGACATCCATGCACGCTGACATTCACGCACGCACATATCCAGGGACGCACGCACACATCCACGCACGCTGACATTCATGCACGCTGACATCCACGCAGGCACACATCCACAGACGCATGCACACATCCACGCACGCTGGAATTCACGCACATCCACATACGCACATCCACGCACACACACATCCACGGTCAGATGCATTACAGAAGGAGGAGGGTGGGTGGATGGCGGGTACGCAGGGGGCAAGCCGCACACAGGGGAAGCTGGAGGGAGGGGGGACAAGACACAGGGGGGGATGGAGGAGGAAGGGGGCGGGTGCGTAGGAAGGCATGACTGGCGGGTGCACTGGCAGTGCAGCCGCCGGCAGATAAATGTGATCGAGGGGGTGGATAGGAGAGAAGGGGGGGCCCCTAATGGGCCCTGGAGCGGGGAGGGGGGCTGAGTAGGGGGAGGGCACCCGCCGATCCACCCCTCTAGATCTGATTGGAGAGCTCCAATCAGATCTGGGAGGGGGGAATCGCTCTGATTTCTCCGATCTCCAGTTTCAGTTTTAAACTGCAAATCGGAGGGGCCCTGGGCATGGGGGGGGGGTTAATCCACAGGTTGTAACCTTGCAGTAGCAATGGTGACACCTGAGTTACCCCGCGCACACGCGCCACAGGAGCCCGATCATTGCATGACCCACCCCCCTGGGCCATAGGTCGGGAACGCACCAACTTTCATAGCCCAAACGGTGGGCCAAGGGTCGGGAAGGGGTTAAAGAAGTAGCATATCCCAAAGTGATTTACACCAGAAAATGTGTTGTGTTTAAACTCCTTAAAAAAAGGAGGTGCACATACAGTCATGGCCGCAAGTGTTGATACTCTTGAAATTGTTCTAAAAATTAGGTATTTCTGCCTGAAAAATTATTACAATTTGATGTTTTGACACACCCATATTTATTTCCTTTGTGTGTATTGGAACAACACACATAAAAAAAAAGCTGAAAAAAAAGTCAAATTCGGCATAATTTCACAAACAACCTCAAAAATGGGCCCTTAACTTAATATTAGGTTGCACCCTTTGTGGAGCTCTGGGGTATAATCCAAGATATAACCCCAAGGGATCAGTACAGGATAAGTAATGTACACAGTGACTTCACCAGCAGAATAGTGAGTGCAGCTCTGGAGTATAATACAGGATGTAACTCAGCATCAGTACAGGATAATTAATGTAATGAATATACACTGTGACTACACCAGCAGAACAGTGAGTGCAGCTCTGGAGTATAATACAGGATATTACTCCAGAACAGTAGAGTATAAGTAATGTAATAAATGTACGTGGTAGCTACATCAGTAGAATAGTGAGTGCAGAGTGTAATACTGGTAAAATAAATGGACATTTGCTGTATAAGGATTGCTCTATTATGTGTTTTTAATACCTTTAGTTCTGACATTCAAAGTTAATAATAACAAATATGCACAAGTGCAAAACAATATTAATTCTAAGTGGAAGATTTCGCTCAGACTCCCTCTCTACATGAGGATGAGTAGAGCATTAAAGTCTAACCACCGTTTAAATTTTTATCTATTAATGTAAAGCAAGTGATTATAATACATTTTCAAATATACTTTATAAATTAAATCTGGAAATAACCTTTTAAAAACCTTCCAGAAGATTTCCCCACTAGGCTGTTTCTGAACCTGACATATGTTGGTTGTTAGGGAAATCCGTATTCAGCTCTAAACACTGAATTTGGCCTTATAAGGGTGGGGGTGGAGCCTACACAGTGTTCACACTCCTGGCTACAGCTGATGTGGTGTCAGGTTACTTCTGGTAGTGACAGTGCTGAGCTCAGGCTGTCAGCACACAGCTCCTGTGATCTTATCTTCTCTGCATTCACATTGGCTCTGCTCTGTGCAATCAGCTGAGGAGCTTTGTGGGGGCCATCAGCTGATTAGATGGAGCAGAGCTGATATGAATGCAGAAGATAAGATCACAGGAGCTGTGAGCACTGCTGACAGCATGACCAACTCAGCATTGTCCCTTAGCCTGAGATAACCTGACACCACATCATCTGTAGCCAGGCACGCTGTGGAGCCTCCGCCCCACCCTTATATGCTCGTATTCAGTATGTGGAGCTGAAGACGGATTTCCCTGACAACGAGTGGGGACATCTTCTGCAAGATTTTTGAAAGATTTTCTTCCAGATTTCATTTATAAAGTATATTTGAAAGTTTATTATAATCACGTGCTCCGCATCATTGTTAGAACTTCATTGGCTGTAATTCAAACTACCACAGGCTCTTCTTTCTTTCCAATGAGATCTCCTAAAACCTTTGCATGATCAGGTTACCAGCACCATACATGTGCTCTTTTTTATGATTATAAAGCTCTTCCTCTCAGCTGTTTTTGGTCTGATGAAAAAATCTCATCATTCTACATATGGTGGCGTTAAAGTGTCGAGACTACCCAATGAAAGTCAATGGGAGCAAGAAAAAAAATGGACATCACATGGGCCATCTGTATGCCGTCCGATTTTTATGGATACATCATCATTCTGTAGTATAGAACACTGTAAATGGTCCTGTAAATGATTGAAAAATAAGAGGTATTGAGAAAAAAAATGCATGTTATACGGATGATAGGCAAGAAAATAATCACACACATAGCACATGGAACATCAAACAGATTTCAGTTGTCCAACCTTTCTGTATGAAAATCAGACCTATTTATTATACACAGATCTGAGCGAACCCTAATAGTGATCTGGGATTCCACAACATTCAGGTATAGGGAATCAATAGAATTCAGAATGCAACTCTGGATGTGATGGATTTTTCCCATAATTTCCAAGTTTAGTTTTGAGACTTTCCAGCAATGAAGGAGTTACCTCCAACGTATTCCTCATTTCAGAAACAGTTTGTTGTGTCATATGTTTATCGTAGGGATGAACATATTTGTTTCTGGGAGATGGCTGCGGAGGATGCAGATGACATGGCACATCCAATCAATGTTCTGTTTTGTGTCTGGAGTAAAGCACCATGTGCATAATTAGAAGACAATAGTGCGCTGCTGAGAAAATGGAGAGCAGATGAAGGTTGGTGCACCCCAAAAACCTATCATCACCCAGTTACTGGCTACAAACACACAGACACCACGTTCTGTCCAATAACTTATAAGTGCAACAGTCACAAATCCAACCCTTAAGTAATAACCACAAAACCCCCATAATAGGATCACGTCCTTTTGAAAGTGACATCTACAGTGTCCTCATAAGAGGGAAAAAATACACTATCCCATAATACTGAAAGCTACAGTGCCTCCATAATGACGTATGCAGTGCCCCATAATACTGAAAGCTACAGTGCCCCCCACAACAGTAACAGCAACCTTGCCCTCATAATAGTGACAGCTACATATTTCCATAATAGTCACAACAGCCCCATAACACAGTGACCTCATAAAAGTGATAGTAATAGTGTGGCACCCTGGCACCTTGTTGAGCACCACAGAACTCCTTGGGGCACGATTAGAGCAAGTAACAGCAAAGAAAACTCACAAAACACCTAACAACACTACTACACCTTAGAACACCTGGTTTCACCCTGAGCCTCTAGGGGGAGCTCCACTGGTCACTTTGAGCCACTTTCCCCTATAAATAGGGTCTTGGAGGGAGAAACTGCAGAGTGTGTGCAGTCGCTACAAGAGCTGCCAGGCTGTGTGTAACCTCCATCCTATGAGACACACACTAGGCCCAATCAGCCAGCTAGCAAGTGAGGAGACCCTTGCAATTGGGGTCAGAGGAAAGGAGAAGACACCTCTCGGGGACACCGGAGTTACCTTAACTCCTTCCCTTGCCAAACCGGTTACTGGAACCGAAGCTGTGAGAGCTACCAGCCACCACAGAGAACCAGCATACAGCCACAGGGAGTCTAGCCCCCTGATCCACCTGAAGCACCCACCAACGAGAGCCCAGGGAAGAGTACTGATCCTGCTCAAACCCTTTTACAGTGCCCTCAGTGCTGCTACCCAGGTGAATCAAGTTCCATTGAACGCACTGCCCGGTCCGGCTGGATTCCACATCCACCCGACCTTAATCAGAGAAACAGAGAAAGGAAGCCTACAACAACTGCAAGGATTGCTGACTTCACTAACCCGGTCTGAGCGTACCTGAAAACCATCAGTAAAGGTACTTAAAAGACTTTGGCGTGTCTGTGTCTGACTCCTGGGCCTAACAGCAGTATTACCGCAGCTGCCTCACGACATCTTGTGCAGCTCACGGCTCCGGGGACTCCCGCTCATCCTGTGGGGAGCGTTCCATCTTGCTGCCTAACATCCCCCGGAGGCCTAGCAGCGTCGGTACAGTTACCGAAACACTCGCAGGTGGCGTCACGAAGACAATTTATTCCCTACTGTTCAGCCATCCCCCCTATTCAGGGGCTGGCTGGAGCCTCTTTCCCTGGGTGGCAGTTAGGTATCCCCGGCCCTGGTTGAGAAGCGGGGGGGGGGGCGGCGCTGGCGGGGGCGGGGCAGGCGTTGGAGCGGGGGGGGGGGGGGTGCTGTCGGGTCCGCAGCCTTGAGAAGGGGGGGGGGGGGTGCTGTCGGGTCCGGTCGCCTTGAGAAGCGGGGGGGGGGTTGGGGGGTGCTGTCGGGTCCGGTCCGGCAGCCGTGAGAAGCGTTGGTGCTGTCAGGTCCTCACCTCCTCCAGCCGCAAAGCGAGCCCGCCTGCCGCAAACCGTCGCGCCGGCCGCAAAGCGACGCCCGCGGCCGGCCCGTTTCTGCAGGGGGCGGCCCTAATGGTGGACTATACCACCAGCCCAGGGGGCACTTGCCCCCCTGCCACCTGGGCCAGCCCGCCCCTGCCCCTATTGATCTGGACCACCGGGCCTCACAGCCGCAGGCGCGGTTCCGTGACAGAGGAGAGTCAACACATGCGACGTGCAGAACCCGGCTACGGTGAGTCATTAGCAAAAGTCACAGTGCCGCATAACAGTGATAGTCAAAGTGCCCCAATAACAATGAAAGCCATAGCTATAGTCACAGTTCCCCATACCAGTTATAGTCACAGCACCCCCATTACAGTGATAGTCACAGAACCTCCATAACAGTGATAGTCACAGCACCCGCATAGCAGTGATAGTCACAATGTCCTTGACCCACCCCAGGGCCGTGGGGAACCTGGTTCCGGGCATTGTAGTTCTCGGGGGATGTCATGGGGCCTGTTGCTTGGTCCCGTGGCCCTGGTGGTCACTAAAAAGGGGGTTTGAGTCAACAGAGATGAAATAAAGGATGATTTGTGATGCCACCTACGTTTCCGGTAACGTTACCGGCGCTGCGGTACAGACCTCTGGGGTGATGGTGGGGCAGCAAGATGGTTGCGCTCCCCGTAGATGGAGCAGGATCCCCGAGACAGTAATGGAAGTTATAGTTGTTTTTACACAGGGACGCAGCTACTCCAGGCCTTGTCACCTCCTCCCTGCAGCGGTCGGCAGCTTCTCAGGTGCAGATAGTAAAGGACGCCACACAGTCTTTTTACTCTGTACAAGTTTACTGGCAGTTATTCATTAACAGTCTTTTCGGGTCTGCCTGGCCTGGGTAGTCACCCGGAATTAGGATGTTATACTCAGGACCCTAAGTGGAATGCCTGCTGTTCCTGTCCGGTCCCTTCCTGCACTCTCTCCTGTCTCCCTCAGCGCTCCTGCCTGCAGAACCTGAAGCCAGCTCCCACAGATCTCTCGGTGGAGGACTCTTCTCCGGGTACCTGAGACCCTATATGGTGCATTTTTCTGGATGTGCTGGGGGTTGGCCCAACTTCCTCTAGAAGCTCGGGCCTCCAGTTCGACGGCTCGGGGGTAGACACCCGCACCGTTCTCAGAGCTCTGTTTCGGGACATATCCCTTCAGTCGGTAATTGCACCAGCTCTGGATTCAGGCGCAACACACTCCCTGGTGCCTTTAGGGTCCCCTTCCTTCCTGAAGGCTTCTCCTCCGTCCTGCACTCCTCACTACCCAATGGAGCTATCTAACTGGCCTGACGTTCCTCCCACCCACACACTTTTCTACCCTGTTGCTCCTCCCATGGGACTGGGTCCTCCCTACATCGGGTCCACCCATGGTCCCCTACCTAGGGTGTGTGTGGATGTATTGTTCAAGGGTCCCTTATGCAGCATCCCTATTCCTCAGTCACAGGAATACTACACACCCTTTTATGGATGCAGTACTGCTCCGTGGCGTCCCGACCAGTGGTGCGCCACACCCTCATAACAGTGATTGTCACAGAACCCCTATAACAGTGATAGTCACAGCGTCCGCATAAAAGTGATAGCTACAGTGCCCCCATAACAGTGATGATCACAGTGCCCTCATAATGGTGATGGTCACAGTGCCCTATAACAGTGATGGTCACAGTGCCTCATAACAGTGTTGGTTACAGTGCCTCATAACAGTGATTGTCACAATGCCCCTATAACAATAAAAGTCACAGTGCCTCCTTAACAGTGATAGCCCCTTTCACGATAACAATCACAGCTGCAGTTCACCTATAAAAATCACCAGGCCAATGTGTGGCGCCCGACTGGTCAGGCGTCACAGTGGGGTATTGCACCCGTAAAAGAGGTGTAATCTTCCCTAGCTGCAAGTGGATCCTAGGTTGGTGGGTGGGACCCATTCCTGCACTCCCACATTAGAATAGTGGTGGGAGGTTACTCCAGGTAGGGAGATATATTCACCTCTAGGGGGAATTAGAGACAGTTAGTCAGATAAAGGGTAGGAATTGGAGTGTAGAGCGAGGCGGAAGGTTAATCCGGACAGCTCAACGCTGATCCGGAGGGAAGATGAGAGAGGATCCTGAGGGGATCCTGAGAGAGGGTGCCTGATGCGGGAGTCTGGGCCTTAGACAGAAAGGGGGAATCCCAGCATGGAGTGACCATACTCCAGGGAATTCCCTAGTCCACCACGGGAACGCCAGAGTCCATCTCTGAAGTCGTCAACCGGCTGCTGCAGTCTGTTCACCGGCTGCGGCACCCTGCCAGACGGAGCGGTCTGCCTGCTTCCTGACCACGAGGGAGGGGAGCCCCAAGTCTATCTGCAAGAAGCCATTGGGTGTAGAGTCATCCTAGGCGGGGAAGAAAGGACACGGGTTTGTCAACTCAGGTATACCACGGGTACCACCATACCACCTGGCATCCACTTGCAGCCACCCGTAGAGCTACCTGTTTGCATACCATCTTGCTGAACTGTGGACCCTGTATTTTGCTCCTAACCGTTTACAGTAAAGTACCTGGGAGAAAGTGACTTTGCCTTTGTGTCGTTATCTTCATCAACCTGTTTGCTTACAGGAACGCTGCCCCGGAGCCCCAGCTCCACCTGTACGGAGCTTTGCCACCTCAGCCGCATTACCATCGACCTCCGGAGGACTGTGGCGGCTCTGGTGACCCATCACCAGGTTCTACAGGCGGCGTCATGTGACAACAACAAACTCTTATCCCCTGCATATAACCCCTTATTGAATTGTCACCCAGGCCACGGGCTCAGGCGCTGCCACCCGTGACATCCCGTGAAAACACCCACCGAGCCTGATACCCGAGTACCCCAGGGCCTGGGGCTCGACAAATGCTTCATAATAAGGACAGTGGTGATAGTGCTCCCTTAACAATGGCAGGAACCCCTAAAAATTAAAGCCGTGTAAAGATTCCGATGTGCAGATTCTGGGGCCCGTGCAGTGACCATGTTAATATACAGTACTGTGGACTTCGCTGGATAAAATAAAATGTAAGCTCAAGCACTTTCTTGGAGTCCTGAATGTCATATCTGTCTGGCTATGAAGCAATGCAGGACCAGGGGATGTCTGCAATACATAATGAATCAGATATTTAGATTTTGAAAGGCTGAAAAGAGTGGACTTTTTATTCTAACTCTTTCATTGCCAGCTGGAGTGAGGCTCCCATCTGGCACAATATGAGTTAATAGCACCGAGAATACATGTGTGTGCTGGGCTATAGCGCCAATATTTGGACATCTCACCAATGAACAGATGGGGGGAAAGACTGTTCTTTATTTCAAAATCCACATCATGGGCCAAGTTGGTTCCTCTTGGAGTAGGACTGAATTGGCAGACGTGGCGCATTGGAACTTCTGTCTTTGGAGAAAACGAGGACATAGAGATGACAACTGGCACACGAGCCGCACGGCCGCAGAGAGCAGTGACATTCATGGCTCCTGACTTTGATTTTAGGAGAATAAGTAACCTCAGAGTAGGAAACATTTCACTATATTCCTAATCCAATATCATCATGAACCCGAAATCTCACATTCCTTTCTTGTAGAACCGAAATCCGGCAACAGCAAAGGAAAAGATGGGTGACCACAAATATGGGGGCTCCCACAAAAGAGTGCTGAATCTACAGTTTAGGATCAGGGGATGTATCAGTTCAGAATCAAGAAGAATTTTTATTCAGAAGTCTAGAAAAGATGGGTGACAACCAGAGAGGAGCGAATTAATCAAAATTCTAATTCACCTGTTCATGTGTTCGCAGCTGTTAATCACTGCAAATTTAATGTACCTTATTCTCCCTCTAGGCACCAGAGCATAATGAAGATAATATCTAAAAAAATGAAAAAACAATCCTTATACTCACCTCTTCGGCCCCTACCCTCATCACCATCACCAGTCTGGCACTCATTGCATTTCCTAATCCCCATTGTTCGCGATGAAATCCCAAAGGCATGAAAGGTCATGGTGTCTTGACATCGCAGTGTGTGCCGTGCTTGACCTTGTGGGCGCACACGCAGAACCATCGCAGGTCTCATTTGAGCCATAAGATCCACCTCACCGTGAATGGGGCAGATAATTTAGAACAAGCAGTGGAGTTCAGAAGATGCAGTAAGGACCTGACAACTCATAAGGTACCTTTACACGCCGCAACTGTCACCGGCGATCGGTGGCAACCGAACGTGCGCGAATGTTTTTGACGGTTGATACCGATCGCCGATGCTGCATGTACACGCTGCAATTGCGCCCTCAATCTAAGGGAACGTGGCTCCCCGGAAGTTGGCACAGAACCTGCGGGAAGCTTCCGGTTGCCTCCCGACGCCGCTTCACACTCCCCAAGGGAATGTTGGTGTACATGTTCAGCGCCGCAAGAACATAGGCTTGACAGAGTTGTGTATTCCGCGCCCCAAACACGCCGATTAGACAACGCAATAGCGTCATGTTTGGCCAGCCTGCGCAGGAAGACTGGCTAATAAATGAAGCAATTGCAATTGTGTAGTGTGTATGGGCAGTTCTTTAAATCTGGTGCCCTGTGAAGGGACAGCCATACAGATACACTACAAAAGTACCCTAAAAGTTAATCTAAGGGGTTAAAAGCAATAAACATTAATACTCACCTCCTGTACTCCTGTACCTTATGTACCGGGACCGGTACCGAAGACCTCCGGCTGTTACAGGACCTCCGAGACCACCGGGAGAAGATGGGGAAAAGGACCTTGCAGTTCAGCCAATCAGCATGCGGCCAGCAGTCACATGGGTTGTGTACAGGAGGTGAGTATTAATGTTTATTGTTTTTAACCCCTTAGATTAACTTTTAGGGTACTTTTGTAGTGTATCTGTATAGATACACTGCAAAAGTACAGGTTACTATTCGGACTCGCTGGACTCGCAACGAGTACCGAGTCTCGGACCCGGACTCGTTAGAGTCCAGCGATTCCAAATATTTCAGGATTCGCCCATCCCTAATATTTAGGCATGTGGATGTTGAATGAGGGCTCAAACAATCCCCAGTCAGATGTAGCTCCAAAGGACTCATTGAAGCTTTGAGACTCAAAGAAAAATAAAAAAAAATAAGGTCACGTGCACACGATGAGTATTAGGTGAGGTTTTACCTCAATATTTGTAGCCAAAAGCAGGAGTGGGTAAAAAATGCAACAGTGCTGCCAGTGTTTCTATTATACTTTTCCTCTGATTGTTTGACTTTTGTCAGGGCCCCACGGAGCCTATTGCTAAGGACCTGTTTTATTTGTCATTTAATACTTGCTTATGCAGGGTATCGGGGGAAAAAATGGTATCAGGACCGCGCTGCAGCCAAATAATCAAATCCAAATTATTCGTCACAGCATATGGTGGTTTATTCTTTGCTTTTTGAAGTGTCACCCCTCCTCTTCATCAGGTAATACAAATCAGTATTGCATAATCAACTTGCCTTAGTGCATGTGGTTTACTGCAACAGCTGCCTTCAACGCTTTCATTTAGTTGTGGCACTCCTGCAGTTTGGTCGCCACAGTAATACTGCCCCTATTCAACAGGCGTAGGATCATGTTCTCAGGTAAGATGGGGGAGCCTTGATGAGACACCCCACACACACCCAACACTATCCAAGCTCCAGGACAGGGATATGATGGGCGCAAGAGGCTCCCTGATAGAGCAGTCCCAATCTGCTGGCTGGAGGGAGGAGCTAGTTTAGCGAGATGGGGAGGAGAGAATTTGAAGGAGCGAGCTGGAGAAGGAGTGAGCAAGGAGCAACATCCTGGTGTGAGTTCTAGGGAACTGAGGCAGCTGGGGAGACAGCGGGATCCGAGCAATAGGGTCGGCTGCTAATTTCCAGACCTTAGGACCCAAATTTGCAGCTGGCTGGACGGCCGGGCAGAGGAATGAGCTGCACAGGGGTGCCGGCCCCAATTCGATCTGGGATCTGCAGGACCAGCCGAGAAACTGGAGGTCACTGAACTTCATGTGCAGTGGCTCACCCAACCCAAGGCCGTGGGGACTCGGATCCCGGGCGTTGCTTACGGGGGATTGTCATGGGTGGTCGATACTCGAGTCCATGGCCCTGGTGGTCGCTTACAAAGGGGGAAATTTTGGAAAATAAAGGGGTTTTGTTGAATAGTTCGTGACGCCACCTACGGTGTCTGGTGATGGCACCAGCATTGCTGCAGGCCTTCGGGGTTGATGGGCAGCCTGATGGTGATGCTCCCCATAGGTGGAGCGTGGTCCCCGGGGCAGTGATGTGGGAATAGTATTTGGCACAGGGAGGTAGTTCTGCAGGCGGGATGTCTCTATAGTCTCTGTGTCGGACAGGATCAGGGCTATAAGAACTGACACACACACTGGGAGTAGTTTTCCGTACCTTTACTTGACGTTAAACCGGGACTGTCCACGGTACACTCCAGGTGGTCGGGAAGCACTTCAGGATTTCCACTGCGAGTGATTTGTAAGGCCTCCTTGTTCCTGTCTTACTTGTGTTGAAGCCCTGACATGTGTAAAACCTGGCCTGGCCTCCTTTGTGTCTCACACCTGTATAGTGGTTAGTAAAAACCTTCTGTGGAGTGCCGCTGGTTTTATGTTCCCCTTGCGGTTCCTGGCTCTTGGGTTGGTTGCTGATATAGGTGTCCGAGAGATTGGAGTCTCCTCAGTGAACCAGTGTTTTCTGCTGGGCTAAGTGATCCTTAGCAGATTTGGACTCCGGTGTCCGGGTTGCTTCCTGGGGTGAACCGGTATGGTTACTCTTCCCCCACTCTGTTGCTCGCCTTGCCTCCGACCCTCACTCTCGGGTTCCTCAGTCTAACTAGGCTGTCCTCTGGTACAGGTCTAGCACGGCTCCGCTACTAGGTTATCTTCACAGTACTGCTCCGTACTGCACAAACTAACTAACTCCGCCCCAGCACATGTATTTATAGGTGATCTTGCCTAAGGCAGCAAGTGGGACTCCCCCTACAGGCCTGGGGTGGAAGGTGTTGTGTGTGTAAGGGTACCTGATGTGGAAATCCTTCTGTGCACTAGGTGTTCTTGTGGCTACCTGTACCGCAGGGTGCCACATGGCCACCACCGTGGACTCTCCCGGCAAAAGGACTACAGAAGGTCAAGAGGACTCACAAGGCAGTCACTTAGAAGGGCCTGCAGTGACCTGCTTTGGGACTTGAAACAACGAGGACACCAAGAAGGAAAGGAGTAGCGAAGTGTCAGACAGAAAACGGTGTCTGGTGCAGTCTCTCATTTTGGGTCCTCTGATTGTTCCACTCCTGGTTTTGGCTACAAATACTGAGGTAAAAAATTAATCAAATACTCAATGTGGACATGTGGCCTAATAATGCAGATGGAGTTACTCAAGGCCACGTGCACACGTTGAGTATTTGATGAGTTTTTTACCTCAGTACTTTTCCTCCGATTGTTCCATACCTGGTTTTGCCTTACAAATACTGAGGTAAAAACTCACCAAATACTGAATATGTAACTTAAAAAAAAAACTAAAAACCTCTAAAAACCTGAAAAGACAGAAAAACTACCAAAAAAAGAAAAAATTAAATAACAATCCAACCCCCTACCTCCTCCCCCAAAAAAGAAGAACTTCAACATCCCGCCAACATAATGATTGCTAATCAGATTTCTTCTAATCTGCTTGCTGCTAATGAAAGTGAGAACTGGTTCACGTCAGAGATGAATTCACCCCTATGTTGATTTGTCTCTTATGCACAACAAATAGCCATATGTCATCAGCCTAAAGAAAGTGCACCCCTCCCTGCTGTGTAAGTGACCACGCCATGGTCCCCAGGTGCCTGCTTCTCACTGAAAAGGCTGCTCAGAGAGGATCCCTTATATATGAGGGAAGGAGATGGAGGCATACTTTATGCTTTATCGGTATAATAAACCATTCATTGCTGAAGGATTTAACTAAGGTAGGAATATTTAAATAAAATACAAATGATGTTTTTTTCATTAAGTAGTACATAAAACACAAAAATATTCAAAAATGAAAACGTTTTAAACACTGAAATTCATCAATCAACAAAAAATAACCAGAAATAAAAACTAATAAATTAACAAAATGATAAGTAAATCAAATAAAGCATGCACTATTAAAATGGCCAAATAATAAAAAATGAATTTTCTAAAAAATAAAAATACATAAATGACAGTAATAAATACATAATTACAGCAATTCAGAAATCCTCAGCCTTAGGTTTTTTCCCTAATTTTGCCTGACTTTGTTTTGTCTGCCGTTCGTTATTTTCCTTTTTATTTCTTGCCTCAAAAACAAATTATCAAAACATTTCAGATTTTTAACCACTAACAACGTTCTGCGTTGCGAGTCACTTTCCAAAATAGACAATTTATTCAGTGTCTGGAAAGTTTTGAGCTTCCTTTAATACTAGGTACAATGTATTCATGTGAATCTGTTAATTAGCTCATTGCACATCCCCCTTCTTCCTCTTCAGCTCCTCATTAACCTCCCCCCACCACCTCATTCCTTGTGTTACTGATTATTGACCAGGAATGTGCAAAAGTTGTTTGGGATGTATGTGGCAATGATTAAAAAGAGGTTCTGCAGAAGCTGGGGTACCACAAATCGAACACCGTGCAATGTTTCCTCCATATTCCCGCCATTCTTTCTGTTCCCATAACAGTGCTAACCACACTGTTCCCAGTAATTGTGTCATCCACAATTTTTCCATCACAATGCCATACATAGTGCTAACTAGATTACTCCCATAAAAGTGCCTAGTTCCAATGCCATTCCCAGTTTTCCTATAGCAATTCCATTAACAGTGCTATACACATTGTCCCCATTACAGTAGCATTCCCAGTGTTCCCATCCACAGTACTATCCAGATTGTCTCTATATCCGTGTCATCCTAATAGTGTTCCCTTTACAATGTCATCCACAGTGCTATCTAGATTGCTCCTATGATAGGGCTACTAATGATATTGTGGCACCCCAGGGGTTAATGTGCCACAGTAACATCAACAAGGGTTAATGTGGTGCCCTGCTCACGCAGGTAGCCACAGACTTCTCTAATGCACAGCTGGGTTTCCACAGCAGGTACCTACTACATACAACACCTTCCACCCCAGCACAGTAGGGGAGCACCACTTGCTGACCTTAGGCAAGAACCCCTATAAATACTGCTGCTGGGAGCGGAGTTAGTTAGAGTATGCAGACGCTAGGAGAGCTGCGAAGACGTCCTGGTGGTCGGTGCTGCGGTTAGGCCCGAACCAGTGACCCGGAGTGGCCCTTCTACGTTCTGCAAGCCTAAGTGGGACTAAAGGTAAGGAGCATAGAACAGAAAGAGGACTGAGGAACTTGAGGGAGTTTGTCCAAAGAGAACCACCAGATATTGGGGATCCGCACCTGTGGGATACTATAGGACCACAGAATACCCTGTCACACAGTGGAGGCTTCGGCTACCCAGTTTCCTATGTGGGTCAAGAGAGGGAGCCAGACATAGCAGAGCAAAGCCGCAGTGTTCAGAGAAGGTAACACACACAGCGCAGCAGTGGGAAGCTGAGGACCCGGCCAGGGTGGGAGCAACCCGGCCCCGGTACAGACTCCGTGGATAGTACTCTGCCAAAGAATATCTTCAGTAAAGCTTTGGAAAACTTCAAAACCGTGAGTGTGAGATCCTTGTACTCAAGCCCTACTTTCCCTCACAAGCAGCCATCACCTCCACTATCATCCCTATCCTGCAACATCCATAGCTTAAATCATAGACTTTAACTATCCCTGCCCCGGGGAACCAGGCTCTACCTGCGGAGAGCCGTTACATCTCCAGCTGCTAAACATTATCCCCGGAGGTTCTGCAGCAGCGGTGGTCACCCTGACCACAACCCGTGGGTGGCGTCACAACAAACTCCCCTGTAAATATCCCCCCATTTACTTATGGAACCTGGGACACGGTCCGGACCAAGACCGCCGTGACATCCCCAGCAGTACCCCGATCCGGTACCGACCACCCCGTCCCAGTGGGCTCCACAACTTGGCGTCCACGAACAGGATCTACCGTGCCCGGTAAACTGGGCATTGTGTGCCGTAATTTATGTGAAAACTGTTTTCAAGCTGCGGCATAATAACTGTAATTTTGAAATTCCACCATTGCAAAGTACGTGACGCGCGGGAAGAAAGGGGGCGTGTTATTGTGGGTGGTACTTTGCAGAGGCGCGAAGCCAGACTCCTCCCTGCTGCTGACGACATCTGGCGGGGAAGAAAATCCCTGGTGCACCGCGGAACCTTCAAGAGACATCCGGACTGAAGCGGAAGACAGGAGGGTCGACTTTAACTAAGGGGGCACAGGATGTCGGAACCGGAAGAGCCTGCAGCACCGAACAGCAGCGGAGCAGCCGGCGGAGTCCTAGCACCGGATAATGGAGGTGCACCCGGCGGTGCTGCGGCGCAAGGAGCAGCACCCATCATGCCACTCCTGATGCCGTATACTCCGGGAGCAATGTGGCTGCCCCAATACTCCGGTGAACACTCTTAATGACTTTATTGCTAAAATACAAGCATACTATGTGATGTATCCCCTGACTGAAGCCCAGGGTGTCGGCATGATTATTGGACAGTTAACTGGCAATGCGCGGCTGGAAGTAGCGTCCTGACCGGACACAGATAAGGACACTGTAGAGCATCTTGTAGCTGGATTGAAAGCAGCATTTGAATCTAGTGCTGATACCCGGGCTAAAATGAGGTTCTTTGGATGTCAGCAAAAGCCCAAGGAGAGTGCCAAAGACTATGCCTTAAACTTGCAGCAAGCACTCAAAGCATGTAAACTAGCAGAACCTGCCTTAGCCCGGGAGCTGACAAAATGCTAATTGACCAGTTTATAGAAGGCCTATTGTCTCCTTCTCACAGAGGCAGCTGAGTATGATGATTATTCAGAATCCTGAAAAGACTTTTGCTGAGTTAAAAGATAGAGCCATCCGTCTGCAGCAGGTAGAGGAGCCCCGGGATCTGAACTTCACCCAAGGCCCCACAGCAGCACCCCAGCAGCCAGGAGCATCAGCGACATCGGCCATGTCAGAGACTGCTGCTGAACACAGAGAGCCTATCTCTAATGAGGCCCTCAACCAAAAGCTAGATGCCCTGACAGATACTGTTATTTTCATGGCTAAAGTCATCAAGGAGCTGAAAGGATCGAAGCTTGCACCCAAGATCGAGTTGACGACCAGCAAGGAGGATGTCCCGTGGATGAGGCCCAGGAGGTACCAAGCGACGAGAGGATGAGTCAGCTATCACCTGGATTGACAGCCCATTTGCAGAAACCAGGTCACTTTGCCCTGGAATGTGCTTTAAACGAGGATTCCCTGGGCAGGCGGGCATCTTCTCAGGAGTAAATTCTCAAGGTCCCTCAGCCTGGTATGACAGATTTGTAAGAGGATGCCCGGTCATCCCTATCATGTTGGATGGCATTCCCTTCAGTGCCTTGTTGGATACCGGGTCCCAGATAACATCAATTCCACATGTTCTATACAAAAGATATTGGGCTGATTCAGACATTAATAGTGGTCCATCTGACATTGTAATGAACTTATGGGCTAGTAATGGTCAACTTATACCACAGGTTGGGTTCAGAGAAATGACCATTCAGATTGGGAAGGTAGAATTGCAGAACTAGGGTATTATTATTATAGATGCTAACCGGCGAGATCATGAACCAGTAAGGTTACTAGGAATGAATGTGATTGAAAAGTGTTTTTCCGAGGTAATTTCTGTCTTACAGCAGATCGCCGAGACTGCCAGAACCGGACAGCAGAGGCTTCTGCTCAAAGAAATAAAATCCCTGATGATGAAACAACAGGTAGAAATATCAGGAGGTGAAATCGGCAGTGTACGAGTAAGTGATCCTATACCCATTGTAATACTTCCCAAAACTGAAATATTGGTCTGGTGTAGAGCCGCAATAGGCATTAAAGGGCAAGACTATCAAGCCCTGGTAGAACCTGTGTACTCAGACAGTAGACCCAATATACTGACAGCCAAAGGGGTAGTCGAGGTACATCGGGGAAGAGTGCCATTACGCCTTCTAAATTGCGGGGAAGATGAGGTCACATTACCAAAGTATGCTACCATGGCTAAATTGTTCACGACTGATAACAATGCCATCACAGCTATCGAGCCCTTGAACCCGTCAAGTCAGGCGAATGACAATGGCTCAAGGGAAAAGCTGGAGGATTGGTGCCAAAGGCTACATGTGGGTACCAGTTCTACACCTCCCCATCAAAAGCATGGAGTATACCGGGTAGTAAAAGAATATGAGTAGATATTCAGCAAACACTTGTTTGACTTTGGGCAAATTAAAGGGGTAGAGGAACACTATACCCACAGGTAACCATCAGCCTATAAAAGAGAGGTATAGACCATTACTACCCGCTCACTACCAAACCACCAAAGACATGCTCAAAGAAATGAAAACTGCAGGTGTAATAAGAGACAGTTGTAGCCCCTGGGCAGCACCTTTTGTGTTGGTTAGAAAGAAGGACAGGACCATGAGAATGTGCGTAGATTACCGGCAGATCAACTGCATCACACATAAGGACGCATACCCATTATCCTAGGATTGAGGAGTCATTAGCGGCATTAAAATCTGCTAACTACTTTTCTACCCTTGATTTGACTAGTGGGTATTGGCAAGTTCCTGTGGCAGAGGCTGACAAGGAGAAGACAGCGTTTACTACGCCGATGGGCCTCTGTGAGTTCAATTGTATGCTGTTTGGACTCTGCAACGCACCCGGTACCTTCCAACGCCTGATGGAGAGCTGCCTAGGACATAAGAACTTTGAAACTGTCCTCCTGTACCTAGATGACGTCATAGTCTACTCCAAGACATATGAGCAACATCTACAAGACCTGGCAGAAGTGTTTGAGGCCTTATCCGGATACGGCATGAAAATCAAGCCATCCAAGTGTCACCTTCTCAAGCCAAAGGTACAGTACCTGGAACGTGTCGTAAGTTCAGAGACAGTAACACCGGATCCTGATAAAGTCACAGTGATAAGGGATTGGCCAAGACCTACTAATGTGAAAGAAGTGAGGCAATTCCTGGGCCTGGTCGGTTATTATAGAAGATTTATCAGAGGATTCACAAAGTTAGCAGCTTCAACCCGTAATCCTCCTTTCCAGTGGAGTGAAGAGAGGGAAGACTCTTTCAACAAGCTGAAGTGTGCGCTGACAGGAGAAGAGATCCTGGCATACCCGGATTACCATCAACCCTTCATTCTGTACACGGATGCTAGCAAAGAGGGACTGGGAGCAGTACTGTCACAGAAGCAAGGAGGCAAAGATAGAGTTATTGCCTTTGCAAGCAGGAAACTCTGGCCTACGGAAAGAAACCCAGAGAATTACAGTTCTTTCAAGTTAGAACTACTGGCAGTAGTTTGGGCTGTAACTGAACGTTTCAAGCACTACCTGGCAGCTGCAGAATTCACCATCTATACAGATAGCAACCCATTGATCCACCTGGATTCAGCAAAATTAGGTGCGTAGTAGCAGTGATGGATAGCCCGCCTGTCTAACTACAATTTTGTTATCAAATATAGGGCAGGCTGCAAGAACTGGAACGCAGATGCCTTATCCCGGATGCCACCCCTGAAATTGAGCTACCGGCCTTTCATCGTTCTAAGGTAGAAAAGTATCAACCCGGCATCTACCAAAGAGAACAGCAGGCAAGTCTCAACCCAGGATAGCGACCCGGCTATGAAGCTAGTGAAAGAACTGCTTACACAACAAGGTGCGTACCCTAACCAGAACGCTCCAGCTGAGACCCAATACCTCTGGAAGGAACGACGCAAGTTGTTCCTGTATCAAGGGAAGCTCTGCAGAAGGCATACCAACCCTAAAACACATGAATTAGTCTGGCAGATAATCGTACCCAAGCGAGACATCAAAATTGTCTTAGAAGCCTACCACGACGGTGCAGGTCATTTTGGATGAAAGAAGTTGGAAGTGCTCCCAAGAGCACTGGGTTGGCATGAGGAAGTCAATTGAAGATTGGTGTAGAAAATGTGGCCCATGCAACCTCAGAAGAAAAGATCAACAGAGAGCCCCACTCCAGTCCATAGTAACCAAGCAACCACTTGAGTTAGTCATGTTAGACTATGTTAAGTTGTCACCAAGCTGGTCAGCCTATGTCTATACCTTAACCATCGTGGACCATTACTCACGCTTCTTAGTGGTGATACCAGTCAAGGACCTGACATCGAAGAGGTCTGCAAGAGCGTTTCAGACACATTTCTGTAGACCTCATGGCTACCCGGAACAAGTCCTTGCAGATCAAGGTCCAACCTTTGAATCAGAGATTTTCCAGGAGTTTTGCAACATGTACGGCTGTAAGAAGATCTGCACGGCAGTCTACCATCCCCAAACCAATGGCTTATGCGAGAAGATGAACCATATTGTAATTGACCTGTAAAAAAACATTACCAGAGTCAGAAAGAAATCAATGGCCAAAGAAATTACCTGATTTGGTAGATCTGTATAACCATGTCCCGGTGAGTTCTACAAACTGCACCTAAGCCTACCTTATGCGTGCAAGACCCGGTAAGCTGCCATTTGATTTAGATATGGGAATTCTGAAACCTGATGCAGAAGTTGAGGAATCCAATTGGGATACCCTACGTCAGCAGCAGTATCGCCAAGTACAAGAGTGCGTAGAGAAAAATCTTCAGCAAGCTAGAGCAAGACAAGAGAGAACCTTTAACCAACGCACTCAAGCAACTCCGTTACAACCCAGTGAGCAAGTTCTCAAGAGAAAGAGACGCATCAACAAATTGGATAATCATTGGGAAACCACCCCATATACCATCCAATTTAGACAAAGCTAAAATGTGTCTAATAAGCAAACACGAAAGAAGAACTTCAGCAGTTGTGTCAAGAGACCATCTCAAACCGTGTCCTGAAACCTTGAAGACACCAGAAGTAACCGTACCCGTACAGGTCCAATCTGTCAAAGATCTCCATCTGCCATAGTACCAGACACTCCAAGTAGGTACATCTCCACCAACACCAACAGGCTACAAGCATCCAGTATAGCCGTTTTACGCAGAACACAGCGTAGTACCCAAGGTCAGATACCGACTAGGTACAGAGATTGAATTGTAAAATTAAATGTGAAATGTAAATATGTTTGTGTAAATGTAAATTGAACCCAGTAGAGTGTAAATGTATAAAAAGGGTGAGAAAAGCTTGGTGTTAGGCAGCAGCCACGGGGAGTAAGAACTTGGCCTCTTATGCGGTCACCCGAGGGCCTAGAGGCCTACTGCACCCGTACGTGTTTATATGGTTTGCAACGTTAAAAAAAAGCCCAGTACCTACAGAGACTATGCTGTACGAACTTAGGACATATTCTTGAACTTTTCTTATTTATTTATGGACCATAACTACCACAGGACTGGTTGTGGTATAGACTTTATATTGTAAATATCTATCAGCCCGGAGGCAATAGACTAAACCCCCAGAAAGACTGCTTTTTTAATTTTGGACTCTTTTTGAGCATTCTAGTCGTTTTTGTACTTTTACATTTTAAGACTCTGTAAATATTAATTGTTATATTAACTGTTTGTTTTTCTACAGTCCCGGAGTACTGTCTTTCACTAAGGGGGAATGTGGCACCCCAGGGGTTAATGTGCCACAGTAACATCAACAAGGGTTAACTCCCCACGCAATACCTGACACTGCATTAGCACTTCTAGGCCAGAAGGGGGAGCTAAAGCAGCTCCCTTACATATATTCTGGTATCAAGAGGAAGTAGTTAGTTCAGTACAAAGCAGTACTGTGAAGAGAGTAGTTCAGTTGCTGGGAGAACTGAGAGAGGGAGATTGTGGAGTAAAGAGGCTGCATCAGGTTTCTCCACAATCTGCTACTCGACTCCAGGCCTAGCCAGAAACCAGAAAAACACACCTGGGAGACTGAGTTACCTCATAACTCGCCCCGGAGGAGCGCACAGACCGGACACCAGATCCAAAACTGTGACTGACACACGCAGCACAGTAAACACCTGGATAGTGAAGGTTGTAGATCTACACTGTACCTCATCGAAGCAACACGGCGGGGTCAGAAGCACATGGAAAGACTCAAGTTGCCTAGCAAAGTGGGTGCTTGTGGGGAGAGACAAGGCCAGCAGCTCAGCTAAAGCAGCAGCAGGGCCACACACACAGCGCAGCAGTGGGAAGCTGAGGACTCGGTCAGGCTGGGAGCAACCCGGCCCCGGTACAGACTCCGTGGACAGTACTCTGCCAAAGGATACGTGTCGCCCCTCTGGCTAGGGACCGGAGACTGGGAAGAGAGAAGTAAACCCTGAATGACCAAGAGAGAACACGGAGACATTGTTCCATTTGTACACAGCAACAAGATAGAACAATGTGTTCATGATTTCACTGCAACCAGTAAGTTGCCTGTGAAATTCCTAGAAAAGTTGCCGCGTGTAAAGGTACCCTAAGGGGGACCCTGAGCTGGCAACATCCATCTGGTAAATCAGACTGTACCGTGTTCCGTTTTACCATCTGCCGGTACCTAGTAAAGTGGAGTAAAACTCGAACTGGTCTCGGTTATTGTTCCCCCCGGTGACCAGAGGGCTCAGCACCATCAGCAGCTCAGCAGAGGGGTAAGAACTGCAACACCAACTATCACTAAAACTCCCCTCATCCACATTACATCCTTGCTGCCCTGAGGTAATAGCTTCACCTGTAGGGAGCTGGACCACTCTCTTCTGCACCCACCATCACCTCAGCGGCCGGCTTGCAGCGCCGGTACCATATTACCGGGAACTACAGGTGGTGTCACGATGCCCTGTAAGTACTCCCTTCTCTCCCCCACCATCTACTCAAATGATCACCAGAGCACGGAACCGGGATCCTGACCTCTCATGATTTCCCCACCCAAGCCGCCATCAGCCGCGGTGTCCGAGTACCCCAAGCCCTGGCCACATCAAATATCTACAGTACAGCCTTGGAAAACTTCAAAACCGTGAGTGTGTGTGATCCTTGTACTAAAGCCCTACTTTCATTAATAGCCAAGAGAACAAATTGATTGCACAAATGTTTGGACTTTATTTGCTGAATAGTATTTATAAAAGACATATAATAAAGGTAATATAGATACAAGGGTCTACATTAAGTCAATGAGTGAATATTCAGAATCAGAAACGTCATGGTACAGGGGATCTACATGACAACATATCACAGGTTACAACAGATTTACATCTCAATGATTTAAAAGCACAGGTACAAAAAATGCTATCAAATAATCAGGGATTGGTATTCACAGTAATATATGACATCTGAATGATCATTGCCCTGGGGTCAGCCCAGTATTAGCAGCAAAGGTTTTTCCATATAGGGGTAAACACTTAAACCAGACCAGTTGCCCTCAGACATCCACAACCAGACTGACTCTAAAGTGCTTGTGCAATTGCTTCAGAGCCCTGATTCCCAGCATAAGAACCTGTGCACCGAGGTGAAAATCTTGGGCAGTGCCCATAAGGTGATAGTTACCAGCGATATTCCCTGCACCACGCCTGCCCCTACATCCATATCGCGTAGGCTTCCTCAGGGGGCGTGGTTATTGGGTGCTTCCCGCTGTTTAAATCCGCCTCCCATGTGACCGTGCTCACCCAATGGCCACCGTGATATCGGCGCATGCGCACTCCGCGGTCCCACGCTGATGATGGCAGCGGAAGCCTGTCATCGGATGTGCGCGGTCAAATGACCATACACACATGCGTTCCCATGGTGATAGGCTCCGGCATCATCATAATGAGACTCGGGTAAGCGCGCAGGCGCACCATGGCCCCATAGTGTTTTACTACCTCACAGGCACAAATCACAATGCTGGGACAGATATATCAACACATCATAAGGTACATTCTTTACATTTAGAAATTAATGCGTGCTACTATAGGATGGTGCCATGTTATTAGACAAATTCCATGATGGAATCCCATAGTTTCACAACAGCCAGTGCATCCTATATGATGGAATCAGGCAGAGATGTATGCGAGTGCTCCAAAGAACCACGGGTCTATCCGAAAAATGTAGAAAAGTAGAACAAATTACAAAATTATTATAGTTTTAAAAACAACAGCAAATTAGACTATTTACAGGGATATATAGACATACTTCAGAACAATACATTACTGCAGAGACGAAACAGGGGGTCTTTAAAGAAACGACACAAAACTGTTAGTCTCATTTAGACCTATTGGTGCCATAGTCCCCAGAATCGTAACTCAATGACAATCCCGTTGTAGTAACCTTCGTTTAATGTCCCCACCTCTCACCCCCAAGTCAACCCTCTCTATCCCTTGAACTTTGAATGAAATAGGATCACTATTATGCATCAGCCTAAAATGGCGAGGAATCGTTTTGAGATTTTCGACTATGACTCCATCTTTATTTGACCCTAATATGTCCCTCACGTGTTCCCTAGTTCTTAATTTCAATGGTCTGGTAGTCATCCCTAAATACATTTTAGGGCACCCACACTTAGCATAGTAAATTACATTATCAGTTTGGCAGGAAATATATGTACGTATATCATACTCCCTTGATCCATCCAATGAACTGAATGTTTTGGCCCTTTTCATGTTTTGACATACAACACAGTCTCCACACGGAAATGAGCCGCATACTCGTTGTTTTTACTAAAGGGGTATGTCCTTTCAGGTAGATAGTGGCTGCTCACTAACATGTCTTTTAAGTTGGTTCCACGTCTGGGTGTCATTAGGGGATAATCTGCCAGATATTGTGACAACGTGGGGTCACTGGTCAAAATCGGCCAATGTCGTCCCAAAATACTCCGCATTTCATTCCATCTTCCATTAAAGTCTGAGATAAATCTGACCTTATTCTGCTTTTTATTCCTCTCTGAGGGTAGAAGGAGCTGGCTACGGGGGGTGTTTTTAGCTTGTATATAGCCACGTTTAATGGCCCTATTGCTATAGCCCCTACTTTTGAACCTATCCCTAAGTTCCCCGGCCTGAAGTTCAAACCTCTCCTCTGTGGAGCAGATCCTCTTTACACGTAGGTACTGAGCCACTGGGATGGCATTAATCGTACTCTTTAAATGACGCGAAGATGAGTGCAGTAGTGAGTTAGTAGCCGTCTCCTCCTTGAAGACATCAGTCTGGAGTTGCTTATGTGCATCATTCTCCATACTGATGTCCAGAAAGTCAATCGACTTATATGTAAGTTTCAAATTCAGGTCATTATTGTTGAGCTGGGCCATGAAGCTGGAGAGCCAGTCCCCACCACCCTTCCATAGAAGGAACACGTCGTCAATATATCTAATCCAGGGCCACACGCTGGATGCACCCTGCGCGCCCCCATCGCCAAACAAGTCCCTCTCCCACAATCCGAGGAACAAGTTGGCGAACGAAGGCGAGCAGGCCGCACCCATCGCGGTGCCTCTTCTTTGTAAGTAGAACGCGTCCTTGAACACAAGGAAGTTGTGAGTGAGGACGAACTCATGCAGCTCCATGACAAGCTCAACAGTACTGCCATCCCAGTTACTTTCCCTCATGAAACAACGGACCGCATGTAGCCCCTGGTCATGCCTTATTGAGGTGTACAGGGCCTCAACATCAGCCGTGACCAGCAACATATCTGGGTCCATTGTGATCCCGTCGATACGTGCTAGTACTTCTGTGGAGTCCCTGACATATGATGGTAGGGTCTGGACCAGGGGCTTGAGGTAGAAGTCTATGAACTTACAGACCGGGTCACAAAGGCCTTTCAACCCGGAAACTATAGGCCTACCCGGTGGATTGGTTACACTCTTATGTATCTTGGGAATAAAGTATATTGTTGGGATCCTTGATTCCTTCACCAATAGTCCCTCATAAACATTTTTAGGAATTACACCCTGTTCGAACGCATCATGCAAGATGGGATCCAATTCCATCTCGTATTTCTTTAGGGGAGAGTTGGATAACTTTGTGTAAGTCTCCCTATCCCTCAGATGTTTCAATGCCTCCTTTTCATTCATGTTTTTAGGCCTGATCACCACATTTTCCCTTATGTCCGCAGGTTTAATGACTATGTCATCCAATGCTTTTAGTTGGTTTAGAGCCTCCCTTTGTCTTTTAGTTAAGTTATCATTGGGTCTACCATTAGGTAGTTTTCTTAGGTCTTGTATCACCAAATCAGCAAAGATGTTTACTGCTGTACATGTGGACAAGGGGGAAATGTGGTTGATCGCATAGTCGTTAGTCTAGGGAACTTACCCCAATTGGTGGTTTCATTCTGTTCCTGCAGGTCCTCCAATTCAGTTAGTATCTCCTGCTCATTGATAGGTCGTAGGGGGGATTTCTATCACACTCACCTTCCTTCTTATGGTAGATCTTTTTAAGTATTAGTTTCCTGTCACATAGCTGCGTGTCTTTTATTGCTGTGAACAAACGAAAATTATTAATGGGGGCAAATGACAAACCTTTCTCCAAGACTTCTACCTGACATTTAGCCCTACATTCGCTCACAAGCAGCCATCGCCTCCACTATCATCCCTATCCTGCAACATCCATAGCTTCAATCATAGACCCTAACTATCACTGCCCCGGGGAACCAGGCTCTACCTGCGGAGAGTCGTTACATCTCCAGCTGCTAAACATCACCCCCGGAGGTTCTGCAACAGCGGTGGTCACCCTGAACCCGTGGGTGACGTCACGACAAACTCCCCTGTAAATATCCCCCCATTTACTTGCGGAACCCGGGACACGGTCCATACCAAGACCGCCATGACATCCCCAGCAGTACCCCGGTCCGGTACCGAGTACCCCGTCCCAGTGGGCTCCACAATATTGCCATCATATGATTGTGCCCTGAAGAAGTAGCAGGATGGTATGAAACACGTTGGCCTAAATAAAGGATTCAATTCATAATCTGAAGTTTCATATTATTTCGGCAGTGCAGTTTTTAAGTCCCCATTCCATTTCTACACATTTTCTGGGATCTAATCAAAGGACTATAAAACTGTCTGTTCCTCTTATCTATGATTTTACTTCCCCAGGTGCTCCTACTCCTCCCGACTGACCACTACATGCCCCACATCACCTGTGTCATGTATTGCACTATCCCACTATATATACAGTTGTGGCCAAAAGTATTGACACCCCTGCAATTCTGTCAGATAATATTTAGTTTCTTCCTGAAAATGATTGCAATCACAAATTCTTTGGTATTATTATCTTCATTTCATTTGTCTTCAATGAAAAAACACAAAAGAGAATGAAGCAAAAAGCAAAACATTGATAATTTCACACAAAACTCCAAAAATGGGCCAGACAAAAGTATTGGCACCCTCAGCCTAATACTTGGTTGCACAATCTTTAGCCAAAATAACTGCGATCAACCACTTCCAGTAGCCATCAATGAGTTTCTTACAATGCTCTGCTGGAATTTTAGACCATTCTTCTTTGGCAAACTGCTCCAGGTCCCTGATATTTGAAGGGTGCCTTCTCCAAACTGCCATTTTTAGATCTCTCCACAGGTGTTCTATGGGATTCAGGTCTGGACTCATTGCTGGCCACCTTAGAAGTCTCCAGTGCTTTCTCTCAAACCATTTTCTAGTGCTTTTTGCAGTGTGTTTTGGGTCATTATCCTGCTGGAAGACCCATGACCTCTGAGGGAGACCCAGCTTTCTCACACTGGGCCCTACATTATGCTGCAAAATTTGTTGGTAGGCTTCAGACTTCATAATGCCATGCACACAGTCAAGCAGTCCAGTGCCAGAGGCAGCAAAGCAACCCCAAAACATCAGGGAACTTCCGCCATGTCTGACTGTAGGGACCATGTTCTTTTCTTTGAATGCCTCTTTTTTTCTCCTGTAAACTCTATGTTGATGCCTTTGCCCAAAAAGCTCTACTTTTGTCTCATCTGACCAGAGAACATTCTTCCAAAACGTCTTAGGCTTTCTCAGGTACGTTTTGGCAAACTCCAGCCTGGCTTTTTTATGTCTCTGGGTAAGAAGTGGGGTCATCCTGGGTATCCCACCATACAGTCGCTTTTCATTCAGATGCTGATGGATAGTACGGGTTGACACTGTTGTACCCTCGGACTGCAGGGCAGCTTGAACTTGTTTGGATGTTAGTTGAGGTTCTTTATCCACCATCCGCACAATCTTGCGTTGAAATCTCTTGTCAATTTTTCTTTTCCGTCCACATCTAGGGAGGTTAGCCACAATGCCATGGGTTTAATATTCTTGATGACACTGCACACGGTAGACACAGGAACGTTCAGGTCTTTGGAGATGGACTTGTAGCCTTGAGATTGCTCATGCTTCCTCACAATTTGGTTTCTCCAGTCCTCAGACAGTTCTTTGGTCTTCTTTCTTTTCTCCATGCTCAATGTGGTACACACAAGGACACAGGACAGAGGTTGAGTCAACTTTAATCCATGTCAACTGGCTGCAAGTGTGATTTAGTTATTGACAACACCTGTTAGGTGCCACAGGTAAGTTACAGGTGCTGATAATTACACAAATTAGAGAAGCATCACATGATTTTTCTAACAGTTGCAATACTTTTGTCCACCCCCTTTTTTATGTTTGGTGTGGAATTAGATGCAATTTGGCTTTAGGACAATTCTTTTTGTGTTTTTTCATTGAAGACAAATTAAATGAAGATAATAATACCAAAGAATTTGTGATTGCAATCATTTTCAGGAAGAAACTGACAGAATTGCAGAGGTGTCAATACTTTTGGCCGCAACTGTATATCCCCAGTGCGCCTCTACCGCATTAAAAATAATTCTTCTTCCCTTCCTTAGTACCCACGGTGTACAGAGGCTTGTAGCAGATATCGGTGTTCCTGCTATGAGCAATGCTTGATGTCACTGCCATACGACACCACACCCTGGCATGCCAAAGCCAGCTACTGGTCTCTGATTGGCATGTGTTACGGAAGAGGGACCTGGACGCACATCCAGCTGATATAGGTGCCGCCATCGGTTGGCTTCTTTCCATCATGGGCCCAGTTGAGGTTGCACTCTCTGTAATAGTGATCATTACACCTAATGTGTCTCTATTTAATAATGTTCACAATAACATTAGCCAACGCTGTCGTGGTTTACCATAACACTGGCATAATACTGAATTTTCATCTATTATAAAATGACATTATATTTCTTGTATTATATCTATTTTCATTGTATTGTGGTGATTGTTTCATACTATCTTGTAACATATTCAGCTGAATTGTATGATAGTACAGTATATTATTAGATTGTACTCCATGATATTATATTCTGCTATAACACTAGTTTGCATTATTGTAGGTTTGCGGCATTATAATCATTGTTACATTTTAGGTATCCAATTATATAACAACCCAAACCTGCCATAACACCTTTGTGTCTATTTGCAGCACCCTGACTATAACCTCCGTCTATTATCCTGGGAAATGTTAACCAACATGGACATCCCAACAGATGTCTTTGCATCAAATCAGTTTCATGAATGTCGCTGAGCAGAAATTAGGTCACCTATTGTCACAGGGAGCCAAATTTTCCCTCTGCTTAAAATCCCCCTATATCTGCAGAGAATTCACAGCCGACCCTCCATGTTGAAAAGATTGTGGTGAGGCTCCTTAATTGCATCAATGACAGCAACATATCAAAGATCACAGTCTAATGGCCATTAAACAACTTTTATTTAATTTTTTTATGAGTTTAAATTTTACATTTTCCATAAATGAAGGGAATTGTGGGTAAACAAATGTGCACGCAATCCTGGAAAATCCAACATCATACCGTGTTTTTTTATAATAAGGAATGGCTGGCCCTGCAGCCTACAGGTCATATTAAGGCTGGTTTCACACCACGGCTTTGGGCTATATCAGGTTCTGTCTGGTGTTTTGCTGCAAGCACCAGAAAGAGCCTGACTGCCCGGATAGAACATGCCCTCCGGTCCTCTTTTCTGCCGGAATCAGCAGATCGCAGGTTTCAGGAGCTGTCCCTGCTGAAATTTGAAAATTGGGGTTAGTGGGAGCTAGCCGTGGTCCTTAAATCTCAGCGGGAAGCTCTCCTGGGTGCTGAAGTTCGGTGCCGGCCGGCAGTGAGCCGTAGCACCCGGCGTCCGGGAGCCAGACCGATTTTATTTCAGATCCGGCGTGATCCGGTGCCGTAGACTCCCATGTTAGAGGGCGTCGGATCGCGCCGTTTCCGGGAGGAACCGATTTGTGCAGATTTTTTGCCCCGGACACAAATACGCTGCAAGCTGCGATTTTGTGTCCGGGAGAAAAATCTGAATTCTTCCGGATCCAACATGACAGCTGGAAACTGGATGGCATATAGCTGCCATCCGGCCCCATAGGAATACTAGGCGGCCGAAATCGGATCCGGGGCTGTCCGGTTCACACTGGACAGCCCTGGGTCAGCAATACCGTGGTGTGAAACCGGCCTAAGATGTATTTAACCAAAACCTGCAAGAAAAAGAGCTACAAAATGCTTACTCAGATTCCAACAGGGTGGGTAGTGACACACAGATTTGTCCCATTGGATCCATGAGAGTTCAAAATGTAAATTTGGAGCAAAAATCTGCAGGATTCAGTTGCACAGAAATTTCTAATCGTAATGGGCTTTCGGCAGATGCAGTCAGTTTCATTCTATGCATTACAACAGGTTAAATACACTTTGATAAAATAATAATCTGCAGCATAAATTGACTTAATATCTGCACTGCAGGTTATTTTCCAGATGGACAATTTTTTACGCTGCATTTAACAAAAACGCCATCCTCTTTGTTGGTAACTCGTTATCCTACAGATTTTCTGCCCGAAAGATCCAGGTGGAAAATATGCTGTTTTTCCAAGCAGTGTGACCATAATATCCTTGGGGCCTTAACATGCACCCTCTAAATTTAGGCACTAGGAGAATATCTCCGTAGTAAAGCACACAGCGGTTACTGTTGTACCTGAGCTGGGTCCTCAGGTGACCTCACTGACTCACCACTCGACTGCAGCTGTCTGTGCCCTCATTCTGTGCTCGGAGGCTGCGATAAAAGGATGCTTCTTCTTCACTGCGGCTTCCAATGCAGTGGAGCTGGGATTGCGATGTGGGACCTCAAGCTGGATTATCGTCAGAGGGTATGTGTTGGGGTTAATAAATTGGATAATGAGGGTTGTCAGTGTGTTTTATTTCTAAGGCTGCTTTCACACTGCAGTTTTTCCTTATCAGGATTCATCAGGTTTTGTGTGCCAAAACCAGGAGTGAAACTTGCAGAGAAAGACTATAATTGAAAGGTTGACACCTGTTCTGGGTTTTGGAGACATTTCGGGTTTTGGCACACAACCTTGATCGAACCTGATCATGTAAAAAACTGCAGTGTGAAAGCAGCCTTATAAAGGTTTTTTTCTCTGTGTGTTTAGTAAGGGCCGCTTCACACTGCGGCGTGATCCGGTCCGGTTCTCTCCGGGAGGACCCTGACAGCCGCGGACCGGATCTGCACACAGGACTGGGGGGCTAATATATGGGTAGATGTGACTGCGGCTTAACTTTCTCCACTCCTTCAGTTGAAGTTTTGCAATGTTAAAGTTAGTTTGCGGGACCCCCTTGTGTTAAAAAAAAGTAGTCAACAAAAAGGTGTGCCAACACACAGGCTCGAAGTGGCCCACGGGAGAGCAGGTGTGTTCCCCAATGGGTCCTTGTGCAAAAGTGTGACTCCCACCCAACCATATGAGCAGGAGTTGACTTAATACACTTAATTCACTTTATATATCTATCCATATATGTATATAGAAACCAAAAAAAGCTAAACAGCACTCAAGGTCTAGTCTGAACTGGTGCAAGCTGCGATACTGAACAATATACAGAAAAAAAAGTTCACTCAGTCACTGCTGATCATGCATGTATATATACATATAGATAGATAGAAGTAAAATACCTATGCATTTGAGAAAAAATATAAAAACATGCGTTTTTTTCAAAAAACTCACTTTTTGGATTATTTTGGGATATTTTATCTTTGTAAAATAAAGTTCTTAGTACACATATTGGCCAATACTTGTTTGCCCATCAACCGCAGCAAGGTGACCTTAGATCTAATGGGTCCTTTCCTGCCATACCACTCTTTCCTTGGACTTAGCTAAGCCTCCATTTTTATAATTTTTATGGGACTCACTTCAACCACCTGGGGTCGAAGGGGGTGCAGAGTAAAGTTGTGGAGCCAGTAACTCCAACAATTATATAGAAACCAAAAAAATGTAAACAGCACTCAAGGTCTAGTCTGAACTGGGGCAAGCTGCGATACTGAACAAAATGGCCGCCATGGTCACCACCCATCTGGAAAGGTTTTTCCCCTCCCATATACTAATGTGCCACAAACAGGAAGTTTATATCACCAACCAATCCCATTTTACTTAGGTGTATCCATATAAAAGGCCCACCCTACATATATACAGTTAGGGCCAGAAATATTTGGACAGTGACACAATTTTCGCGAGTTGGGCTCTGCATGCCACCACATTGGATTTGAAATGAAACCTCTACAACAGAATTCAAGTGCAGATTGTAACGTTTAATTTGAAGGGTTGAACAAAAATATCTGATAGAAAATGTAGGAATTGTACACATTTCTTTACAAACACTCCACATTTTAGGAGGTCAAAAGTAATTGGACAAATGAACATAACCCAAACAAAATATTTTTATTTTCAATATTTTGTTGCGAATCCTTTGGAGGCAATCACTGCCTTAAGTCTGGAACCCATGGACATCACCAAACGCTGGGTTTCCTCCTTCTTAATGCTTTGCCAGGCCTTTACAGCCGCAGCCTTCAGGTCTTGCTTGTTTGTGGGTCTTTCCGTCTTAAGTCTGGATTTGAGCAAGTGAAATGCATGCTCAATTGGGTTAAGATCTGGTGATTGACTTGGCCATTGCAGAATGTTCCACTTTTTTGCACTCATGAACTCCTGGGTAGCTTTGGCTGTATGCTTGGGGTCATTGTCCATCTGTACTATGGACAATCAACTTTGCAGCATTTGGCTGAATCTGGGCTGAAAGTATATCCCGGTACACTTCAGAATTCATCCGGCCACTCTTGTCTGCTGTTATGTCATCAATAAACACAAGTGACCCAGTGCCATTGAAAGCCATGCCTGCCCATGCCATCACGTTGCCTCCACCATGTTTTACAGAGGATGTGGTGTGCCTTGGATCATGTGCCGTTCCCTTTCTTCTCCAAACTTTTTTCTTCCCATCATTCTGGTACAGGTTGATCGTTGTCTCATCTGTCCATAGAATACTTTTCCAGAACTGAGCTGGCTTCTTGAGGTGTTTTTCAGCAAATTTAACTCTGGCCTGTCTATTTTTGGAATTGATGAATGGTTTGCATCTAGATGTGAACCCTTTGTATTTACTGTCATGGAGTCTTCTCTTTACTGTTGACTTAGAGACAGATACACCTACTTCACTGAGAGTGTTCTGGACTTCAGTTGATGTTGTGAACGGGTTCTTCTTCACCAAATAAAGTATGCGGCGATCATCCACCACTGTTGTCATCCGTGGACGCCCAGGCCTTTTAGAGTTCCCAAGCTCACCTGTCAATTCCTTTTTTCTCAGAATGTACCCAACTGTTGATTTTGCTACTCCAAGCATGTCTGCTATCTCTCTGATGGATTTTTTCTTTTTTTTCAGCCTCAGGATGTTCTGCTTCACCTCAATTGAGAGTTCCTTTGACCGCATGTTGTCTGGTCACAGCAACAGCTTCCAAATGCAAAACCACACACCTGGAATCCACCCCTGACCTTTTAACTACTTTATTGATTACAGGTTAATGAGGGAGACGCCTTCAGAGTTAATTGCAGCCCTTAGAGTCCATTGTCCAATTACTTTTGGTCCCTTGAAAAAGAGGAGGCTATGCATTACAGAGCTATGATTTCTAAACCCTTTCTCCGATTTGGATGTGGAAACTCTCATATTGCAGCTGGGAGTGAGCACTTTCAGCCCATATTATATATATAATTGTATTTCTGAACATGTTTTTGTAAACAGCTAAAATAACAAAACTTGTGTCACTGTCCAAATATTTCTGGCCCTAACTGTATATATAAAGCTGAATGTGTGTGTGTATGTATGTATGTCCTGGATTGGCATCTACACCGTCGTAACTACAGCCACAACATTTTGCACAATCACACGTCTGGACCCCGGGAGCATTATAGGCTATGTTGTGAGGCGAAATTTTAACCCCGCGCATTCCAATTCACCAAACAATTTTGCCCCTATCTACATAATGGGGTAAAAGTGACAGTTACCAGTTGACAGTTGTGAATGAGAGGGGCTTAATGATAGCGCCAAAGACTAACAGCACATACCAGCATATAGTCACTAAGGTGGGGCCCCAACAGGAGATATTCACCACGCACAGGGACATGTATACACACCACACGCTCACAAAGAGTAACAGCAAGTGTATAGTCGCTAAGGTGCAGCCCCAAGATTGGATACTCACCACGCACCCGAACAAACACACACATACCACAAAGAGACACACACAACACAGAGACACCCCCACACATCCCCACGGACACACACACACACACATCCTATAGCGACACATGCACTCACCCCACTGGGACACACACACACACACACAACACAGACACACACACCACACAGACCACCCCCACAGGGACACACACACATACACCCCCTATAGGGACACATGCACTCACCCCACAGACACACACACACCACAAAGAGACACACACACACCACACAGCCTTCCCCCTTCACAGGGACACACACACATACACACCCTATAGGGACACATGCACTCACCCCACAGGGACACACACACACCACAAAGAGACACACACAACACAGATACACACACACACACACAGACCCACCCCCACAGGGGCACACACACATACACACCCTATAGGGACACATGCAATCACCCCACAGGGACACACACACACCGCAAAGAGACACACACAACAGAAACACACACCACACAGACCCCCCCACAGGGACATACACACCATATAGGGACACATGCACTCACCCCACAGGGACACACACATACACACACCCCAGGGACACACACACCACACAGACAGACACAGATGTGCACAAATCACCTCACACAACTCGCCTAATACGTCTGCTATCTTTAATTTCCAAATATAAACATCTGATTAAAAACAGCCAATGTGCAACTCATGTGCCATATAGGGAATTAAGGCAGATGTCAGTCACATGAGCTGTCTATTATGTGTATGTGTGAGGTAACATATACTGCCCGGCCGGGGGGAGTGTTTACTGCCTATAGCAACCAATCACAGCTCAGCTTCTATTTTCTTACAGGTCATTAATATGACATATTCAAACTCTATTTATTAACCTGGGCGTAGCCGGGTAGTACAGCTAGTATATATATATATACAGTGAGTTGTGAAAGTTGGCCCCCTTGAACTCTTTAACCTTTTGCCACATTTCAGGCTTCAAACATAAAGATAGAAATTCTAATTTTTTTGTGAAGAATCAACAACAAATGGGACACAATCATGAAGTGGAACGAAATTTATTGGATATTTTAAACTTTTTAACAAATAATAAACTGAAAAGTGGGACGTGCAATATTATTCAGTCCCTTTACTTTCAGTGCAGCAAACTCACTCCAGAAGATTAGTGAGGATCTCTGAATGATCCAATGTTGTCCTAAATGACTGGTGATGATAAATAGAATCCACCTGTGTGTAATCAATAAATGCACCTGCTCTCTGATAGTCTCAGGGTTCTGTTTCAATTGCAGAGAGCATCATGAAGACCAAGGAACACATCAGGCAGGTCAGAGATACTGTTGTGGCGAAGATTAAAGCCGGATTTGGATACAAAAAGATTTCCCAAGTTTTAAACATCTCAAGGAGCACTATGCAAGCGATCATATTGAAATGGAAGGAGTATCATACCGCTGCAAATCTACCAAGACCTGGCTGTCCCTCTAAACTTTCATCTCGAACAAGGAGAAGACTGATCAGAGATGCAGCCAAAAGGCCCATGATCACTCTAGATGAACTGCAGAGATCTACAGCTGCGGTGGAAGAGTCTGTCCATAGGACAACAATCAGTCGTGCACTGCACAAATCTGGCCTTTATGGAAGAGTGGCAAGAAGAAAGCCATTTCTCAAAGATATCCATAAAAAGTCTCGTTTGAAGTTTGGGAGGCACACCAAACATGTGAAATAAGGTGCTCTGGTCAGATGAAACCAAAATCAAACTTTTTGGCCACAATGCAAAACGATATGTTTGGCGTAAAAGCAACAAAGCTCATCACCCTCAAAACACCATCCCCACTGTCAAACATGGTGGTGGCAGCATCATGGTTTGGGCCTGATTTTCTTCAGCAGGGACAGGGAAGATGGTTAAAATTGATGGGAAGATGGACGGAGCCAAATAAAGGACCATTCTGGAAGAAAACCTGTTGGAGTCTGCAAAAGACCTGAGACTGGGACAGAGATTTATCTTCGAACAAGACAATGATACCAAACATAAAGCAAAATCTACAATGGAATGGTTCAAAAATAAACGTATCCAGGTGTTAGAATGGCCAAGTCCCGACCTGAATCCAATGGAGAATCTGTGGAAATAGCTGAAAACTGCTGTTCACAAACGCTCTCCTCCAACCTTACTAAGCTCCAGCTGTTCTGCAAGGAATAATGGGCAAGAATGTCAGTGTCTCGATGTGCAAAATTGTTAGAGACATACCCCAAGCGACTTGCAGCATGGATGTTCCCTGAGGAAGGAGCTCGGTATGTGGCTCTGAAACGCGTCGGATAATAAATCAAGTCATCACTCTGATCCAGACATTCCGTTGTCTCTGGTGTCCTCTGTATTCATTTCGCAGCAGCGCGGACCTTGAGGTACTTTGTCCAGATGATTGATCGATAACCGCAGTGACCTGTGGAGATACGGTCCCAGCAGCAGCTGCATTTCTGAGCGATCAAGCTGGTTGTGTGTAACACAACCCTATCAGGTGAGCAATTCTGATTTTGGATCTTTTTATCTTGTGTAAAAAAGATAAGACCCTATTGCGAATTCTCAACTTTTTTAGATATTAGCGGTTTATCCCTGACTGCAAACCGACGAGCCGCGGGCCCTCTGAAACTGGGTAGCCGTAGGCGCCACAAGAAGGTACCTCAGGCCCAAAATAGGTCCAAGATTACAGGAGTAACGGTCCGGATTCTGGTGGCGGGAGGATTTGCTTACTTGGTTCCCGTCCGTACCGGTAAAGGAAAACCCGTGCTTCATCGTATGAGACCAGGGGACTGGTGGGAAAGCTCTGCAAGGGTGGTGAAAGATAGAGAAGGACAGAATTAGACCTTGAAAGACTTAAGAAAGGAACATCTGGAGGGCCCATGGGGGTACCCTGAGCCGACAACTACTACCCGTTAAACCAGACTGTACAGTGTTTCTCAATAACATCTGCCGGTACTCAGTAAAGTGGAGTTGAAGTTAAATCTGTCTCTGTCTTTCTTCCCGCCGGGGCTTCAGCATCATCATCATCCCACCGGAGGGGTAAGAACAACAACTCCCCTCATCCCCTCATCCTCCATTACCGCTGCCCTGAGGTAAAAGCTCCACCTGTGGGGAGCTGGACCACACTGAGCTGCACCCATCATCTCCTCAGCGGCCGGCCTGCAGCGCCGGTTTCTAAATTACCGGGATCCACAGGTGGCGTCACGTACTCTTTATCCCTGTAAATATTTCCCCCATCTAACAAATGACAGCCAGGGCACGGAACCGGGAACCCGACCAACCGTGATTCCTCAGTTAAATCCATCAAACCCATACCCGATATCCGAGTATCCCTTGCCCTGGGCTCATCCCTACAAACTATTAACTCAAGGGGGCCGAATAATATTGCACGCCCCACTTTTCAGTTTTCTATTTGTTAAAAAAATTTACAATATGCAATAAATTTTGTTCCACGTCACGATTATGTCCCACTTGTTGTTCACAAAAAAATTAGAATTTATATCTTTATTGAAGCCTGAAATGTGGCAAAAGGTTGAAAAGTTCAAGGGGGCCAAATACTTTCACAAGGCACTGTATAGAGTGTATATATATATATATATACACAATGAATGGCAACATCTTAACACTCATTTAACAAACTTCCCAGTTGATTAATATATAGGTCACCAAGTACATTTGTATTTACAGTAATGGAATATTTGCATGAAGCTTAACAGTCAATGTTACTGGTGGGCTCTTGGCACCAGAACTGTCGGAGTCGGAGTTGGAGTTGTGAAGTCGGAGTCCATTTTGGCAGAGTCGGAGTTGAAGTGGGTAGAAAATGGACCGACTCCTAAAATACATAGTACATTGGGTACAGTAGTTCAATGCAGAATGTGCTAGATATTATTATTATGAATTATTATGTTTTATCTAAATATCTTGATTGTTGTATCATAATAATGATGAAAGCCGGATGTTCACATTGTACTACAATAAATTTATCACTTAAACATGAGCCGTGTATGAAGGAATCGGAGTCAAAGGAGTCGGAGTCGGGGAAATTCAGGAGTCGGAGTTGGTGGTTTGACGTACTGACTCCACAGCCCTGATTGGCACCCCAGTCCAATACTGCAGACATGTACAATCTAAATGTATGCTACATTGGACATTTATCTGGCCAGTTGAAACACATGAACATGCAATATGTACCGTATATACCGAACACAGAATGCAAATCTGATGTGAACACGGCCTAAACAGTGCACGAGCACACAACCGTGTAAAAAAGCAAAGCAAGAGAAAAAATTAAACAACAGCATAACAAGTTATTACATTTTGGGTTTTCTAATATTATTCCTAAATTTAATCTAAGAATATAACAATAAAAAGATGAGCTAAAAAGGGTAATGAATAAAATTATATAATAGTGTGCGAAATGTAAAATAATAAAATAATTTATCATATGCATTGTGATAAATAAAAACACTAATAATAATGACAAATTATACAAGTGTTAATAAATTCCAATATTACTAATAACCATTATCGTTGATGTGTGATGTATAATGAATTGTATTCATTCCGGGATCTGCTGATTAAAAGTGGGAGAATCAGACGTCGGTTGTGTTCTCTGGGCATCAAAGTGAGTTTTTCTTGCTTTTGCTCCCTGCTTCACTGCCCATTACTCGTAATGACTGAGCACTGAAAGACTCTCACAGAGAATTGCTCTCTCATAATGGCTTTGCAGCAGTGGAAAATCCAATGTTGTTCAGGGCGCTTGCTATGAGATGTGCTATCCACCAAGACATCTGCCTGAAGGCTTAAACCACACAGCTACAGGCAAAGGCCCTCTGGGCCCAGTGATTGGGCATTTATGCAGAACTAAATAGGGGAACAGCTGAGCAGCAAGAATGGTACGTACGCCCCACAGCACAGGAAAGAACTTCTCCCGAGGTGGGAGCCTTGATTCAACCTGACATCTTGTATGTCAAGTTCAGAGCATCCTCGTTCTGCGCATCCTAAAACTGTGTTCCTTTTCCCAATACATATGGCCTTAACTAACTTATTAGTATGATTATCCTGCTCCTGAAGATTTATTCGCTTCTGGAAAACAAGTCTTCACGCCTCTTTAACCTGTGAAACTTCTCGGATGATGCGTAGGATACAGGAGCTGAATATGGTTGTATCTTTCATGTTCACGTGCACCATTCAGGGCCATTTTAGGACAGAAGAACACATGACTATACAACGGAAATGTTGAATATAATACCTGTGAGAAGCAACATCAGGACGATTCCAAGGGACGGAGCAAGCAGCTGGTGGCTGGCCTGAGTTTCTACTTTTTTGGAGGGTCTACTCTGTGGTTTGGGGTCTGTTCTAGGGTCTAGATTTAGGAGGTTGGGGTAAAACTTGTAAACATATTCCAGTCCTTAGATATTGGGCACGTTTCAAGCATTAGCATCATGAATAGGAAAAATAAACCCAGAAAAAATTCACACCCCAATCTAAACTTATATAGACCCTAGACCAGAAACTCTTAACCATGACCGACTCAAAACAAACCCCCTAATAAATATAGACCCAGACCTGACCCCTAAACAAATACAGACCCAAGATCAGACTCAAAACAAACCCCCTAATAAATATAGCCTCAGACCAAATCACCTATTCAGTACAGACTTAAACCAGATCCCCTAAACTAATACAGACCCAAACCAGACCACTAATTTAATACGAACACAGAGCAGATCACCTAATTAATGCAGACCCAGATCTCCTAAACTAACAAAGATCTATGCCTCCTGAACACAGATCTCATACCTGACCCATAATCTAATACAGTCCCAAATCTCCTGAATACAGATCCCCAAACTAAGCATATCCCTAAATTAATACAAACCCAGAGCCGATAACTAATCAATACAGACCTAGACATCCAAAATGAATACTGACTCTCCTTAATACAGATTCCAGACCAGACCCTTGAAACCAATAAAGACCCAGAACCTCTAAACTAACACAAATGCAGACCTACCCCCTAAATAAACACAGTCCCTAGACAAGATCTTTAAAACTAACAAAAACTAAAAACACAATCATTAAATGCATTCAGACCCAAACAACATTCCTTAAATTAAAGGAACACAAATCTGACCCTCCAAATGTAAAAAAGATATCAGACCTGGAGGGAAAGACAAACCCCGGCCCCACTCTATATATACACATATGTGGGCACTGTATAGTAATTTTAGTTAGACACTGTAAATTGGAATCAAGGAAACAGATTAGGTGAGTATTAATTAGGCACTATATGGGATTATGTGGGAAGCATGGTGACTCAGTGGTTAGCATTGCAGTCTTGCAGTGCTGGGTACTGGGTTCAAATCCCACTAAGGACAAGGAGATTGTGTATGACTTGGGTGAAACACTTTGGATATCCTTTCAGAAGCTTCTCACAATAGTTGGTAGGATTTTAGTTCTCCTGACAGAACTGGTGTAACTGAGCCATGTTTGTACAGTAGGTTGCCTTGCTTGCTCCTGCCTGCATTAATTTTCAATAGGATTGAGATGAGGGCTTTATGATGGCCACTCTAAAACATTAATTTTGTTATCCTTCAGCCTCTTTGTAACCAGTTTGTTAGTATGCTTCAGGTCATTGTCCATTTGGAAGACCCATTTTTGCCCAAGCTTTAACTTCCTGTTTAATGTCAATGTTGCTTCAGTTTTACCACATAATCTATTTTGTGAAATACACCAGTCCCATTTGCATCAAACCATCCCCACAACATGATGCTGCCACCCTCTTGTTTCACAGTTGGGATGGTGTTCTTAGGTTTCCAAATATCTCCCTTTTTCCTCCAAACATAATGATGTTCATTATGGCCAAACAGTTCAATTTTACTTTCAGCAGACAACAGGACATGTTTTTAGGTCTTTGTTCCTGTATGCATTTGAAAACAATAATCTGGCTTTTTTTGTGTTTCTTTTGGAGAAATGGTTCCTAGCTGAGTGGCCTTTCAGCCCATGTTGATACAGTACTCGTTTCACTGTGGATAATGACACAATCTTACCAGCTTCTGCCATCATCTTCACAGGGTCTATTGCTTTTGTTCTTGGGTTGATATGCACATGTCGGACCAAAGCACGTTCATCCCTGGGACACAGAACCCATCTCCTTCCTGTGTGGTATGATGGCTGGACATACCCATCTTGTTTGTACTTGCATATAATTATTTGTACAGATGAAAGAGGCACCTTCAGGTATCTGGAAATTGCACGGAAGGATGAACCAGACTTGTGCAAGTCCAAAATTCTCTTCCTGATATCATGGCTGAATTCTTTAGGCTTTCCCATGATGCTACACAAAAAAGCAGTGTGGTTCAGATGTGCATTAAAATACATCCACAGGTGTGTCTCCAATTAACTCAGATGTTGTCAATAAACCTATCAGAAGCTTCCAAACACATGACAACATCATATGGGCTGTCCAAAATTGTTTAGAGGCATAGTAATCTTAGAGTATGTAAACTTGTGACTTTGCAGAAAGTAATAAAAATTACTTAAAACATTCTCCCTTTTATTATTCTACCATTCGGCAAATAGTAGTAATTATGGTAATCCTAATTGACCTAAAACGGGAAAGATTTATTCTGATTTCATGTCAGATAGTGAGAAAAACATGGATATGTGTCTTTATATATAGTGTATGTAAACTTCTGGTTTCAACTGTATGTGACCACTGTATGACACCAATGTTTGACATCAGCGGTGATATTATCCAGGAGCCATTATTCATATTAATTTGCCTTATACTTGACAAAACATGTGGCTGAATTTTGATGAAAGGCAGAATTAAAACAAAATTTGTCAAAATTTGCTTCTGATCAAAGTCACTGTAAGATTCAGGTCGATTATTTGGATCCCATGCTCCGTTTTCCTGAACATATTGGAAGCTCTGAGAAAAAAGCCATCCGGTGCTCCGCTGTGGCAGCAGTGCTGCGGCCTGTGTGTGGGAACAGATCAGGGATTCTGGGTCTGGGAAGTGTTGGTGTATCTAAGTCCAGCCCATATGCTGCTTCTCATGGTAATAATTAGCGTGTGAATCTGTGTGATGAATCCAGGTCACGATTACATCGTGTTACACACTCCTGTATGGAGCCGGAGTAATGGGCAGGAGAGGAGGGAACGTCGTGGTCAGCCAGATGTCACATTAATGCGTCCTCATTATTAGGAGATGCTATAATCCATGTGGACTTCACTATGTATCTACAAAACTGTATAACCCTGTTAGATCGCTAGAACAGTGATCCTCATATATTCGGTTACAGGGCACCATTAATGAAGGTGAGTGATACATTATATCTTCAGAATCAGAGTTCTGGAAATATTTTTTTTTTTTGTTTCCTTGTATGACAATCATACTATAATATAAAGTGCAAAATTCACATTATTTTTTTTCTCTTTGTTTTTTTCACATGCTCAATGTACTGTAAGCCCTGGTGACTACTACTATTATGTGTATGTACTAAATACTGTAATTCTGCCTCTACCCCAATAGAAAAAAGATAGTGTATTACTATAGCTTTTGTAAAAAAAATATAAGTATTATAATTATGGCTCCTATGTACAAGAAAAAACTATAATTATTCTTCTCCTATGTACAAGGATATAACTACTTTAATACTTCTATCTACAAGAATATAACTACTATAATACTTCTCCTATGTATAAGAATATAACTACTATAATAATGACCCGATGTACATGAATATAATTACTTGAAGACTGCCTCTTATGTTCAAACTAGTAAAAAGGCCCGATGCAATTGCATCGGGAGCGTGGTGAAATGAATTGTGTGCATCCTTAGATGTGCTAACAGGAACAGTAAACATGCATGACACGCTTTGCGCTTGTGAAAAAAGCATAGTTTTTATTTACATTTGTAAAATAAGGGCAAAACATCATACTGTAAGGTAATAGTGACAGAAAAATAATCTACATAAGTTAATTGAGTATATACAGGTAGCTCTGTGGGTATCAGAGTATACAGTGAGCTGCGTGGGTAGCAGAGTACACAGGCGGCTGCGTGGGTAACAAAGTATATACAGGTATGTGTGTGGGTCGCAGAGTATACAGGCAGCTGCGTGGGTAGCAGAGTATACAGGCGGTTGCGTGGGTAGCGGAGTATATACAGACGGCTCTGTGGGTAGCAGAGTATACAGGTGGCGGCCTGTGTAGGAGAGTATATAGAGGCAGCTCTGTGTGTAGCTGAGTATACAGGCTGCTGCGTGGGTAGCAGAGTATATACAGGCAGCTCTGTGGGTAGCACAGTATACAGCCGGCTGTGTGGGTAGCAGAGTATATACAGGTGTCTCTGTGGGTGGCAGAGTATACAGGCAGCTGCGTGGGTAGCAGAGTATACAGGCGGTTGCGTGGGTAGCGGAGTATATACGGGCGGCTCTGTGGGTAGCAGAGTATATACAGGCAGCTCTGTGGGTAGCACAGTATACAGCCGGCTGCATGGGTAGCAGAGTATATACAGGTGTCTCTGTGGGTGGCAGAGTATAGAGGCAGCTGCGTTGGTAGCAGAGTATATATAGGTAGCTCTGTGAGTAGCAGAGTATACAGGCGGGTGCGTGGGTAGCAGAGTATATACAGGTGTCTCTGTGGGTCACAGAGTATACAGGTAGCTGCGTGGGTACCAGAGTATATACAGGTAGCTCTGTGGGTAGCAGAGTATACAGTCAGCTGCGTGGGTAGCAGAGTATATACAGGCAGCTCTGTCAGTAGCAGAGTATACAGCCGGCTGCGTGGGTAGCAGAGTATATACAGGTAGTTCTGTGGGTAACAGGTTTGTGGGTGTGATGGTGACCTTAATGGGCGTCCTGGTGGGTGGAGAGGTGATGTGACGTAATGGCTGTCACCACTGACTTCTTGTATGAGAGCTGCATACTTCCAGAGTGGAGGAAATCGTGGCGTGTCCTTGGTGTGAGGTAAATTTCGTGAAGGCGCATGCACGGTGAGGGATGGTTACTGCGCTCGTGCGGCTGTGAATGGCGTCGTAACTGTGGCTGGCGTGACTGCGGCTTACGGTGGGTCTCGAGCGCGCCATCGCTCTTGGGGCTGTGAATGGTGACGTAAGCGTTGGGGACGTGACTGTGGCTGGGGGTGGCGCAGAAGTGTGCCAGCGCTCGCGGGTCTTAGTCTGTGAATAGCGGCTCGCGAAGGCGCTGAGCGCGATCGCTGGGGACGGTGCCGCGGTGCATGGCGGAATAGCAGCACAACATTGGTGATTAAATATATAGATACCTACAGCGGTGTGAGTGTGCAGCGATGCAGAAATCCAGGATGGGGGCCGGGGGACAGCGGGAAGGTGCGGGCAGGAGGGGGCCGGGGAAGAGCGGTCGGGTGCGGCCAGGAGGCGGCCGGGGAAGAGCGGTCAGGTGCGGGCAGGAGAAGGCTAGGGAACAGCGGACGGGTGCGGGCAGGAGGGGGCTGGTGAAGAGCGGGCAGGAGATGGCTAGGGAACAGCGGGCGGGTGCAGGCAAGAGGGGGGCCCGTCCTGGCCGCACTTAAACACTGTTCCCGGACGTCATCCTGCGTGCAGCAGAGTGCTTAGCAGAGTATACGGGGCTCATTGGTTAGCAGAGTATATGGGGTTGAGTGCTTAGCAGACTTGACGGCGGCTCATTGGTTAGCAGAGTATACAGGGGCTCATTGGTTAGCAGAGTATACGGGGGCTGACTGGTTAGCACAGTATACGCTGGCTCAGTAGTTAGCACTGTATACAGAGCCTCAGTGGTTAGCACTCTACAGTGGCTCAGTGGTTGGCACTGTATATTGTTTGTCAACAATTAGAACAGTAATGTGGCTCAATGGTTAGCACTGTATATGGTGGCTCAGTGGTTAGCACTGTATACGGTGGCTCAGTGGTTAGCACTGAATATGGTGGCTCAGTGGTTAGCACTGTATATGGTGGCTGAGTGGTTAGCACTGTATACGGTGGCTCAGTGGTTAGCACTGTATACGGTGGCTCAGTGGTTAGCACTGTATATGGAGGCCGAGTGGTCAGCGCAGGATGGAGGCAGAGTGGTCAGTGCAGGATGGAGGCAGAGTGGTCAGTGCAGGATGGAGGCAGAGTGGTCAGTGCAGGATGGAGGCAGAGTGGTCAGCGCAGGATGGAGCCAGTGGTCAGCGCAGGATGGAGCCAGAGTGGTCAGCGCAGGATGGAGGCTCAGTGGTGAGCGCAGGATGGAGGCTCAGTTGTGAGCGCAGGATGGAGGCTCAGTGATGAGCGCAGGATGGAGGCTCAGTGGTCAGCGCAGGATGGAGGCTCAGTGGTCAGCGCAGGATGGAGGCTCAGTGGTCAGCGCAGGATGGAGGATGAGTGGTCAGCGCAGGATGGAGGCTGAGTGGGGAGTGCAGGATTGAGTGGTCAGCGCAGGATGGAGTGGTCAGCAGACGAAGGAGGGTGAGTGGTGAGCGCAGGATGGAGGGCTCAGTGGTCAGCGCAGGATTGAGGCTCAGTGGTGAGCACAGGATGGAGTGGTCAGCAGAGGATGGAGGGCTCAGTGGTCAGCGCAGGATTGAGGCTCAGTGGTGAGCACAGGATGGAGTGGTCAGCAGAGGATGGAGGCTCAGTGTTGAGCGCAGGATGGAGGCTGAGTGGTCAGCGAAGGTTGGAGGGCCAGTGGTGAGCGCAGGAAGGAGGCTGAGTGGTCAGCACAGGATGGAGGGGCAGTGGTCAGCGCAGGATGGAGGCTGAGTGGTGAGCAGAGGATGGACGCTCAGTGGTCAGCGCAGGAAGGAGGCTCATTGGTCAGCTCAGGATGGAGGGGCAGTAGTCAGCGCAGGATGGAGGGGCAGTGGGTGGTCAGCGCAGGGCGGAGGGCCTGTGGGTGGTCAGCGCAGGACGGAGGGCCTGTGGGTGGTCAGCGCAGGACGGAGGGCCTGTGGGTGGTCAGCGCAGGACGGAGGGCCTGTGGGTGGTCAGCGCAGGACAGAGGGACAGTGGGTGGTCAGCGCAGGACAGAGGGACAGTGGGTGGTCAGCGCAGGACAGAGGGACAGTGGGTGGTCAGCGCAGGACAGAGGGACAGTGGGTGGTCAGCGCAGGACAGAGGGACAGTGGGTGGTCAGCGCAGGATGGAGGCTCAGTGGTGAGCAGAGGATGGACGCTCAGTGGTCAGCGCAGGAAGGAGGCTCATTGGTCAGCGCAGGATGGAGGGGCAGTAGTCAGCGCAGGATGGAGGGGCAGTGGGTGGTCAGCGCAGGGCGGAGGGCCTGTGGGTGGTCAGCGCAGGACGGAGGGCCTGTGGGTGGTCAGCGCAGGACAGAGGGACAGTGGGTGGTCAGCGCAGGACAGAGGGACAGTGGGTGGTCAACGCAGGACAGAGGGACAGTGGGTGGTCAGCGCAGGACAGAGGGACAGTGGGTGGTCAGCGCAGGATGGAGGCTCAGTGGTGAGCAGAGGATGGACGCTCAGTGGTCAGCGCAGGAAGGAGGCTCATTGGTCAGCTCAGGATGGAGGGGCAGTGGTCAGCACAGGATGGAGGGGCAGTGGTCAGCGCAGGATGGAGGGCCTGTGGGTGGTCGGCGCAGGCCAGAGGGACAGTGGGTGGTCAGCGCAGGATGGAGGGAGAGTGGGTGGTCAGCGCAGGATGGAGGGAGAGTGGGTGGTCAGCGCAGGATGGAGGGAGAGTGGGTGGTCAGCGCAGGATGGAGGGAGAGTGGGTGGTCAGCACAGGATGGAGGGAGAGTGGGTGGTCAGCGCAGGATGGAGGGAGAGTGGGTGGTCAGCGCAGGATGGAGGGACAGTGGGTGGTCAGCGCAGGATGAAGGGACAGTGGGTGGTCAGCGCAGGATGGAGGGACAGTGGGTGGTGAGGTCAGGATGGAGGGAGAGTGGGTGGTCAGCGCAGGATGGAGGGACAGTGGGTGGTGAGGTCAGGATGGAGGGAGAGTGGGTGGTGAGCGCAGGATGGAGGGACAGTGGGTGGTGAGGTCAGGATGGAGGGAGAGTGGGTGGTCAGGTGAGGATGGAGGGACAGTGGGTGGTGAGGTCAGGATGGAGGGAGAGTGGGTGGTCAGCGCAGGATGGAGGGACAGTGGGTGGTGAGGTCAGGATGGAGGGAGAGTGGGTGGTCAGGTGAGGATGGAGGGACAGTGGGTGGTGAGGTCAGGATGGAGGGAGAGTGGGTGGTCAGCGCAGGATGGAGGGACAGTGGGTGGTGAGGTCAGGATGGAGGGAGAGTGGGTGGTCAGGTGAGGATGGAGGGACAGTGGGTGGTGAGGTCAGGATGGAGGGAGAGTGGGTGGTCAGCGCAGGATGGAGGGACAGTGGGTGGTGAGGTCAGGATGGAGGGAGAGTGGGTGGTCAGGTGAAGATGGAGGGACAGTGGGTGGTCAGGTCACCTGGAGGGAGAGTGGGTGGTCAGGTGAGGATGGAGGGACAGTGGGTGGTCAGGTCACCTGGAGGGAGAGTGGGTGGTCAGGTGAGGATGGAGGGACAGTGGGTGGTCAGGTCACCTGGAGGGAGAGTGGGTGGTCAGGTGAGGATGGAGGGACAGTGGGTGGTCAGGTCACCTGGAGGGAGAGTGGTTAGGATGTGTCCCCCGCTTGCATCGGGTGTCAGGCGCAGTCTGTGTGGAAAGCGCAGCAAGGAAAGAGCGGTCATGTGATATCTGTCACATGACCGCTCATTACCGGGTGAGACCGAGCGGCCGGTGAGAGGGGGACGGGTAGGGGTAATAGAGCGGTGGGAAGGGGCTGGAATGGAGGGTGTGTGTGCAATGGAGCGGTGGGGGGGCCGCAATATAGGGGGGGTGCGCATTGGAGAGGTGGGGGGGCCGCAATGGAGGGGGATAAAGCGCAATGGAGCGGTGCTGGTGGAATGGAGCGGTGGGGTGGGCGATGGAGCGAGGAGGGGAGGGAGGGAATGAAGCAGCGGGTGGCGGTGGGAAAGTGGAGCGAGATGTAATATCCAAGATGGCGGCGAAATCTCGCGAGATTTTGCACGCCATGTTGGAAATTACATGTCGCCGCAAGGACAGTGCTCCTCCAGCTGCATGGCGTCACCGAGGCCCCAGCGTTGCTAGAGCAGCGAGGGGCAGCGGTGACCTCGCGGCGGCGGGGCGGAGGCGGCGGCAGGGCGGACGGGTGCGCGGCGGAGACGGCGGGTGGCGGAGAGGCAGTGCGGGTCTGCGGCTCGTGATGAAGCTGCGCGTCATCACTCGCAGTCCCGCAAAGCATGTTGGGATTCGGCTACAACGCCCGAATTCCCAACTGCGGATTATATAAGTAGATATATAACTACTATAATAATGCCCCTATGTACAAGAATATAACTACTATAATGCTGCCTCCTATGTACAAGAATATAACTACTTTAATACTGCCCCTATGTACAAGAATATAACTACTATAATACTGCCCCCTATGTGCAAGAATATAACTACTACAATACTGCTCCCTATGTACAAGAATATATCTACTATAATATTGCCCTTATGTACAAGAAAATACCTACTACAAAACTGTCCCCTAGGTACAAGAATATAACTACTATAATACTGCCCCCAGTGTACAAGAATATACCTACTATAATACTGTCTCCTATGTACAAGAATATAACTACTATAATACTGCCCCTATGTACAAGAATATAGCTACTATAATACTGCCCCTATGTAGAAGAATATAACTACTATAATAGTGCTCCATATGTACAAGAATGTAACTACTATAATACTGCCCCCTATGTACAAGAATATGACTACTATAATACTGCCCCTATGTACAAGAATGTAACTACTATAATACTGTCTCCTATGTACATGAAAATACCTTCTACAATACTGCCCCCTATGCACAAGAATATATCTACAATAATATTGCCCCCTATGTACAAGAACATTACTATAATACTGCCCCCTATGTACAAGAATATAACTACTATAATACTACCCCTATGTACAAGAAAATACTACAATACTGCCCCCTATGTACAAGAATATAACTGCTATAATACTGCCCTCTATGTACAAGAATATAACTGCTATAATACTGCCCTCTATGTACAAGAATATAACTGCTATAATATTGCCTCCTATGTACAAGCAGGGCTACCACTAGGAATTTCAGGGCCCCTTGCCAGCAACGATTTGGGGCCCCCCTGAGACTCCGCCCAGCCTCCACCCCAGCTCCGCCTTAACACAGGCTCCACCTCCACCCAAGCATATATACATATATATACAGTACAGACCAAAAGTTTGGACACACCTTCTCATTCAAAGAGTTTTCTTTATTTTTATGACTATGAAAATAGTAGATTCACAGTGAAGGCATCAAAACTATGAATTAACACATGTGGTATTATATACTTAACAAAAAAGTGTGAAACAACTGAAAATATGTCTTATATTCTAGGTTCTTCAAAGTAGCCACCTTTTGCTTTGATTACTGCTTTGCACATTCTTGGCATTCTCTTGATGAGCTTCAAGAGGTAGTCACCGGAAATGGTCTTCCAACAGTCTTGAAGGAGTTCTCAGAGATGCTTAGCACTTGTTGGCCCTTTTGCCTCCACTCTGAGGTCCAGAGTACAGGTGATACTGGAAGCCATTGGACTTTATGAGTTGTCCCAGACTAATGGTATAGATTAAAAAAAGGAGGGGCCCCAAGACAAAGCCTTGAGGGACCCCATCAGAGAGGGGATGGAGTGAGGCCGTATGGGAGTGTGGTTGGGGAGGAAGTGGGATGGGATGGGGTCCAGTGCACAAGTGGTGAGGTGCGATCTGGAGAGGAGGTGTTCAAGTTCTCCTTTAGTGATGGAGGGGAGGAGGGTTAGTGGGGGAGTGGAGTGGCCTGGTATATATGGGGGTTGTGGTGGTTGGGCAGCAAAGACTTTTCTGATCTGATCAATCTTACAGGTGAAGTGGGCAGTGGGGGGTGGAGGAGGGAGTTAAATGTGTTGAATAACTGCCTGGGGTTGTGGAACAAATAAGATATGAGGGTAATGAAGTAATTCTTTTTAGTGGTGGTAAGTGCTGACTTGAATTTGAGAAGTGCTTGTTTGAATGCTGTGTAGTTTTCTTGCAAGTGTCAGCTCAGCAACCCTAGACACTCGCCGCAGATTTTTAGTGGGGTCTGTGTGCCAGGGTTGTCTGTTGATTTGTCGTGTTCTGCCATGAATGAGAGGGGCAACTGCATCAATAGCTGATGTGAGTGTCGAGTTGTAGAAAGCTGTGGCATTTTCTGTGTCGTGGAGTGAGGATATGGATGATAGTGCTAAAATGGTGTTAGAGAGTGTGTGAGCGTCAAGATGTGTGAGGTCTCTGCGAGGATGTGCGAGTTGGTGGACATGGGTGGCAGGTGAGGAGGACAAGGAAGAGAAAGTGATGGTGGTTAGAGAAGGGGAGAGGGGAGGTTGTGGATTTAGTTAGGGAGCAGAGGCGGGTGAAGATGAGGTCTAGTGTATGTCCGTCTGTGTGGGTGGCTGTGGAGGACAATTGAGAGAGGCCAAAGGATGAAGCAAGTGACAGGAGTTTGGAGGCTGTTGAACGGTGGGTGTCAATGAGGATGTTGAAGTCGCCCATTATGATGGTGGGAATGTCTGCAGAGAGAAAGTATAGAAGCCAGATGGAGAATTGGTCAAAGAAAGCAGTGGTCAGGCCCAGGGGTCGATAAATGACTGCCACTTGGAGGTTAGAAGGAGAGTAGATATGGACAGAGTGCACTTCAAAAGATGAGAGGATGAGGGAGGAGGAGGAATTGGGTTGAAAGTGCAGTTGCTAGAAAGAAGAAGACTCACTCCTGTACTATAATACTACTTCAATGTATAAGAATATAACTACTATAGCACTATACTATGTACAAGAATATATCTAATACTAGATGATGACCCGATTCTAACGCATCGGGTATTCTAGAATATAAAAATAGGGATTGCATGGGGAAGGTGGTGAGGGCTGAAGAGGGAGGGACTTTGAGGATGGAGTGGCGGGGGTAGGACGTGGTGGCAGGGGGGAGGAGGATGGAGGGACACAGGCAGGGGAGGACAGAGCGGCAGGGGGAGGATGGAGTACAGAGTGGCGGGGTGGGGGAGGACGGAGCAGCACAGGCAGGGGGAGGACAGAGGATGGAGTGGCGGAGGTGAGAAGGACAAAGGAAGAAGGAGGAAGCAGTGGGGTAGAGGAGGATGGAGCGGCACAGGCAGGCGGAGGACGGAGCGGCAAGGGGAAGATGGAGCACAGAGTGGCGGGGGAGACGAGGAAGGAGGACGAAGCGGCGGGGTGGGAGGGGCCGGAGCAGCACAGGCAGGGGGAGGACGGAAGATGGAGTGGCGGAGGGGGAGGAGGACAAAGGAAGGTGGAGGAAGCGGTGGGGTGGGGGAGGACGGAGTACAGAGCCTCGGGGGGAGGAGGACAGAGGACAAAGCGGAGGGGGCAGGAGGACGAAGCAGCGGGGTGGGGGAGGATGGAGCGACACAGGCAGGGGGAGGACGGAGCACAGATTGGCGGGGGAGAAGAGGATGGAGGACGAAGTGGCGGGGTGGGAGAGGCCGGAGCACCACAGGTAGGGGGAGGACAGAGGATGGAGTGGCGGAGGGGGAGGAGGACAAAGGAAGGAGGAGGAAGCGGTGAGGTGGAGGAGGATGGAGCGGCACAGGCAGGGGGAGGACAGAGCACAGAGCGGCGGGGGGAGGAGGATAGAGGACGAAGCGGCAGGTTGGGGGAGGATGGAGCAGCACAAGCAGGGGGAGGACGGAGGATGGAGTGGCAGAGGGGAGGAGGACAAAGGAAGGAGGAAGTGGTGGGGGAGGATGCAGCGGCACAGGTAGGGGGAGGATGGAGCACAGAGTGGCGGGGGATAGGAGGATGGAGGACGAAGTGGTGGGGTGGGCCGGAACAGCACAGGCAGGGGGAGGACAGAGCTGCAGGGGGAGAGGAGGATGGAGGACAAAGCGGCGGGATGGGGGAGGCCAGAGCAGAACAGGCAGGGGGAGGACAGAGGATAGAGTGGCGGAGGGGAGGAGGACAAAGGAAGGAGGAGGAAGCGGTGGGGGAGGATGGAGCGGCACAGGCATGGGGAGGACGGAGCACAGAGCGGCAGGGGGAGAGGAATATGGAGGACGAAGTCGCGGGGTGGGGGAGGACGGAGCAGCACAGGCAGGGGGAGGACGGAGGATGGAGTGGAGGAGGGGAGGAGGACAAAGGAGGAGGAAGCGGTGGGGTGGGGGAGGATGGAGTGGGACATGCAGGGGGAGGACGGAGCGGCAGGGGGAGGACGGAGCATAGAGCAGTGAGGGAGAGGAGAATGAAGGACAAAGCGGCGGGGTGGGGGAGGCCGGAAAAGCACAGGCAGGTGGAGGATGGAGGATGGAGTGGTGGAAGGGAGGAGGGAGGACAAAGGAAGGAGGAGGAAGTGGTCGGGTGGGGAAGTATGGAGCGGCACAGGCAGGGGGAGGACGAAGCACAGAGTGGCGGGGGAGAGGAGGACGGAGGACGAAGCCGCGGGGTGGGGGAGGACAAAGCAGCTCAGGCAGGGGGAGGACGGAGGATGAAGCGGCGGGGTGGGGGAGGACAGAACAGCACAGGCAGGGGGAGGACAGAGGATGGAGTGGCAGAGGGGAGGAGGACAAAGGAAGGAGGAGGAAGCGGTGGGGTGGGGGAGGACGGAGCGGCACAGGCAGGGGGAGGACGGAGGACGAAGCGGCGAGGTGGGGGAGGACGGAGCAGCACAGGCAGGGGGAGGACGGAGGATGGAGTGGTGGAGGACAAAGGAAGGAGGAGGAAGCGGTGGGGTGGGGGAGGACGGAGCAGCACAGGCAGGGGAGGAAGGAGGATGGAGTGGGGGAGGACAAAGGAAGGAGAAAGCAGTGGGATGGGGGAGGTCGGAGCAGCACAGTCAGGGGTAGGATGGAGGATGGAGTGGCGGAGGGGAGGAGGACAAAGGAAGGAGGAGGAAATGGTGGGGTGGGGGAAGGTCGGAGCAGCACAGGCAGGAGGAGGACGGAGCACAGAACGGCGGGGAGAAGAGGACAGAGGACGAAGTGGCGGGGTAGGGAGGACGGAGCAGCACAGGTAAGGGGAGGATGGAGGATTAAGTGGCAGAGGCAAGGGGAGGATGGAGTGGCACAGGCAGGGGGATGATGGAGTGGCACAGACAGGGGGAAGACAAGTGGCACAGGCAGGGGGAGGACAGAGCACAGAGCGGCGGGAGGAGGAGGACGAAGCGGCGCTGGGGGGGAGGACAGAGTATGAAGCGGGGGAGAGGAAGGAGCAGACTCACACCCACACACAGACTCACACCTAGACACAGACTCACACCTAGACACAGACTCACATACACACACATACACACACAGACTCCCACACACATACACACACACATATATACATACACACACAGACTCACACCCACACACATACACACACAGACTCACACCCACACACACAAACTCACACCCACAGCCAGACACACACACCCAGACACAGACACACACACACACACACACACAGGGGCTCTCACCTCTCCGTTCCCTGGCTGTCCCAGTGCTGGTCCTCATACTGGCGTTGTCCTGCAGAGTAGGCTTGCAGGAGGTGGGCGCAAAGACGGCGGTGTACGGGATGATCCCAGGTGTCATGTGCTGCTGTTACCAAGCTGCACTGACAGGGGGCGGACACCCTGGATCATCGTATGAAGCAGGAGTGTGTGGAGGAGCCGCACGATGCGCGCTCCCTGCACCCTGGGAGCACCGACCCCGGCAGCCCCCGGTCCCCGGTGTCAGTGGGCAGCTTGTGGCGGGGGATAGTAACAGGAGGCTGCGGCAGTAGACCGCTGCGTCACGCTGCAGCCACAGTCGGTCGGACCCGTGTATCCCGGCGACAGCGGCGCGTTAGCTGCAAATTGGCATGAAATTCGAACTTTGAATTTGCGTGCCTATTTGCACACTACGGCGGCCACCAATGAGCAGCCTCTCTCTGGCGTGCGATTTCTGTGACCGACATACGGAATTATATAGTAGATATAAAGTTGAGTGTATGCATGTGTGTCTGTGTATGTGGCAAGCCCCACCCACTCCACATGATCAGACCCACTCCACGTGACCACGCCCACTCCACACAGCCAAGCCCAATCCACACAGCCACAGTTACTCCACATAGCTCCACCGCCACTCCAGATAGCCATGCCCATGTGTGTGACAAGCCCCACCATCTCTAGATAACCACACCCACTCCACATAGCCACGCTCACTCCACATAGCCACACCCCTCCATTGTGATGTCACAATAGAATGCAGAATGTTAGCTTATAAAATTCTGTGTCATGTCACTGCCTGATCAGTCTGATCTTATGACTCATAAGAAAAGAAATGTGACTGGATGATTGTCATTACATGCTAAGAGAAAAGCTTTATTATGCCTCAATGAGCAAGACTTACAAAAATGGAAGAAAGGGAGGCAAGAATTACAGAAATGAGTTCAGAAATGGAAGAAAGGGAGGCAAGAGCTGCTTTCTCAAGGGCCATGGAAGAAAGAGAGTTAAGAATTACAGAAATAAATGAATGTATGTACGAATGTATGAATGTATGTATATATGTCCACTAAAGGAATTTGCACCGTTGTATCTACAATCACATTCATTTTGTGAATGAATGTATGTATGTATGTCCATTAAAGGAATTCGCACCATTGCATCTACAACCACAAAATTTTGCACGCACTCCCCATATGACTCAGGATTTGTAGGGGGTGTGGATTTTGGGGGGAAGAAAAGGTTTGGGGATAAGGGGGGCAGGTTTGGGGGTGCAGGTGCGTTTTTTTTGGGGGGGCCGGTTTGGAGGGGTTCGGTTAAAGGGCATTTTTTAGGGGGGTAGGTGTGCAGGTTTGGGGAGGGTGCAGGGGGCAGGTTTGGTGGTAGGATACGTTTTGTGGTGGGGGTGGAGGAGTGAGAGGTAGATTTGGGGGGAGCGTGGGTAGATGGAGCAGGTTGGGGGGGAGGCAGGATTGATACGTATAGTGGACATACATACACACGCACAGACATACACTCAGCTTATAACTAAGAACAGTTAGTTACTATGCCCGGGCAACGCCGGGCTCTACAGCTAGTCTATTATAATACTGCCCTCTATGTACAAGAATATAACTACTATAATAATACCTCTACGTGCAAGAATATAGCTACTATAATACTGCTCCCTATGCACAAGAATATAGCTACTACAATACTGCCTCCTATGTACAAGAATATAACTACTATAATACTGCCCCCTATGTATAGGAATATAGCTACTATAATACTACCCCCTATGTACAAGAATATAACTACCATAATACTGCCCCTATGTACAAGAATATAACTACTAATATACTGCCACCAAATGTAGAAGAATATAACTACTATAATACTGCCCGTATGTACAAGAATGGAACTATTACAATACTGCAGCTATGTATAGGAATATAACTACTATAATACTGTCCCTATGTACAGGAACATAACTACTATAATATTGCCCCCTATGTACAAGAATATAACTACTATAATACTGCTCCTATGTACAAGAATATAACTACTATTATACTGCCCCCTATGTACAAGAATATAACTACAATATTACTGCTCCTATGTATGGGAATAGAACTACTATAATACTGTCCCTATGTACAAGAATATAACTACTATAATACTGCCCCTATGTACAAGAATATAACTACTATAATACTGCTCCTATGTGCAAGAATATAACTACTATAATACTGCCCCCTATGTACAAGAATATAACTACTATAATACTGCTCCTATGTGCAAGAATATAACTACTATAATACTGCCCCCTATGTACAAGAATATAACTACTATAATACTGCTCCTATGTACAAGAATATAACTACTATAATACTGCCCCTATGTACAAGGATATAACTACTATAATACTGCCCCTATGTACAAGAATATAACTACTATAATACTGCTCCTATGTACAAGAATAAACTACTATAATACTGCCTCCTATGTACAAGAATATAACTACTATAATACTGCTTCTATGTGCAAGAATATAACTACTATAATACTGCCCCCTATGTACAAGAATATAACTACTATAATACTGCTCCTATGTACAAGAATATAACTACTAATATACTGCCTCCAAATGTAGAAGAATATAACTACTATAATACTGCCCGTATGTACAAGAATGGAACTATTACACTATTTATATAGCGCCATGGAACCAATGGCGCTATATAAATAAATAATAATAATAATAATAATAATGTACAAGAATATAACTACTATAATACTGCTTCTATGTACAAGAATATAACTACTAATATACTGCCTCCAAATGTAGAAGAATATAACTACTATAATACTGCCCGTATGTACAAGAATGGAACTATTACACTATTTATATAGCGCCATGGAACCAATGGCGCTATATAAATAAATAATAATAATAATATAATAATGTACAAGAATATAACTACTATAATACTGTCTCCTATGTACAAGAATATAACTACTATAATACTGCTCCTATGTGCAAGAATATAACTACTATAATACTGCCCCCTATGTACAAGAATATAACTACTATAATACTGCCCCTATGTACAAGGATATAACTACTATAATACTGCCCCTATGTACAAGAATATAACTACTATAATACTGCTCCTATGTACAAGAATAAACTACTATAATACTGCTCCTATGTACAAGAATAAACTACTATAATACTGCCTCCTATGTACAAGAATATAACTACTATAATACTGCTTCTATGTACAAGAATATAACTACTAATATACTGCCTCCAAATGTAGAAGAATATAACTACTATAATACTGCCCCTATGTACCACCCATGATGAGACCTAGCGCCACTCCACCACCCCTTGGCGCTTCCCCCCCCCCCTATCGTGTCCTCCCCCACCCCCGTAGACTGTGAGCCCTCGTGGACAGGATCCTCTCCCGTCGTGTATCAGCAAGCATTGTCTGCTCATATGTACTGTACCTGTCGTTGTTACCCCACTTCTTATGTAAAGCGCCATGGAACCAATGGCGCTATATAAATAAATATAATAATAATAATATATGTACAAGAATATAACTACTATAATACTGTCTCCTATGTACAAGAATATAACTACTATAATACTGCTCCTATGTGCAAGAATATAACTACTATAATACTGCCCCCTATGTACAAGAATATAACTACTATAATACTGCTCCTATGTACAAGAATATAACTACTATAATACTGCCCCTATGTACAAGGATATAACTACTATAATACTGCCCCTATGTACAAGAATATAACTACTATAATACTGCTCCTATGTACAAGAATAAACTACTATAATACTGCCTCCTATGTACAAGAATATAACTACTATAATACTGCTTCTATGTACAAGAATATAACTACTAATATACTGCCTCCAAATGTAGAATAATATAACTACTATAATACTGCCCGTATGTACAAGAATGGAACTATTACAATACTGCAGCTATGTATAGGAATATAACTACTATAATACTGTCCCTATGTACAGGAACATAACTACTATAATACTGCCCCTATGTACAAGAATATAACTACTATAATACTGCTCCTATGTACATGAATATAACTACTGTAATACTGCCCCCTATGTACAAGAATATAACTACTATAATACTGCTCCTATGTACAAGAATATAACTACTATAATACTGCCCCCTATGTACAAGAATATAACTACTATAATACTGCTCCTATGTACAAGAATATATACACTACTATAATACTGCCCCCTATGTACAAGAATATAACTACTATAATACTGCACCCTATGTACAAGAGTATAACTACAATAATTCTGCTCCTATGTATAGGAATAGAACTACTATAATTCTGCCCCCTATGTACAAGAATAAAACTACTATAATACTGCACCCTATGTACAAGAATATAACTACTATAATTCTGCCCTTTATGTACAAGAATATAACTACTATAATACTGTTCTCTATGTACAAGAGTATAACTACTATAATACTGCCCCTATGTACAAGAATATAACTACTATAAAACTGTCCTCTATGTACAGGAACATAACTACTATAATACTGCCCCCATGTACAAGAATATAACTACTGTAATACTGCCCCCTATGTACAAGAGTATAACTACAATAATACTGCTCCTATGTATAGGAATATAACTACTATAATTCTGCCCCCTATGTACAAGAATATAACTACTATAATACTGCCCCCTGTGTACAAGAATATAACTACTATAATACTGCTCCCTATGTACAAGAGTATAACTACTATAATACTGCCCCCTATGTACAAGAATATCACTACTATAATACTGCTCCTATGTACAAGAATATAACTACTATAATACTGCACCCTATGTACAAGAATATAACTGCTATAATACTGCCCCTATGTACAAGAATATCACTACTATAATACTGCTCCTATGTACAAGAATATAACTACTATAATACTGCCCTCTATGTACAAGAATATAACTACTATAATACTGCCCCCTATGTAAAAGAATATAACTACTATAATACTGCCCCTTTGTACAAGAATATGACTACTATAATACTGCTCCCTATGTACAAGAATATAACTACTATAATACTGCCCCTATGTACAAGAATATGACTACTATAATACTGCTCCCTATGTACAAGAATATAACTACTATAATACTGCCCCTATATACAAGAATATAACTACTATAATACTGCCCCTATGTACAAGAATACAACTACTATAATACTGCCCCTATGCACAATAATATAACTACTATAATACTGCCCCCTATGTACAAGAATATAAATACTATAAAACTGTCCTCTATGTACAGGAACATAACTGCTATAATACTGCCCCCTATGTACAAGAATATAACTACTATAATACTGCCCCTATGTACAATAATATAACTACTATAATACTGCTCCTATGTACAGGAATATAACTACTATAATACTGCCCCTATGTACAAGAATATAACTACTATAATACTGCCTCTATGTACAAGAATATAACTACTATAATACTGCCCCTATGTACAAGAATACAACTACTATAATACTGCCCCTATGCACAATAATATAACTACTATAATACTGCCCCCTATGTACAAGAATATAACTACTATAAAACTGTCCTCTATGTACAGGAACATAACTGCTATAATACTGCTCCTATGTACAAGAATACAGTTTCTTCAATATTTTCCATAGGTTGTCAGATTTGATCCGCGGACCCGTTTCATGACAGCAGTGTTATCCACTGAGCCTGACATAACATATCTGGCTGCGGGCAATGTGCTCACATCCTTCATATGTAGCCCGGCAGGAGGTTACTGCAGATTCCTTGCTGGATGGTAAAAATTAATGTTAATTAAGAAACAGGATGTTAATAAGAGAATCTTGGAGCAGCAGTTGGATCATTTTGGCCCATGTGAGTAATCTGGTGGGAATGTTTAGGTCTCCTCCTGCAACCACTTCAAGGCAGGGGACAATAGGGCTGGAAAGGCAGGAGGACCTGGTGCTGAAAAAGTGTGGTTAACCCCTTCAGCACAACAACTGGGAATAGAGTATGTCATCTAAAGGTACCTTTACATGGGGCAACTTTTCTAGGAATTTCACTGGCAACTTACTGGCTGCAGTGAAATCATGGAGACATTGTTCCATTTGTACACAGCAACAAGATAGAACAATGTGTCCATGATTTCACTGCAACCAGTAAGTTGCCAGTGAAATTCCTAGAAAAGTTGCCCCGTGTAAAGGTACCTTAAGACAGGACATAACCTCCTGCAACTGAGAGGCATTATCCCCTCTACTGCCATACTGCATAATGTGAACAAAAAGCTGCAGACCCCATTGCTTTAATTTTAACCCCTTCACTCCTGGGCGATTTTCCATTTTCCGGTTTTCATTTTTCCTCCTCTACTTCCAAGAGCCATAACCTTTTTATTTTACCATCAATATTGAAATATGAGGGCTTGTTTTTTGCGGGACGAGTTGTACTTTGGAATGAAATCATTTATTTTATCATATAGTGTACAGGAAAATGGGAATAAAATCCAAGTGCAGTGAAATTGCAAAATATAATGCAATTACACGTTGGATTTTTGTATTTTTAATTCACCATGTTCACTATATAGTAAAACTGACGTGTCTATATGATGCCTCAGGTCGGTTTGAGTTCGTAGATACCAAACATGTATACTTTTACTGTTATCTAACTGTTGAAAAAAAATTAAACTCGCAACGTTCTGATTTTTCGGGATCTGGGGCAGTGTGACGGGTTAGTTTTTGTGGCTTGAGCTGATGTTTATAATTATACCATTTTTGGGTAGATGCGCTGTTTAGATCACCCGTTATTGCATTTTATTGCACTGTTGTGGCAACCAAAAAAATGTAATTTTGGCATTTGGACTTTATTTTCCATTTTGCAGTTTATAGATTTATCCCATTCAGATCTTCTCTTCTATGTGGGGCTACACATCAAAGTCGCCATTTGGACATCTGCTCTACATAGCGTTTTGCTAGACCTGGTGCTAATGCACCAAGCTGAAAGACAGTCATGAGCCACACGTTATGGGCACACGAGTCACATGTTGCCATAGGTTGAGGTCCCCTGATGTGTAGTATCTTTCGAAAAGGTAGTCTGTGTCTGGAGGATGCCCCAGCAGATTGTACTGGGTACAGTGTGCTGGTTTTGTGGCACCCCTGCGGTCCGGTCACCACATCGGTAGTTAGCTCTATCGGCACTCATACCACATCTGAGGAGAATTTATTTGATAGACCCCCCATACATGCACACACACTTCCCAATTCATAGTCATTGAACAGGTAGACACTGGGTGTAGGGTTTAGCTGCAGTGAGATGAGTGAGATGTAGGAGGAGGGAGGGGTGGCACTAGGAGTTAGAACTCAGAAAAGGCTAGTGAGACAGATAGTCGAGCAGTGGATCAGTGTGTGGGCCTGCTGATAGCCTTCGGGCTGTGCAGGACACAAGCTGTGGATGAGAGCCGGAATCTCAGGCTGTCAGGACTTCATGCCTGGCAGCAATCTGGAGACTGCTGGGTTGCAAGTTTAACAGTCATACTGTGGGACCAGAGGAACAGTGATCATCATAGGGCTAGAAGAACTGGTGTGGGTCCGGGGTCTGGAGCGTCCGTAGTCACCTGCCTGCCTGCTATTAGCCATGAGGAAGGAAGAGGCACATAGGGAAGCGGATAGTACCTCAACCAAAGGAGAAAGACAGCCGGGAAAGCCATAAACCCGTCCATCATAGCAGTGCTTAGTTCTTCTCAGACTGACCAGATCACCCAGCGAACTAGTACCCTGGATCAGTGGATGATTGCAATACCAAGTAAAAGGTAAAGAACAGAGACTCTTTCCTTGATTCCTTTCTGCCACTACGCTGCACCTCCTCACTTCGGCTTCCAACCTCTACCACCCTCACCATCTCCTCTACTCAACACCTGCTACTACACCCCAGGGGATCTCTCCTGCTGAGTGGAGTGCTCCATCTAGCTGCTCTACCATCTACCCCCTGGGGGCCACTACCTGCAGCGCTGGTCACCCCTGACGAAATACCTCAGCTGGCAAAGCGGATCATCCATACCCTTCTAAACCCCTGTAAATATACTCCTTTTACCTGTCTGGTCAGGGCCTGGTGCTGGACAATTGCCACTGTGATATCCTCGACTGACTGCCTGCCTGGCTACCGAGTAATCCAGTCTGCGCGACCGCAACAGTTTGTACCTGTGGTGGCTTATATAGTCCCTCCAGGATCGATGTGATTAGGTCAGGTAAGCCCGAGGTGCAATGTGTTCCCTAATGGGTGAATGTGTGGTCATCAGGTTCCACTCCCCACTACACATCTCCTTGCTCCTCTTCTTTGGTGGAGGAGTCAGTCTAAATAGGTTTCCAGTTTCACTTGGGTAACAGACCAGATTGAAGCAAGGAGAAGGATTTTGGCTTTCTCCGGGCTTCAGCAGAGTCGGCCAGTTGTCCCGGTCCCATACGGTGGCCTTCTGGCTCCGAAGGATAGGGAATAGTTTGTCGGAGCTGGTTTGCTTTTGCAGTAGGCTGTTGTAGACCGCGCCCTTGCACTGGTTTTTTATGTGTCACTGTCACATTTTTCAGAGCGCTTTGTTGAAGAGAGCATGATTTTGGGCTTTCAAAAGAAAACAAAAACGATCACATGATCAAGTCCACTTGTGTGGAAAAAAAAATGAAACAAAAAGCTTTTTAGTGTTTAAAGAATGTAATAAAAAGTCTCCCAAATCCCAGTGTTCTTACTTAGAAAATGGGTTAGGAAAAAACAAATGTCCTAAAAAAATGCTTATTTATTATTGCTGTGTCCATAGCAATCTCTGCTATACAACTATTTCAGTATTTATTCTGCATGGTGTATGCTGGAAAAAATATGATAAACTATGCCAGGATTGCTGTTTTTGTTTATCTTGCCTCACAAGAAATCAGAAATAAAAAGTGAACATAAAATCTGTATGTCTTCCAAAAGAAAACCTACAGTTCATGAAATCAGTCAGAGCCCTCACACAGCTCTGTAAACAGAAAAATGAAAGAGTTATGGCTATCAAATGTTTGCAAAAATTGCTAAAAGAGATAAAAAAAATCTTTTAAGGATCAGTGTAATCATATTGACTTGCAAAATATTGTTACCATGTAAATCATACCGAACGACAAATATTGCGTATTATTCATATTTACTAGCGAAAAATGGAATAAAAAGTGATAAAAAAATACTTGAAACTACAGATTGTCCTGAATAAAAAACAAAACAGTTTCCATAATTTTTGATGGGATAATAAAAAAAAGTTGTGGGTTACAGAATATAGTGACCCTAAAATTTTTTTGTTTTGTACAACATAAAAAAGATAAAATGTTGCTATTGTCATCATTATAATAAACAGAAGAATAAAATTAATAAGTGGGGATTTTTTTATTTTTTTTTAAAGTCCTGAATTGCTGTGATTTTGTTCTTTTCAGCTCCCAAAAAGCATAAGGCTAAGTGCAGACTAGTGATGAGTGAGCACTACCATGCTCGGGTGCTCGATACTCGAAACGAGCAGTTGGATACTCGGATGGGTGTGACTTGAGTACCTGAGTATAATGGTGTAACAACTAGTGTGGATATCTCAGGAATCTAATTGCGTGGGGGCAAAGACATGACTGGAACAAGGTATAAGGTGAAAGTCTGTATTTACACACGAGGCAAAAAAGTACTAGGTGCAGGTGCATCAATAAAGTTCATAAATCGTGAAAGTAACAGTTCATTCACAGTGAAGCTAACCAGAATAGTCTCTAGTAACAGTTCATTCACAGTGATGCCAAACAGAACAGTCTCTATTAACAGTTCACACTGCAAGTGGCTGATAACAGAACAACAGTCTATAAATATCAGTTTATATCCAGGAAGGCCTGGAAATCCTAAAGTCTTTGAGAACAAGTCCAGAACTGAATGCAGTACAGAGTAGCTAAATGCAAAGTCCGAAACAGTCCAGAGCACTGCTACTGCAATAACATAAACTAACAGAAAAGCCGTGGTGGAGCTTTTTAGAGAAAACGGAGCTTACATAACGTGAGGCAGGCTGGCAGAAACTGAAGCAGTAACACAGTCTACACAGAGCAGCTTGATGCAGGAGGCAGATTAAAATCAGGTGTAGTTTAGCTGGGCTTCAGACTGCAGAAAGTTGTAAAGAGCCAAACCAGAGTAGCTCAAGAAGAAGCACCCATTTGAGATGCACAGAGGAGCCAAAGATCCAAGCAAAATTCTCAAGTAAGGCCTGAAAGATGGACCAGAGCTTATACAGTGGGGAAAATAAGCATTTAGTCAGCCACCAATAGTGCAAGTTCTCCCGCTTAAAAAGATGAGAGAGGCCTGTAATTGACTTCATAGGTAGACCTCAACTATGAGAGAAAAAATGAGAAAACAAATCCCGAAAATCACATTGTCTGATTTGGAAATAATTTTTTTTCAAATTTTGGTGGAAAATAGGTATTTGGTCCCTAGCAAAAATCATTTCAATACTTTGTTATACTGTATATCCTTTGTTGGCAATGACAGAGGTCAAATGTTTTCTGTAAGTCTTCACAAGGTTGGCACACACTGTTACTGGTATTTTGGCCCATTCTTCCATACAGATTTCCTCTAGAACAGTGATGTCTTGGGACTGTCGCTGGAGAACACAAACTTTCAACTCCATCCTAAGGTTTTCTATAGGGTTGAGATTTAGAGACTGGCTAGGCCACTCCAGGACTTTGAAATACTTCTTACAAAGCCACTCCTTCATTGCCCTGGTTGTGTGGTTGTGTGCTTGGGCTCATTGTCATGCTGAAAGACCCAGCCATGTTTTCATCTTCAATGCCCTTGCTGATGGAAGGAGGGGAGGTTTGCACTCAAAATCACACGATACGTTCTTTTATGTACATGGATCAGTCGTCCTGATCCCTTGGTAGAGAAACAGCCCTAAAACATGATGTTGCCACCGCCATGCTTCACAGTAGGTATGGTGTTCTTTGGATGCAACTCAGCATTATTTCTCCTCCAAATACGATGAGTAGTGTTTCTACCAAACAGTTCTACTTTGGTTTCATGATATCACATTCTCCCAGTACACTCTGGATCATCCAAATGCTCTCTAGCTAACTTCAGATGGGTCCTGACATGTACTGGCTTAAGCAGGGGACACGTCTGACACTGCATGATCTGAGTCCTTGGCGGCGTAGTGTGTTACTGATGGTAGCCTGTGTTACTTTGGTCCCAGCTCTCTGCAGATTATTCACTCCCCCCGTGTGGTTGTGGGATTTTTTTTCTCACCGTTCTTGAAATCATTTTGACTTCATAGGGTGAAATCTTGCATGGAGCCCCAGGAGATTATCAGTGGTCTTGTATATCTTACATTTTCTAATTATTGCTCCCACAGTTGATTACTTCACACCAAGCTGCTTGCCTATTGCAGATTCAGTCTTAAGCCTGGCGCAGGGCTGCAATTTTGTTTCTGGTGTCCTTCGACAGCTTTTTTTGTCTTCACCATAGTGGAGTATGGAGTGTGACTGTTTGAAGTTGCGGACTGGTGTCTTTTATACTGATAACAAGTTCAAACAGGTGCCAGTACTACAGATAATGAGTAGAGGACAGAGGAACCTCTTAAAGAAGAAGTTACAGGTCTGTGAGAGCCAGAAATCTTGCTTGTTTGTAAGTGACCAAATACTTAATTTCCACCAAAATTTGAAAAAAATTTCTTTCTAAATCAGACAATATGATTTTCAGGATTTGTTTTCTCATCTTGTCTCTCATAGTTGAGGTCACCTATGATGTCAATTACAGGCCGACCTCATATTTTTAAGTGGGAGAACTTGCACAATTTGTGGCTGACTAAATACTTTTTTCCCTACTGTATAAGCAGGAAGGCAGTAATACATTTACAGGAATGAGGCAGCAGACACAGAAACAAAGGGTAATCTGAAGTGCCAGAATACTAATAAATAGAAGTCAATGAGGAACTCAAGCATTTTTCTGGAAGATCACGGATCAGTCCAAATCACTGCACTGAAAATCCGTGGCAGAAGTCCCAAAATCACCAGTCCCAGAATTCAGCTGGTTTCACATGTCCAAAGGTTCATAATCAGTGCTGCAGCCAGTACCAAGGTCTACTATGGAGTGTCCACAGAACGTAACAGTATAAGTCAAGTAAGTACCGCTAAACTATGAAAATAGCTAAAAAGGACATTAAATGTTAATTCAATGCTCTTCCTTACACATTTGTTTTCCAGAGAAGCCCCCCCGCCCCCCATTATGGTTTACACAAGTGCAGCTGCAGTTATTGTACAGCGAGATCAAGGACGGGTAACGACACAACACTTGTGATCATATGTCGCACAACACACGTGGTGACAATACTGTGCTCAGCAGGAGATCCCATAATTATCTTGTAGGGAGCCAAGAACAGATAGGCCACAGATCCGAGGACGCGGAGTGTTGTTAACACACAGAAAACAATATGATGGTTCTATTGCCATGACCACTACTCCTCATCTTCGTGTCTATTTTCAATTCTCTTCCTTCCTGTTTTCCTCCCATCAAAGGCCACATCTCGAGGATCGGGCTAAAGCAGGCAGCACATCTGGTCACCATGTCCTCAGACCAGTTCTCATTGATGAAGATAGATGATGCCTGGTGCCTCCTTGGAGGTTGCTTAATGTTTCTGTTCTCTAGTCTACCCTAAATGTCAAGACATTAAGCGTTTGTGGCACGTTTAGCACTTGTCATGTCAGTTCTGGTTTTAGGGTTTAATTAAGTTTAGGTTCATAAAAGGCAACAAGTGAGGACAATGATGTGGTTTATAGACTTGTGAATAGAGTAGATGCTATTACTTATGCAATGCGGCCTAATATAAGATCAAGCACCGGTAACTACAATATGCAATACCCAAAAATAATCAAATTTATTATGCTGCTAATTAGTACACCTGTTACAAGCCAAAGGATGTATACACAGATTCTAGAAATAGCTAGGCAGGGAAATTTGTGGGGACAGATGCCCTGACACAATGCCCTACCTAAAAGCATGGGTTGGCACCCTAAGGTAAGGGAATATATATAGATGACGCCCCCGCTCCGCGTAGGTTCACCCTAATACACCCTGCACTACACTAAAACCTGAGGCCAATTCTGTGGTGAGTAGAATCGTAGGATCCTTTGGCTTGTTACAGGTGTACTAATTAGTACTATAATAAATTGGATTATTTTGGGGTATTGCATACTGCATGTTTGGTTTGTTCTGTTCAATCACACCATGGCATTTCCATCGTTTCTTGGTAATAGTTATATCATCATAGTCCTAGAAATTATAAAGTCATATTTCGACACCTCTTAAAGGGATCCTGTCATGTCCTTTTTTGTTATTAAACCACCCCTAATGTTATTTAGATCATGTACTGTGCATTAGTAACCTGTTGTTCTTGTTTTTTTTTTTAAATCGTTGCATTTATCCCAAAAAAGCACTTTGGATACTTTGTTTGGGCAGCTAGCTAATGAAAACATCTAATGGTGTGTTTACACGTCCCGATATCGGCGTCCAACTCCGACCAAAAGTCACGTGGTTCGTGGATTGGCCCCGATATCGTTCGTGCATTGTATAGTATAAATGCTCAATACGATGCACGAACGATGCCAAACTGATATCGGGGATCGAATGAGTGTGCTCTCTAACGGCCCGATAGTGGATGGAGGTTGGAGCAGGATCGTGCTGTGTAAACGCCCAACTACGATGTGCAGTACAATGTCCTCCATTCACTCCCATATTAAATGGTCGTTCCTGGGTCGGCTGTACAAGGGGGCGTAGACATCGTAGAGACGTTGTATGCCGATATCGCGTTGTGTAAATCTTCGATGCAATCTTTGAAATCTGGGCAGAAAAAGCGCGCTCCCGCGCCGTCGGATCCAATATTGGACCGACGTTGGAGCGTGTAAACCCACCATCAGGGTACCTTTACACGGCGCCACCGCGGCGAGAAATATTGACGGCAATATGTCGCCCTGCGACAATCGCGTCAAAATCTCTCCCAATTGTGGCGTGTAATTGGGGACTTTGGCGCTGATCTGTCGCCTCCCCACGGTCGCTTGATTTCAGAGCAGTGCACTGAAATCAGGATGACTGTGGCGACGCGACAGATCGCCGCCAAATTCCCCAATTACACGCCACAATTGGGAGAGATTTTGACGCCGATTGTCGCAGGGCGACATATCGCCGTCAATATTTCTCGGCGCGGTGGCGGCATGTAAAGGTACCCTAACAGTTATCTGGGCTGTTAGCAGACATGTCAATCAACTGCAGACATGCTGAAATTCATCTAATGCTGTACAACCTGTGGTGATGTCACAATCATGTAACAATAATGGATGGACCTAAGTCTACATTGTCCTTCATGCAGATCCTGCTTTACCCCATTCATTATGGTCACATGGTCATGACATCACCACAGGTCCTACAGCATTAGATGAATTTCGGCATGCCTGCAGTTGAGTGACATGTCTGCTAACCACCCTGACTGTTTGGGCAGGTAGCTAATGAAAACATCTAAGTATCTAAAGTGCTTTTTTGGAATAAATCCAATGATTTATTTTTGTTAAAAACAGGTCACTAATGGACAGTACATGATCTAAATAATATTGGGGATGGTTTAATAACAAAAAGGGACACGACAGGTTCTCCTTAAAGGGCCTTTTTATCTTTGGTCACTTTTGTCCATATGGATGACTTTTGTCCTTTTCATGGAAATCAATGGATAGGGCACCTTAGGGAACAAACAATGCACAAGAAATGTGAATGTCATTTTTAGCCATAAGACCCCTTAGATTTAGTGTGCTTTTTCTAAGTTAACTCAACCAGTGAATCTGCTATTTAAAGCATGCCAAGTCATCCACTGACACCGAGTGAGCGTTCTGTGTTTTCACAACCGGCTGCCACAGCAAGAAAAGCAGATCGGAAATATATCTTTTGAAGATTTTCAATGTTTGCTTCAGACTTAATCTCCAAACATAAAATCCAACCGGAGGGAGGATAAAAACTCAAGGCGTCTTACAAGAGCCAGGAGAACGTAGAGCATGTTTGTGATGAGAAGGCTTATGAGATTCTCAGGTGCCAATACAACTCTGTACACTTTCCATTCTTATAAGACAAGAGTAAAGAGACGGGAAGGCCGTGCCGCTGAGTGACGATGCTATTCATTGGATCCAATTGGATTCATGCCCTTCTTTCGCCTTTTATTATTTAGAAGAGGTGCTTAAGTTTTTCCTACTTTGGCCTAAACAACAAATCATGTTGCAGTCGTGAGTACACGTCCCTTAGTCTGAGTCACCATCACGGTGTTAGGATATCTGCTTACTAATGATACATTAAAATGTGGCCACAATGACTGAGAAATTACTATGCCAAGTTTAACACGTAGCAGGGCAGGGCATTGATTTTAATAGGAAGATGTATGACATATATAAAAGGAAACAGAAAGCGGAATGGTCTGGGCGCTGCAAAGGGAGGAGGTGAACCAAACCAGGAACAATCCTTTAAAGAGACTCTGTCAGGTCATTTTTCAGTATGATACAAATAGTGAATAGTGCCTGTGCAGATCTTTTAAAAACATGTGAAATCATTATTGTACATTTTGTAGTTCCCTTGCTATAAACATTTTCGCACTCTGCATGCAGCTCCTGCATTAGTCCTCTCCATTACTTCCACAGCTGATTAGTCCTTCTGTGTGAATGTTATTTAAATATCCCCACCTATCCAAGCTGGTATTCTGTCCCTCCCCTCTGTGCTGGGAGTGAAGAGGTGTTTTGTCCTGCACTGTGTGGTGTCTGTAAGAGATTTCTATGTGTTTATATGAACTTTGGTTTTCCTACGTACAAGTAATGTGTGTATCTGCTGAGTAAATGTTCAATTGTTCTTATAATTACATAGAAATATCTCAGCGCACACACTACATATATGCCTCAGATACACTCAATGACATGAAGAGCTGCAGCTAAAGGAAAAGAACACACCTCCTTTCCCTCCTTTCTCCTCTGTTGGTAATGAGTCACATAGCATAACAGATCACAGGAGGGCAGGACAGTGTAGTGATGCATGAATATTCATTTCTTGGGGAGTGGGCAGTAGAGAACTGACTGTGATTGACAGATGGAATTAATCTTTTATTTTGCAGTTTACCGAGGATAATGAGTGTGTTCAAAGATCATTGTGAAGGGAGAGGGAGCAGGGTCAGATGGGATATTTTTTTCTATATCGACTATGTTTATTATTTATCTATGATACATTTATTCAATTGTTTATGGTTCACTATAAGATCCTTTATCCGGAGGGAAACAATTTCTTATACGATGATGAAATGTTGTGAGTCAGGTAACGAAATTCTCAGCTGTTCTTATGCAAAATAAATGGATGTTTGTGAACTATTCCCATGTTTATCTTTATACCATGTCTAAGAATCCATATTTGCATTGACACATGTTAGTTCATCAGAGTTATCAGCTGTGTATAGAAGTGTTAGTGTCATTCTTCTAATGATGACATAGAAACCGCCGTAAACCTTCCTGAGCGAACAGGAAATGAGTCTAAAGTAGCCCTAGTGGCTAGTGTGAAAATTGCAAGATTACTAATTTTGTTCTTCAACATGGAAAAAAATACAATACAAAAAAAAAGAACCTTTTTAACCCCTTATTTCCTGAATAAAAATCTACTGCATACACATATATGCTTTCAAATGAATTGAATTGGTATGATGCGAGTACGGCAATAGAAGGGTTTATGATGATACGTTCCCTTTAACCCCTTCATGACCGAGCCTATTTTGACCCTAAAGACCTTGGCATTTTTGTCAATTCTGACCAGTGTCCCTTTATGAGGTATATACTCTGGAACGCTTCAAGCGATCCTAGCGATTCTGAAAATGTTTTTTTGTGACATATTGGGCTTCATGTTAGTATGAAATTTAGGTAGATAATTTTTGCGTTTATCTGTGAAAAATATCCAAAATTTGGCAAAAATATTCAACATTTTGCAATTTTCAAATTTTTTATTTTTATTCTGCTAAACCAGAGAGGTATGTGACATAAAACAGTTAATAAATAACATTTCCCACATGTCTACTCTACATCAGCACAATTTTTGAAAAAAAAAATTTGGGTGGAAGTTATAAGGGTTCAAAGTTCATCAGCAATTTTTATTTTTCCAGCAAAATTTACAAAACTATTTTTTTAGTGACCACATCACATTGGAAGTCCCTTTGAGGGGTTTACATGACAGAAAACACCCAAAAGTGACAACATTCCGAAAACGGCACCCCTCAAGCTACTCAAACTATATTCAAGAAGATTATTAACCCTTCAGGTGCTTTACAGGAACTAAAGCAACGTGGAAGGAAAAAATAGATATTTAAATTTTTCTAACAAAAATGTTCTTTTAGCCTCAATTCTTTCATTTTCACATGGGCAACAGATAAAATGGATCCTAAAATTTGTTGGGCAATTTCTCCTGAGTACACCGATACCTCATATGCGGTCATAAACCACTGTTTGGGCGCATGGCAGGGCTCAGAAGGGAAGGAGCGCCAAGTGAAAAGGCGCTCCTTCCCTTCTGAGCCCTGCCATGCGCCCAAACAGTGGTTTATGGTGATGAATTCCTGGGGGCAGATTCCTTTAATAAAAAAAAAAATCTATACAAGATTGATAGTGCCATATTCACTCTGGAGAGTTATGTTGACAAGTAATTATCACAATAAAAGAAATACCATAAAAACAAAACTCAAAAAACATTGGTGGAATTGCTTTGGTTTTACCATTTCGTTCTACTTTAATTTTTTTCCATTTTTCAGAGCATTATATGGGGCAAAATGAATAGTGTAATTCAAAAGTACAATTCGTCTTTTAAAAAATGAGCCTTTGTATGGTTGTTGGGAAAATAAAAAAAATTTGGTTTGTAAAGGAAACAGGAAAATATGGAAGCACAAAAATGAAAGACCTGTCATAAAGGGGTTAAAATGCAGACATAGAGCTATGTAATATAATGCTGGTGGTTCCAAAGGCTTAAGGGACCTGACAAATTCCCTTTATGCCCATTTTTCAATATTGTGCCCCATGGCAATTTGTCATAGGATCAGCTGCACTGTTGGGTAAATGAAACATTTAAGAATCACCCTATCACCAATTCTATAGTACATTAAAGGGTATTGGAAATTGGGATAAGTATATGTGACACTAGTCACTATTCACGGACAAGCCGTGAGGCAGGATAGTCAAACATTCTGGGGCAATACCAAGAGAGCACATGGTAAACTACAGGGTAAAAAAAACAGGTGTAGTCAAGTCACAGGTCTGGAATCAGAATACCAGGAGGATAGCGGATTAAAGCAAAGAGACAAGGCAAATGGAAAGTCAAAGAAGGTTCAAGTGCTGTCAGCAATATATCTACCACAGGTCATAAATAAATGAGGCCAACATGCACCAAAAACCAAATGCTACATCTGGCAGTGATCTGGGACTGACTGCTCAGCTAAGTAGCTGGGCAATCACTCAGAATTGAAAATCTGAAGAAACCCAGAATATTGCAGTCCAGATTGGACAACTGAGCTGTCAAGCAACATACTGCGCTTGCTTCTACACTAGATCAGATGTCTGAGCTGTCACTTGCCAAACTGATAACTCAGCACACTGCTGCCACTACATTGTACATCTGACCTGTCACTCACCCAACCGATAGCTCAGCATGGCCCTGATTCCATAGGGGAACAAAACTGTCACTCACTGTGTCCAAGGCACACTGAGCGGAGGAATGCTGACAGAATAGTTTACTATTAGGCAGCCACACTTTATGTGCTTTTCGCATTTGGGAAAGGTTCTAATGAATTATAGCCTTGTTCATAATATATTCATATCTATATTACCCAGCCTGAATATAACCCTGATTATAGGTCCTACAATTTGTAGTATTAGTAATTAAAACATTGGAGAGAGGTAGCTTAGTGGACATCAACCCATTATCGCAGATCCTATGGTAGTGGGAAACTAGCCTTGAGATCTTTACACCTATAGAAGAAATACAAAGGGATTGAGACAGGGCATTGGTGTTCCAAACAATACATGGAATCAGACATGGAAACTTAAAGGGAACCTGACCCCTCCAAATCACCCCCAACCCTATGAATACCTGTCCTGCACCATGAGAGATCATTAGTAGCGGTCCTTTTCTGTAAAAAATGTGTGGTGTAACATTGTCAAAACAACATTATTCACTTACATAGCTGCGACTTGTTGTCCATGAATAAGTCTCACAGGGCATTCTCTATGAGACTTAAGCCCTCCTGAACACGCCCGATGGGCGTGATAAATAATCCTAGTCCTCTCCTGCTGTATGGGCATAATAGCCGGTGTTACGCTATTTGGTCACATCTGGTCATGGTGACGTCGATACACCCTCTAGGTGTACGCCGACCTCACCATGTGCATTGCGCGTGTGCAGCTTTTGATTTACACCTAAAGGGTGTACAGAAGTCACCATGACCGGATGTGACGCAAATAGCGTCACACCGGCTATTACGCCCATACAGCAGGGCGAGGAGGACTAGTATTATTTATCACGCCCATCGAGCGTGATAATGAACTGCTCAGGAGGGCTTAGAAGCTTCTTGTCAGGAGGAGGGGTTAGCAGTCAGTTAGTGAGTGAAAGGGAGAGAGTGGAGAACATTGGAGGAGGACGTCCAGAGCGGACGCAGGACTGAGAGAGTCCTAGGGGATATGGGAGTGGGGGATCCACCCATGTGCCCCGAATCCGGTCCTGACCCGAGTTGGGCGGAGGGACTGGTTGCCCAAGGGGACCGGACCCGATCTGGTTTGGGTGCTCCAGGCCCTGACCAAGAAAACCGGAGGCCACTGGCTTTGCAGTCGCAGTGGCCACAAACCTTGGATAATCTGCAGGACAGTGGCTAGAACTAGGGCCAGGGGATGTGTCTTGTGTTGGGGTACTCGGATCTCAGGCGTACTAGTACGGGGATGTAACGGGTAGTCGATGCCCAATTCCGTGCCCTTGATACATACAATAAAAAAGGGAAAAAGAAAATAAATAAAGTTGTTCGTGATGCCACCTGTAGGTACGATGATGGCACCGACGCTGCTGGAACCTCCGGGGTGATGGGCGGCAGCAAGGTGTTGTGGCTCTCTACAGGAAGAGCGGAGTCCCCGGGGTGTTGGAAGTAGGAATGATGGAATAGGGCAGGGTAGTCACTGTGGAGCAAGGCAGGTAAATCACAATTCTCTGAGAATAAGGACAGACACGTTGCTCACTCTGAACGGGCACTTTACTCCGGTAATCAGCAGGTTTACAGGGTAATGCAGTTCTTTCATCTGAGGTAGTGGACCGGGTGTTTCTGGCAATGAGCAGTGTCCCTCTGAAGCTCCACTGGTGTTCCTTCTCTATCACTTTCTCTGTCCTTACTCTGTGCTGCCCAGCACGAATGTCACTTGTGGAACCAGGCCCGTCGAGTGATATGGGAACCCTTTATCTCTCCAAAAGAAATCCAACCCAGTTTAGTGCTTCTGGTGGAGATTATGCTTGGTTTGGGCGGTTGGATCGTGCTCCTAAGAAGACATCGACCACGCCAGTAATTTGTAGCTCAGGGTAGTACCTCTGATACACGTCGCAGCCAGTACCCCGCTTCGGACTGGGCCAGCGTATTTGGTTACCCTCTATCTGCTCTTTTCTCTTCTGGGTCACCAGGTTGAGGTGCCCTCCATTTTAGCTTCTCCTCTGCTGTTCTCTACAGTTTCTCCTTACTTCACAGCTCTGCACTGCACTTCTGCTTCCTGCTTTCTTCACTGCTCTTTCCCTCTCTCCCTACTCACTTTATAACCTAGCTTCTCCATCCACCGGGACCAGTTACCCTAGTAACGGGCATCTGATTGGTCCCCTATCACTAGGTGTGTGTGTGTGTGGTGCTGCAGCTTCAGGCTTCTACTACTCCTTACCAGAACAAAGTATACTGCACCTTCTGTTAGGGGTGCAGTACCCTTTTGTAGCGTGTTGACCAGCGGGGCGCTACAGATGTGCCACTGCAGTCGCCCGACAAGGCCTGCAGCCATCAGCCTGGCAGCCTGTTCACAAAGGCCCAGGGCAGGCAAGAATCCAGCGCAGGGAAGAGCAACCTGGGAAGGCCCATGAAAGATGTCTTGGCAGAGCAATCCTAATCTCCTGGGGACTAACCTGGCTGCACTTTGGAAGAGCACAGCATCGAGCTGGGAAACCTTGCCCGATCAGCAAGTAAAGGTAAAGAACTGCATGAACTGTCTGTGTCTCCTCCTTTTGCGCCCTGCGACCCTCTTCAACATCACAGCCCCGTCTCTGCTATAGACTTTCCCATCAGCCTTGGGGCTCCGCTCCATCTGTGGGGAGCGATACCATCCAGGCTGCCCTACCATCCGCCCCAGCGGTCTGAAACTGCAGCATCAGCCATCCCTGGCCGAGCACCACAGGTGGCGTCATGAACTTTCCTCTGTAAATATTCCCCTTTAACTGCATGCCCAGAGTCACAGAGCTGGGTCACCACCACCGTGATTCTCCTAAGAACTGACCGGCCTGGTCCAGAGTACTCCACAGCCTTGGTGGGCGTGCAAAAATCATTACTGTACCCTATGTAGTTTTCTAGCTATAAGCAACTTTACACACTGCACGGAGCTGGCTACACTACTCCAGTTCATGACTTTCGCTGCCAAATAATCTAGAGCGTGTAAATGTTAATTAAATAAACACACTTATCCATGCTGGTATTATGTCCCTCCTCCTGTGCTTGAAGTCAGTCACTGAAAATCTGCAAGCTGCTGGGGTATGGGAGTGGGGAGGTGTTTGTGCTACAGTATTACGGTGTCTCTGAAAGATTTATATGTGTTTATATGAACACTAGCTGTGAGCCCGATGCAAATGCATCGGGATTCTAGAACGTGCATTAATTTGATTATAGTAGTTATAGCTACTTTTTGAGGGAGTCCAATACTTTTTTTGGGGGGTCCAATACTTTTTGGGGGGGGTGCAATACTTATTGGGGCGCGTTCAATGCTTTTTGGGGTGCGTTCAATACTTATTGGGGCGCGTTCAATGCTTTTTGGGGCGCGTTCAATGCTTTTTGGGGCGTGTTCAATACTTTTTGGGGGGCGTTCAATACTTATTGGGGTGTGTTCAATACTTTTTGGGGCGCGTTCAATACTTTTTGGGGCGCGTTCAATACTTATTGGGGTGCGTTCAATACTTTTTTGGGCGCGTTCAATACTTATTGGGGTGTGTTCAATACTTATTGGGACGCGTTCAATACTTTTTGTGGCGCGTTCAATACTTTTTGGGGCGCGTTCAATACTTATTGGGGTGCGTTCAATACTTTTTGGGGCGCGTTCAATACTTATTGGGGTGTGTTCAATACTTATTGGGACGCGTTCAATACTTTTTGTGGCGCGTTCAATACTTTTTGGGGCGCGTTCAATACTTATTGGGGTGCGTTCAATACTTTTTGGGGCGCGTTCAATACTTATTGGGGTGTGTTCAATACTTTTTGGGGTGTGTTCAATACTTATTGGGACGCGTTCAATACTTTTTGGGGCGCGTTCAATACTTATTGTGACGCGTTCAATACTTATTGGGGTGTGTTCAATACTTTTTGGGGCGCGTTAAATACTTTTTGGGGCGCGTTCAATACTTATTGGGGTGCGTTCAATACTTTTTGGGGCGCGTTCAATACTTATTATGACGCGTTCAATAATTATTGGGGTGTGTTCAATACTTTTTGGGGCGCGTTCAATACTTTTTGGGGCGCGTTCAATACTTATTGGGGTGCGTTCAATACTTTTTGGGGCGCGTTCAATACTTATTGGGGTGTGTTCTATACTTTTTGGAGTGCTTTGCTGGGCTAAACCTGAATGGTGCACAGGGGGTTAATCACATGTCAGGTCTGTGTGTGAGTGAAGATGTGCTGACTGACTCACTGGGTTGCAGCTGGGAGTGAGTAGGCTGGATAGGAACCTGCCAGGTGTCTGAGTGAGGAGAGGACGATTCAGAAGTTCAGAGCACTGCCATGTGAAGAGGTGCTGGAAGTGATCCGTCCTCAGTGGGTAAGTGATGGGAGCCAGTGTCCAAGGGCCAGGTGGTTACAGCTGACTTTGGGACATTGAGGGGGGGGGGGCTGTGCGGCCATTGAGGGGGGGGGGGGGGTCTGTGCGGCCATTGAGGGGGGGGGGTCTGTGCGGCCATTGAGGGGGGGGGTCTGTGCGGCCATTGGGGGGGGGTGTCTGTGCGGCCATTGGGGGGGGTCTGTGCGGCCATTGAGGGGGGGGGTCTGTGCGGCCATTGAGGGGGGGGGGTCTGTGCGGCCATTGAGGGGGGGGTCTGTGCGGCCATTGAGGGGGGGGGGGCTGTGCGGCCATTGAGGGGGGGGGGGTCTGTGCGGCCATTGAGGGGGGGGGGGGTCTGTGCGGCTATTGAGGGGGGGTCTGTGCGGCCATTGGGGGGGGGGGGTTCTGTGCGGGTAGTAGTAGTAGGATGATGATGATGATGATGATGATGATGATGATGATGATGATGATCGACTCGCAATGCTTGCACTACCCAGCAACTCGCAATAGATCCCCATTGAAAGTAAAGGGGGAGTTGCGGCAGCTGAGGTAGCGACTCGCAATGGCCTCGCGGCCATTGCTCGCGCTACCTCAGCGGTAAATCGCTAACTTTGTAGCCGGGCCTCTGGTTCTATTTTCGGCCAGCGACTCGCAATGGCCGCTTCGCGGCCATTGCTCGCGCGTGGTGACGTCACAGCGTGACATAGCCACGGCGATTTCGGGGTCCGACACAAAAATGCCTACGGCAATTATATAGTAGATATTTTCCCTGCATACATGTAATGTGTGTATCTGTTGAGCAAGTGAACAAATGTTCTTATAATAAACACATAGAAACATATCAGACAGCACACACTACACATATGTCTCAGATACACAAAATGACACTGCTTAAAGGGAACCAACCACCTCAGATCACCCTAATACACAGTTAGTACATGTCCTTGCACCCTAAGGATACCTTTCCAGCACTGTTTTTGTGTAAAATCTTGCATTAGTATAACCGATATAAAGACTTTATAAAGTTACTAGCCTGAAGACTTCTGGGCGTATCCCTCCTTCTGTTATACTTCAGGGCTGTGCATTGCATGTCTGTGCTCCCCCTCCCTCCGTGCCTGCTGCCTGCCCTGATGGGCGTGATCGTTATCTCCTCTGCACAGAGGGAGGGGGAGCGCAGCCATGCAATGAATGCACAGCCCTGAATTATAACAGAAGGAGGGATACGCCCAGAAGTCACCAGGCTAGTAACTTTATAAAGTCTTTATATCGGTTATACTAATGCAAGATTTTACACAAAAACAGTGCTGGAAACGTATCCTTAGGGTGCAGGGACATGTACTAACTGTGTATTAGGGTGATCTGAGGTGGTTGGTTCCCTTTAATGCTGGAGGCATATTAAGATGTCACTATATGAATATTCATTCCCTGGGGCATGGGCAGCAGAGAAGTAAGCGATCACTCACTGTGATTGACACATGGAATTAATTTAATTGCACTTCACAGAAAATAGGGGGTGAGTATAAATAAAAGAAATACAGGAATAGAAAGAGCGTCACCAATGAATTACAAAATGATATCAGTTACATATGGATTTTTGACCTCACAGACCCCTTAGAAATGGATAGCTCAGTGACAGGCAGCTTTACTTTATTGACCTCATAGTGTTACAGAATATTATTCAAGCCTGTTGCTCCTGCCTTTTAAAGATTCAGACCTATTGTATGACATGCAATATTAGAGATAGGGCTTCAGTGTAACCCCAATATGGGGTTATATAGTGCTATATAAGATGAATAAATAAATACCATTACAGATACTGAGGAAATTCAATAGCAGAAATAGTTAGCTAGTGTATTTATATTTTATTTTATTCACATATTTTTTTATTTATCTAAGTCTTGGAAACTCCATACTTGCGGGTAGCTCTGCTGTGGCACCGAGATAATCACTGAAGAGAATTGATCTGTGCAGACACCTCAACTTCAGACTTTGGCAACTTATTCGTAAAACACAAACTTGTGACTTTTATTGGGGCCCCAGGTACATGAAGTTTCACTAAACAGAGCTGACATGTCCCACTGCCCAGGAAAAACTAATAAAAGATGCCACAGAAGAGGGCATCAAGGAGAACGTCATGGCGTGCTGGCAGAGTGCTGGATTATGACAGCTCATGACATAACGAAGCTTTGAGAGGATGAAGATTTACTCTGGCTGTCAATCATTCTTCAAGTGACACATCCAATCCATAACTGATGATGGGTGCAGTTCATGCCTGGTGGCATCTGATATACAGCTGTCATCATCATTGAACTGGAAGCAGCGAGGGCCCTGTACAACTAATGTCTTATCCTTGGGAATTAGGAGGTGTCAAAAGAAATCGGACATCAAGGGTCACGTCATAGACATTATTATTGGGGAGATAACAAGCATTTCAAGAGAGAGCAAGAGAAGTGCTACTGTGCATTGTCCATACATTTTGAACAAAAAGAAATAGTTAAGTAGAAGAGATTTAAATGAATATATAATGGAAGATAAGTTTTACTGAGCAATGTATATATAGACTGCAAACAAGTAGCGCTTGTTCATTTTTTTATGATCTACTTATATAATCGGGAGTTTGGGATTCGGGCACTGTAGCCGAATCCCAAAATCCTTTGTGGCACTGCGAGTGAGCGATGGAGCGCATGCGCCATCGCGATCCGCCGATTCTGCCCGCAAATGCTACACTGCTCATTATCTCCCCAAACCACCACCACTGCCGACTCCCCGCCCAAATGCTCTCGCTGCCCCGCTCCCTCGCCCCATGCTCCCACTTCCCCGCTCCCTCGCCCCATGCTCCCGCTTCCCCGCTCCCTCGCCCCATGCTACCGCTCCCCCGCTCCCTCGCCCCATGCTCCCGCTCCCCCGGCGCCAGGGCCGCACCGTCCATTACACAGTGTCAGCCCTGAGTCCCAAGCGGCAGCAGCCAGGGGGAGCGGCATTAGCGAAGGGGGCGTCGCCGCCATCACCGCCCGTCTTCATGACACACGCCGCCCGCCGCAGCGTCCTCCGGTAAGATGCCGGCGGCGCTCTGCCATTCTAAGCTGCAGGGCCGCCAGCCCTGGAGTTTGCTACCCCCACCCTCGCTCCTCAACTAAGCCTACAGGCCCAGCGGGGCTCAGATCTGCACCCACACTGCCCCTGCTTACCCCCCCAATCACCCACACTGCCCCCACTTACCCACACTGCCCCTGCTTACCCCCTACTCACCCACACTGCCCCCACTTACCCACACTGCCCCTGCTTACCCCCTACTCACCCACACTGCCCCCACTTACCCACACTGCCCCTGCATAGCCCCCCACACTCACCCACACTGCCCCTGCTCACTCCTCTTACCCCCCTATGCCCTCACTCACTCCCCACACTGCCCCTGCTTACTCCCTACTCACCCACACTGCCCCCACTTACCCACACTGCCCCTGCTTACCCCCTACTCACCCACACTGCCCCCACTTACCCACACTGCCCCTGCTTACCCCCTACTCACCCACACTGCCCCCACTTACCCACACTGCCCCTGCTTACCCCCTACTCACCCACACTGCCCCCACTTACCCACACTGCCCCTGCATAGCCCCCCACACTCACCCACACTGCCCCTGCTCACTCCTCTTACCCCCCTATACCCTCACTCACTCCCAACACTGCCCCTGCTTACTCCCTACTCCCACACTGCCCCCAATCACCCGCCCTGCCCCTGCATAACCCACCCCACTCACCCACACTGACCCTGCTTACCCCCCTACTCACCCACACTGCCGCCACTTACCCACACTGCCCCTGCTTACCCCCAATCACCCACACTGCCCCCACTTACCCACAATACCCCTGCTTACCCCCTACTCACCCACACTGCCCCCACTTACCCACACTGCCCCTGCTTACCCCCTACTCACCCACACTGCCCCCACTTACCCACACTACCCCTGCTTACCCCCTACTCACCCACACTGCCCCACTTACCCACACTGCCCCTGATTACCCCCTACTCACCCACACTGCCCCCACTTACCCACACTGCCCCTGATTACCCCCTACTCACCCACACTGCCCCCACTTACCCACACTGCCCCTGATTACCCCCTACTCACCCACACTACCCCCACTTACCCACACTGCCCCTGCTTACCCCTACTCACCCCCACTGCCCCCACTTACCCCCACTGCCCCTGCTTAACCCCTACTCACCCACACTGCCCCCACTTACCCCCACTGCCCCTGCTTAACCCCTACTCACCCACATTGCCCCCACTCACACACACTGCCCCTGCATAGCCCACCTAACTCACCCACAATGCCCCTGTTTACACCCCTTCTCACCCACACTGCCCCCACTCACCCACACTGCCCCTACTTACCCCCCACTCACCCGCACTGCCCCTCCTCACCCCTCTTACCCCGACACATGCCCTCACTCGCCCCACTGCCCCTGTTCATGCACCCACTCTGAATAGAAGAAGAGAGTGACCAGCTGAGGTGGTTTAACAGCTGAGGAAAGGCCATTGAACACCAAGGTCAAGTTGGAGGGAAGCTAGAGAACGTATACCTGAAAAGTGTCCAGAGAACTAGAGCAAGTGAGAGCTCATCCTAAGGTTGAACCCTATGGCAGAACATGACCCAAGTGGCTGCAGGAGGAAGAGGGGGTCCCAGAGCCACGGGAAGTGAGCAATCCACCCGGGGGTCTGATATCCATTGTCACGCGCAGGCAAGTGGAGAGACTAAGCCGCAAGGGGCACTGAGAACTGTGGTGCCCCACAAATGCAGGCGTCACAGACTGGTACTGCATCCGTAAAAGAGGTGCAGATGCTCCAGCTGCAGGTGGACTCTAGGATGGTGGGTGGGACCCATTGCCGGCACTCTCACATTAGTATAGGGTGGGAGGTTACCCGGGAGGGGATAAATTCACCTCTAGGGGGAACAAGGAGGTCTTTGGCTGTCGGTTTCTGACTGAGAATGGAGGAAGAGGAGAGATTCTAGGAAAGAATAGCTAAGTGTAACGAGGCGGAAGGTCACACCGGGTCGGTTACACCGGAGGAAAGAAGAAGGGACCTTGAGGAGGTCCTGAAAGAGGGCGGCCGACAAGAGAAGTATGGGCCCTAGAGAAAAAGGGAGATCGTCAGAGTGGAGCATCCATACTCCAGGGGATACTCCAGTCCAACCAGAGGAACGCCGGGCCCTAGGAACCGGCCAAGTCCAGCTTGCAGTCGGCAACTGGCTGCTGTGGCTTGTTCATCAGCCTCAGCACCCTGCCATCGGAGAGGTCTGTCTGCTTCCTCTCTAATGAGGGAGTGGACTCCCGGTACTACCTACAAGGAGCTACTGGGTATAGATCAATCCAAACGGGGAAGAACAGACACGGATTAGTTAACGAAGGCATACCAAGGGTTCCACCATACCACCTGGGATCCACTTGCAGCCACCCGTTAAGCTACCTGTCTTTGTAACATCAAGAGTGCTGAGCTGTGAACTGTAACCACTGCTGCTACAACTAACAGTTAAGTACACGGGAGAAAAGTGACTTTGCCTCTGCCTGTATTTCCTTTTGCATGAACTTGTTCCCTTTCCAGGAACGCTGCCTCGGAGGTCCAGCCCTACCTGTAGAGGACTTTGCCAAACTAGTCGCATTACCATGTACCTCTGGCGGACTGTGGCAGCGCTGGTGACTCCTCACCAGAAACTACAGGTGGCGTCACAACAACTGTAAATATAATCCCTGTAAATATACCCCTTTCCAAAGAAGTCCCCCAGGACACAGGAGCGTTAACCCCTTGGAGCCTGATACCCGAGTACCCCAAAGCCTGGAGCCCGACAGAACGCAAAAGACTAGTGGAGAAGACTATGCAAAAAATAGTAATGGTGTAAATTTACACCATCTGATGAAGACTGTTTTATACAGTTGAAACACGTAGTGGAGCTGTGAGGGGAGCTAAGAAATTAATAAAAGGTTTGCCATTTATTAAAACATCTTACATGTCTGCTTGATCCTTAGAGCGCTCCTAATCAGACCGCCATTACTATTTTTTGCATGAAAACTACTCCCTTTGTGAGGAACTGGCGGCTGGAGCAGCACAGGAACAGCACAAATGATCTGCCTTGAGGATCTGGCGTTTCCCTGGCAACCCACAACAAAGAGCAGTGACGCAAATTCGGTTTTGCGGTCATGTGACCGGATAGGTCCTGTTCCGAGGACCAGGAGAGAGGAGAGCGGAGAGGCAGTGCACACACGGCCGGCGGCGGAAGCTGGTTAGCCGGTTTGTGCAGGACTTGCACAACCCGATAAGGTGAGTGGCCACCTACCCACACCACTTAGACGTTTTTAATAAGGGGATCCTACACATTTGCGCCCCTTTTCCTTTTTGTTTTGCATAGTGGAGAAGACTAGACTCAGCTAGCAACCTGGAGGCTGTGGCACTGTCATGGTGACTAAGCCGACAACCGCGCATATCTGCTGAAAAGGTGGCAACCATAGGTCTAAGGGGAGAAACTGCAGGGGAACCCATAGGAAAAGCCCACAGTCACTGGCTCAGAGCTCTGTGTGGCGAGGTGCAAGGCAGGATGGACAAGGCAAGTGCTGTGTGAGATGACCTGGAAAGGACAGAGAAGCGGTGCCGGTTACGTACCATCCTACTACCAGGGAGTAACTGGATCCCTGCCTCCGAGAACCAAGTGCTCAGCGGGCTGCTACACAAAAACTGTGAGTAAATGATCTGGAGACTGCAACCCGCTGTGTCTGTGAACTTTCTTAACTTGTCTAAAGCACCAGAAACACAAAACTACTAACTCACTCAGGTACCTTTGGCCACCTTAGGGGTCAGTCCTACTTGTAGAGGACTTAAGGACATTGCTGCCTCCCAACCACCGACCTCGAGGAAGACTGTCGAGCAGCAGCGGCCATCAATTGCTGCAACCTGTGGGTGGCATCACATTTAAATTAACAAGTATCCCCAGGTCCAGTCATCCCTGCCCAGAATGAACCCTTCACGCCAGATCCCTATCCCTAATGGTACCTTTACACGCCGCGACGGCAGGCTGGATACATCCCGCTACAGGCTACAAATGTAGCTTGTAGCGTCAATATAGCCCGTCGTAGCGGCGTCTGAAGACGTGACGCTACAGCCGGCAACAGATACATCTGTTTCCTAGCTCTGCTCAAAAACTGATGGCTACAAAGCCGATGGTAGCGAGCTGTATCGGCGTGTAAAGAGGCAACGGAAGGGAACTCGGGACAGCCTGCGATGTAGCTGCAATGTAGCTAAGGAGTGACCCTGGCTCCGGGTTACCGCGCCCCATGTGCGATCATTGGTGGAAGCTGCTGCATGACGATTGGTAGTCGCTGCATAGGGAGGCATATTTAAAGGAGCTGACGAGTCACACTACACAATCGCTCGAGCGTCAAGTATTAATCAGCCTCCTGCGATGCCTGGCCAATCATGGTATTATTGCTTTGTCCTATCAGCGTACGGACTTCTCGTAATCCACAATTGTAGCACGCCTATGTGCTGTCCCTGCTGCACCAGGTACGCCCATAGTAGCTGGATGTAGCGGTGTGTAAATGAGCTACAGCTGGCTACTTGAGACACCCGGCGATGTAGCTAGCTATAGATGTAGCGTGGCGTAGCGAACCTTGTGGCGGCGTGTAAAGAGGGTGCGTTGATCGTTTGTAACCGTTTGAGCGTGCTCGTGCACGTGAAGTAGCGGGATGTATCCAGCCTGCCGTCGCGGCGTGTAAAGGTACCTTAAGAGAGAGAGCCACCCAAACTTTTAATGACACCGTTAGGGTCTCGGTCCCTGTGATCCCCATGATGAAGCCTCAAAACAGCCTGGTTCTGAGTATTCTAAGGCCCTGCAGGGGCATGTCAATAGGAGAAGACTGGACTAGCCAAATAAAAACCCCTGGCTTGCTTCTCCCACTCTACTCCAGTTGATTGGCAGGTCCATATGGAGGGACATGTTAATTAACCGGAACGGGGCAAGGAGAAAATGAGCAGGAGATGCACCAGTCTAGTCAGATCATACAGACAGTACACTCAGCATACGAGGCAAGTGAAGCTGTGCAGTGTCCATACATACAAAATTCGTCATTACAGTCACCATATAATTCTAGTGGTCATGTGCCGTGTCCATACATACAAAATACAGTAAATATACTCAGCATATATGACACGTGGTACTGTGCTGTGTCCATACATACAGAATACAGTAAGTACACTCAACATATACGACAAGTGTCACGGTGCTCTGTCCATACATACAGAATATGACATTACAGTCAGCATACACATGTGCATTTCAATGTATTAGAATATCATCAAAAATATATATTTTTCCAGTAATTCAATACAAAAAGTGAAACACATATTATAAAAAGTCAATACAAACAGAGTGATCAATTTCAAGTGCTTATTTCTGTTAATGTTGATGATTATGACTTACAGCCAATGAAGGCCAAAGGTCATTTTCTCAAAAAATTAAAGTAGGGAGGATGAAGAGTTTAAAATTGCACTGCCGTATTCCATGAGACATCAAAGGGTGAATAAAATATTGATTTATTAGTCAAAGCATTTCATGGCTCCCTGAAACATGGCAATATGATATTGATTTGTCCTGAGGAAGGGGCCAGGGAGCCCTCAAACGCATTGACTAATAAATCAATATTATATTCACCCTTTGATGTCTCGTGGAATACAGCAGCGCGGTTTTTAACCCTTCATCCTCTCTACTCTATATGCACCATGCTGGAGACAGCAGCAGCCATGATATGCTTTTATAGTGGTTATGACTCTCACAACCACACAAGGTGAAGCCTCTGATACCTATTTAGGTCATATTTTATCTCTCAGACCCTTCATCCTCCCTACTTTGATTTTCTGAGATAATGACCTTTGGGTTTTTATTAGCTGTAAGCCATAATCATCAACATTAACAGAAATAAACACTTGAAATAGATCACTCTGTTTGTAATGACTCTATATAATGTATGCATTTGACTCACCGTGGCCGGGTCTTCACGTCGCAGGCGTTGTCTTCTCCTGTCACGGTTCCGCGCCTGCGGCTGTGGGGCCCGGTGGTCCAGATCAAAAGGGGTTGGCTGAACGGATAAGGGTTAATTCTTATTGTCGTGACGCCACCTGCGGGAATTCCAGTGATTTCACCGGCGCTGCTTGGGCCTCCGGGGGATGGACGGCAGCAAGATGGGACGCTCCCCACAGGATGAGCGGGAGTCCCCGGGGCCAGGAGCTACACTTGGTGGTGTATGGCAGCTCAGTGATTCTTAGCATGCGGAGTTAAACAGTTCTGAAGAAGTACAGACACCAGTGTTCTCTGTAACGGGTCTTTTACTGTAACCGGTAGGTGATACAGGGTATACAGTTAACGGGCAACGGACCGGGTGGTCCCAGCAATGACCGGTGTTGTTTCAGAGCTCCGCGGTGTTCCTCCTTTCTTAACTTCTCTATTTGCCGATGTCGGCTTGGTGCACCAGATCGGGTACTAACGGGGCAACTTGAATTTCCCTGCCAGTATATACGACCCAGTGTGAGGGGAGCCAGATTCCTTATAGTGGGTACTCCGCTGGCAAGATGGCTCTAGTCGCGGCTGCAGTGAGGTGCTCCTAGGAAGCTGTCCCTTCACTTCTGGTTTGCTGAGTAGCGATGAACGACTTACTCGCTTCGGAACCAGTGGTCCGGTTGCAGATGGGCGCGGGTGTATTTTGGACCCGTTTAGGTAGTCGCCGAGGTTCTGGTTTGAGGCACCGGGTAATGGCACCAACTGGTAGGTGGTCTGCAGGGCTGCACGGAACTGTGCAGAGCCCTCTTCTCCTACGTTCCCCTCCCGACCACTTCACTACTCCTACTCCTCCATTCTTCTACACTCTACTCCTACACTCCGCCCACCAGGACCTGATTGGCCCTGTATTCTAATGGTGTATGTAGGGTATGGAGCTCTGAGTGTTAACCATGTCATTACTGAGACGGAGAATATTGCACCTTCAGTCAGGGATGCAATACCCTCCTGTGACGCACTCGTTGCGGGGCGCCACACATTTCACTTTATGTATTGAATTACTGAAAAAATTAACTTTTTGATGATATTCTAATTCATTGAGATGCACCTGCATGACAAGTGGTACTGTGCTTTGTCCATACATAGAGAATACAGACAGTACACTCAGCATACAAGACAAGTGTTAATGTCCTGTGTCCATACATACAGAATACATACATCACACTCAGCATATACATCAAGTAGTACTGTGCTGTGTCCATACATAGAGAATACAGACAGTACACTCAGCATATACATCAAGTAGTACTGTGCTGTGTCCATACATAGAGAATACAGACAGTACACTCAGCATATACATCAAGTAGTACTGTGCTGTGTCCATGTGGCGCCCCGCAACGAGTGCGTCACAAGGGAGTATTGCAGCCGCAATATTCTCTGACACAGCAGTGATATAGTTAACTTTGAGATCCAACCCAACATGCATCACCTAGAACAGAGGGCCAATCCTAGGTCCTGGTGGGTGGAGTGTTAGGGAAGTGTAGCAGAACACACAATAATCTAGAGAGAAGAGTCTAGAACTCGGAGAAGAAGGGTCTAGGACTAGAACTTGGAGAGGAGCGGGGGCTCCGCACTCCGTGCGGGCCCCTGGGCCGTCACCAGTCGGGTGTCAGCTCCTGAGGCCTTAACTACCGGGATTGGGCGTTATCTACACGGGTTCCTAAAAGACTCCCGTGCCCACAACCTACAGCCGGTTCACTGGTACCGAAGCTGGCAGCAGTTCACCTCTGCTACGCGAACCAGAAGCGTGGAGGAGCAGCTTCACAGGAGCACCCCACCACCAGCCAACTTCCAGTCGTCTAACCAGCGGTGTACCCACTGAGGGATCCAAGGCTCCCCAAAACATCCAGAACGTACATCATGGATAGGGCATTAAAGCAGCCTCCCCGTACCCGACCTGGTATTCCTGGGCGACACTGGCAACCAAATAGTTAGAATGGAGGAACACTTGCGGATCTCTGAGGGACACTATCACTGCTGAGTCCACCCGGTCTACTACTCAATCACTGTATACCATGTACTGCCTACTGGTTACAGTAAAGACCCGTTATAGAGACTTTCTGTGTCTGTGCTTCCTTATGAACTGTCCGTCCGCACTCAAAGGTAACCGCAGCTGCCGCACAACATCTTGAGCAGCTCCAGCCCCCGGGGATCACCGCTCAGCCTGTGGGGAGCGTAACATCTTGCTGCTGTCCATCCCCCGGAGGTTCCGCAGCGTCGGTAGTCCTTACCGAATCTACTCATAGGTGGCGTCACGAATAAATTAAAACCCCTTTAATCTGTTCCACCAAGACGTCTTCACTTTTGATCTGCACTACACCGGGCCCCACTACCGGCAGGCGCGGTCCACCCATGACAAGGAGGAAGGAAGCATCGCCTGTCTAAACCGGAGTCCCGGCCACGGTGAGTCATCCATACATAGAGAATACAGACAGTACACTCAGCATATACATCAAGTAGTACTGTGCTGTGTCCATACATGCAGAATACATTTATCACACTCAGCATATACATCAAGTAGTACTGTGCTGTGTCCATACATAGAGAATACAGACAGTACACTCAGCATATACATCAAGTAGTACTGTGCTGTGTCCATACATAGAGAATACAGACAGTACACTCAGCATATACATCAAGTAGTACTGTGCTGTGTCCATACATAGAGAATACAGACAGTACACTCAGCATATACATCAAGTAGTACTGTGCTGTGTCCATACATAGAGAATACAGACAGTACACTCAGCATATACATCAAGTAGTACTGTGCTGTGTCCATACATACAGAATACAGACAGTACACTCAGCATACAAGACAAGTGTTAATGTCCTGTGACCATACATACAGAATACATACATCACACTCAGCATATACATAAAGTGGTACTGTTCTGTGTCCGTACATACAGAATACATACATCACATGCAGCATTCAAGACAAGTGGTGCTGCGATTATCCTTATGTACAGAATAAAAATAGTCACTGAGAAGTAAACTCATCAAACATGAAAGAAGAGGTACTGTGCAGTCTTTACATACCCAAAAACAAGAGCAGATACTAAACAATTGTGGTTAGGACTGTGCACAGTTCACATATTTAAAGTGATGATAGATTCTGTTAATGTAATCAAGTGCAAGAGAAGCGTCACACTGCTCGACATAACCTCCTATCCCTTTCACCCTCATATACTACACGTATTAGTGCCAGATTAGGGTTACCACATGTCTTCCTTGTAAATCATACATACCTAATTTTTATTTTCATGCAATGATCTAATAGTGATGTTCACATTGCAAGTCCACTCTTGTAATTACACATGATGTAATACCAGATATCACGTGGTTAATTACAAATTCCCACTTATCATCAAATGTTGTACAGATGTAGGATGTGGAATCCAGCCATCTTCATAATAGTTCTCTAGTTTACTACTGTCCATTTTGAGGACAATCCTTGCTCCAAACTGATAATTGAAAAGTTCTGTAATTTTCTAACAGTGTAGTGTGGCACCCGGGGGTTCATGTGCCACAGTAACACAAAGGGTAAGATTCCCACAACACTACACTAGCACCTCCAAGCCAGAAGGGGGCGCTAAAGCTGCTTCTCTATATATTCTGGTGTGGAGAGGAAGTGGGCAGTTCAGTGCGGGGTAGAACTGAGGAAAAAGGACCTTGGGGTAAAAGGGCTGCGTTAGGCTCAACCCACGGTCCACTGTTCAGTTCCAGGCAGAGCCAGGGTCTGAGGAAAGGAGACGAAGCAGAGAGGAACACACCTGGGAGATCGAGTTACCCTGAAACTCACCCCAGAGGAGCGCACAGAACGGATACCGGATCCGGGACTGTGCATGAAACATACAGCATAGTGAACACCGGATTAGTGATGGTCCCACATCTTCACTGTACCACAGCGAAGCAACACAGCGGGGTCAGGAATTCAGGACAAGACTCAAGTTGCCTAGCAGATTGGTACCCGTGAGGGAAGACAGGGCTGGCAGCTTAGCTAAAGCGGCAGCAGGGCCACACACACAGCGCAGGAATAGGGAGCCGAGGACCCGGCCAGGGTGGGAGCAACCCGGCCCCTGTACAGACTTCATGGACAGTACTCAGCTGAATTACCATCTACAGTAAAAGACCTGGAAAACTACAAAACCATGAGTCTGTGTAATTCTTGCGCTCGAGCCCTGTTCTTCCTCACAAACTGTTTTCATCACTACTGCCCCAGGGACCAGGCTCTGCCCGTGGAGAGCCGTCACATTATAGGCTGCCATCCATCATCCCCGGAGGTTCTGCAGCAGCGGTAGTCATCCTGACCACATACCATGGGTGGCGTCACGACTTTATCCCCTGGAAATAACCCCCAACCTTTACTTGGGCTCGGGACACGGTCCGGACCAAGGCCGCCGTAATAACCCCCGTGATACCCCGGTCCGGTACTGAGTACCCCGTCCCAGTGGGCCCCACAGTAGTATTCTAGGTCTGTACCATTTTCAACATCTCTGCTTGTCATCAGTGATAATGAATAATAAATGTCTACTATTTTAGATATATCGGCAATGCTGTAGGTGGTCGGTATGTTTGCACAGATGGAGATCTGTTGCGATGTGAAACCATATAGTTTTGCTTGGACTTGTAGTACCAGGAGTCTTACTTTATTTTAAGGGCTGGTGTTACAGGATGGTCAGAAGTCATGGGAGGGACTGACCATCCACATACCTCCCATAGCCGTGTCTCTTGGATATTGTAAGTCTACTGGTGTATTACATGACTGTGATGTAAGGAAGGTCCTTCAGACTTCCTGTGTGAACCAAATGGCAGACAAACATTCCTGAGACGACAGGTGCCAATTTTGAAGCAAGTCCCAATGACCTGGTGGCTAATCCCTGTGTGTGACCTCCTGGACAGCAAGACTGGCAGGAGCCAGTCTGAATCCTGCTAAGCTACAATAGCAGGTAAACCTTGAGTGGGACATGCTGTGTGCTGACCGAGATCAGGAGATAATTGCTGGCATACCCACTGAAATAAAGGACTGTGTGTTATGTACACTTCCTGTGGACTGCTGTCATGGTTATTGGCTACATAGCCGGAGTAGTGGTTTATGACTGTGAAACTGTGACTGTGGACTTGAATTGTGCAGCATAAGTGAGTGTACCCCAATTTAGTAAGTGAGCGCTACCTCACAACATCCATAGAGATTCAGTTCAGAGGATTTTATTGTAACAATCATTAGAAAGATAGAGTGCAGAATTGGGGATCAGATTGAGCCTCTTTAACTATCACTTCATGGCTTGGACTGAAAATTTCTCTAGAATATTATTGTAGAAGAAGACTGGATTGATGGACCCATAATGGGCGCAATCCATACAGATCATTTCCAAACATCTTCTTCTCAACCTTACGGTTTGCATTATGAATCTTGGCTGAGAACGTAATCTTGGCATTACCAGACCCAGATCCGTCCATCAGATGGCAAAATAGTGAAGATGTGGCGCCCCTAGGGTCCAGTTGCCACAATGATATTGCCTCCTTCACCGGGGGTAATGTCATGCTTGGAAGCAGGAGGAGATCCCCACATGAGCTAACCAACCAAATGAATACACCAGTGCCAGAAGAGGGAGCTCTACACCTGAGTTCAGAGGAGCTGCCCTGTTTCCGGCAAAGGAGGAGGAGTCTAGTTAGTCTGTAAGGGAGAGGTAGAGGAGAAGATGTAGGAGAGAGAGCTTTGGGGAGCGGAGCTGAGAGAGATCTCACCCCAGAGAAGCACTTCAGAGGATGCCAGGGTCCTTGGTCAGACAGCAACTGCACATCCCGCTGATCAATTCTGGACGACAGGAGACTGCACATTTCCTGGCTGCACGTCGAGTCCCGGTGGCACAACAGCTAATAATTAGAGCCTGAAGCTGCAATTAACACGGCAGTGTCCGTTACAGGTTTGTGCTGTCTGCCAGATGGGTGCGAGGGCAAGAAATCAGGAAGAGGGCCGCAGAATACTTCACAGGCAGCTGGGACCCAAATGGAGAAGCAAAGCAGGCAAGCCTCCAAACCCACCTGGCGAGGTGGAATCCGACTGCTTCCAGGCTGACTGGACCCTCCTGGACCACAATTGATCACAATGTTCTATCAGTAAAAGTAAAAGAACTGCACCTTTTGTGTCCTCCTGTTTATTCCCCGCGCCCTCCCTGCCGCCTCCTGCACCCTAACCATCACCACCATCATCCCCAAAGACTTTTACACCAAATCCCGCCTGTGGGAAGTGTTACTGTGGCACCCCAGGGTCCAAGTGCCACAGTGTCATTATCGCCCCGGGTACAATGTCACACTCGAGAGGGACAGAAGCGTATTCACACCAGGCAACAACCGCACACAACACATTTTTGCCTCCAGGCCAGAAGGGGGAGACCAAGATCCGGCTTCCGGGTGAGCTCCCCTATAAATTCTGTTCTGGAGTGGAGTTAGTTTGCTCAATTCCTGCGAGGACTGTAAAGAGTTCCTTGAAGATAGAGCAGTGCTAAGCTCATCCTAGGTACAGCAGTTCAGTTCCTAGGAGGACTGAGGAAGACACCCTGTTGGACTTGAAGCTCCCAGGAAGGCTAACCTAGCAAGAGAGAGACCTAAGGCAAGGGCCGAAGGAAGTGGAGAGAGAGAAGCCTGGTGAGTGGAAACAATCTACTTTAATCATTACCATCCAGGCAGCCACAACACCTATCCACTGGGGCTCATCCAAGCAAGCAGCGCTGGCCATCCCTGGTCAGGTACCAAAGGTGGCGTCACATAAATGCTCATTATCCCCTGTAAATAACCCCTTAACCTGCGCGGCCAGGGCCATTGAGCTGAGCCACAGCCACCATGACCTCCCTGAAAGATCGCCGGCCCTTGTGGTCGTTGCATAAAGTTCCTAAACAAAAAGATTTTCTCCTTACTCTAATAACAGTGCCAGCGGCTCTACACCACTTTACCCATTACCAGGCATCGAGCAATCCATGAAAAATTGAAGCTAACTCCCACCTTAATTTGCATTGCTAGTTACCATTAACATACTGTAAATAAAGATATTGCATGCTATTTCGATCATTGCATCCAGCTGAGTTCACCAGTGAGTTCACCTCACCTGATGAAGACAGGCACCCTGCCGAAACGTGTAGTGGGAAGTAAAGGGCAATAAAGGTTGGTAAATACGCTCTCTGAGTTATTTAGTCTGTGTCCAATTGCCCCAGTGCTCCTAAAAGACCGCCACATTGTATTCTCTATTCACATATAAAGAAAACGGTGGCATTTTTCATGGGCTCTATTATTATTGAGCAGAACGGAAGAACAGGTGCAGTATATTTAGCCGGGCGCAGGAACGTGTCATCTCCATTCAATGACTTTCCTGTGTTATGTGAACTGAGCCTTTGTGGTGTGAATATTTCCTGCAAATGTTGCTATTTCTACTGATATTTTCTAGGATAAATGTTACAGGCAAACTCAGCACAATCATTAATTAGTTTGTGTGATATTTCGGTTATTTAAGATGCACACCCTCCGGACATGCTGATCGGAGAGGTGCTACAAGAAGGGAGACAGAGAAATTCACATGATGGAAGTATAGTTAAAAAACAAGTAATACCATGTTCCGTGTAAGACATCATTTTCTCTATAGGAGGCAGTATTATAATAGTAATATTCATTGGGCAGTATTATAGTAGTTATAATCTTGTACTTAGGGGAAAGTAGTAGATTAGTTATATTCTTGTACATAGGAACAGTATTATAGTAGTTATATTCTTGTACATAAGAGCAGTATTATAGTAGTTATATTCTTGTATATAGGAGCAGTATTATAGTAGTTATATTCTTGTACATAGGGGGCAGTATTATAGTAGTTATATTCTTGTATATAGGAGCAGTATTATAGTAGTTATATTCTTGTACATAGTAGCAGTATTATAGTAGTTATATTCTTGTATATAGGAGCAGTATTATAGTAGTTATATTCTTGTACATAGGGGCAGTATTATAGTAGTTATATTCTTGTATATAGGAGCAGTATTATAGTAGTTATATTCTTGTACATAAGAGCAGTATTATAGTAGTTATATTCTTGTACATAGGAGCAGTATTATAGTAGTTATATTCTTGTACATAGGGGCAGTATTATAGTAGTTATATTCTTGTACATAGGGGAAGTATTATAGTAGTTATATTCTTGTACATAGGGGGCAGTATTATAGTAGTTATATTCTTGTACATAGGAGCAGTATTATAGTAGTTATATTCTTGTACATAGGGGCAGTATTATAGTAGTTATATTCTTGTAAAAAAGAGCAGTAGTATAGGAGTTAGATTATTGTACATGGAGGGCAGTATTTTAGTTGTTATATTCTTGTACATACAGTTGTAGCCAAAAGTATTGACACCCCTGCAATTCTGTCAGATAATACTCAGTTTCTTCCTGAAAATGATTGCAATCACAAATTCTTTGGTATTATTATCTTCATTTAATTTGTCTTCAATGAAAAAACACAAACAGAATTGTCCTAAAGCCAAATTGGATCTAATTCCACACCAAACATAAAAAAGGGGGTGGTCAAAAGTATTGTCACTGTTAGAAAAATCATCTGATGCTTCTCTAATTTCTGTAATTAACAGCACCTGTAACTTACCTGTGGCACCTAACAGGTGTTGGCAATAACTAAATTACACTTGCAGCCAGTTGACATGGATTAAAGTTGACTCAACCTCTGTCCTGTGTCCTTGTGTGTACCACATTGAGCATGGAGAAAAGAAAGAAGACCGAAGAACTGACTGAGGACTTGAGAAACCAAATTGTGAGGAAGCATGAGCAATCTCAAAGATACAAGTCCATCTCCAAAGACCTGAATGTTCCTGTGTCTACCGTGCGCAGTGTCATCAAGAAGTTTAAAGCCCATGGCACTGTGGCTAACCTCCCTAGATGTGGACGGAAAAGAAAAATTGACAAGAGATTTCAACGCAAGATTGTGCGGCTGGTGGAGAAAGACCCTCGACTAACATCCAAACAAGTTCAAGCTGCCCTGCAGTCCAAGTGTCAACCCGTACTATCCGTCGGCGTCTGAATGAAGAGGGACTGTATGGTACGATACCCAGGAAGACCCCACTTCTTACCCCGAGACATAAAAAGCCAGGCTGCAGTTTGCCAAAACTTACCTGAGAAAGCCTAAAACATTTTGGAAGAATGTTCTCTGGTCAGATGAGACAAAAGTAGAGCTTTTTGGGCAAAGGCATCAACATAGAGTTTACAGGAGAAAAAAAGAGGCATTCAAAGAAAAGAACACGGTCCCTACAGTCAAACATGGCGGAGGTTCCCTGATGTTTTGGGGTTGCTTTGCTGCCTCTGGCACTGGACTGCTTGACCGTGTGCATGGCATTATGAAGTCTGAAGACTACCAACAAATTTTGCAGCATAATGTAGGGCCCAGTGTGAGAAAGCTGGGTCTCCCTGAGAGGTCATGGGTCTTCCAGCAGGACAATGACCCAAAACACACTTCAAAAAGCACTAGAAAATGGTTTGAGAGAAAGCACTGGAGACTTCTAAGGTGGCCAGCAATGAGTCCAGACCGGAATCCCATAGAACACCTGTGGAGAGATCTAAAAATGGCAGTTTGGAGAAGGCACCCTTCAAATATCAGGGACCTGGAGCAGTTTGCCAAAGAAGAATGGTCTAAAATTCCAGCAGAGCATTGTAAGAAACTCATTGATGGTTATCAGAAGCGGTTGATCGCAGTTATTTTGGCTAAAGGTTGTGCAACTCAGTATTAGGCTGAGGGTGCCAATACTTTTGTGTGGCCCATTTTTGGAGTTTTGTGTGAAATGATCAATGTTTTGCTTTTTGCCTCATTCTCTTTTGTGTTTTTTCATTGAAGACAAATTAAATGAAGATAATAATACCAAAGAATTTGTGATTGCAATCATTTTCAGGAAGAAACTGAGTATTATCTGACAGAATTGCAGGGGTGTCAATACTTTTGGGCACAACTGTAGGGTGTAGTATTATACTAGTTATATACCTGCAGATAGGGGACAGAATTATAGTAGCTATATTCTGAAGCAATTTCAGATATCCAGTGGCATTGAGGTTTCCATTGATGTAGATCGGCCCCACTATCTTTGTACCCCATATACCACACCATACCATCAATATTTGTGTTCCAGCAGTCTTGGAGGGATCTATCCACTGTGGGTTAGTGTCAGACCAATAGCGCTGGTTTTGTTTGTTAACTTCACCATTCATAAAAAAGTTTGCCTCATCCCTCATCTGAAGGCAATTGTCTATACTGTGAAGATACGAGATGTGCAGCATCTGAAACAACAGATACTGGAAGCCTGTGCAGCATTTCTTCTGCAGTGTGGCTATCAGTGTGTCAAGAGTGGGAGAAGAAGGTTGTATTGACAATCCAACACAATGGGAAGCACTTTGAACACAGTTTATAGGTGGTCATAAACTTGTAAATAACTCATGAAAGAACAAAGTTACGTTAAAACTTACGTTAAAATTGTTTTTCTTATGAAATTCTAAATATGTTTGATGTGTCACATGACCCTCTTCCCATTGAAAAAAATAAGGTTCCATCCAAAATGGCCGCAATGGTCAACACTTATCTGTAAAAGTTTTCCCCTCCCATATACTAATGTGCCACAAACAGGAAGTTGATATCACCAACCATTCCCATTTTATTTAGGTGCATCCATATAAATGGCCCACCCTGTAGTATTTAGAGTAGTGATGGGCGAATCCTAAATTACTCGGAATCGCTTGACTCTAGCGAGTCCGAGCCCAGGACTCGCTACTCGTTGCGAGTCTAGCGAGTCCAATGTTAATGAATGGGGAAGCGAGTAATAGCGAGTAGTGTGCTATTTACAAATCACAGATGTGTCTCGGAAGCTTCAACTAGGATTGCCATTGATTTGCATTGGACTCGTTTACTGTGCAAGTAATCGCTGGGAAACTCGCACAGATAAGAGTCCTGTTGTCTGCTCAGTGTGCAGGCTGCCGCAGCTCCAGGGTCCTAGAGCCCGCCTGCTGCCTGATGTAGCAGAGCTGAGATTGTTCTCAGTCTGCTCATTCCTGTGCATAGACATCTATATCTATGCACAGGGGATGTAGCAGAGAGGACATCGCGTTTTGGACTGCGTCGGACGGAAGAGGATTTTTTTAATTAAAGATGGAGTCCCTAATGGCTTTTTTTTTTATCTCTAATAAAATTTTTTCTCTGTGTTGTGTTTTTTTAACCCTTTATTGGAGATTCTTAGTGGCTGGCTCAAACGTGGCCTGACATTAAGAATCTCGGGCTTAATACCAGCTTGTATAACAAAGCTGGTATTAACCCCTTTATTACCCAGCGTGCCACCGCCACCAGGGCCGCTGGAAGAGCGGGGTTCAGCGCCAGAGGATGGCGCTTCAATGAACGCGCCATCTTCTGGGGCGGCTACGGGCTGCAATTTGCAGCGGGGGGTGCCCAGAAAGCTTGGGCCTCCCTGCGCTGCGGATTCCAGCCCCCAGCTGCTTAGCTGTACCTGGCTAGACATAGAAATTGCCGGAGCCCCACGCATTTTTTTTTTATTATTTCATGAAATTCATGAAATAATAAAAAAAAAAGGGCTCCCCTATATTCTTGTGTCCGGCCAGGTACAAATAGGCACCTGGGGGTTGGGGGCAGCCCGTCGCTGCCTGCTGGATCCGGCTGGTTCCAGAAATACGGCGAAGACCATGTAAATTTTTTCTGAAAAATCAATAAAACAATCCTAAAAAAGGGAATGCATCTTTATTAACCCCTCGCCCATGGTCCAGGGGTTAATAAAGATGCAGTCCCTTTTATTTACATTGTTTTATGGATTTGTCAGAAAAAAATTTCGCGTGGGCTTCGCCGTATTTCTGGAACCAGCCGGATCCAGCAGGCAGCGACGGGCTGCCCCCAACCCCCAGGTGCCTATTTGACACAAGAATATAGGGGAGCCGTTTTTTTAAATTATTTTATGAATTTCATGAAATAATAAAAAAAAAATGCGTGGGGCTCCGCGCAATTTCTATGTCTAGCCAGGTACAGCTAAGCAGCTGGGGGCTGGAATCCGCAGCGCAGGGAGGCCCAAGCTTTCTGGGCACCCCCCGCTGCAAATTGCAGCCCACAGCCGCCCCAGAAGATGGCGCGTTCATTGAAGCGCCATCCTCTGGCGCTGAACCCCGCTCTTCCAGCGGCCCTGGTGGCGGTGGCACGCTGGGTAATAAAGGGGTTAATACCAGCTTTGTTATACAAGCTGGTATTAAGCCCGAGATTCTTAATGTCAGGCCACGTTTGACCCAGCCACTAAGAATCTCCAATAAAGGGTTAAAAAAACACAACACAGAAAATTTTTTATTAGAAATAAAAAAAAAAAGCCATTAGGGACTCCATCTTTAATTAAAAAAATCCTCTTCCGTCCGACATAGTCCAAAACGCGATGTCCTCTCTGCTACATCCCCTGTGCATAGATATAGATGTCTATGCACAGGGAATGAGCAGACTGAGAACAATCGCAGCTCTGCTACATCATCTCTGTGAGCAGGCAGGCTCTAGGACCCTGGAGCTGCGGCAGCCTGCACGATGAAGACAGCTGGACGCGGCTCGCAAAGTAACAGCAGTTACTTTGCGAGTTTGCCTGCTATCACTGGCACAGTAGCCGAGTCTAATGCAAGTCAAAGGCAATCCTAGTTTTGTCAGGGTCTCTGACAAAACTAGGATTGATATTGATTTGCATTGGACTCGTTTACTGTGCGAGTAATTACTGGGAAACTCGCAGAGTACCGAGTCCTGCAAGTCCCTTACTACTCGCCAAGTAACGAGTCCTAGCGAGTAGATTCGCCCATCCCTAATTTAGAGCGATGAGCGAATTTATTACTATTCGTTACAAATATTAAGGTACTGAGGATATTCACTACTCGTTGAGTATTTTGGTATTTGCCACGTGAGTTTCACGTCCCCTCTCCACATTTTTGGCACCTGATTTTTAGTCACTAAACATGCAGGGATGGCCTGCCAATCATAGTAATGCTGTAGCCATCTTTGCTACTGGCATTACTGTGATTGTCAGGAGCATTGGTAAAAATAAAGATGTGCAGTCCCCTGCCTATTTATATATATGTGGTAACCAGCGATGTTAAAGTAGACAGCTGCGGGCTGCAGCTACCAGATGTGTACTTTATCTTGGCTAGTTATAAAAAATAGAGGCTCCCACATGCCTTTTTTTTTAATTATTTAAATAAATAATAAAGAAAATTATGTGGGCTCCTTCCCATTTTTGGTAACCAGCACATATAAAGCAGACAGTTGGGGACTGGTATTCTCAGGCTGGGAAGGTCCATTGCTAGTGGGCATTCCCCAGCCTAAAAATAGCAGCCTGCAGCCATCCCCAAATTGGTGCAATCATTTGATACGCCAATTGTGGTGCTTTACCTGGCTCATCTCGATTGCCCTCTTACCAGAGTTAGCAGCCTACAGGTGTCCCAACAGCTGGCAACTCTAGGAACCTTACAAGCTGCTTAAAGTTACTGGGTTGACAGCTGTCGTGAGACTCAGTGGCTTGGAACTCCAGTATCTTTAAACTCTACCTTAAAAGCTCCTTTAATGTTTCCGGGCCTCACAGCGACTGGCCTGTCACACTGTGCTGCCGCCATGTCACACAGTCTAACAGTCCAGCATTGAGTTCACCTGAGGCACATCTGGCAGCTCACACAGAGGGTACCGTGAGAACCGCCAGAAGTGACCTCAGTCGAACTCAGTGCTGGATGGTAGGGCTACATTGATACAGTGACATGCAGTCAGACGGTCTAGGCACTGAGTTCACCTGAGGACACAGATGGCAGCACACACAGCGGGTACAGTGAGAACCACCAGAAGTGACCTCAGATGAACTCAGTGTCGGCTACTGAACTGCACTGCCACTGAGACATGTAGTCAGACAGTCGGGCACTGTGTTCACCTTAATCCCTTCTGGCAGCTTCCATGGTGATCTCAGTGTGTCCCAGAGATCGCGATGAGCAGTCACATTTTCTAATGTCAAAAAAGCAGAAAACGGCACTCACCGAGGTAGCAGAAAGCGGAATCCTTTATTGGGGTTGCGGATACATAGTGCAGGGAGGGGGTACCGAGGTGACGACAGCACCGTTTCGGGCTCTCGCCCCTCTACGGGTCACAGGTTTCCATTTTCCTTTTCCAGTATTATAGTAGTTAGATTTTTATATATAGGGGCATTATTATGACACCCCCCCAGGGCCATAGAATTCTCGAAACTGAGCGACAGTTCTGCTGGGGAGTCACGGGAGTCAAGACCCAGCTCTGTTACCCTGTTGGTGTCAATAAATGTTTGCGGAATAGGGTTTTGGTGGATGATTGTCATGACGCCACCCGTAGTATTCGGCCATGAGTAGTCGATGCTGTGGTGCGGGACCTCTGGGGATGATGGGATGATAGCTATGATGGTTTTGCTCCCCACGAGTGGAGCGGGTCCACAGGGCAACCGGTATAGTCTATGACGGTGGTAGGCCGTTGAGGACGCAGGACTGAGGGTGCTGAATAACCGACAGACACAAGGGTTGAAGTCTCCCTTACCTTTACTGGTAGAAGTAGCAGGTGTACTCCAGGGTACCGTCCATAACAGCTGTTGGGAGTCTGGGTGGCATGAAAGCAAGTTGGGGTTCTCCTCACCCGGTGAGTTCTGAGGTCTTCCTGTTGCGCTACTCTTGGCGGGCCCTGGCTGCCTGTAGCTAGCTACGACCCTTTCCTCCTGCGTACAGTCTCTCACCCGTATGGCAGGCAGCTTGAGCCCTTCCTGGGTACCACTCCTCTGGCTACTATCCCTGAGCTCTCTGGTGCTGTTGTGCCTCCTGGGCTTCATTGTGGCTGGGAGACTTGGAATCTCCCGCCCTCCAGTGTTGGCTGCTGGACCTGGAATCCCTCACAGCCTCAGACTCCGGTGTCTACTTCTGACGCTCTGCACTGAGCTGAGCCCGGTAACCGGCTCCACTCCCAGACCTACTTCTCCACTTCTTCAGACCCTCTCATACGGGTCCCTTACGCTGGCTAGTGTTTTTCCTGGGGCGAGCCTTACTCTGCTCCAGTCTATGGGACTTCTTCACAGCCATCCTAGGAATTGAACTCGGTGTCTCTCTGCTCTACCTGGGGCGAGCATGGCACAGCTCTGGTCCAAAGGTCCTCTTCACAGTCCTCCTAGGAACTGAACTGCCTAACCCCGCCCCCAGGCCAGGATTTATAGGGGACCTTCCCTGAACTCGGGTTTCAGAGCTCCCCCTTCTGGTCTGGAGTTGGGAAGGTTTTGTGTGTGGTGGGCTTACCTGGTGTGGACACCTTTCCTTGCTTCCAAGCATGACATTATCCCGCGAGGAAGGCAACGTCGTTGTGGCTAATGGACTCTGGGGTGCCACATTTACAGTAGTTATATTATTTTACATAGGGAGCAGTACTTTAGTATTTATAATTTTCCACATAAGGGGCAGTATTTTATTAGTTATATACTTGTACATCGACACAGTTTTATAGTAGTTATATTCTTATACATAGAGACAGTATTATAGTAGTTAGTAGACAGTATTCTTGTAGATAGGGGCAGTATTATAGTAGTTATTTTATTGTACATAAGAAGCAGTATTATAGTAGTTATACTGGTTAGCATGCAGTACAAAAAATGCATATGCACATATTAATTTCTAACTGTACTTTAAAACTCAGACATTTGGCAAACAATTGATCAATTCTTTGAGCCACCCCGCCACTTCAAGGACCTGGCAGGCCTTTATCTGTGCTTGTCATTCTGGCGCCGTGGGAGTGGTTCAGAAATACTCCAGGTCTTGCTTTTAATGCATTTAGAAAGCCGTAATGGCACAGTGTATATAAAAAACGTAGAGTAGGACTGCTCCATCTGAGAATGCTGTGAAGTGGAGGGGTGGCTCAAAGAATTGATCAATTGTTTGCCAAATTTCTCAGTTTTAAAGAACAGTTAGAAATTAATATGTGCATATGCACTTTCTCTACTGCATGCTAACCACAGGCAGTGCTGGCTTCTTGGCTTTTTTATTGAAAATAGGAGGCAGTATTATAGTAGTTTTGTTCTTGTACATAGGGAGCAGTATTATAGTAGTTATATTCATGATCATAGGGAAAGAATTCTAAGAAACATAATCTCGTATGTAATGGGTTGTTTTATAGCAGTTGTATTATCCTCCGTTTCTGAACTATTGATGGATCATCTTAGCCTTTTTTTTATTATACTTTTCATATCAGCTAACAGTTTTGGATGACTAGGCTTGCTGTGATCTGTAGTTCGACAGCACATGACAAGTTGCATGGTTCATTATATCATGACTTCCTGATGACTACATGATCGCAGCCGAGTACACGAGCGGCTATAAATGGGTTAAGCGCTGTGTTTACTCCGGGTCCACCCTTTGCAATCAAACTTTCCAGGTTTATTTATGAATGCATTCAACTGCGTGTGTGGCAGAGTGCGGCGTACTGCAGTCCGGGCGCCGGCCTGTGCTCATGTTTACTGCAGTGCAGTCCTCCACCACAGACACGGCTGATGCCAATTAAATCCATGTGGAAAGATGTAGGCCTCTACTGGCTTCCTATAAACACGACATGTTCCAAAAATGTGATTGCTCCTATCTCTGCCACTTTTTACTTTGGGTTTAAATCCAAATTTGATAGTGTTTTTCTGCCTACATGAGTCCCTGCACACAAATATATGACCAAACATAGTTTATGCTGATACTAGAGAAGAGCGAATATTGGCGAGTCTGAGGGTCAGAGTGGTCCACCGGAGGATTCTTTGGTTGTCTCTTTCTCTGATACAATAAAGGCCCATCAGAAAATGACTCACATGGAGTTGTTGCTGTTGCTGGTCACTTTCCAGTATTGGACATATAATATATAAGAGCTGTGTCTGCAATGATTACTGCATATTTGTCTTCAGGATAAGACGGGGTTCAGACGATCATCACAAAGATCAGACAGTCATTTCAGCAAAATGCCTACATGATTGGCTCCATGTGCAGCTCTGACCAAAGTTTTGTGTTCTTGCCTATGTGGCGCCCCTGCGACGAGGAGGCCACACAGGGAACTGCAGCCAGGCAGGTAGGACAACAGTTGAACACCAACACCCTCACTGCCCACACAACCCACGTACAGTAGAGGGCAGCATCCAGCCCGGAGCCTGGGAACTCTAGGCAGGCGAGGGGTGGTGGATTTAGAGAAGTGGGTGGGCAAACACGAAGTCAGGTGACAGAAGGTAGAAATAGTGAAGGGGGAGCAGGTAAGAGTCAGTAGGCCGAGGTAGGCTGAGCAGTAAAGACTGAATCCACACGTCCTGGAGAAGTGGGGCGTAGGAGCGCAGAATCTGAACAGAGCCAGTGCGAGCCGCAGAGAGAAAGCACGTCCGAAGCCAGCACCCTGGGAGTGTGAGAGAGAAGGGAGAGGGACGGTGATACCAGGCCCTAAAACTACAGCCGAGACGACAGACTGCAGGCGGAGTAGCCAGGGGTGAACCTAGCCTCTCTGCTGCCTGAGGCGAACTGCAAAACGGCGCCCCCCCCCACCCGCTAGAAAAAATTTTTAATTGATAAAAATAAATCTGGTTCCTACAGATTTATATTTATCCTGTAAAAATGAGCAAAATAGTGGACATTTTAGTTTACTGAAACAGAAAAAAAAGATGTCCACACAAAGATGTCTGCGCCATCACACGCACATACAAGAACCACACAGAAGAATCCAGAACAAGGATCATTAATGGCAATGGCAGTTTGGCACAAGCATTTAGACACATAATGACAACTGGCAGAGCCGTGGTCCTGCAGGCAGAACTGATTGCCAACCTCTGGCACACGCCTGCAAAACTCTGGACAGCTGCCTGGCACTGAATATTCAGACAAGTCGCCATGCCGCACCTTCCACACAACACAGGTAAAGACCTGCAGTCTGAGCATCAACAAGCCGCCACTGCACTAAGTTGGTAAAATGGCGCTTCTTCTCCATCCAACAGACCACACTTACTCCCGAATTGCTTAGCCAATCACAAACGCCACACACGGGGCTGTCTTTATGTAATTAATAACAGGGTCCTTCCTATTGGGTTGAGCAAAGGATGTGGGAGCAGGAAGGGGGAAGAGCACCACCGACCAACCGCTGCTCAGGAGAAAGATGGCTGGATGCCTGAATGTACCGAGGGGCAGCACTGGACCTGGTGTGTAAGGGTGGTTTCACATCTGCATTCGGAACGCAAGCGTAACAGAACGCAGCCAAACGCTGCGTTCCTATGTTTAACATGGGAACGATTCCGTTTGGATGCGCATAATTTATACGCCCTCCTCCGCCCTCCAAATGCAACATGTTGCATTTTTTGTGCGTTCACAGGCGCTTGTTTTATCAGCAAGTGCCCGCGAATGCACAAACAATGCATGGATCTCAATGGATCCGCACTGTCCTCCGCATGGCAGCGCAGGAGAACGCTGCGGATCACATTGAAATTTCGTCGTCGGCGGCTGGGAGGTGGAGGATCTCCGCCACAGATCTCCGCCTCCCGGCCGCCGTCGAGATCACTGATTGGCTGGCCGAGCACCATACTGATGAGAATCTCCTCTGCGTTCACATCAGTATGGCAGCGTTTGCCCTGCGTTTGCATGCCCTGCGCATGCAGACACAAATGAAAATCTGAAACCAGCCTAAGTTATGGCCAATCAGTCCTGCAGCAGAGGGACAATGCATCCTGCATCATAGAAATCATAGGGCCCCATAGCAGAAGTTCTAATTGGGCACCCCCCAACAAAAGCAATATTTGGCTGGGTCACATAGGTACATCTCTCACAATATGTCAGCCTTTACAAAGTAATTTTCCTCCTACTGAAGCCCCTAGATTCCCCTTTCATTGCCCCTCTAAAGTGTGATGCCAACAAAAGTGCCCCACAAACACTGTATGATCCCCCACAGTGCATTCCTCCACATGCACAGTATGATGACCCTACTGCACCTCCTGCAACTACCCCAGTACAGCATGATCCCCAACTATGACCGCCGCCCAGCCCTCCATATAGTATAATGGACCTATGTACAGTATAATGGCCCCCAACATAGCCCTCAAATAGCCCTTCATAAAGTATAAAGGCTCCCTTGTAGCCTCCAAGTATTATCATGCCTCCCACAGAGCCCTCCAAATATTATAAAGGCTTCCAAATAGTATAATTTGCTCCATATAATATAATACACCCCCATAGTATTCCACATAGTATACCGCATTCCTCCATATGTTATGCACCCCCATAGTCTTCTATAAAATAGAATGCACCCCCCACAGTACTCGATATAGAAAAACGCACCCCCACAGTCCTCCATATAGTATATTGCACCCCGTAGTCCTCCAAATAGCATATTGCACCCCCACAGAACTCCATAGAGAACAATTCACCCCCACAGTACTTGATATAAAATAATGCACCCCACACTCATCCATGTAGTATAATGCACCCCACAGTCCTCCATATAGAATAATGCAGCCCCACAGTCCTCCATATAGAATAATCACCCCCACAGTCCACCATATAGATTAATGCACCTCCACAGTCCTCCAAATAGTATAATGCACCCCACAGTCCTCCATATAGCATAATGAACCCCCACAGTCCTCCATATAGCATAATGCACCCCCATATTGCATACTGCACTCCCATAGCTCTCCATACAGCATATTGGACCCCCATATTCCTCCATATAGTATAATGCACCCTCATAGTCCTCCATATAGTATAATGCATCCCCTATAGCCTTTCTTATAGTATAATGCACCCCCATAGTCTTCCATATAATATAATGGGCCACAATAGTTCTCCATATAGTATATTGCACCCCCATTGTCCTATATTATATTGTACATTACATAGTTTCCCATCAGTGTACTCACTAAAAAAAACTATTAAAAAAATAAAAAGTAAATACCTCTTCTCCTCAGCATCTCCTCTGCCGCTCTGCACGTCTCAGCACAGTGGCGCTAAGTGATGACATCATTGTTCCCCGCCGTGCTGAGCTGCAGAGGGGTGGACAGCGGTGGCAAGGACTTGGGAGAAGAATGCTGCCGGCAGAGGCGGCCGGGACTATAGGAGCAGCATGCTCGGGGGGGCCACCACTGGTACACACATGGCTCCGCTCCGTACACCTAGTACACACTCAGCTCCGTACACCACGTACGCCTCGTACACAAGCGGCTCTGCTCAGTACAACTCGTACACACACGGCTCTGCTCCGTACACCTCGTACACAAGCGGCTCTGCTCCATACACCTCGTACACAAGCGGCTCTGCTCCATACACCTCATACACAAGCGGCTCTGCTCCGTACACCTCGTACACAAGCGGCTCTGCTCCATACACCTCGTACACAAGCGGCTCTGCTCCGTACACGTTGTACACATGTGGCTCTGCTCTGTACACCTCGTACACATATGACTTCGCTCTGTACACACCGTACACACGTGGCTCCGTTTCGTACACACGTGGCGCCGCTTCGTACACCTCGTACACACTGGGCTCCGCTGCGAAAGCCTCGCACACACGGCTCTGCTCCGTACACCTCATACACACGCGGCTCCGCTCCGTACACCTTGTACACACTCGGCTTCGCTCCGTACGTCTCGTACACACGCAGCTCCGCTCCGTACACCTTGTACACTCTCAGCTCCACAATGTACACACGTGGCTTCACTCTATACACCTCGTACACACACGCCTCCGCTCTGTACACCTCGTACACACGCGGCTCTGCTCCGTACACCTCATACACACTCGGCTCTGCTCCGTACACCTCGTACCACACGCCTCCGCTCTGTACACCTTGTACACACGTGGCTCTGCTCTGTGCACCTCATACACACTCGGCTCTGCTCCGTACACCTCATACACACTCGGCTCTGCTCCGTACATCATTGTTCCCCGCCGTGCTGAGCTGCAGAGGGGTGGACAGCGGCGGCAAGGACTTGGGAGAAGAATGCTGCCGGCAGAGGCGGCCGGGACTATAGGAGCGGCATGCTCGGGGGGGCCACCACTGGTACACACATGGCTCCGCTCCGTACACCTAGTACACACTCAGCTCCGTACACCACGTACGCCTCGTACACAAGCGGCTCTGCTCCGTACAACTCGTACACACACGGCTCTGCTCCGTACACCTCGTACACAAGCGGCTCTGCTCCATACACCTCGTACACAAGCGGCTCTGCTCCATACACCTCGTACACAAGCGGCTTTGCTCTGTACACCTCGTACACAAGCGGCTCTGCTCCGTACACCTCGTACACAAGCGGCTCTGCTCCATACACCTCGTACACAAGCGGCTCTGCTCCGTACACGTTGTACACATGTGGCTCTGCTCTGTACACCTCATACACATATGACTTCGCTCTGTACACACCGTACACACGTGGCTCCGTTTCGTACACACGTGGCGCCGCTTCGTACACCTCGTACACACTGGGCTCCGCTGCGAAAGCCTCGCACACACGGCTCTGCTCCGTACGCCTCGTACACACGCGGCTCCGCTCCGTACACCTTTTACACACTCGGCTTCGCTCCGTACGTCTCGTACACACGCAGCTCCGCTCCGTACACCTTGTACACTCTCAGCTCCACAATGTACACACGTGGCTTCACTCTATACACCTCGTACACACACGCCTCCGCTCTGCACACCTCGTACACACGCGGCTCTGCTCCGTACACCTCGTGCACAAGCGGCTCTGCTCCATACACCTCGTACACAAGCGGCTCTGCTCCGTACACGTTGTACACATGTGGCCTGCTCTGTACACCTCGTACACATATGACTTCGCTCTGTACACACCGTACACACGTGGCTCCGTTTCGTACACACGTGGCGCCGCTTCGTACACCTCGTACACACTGGGCTCCGCTGCGAAAGCCTCGCACACACGGCTCTGCTCCGTACACCTCATACACACGCGGCTCCGCTCCGTACACCTTGTACACACTCGGCTTCGCTCCGTACGTCTCGTACACACGCAGCTCCGCTCCGTACACCTTGTACACTCTCAGCTCCACAATGTACACACGTGGCTTCACTCTATACACCTCGTACACACACGCCTCCGCTCTGTACACCTCGTACACACGCGGCTCTGCTCCGTACACCTCATACACACTCGGCTCTGCTCCGTACACCTCGTACACACACGCCTCCGCTCTGTACACCTTGTACACACGTGGCTCTGCTCCGTGCACCTCATACACACTCGGCTCTGCTCCGTACACCTCATACACACTCGGCTCTGCTCCGTACATCATTGTTCCCCGCCGTGCTGAGCTGCAGAGGGGTGGACAGCGGCGGCAAGGACTTGGGAGAAGAATGCTGCCGGCAGAGGCGGCCGGGACTATAGGAGCGGCATGCTCGGGGGGGCCACCACTGGTACACACATGGCTCCGCTCCGTACACCTAGTACACACTCAGCTCCGTACACCACGTACGCCTCGTACACAAGCGGCTCTGCTCCGTACAACTCGTACACACACGGCTCTGCTCCGTACACCTCGTACACAAGCGGCTCTGCTCCATACACCTCGTACACAAGCGGCTCTGCTCCATACACCTCGTACACAAGCGGCTTTGCTCTGTACACCTCGTACACAAGCGGCTCTGCTCCGTACACCTCGTACACAAGCGGCTCTGCTCCATACACCTCGTACACAAGCGGCTCTGCTCCGTACACGTTGTACACATGTGGCTCTGCTCTGTACACCTCATACACATATGACTTCGCTCTGTACACACCGTACACACGTGGCTCCGTTTCGTACACACGTGGCGCCGCTTCGTACACCTCGTACACACTGGGCTCCGCTGCGAAAGCCTCGCACACACGGCTCTGCTCCGTACGCCTCGTACACACGCGGCTCCGCTCCGTACACCTTTTACACACTCGGCTTCGCTCCGTACGTCTCGTACACACGCAGCTCCGCTCCGTACACCTTGTACACTCTCAGCTCCACAATGTACACACGTGGCTTCACTCTATACACCTCGTACACACACGCCTCCGCTCTGCACACCTCGTACACACGCGGCTCTGCTCCGTACACCTCGTGCACAAGCGGCTCTGCTCCATACACCTCGTACACAAGCGGCTCTGCTCCGTACACGTTGTACACATGTGGCCTGCTCTGTACACCTCGTACACATATGACTTCGCTCTGTACACACCGTACACACGTGGCTCCGTTTCGTACACACGTGGCGCCGCTTCGTACACCTCGTACACACTGGGCTCCGCTGCGAAAGCCTCGCACACACGGCTCTGCTCCGTACGCCTCGTACACACGCGGATCCGCTCCGTACACCTTGTACACTCTCGGCTCTGCTCCATACACCTTGTACACACTCGGCTTCGCTCCGTACGTCTCGTACACACGCGGCTCCGCTCCGTACACCTTGTACACTCTCAGCTCCACAATGTACACACGTGGCTTCACTCTATACACCTCGTACACACACGCCTCCGCTCTGTACACCTCGTACACACACGGCTCTGCTCCGTACACCTCGTACACAAGCGGCTCTGCTCCATACACCTCGTACACAAGCGGCTCTGCTCCGTACACGTTGTACACATGTGGCTCTGCTCTGTACACCTCGTACACATATGACTTCGCTCTGTACACACCGTACACACGTGGCTCCGTTTCGTACACACGTGGCGCCGCTTCGTACACCTCGTACACACTGGGCTCCGCTGCGAAAGCCTCGCACACACGGCTCTGCTCCGTACACCTCGTACACACTCGGCTCTGCTCCGTACACCTCGTACACACGCGGCTCTGCTCCGTACACCTCGTACACACGCGGCTCTGCTCCGTACACCTCGTACACACGCGGCTCTGCTCCGTACACCTCGTACACACTCGGCTCTGCTCCGTACACCTCGTACACACACGCCTCCGCTCTGTACACCTCGTACACACGAGGCTCTGCTCTGTACACCTCGTACACACTCGGCTCCCCTCTGTACACCTCGTACACACTCGGCTTCGCTCCGCACACCTCGTACATACACAGCTTCACTCCATACACCTCATACACACGCACCTCCACTCTGTACACCTTGAACACTCAGCTCCACTCCATATACCTCATACATACACAGCTCTGCTACATTAATTTACACTGTAAAGCCTCAGCCCCACACATAAACTTCACCTCATCCAGCACCATGGTGGAGTCCTGGCTGCATACTGAGGAGCTGATCATGTGACCCGCCTGACTCCTCCCCTCCTTTGACATCATCACAGGTCCTGTCAGCGCGAGGCACAGTGAAGCATGAAGCCGGCTCACACAGCCGGCTCACACAGCCGCACGGGGGGGCGAAGGGGGGGGGGTTTGGAGACCGCGGCCGCTAACACAGCTCACACTGCCACACTGGAGGGGGGGTGTTTGGACACCGCGGCCGCTGCCGCTGCGGCAGGAGATGCCCCGCCAGCAGCCCCAGATACGCCAAGCCTGGTCGCAGCGTCGGCGGACTGTAGGAGCGGCATCTGCAGGGTGCCGCACTACCACCAGCTCCTGAAGACGCCGCCCCATGTCTACCAGCAGAGCTCGCCGCCTGAGGCTGACACTTCATGTCGCCTCATGGATGGTGCGGCCCTGGGAGTAGCCCTCCTATGATACCTGAAGACACAGTAGAGAGAGCCTGGTAGAGCCTCACACGGGAGGACTGCTGGAGGCTAGGCTGAAGTAGAGTGTCAGCTCTAGAGGGGACCGTAGCTTCACCCGGATCCCCAGACAACCGACGGGGGGCCACAACTACACGTTAGGGTCCCTACCCCAAAGGACAGGCCGCTCAGTGGCAACCCGGAGGGCTCACAAGAGTCCGAGCCACCGCCATACTGTCCAGAGTCACGCAAACCAAAGTGAGTCATAAAGAATGAAGTAACAGCCTGAGAGGGACACAAAGACAGAGTGAGGGGTCACAGTAAGGAAGACCTGGCTGCAGAGAGTAAAGGGAAAGTGTGCCCGTGTAACTGAACTGAACTGTAAGAACTATACTGAACTGTAACTTGAACTAGAGAACTTAAGAAGTAAACACGGAGAACCCTGAACACGACTCTCTTGTCTGTCTCTGCCTGCATGCTACTCCCTCTGACTCACCGTGGCCAGGACTCTGAGGGACAGGCGTTTCATCTTCCTCCTTGTCACGGGGTGCCGCGCCTGCCGGTAGTGGGGCCCGGTGGTCCAGATCAATAAAGATGTCGTTAGTGGAACAGTTTAAGGGTTAAATTGTTTCGTGATGCCACCTATGAGAGTTCCGGTAACTGTACCGGCGCTGCTTGGGCCTCTGGGGGATGGAATGCAGCAAGATGGAACGCTCCCCACAGGCTGAGCGGTGATCCCCGGAGCCAGGCGCTGCACAAGATGTTCTGAGGCAGCTGCGGTTACCTTAGTGCGTGGAGACAGACAGTTCATAAGAAAGCACGGACACTGGAAGTCTCTGTAACGGGTTCTTTACTGTAACCAGCAGGCAGTACATGGCATACAGTTACGGGTAGTAGACCGGGTGGACTCAGCAATGACCAGTGTTCCTCAGAGATCCGCGGTGTTCCTCCATTCTAACTACTTATGTTGCCGTTGTCGCCCAGGAATGCCAGATCGGGTACAAGGAGGCTGCTTCAATGCCCTACCCAGGGTATACGTTCTGGGTGTTTTGGGGAGCCTTGGTTCCTTTTGGTGGGTACACCGCTAGCTACACGACTGTGTGTGGCGGTGGTGGGGTGCTCCTGTAAAGCGGTCCCTCCACTCCTCTGGTACGCATAGCAGTGCTGAACTACTACTAGCTTCGGTACCAGCAAACCGGCTGTAGATGGGCACGGGATGTTTTTGGACCCGCATGTAGATGCCCGTAGATCGGTTGTTAAGGCACCGGGAATAATGGCGCTCAACCGGGGTGATGGCCAGGGGGCTGCATGGAACTGTGCAGGCCCCCTCTCCTAGGTTGCAGAGCTTGTTAGTCTTGCTCCCTTCTCCTACGTTGCCAAATCAGTTCTCCTCACACTCTACCACTACACTCCACCCACCTGGACCTTATTGGCCCTCTATGCTGATGATGCATGTAGGGTATGGATCTCTGAGTTAACTGTGTGACTGCCGAGTGAGAAAATATTGCTGCTGCTGATTTGGCTGCAGTACCCTATTGTGACGCACTCGTTGCGGGGCGCCACACTCCCCCTTGGTGAAATACACTTGTCCCCAAGTGTCGCGCTACCCAACATTGCAGAGAGATTTTGTATTTTATAACAGACAATAAAAGAAAACACTTTTATACTATATATTCTCATATTATCAGGCACCCCAGAACAGGGTCCAAGGATTACCTCAATCCTACTGCCCTTAAAGGTAACTATGGAAATATCTTATAAATATGCATTGTATAACAAGATCTCTATAAGCATTACACATTATATATGATCCCTGACAGCTGGAGACCCCAGTGGGACAACCACAAACTTACACAAGATAGGAGTCTATTGAAAAAGAGGAAAGAGGGTAACTGAGTTTATGATTTTATATTTTCTTTAAAACTATAGATAACCCGTTTTGTTAGATTCTGTTAATCTTAGAAGAAGCATTATACGACCCTATTTCTCTCTAGAGGACCCCTCTCCCTTGCTCTTATTGATTAATGTAATAATTCACAGAATCTTTTAAAATACATGGACTTGTCATTTTACTTAGGATGTTGCAAGTAAAGAAAACAGGTTAACACTTTGCGCGGACCCGGCGGGCGGGTCGGGTGTCCTTAATATGAGTTCAGGCTGTAGCCGCCGAGTCGCGGTCTGTGCGATTACACGGGAACAGAGTCACTGATGAAGTTCAAGCAAATAAGTCACTTATGCAGGGAACTGTGACGCACTCGTATGGCAAACCACCCATCATGGCAAGCGTGTCGCTCATAGGTGATTATATCTTCCCTATACAAGTCACGATCGGGATGTCCTTTTGGCAAGTGTGACTCCACTTCTCGGCGCCCCACAAACACCTCTCCACACACACCCTGCTCCCTCGCAAAACCCTACCCGGTAGACAAGTTAAAGGGGGTAACTCTACCTTCCTTGTGGAACTCAGCAGGTAGCAGGGGTTGGCGACGAGCCGCGGCACAGGCCTCCATATTGGCACGTTCACGAGCTCGCCAGTCCTCTCTGCGGCGCTGACGTATATCTTCGTCTGTACGGCATGGTGTATGGGTGTAGCTGCTGTGACGTGTGGGCTGTTGAGAAGCTTGGGCTTGGTGGGAAGTCTGGATAGGCACCCGGTTGAACGGCACAGGGGAAGGCGCTGTGACTGCACCCGACCAGTGTATCCGAGCTGGTTGCTCGGCCGGAGGATCCTTGATATCTCCCCAAGTGAAACCGGTGTAGAGGTCCTCAGCGTTGCTGCGGGTCTCGTCGTCGTCATCATCCTCCTCTCCCTCAACGACCACATCGGGCTGCTCGGTGGTTGGAGATGCTGGAACGGGATCTTCCGGACAACGGGGCGATGGTGCTGAGGATCCTTCCACAGGGTCGTCCTGCAGGGCTTCCAGGCTGCCTGCCTCTTCATCAGTTACCTCTGGTAGTGGTGTCTTTATCCCGATCACCAGGTAGGCCTCTGTAGTTGTAGAGGAGGCCTCCTGTTCAGGGGAGAAACAGGCAACAGTCTTTAAAGGGGTCTGGAGACTGTTGGTGGGTTCCTCTATGGGAACCAGGTAGGTATCAGCTTCTTCAGGGGAGCTGGTTGTAAGCTCCGGCTCTGGAACCGGTTCAGCAGTGGTCTCAGGCACTTGAACGGGGTGGATGGAAGTTCTCACTGGGATGACGCAGTCTATTGGCTCCGGTGAGGAAGCAGGACAGGTGGGCGAGGTGCTGGTGAAACTGGAGATGTTGTCCGGTCCTGGAGTGGCTGTACCCGCTCGGCTCTGCTGCATCGCTCGATGTAGTCCACTGCCCAGGCTCGCGCTCCAGCTACAGATCGTCCACTCGACTGTTTCCATGAGCCGCACCCTGAGGTCTTGCAGAGCCTCCTGCCAGAAGTCGGGGTTGCCATCTATTGTGAGGACGGGACCCGGACCTGGATGGCCTATGGCTGCTCTGGCCTCCGCCTCGACCTGTTGCATTAGGTCGTGGAGTCTCATGCTGGTCATTTTCTAGCTGGAGGAGCCACACCCGTCTCAAACTTGTAACCGTTCTGTTCGAGAGCTGATGAAGAAGAGTCTCTGACACTCCCACTTCCTTGGGGGGTTTTGTAGTCCAATTGTGGGAAAAAGTCTTTGGTCCGCCCCCATGGTTGTTTCGAGCAATCAAGGGGGACAAGGATTTTGGCGCCTTCGCCTTGGCCCTCCCACGAAGAGGGGCGGTGACTCACCCCTGGGCTTTCACGTGGTGATCCTCATGGCGGGCATCGCCATCTTGGACGCCATCTTGGCCCAACGGTGAAAAGGCGGGAAAAGTTCTTTTTGGGACGAACAAAGTCCTTTTTAGTTGAAATAAAGTCTTCTTAAGCACATTATACCCGTTAGCGAACGGGCCTGCTCGTATCCTGTTCGCGATGCCAAACTCTGACTCACCGTGGCCGGGACTCCGAGGGACAGGCGTTTCGTCTTCCTCCTTTTCACGGGGTGCCGCGCCTGCCTGTAGTGGGGCCCGGTGGTCCAGATCAATAAAGACGTCGTTAGTGGAACAGTTTAGGGTTAAATTGTTTCGTGATGCCACCTATGAGAGTTCCGGTAACTGTACCGGCGCTGCTTGGGCCTCCGGGGGATGGAATGCAGCAAGATGGAACGCTCCCCACAGGCTGAGCGGTGATCCCCAGAGCCAGGCGCTGCACAAGATGTTCTGAGACAGCTGCGGTTACCTTAGTGCGTGGAGACAGACAGTTCATAAGAAAGCACGGACACTGGAAGTCTCTGTAACGGGTTCTTTACTGTAACCAGCAGGCAGTACATGGCATACAGTTACGGGTAGTAGACCGGGTGGACTCAGCAATGACCAGTGTTCCTCAGAGATCCGCGGTGTTCCTCCATTCTAACTACTTATGTTGCCGTTGTCGCCCAGGAATGCCAGATCGGGTACAAGGAGGCTGCTTCAATGCCCTACCCAGGGTATACGTTCTGGGTGTTTTGGGGAGCCTTGGTTCCTTTTGGTGGGTACACCGCTAGCTACACGACTGTGTGTGGCGGTGGTGGGGTGCTCCTGTAAAGCGGTCCCTCCACTCCTCTGGTACGCATAGCAGTGCTGAACTACTACTAGCTTCGGTACCAGCAAACCGGCTGTAGATGGGCACGGGATGTTTTTGGACCCGCATGTAGATGCCCGTAGATCGGTTGTTAAGGCACCGGGAATAATGGCGCTCAACCGGGGTGATGGCCAGGGGGCTGCATGGAACTGTGCAGGCCCCCTCTCCTAGGTTGCAGAGCTTGTTATTCTTGCTCCCTTCTCCTACGTTGCCAAATCAGTTCTCCTCACACTCTACCACTACACTCCACCCACCAGGACCTTATTGGCCCTCTATGCTGATGATGCATGTAGAGTATGGATCTCTGAGTTAACTGTGTGACTGTCGAGTCAGAGAATATTGCTGCTGCTGATTTGGCTGCAATACCCTCCTGTGACGCACTCGTTGCGGGGCGCCACACCTCCATACAGGTTTGCAGCAGATTCCCACCTGCAGAGTCACAGCTTGCCGGCTCCATCGCTGAGGAAGGATCCCTGCAGCATCTGGGCAGTAAGTGTACTGCATTCAGCACCAGGCCTGCACACTACACCATAGACTCTAATCATCACTGCCCCGGGGAACACAGTCCTGCCCACGGGAACTATTCCATCTTCGCTGCCATTACATCATCCCCGGAGGTTCTGCAGCAGCGGCGGCCCTATTACTGGCCACACACAGTGGGTGGCGTCACGACTGACATTCCCCTGTAAATACCCCCTTATCATTGCCAGGGCCCGGGACACGGTCCGGACCAGGACCACCCGTGACTTCCCCAGTAGCAGACCCGCTCCGGTACCGAGTACCCCCGTCCCAGTGGGCTCGACATCTATATATCAGATGACTGCAGAAGCTGACTGATATTTACTGGCACTAGTTTTCTGTAAACTTGACCAAAATAGTCCATGCTCTGATTTTATCCATGTAGTTAAGGCCCCGTTACATGCTGCGATTTCCCTGCGATCCCACCAACGATCGGGATCGCTGGGACATCACTATTAAGGATGAGCGAGCATGCTCGGCACTTCTCGTTACTCGCACGAGTATCCCGGTACTCGGGATGCTCGGCGAGCACTGAGTACCGCCAAGATGCTCGGACTCTTTGCTAATAATTATCGATCTGATACAAATACACAACTCCCTTCAGTGCACACAGTGAGCTGGCACCTCACAGAGAGCAGATTGATTGTTAAGGTCCCTCTGGGGGGCACAGCAAGGTGTTGTATGCAGCGACGATTTGAAAAAGCCCACCCTCCCACCAACACTTGTTTTATAGCCAGAAGTCTGTGGGCGGAGCCTGTCACTAATTGACTTACATTGGGCTGGGTGCTCAGGCCGAGTACACAAGTATCTTGGGATGCTCGGCCCGAGCATCGAGCACCTGAGCATTTTAGTACTCACTCATCTCTAACCGCTATCTGATCGCTGGAGAGCTGTCACACAGGCAGACTCACCAGCAATCAGGACCAGCGAGAATGCTGGTAACCAGGGTAAACATCGGGTAACTATGCGCAGCGCTGCGTGTACTGTGCGGCGCTGGGAGGTCGTTGATCGTTGGTCTCCCGCTGTCACACACGCCGATGCTGGCCGCCCAGCGGGAGACCAATGATAAAAAAATGGTCCTGGCCATACTTCCACAATCAACGATCAACAAACTTATCATTGGTTGCTTCTACGTGTAACACGCAACAATGTTGTTTCGATGTCGCTGCAATGTCACAAAACTGGTGACGTTGCAACGATATCATTAACGATATTGTAGCGTGTAATGGAACCTTTAGTTTATGTGGAAAATTGGCCATAAGCACTGGCACATTGGCTACAACTGGTGTGTGTGCAGCCCATGGTACAAACAAATGATACACAGCTGCGTAATATGCTCAACTGATTGAACCCTTATAGAGGATGAAGAATGTTTTTAAATAGAGAAGGTGGTGTCTCATTCATTCAGATAACTGAAGAGCAGCTATATGGTCTGTAAGAGTGCCTTCAGGGGTGACAGCCCCGGACCGAATTTTGGCCTCATAGTATCATATGGGGCCGGATGGAGCCGGATGGCAGCTATCTGCCATCCGGCTTCCATCTCGCCGGAAGAATCTGGGAGAAGTGGGATATTTCTCCTGGATACAAAAATGTTGCTTGCAACGTTTTTGTGTCCGGGGAGAACAATCTCCCCATTATTGGTGTCTCCGGGATTCCCCTGGATCCTCCTGGATTCTCCCGGATCCTTCTAGGGCAATCTGGTGCTTCCTTAACATGGGAGCCTATGGGGCTGGATTGCCCCGATCCGGGAACCAGACACCTGCGGCTGCACGCCGCTGTTATAATTCAGGACTGTGGCTAGCTCCCTGCGAGCCGCGGTCCTGAATCATCAGCAGCGGCAACTGCGGCAGGCTGCACACTGGACTGGAGGTCATATTAGTCCTTCGATTCTGTGTGCTGATCTGGTCCGGGGCTGTCAGGTTCACACCTGACAGCCCGGGACCTGACCTGACCGCAGTGTGAAGGCACCCTAACCAACTGCACACAGCAGGATGCAGTAAGCCTTAAGGTACCATCACACGCTTCAATTTGTTGTTAGCGATCTCATGCAAACGAGATTGCTAACAATATCGTTCACATCGCTGGTGAGCTGTCACACAGGCAGACTCACCAGCGATGTGGACCAGCGAGATCGCTGGTAACCATGGTAAACATTGGGTTACTAAGCGCCGCGCTTAGTAACCTGATGTTTACTATGGATACGAGCTCCCAGCATAGGCTGTGAGGCGCTGGGAGCTCGTTCATCGTTGGTCTCCTGGTGTCACACGCAGTGATGCTGCGTGTCCAGTGGGCGACCAACGATAGATTTGAGGTCCTGTCCTCAAATCAAACGATCAACGATCAGCCGACTGATCGTTGATTGTTAGTAGTGTCACATGCAGCAATGTCATCAATTTTTAGAAAAAGCAACACATAATACATGGGCGATCACCAAATTCTGTGCAAAATTACTTTATTTAGAAATGCCGTTGGGTCACACACTTGACACGTAACGATGTCGTTTCGACATCTTTCAAGCGTCACTAAACACGTGACTTTTGAACGAAACCGGCAATGATATCGTTACGTGTGACAGTACCTTTAGGCTGGTTTAAGGCCCGCATCACACTGTGGCGTGATCCGGTCCGGTTCTGTCCGGGATGACCCAGACAGCTGCGGACCGGATCTGCACACAGGACTGGGGGGGCTATTATGCCCTCTGGTCCGGTGTGCAGCGCACGCAGGGGAACTGCTGATAAGTCAGGATTGCGGGCGCCGCGGTCCTGACCTGTCAGCGGCTGCAGCTGCGTGCGCTGCACACCGGACCAGGGGGCATAATAGCCCCCCCAGTCCTGTGTGCAGATCCGGTCCGCAGCTGTCTGGGTCATCCCGGACAGAACCGGACCGGATCACGCCGCAGTGTGAAGCGGCCCTGACACCACAGTTTTTTCCCTGATCAGGTTCGATCAGGTTTGTCTGTCAAAACTAGGAGTGTCTCCAAAACTCAGAACAGGTGTCAATCTTTCAATTAGAGTTTTTCTCTGCAAGTTTTCTCCTGGTTTTGGCACACAAACCTGATCGAACCTAATCAGGGAAAAAACTGTGGTGTGAAATCAGCCTTAGGCTGGCTTCACACCATGGCAAGATCCGATCTGAGGCTGTCAGGGATGAACCTGACAGCCCCGGACCGAATCATCACACAGAACTGGAGGGCAAATATGCCCTCTGGTCCGGTGTGCAGCCGAACGCAGCTGCCGCTTCTGATGATTCAGGACCGCGGCTCACAGGGAGCTAGTGGCGGTCCTGAAATAACAGCGGTGTGCAGCTGCAGGTATCCAGTTCCCGGATCCTCCGGACCGGGGCAATCTGGCCCCATAGGCTCCTATGTTAAGGAACGCCGGATTGCCCTGGATCCGGAAGGATCCGATTTGGGGAAATTTTTCTTCCCGGACACAAAAATGCTGCATGCTCCGATTTTGTGTCCGATTTTTTCTCCCGGAAACCAAAAACCGGATGCCAAAACACATTCATCCGGCGTATTCCGGCCCCATAGGGTTACTATGGGGCCAGAATTGGATCCGGGGGTGTCCGGTTCACACCGGACAGCCCCGGATCAAAAAAAAAATTGGTGTGAAGCCAGCCTTAGTAATATAGGAAAAGGCAACACAGGTGCAAAACACCAGCGCTCCAATCATTCTTAGGCTAGAGGCACACTGTCACACATGGATCTTGTTTGATGCACGACAGTGATGCTAGTGCAATGCGTGTTTGTGGGTGTGTGTGGTGCGAGTGTGGTGCGTGTGCTGAGTGTGCCTGCATGTATTGATGTGAGTGTGCTGCGAGCGTGAGGTGTGAGTGCGTGTGTGGTGCGTGTGTTTGTGATGCTGTCCGTGGTCCTGAAGGGCCGCGGCCAGCATTTGTCGGGGAATTCAAATTCGCCGGCTGTCAAAAGCCGGCGAGTTTGAAAATCCCACCATGCGCACACAGTAATAATCATCCTGCCCCGCTGTGACAGCGGTGGAAGATGATTATTATAATGTGCTTTAACACTCATGTCAGCATGTGTCCTGAGACTGTCCAAGCTCCTGGACACATGCTGAGGTCATAAATGGCAAAATGTGTGTTTTATGCCTATAAATCTGCAAAGCCGGTAATTGTCGGCTTTGCAGTGTCATTTCTAAACTCCTGCTGCTCCTGTCAGTGAACAGCGTTAATGTACGCTGTCCAGCGTCCTGAACAGCCAAGTAATCAGCACAGGCAAACTACTGTGCTGATTACTCTGCTGTTCAGGAACCTTGACAGCGTACATTAACGCTGTTCACTGACAGGAGCAGCAGGAGTTTAGAAATTAAACTGCAAAGCTGACAATTACCGGCTTTGCAGATTTATAGGCATAAAACACACATTTGGCCATTTATGACCTCAACATGTGTCCAGGAGCTTGGACAGTCTCAGGACACATGCTGACATGAGTGTTAAAGCACATTATAATAATCTTCTTGCACCGCTGTCACAGTGGGGCAGGATCATTATTACTGTATGCGCATGGTGGGAAATTCAAACTCATAAGCCGGCGAGTTTGAAGCGATTTGCGCAGCATACTCATGCAAATATCGCAGTGTGCTTACACTTGCATTGCGCTCACGCGTTTCAGAATCGCGTGCAGTCGCAGCATGCTGCGACTACACTCACTTCTGACTCGCAATGTGAGTTAGGTGCGGGGGACTGATAGGGCAACACTGGTCCGAGTGCAATGCGAGTTTCCCTCGCATTGCTCTCGCGCGAGTCCCTCGCACAGTGTGCCTTCAGCCTTAACCTCCTTCTCTTGGAGGGGTTGATTTCTGGCATTTTGTATGCACACAGAATGAGGTACCCATATGGTGCCAGTCACATGCGTGTGATACAAAGTGTGCCCTCCACATGTCTATTTATTTTCTTATACATGAAAAAATACAGACCAATTTTTACCACTATGGTAAATCGGATCTTCATTGGTGTATAATTAGTTTTTACCATCAGTTTTTCTTGTATGCAAAGAAAACATGGTGGAGGTTTCTCAGGTTTCTCAGGTTTCTCATTCCAATCCGTCAGTGGAAAATCTCCTCAACTCCTCCACTGCCTGTCTCAGCTTATATTGCACTGCACTCGGGTGATATCCAAGTGTGCTGTGATGTTTCACATGCACCCATACACTTGTATGGCTGCGTGTGATCCGAGACCCGCTGCCAAACGCAGAAGGCTGCAATTTTTTTCTCATGCCAATAAGGCATGAGAAACAACTAGCAGATGGACACTGCGATGTGTATGTAATCGTTTGTTTTATCGCAATGCACTCGTCCGTTGAAAACGCAAGTGGAACCGAGGCCTCAGGGACACTACTGTGATCATGCATTTAGGCACAGATAGGCCACATTGAGTATTTGGTGAGTTTTGTACCTCAGTGTTTGTAGCCAAAACAAGGAGTGGGTAAAAATACAGAAGTGGTGATGTGTTTCTATTATACTTTTCCTCGTATTGTTCCACTCCTGGTTTTGGCTACAAATTCTGAGGTAAAAAACTCACCAAATACTCAATGTGTGCATGTGGCCTAAGTTAGCTGCTGCTGTTTCTGTGGTGCCCCTGCGGTCCGGTCACCACATTGGTATCACCTCCCTAACAGGTGGTGCTATTATGTCCAGAGGTAATTAAAGCTCCCTATATTAAGTAAACTCATGGATTCATACACAGCCTGATCTTTGACCAGAAGGAGAGCACAAACACCTAGTTTTATGGGTTGGCTCACTCTCCTGGCTGGGAGGAGGGGTTAGAGTGAGTGTGAGTAAGGGAAGAGAGAAGCACTAGAAGAAGAGACTTCCCAGCTAATAAATGCTCACCCCAGGATTTGCTGAGCTCCAGAGTCCTGGGATATCTAGGGATTTGCAAACCCTGGAAGTAGAATCTGGAGAGAATCTGGAGACCAAGGGATTACAGGACCTCTAGTCAATCTTGCAGCACCAGCCGCACCACATTACAGAGAGCTCAGGCTGACACTCATGGTGGGTTTACACGCCACGATATCGTTTCGATATCGCAACTCAATGGCGCGGGAGCGCGCAATTAGTGCACGTTTCACCCGCATCGCATTGACTGTTTAGACGCTGCGATATCGTAATACAACGTCCGTGCGATGTCTCCGCCTCCCAATCCAGGATCGCATAGTTAACATGGGAGTGAATGGGTGACGTATCAAATCGCATCGTAATTGGGTGTTTACACAGCACGATCTGGCTTCAATCGCTATGCAATATCGGGGCATTGAATAGCACGCTCATTCGATCCCCGATATCGCATTGACATCGTTCCTGCATCGCATTGGACGTTCACACCATACAACGCAGGCACGATATCGGGTCCAACGATTGAACCACGTGACTTTTGATTGAAATTGTACTGCGATATCGCGACGTGTAAACCCGCCATCAGAGAACAGCTTAAATAGGGCTCGCAATGCAGGCTGGCAGGAGCAACAGCAGCAGAAGAGAATCAGGGAGTCAAATCAGCTCATAAGCTGTTGAATCCCCAAACAGAAGGGCAGAGAAGGAAGGCTTATTTTATCCACTTAGTGGAGTGGACTTCACTTGCTTCTGGACAGACTGGACCCTGGACCTGGTGGCAGTAGCCTGGATTCAACTTGTTACCACCCTTCAGTAAAGGCAAAGAGTGCATTCAACTGCCTCCTTGTCTCTATCTGCTACGTCTCTCACTACAACCCCTATCATCACCCCAGGGACTTGCTCCTGCTGAGGGGTATATAAACCTTGCTGCCTCACCATCTATCCACTGGGGTAACTACCTGCAGCGCTGGTCATCCTGGACCAGATTTCTCAGCTGGCATCACGTTAAACCAGAAACTATTATCTCCCCTTTCACTTGTCTGGTCAGGGCCACTATGATATTGTGACGCCCCACTAGGTAAGCCGCCGCCAGAGGTACTGCATTCCCGAGGTTCGGAAGTGTAGTGTCCCTGTTCTCCAGGTTCTGGGATGGTGTGGCTGAGCCCAAAAGAAACACAAACAGTACCCAAACACGTAGGCCCTGGGACAATGGCAGGACCCTGAGGAAGGGCCTAGGTCACAAAAGGGGGACAGGAAAGTGTTAAGTAGGAGTAGTATGTGGTGGAGGAAGCAGCAACAGGAGGGTACAGAGTCGGTGTGGTGCCAGCTCCGGGGGCTTGAAGCACAACCATGCTCACCCCGGAGAGAGAGAACAGAAGGGTGGAAAGAAAGAAGAGCCCTAGGGGAGCGGAAGAGACATTGATCCCCCGTAAGCCCAAATCTTAGGAGACAGAGGGGCTGCTGGTCGACACAGGGACCCGGCCCTGAACACAGTGTGGATGCTGCATGCCCGAACTGTTGAACCAGAGGCCTCAGACTTCTAATGGGACCTTTTGGCGAACACCCGACACAACTTGGGGAAGGTGGCCGAACCAGGGAGCAGTACCCGGGAGAGGAACCTAATGGCGCCTGGGACACAAAAGCACCCGTGAACATCGGTACTTGAGCTCTGTGCTGCGGAGAGCGTTGAGAGGCTGAGGGGCAGAGCAACAACCTGCTTGCCTCAGAAGAGAACTACCCCTTATAGTGCTGAGAGAGAGAATGTAGACCCACCAGAGACAGAACACACAGTAAGAGAGAGAGAGGGCACCAACCGAAGCTCAGTAACACCAACCCGGTCCTAGAGACAATGCTGGACTGAAGCCTGGCAAGGGACGTACCCGGCGGCCATGTTGAAACACCAAGTAAAAGTAACGGAACTGCAGCTGTGTTGTTTGTGTTTTTTTTTGAGTGGTGACCACCGGCCGCAGATGTGGGGCCCACTGGGACGGGGTACTTGGTACCGGATCGGGGTATCACGTGGGTTATCACAGCGGTCTTGGTCGGGACCATGTACCGAGCCCACAAGTAACGGTTGGGGGTTATTTACAGGGGAGAAAGTCGTGACGCCACCCGTGGTATGTGGTCAGGGTGACTACCGCTGCTTCAGAACCTCCGGGGATGATGGATGGCAGCCTGTAATGTGACAGCTCTCCACGGGCAGAGCCTGGTCCCCAGGGCAGTAGTGATGATAACAGTTTGTGAGGGAGAGTGTGGCTCGAGCGCAAGGATTACACAGACTCACGGTTTTGTAGTTTTCCAGGTCTTTTACTGTAGATGGTAATTTAGCTGAGTACTGTCCATGGAGTCTGTACAGGGGCCGGGTTGCTCCCACCCTGGCCGGGTCCTCGGCTCCCTATTCCTGCGCTGTGTGTGTGGCCCTGCTGCCGCTTTAGCTAAGCTGCCAGCCCTGTCTTCCCTCACGGGTACCAATCTGCTAGGCAACATGAGTCTTGTCCGTGTTGCTGACTCCTCTGTGTTGCTTCGCTGTGGTATAGTGAAGATGTCGGACCCGATCCCCGTACGCCCGACTCTGAGGAGACAGAGGGGCTGGTGGACGACACAGGGACCCAGCCCTGAACACAGTGCAGTTGCTGCACTTTGCTGCCTTTGAACCAGAGGCCTCAGACTTCTAACGGGAGCTGTGGACGAACACCCGACACAACTTCGGAAAGGTGGCCGAACTAGGAATTAGTACCCGGGAAAGGAACCTAATGGCGCCTGGGACACAAAAGCACCCGTGGCCATCGGTACTTGAGCTCTGTGCTACTCCTTATCCCCTCAGTCTTCCCTGTCATCATTCCCCTTTATTTTAAATGACATCGCCGGGTTCACGAGACCGGGTCTCGGCCCCCGTCTGTCCCCGTGAAAAGAACCGAAAAGAGGTGAAGAAAAACAATGAGTAAACGCCAGGTTTTCGAGTTTTCCACAGCCCTGGAGTGGACGTGTCAATATCCCTGATAGACTACCTGCCTGGCTACCGAGTACCCAGGCCCATGCGACCACGTCATTTCTTGCTCTGAAAAAGTCACCACTACTGCTGTGAAAAGATGATCATACTGTCACGTTACCCTTGAAGACAAAAGTATTGTTATGGTGTATAATGTTTATTGTGACATGTGTCATTAGTGACAGATGGTGTTTTGTTGATAGTAGGGAGAGTTAGAGTTAATGTTTGGGACTACTCCAGAGTGGGAGGGGCTAAAGTGAAGGGACAGAGACAGTTTCCTGTAAGGAGATGAGATATAGCCCAGTGAGCAATGCAGTAAAAGAGACCTATGATCTGACTTGTGAGCAGAGCCACATGATGTTGGTATCCCTGATGTGTGAGAAGACTGGGAGAGTGAATACCATGATCATGAGAGAATGAGAGAGAATTGCCCAAAGGACAGGGGTTCTGACTGGAGATGGGCCCTGAGAGAGGACGCCTAGCAGAACAGCCCTGCGTTTGCAACTTAGAAAGATAACAGGCCAGGAAGGAACAGAACACGAGATGATCGGAGTGCGCCAGCGGGAGTTTCTATAGCGTCAAAAACAGAGAAGCTAAGTCTGGCCATATTGGCACACTAACTTGATTAAAAAAAGGAAGAGGTTGTGAATAGGGCTCTCACTAATTTGACTGCAGTACTGATCTGGGTTGGGGTGAAGTAACTGGGAGACATTGAAACTGTGACAGGTAGACTTAAAGAAGAAAAGAGACTGTGGATGACAATGATCTGTGTTGTAAAGGAAACGTTTGTAAAGATATTAACCCGCTATCTAGGGATGGGCGAGTCTACTCGCTAGGACTCGGGACTCGGCGATTCTGAAGGTACTCGCAGGACTCGTTACTCGGCGAATCTCCCAGCTTGGACTCGCACAGTGACGAGTCCAATGGAATTCAATGGCAATAAGCTTGACTCTTCACAGATACCCGCTGTCAGCAGCGAGTCTGAGCGAGTCTACGATTCCGAGTCCTACGAGTCTACGATTCCGAGTCCTGTATACTGTATTCGGGAGTCGGACTCTCGAATACAGAATCTGTTATGTTCCGAGTCAGCACAGTGTGCGTGTTAGGTCAGAAAACTTGTGAAGATAGCCAATCATAGTCAGTAATGGCATAGCAAAGTTGGTTGTGTCAGGACTATGATTGGCTGCTGTCCATCGTGATGCCTATGTCATGTATGACAGGCAAGGCAGTATATAAGGCTTGTCCCCGCCATTTTGGCCACATTCCTGAGACGATCTGACCTAGTATAGGAAGAGAGAGATATATGCTGGAGCAGATCAGGGATTGTCAGTGTAGGGAAGATTCCTTATATTAACCCAAAAAGCTCTTCTGAGAGCTAGGAGGAGGACAGAGTAGTGCTGTGTAGGCAGGCAGGCAGGCAGGGAGGGAAGGAAGGAGAAGCCTTACAGTGCACACAGGACGGACCTCATAGCTTAGCTTACTCACTCAGCTTTGCTAACAGCTGCAGTCAGAGGCTTAGCTGAGGTGCTGTTTCCTTTTTGTTTTTGCACCAGATCGATTTTTGTTCCTAATAACCCATAGAGCGTTATTTTTTCTGTGGCAGACCAGTGCGTTGCTGCTCTCCTACCTTTAAATAGCACGTACACCACCTTAGGGAGTGTAGTGTGCGGCTTCACTGCCAAGTGTGAGCGCGCACACTTACCCCGCCAGCAAGTGACGCATACAGCAACACCAAACCACATCTCGGTGGCTGTGCGCACTTAAAACCAATTTTTTTAGGGAGTGTAGTGTGCGGCTTCACTGCCAAGTGTGAGCGCGCACACTTACCCCGCCAGCAAGTGACGCATACAGCAACACCAAACCACATCTCGGTGGCTGTGCGCACTTAAAACCAATTTGGACTCGCACACTTTCAGAGACACATCAGCGAGTTGTAAATGTCATTATTCGCTATTACTCGGTTCCCTATTCATTAACATTGGACTCGCTGGACTCGCAACGAGTCCCGAGTCCTGCACTCGGACTCGTTGGGGTCTTGCGATTCCGAGTCTTTTAGGACTCGCCCATCTCTACCGCTATCTACTTTACCTAATCCCTACAGAGCTTTCATTCAGTAAAGAGTTTATTATTGATTGATAGTGTCTCTCATTGAATTGTCCAACATCTGGTCCTGGCCAGCTGAAGTCACTGCATCAAGTGGCCTGTAACGGCGTTGCACCCCCATAGAACAAGACCACATACCCAGCTAGGACCCCCACCTTCATGTAACGTGCCAGGACCTCCCTCCCATTGTCCATAAGAGACAAGTTCTTCTCCCATGGCTACCGTCCTGCAACATTTACACTGTTACAGGGTCAAGATGGTTAGTCCTTAGTATTTATGAATAAAGTCTGTCTGTAGTGTGTTCACCTATGGTAATATGTCCTTACCTTTTTTACGCTTTTTTCACTAATATTTATGACAACTAATTATTATTCCTATGCTCAAAACCCTACCTTTATTCAAGACATATGAATCGTATTAATGATGCCTGGCCAGCAGTGCAGCTCTAGAAGATGTACTCATCCCACAAGTAATAATAATCTTTATTTATATAGCGCCAACATAGTCCGCAGAGCTTTAGAATTCAGAGGTTCATATACAAACAGTCATACGTAACAATTATAAAAAGTACAGCAATTAAAGCAAAAATAATGGCGTTTGCACTAATGCTTTTCTTTCCATCTTATGACTATCTAGGATAGAGGGCAGGAGGTGTTAGATGGGGGGAGGTCAGCGGAGCAACATACTGCTTTTTTTCTACAAATACTGAGTGGATGTTTCAGCAGCCAATCAGAGCAAAGAAACCATCCACAACGTTTAGACACAAGGGCTTGTGTCATTGGTTGCCTAAGTCACATGTCCCTCGGCGCCATTATGAGAGTGTTGCAGGCTAGACACGGTGCTAGCACTGCTGTTGCTGCATGGTAGACATACAGATAGCTAGCTGCTCAATTTATTTTTAGATAGATAGGAGGGCGAGAGGGTTCATCCTCACACAGGCCTTTATTGCATAGAGACTGTGGTCACCAATTCTCAGTGCCTTCAAATACAGGCCCTTTTTTGCATAGACCCAGTGTTTATACAGTCTCTATGTATTCCCATACAGGCCTATTTTGCATAAAACTTTACTTCTTCTAAATGCCACTGTCAGAGATTGATAGCAGCATCTAAATGGCTAAGAGCAGTGATCAGAATTTTGCTCCAGCTGCGGCTACTGTTAGAGCCATATATACTGTCAGCTACCACTTGTAGATGGAGCTCTTAGCTCCTGTCTCCTCTCTATGTTCAGGCACCCATAAATGCAATTTTTCATTAGGAGCTAAATGGGCTAATTCCCTATGCGCACACTTCTATCATTCCCCCACATGATAAAATTGTGTGCTGCCTGTTGAAGGCCCCATATCTGATATTTTGGTCAACCTATGAAGCACAGCCAATGACTGTGGTTCATTGAGAACATCACATTCTCTACATAGTGCAACACTACAGTAGTAATATAGATTGCAGTAATAGATGAGCAAATTAACAATTCTCTAAACCTGCTGCAAATTACTATTCGCTTGACACAAATCGCCAATAATGGCCACCGCCATTTTACGCATGGTTAAAGACTTCATCGTCAAGAGAAGGCTCACATGATCTTGGATGTAGTAAGGGCAGCTTCCCAATAATGCCTTGCAGCTATCACATGCCATGGTATTGTAGATGGCATCGAAGACAAGGGTAAGAGGTTCCCTTCTTAAGGTGCTCCGGCCCTTGACAGGAAAAGTGGGGCTGTGATCCTGGCTGGGTGTGTGGACTTGTGTGGTGCAGGTTGTAACGTCCCGACCAGTGGGACCCATCTCCAGGGTACAGGGAGATCAGGTCCCGTTTGACTGCAAGCACCCCCATGTTCCCCGCACGCATCCTCACCCAGCCCACGCACCCGCATCGCGTCCCCAGCCTTCCCGACGCATCTCCACCACCTCCTCTCACTTCTTGGTTGCAGGGACGCCTAGGGCTTAGTAGCCGGTTTCAGGTCCGTGTCCAGCGTTTTGTTGTCTTGTTAGGTTTCTAACGCTCCTTGTCTCTTGCTTTCACTGCTGGACTCCTGTCTGCCTGCCATCCACACGCAGCTTCGGACGGCACCCTCTGACCATCTGGGACGATTCTTGGATTCCTCTGGCAACCCCGGTTCCTCCACTGGTGTTCCTTCCCCGATTCCCTGGACTCCTTGATACCTTTCTTCCGGTATCATTGGTCCTCTTGGGTTGGACCTTCTGGTAACTTGCTTGTCCACTTGGCCTCTGTGGCTGTGCCAGGACAATCCCTGTTAAGGGTCCGCTCCTTGGTGCTCCCTTGGGGGAGTTCGGTGTTTGGGCCCAGAAGACTTCCCTTTCGTTTTTTTCCTGTCTTGTATACTAATAAAACCTTCTAATTTATCTGTATAAATACAAAAAGGGGAGTCAAGAGGCGCAATAGTGCCCTATCACTAGTGACACTCTCTGTGTAAGTTTGTCAACAGGTGTACACTCACCTGATCCAGTTGTGTGCCCCACAACTGGTTTGTAAGCATTTGGTTTTTAGCTGCTGCAGGACCTCCATCAACGACTCGCACATGGAAAAACGCTCAGATATTGGGAAGATGGTGTATTAGCTGCTGCAGGACCTCCACCAGACACTCGCACATGGAAAAACGCTCAGATATTGGGAATTCCTTGTGACTTCTTGGAACCTTGCATCCCTGGCGATTCCATTGAGGCAGCAGCGTGAACCGTGATACACCATCTTCCCAATATCTGAGCTTCTAATTTATCTGATGTCCTTGTCCAGCTAGTTTCTGGTTTCAGCTTCCACAGTGTGATCTGTGGTCAAGTGGGTTCACTAATCTCACTGCACCTACCCTGGCGTGACGCAGGTCATGCCTTTTTGTAGGCCACTTGTTGCCATTACTTTTGACTCGCCAGAAGCAGTCTGCAGTGAAGACAAGCCAAAAGTTCTTAAATAACTATCTTTTACGGAATAATTTCCTTCAATACGACTTTACACGTGAGATAAAAGTCACAGTGCTCATGCAGGTTTTCTACACATAGCTTCAGATACACAGCAGCAAAGTCTCTAATGGTCACCTTACCACACATCGGTTTCCCTTCTCCATCCCTTTCACAGGAGTAACTCCAAGGGGACATTGAGCTATGGTGGGTAATGAGTCAAACGTGTTAAAAAGCTATCACTTCTTCATTTTTCAAACAAGCATGTGTATAAATACTGGCACAACAGACAACTGCCTTTCAAAAGAGGTCCTTTTTGGGCCATTTTTGTATATTAAAAAGCATTAAAGTCTCTCAGTGCGTTGTGTCATTAAATGGGCAGTTGGTTACTATGGGGGAACCATTTATTTCTATGGTGAAAATGGTTGTAGACCTCAAAGTGATATATTCATCTTTTCAGGACAATTGTAGACTTTGCAGTATGGTGATTCACGGCCAATGGATTCTCCACAAATCACATTTAACATAGTAACATAGTAACATAGTTTTTAAGGTTGAAGGAAGACTTTACGTCCATCTAGTTCAACCCATAGCCTAACATGTTGATCCAGAGGAAGGCGAAAAAAGCCCATGTGGCAACACTAAGCTCCACATTGGGGAAAAAAATTCCTTCCTGACTCCAGATATGGCAATCAGACTAATTCCCTGGATCAACGCCCTATCAAAGAATCTAGTATGTATAACTGGTAATATTATAGTTTTCAAGAAAGGCATCCAGGCCCTTCTTAAATGTTAGTAGTGAGTCACTCATTACAACATCATGTTGCAGAGAGCTCCATAATCTCACTGCTCCTACAGTAAAGAATCCACGTCTGTGATTATGATTAAACCTTCTTTCCTTCAGACGTAGAGGATTCCCCCTTGTCCCAGTCTCAGGCCTAAGAGTAAAGAGATCATTAGCAAGGTCTCTGTACTGCCCCCTCATATATTTATACATTATTATAAGATCACCCCTAAGCCTTCGTTTTTCCAAGCTAAATAACCCCAAGTTTAATAACCTGTCTTGGTATTGCAGACCCCTTAGTCCTCTAATGACTTTTGTCGCTCTTCTCTGGACCCGCTCTAGTTCAGCTATGTCTTTCTTATACACCGGAGACCAGAATTGTACACAGTATTCTAAGTGTGGTCGCACTAGTGACTTGTATAGAGGTAAAATTATGTTCTCCTCATGAGCATCTATGCCTCTTTTAATGCATCGCATTATTTTATTTGCCTTTGCAGCAGCTGCCTGACACTGACCACTAAATGTGAGTTTGTCATCTACCCATACACCCAGGTCTTTTTCAGTGACAGTTTTGCCCAGAGTTTTACAATTAAGCACATAATTATACCTTTTGTTTCCTCTCCCCAAGTGCATGACTTTACATTTATCCCCATTAAAGCGCATTTGCCATTTATCAGCCCAAGCTTCTAGTTTACATAAATCCTCCTGTAATATAAAATTGTCCTCCTCTGTATTGATTACCCTGCAGAGTTTAGTGTAATCTGCAAATATTGAGATTCTACTCTGTATGCCCCCTACAAGGTCATTAATAAATATATTAAATAGAAGCGGGCCCAACAATGACCCCTGTGGTACCCCTGTGTTTTTGGAAACATTTGATGAAGCTGACGAATTTGAATTTCATCTCTAATGTCAGTATATAAAGCAAGTGATAAAACATTTGTAAGTTCAAGTCCCTGAAGGGATCTGAAAAATAGAGTAAAACATAAAAGAAAGTTATAAAAATAACATGAAAGTTTTAATTACCCCTCTTTTCCGCCTATAAAATTAAATAAATAGAAAATAAACATATTTGGTGTTTTATCTGTAAACATCTGCTCTATTAAAATATAGAATTAATTAATTTGCACCAGGCAATTTTTACCATGAAATTTCATTTTTTCACTATTTTATTATTTCTAGCACATTGTAAGGTAAAATACAAACTACAACTTATCCCGCAAAAAGCAGTTACAACTCTTGGAAGCATCGAAGGAGAATATGAAAGCACAAAACGAAAATAGACCCTATCATAGCCTTATATTCCCTCTACTGGCTCCTAGTGATGTCAATGCCTTTTTTCCCTATTGTCAGGTGCCCGGGTCATGGCCGCTGTCAACTGTTCATCAATAGGACATAGCTGTGTGGAAGGCATGTGACTCATTCACTAAATCAAATTGAGTGTGACGATATGTGCTCCAACACCCTAACCTGACAAAAGCATCCTACTTGTTAAGTGTGGATACAGAATAAGCTACTTTACGTATTGGTGATCAGATTTTTCTAATATTTAGGTACTTTTTACATTATTGTTCACATGTTTTTAAATAGTAAGTAAACTTTGGGGTGATTTTTCTTAAACATGCTTTAGGCCCGTTAATTCCGGGCAGAGTGGTGGAGGTCTGGTCCTTGAGAACCCCTCTGATCACGCAATCAACTTTTAGAAATGTGCAACTCACAAGACAGGAGCCCACAGTATCCAAACTAGAATTCTGTGTATCGTATGTGCTCAGGAAGGAGCTATGCACTCCTACCTTATGAGGGGCAAACTTCTAAGAGGTGTTTTGAGCTATTGGTGGGTCTCTGCCTAAATGGTATGCTACTTTCAGATCGGATAGCAACACTCTAGTGAATTGTTTGAATCTGTTTGAACTCATTACCTGAATTAAAAATGACTCACCGTTGTCGAGTTCTCACATCTCAGGCGATGCTTCACTTGTCACGGTTCCGTGCCTGAGGCTGTGGGGCCCGGTGGTCAAATGGACGGGATGGGGGATTGGGATAAAGTCTTGATTGTCGTGACGCCACCTCTGGGAGTCCGGTGATGGCACCGGCGCTGTTTGGGCCTCCGGGGGCTGTGCCGCAGCTAGATGGGATGCTCCCCACAGGATGAGCAGTAGTCCCCGGGGCCAGGAGCTGCTCTGGATGGAATACGGGAGCTCAGTTGTTAATGAGTGCAAGGGTTAATAGCAGTTCTGGAAGTAATGCACTGACACGATCCTTCTCTGTAACGGGTCTTTACTGTAAGTTCGGTGCTGTACACGGTATACAGTTCTTTAGGTAACAGACCGGGTGGTCCCAGTGATGAACAGCCTCTGTCCAGAGCTCCACAGTGTTTCTCTGTTACCAAATGTCCTTTTCTTGTTTGCCGTTGCTGCCTTAGTGCACCAGGTAGAATACTAGGGTTTCTTTAGTGGATAGTCCTGTTCCAGGGAATTCAACCTGGCTGCAAAGGGTCCTAAACTCCCGTGGTGAGTATCCCCCTGGTAAGACTGCTGGGTTAGCGGCTGTAGTGAGGCGCGCCTAAAAAGCTACGCCGTCACTCCGGTGTTGAAGAACAGCGGTGAACGACTGGCTGCCTCGGAACCGGTGTCCGGTAGGACTCGGGCATGGGTGTCTTTGACCCCGTTGCTTTAGTTGCTCATTGCCCGCCTTCTGGTCTGGGTCACCGCTTGTTGGTGCCCTCCCTGTTAGGTTGCCTTTTCCAGGGCTGCACGGCACTGTGCAGATCCCTGCTCCTTCTCTTCCTTCCCACGTTCTCTAACTTTCTTTTTCCTCTTCCCCCACACTTTCACTCCTCCCACCAGGACCTGATTGGCCCTCTACCTCTGAGTGGTGCATGTGGTACATGGAGCTCTGGATTTAACTATTTCATCACTGAGACGAAAGATATTACATCTTCAGTCAGGGATGCAATACCTTCTTGTGACGCACTCGTTGCAGGGCGCCCCAAAGACACCTGTCCACACAATCAAACTCCAACCTCTCCACCATGGCCAAAACCAAAGAGCTGTGTAATGACACCAGGGATAAAATTGTAGACCTGCACATGGGTGGAATGGGCTACAGGACAATATGCAAGCAGCTTAGTGAGAAGGCAACAGCTGTTTGTTCAATTATTGAATTATTAAATGGAAGAAACACAAGATGACAATTTTCCTCAGTCTCTGGGACAAGATCTCGCCTCGTGGGGGTAAGGATGATTCTGAGAAAGGTCAGGAAACAGCCCAAAACTACGCAGGAGGACCTAGTCATGCCAGCACATATCCAAGCCTGTTTGAAGTTCGCCAGTGACCATCTGGATGATCCAGAGGAAGCATGGGAGAAGGTCATGTGCTCAGATGAGACCAAAATAGAACTTTTTGGTATCAACTCCCCTCGACATGTTTGGAGGAAGAAGAAGGATGAATACAACCCCAAGAACACCGTCCCAACCATGAAGCATAGGGATGGAAACCTACTACACTGGGGGTGCTTTTCTGCAAAGGGGATAGACTGATTGTACTGTACTGAAGGAAGAATGAATGTGGTCATGTATCGCAAGATTTTGCCAACAATCTTTATTATCTCTCAGATAATTCACTTCTTGACCCTCTACAATCCCGCTTCCGCACCTCACAGTCTACTGAAACTGCCCTTACTAAAGTCTCCAATGATCTACTAACAGCTAAATCTAATGGTCACTACTCCCTACTGATCCTCCTGTATCTCTCCACTGCATTCAATACTTTGGATCACAGCTCCTCCTCTCTATGCTGCGCTCTATTGGGCTCAAGGACATGGCTCTCTCCTGGTTCTCCTCCTACCTCTCTGACCTCTCCTTCTCTGTATCTTTCGCTGGCTCCTCTTCCCCTCACGGTTGGAGTTCCTCAGGGTTCAGTCCTAGGTCCCCTTCTCTTCTCTCTATACACTGCTCCTATTGGACAAACCATTAGTAGATTCTGTTTTCAGTACCATCTCTATGCTGTCGACAACCAGTTATGCACCTCTCTTCCTGACATCACCTCGACATTACTACAAAATACTAGTGATTGTCTATCTGCAGTCTTTAACATCATGCCTTCTCTCTACCTTATTCTGAATCTGTCAAAAACTGAACTTCTCATGTTTCCTCCATCTACTAATCTTCCTTAACCTAATATTGCCATTTCTGTATGTGATTCTACCATTACTCCCCAGCAGCATGCCCGCTGTCCTGGGGTTATATTTGACTCAGACCTCTCCTTCACTCCCCACATCCAATCACTTGCTCACTCGTGTCACCTACACCTCAAAAATATTACTAGAATTAGACATTTTCTTACACCCAGTATACAGGACAGGAGAAGTGGTACTGTGCAGTGTATATATTCAGAATAATACAGATACTGAAGATTACACCCAGTATACAGGACAGGAGAAGTGGTACTGTGCAGTGTATATATACAGAATAATACAGATATTGAGGATTACACCCAGTATACAGGACAGGAGAAGTGGTACTGTGCAGTGTATATATTCAGAATAATACAGATACTGAAGATTACACCCAGTATACAGGACAGGAGAAGTGGTACTGTGCAGTGTATCTATACAGAATGATACAGATACTGAGGATGGCACCCAGTATACAGGACAGGAGAAGTGGCACTGTGCAGTGTATATATACAGAATAATACAGATATTGAGGATTACACCCAGTATACAAGACAGGAGAAGTGGTACTGTGCAGTATATATATTCAGAATAATACAGATACTGAAGATTACACCCAGTATACAGGACAGGAGAAGTGGTACTGTGCAGTGTATCTATACAGAATAATACAGATACTGAGGATGACACCCGGCTTGACATTTTCTTACTGTCGACTCTGCAAAAACTTTAATTATTGCCCTTATTCATTCTTGTCTGTATTACTGCAATTCTCTACTAATCGGTCTCCACCTTACTAAACTCTCTCCTCTCCAATCCATCCTGAATGCAGCAGCCAGGATCATATTCTTCTACACCCGAATCACCGATGCCTCTATCCTGTGCCAGTCATTGCACTGGTTGCCTGTCCGCTACAGAATATAATATAAAATTATCACTCTGACTCACAAAGCCCTCCACAGTTCTGCTCCGCCCTACATCTCCTCTCTCATCTCTGTCTATCGCCCTACACGTGCCCTCCACTCCGCAAGTGACCTAAGACTGATATCATTTACAATCCGAACCTCCTACTCCCATCTCCAGGACTTCTCATGAGTTGCACCAATTCTTTGGAACGGATTACCAAGAATAATTCAATTAATTCCAAATATCTATAGCTTTAAGCAAACGTTAAAAACGTTAAAAACACATCTCTTTAGACCAGCCTACCACCTCACCTCATCTATGTAACTATTCCCATTCTGTCCTTCTCCAAATCTGGCCTCTTGTATCATCTTTCTACAACCCCATGCATTATATAGCACTTTATCTGTACTGTACAGATCCTGGCTGGTGACCGGTTCATGCAGTGTTACATGAATCCCCTATTTATCATATTGATAGCTGGACCATATATGACAGCATTTCTTACTATTACCTTTCTGTCTCCCCTATTTCCTCATAGATTGTAAGCTTGCGAGCAGGGACCTCACTCCTAATAGTCCCAGTAATGTATTTTTTTTGGTCTCATATTGTCTATATTGAATTCTATTTGTACTGTCTCATATTATTGTATTGTATTTTATTATTATATATTATTGTATTGTATCGTATACCCTCTGAATAAATGAAAACTATTATTAATATTTAGTAAGAGTATTAAAGATGAGTCTTGGCTGGATCTTCCAGCATGACAATAACCAAAAACACACAGCTAGTGCAACTAAGGAGTGCCTCCATAAGAAGCATTTCAAGGTTCTGGAGTGATCTAACCAGCCTTTAGATCTAAACCCAATAGAACATCTTTGGAGGGAGCTGAATCTCAATGTTGCCCAGCGACAACCCAAAACCTGAAAGATCTGGAGAAGATTTGGAGGAATGGGCCAAAATCCCTGCTGCAGTGTGTGCAAACCTGGTCAAGAACTACAGGAACCTGACCTCTGTAATGCCAAACAAAGGTTTTGTTACTAATTATTAAGTTCTGTTTTTCTATTGTATCAAATTCTTTTTTCATGCAAAAAAGGCAATTTAATCATGTAAAAATCATACAATGTGATTTTCTGGATTTTTTTTAGGTTATGTTTCTCAGAATTGATGTGTACCTACGATAAAAATTACAGACCTCTCCATTCTTTGTAGGTGTGAAAATTCACAAACCCGGCAGTGAATCAAATATTTATCTTCCCAACCATATGTACTCTTTCAGACTTCATCACAATAAACCCTGTGTTATTGCGCATGCAACCAGAAAGAAGTGTGCTGGTGCAAGATTTCAGATGGTCCAAAGATGCCGTTACTTGTTGTGAGGACTAGTCTTAGCGTTAAAAATGCATTTTTAGAAGCTAAATCTTCTGTATAAGACATCAAGCACTTTGTTGTAATGTCGGAACAGGCTTATGTAGCATTACGGTGGTGGTTTGAGAGGCATCAGGGACCTGACAACATCCCTTTAATGTTATTCAGCTCTTTCTCACGAAGTGTCATAGGTGACAGCTTGTATGACCGGCATCTTGATGTCCTTCACCAGCAGCCTTTTTAGTAAGGTCCAGCATGTTGTCAGTGACTTGTGCGGTATTTCCAGTGTTTCCAGTAAATTGCGTTCCTTTTGAAGTTTGCTTTCTGATTTTAAGTGATGAGCGGCCAAACCCTATACAGTGAAGTGCTTATATATCAACACGGAGAGAAAAACAAGATCATGGCATAGTCTCATAATGAAAAACATCATGGGGGCAGGTTATTATAGAGTGATTATAATGAAATCTACCAATCTCATGCTTTGCCACTTTAAAATAATTTTTATTACGCTCTTCTGGTGCCCCTGAGGCTCCAGTCACCACAGAGATACTGCACCTCGGCCAGAGGTATGGTACCCCACTCTCAGGTAAAGAAGAGACACTACCAAGCACCCACACATCCGCATCCAACATTACATACTCCAGGTCAGGGGTTCAGCAGACCCTGAAGAGGACACAGAAACGAGCGGACATGTGAGAGACGTCCAGGGGACTGGAGCTGGAGAAACTTGTACTGAGACCGAGAGAGATGAATGAACTTAGAGGAGCCAGCGAGGGGCTCCAGAGTGACTGAAGGAGTCGCAGGGCATGGGAAGTAAGTGAGCCATGCGTGGCGCTCGCATCCAAGCTTACAGAGGGAGACCGGGGTCATCAAGAGGGGCTGGACCACAGAAAGGGGACCTGCCCCAGCTTAGTGGAGTAACTGTATGACTCAGCTGACAAACCGGAGACCGAGGTGAGTTCAGGTACCACTGTCTAAGTCCACATCCATTCGCTGAAAAGGTGGCCACATAGGGCCAGGGGACCAGGACGGAATCGCCTGACAGGACCCGAGGATACTGACTCAGGACACTGGGTGTGAGGAGGCAGGAGGGCGAGGATCCAGTACAGGGAGATGCCTGAGAAGGGAACACCAGAAGGAGGTCCTTGTAGCTAGTCCCTGAATTATCCGAGAGTTGTCTGGAGCCCTGACCCAGAGAACTCAGCACCCCATGGAGGCTGGAACACTTGGAGCCGTGTAACAACTGTGAGTAAACTTCAAAGACGGCACACTACTGTGTCCTCAGGTTATTACCATGCTGTTGCCCCTACAATTGACTCTATTTCTACAACTCATAGAGATAAAGATAAAAAGGTGGTTTACCCACTAAACAAACATATGGTCAGGAGACATATGGTTAGAACTCGTAAGCATAAGGGCCCTTGATGGTGGGTTACGAGCTTATGTTATTTTGGCCCAAACCACTAACACCTCACATCTTCATCTATAGTGTTTTGTTGCACCTTTTTATCTCTATGCAGTTGAGGTTGAGCCCTCTGGGGGGCGTCTGTCACTGGTGATGCATGTATTGGGTGTGGCGCGACCCGCTTTGTCTAATAGCTGGGTGTGACCGATAGGCTGAGCTCTGACGCTGTGCCTCACATGGACTTGTGAGACTGATGCCCAGTTGGTAACCTTGTGTCTATAAATACCACCAGTCTCCTCCTTGTCAGCATGGCCGGTCACTGGTGCCACAACCACCCCCATGACTGGGTTGCAAGGGATTGAGCACCGGTATTCAGACACCTGTGCTGCCTCCAGTGGAGCTGACAGCCTCCTGCTGTGTGCAATGGATATTTGACATGGCTAAATTTTGGTGAGTTTTCTTTCCACAAGTGATCCATTATGATGTGGCAAAACAACCGTATCTGCCGCGATTGAAATAAATCGCTGAAATGATAGCAGCCTAGAAACTAGGATCTAACAGGTTGTACTTTTTGTGTTTTTATAATGGCTCCATTTATAATAATGATTTTTATGTAATGGAAAAGGCCCACTGACACCAGAGCCTAGGTATGACTGCAATCTCTACAACAATTGTAGGTGCATTTCTGTTTGTCCCAAGATAAGTGGTACCAGAGATGCCTGGTAGACACATGCAGTATCTCCCTCCTTCCATAACACTAACATTTGGCCAAGAGATTAAATGGAAAATAGTATATTTTATTGTTGGTAATTCAACTGTTGGGTGTTTTATGTTTATGGCCGATTTCGGAACCCTACATTATCTCGGTATCTCGATTCACCAACATGTCTTTGATGAGCCCCAGGGCCGTGGGACACTCGGAACCGGGCTTTAATGCTTCTTCTGGGGAATCAAAGGGGTCAAGACCCGGCTCTGTGACCCTGGGTTCAGCATCAAAGGGGTTACTTGTGAAGTGTGTAGGGATAGGGTGGTTTAAGGGATTAAATGTTTGTGATGCCACCCGTGGTTTGCGGCTATGGATAGCCGTCCCTGCTGCAGAACCTCTTGGGACGATGGATGGCAGCTTGGATTGAGTTGCTCCCCACGGGAGGAGCGGGTACCCAGGGCAGCGGGTATAAGGATTGATAGTCTCTAGCAGGCAGGGTTTAGCCCAGGCACCATTACCTTGTTCAATGGCCTTCACAGCCAGTTGCCATGGAAATAACACAGTCTCACACAATTCTTCAACTGTGTAACCGGGTTTACTGTCAGCAAGCTTCAAGTTCAACAGGCCAAAGATGTTACACACTCTTGGACAAGCTCCGGCCTGCGTAGTTTTAGGAGGTCGGGGTAGCAATTCTGAGATCTTCAGTGGTGTGCCTGCCTTCTGCCTCTGACTGGTCCTGTTCCTCAGTGTTCCTTGAAGCACTTATGCGCGCAGAGCACAAAGCATGCAGCATCGGGTATTAGTGGGCGACTGGCACCTTGTCCCCGGACCATTGTCCGGCTGCTTTATCTGGTATATGCCAGGTGTTTGAGCCACAGCTCCTATGAAGCTCGAAGCCTCCAATTGGTATTAGATTCCCATGCCGCATTCATGTCCTGTCCCTGTTTCTGACCACAACCCCTCTGGCCGGTATCACCAACTCTGGATTCGGGTGCACAGGCCAATTCAGCTCCGCCAGTGCCCCTAATGTTCTTTTCTCTTGGTGATCCGGGATGAGCGTTACACAGCTCAAGCCCCTTCTCGGCAGTTAACTGTTTTCTCTCCTCCTCGCTCGACTCGACTTCTCCACTCTCTCTGCTCTGCATCCTAGCTGTTTTCTGTTCTGTTACTCAAACTGTTATTTTCCCTGTTTTGTTTCTGTCTCCTGCTTAAATTGAAACTCTACTGTCTTCTGTTTTCCACCCACACTTCTCTACTCCTGTTGTTCCACTGGGTCCTCTCTCGCGGGGTCTTTGTTCAGGGTCCTCTGGGCCCTAAATGTGTGTTTGTGTTGAGGATCATCATGCCTACCATCTCCTGGCTACTGGAGAACCACACTCTGGCTTGGGTGCAGTACCCTTCGTGGCGTCCTGTCCGATGGGGCAAGTTGAAGGAGACTCTTGTCCGACTTTATTCTGTTTCACATACAATCCCAGAATAAATGCTACAGAAGAGGTGATCCAGGATCTGGAGATCACACATCAAGGGGAACTAAATGAAATTTGGGTATAAGTAGACACACTGGCAGACACAGACACAAATAGGCCCATGTGCAAGAACAATATATGGGCCCTTTACCCACCCAACAGATCATCAAAATGCACAATTCTATTTGCTGTGGAGGTAGAAATGGGTCTCTGTGCGGCTGCACAGGCTGTACAAATGATATGTCCACCCCTGAGTAGACATATAGTCAATGATTGAAGTGTAAATAAGATGTAGATTGAAATATGAAAGAGAACTCCGATTTGTACAGTGCGATGCGAATGAAGGTCGCCTTTCGCTGGAAGGAGTTAATTCTCATAGTCTTTGTTGCTTTGGTAAGTCCAAAACATCTGAGAGGTCTTCCCTTGTTCTCAGGCCTTGCTGATTTCTTATTTTTCTCTGCTTTTGTAGCGTTTGTTTGTTTTCTCGGGACCAGCCTAGTCCCTCAATACCTGTTGATTGACATTTTGTGTCTTTAGAGTTTCCACAGTAAATTTTCAGGCCAAACCTAAAAGACACAAAAATGTAGAATATCTGGAAAGTCAAGATACACGCTTAGAAGGGGATGTCACGAGCTCGAGCGGAGGCTCGCTATAAGCATAGACACATGGTTTAATGTATGTAGCCTCGGGTTCAGTAATTACCGCAAGGCCTTTCCTCACCAGCACCATTGTGAAGGGCACCGTTACTATGTTTCATGAGATCTACACTGTGTGCAGAATTATTAGGCAAGTTGAATTTTAAAGGATTATTTTTATTATTGATCAACAACTATGTTCTCAATCAACCCAAAAGACTCCAATATCAAAGCTTAATATTTTTGGAGGTTGGAGTATGTTTTTTTTACATGTGGCTATCTTAAGAGGATATCTGTTTGTGCAGGTAACTATTACTGTGCAGAATTATTAGGCAACTTAATAAAAACCAACTATATTCCCATCTCACTTGTTTATTTTCACCAGGTAAACTAATATAACTGCACAAAATGTAGAAAAAACATTTCTGACATGCAAAAACAAAACAAAATTAGTGACCAATATAGCCACCGTTCTTTATGATGACACTCAGCAGCCTCCATCCATAGATTCTGTCAGTTGCTTGATCTGTTTACGATCAACATTGCGTGCAGCAGCCACCACAGCCTCCCAGACACTGTTCCCAGAGGTGTACTGTTTTCCCTCCCTGTAGATCTCACATTTTAGGAGGGACCACAGGTTCTCTATGGGGTTCAGATCAGGTGAACAAGGGGGCCATGTCATTATATTTCTTCTTTTAGACCTTTACTGGCCAGCCATGCTGTGGAGTAGTTAGATGCATGTGATGGAGCATTGTCCTGCATGAAAATCATGTTTTTCTTGAACAATACCGACTTCTTCCTGTACCACTGCTTGAAGAAGTTGTCTTCCAGAAACTGGCAGTAGGTCCGGGAGTTGAGCTTCACTCCATCCTCAACCCGAAAAGATCCCACAAGTTCATCTTTGATGATACCAGCCCATACTAGTACCCCACCTTCACCTTGCTGGCGTCTGAGTCGGAGTAGTGCTCTCTGCCCTTTACTGATCCAGCCTCTGGCCCATCCATCTGGCCCATCAAGAGTCACTCTCATTTCATCAGTCCATAAAACCTTTGAAAAATCAGTCTTAAGATATTTCTTGGCCCAGTCTTGACGTTTTATTTTATGTTTCTTGTTCAAAGGTGGTCGTTTTTCAGCCTTCCTTACCTTGGCCATGTCCCTGAGTATAGCACACCTTGTGCTTTTTGATACTCCAGTAACGTTGCAGCTCTGAAATATGGCAAAACTGGTGGCAAATGGCATCTTGGCAGCTTCACGCCTGATTTTCCTCAATTCATGGGCAGTTATTTTGCGCCTTTTTTGCCCAACACGCTTCTTGCGACCCTGTTGGCTATTTGCCATGAAACGCTTGCTTGTTCAGTGATCACGCTTCAAATGTTTGGCAATTTCAAGACTGCTACATCCCTCTGCAAGACATCTCACAATTTTGGACTTTTCAGAGCTCGTCAAATCTCTGCTCTGCTCCATTTTACCTATGGAAAGGCATTTGCCTAATAATTAAGCACACCTTATATAGGGTGTTGATGTTATTACACCACACCCTCTTCATTACAGAGATGCACATCACCTGATTTACTTAATTGGTAGTTGGCTCTCAAGCCTATACAGCTTGGAGTAGGACAACATGTAGAAAAAGTATCATGTGATCAAAATACTCATTTGCCTAATAATTCTGCACACAGTGTAGAATCTTTTGACCTCCCTTAATAGTTCAACCCTCTATTAGCAAATGGATGTGAAGAACGCCTCATGATTGGGATTGATGGGATCCCAGCCACTAACAGAACAACGATTTATGACATTTCTGAGCCCTTATTTTTTTTTCAGAGATATTCTCCACTCTAGCTTCTATAGGGTTGTCCCAAGGATGACTCTTTCTATTGTACCCATATACCCTAACCTGGCATTAGGAAAGGAGTTAACAAAACAAAACACTACCTTAAATTAAGATTCTTCACAATGCTGATGGCGCAATCTTGCAGTCTGGCTGCCACAAATGGTATTTCATGTACATCAAGGTAATACCATGTCTGAGGAGAATTGGAGCTCCTTCTGCTGGATGTCTGAAGCATCCAACATAACCTGATCTCCAACCAGGATGCTGAGCATTGAAAGGCCTGGGTTGGGCTGTGACTCAGTCTCTGGTTGGAGGGTGGAGTTAGGATAGTAAGACTGAGTGGACATAGGAAAAGGTTCAGTGAGGAGCAGGCTGTGAAGATGCTCTGAAGGGACCAGCTGCAAGGCTATTCCATTCCCTATATATATATACCATTCCCTAGTCTACTCAGATTCAGAGGCTAGTGAATTTTAGGCTTACTTGCCACACAAGTGGAACATCCCAGGGAAAGTGGTAGTATATTGCAACAGGGAGCTGCACCGAGCGGAATATGGATGCCCACAGGATCCACACTACTAGCCTGGCTGGGGATCAGCCACAGGTACAAGAGGAAGTAAAGGACAGCTAAAAGAGCAACTAGAAACCTACTAAGAATTATGGAAGTCAGCAGGAAGACCAGTAATACTCACCCAGCAGAGCGGACAGCATTTCTTCCCAGACTGGCAGGACCACACGCCTGGTGGTGTTTGTAATCCCTGGACCTGCTTGAGCAACCTACAGTAAAAGGTTAAGCAAATAGACTGGCTTTGTGTGTGTCCTTCTACACCTCACTACCATCATTCTCACCATCCCCTGGGAGCCAGCCCTGGTTGGAAAGGGTTAAACAACTGCACTGCCACACCACTTATCTCCCAGGGATTCTCCTGCAGTGCCGGCCACCTACAGGCTGAACATACCAACTGGCATCACAAACTATTTATTTCTCTATTTTTACTCTTTTCTTCTCAATGTGAGCCAGGGCCACAGCACTGGGCATTGCCACCGTGATCCCAACTATTGGCCCAGTTGCTAAGTCCCCTAGCCCTTAGCGCTCCACCCTGAGGTTTCTCCTTTTAATTTAGGTACGTCAGGTTCCTGATACAGGAGGGCTATAATATACAAGTCTCAGGGAAGAATGGTAACTGAGCTATATATATATATATCCCTCTATGGCTGAAGTCACTAATTAATAGTATTACAGATAATCCTTGAGTCTTAGAATAGGAAAATCACCCTGAAGGCAACAAAAAACACAACGGTAAAACAGCAGTGATTTTCTCTGCTCCTCCAATTATACTGTACTTTCCTGTACATTGGGGATTATTACAGAAAACTACAAAAAACTTTGAAAAACTAAAAATTCTTCATAGGGAAAAACATTTGCCTTGAAGGACATTGCAGACCTCAGAGCTGAAATCTCCCTGCATTCACTGCTTGTTCAGTGTCTCTTGAGAGTTGCTCTTCATGGGAAGTGTTGTCTTTACAGCAGACTATAATTTTTTCAATTTTACGCCAAACGTTTTCATGACTAGCTATTTTTTTTGCCAGACTTATGAATAGTGACACTTTTTAAAAGTAACCAAAAATTCAGAAACTCACTCCGATAAGGGGGAAGCATAAAAGTGTAGTGACATTTTTAGATAGAACTCCTCCTAATTCATCAAACATTGCAAATATACATTGGTACAAGTAGCGCAAATTACAACACAGCAAAAAGGAAAAGTGCCTTTAAAAATAACATTTTTCTATTGACTTTATAAGTAGAATAGTGAGTGCAGCTCTGGAGTAGAACACAGGATGTAACTCAGGATCAGTACAGGATAAAGTAATGTAATGTATGTACACAGTGACTCCACCAGCAGAATAGTGAGTGCAGCTCTGGAGTATAATACAGGATGTAACTCAGGATCAGTACAGGATAAGTAATGTAATGTATGTACACAGTGACTCCACCAGCAGAATAGTGAGTGCAGCTCTGGAGTAGAACACAGGATGTAACTCAGGATCAGTACAGGATAAGTAATGTAATGTATGTACCTACATAGTGACTGCACCAGCAGAATAGTGAGTGCAGCTCTGGAGTATAATACAGGATGTAAGGCTGCCTTCACACTTGCAGATGCATCTGCAGCGTTTTGCAGATGCATCTGCAAGTATCAGCATGCAGACCGCGGCCCCTATGTTTATAATAGGGCGCACCGCGGTCTGAAAGCTCTCATTCATTCCTATATGTGAAGCGTCCGCAGGCGGATGCCTGCTTACAGATCACACTCTCCCCGCCCGCACCATGGACGCGAGATGTCGCGTCCATGGTGCGGGCGGGAGAGTGTGATCTGTAAGCAGGCATCCGCCTGCGGACGCTTCACATATAGGAATGAATGAGAGCTTTCAGACCGCGGCCGCGGTCTGCATGCTGATACTTGCAGATGCATCTGCAAAACGCTGCAGATGCATCTGCAAGTGTGAAGCCAGCCTAACTCAGGATCAGTACAGGATAAGTAATGTAATGTATATACACAGTGACTCCACCAGCAGAATAGTGAGTGCAGCTCTGGAGTATAATACAGGATGTAACTCAGGATCAGTACAGGATAAGTAATGTAATGTATGTACACAGTGACTCCACCAGCAGAATAGTGAGTGCAGCTCTGGAGTATAATACAGGATGTAACTCAGGATCAGTACAGGATAAGTAATGTAATGTATGTACACAGTGACTCCACCAGCAGAATAGTGAGTGCAGCTCTGGAGTATAATACAGGATATAACTCAGGATCAGTACAGGATAAGTAATGTAATGTATGTACACAGTGACTCCTCCAGCAGAATAGTGAGTGCAGCTCTGAGTATAATACAGGATGTAACTCAGGATCAGTACAGGATAAGTAATGTAATGTATGTACACAGTGACTGCACCAGCAGAATAGTGAGTGCAGCTCTGGAGTATAATACAGGATGTAACTCAGGATCAGGACAGGATAAGTAATGTAATGTATGTACACAGTGACTCCACCAGCAGAATAGTGAGTGCAGCTCTGGAGTATAATACAGGATGTAACTCAGGATCAGTACAGGATAAGTAATGTAATGTATGTACACAGTGACTGCACCAGCAGAATAGTGAGTACAGCTCTGAAGTATAACACAGGATGTAACTCAGGATCAGTATAGGATAAGTAATGTAATGTATGTGCACAGTGACTCCACCAGCAGAATAATGAGTGCAGCTCTGGAGTATAATGCAGGATGTAACTCAGGATCAGTACAGGATAAGTAATGTAATGTATGTTGTACACAGTGACTGCAGCAGCAGAATAGTGAGTGCAGCTCTGGAGTATAATACAGGATGTAACTCAGGATCAGTACAGGATAAGTAATGTAATGTATGTACCTACATAGTGACTGCACCAGCAGAATAGTGAGTGCAGCTCTGGAGTATAATACAGGATGAAACTCAGGATCAGTACAGGATAAGTAATGTAATGTATGTACACAGTGACTGCACCAGCAGAATAGTGAGTGCAGCTCTGGAGTATAGTACAGGATGTAACTCAGGATCAGTACAGGATAAGTAATGTAATGTATGTACACAGTGACTGCACCAGCAGAATAGTGAGTACAGCTCTGAAGTATAACACAGGATGTAACTCAGGATCAGTATAGGATAAGTAATGTAATGTATGTACACAGTGACTGCAACAGCAGAATAGTGAGTGCAGCTCTTGAGAAATAATACAGGATATAACTCAGGATCAGTACAGGAGAAGTAATGTAATGTATGTACACAGTGACTCCACCAGCAGAATAGTGAGTGCAGCTCTGGAGTATAATACAGGATGTAACTCAGGATCAGTACAGGATAAGTAATGTAATGTATGTACACAGTGACTCCACCAGCAGAATAGTGAGTGCAGCTCTGGAGTATAATACAGGATATAACTTAGGATCAGTACAGGATAAGTAATGTAATGTATGTACACAGTGACTCCTCCAGCAGAATAGTGAGTGCAGCTCTGGAGTATAATACAGGATGTAACTCAGGATCAGTACAGGATAAGTAATGTAATGTATGTTGTACACAGTGACTGCAGCAGCAGAATAGTGAGTGCAGCTCTGGAGTATAATACAGGATGTAACTCAGGATCAGTACAGGATAAGTAATGTAATGTATGTACCTACATAGTGACTGCACCAGCAGAATAGTGAGTGCAGCTCTGGAGTATAATACAGGATGAAACTCAGGATCAGTACAGGATAAGTAATGTAATGTATGTACACAGTGACTGCACCAGCAGAATAGTGAGTGCAGCTCTGGAGTATAGTACAGGATGTAACTCAGGATCAGTACAGGATAAGTAATGTAATGTATGTACACAGTGACTGCACCAGCAGAATAGTGAGTACAGCTCTGAAGTATAACACAGGATGTAACTCAGGATCAGTATAGGATAAGTAATGTAATGTATGTTGTACACAGTGACTGCAGCAGCAGAATAGTGAGTGCAGCTCTGGAGTATAATACAGGATGTAACTCAGGATCAGTACAGGATCAGTAATGTAATGTATGTACACAGTGAATTCACCAGCAGAATAGTGAGTGCAGCTCTGGAGTATAATACAGGATGTAACTCAGGATCAGTACAGGATAAGTAATGTAATGTATGTACACAGTGACTCCACCAGCAGAATAGTGAGTGCAGCTCTGGAGTATAATACAGGATATAACTCAGGATCAGTACAGGATAAGTAATGTAATGTATGTACACAGTGACTCCACCAGCAGAATAGTGAGTGCAGCTCTGGAGTAGAACACAGGATGTAACTCAGGATCAGTACAGGATAAGTAATGTAATGTATGTACCTACATAGTGACTGCACCAGCAGAATAGTGAGTGCAGCTCTGGAGTATAATACAGGATGTAAGGCTGCCTTCACACTTGCAGATGCATCTGCAGCGTTTTGCAGATGCATCTGCAAGTATCAGCATGCAGACCGCGGCCCCTATGTTTATAATAGGGCGCACCGCGGTCTGAAAGCTCTCATTCATTCCTATATGTGAAGCGTCCGCAGGCGGATGCCTGCTTACAGATCACACTCTCCCGCCCGCACCATGGACGCGAGATGTCGCGTCCATGGTGCGGGCGGGAGAGTGTGATCTGTAAGCAGGCATCCGCCTGCGGACGCTTCACATATAGGAATGAATGAGAGCTTTCAGACCGCGGCCGCGGTCTGCATGCTGATACTTGCAGATGCATCTGCAAAACGCTGCAGATGCATCTGCAAGTGTGAAGCCAGCCTAACTCAGGATCAGTACAGGATAAGTAATGTAATGTATATACACAGTGACTCCACCAGCAGAATAGTGAGTGCAGCTCTGGAGTATAATACAGGATGTAACTCAGGATCAGTACAGGATAAGTAATGTAATGTATGTACACAGTGACTCCACCAGCAGAATAGTGAGTGCAGCTCTGGAGTATAATACAGGATGTAACTCAGGATCAGTACAGGATAAGTAATGTAATGTATGTACACAGTGACTCCACCAGCAGAATAGTGAGTGCAGCTCTGGAGTATAATACAGGATATAACTCAGGATCAGTACAGGATAAGTAATGTAATGTATGTACACAGTGACTCCTCCAGCAGAATAGTGAGTGCAGCTCTGGAGTATAATACAGGATGTAACTCAGGATCAGTACAGGATAAGTAATGTAATGTATGTACACAGTGACTGCACCAGCAGAATAGTGAGTGCAGCTCTGGAGTATAATACAGGATGTAACTCAGGATCAGGACAGGATAAGTAATGTAATGTATGTACACAGTGACTCCACCAGCAGAATAGTGAGTGCAGCTCTGGAGTATAATACAGGATGTAACTCAGGATCAGTACAGGATAAGTAATGTAATGTATGTACACAGTGACTGCACCAGCAGAATAGTGAGTACAGCTCTGAAGTATAACACAGGATGTAACTCAGGATCAGTATAGGATAAGTAATGTAATGTATGTTGTACACAGTGACTGCAGCAGCAGAATAGTGAGTGCAGCTCTGGAGTATAATACAGGATGTACCTCAGGATCAGTACAGGATAAGTAATGTAATGTATGTACACAGTGATTCCACCAGCTGAATAGTGAGTGTAGCTCTGGACTATAATACAGGATGTAACTCAGGATCAGTACAGGATCAGTAATGTAATGTATGTACACAGTGAATTCACCAGCAGAATAGTGAGTGCAGCTCTGGAGTATAATACAGGATGAAACTCAGGATCAGTGCAGGATAAGTAATGTAATGTATGTACACAGTGACTCCACCAGCAGAATAGTGAGTGCAGCTCTGGAGTATAATACAGGATGTAACTCAGGATCAGTACAGGATAAGTGATGTAATGTATGTACACAGTGACTCCACCTGCAGAATAGTAAGTGCAGCTCTGGAGTATAATACAGGATGTAACTCAGGATCAATACAGGATAAGTAATGTAAAATATGTACACAGTGACTGCAACAGCAGAATAGTGAGTGCAGCTCTTGAGTATAATACAGGATATAAACTCAGGATCAGTACAGGAGAAGTAATGTAATGTATGTACACAGTGACTCCACCAGCAGAATAGTGAGTGCAGCTCTGGAGTATAATACAGGATGTAACTCAGGATCAGTACAGGATAAGTAATGTAATGTATGTACACAGTGACTCCACCAGCAAAAATAGTGAGTGCAGCTCTGGAGTATAATACAGGATATAACTTAGGATCAGTACAGGATAAGTAATGTAATGTATGTACACAGTGACTCCTCCAGCAGAATAGTGAGTGCAGCTCTGGAGTATAATACAGGATGTAACTCAGGATCAGTACAGGATAAGTAATGTAATGTATGTTGTACACAGTGACTGCAGCAGCAGAATAGTGAGTGCAGCTCTGGAGTATAATACAGGATGTAACTCAGGATCAGTACAGGATAAGTAATGTAATGTATGTACCTACATAGTGACTGCACCAGCAGAATAGTGAGTGCAGCTCTGGAGTATAATACAGGATGAAACTCAGGATCAGTACAGGATAAGTAATGTAATGTATGTACACAGTGACTGCACCAGCAGAATAGTGAGTGCAGCTCTGGAGTATAGTACAGGATGTAACTCAGGATCAGTACAGGATAAGTAATGTAATGTATGTACACAGTGACTGCACCAGCAGAATAGTGAGTACAGCTCTGAAGTATAACACAGGATGTAACTCAGGATCAGTATAGGATAAGTAATGTAATGTATGTTGTACACAGTGACTGCAGCAGCAGAATAGTGAGTGCAGCTCTGGAGTATAATACAGGATGTAACTCAGGATCAGTACAGGATCAGTAATGTAATGTATGTACACAGTGAATTCACCAGCAGAATAGTGAGTGCAGCTCTGGAGTATAATACAGGATGTAACTCAGGATCAGTACAGGATAAGTAATGTAATGTATGTACACAGTGACTCCACCAGCAGAATAGTGAGTGCAGCTCTGGAGTATAATACAGGATATAAACTCAGGATCAGTACAGGATAAGTAATGTAATGTATGTACACAGTGACTCCACCAGCAGAATAGTGAGTGCAGCTCTGGAGTAGAACACAGGATGTAACTCAGGATCAGTACAGGATAAGTAATGTAATGTATGTACCTACATAGTGACTGCACCAGCAGAATAGTGAGTGCAGCTCTGGAGTATAATACAGGATGTAAGGCTGCCTTCACACTTGCAGATGCATCTGCAGCGTTTTGCAGATGCATCTGCAAGTATCAGCATGCAGACCGCGGCCCCTATGTTTATAATAGGGCGCACCGCGGTCTGAAAGCTCTCATTCATTCCTATATGTGAAGCGTCCGCAGGCGGATGCCTGCTTACAGATCACACTCTCCCGCCCGCACCATGGACGCGAGATGTCGCGTCCATGGTGCGGGCGGGAGAGTGTGATCTGTAAGCAGGCATCCGCCTGCGGACGCTTCACATATAGGAATGAATGAGAGCTTTCAGACCGCGGCCGCGGTCTGCATGCTGATACTTGCAGATGCATCTGCAAAACGCTGCAGATGCATCTGCAAGTGTGAAGCCAGCCTAACTCAGGATCAGTACAGGATAAGTAATGTAATGTATATACACAGTGACTCCACCAGCAGAATAGTGAGTGCAGCTCTGGAGTATAATACAGGATGTAACTCAGGATCAGTACAGGATAAGTAATGTAATGTATGTACACAGTGACTCCACCAGCAGAATAGTGAGTGCAGCTCTGGAGTATAATACAGGATGTAACTCAGGATCAGTACAGGATAAGTAATGTAATGTATGTACACAGTGACTCCACCAGCAGAATAGTGAGTGCAGCTCTGGAGTATAATACAGGATATAACTCAGGATCAGTACAGGATAAGTAATGTAATGTATGTACACAGTGACTCCTCCAGCAGAATAGTGAGTGCAGCTCTGGAGTATAATACAGGATGTAACTCAGGATCAGTACAGGATAAGTAATGTAATGTATGTACACAGTGACTGCACCAGCAGAATAGTGAGTGCAGCTCTGGAGTATAATACAGGATGTAACTCAGGATCAGGACAGGATAAGTAATGTAATGTATGTACACAGTGACTCCACCAGCAGAATAGTGAGTGCAGCTCTGGAGTATAATACAGGATGTAACTCAGGATCAGTACAGGATAAGTAATGTAATGTATGTACACAGTGACTGCACCAGCAGAATAGTGAGTACAGCTCTGAAGTATAACACAGGATGTAACTCAGGATCAGTATAGGATAAGTAATGTAATGTATGTTGTACACAGTGACTTGCAGCAGCAGAATAGTGAGTGCAGCTCTGGAGTATAATACAGGATGTACCTCAGGATCAGTACAGGATAAGTAATGTAATGTATGTACACAGTGATTCCACCAGCTGAATAGTGAGTGTAGCTCTGGACTATAATACAGGATGTAACTCAGGATCAGTACAGGATCAGTAATGTAATGTATGTACACAGTGAATTCCACCAGCAGAATAGTGAGTGCAGCTCTGGAGTATAATACAGGATGAAACTCAGGATCAGTGCAGGATAAGTAATGTAATGTATGTACACAGTGACTCCACCAGCAGAATAGTGAGTGCAGCTCTGGAGTATAATACAGGATGTAACTCAGGATCAGTACAGGATAAGTGTAATGTAATGTATGTACACAGTGACTCCACCAGCAGAATAGTAAGTGCAGCTCTGGAGTATAATACAGGATGTAACTCAGGATCATACAGGATAAGTAATGTAAAGTATGTACACAGTGACTGCAACAGCAGAATAGTGAGTGCAGCTCTATGAGTATAATACAGGATATAACTCAGGATCAGTACAGGATAAGTAATGTAATGTATGTACACAGTGACTCCACCAGCAGAATAGTGAGTGCAGCTCTGGAGTATAATACAGGATGTAACTCAGGATCAGTACAGGATAAGTAATGTAATGTATGTACACAGTGACTCACCAGCAGAATAGTGAGTCAGCTCTGAGTATAAACAGGATTAACTCAGGATCAGTACAGGATAAGTAATGTAATGTATGTACACAGTGACTCCACCAGCAGAATAGTGAGTGCAGCTCTGGAGTATAATCAGGATGTAACTCAGGATCAGTACAGGATAAGTAATGTAATGTATGTTGTACACAGTGACTGCAGCAGCAGAATAGTGAGTGCAGCTCTGGAGTATAATACAGGATGTAACTCAGGATCAGTACAGGATAAGTAATGTAATGTATGTACCTACATAGTGACTGCACCAGCAGAATAGTGAGTGCAGCTCTGGAGTATAATACAGGATGAAACTCAGGATCAGTACAGGATAAGTAATGTAATGTATGTACACAAGTGACTGCACCAGCAGAATAGTGAGTGCAGCTCTGGAGTATAGTACAGGATGTAACTCAGGATCAGTACAGGATAAGTAATGTAATGTATGTACACAGTGACTGCACCAGCAGAATAGTGAGTACAGCTCTGAAGTATAACACAGGATGAAACTCAGGATCAGTCAGGATAAGTAATGTAATGTATGTACACAGTGACTCCACCAGCAGAATAGTGAGTGCAGCTCTGGAGTATAATACAGGATGTAACTCAGGATCAGTACAGGATAAGTAATGTAATGTATGTACACAGTGACTCCACCAGCAGAATAGTGAGTGCAGCTCTGGAGTATAATACAGGATGTAACTCAGGATCAGTACAGGATAAGTAATGTAATGTATGTACACAGTGACTGCACAGCAGAATAGTGAGTGCAGCTCTGGAGTATAATACAGGATGATAACTCAGGATCAGTACAGGATAAGTAATGTAATGTATGTACACAGTGACTCCACCAGCAGAATAGTGAGTGCAGCTCTGGAGTATAATACAGGATGTAACTCAGGATCAGTACAGGATAAGTAATGTAATGTATGTACACAGTGACTCCACCAGCAGAATAGTGAGTGCAGCTCTGGAGTATAATACAGGATGTAACTCAGGATCAGTACAGGATAAGTAATGTAATGTATGTACACAGTGACTCCACCAGCAGAATAGTGAGTGCAGCTCTGGAGTATAATACAGGATGTAACTCAGGATCAGTACAGGATAAGTAATGTAATGTATGTACACAGTGACTACCACGCAGAATAGTGAGTGCAGCTCTGGAGTATAATACAGGATGTAACTCAGGATCATACAGGATAAGTAATGTAATGTATGTACACAGTGACTGCACCAGCAGAATAGTGAGTGCAGCTCTGGAGTATAATACAGGATTAACTCAGGATCAGTACAGGATAAGTAATGTAATGTATGTACACAGTGACTCCACCAGCAGAATAGTGAGTGCAGCTCTGGAGTATAATACAGGATGTAACTCAGGATCAGTACAGGATAAGTAATGTAATGTATGTACACAGTGACTCACCAGCAGAATAGTGAGTGCAGCTCTGGAGTATAATACAGGATGTAACTCAGGATCAGTACAGGATAAGTAATGTAATGTATGTACACAGTGACTGCACCAGCAGAATAGTGAGTGCAGCTCTGGAGTATAATACAGGATGTAACTCAGGATCAGTACAGGATAGTAATGTAATGTATGTACACAGTGACTCCACCAGCAGAATAGTGAGTGCAGCTCTGGAGTATAATACAGGATGTAACTCAGGGCAGTACAGGATAAGTAATGTAATGTATGTACACATTGACTTCACCAGCAGAATAGTGAGTAGCAGCTCTGGAGTATAACACAGGATGTAATCAGGATCAGTAAAGGATAAGTAATGTAATGTATGTACAAGTGACTGTACCAGCAGAATAGTGAGTGCAGCTCTGGAGTATAATACAGAGGTAACTCAGGAAAAAAAAAAAACAGTGACTCCACCAGCAGAATAGTGAGTGCAGCTCTGGAGTATAATACAGGATGTAACTCAGGATCAGTACAGGATAAGTAATGTAATGTATGTACACAGTGACTCCACCAGCAGAATAGTGAGTGCAGCTCTGGAGTATAATACAGGATATAACTCAGGATCAGTACAGGATAAGTAATGTAATGTATGTACACAGTGACTCCATCCAGCAGAATAGTGAGTGCAGCTCTGGAGTATAATACAGGATGTAACTCAGGATCAGTACAGGATAAGTAATGTAATGTATGTACACAGTGACTGCACCAGCAGAATAGTGAGTACAGCTCTGAAGTATAATACAGGATGTAACTCAGGATCAGTATAGGATAAGTAATGTAATGTATGTCACAGTGACTCCACCAGCAGAATATAGAGTGCAGCTCTGGAGTATAATCAGGATGTAACTCAGGATCAGTACAGGATAAGTAATGTAATGTATGTACACAGTGACTGCACAGCAGAATAGTGAGTGCAGCTCTGGAGTATAATACAGGATGTAACTCAGGATCAGTACAGGATAAGTAATGTAATGTATGTACTACATAGTGACTGCACCAGCAGAATAGTGAGTGCAGCTCTGGAGTATAATACAGGATGAAACTCAGGATCAGTACAGGATAAGTAATGTAATGTATGTACACAGTGACTGCACCAGCAGAATAGTGAGTGCAGCTCTGGAGTATAGTACGGATGTAACTCAGGATCAGTACAGGATAAGTAATGTAATGTATGTACACAGTGACTGCACCAGCAGAATAGTGAGTGCAGCTCTGGAGTATAATACAGGATGTAACTCAGGATCAGTACAGGATAAGTAATGTAATGTATGTACACAGTGACTCACCATGCAGAATAGTGAAGTGCAGCTCTGGAGTATAATACAGGATGTAACTCAGGATCAATACAGGATAAGTAATGTAAAATATGTACACAGTGACTGCAACAGCAGAATAGTGAGTGCAGCTCTGGAGTATAATACAGGATATCACTCAGGATCAGTACAGGAGAAGTAATGTAATGTATGTACACAGTGACTCCACCAGCAGAATAGTGAGTGCAGCTCTGGAGTATAATACAGGATGTAACTCAGGATCAGTACAGGATAAGTAATGTAATGTATGTACACAGTGACTCCACCAGCAGAATAGTGAGTGCAGCTCTGGAGTAAATACAGGATGTAACTCAGGATCATACAGGATAAGTAATGTAATGTATGTACAAGTGACTGCACCAGCAGAATAGTGAGTGCAGCTCTGAGTATAATACAGGATGTAACTCAGGATCAGTACAGGATAAGTAATGTAAAATATGTACACAGTGACTGCAACAGCAGAATAGTGAGTGCAGCTCTGGAGTATAATACAGGATATAACTCAGGATCAGTACAGGATAAGTAATGTAATGTATGTACACAGTGACTGCAACAGCAGAATAGTGAGTGCAGCTCTGGAGTATAATACAGGATGTAACTCAGGATCAATACAGGATAAGTAATGTAAAATATGTACACAGTGACTGCAACAGCAGAATAGTGAGTGCAGCTCTGGAGTATAATACAGGATATAACTCAGGATCAGTACAGGAGAAGTAATGTAATGTATGTACACAGTGACTCCACCAGCAGAATAGTGAGTGCAGCTCTGGAGTATAATAAAGGATGTAACTCAGGATCAGTACAGGATAAGTAATGTAATGTATGTACACAGTGACTCCACCAGCAGAATAGTGAGTGCAGCTCTGGAGTAAAATACAGGATGTAACTCAGGATCAATACAGGATAAGTAATGTAATGTATGTACATAGTGACTGCACCAGCAGAATAGTGAGTGCAGCTCTGGAGTATAATACAGGATGTAACTCAGGATCAGTACAGGATAAGTAATGTAAAATATGTACACAGTGACTGCAACAGCAGAATAGTGAGTGCAGCTCTGGAGTATAATACAGGATGTAACTCAGGATCAGTACAGGATAAGTAATGTAAAATATGTACACAGTGACTGCAACAGCAGAATAGTGAGTGCAGCTCTGGAGTATAATACAGGATATAACTCAGGATCAGTACAGGATAAGCAATGTAATGTATGTACACAGTGACTCCACCAGCAGAATAGTGAGTGCAGCTCTGGAGTATAATACAGGATGTAACTCAGGATCAGTACAGGATAAGTGATGTAATGTATGTACATAGTGACTGTACCAGCAGAATAGTGAGTGCAGATCTGGAGTATAATACAGGATGTAACTCAGGATCAGTACAGGATTAGTAATGTAATGTATGTGCACAGTGACTCCACCAGCAGATAGTGAGTGCAGCTCTGGAGTATAATACAGGATGTAACATCAGGGCAGTACAGGATAAGTGATGTAATGTATGTACACATTGACTTCACCAGCAGAATAGTGAGAGCAGCTCTGGAGTATAACACAGGATGTAAGTCAGGATCAGTAAAGGATAAGTAATGTAATGTATGTACACAGTGACTCCACCAGCAGAATAGTGATGCAGCTCTGGAGTATAATACAGGATATCAGTAATCAGGATCAGTACAGGATAAGTAATGTAATGTATGTACACAGTGACTCCACCAGCAGAATAGTGAGTGCAGCTCTGGGGTATAATACAGGATATACAGTAACTCAGGATCAGTACAGGATAAGTAATGTAATGTATGTACACAGTGACTCCACCAGCAGAATAGTGAGTGCAGCTCTGGAGTATAATACAGGATGTAACTCAGGATCAGTACAGGATAAGTAATGTAATGTATGTTGTACACAGTGACTCCACCAGCAGAATAGTGAGTGCAGTTTTGCATCTTACTCTAGTAATCCTGTTTTTTATTACTTTCCTGTACAATTCCAGTCAGGCTACATTCACACGGTGCGTATGTTTTGCACTTTTTTTGCAGTTGCGCTTTTAACATGCGTACGGGTAAAAAAGCGCAACTACATGCACACAGTGCGCTTTTTTCTGCACGCTTTTCCCAAGCCCATTTTATCATGTGGGCTATGGGAAATGCGCGCAGAAAAAAGCGCAAAGAATTGACGTACACACGTGCTTTTGCAGTGAAAGCTCGTGTGTAAAAAAAAGCACAAAAGCACAACATATGAATGCATTTCTGCAAAACCCATAGATTTTGCTGGACTGCGTATCCAGAATTTCGTTTCACTGCATTTACGCATGCGTAAAAAAGCGCAGCAAAAATGCAGGAAAATGCAGAAATACGCAGGAAATAAGCACCATGTGAACATAACCTTACCAAATCAGAACTATTGTTCTCATTAGCACATCATCCAGTATAAACAAGAGATGTGCTGCTGATAGCATGATATGTATGGGGATAAAATGATCTACTAGTAATTGTTCTAACTCATCATTCTTCTTCAGCCTGTATAAAGGGCCCGGTACACAGGCACCAGATGACTTTAATATAGTCCATGGTCCTCAATAAAAGTCTTTGTGTGATATTTTACCAGTTGGGGCCCTACTTTTCACTTTTGCCCTGGGCCCCAATTTGTCCCAAACTAGCCCTGATACTGATAAGTATGGTCCTTTTCTGCGATATACAAAGTTGTTTCCAATTTACATGTGGTAATTATTATTATTTATTATTATATTATTATGTATTATTATAACGCCATTTATTCCATGGTGCTTTACATGTCAAAAGGGCATACATAGACAAGAACAATATTCACAAACAATACAAGGCACAGATGGGTACATGAGGAGAGAAAACCCTGCTCGCGAGGGCTCACAGTCTACAAGGGATGGGTGAGGATACAGTAGGAGAGAGGAGCCTACCCATGAGGGCTCACAGTCTACAAAGGATGGGTGAGGATACAATAGGAGAGGAGACAGGACCCTGCCCATGAGGGCTCACCGTCTACAAGGGATGGGTGAGGATACAGTAGGTGAGGAAAGAGGACCTTGCCCATGAGGGCTCACAGTCTACAAGGGATGGGTGAGGATACATTAATTGAAGAGAAAGGATCCTGCCCGCGAGTGCTCACGGTCTACAAGGGATGGGTGAGATTACAGTAGGTGACTAGAGAGGACCCTGTCGGCGAGGGCTCACAGTCTACATAGGATGGGTTAGGATACAGTAGGTGAGGAAAGAGGACTCTGCCCACAAGGGCTCACAGTCTACTGTACAAGGGATGGGTAAGGATATAGTAGTTGAGGAGAGAGGACCCTGCCCACGAGGGCTCACAGCCTACAAGAGATGGGCTAGGATACAGTAGGTGGGGAGAAAGGACCCTGCCCATGAGGGCTCACAGTCTACTGTACAAGGGATGGGTGAGGATACATTAATTGAAGAGAGAGGACCCTGCCGGCGAGGGCTCACAGTCTACAAAGGATGGGTGAGATTACAGTAGGTGATGAGAGAGGACCCTGCCGGCGAGGGCTCACAGTCTACAAGGGATAGGTGAGGATACAGTAGGTGAGGAGAGATGACCCTGCCCACAAGGGCTCACAGTCTACAAGGGATGGGTGAGGATACAGTAGATGAGGAGAGAGGACCCTGCCCACGAGGGCTCACAGTCTACAAGAGATGGATGAAGATACAGTAGGAGAGGGTAGATCTGGTATGCAGTTGTATTCAGTATGCAGACCGTACGGGCATGAGCTTTGGTTTGCATTATTGTGGGCATATGACAAAACATCCAGTTTGTAAGAAGGAACATGATGCAGGCAAACAGTAATTTGTATGCCCTTATACAAGTTGTGATCACTGGCATGTTACATGTGCAATGAATGGAGTTGGGTGTTTGAATGAAAGTTTGTCCTGCGGGTCATCGGTCACTGTTGAAGGCTCCTTAATATAATGTCTATATTGTCAGTATACATGATATGTTCATTGGTGACCAGAGATGGACATATCCTGTATCTGAACAGTTATTGTATTTAAATATTCACTAAAGAGCTAACAAACAAACCCAAAATACATAGAAAGTTTAAGTCAATCTAAAAAAGGTGAAAACCCAAGTTTATATTTTCTTCCCCTTCCTGAAAGTGAGCAGGATTAGGACATGTTATAGCATGAAATGACATACAGTACATATTACGAGACAGGATTTACTGTTGACTTACATTTTTTGAATGGGTGTATGCCGTACTATCAGTTTTCTGAGGATTTATGTATCACTTCAATTGTCTTACATCCTGCGCCAACTCCCTCCAGATGACAGCGTGCCAAAAGCCTCCATTATTACTGAGCACCCAGGATCAGGGCTGGCGGAGTGGAAAAGCAGCTCTGGAACTTAAAGACAATATATTCAGTAAATGTGATCTCCTCAGTAATAATCTTTTTTGAATCTTATGTTCAGCAGCTTTCGGTCATCTGTTCCAGGGAAGTATTGCTGGCTATCATCATGATAGTCATTGTAGCCTCCTCAGGCATTGTGGTAAATAATATGGACTCATATCTACTTTGCTATGCTGTGGTATAGTGATGATGGGCAAATCAATTCATTATCAGGCATTTGCCATTCAGAAGCATGAGAAAGCTGAGTGATAACTATTTTGAGTATAGGAACAGCTCCTCTAAGGAGACCAGGGATGACACAAGTCCACACATTACCCTAATAGAGCTTCAACAGAATATTTTCTTCTAGAAGTGAGTACTAAGCACCTATATGAAGCTCCACCCCTGAGGAGCACACCTGTCCAGTAATAATGAAGGATCAGTGTAAATCTAGCTTTGAGGTAAGGTAAAAGATTTGTTAGTAATCTCAGCACGATCTTTCTGTGTCTCCCTCTGTTAATTTTCTCATTTGCTGGTTCTGGTATATCGGACCACGGGTGGAGGATGCGGACAACGGTTTGCCCTATGGCGGGGGTCGCCGCATGTCCATCACCTTCCCCTAGGCCGGCTGGGTTGCTGTCTCGCTTGCCTGTCCGCCTGTTGGTCTAGCATGAGCTGTAGCTGTAGTATCTGTTTCTGCAACTCTGCTACTATCTGCTTCAATTCTTCCGTGTCACTGTTCGGAGTGCTGGCACCGGATATGGACCTGCAGGCCGTAGTATAAGTCTGGTTATAAGCTACTACCGGGAGGAGATTCTGTTGATCACACATCCTGCCGACTACGCCAGATGTAATGACCGGTGGCAAGGCCGCGGGTGTGTGTGTATGATCTTTCTCAACACAATCCCCATACTCAGGTTTAACCGGTAATAACGTTTCTTTACTGTCAAACATGTTTATATCACAGTCAACCGAACTATATGCGCACATGTATATATTAGAGTCTCTGGATCTTCACTTCTTCCGGGTACGCCGCAAGAATAGAAAAAAACACAACAATGAAGGTATCTTTCCCTAACTTTCCCTAAAATCACGTACCAGTTTATCACAGAAGAAGATGTCGCTCCCACGTCGCAGGCCTGGGGATCTCACGAGGACGGGTCCCGGTGCAGCGCTGAAGGGGGAAACTCCTCAGTCTTCTTCTTTGGTCTCCTTCCGCAGGTAACGGAATCTTTCTTTGTTAGTCTCTCCCAGTCTCAGGGCACACCGAGCAGCAGCAGGAGGGAGATCACGGCAGTACAAATGGCTCCCTTATGTCGGTCACGGCCCCTGCACATGCACTCCGGGTGCTCGGCGGGCAAGGTTTTGCAGAGCAGCCAGAGTCACAGCACCAAAGTCCAGTGGCCCAGGATCAGTCACGGGGGCCTCTGCGGGGTGATTTTTTCGGCAAGGTGTAGCAAAGTAGTCCACTTTCAACAGACATCCACAAGCAGGTCTTCCCTGGCTCAGCTCTGGATCTGCACTGACTTCCTGCTGCTCTCTCTTCCTGAGTAAACACATTTGCTGAAAAGGGAATTTCCCACTTCCCTGCGTTTGTTTCAGCACTTGTCCACAAGGGGCAGTAGCGGACTGTGCACAGTTCATTTCCATATCCATTTCTATGATACAGTCTGAATTGCTCACCTCACTACACCTGCACAAGCCCAATATATGTGGTCCTGGTCTCACAGCAACGCAGGATAAAATGGCCGCTTGGAGCAAGTGACCCACCAACTGCCAAGTGAGAACACGCCCAGTTTAAACAAACTTAATTTAAACAAGAGAAAAGACATACAAATACTGGCCAGCAGGTGACAGTGTAGCAAGACACTGTAGTACTTTTACCGGTACAAGGGTACTTGTAGCCTTCTTTCAAAGACTTCAGTATGTGACATGCCACATCCATCACCAATAATGGCGGATTATAAAATAACAGAAGCTCCAGCACAGACATATGCAGTAGGGAATTCTATCACATTGCAATCTCACAAATCAGATCAGTCTTTCTGCTCTGATGCCAGGCAGAAGAGGAGGTAGACTGTACAGATCCTTGTCTCAAACTGACTGTGTCGCTGTCAGAGGTAACATCGTCCTACTGTGGCGCCCCTGCGGTTTTATCGCCACTATGGTACTGCACCTATCCAATAGGTGTAAACAGAAGGAAAAGTACTGTGTATAAACAACTGGGATCAGGCCAAATTATTAGTGAAAATATATAATCAATTTATTAAATTTCATTACAAACAGGTGCATACAAGTTACATTAAAACCAATTAAAATTGTGCAATCACAAAAATTGCAGACCAACCGCAGCCAATTATAGTTAGAATGGTGAACCTCACATATCAATCATATGCAGTGTGGACTGTAGAGCTATGTGTGAGGGTATTGGGGTAACCCAGTACAAGGGAGAAAAGCAATTATAGCAAGATTCCAGAGTAAATTAAGCTATCTGGTTACCCTAACCTTATAAGGCTCAGATATATACGTTGATTCACGGTATGGATCGCCAGATATACAGGTGTACATGGGGTCCTAGGAATAATGAACAACTAGCCAGATCATGCTTTTGTGCCTGTAAGAATTCACAAAGCCCCTGATAAAGGAATAGGGCAGATGAAATCCCTAAAAAGGGGAACCAGTATAGTCAGGCATAGCAAGAGAACGTGACCTGTGAATAGAGGAAACAATAAGTACAACCTGTGTTTGGCAGGATCCGATCAGTTACCGTGAATACGTGTCCACCTGCAGAGGCTGCGGGATAGGAGGCCCGTGTCGCCTGTATATCTGGCGATCCATACCGTGAATCAACGTATATATGTGAGCCTTATAAGGTTAGGGTAACCAGATAGCTTAATTTACTCTGGAATCTTGCTATAATTGCTTTTCTCCCTTGTACTGGGTTACCCCAATACCCTCACACATAGCTCTACAGTCCACACTGCATATGATTGATATGTGAGGTTCACCATTCTAACTATAATTGGCTGCGGTTGGTCTGCAATTTTTGTGATTGCACAATTTTAATTGGTTTTAATGTAACTTGTATGCACCTGTTTGTAATGAAATTTAATAAATTGATTATATATTTTCACTAATAATTTGGCCTGATCCCAGTTGTTTATACACAGTACTTTTCCTTCTGTTTACACGTTCAATATATCTGTGAAACTGGTGATCCCACCATTGTGACACCCGCTCCTTTAAACTATCCAATAGGTGTGGCATCATGCTCACAGGTAAGAAGGGAAAGCTTTGCTAAGACCCCCAACACACACCCAACACTATCCAAACTCCAGGCCAAGGAGATGCTGGGTAGAAGAGACTCACATTCACAGCAGTCCCCATCTAGTTGCTGGAGGGAGGAGTTAGGTTAGGGTCGGAGGCAAACAGAGAGAGTAAGTTCAAGGAAAAGTCAGGAGCTGGGGAGGGAGCAGGACACATGTGGGTCAGCTGTGAATCCAAGGCCTGAGGACCAATATCTGCAGCCGGCTGGACAGCCGGGCAGAGGAACTAGCTGCACAGGGGTACCAGCCCCAATTCGGTCTGGATAACTTCAGGACCAGCCAAGAAACTGGAGGTAACTGCATTTCAGGTACAGTGACTAGCATCGTGGACTCTCCCAAGGCTAAGGAACTGTATAGGGTCAATAGGACTTGCAAGGCAATCATTCGCAGGACCCATAGTCACCTGCCTTTGAGACTTGTAACCACAGGACACTAGGAGGACAAGGAGTAGCAGAGCGTCAGAGAGCAAAGGGCAGCAAGAAAGGCCATATTCCCTGTGTTTCAGCAGAGTTGACTCAGACTACTTGTGAGCTGGCCAGGCTGCAATCTTGGTCAATACAGTACGCCGTCTGGGTTGTGTCTGCACTGAACTCAAGTAAAGGTAACTGGTAAGAACTGCAAGAACCCTGTGTCTGTCTACTCCTTCCTGCACCTCTATGCACCTTCTACTACTGCAACCACCACCATGACCACTTTACCCTCACTACATACCAGGGGCTTGATCCATCTCAGGGGAGCGTTCTATCTAGCTGCCAAATGCCAAACCATCTACCCCCTGTGGACTATCATATGCAGCACTGGTCATCCCTGACCAGAAGCTTCAGATGGCATCACAACAAACTTTTCCCCTTTAAATTTCCCCTTTAACGTGTCCGGTCAATGCCACGGTGTCTGGAGTCACCACCGTGAACTGTAGAATATTGCCCCAGATTGTCCGAGTACCCCTACCCTTGTGACCGCGACACTACAGTACTGGGAAAAGTGATTTACCATAAATTTGATCGCACCCTCCACCGCTGCTAAAGACTCCCATATTTTTTAGCTGTGGTATGTTTTAATTTTTCTCTGTTATGCTACCATGTACTCGTCAGAGCCAGTTTTTTTTTTATTTACCATACATTGTGGTAACAGTGATGAAGTTGACAAAAAAGTCTAGCCTCACTTTCAATCCTAAAATATAAAATTAACCAGAAATTCTAGGTAGGATGCATATGGTGGACCAAGACAAAAAAAAGCCAATGAAAAATTTTTCTTAGGTAATAATTATAAAAAAAAATAGTTAAAAATAGAATAATTCCCAAAGTGTTTTTTGCAAGAAAAACATACCTTTTTGACCACTATAAAAAGATGCAATGTGAGCAAACCTTTAGGGGTATTTTCATACTGAGTTTTTTGCAATTGAATTTTCCAATAGGAATTGCTTCAGGGGAATCCACTTTGAAAAGTTATTCATTTACTGATCTATTTCCTAAAGCAGCTTGAAGGGATTTTGCAGAGTTTTTTTCCTGAAGTGTTTCTTTTTTGCATCCTTCTGATTGGACATTGCCTGGTCTGTAGTGTTTTCCATTACTAACAGCTTCAAACAGCATTTAAAAGATGATCAAAAGATTGACTATATGAACAGTAAGTTGGTTTTTCATTATAATAAATAGGAAAATTCTTGTGAGTGATAAAACTGGCTTTTGTAGGAATTTCAGTACCAACAAAACACCTATAATTTACTCAACTCTTGAATGCTAAAGGTGAACCTTTTTATAATTCATATCATTAACAACTTTTTTTTTACCTAAAATGAGAAAAAAATATATCAGGGGAAGTCACATTGCATACTCATTGTAATTACATCAGATATTCTGTAAGATAATCGCTGAAAAAAAAAATATATACTCCTGTGCGGTCATATTACATAGTTCCAAAGATATATATTGTATTATTGACTTAAGGCCTCGTTACACATAGCGATGTTGCTAACGATATCACAGCGACGTCACAGGTTTTGTGACGTTGCGGTGACCTCGCCAGCGATAATGCTGCGTGTGAAACGTAGCAGCGAGTGGCCCCCGCTGTGAGATCACTGATTGTTACGGAATAGCCTGGACCATTTTTTGATCGCCGGTCTCCCGCTGCATCGGTGTGTGACAGGGAAAACGACCACCGATCTCCATGCTACGCCCGTGACAGTGACAGATCCCAACGACCTTCGGGGGTCGCTGCATCAGTGATTAGATCTACCTGTGTGGCATCTCACCTGCGACCACTTAAGGACATTCCAGCGATCTCTGCCACGTCGTATCGTTGTCGGGATCGCTGGAATGACGCTAAGTGTAACGGGGCCTTAAGCCGAATACAAGCTATATGGCAGGTCCTAAATGGCAGATTAGGGTGCTCTCACATATGTGTTTTTTTTTCCATCCTTTGGAGATCTATCTGGAATGCAAACCGGATCTGGTTTGTGCCCATTGATTTTCAATGGGCACCCCAGCACTTTGGTTTGTATCCGGTTGCTTCTGGATCCAGCCAAAACCGTTTTTTCCTGAGCCCAATAAACCTAGCGATACAGAGACAAAAGGCGCAGTAGGGTCTTATCGCTTTTATGAAATTGGCGATAATAATTGTTAGTGCTCACCTGAGCCGGTTGTGAGACTCACAACCAGTTTTTTGCACTTGGTATAGCTGCTGCTGGATCTGCACTACCCATGCACAGTGGTAGAAAAAACATAAATTCAAAGGATCGTGCTTCTATGATCCATGCTATGGTGTAAACGGACAAGGGCCGCAAAGGATCTGTAGACAATGGGGTTTTGTTTTCTACGTGTTTCAGAGCAATCCTCGATCCTTCCTCAAGGATACAAACATCCGTACAGCAGGGATCATAGAAGCATGGTCCTTTGGATTTAAGAGACCAAAAACGGAACATGTAGCATTTTTTGGGCTTGGTATAAAACTGTTTCCAACCGATTTGGGCATTCTACGGCATGATTAACAATGTGTGTGAATGGGTGCCAGATCCATTTTTATTGGATCATTCATGATCCGTTAAAACCGGATCAAGCATGCCTACTGAGCCTGCGCGGCAATGACAGTCACATGTAAAGTTTAGGTGCTGACCCCAAGCAGGGACTTTACTGAGAAGTCCCTGATTAGAGCATTATACTCACCTGTGTCTCCACTGTGGTCACTGCATTCGCTGCTGACAGTGTCTGTGATTGGCTGTTGCTCACCACTAACTGTGCCAGTAACCAATCACAGACGCAATGTGGCTTTGTCACAGATACTGGGTGTCTGTGATTGGTTGTTCAGCAGGCAGTGTAGTGTGTGGACCTGGAAGTGACTGGAGCAGCGAGACAGGTGAGTATAATTCCTTAATCACAGACTTCTCAGTAAAGTCCCTGTTCGGGATCTGTGCCGGAGATTTAGCTGTTCAGTATGGATGCAAAACAGGCAAATGATAGCGGACAATACAGGATGGTACCAAACCCAACTGAATGAAACCGTACTGGTATTATAACAGAACTGGCAATATGGATCCGGTATAATACTGGTACAGTTACATTTAGTTTAATGGTAAAAACTGTATCCGGTCAGATTCAGTTATTGCCTGATCTCGCCGGATACCAAAAAAATGCATATGTTAAACTGCCATTACATCTATGTGCAAATTATATATATACACTGGTGATCAAAATTAGAGAACAATGTATGATCACATGATGTTTTCAGACAGAATGTAATCTACAATGATGAACATTTGGCGTTTTTTGTGTACGGGGTGCACCATGCCACTAGAAAAAGGTTTACCAAATTAACCAAAGTTTATCAACTGAAAACCTTTATTTTACACAAAACGTGATGATCATAATTAGAGAACAGCAATGACTGTAGACAGAGAAAGATTTAAAGTAAATGTTGTGAAGGTTACAGCTGCCATCAATCAGTAGGAAGTGTACAGGCCTTTTCTTTGTACAGGCCTTTTGTCACGTGCTACGGACGGACTACTCACGTGGACCCACTGGACCGCGTAAAGCGGATGCTGACACCGGGTGATAGAGAGGCAGACACGTACCGTAGAGTCAACGGGTTTATTAAACAGAACTATAACACAGAAACACACGCCCCTGGAGAGGGCCACAAGGCCGCAACACTGGAGACCCAGCGAGGGAGACCCCGGAGCGCTTGACCCCTGTACAGGGATACCGCCGGGATCAGCCTCGAAGGGGCCAATGCAACGGACACAAGTGTTCAACCGACCCCAGGCGACGTGGTAACAAAACAGAATCGAGAATATAACGAGAGACGGAAAGCAGGAACACGGGGAACTAGGAACGCAGGGAGATCCAGGAACACGGAGAGATCCAGGAACCAGGGAGATCCAGGAACACGGAGAGATCCAAGAACCAGGGAGATCCAGAAACACAGAGAGATCCAAGAACCAGGGAGATCCAGGACCACGGGGGATCCGGAGCCGGACGAGAACCAGCGATCAGCTTGGAGGGAACCAGGAGGACGTCCAGGAACACGGTGATCAACCGGGAGCCGGCAGGAACAAGATCTGGAGGAGGTAACACGGAAAGATCAGGTAACAGACCAAACGAGGAGCGACCTGACAGACCAGAAGTGGCAACTTCCCAAGGGGAAGGTAGAAGTTGCCCTGGCCCCGACTGATTGCAAACAGGAGGTTTAAATCAGGACAGGGCAGGGCTGATTGGCCGGGCACAGGGGCTTGGTGATTGGCTGGAGGGAGGAGCCAGATCCCTGCAGTCTCTCCAGCAGAACCTGAGTAGGAGACCGTTTCATGAGTACTAGCAGTGGTACCAGGAGTGAGAGGAGCAATGTTGCTCCAGCAGAGGGTATAAGGGCAGCAGGCCGCAGGCACGGGCGGCAGACCCCCGAGGGGTAACAGTACCCCCCCTCTACGCCCCCCTCCCTAGACGGAAACTGGGCGGGAACCTGCGCAGCAGGCGCGGGGTAAGGACCTCCGCCTCCTTGGTCCTGGGGCACCGTCCGGGGCAGAGGGGTCTCGAGGGCAGTGGCATGGGCGTCATGGGACGAGCACAGGAGAAACCGGATGTCGGTAGGGACACCGGCAGGCGGCAGGACGCCGTCAGGGGCACCGGCAGGCGGCAGGACGCCGTCAGGGACACCGGCAGGCGGCAGGACGCCGTCAGGGACACCGGCAGGCGGCAGGACGCCGTCAGGGACACCGGCAGGCAAGACGTCATCAGGGACACCAGCAGGCAAGACGTCATCAGGGACACCAGCAGGCAAGACGTCATCAGGGACACCAGCAGGCAAGACGTCATCAGGGACGTCATCAGGGACACCGACAGGCAGGACGTCATCAGGGACACCGACAGGCAGGACGTCATCAGGGACACCGACAGGCAGGACGTCATCGGGGACACCGACAGGCAGGACGTCATCTGGGACACCGACAGGCAGGACGTCATCAGGGACACCGACAGGCAGGACGTCATCGGGGACACCGACAGGCAGGGCGACATCAGGGACCCCGAGCGGCAGGACACCCACCGGATCAAGGCTGGAGACTCCCCAGGAACACGGAGGAGGAGCCGGTCCAGGAACAAGACACGATGGGACGGTACCTGGGTCTCTTGTCGTGTTCGGTAGGCTGGCAAGCCAATCATCCAAAGAGGACACCTGGGAAGCCATCTGAGTCTGTAGCTCACGCAGAAGGTCCCACTCCTGGTGGAGACTCAGCACCTGAGAAAAGAGAGTGGGATCAACAGTAGAGGGCGCCCCCAAGACTGTGGGTGCCCGGCGGGGAGTCCTTCTCCGGCTGCTGCGGGTGCAGGGAGAAGAGGACGCTCGGGCCTCTAACGACTGGAAAAGCGCCGTAACCCGGTCGTGACTCTGGTGGAGTGCGGTCAGCTCTCTTTTGACATCAAACCTGGCGTCAGCGGAGTCCATGGCCAGGGCAAAATCTGTCACGTGCTACGGACGGACTACTCACGTGGACCCACTGGACCGCGTAAAGCGGATGCTGACACCGGGTGATAGAGAGGCAGACACGTACCGTAGAGTCAACGGGTTTATTAAACAGAACTATAACACAGAAACACACGCCCCTGGAGAGGGCCACAAGGCCGCAACACTGGAGACCCAGCGAGGGAGACCCCGGAGCGCTTGACCCCTGTACAGGGATACCGCCAGGATCAGCCTCGAAGGGGCCAATGCAACGGACACAAGTGTTCAACCGACCCCAGGCGACGTGGTAACAAAACAGAATCGAGAATATAACATAGTAACATAGTAACATAGTTTTTAAGGTTGAAGGAAGACTTTAAGTCCATCTAGTTCAACCCATAGCCTAACATGTTGATCCAGAGGAAGGCAAAAAAAACCCATGTGGCAACACTAATCTCCACATTGGGGGAAAAAATTCCTTCCTGACTCCAGATACGGCAATCAGACTAATTCCCTGGATCAACGCCCTATCAAAGAATCTAGTATGTATAACTGGTAATATTATAGTTTTCAAGAAAGGCATCCAGGCCCTTCTTAAATGTTAGTAGTGACTCACTCATTACAACATCATGTGGCAGAGAGTTCCATAGTCTCACTGCTCTTACAGTAAAGAATCCGCGTCTGTGATTATGATTAAACCTTCTTCCCTCCAGACGTAGAGGATGCCCCCTTGTCCCAGTCTCAGGCCTAAGAGTAAAGAGATCATTAGAAAGGTCTCTGTACTGTCCCCTCATATATTTATACATTATTATAAGATCACCCCTAAGCCTTCGTTTTTCCAAGCTAAATAACCCCAAGTTTAATAACCTGTCTTGGTATTGCAGACCCCTTAGTCCTCTAATAACTTTTGTCGCTCTTCTCTGGACCCGCTCTAGTTCAGCTATGTCTTTCTTATACACCGGAGACCAGAATTGTACACAGTATTCTAAGTGTGGTCGCACTAGTGACTTGTATAGAGGTAAAATTATGTTCTCCTCATGAGCATCTATGCCTCTTTTAATACATCCCATTATTTTATTTGCCTTTGCAGCAGCTGCCTGACACTGGCCACTAAATGTGAGTTTGTCATCTACCCATACACCCAGGTCTTTTTCAGTGATAGTTTTGCCCAGTGTTTTATAATTAAGCACATAATTATACCCTTTGTTTCCTCTGCCCAAGTGCATGACTTTACATTTATCCCCATTAAAGCGCATTTGCCATTTAGCAGCCCAAGCTTCTAGTTTACATAAATCCTCCTGTAATATAAAATTGTCCTCCTCTGTATTGATTACCCTGCAGAGTTTAGTGTCATCTGCAAATATTGAGATTCTACTCTGTATGCCCCCTACAAGGTCATTAATAAATATATTAAATAGAAGCGGACCCAACACTGACCCCTGTGGTACCCCACTGTTAACTGTGACCCATTCTGAGTGTGTTCCATTAATAACCACCCTTTGTTTCCTATCACTAAGCCAGTTCTTAACCCACTTACACATATTTTCCCCTATCCCCATTGCCCTCATTTTATGTATCAACCTTTTGTGTGGCACCGTATCAAAAGCTTTTGAAAAGTCCATATACACCACATCCACTGCATTTCCTTGGTCCAGTCCAGAACTTACTTCTTCATAGAAGCTTATTAGATTAGTTTGACAGGAACGGTCCCTCGTAAAACCATGTTGATAATGGGTCATGAGGTTATTTTTGTTCAGATACTCCAGTATAGCATCTCTTAGAAAACCCTCTAGGATTTTACCCACAGTAGAGGTTAAGCTTACTGGCCTATAATTTCCAAGTTCAGTTTTTGTCCCCTTTTTGAATATTGGCACCACATTTGCTATACGCCAGTCCTGTGGTACAGACCCTGATATTATGGAATCTTTAAATATTAAAAATAATGGTCTATCTATGACAGTACTTAATTCCTGCAGCACTCTGGGGTGTATCCCATCTGGGCCCGGGGATTTGTCAATTTTAGTGATTTTTAGACGATGCCGTACTTCCTCTTGGGTTAAGCAGGTGACGTTTAATTGAGAATTTTTGTTATCACTGATCATATTGTCTGTCATGGGATTTTCTTGTGTAAATACTGTTGAAAAAAAGTCATTTAGCATATTTGCTTTTTCCTCATCCTCATCCACCATTTCACCCAGACTATTTTTAAAGGGGCCAACACGATCATTTTTTAGTTTCTTACTATTTATGTAGTTAAAAAATATTTTGGGATTCTTTTTACTTTCTCTGGCAATGAGTCTCTCTGTCTCAATCTTTGCTGCCTTGATTTGCTTTTTACAAATGTTATTTAATTTTCTGTATTTATTTAATGCTTCATCACTACCTACTTGCTTTAATTCCCTAAATGCTTTCTTTTTGTCACTTATTGCACTTCTTACCGCTTTATTTAGCCATAGTGGTTTCCTCCTATTTCTAGCATGCTTATTCCCATAGGGTATATATTGTGCACAGGTCCTATTCAGGATGCTAATAAACATCTCCCATTTGTGTTGTGTACTTTTATGTCTCAGGACATCGTCCCAGTTTATTGCACTAAGATCATCTCTCAACCGTTGGAAATTTGCCTTCCTGAAGTTTAGTGTCCTTGTGGCCCCTCTACTACACGTCTTAGTAAAGGATACTTGAAAGCTTATTAAGTTATGATCACTATTACCCAAGTGACCTCCAACCCGTATATTTGATATGCGGTCTGGCCTGTTGGTTAATATTAGGTCCAGCAGTGCCCCCCTTCTTGTTGGGTCCTGAACCAGTTGTGAAAGGTAATTGTCTCTTATAGTTTTCAAAAACTTATTACCTTTGCTAGAACTGCAGGTTTCTGATCCCCAATGTATTTCAGGGTAGTTGAAGTCCCCCATAATAATGACTTCTCCCTGAGTCGCTGCTTCATCTATTTGCTTTATGAGGATATTCTCCTCCACTTCCATTATTGTTGGGGACTTATAACAAACCCCTATCAGTAATTTATTATTTTTTCCCCCTCCCCTTATCTCCACCCACAGAGACTCTACATTTCCATTAGATTCACCTATATTATCACGCAGGATGGGTTTTAAGGATGATTTTACGTATAAACATACACCTCCTCCTCGCCTATTTGTACGGTCATTTCTGAACAGACAATAGCCCTGTAAATTAACAGCCCAGTCATGACTCTCGTCCAGCCAAGTCTCCGAAATCCCCACCATGTCATAATTATTTTCCAACAAAATCAATTCTAATTCCTCCATTTTGTTGGTGAGGCTTCTGGCATTAGTGAACATGCACTTTATGCATCTCTCTTTACCTCTATTCCTTCCTACTAGATTGACTGTTCTAACCCCACCCCCCATGCCACCCCCACTTTTATTACTTGTGCCCAGGTTACTGTTTACACTATCTTCCCCTCCTATACAATGAATACCCTCCCCCCCAATCCCTAGTTTAAACACTCCTCCAACCTTCTAGCCATTTTCTCCCCCAGCACAGCTGCACCCTCCCCGTTGAGGTGCAGCCCGTCCCTAGCATAGAACCTGTAGCCAACAGAGAAGTCGGCCCAGACGGAAAGCAGGAACACGGGGAACTAGGAACGCAGGGAGATCCAGGAACACGGAGAGATCCAGGAACCAGGGAGATCCAGGAACACGGAGAGATCCAAGAACCAGGGAGATCCAGAAACACAGAGAGATCCAAGAACCAGGGAGATCCAGGACCACGGGGGATCCGGAGCCGGACGAGAACCAGCGATCAGCTTGGAGGGAACCAGGAGGACGTCCAGGAACACGGTGATCAACCGGGAGCCGGCAGGAACAAGATCTGGAGGAGGTAACACGGAAAGATCAGGTAACAGACCAAACGAGGAGCGACCTGACAGACCAGAAGTGGCAACTTCCCCAAGGGGAAGGTAGAAGTTGCCCTGGCCCCGACTGATTGCAAACAGGAGGTTTAAATCAGGACAGGGCAGGGCTGATTGGCCGGGCACAGGGGCTTGGTGATTGGCTGGAGGGAGGAGCCAGATCCCTGCAGTCTCTCCAGCAGAACCTGAGTAGGAGACCGTTTCATGAGTACTAGCAGTGGTACCAGGAGTGAGAGGAGCAATGTTGCTCCAGCAGAGGGTATAAGGGCAGCAGGCCGCAGGCACGGGCGGCAGACCCCCGAGGGGTAACACCTTTGCTGTGGTAACAGGACATCACTAGTCTCTCACATTGCTCGGGGGGGATTTTGGTCCACTCTTCTTCCAGTCTCTTCCACAGTTCTGTAATCGTTGTGGGTTTTTTGGCCATAACTTTATCTCCAAGGATTTTTCATAGGTTTTCTATTGGGTTTAGATCAGGACTATGGGCTGCAGCCATTCCATTGTTTCAATGTTTTCTGTCACAAGGAACTGCTTTACCCGTTTTGCTGGGTGACACGGGGCATTATCCTGCATGATAATTGCTGGCTGATTGAGGGCTAAACGCAAGTAAGGAACAACGTGTTGTTGAAGAAAGTTCTGGTACACACTTGCATTCACTCTGCCATGTAGCTGTATGAGAGGTCCAACCCCTGCTGCAGAAAACATTCCCCAAACCATGACACTTCCTCCACCACCTTTCACTGAGTTCTTTACACACTTTGGGTTCATTGTTTGCCCAACTTTTTGATGAACATAATGTTTCCCATCAGACCCAAATAAATTAAACTTGCTTTCATCACTAAAATGAACTGTGGACCACTTCTCCTCTGTCTACACAATATGCTCCTCACCAAAGGTGAGTCTAGACTTTTGATTCTTTCTGCTAGTTGTCTTTCAGTCTTTCTAGTTGTCTTTCAGTCCAAATGCTCTTAAATGTTGTGACACTGTATAACGAGACAGATCCTTATCCTGTTCAGTGCTGAACTGGTGAGCTATTCCAGTTGCAGGGTTGAAATGATTACCAAGGAGATTCTCTGCATTATCTTGTCCTCTCTTACATTTGTCTTTCTAGGGCAACCAGCCTTCTTGGGGACCTTGAAAGAGTTTGTGATGTAATAAAGATACAATATTATAGAAATCACAGTCTTGAAACGACCAAGATCTGTTGCTGTGGCTGATAGGGTGACCCCTTCAACCTCCATCTGGATAACCTGCTGGTGGAAGGTTTCAGTCAATTTGGAACAGCACACTATTCTCTACAAAGTGAGTGCAAACAGGAAAGTTAGGCTGCCAGTTAAATAGGGTTTTATGTAATTAAAAGAAAAAAGGGTTTGTCAGATAATTAAGGAAATTAGCACCAGGTGTCAGATTATTATTATTATTTATTTATATAGCACCATTAATTCCATGGTGCTGTACATGAGAAGGGGTTACATACAAAATTATAGATCTTGTTTACAGTAGACAAATTAACAATGACAGACTTGTACAGAGGGGAGAGGACCCTGCCCTTGCGGGCTTACATTCTACAGGGCAAGGGGGAGGAAACAGTAGGTCCGGGTTGCAGCAGATCTGGTGGTGGAGAGGTAGTAGCTCCCGTGGCGGTGGGACAGTAGCTCGGTCATTGCAGGCTGTAAGCTTTCCTGAAGAGATAGATTTTCAGGATCTGAGCGTGGTGGATAATCTGACGTAATGGGGGCGCAGAATTCCAAAGGATGGGGGATATTCAGGAGAAATCTTGGAGGCGGTTGTGTGAGGAACAGATAAGTGTAGAGGAAAGGAGGAGGTCTTGGGAGGATCGAAGGTTACATGAGGGAAGATAGTGTGAGATTAGTTCAAAGATATAGGGAAGAGACAGTTTATGGATGGCTTTGTAGGTCAGTGTTAGTAGCTTCAACTGGATTCGTTGGGGAATTGGGAGCCAGTGGAGGGATTTGTAGAGGGGAGAAACAGGGGAGTAGTGAGGAGAGAGGTGGATTAATCGGGCAGCAGAGTTGAGGACAGACTGTAGAGGTGCAAGAGTGTTAGCAGGGAGGCCGCAGAGGAGAATGTTGCAGTAGTCAAGACGGGAGATGATGAGGGCTTGTACAAGAATCTTAGTAGATTGAGGGCTGAGGAAAGGACGGATTCTGGAAATATTCTTGAGCTGGAGGCGATAGGAGGTGGCGAGAGTTTCAATGTGTAGTTTGAAGGATAGGGCAGAGTCAAGAGTTACTCCAAGGCAGCGAATTTTTGGGGTGGGAGAGAGCATGATGCCATTTACCATAATAAATAGATCAGGTGGTGAAGATGAAAGATGGGATGGAGGAAAGATGATGAGTTCAGTTTTGTCTATGTTAAGTTTTAGGTAGCGAGTGGAGAAGGAGGATATGGCTGACAGACACTCCAGGATTCTGGACAGCAGAGGGTTGACATCTGGGCCAGAGAGGTAGATTTTAGTGTCGTCAGGATACAGGTGATACTGGAAGCCATGGGACTGTATGAGTTGTCCTAGGCCAAGGGTATAGATGGAGAAAAGGAGAGGCCCCAGGACAGAGCCTTGTGGGACTCCAACAGAGAGAGGGCAGGATGAGGAGGAAGTGTGAGAGTGGGAAACGCAAAATGTGCGGTTGGCAAGGTATGAGGCAACCCAGGACAGGGCAAGGACTTTGATGCCAAGGGAAGAAAGAATCTGAAGTAGGAGGGAGTGGTCAACTGTGTCAAAGGCAGAGGACAGGTCGAGAAGGAGGAGGATGGAGAATTGTCTGTTAGGTTTGGCTGTGAGTAAGTTGTTGGTAATTTTGGTTAGGGCAGTTTCGGTGGAGTGGTGGGGCCGGAAACTGGATTGTAGATTGTCAAGGAGTGAGTTAGATGACAGGTGGGAGGAAAGTTGAGCATGGACGTGTTGCTTAAGGAGTTTGGAAGCAAACGGGAGCAGCGATATGGGGCGGTAGCTCGTCTTAGCAATAAGGTCTAAGTTTGGCTTTTTGAGGATGGGCGTGATTGTGGCATGTTTAAAAGCCAAGGGAAAGGTCCCAGAAGATAGTGATAGATTGAAGAGGTGGGTTAGGGCTGGGATGAGCATGTTAGTGAGGTTGGGGAGGCGTTGGGAAGGGATGGGGTCAAGTGCACAGGTGGTGAGGTGTGATTTGGATAGGAGGTGAGTAAGTTCTCCTTCAGTGATGTCGGAGAGGGAGGTTATAAGGGAAGGGCAGAGGTCTGGTATATGGAGTGGTTGGGGTGGTGGAATGATAAAGGTTTGCCTTGTTTGGTCAATCTTATTTTTGAAGTATGTAGTGAAGTCCTCAGCAGAGATGAGGGAGGTCGGAGGGGGAAGTGGTGGGTGGAGGAGAGAGTTAAAAGTGCTGAACAGTTGTTTGGGGTTGTAGGATAAGGAAGATATAAGGTTTGTGAAGTAGGTCTGTTTAGCAGAGGTGAAGGCTGATTTGAAGGCAAGTGTAGCTTGTTTGAAAGTTGTGAAGTTGTCTGGCAGGCATGTTTTCTTCAAACGCCGCTCCGCAGCCCTAGACACTTGTTGGAGTTTTTTGGTGAGATGGTTGTGCCAGGGTTGCCTATTGATTAGTTGGCTCTTGCGATGAACGAGAGGGGCGACTGAGTCTATGGCTGCTGTGAGGGTGGCATTGTAGAAAGCAGTGGCACTGTCTGTGTCATGGAGTAAAGATATAGAGGACAGGGGGAGAAGAGAGTCGCAGAGTCTGTGAATGTGCAAGATTTCTGACGAACTAGTGGCTGGATATGGGGGACTGGTGAGGAGGACAAGGATGAGAAGGTGAGTAGATGGTGTTCAGATAGGATGGAGGTGGAGGTAGTGAGATTAGATAGGGAGCAGAGGCGGGTGAAGATGAGGTGTAGTGTATGTCCGTCTGTGTGGGTGGCTGTGGAGGACCACTGAGTAAGTCCAAAGGATCAGGTAAGAGAATGGAGTTTGGAGGCCGCTGGCTGGCGGATGTCAGTAGCGATATTAAAGTCAACCATGATGATGGTGGGAATGTCAGCAGAGAGAAAGTGAAGAAGCCAGATGGAGAATTGGTCAAAGAAGGTAGTGGCAGAGTCCGGAGGTTGGTATATGATGGCCATTTGAAGATTGGAGGGAGAGTAGATACGGACAGAGTGAACTTCGAAAGAAGGGTGGATAAGGGAGGGTGGGGGTTGGATTGGGTTGAAGGAGCAATCTGCAGAGAGGAGGAAACCCACTCCTCCGCCATGTCTGTTGCCAGGGCGAGGAGTGTGGGTAAAGTGAAGGCCGCCATAGCTGCCGCCATAGCTCAGTGCAGCAGGGGAGGCCGTGTCAGAGGCTGTCAGCCAGGTCTCAGTGAGGCCCAAGAAGGAAAGGTTCTGGTAAGTAAAAAGGTCATGGATCATGTGGAGCTTGTTGCAAACATAGCGGGCATTCCAAAGTGCTCCAGAGAGAGGAAGCAGGGGGGTGGGGGTCATAGGCACAGGTTTTACATATGAAAGAATGCGGTAGTTTATCTTACTTTGGTGAAGGTGAGGATAGGCGGGACGTATGGGGTGGGGGGGACCAGGATTTGGAGATATGTCACCAGCATTGAGAAGTAGTAGTGAAAGGAAAAGCAGGTGAGAGAAGTAGAGTGGGCGGCTTTTTTTTATATTTCTGTAGGAGAGGTCTGAGGTTAAGGAGTAGGTCTGTGCATGAGGTGAGGTGGAGGGTTAAGAGAGAGGGGGAGATAGTTATCTGGTTAGAGGGTGCAGGGGTTTGGGGGTAGCAAAGGAGAGTGAGGATAAGTGGAGCAAAAACTGTGAGGGAAAATGTGAGCACAGTGAGAGCAGGATGAGAAAAGGAAGACAGGTATAATTCAAAGAAGGTAGTATCTCTCACCTTCTGACCAATTTCTGTACTATTTCTGGAATATTTCAGCTGTACACTAGGGATGGGCGAATCTACTCGCTAGGACTCGTTACTCGGCGAGTAGTAAGGGACTCGCAGGACTCGGTACTCGGCGAGTTTCCCAGTGATGACTCGCACGAGTCCAATGCAAATCAATATCAATCCTAGTTTTGTCAGAAACACTGACAAAACTAGGATTGCCATTGTTTGCATTAGACTCGTGCGAGTCATCACTGGCTACTGTGCCAGTGATAGCAGGGAGACTCGCAAAGTAACTGCTGTTTCTTTGCGAGCCGAGTCCAGTTGTCTTCTCTGTGCAGCTCCAGGGTCCTAGAGCCCGCCTGCTCACAGACATTATGTAGCAGTGCTGAGATTATTCTCAGTCTGCTCATTCCCTGTGCATGTAGCAGAGAGGACATCGCGTTTTGGACTACGTCGGACGGAAGAGGATTTTTTTAATTAAAGATGGAGTCCCTAATGGCTTTTTTTTTTATTTCAAATAAAAAATTTTCTCTGTGTTTTTTTAACCCTTTATTGGAGATTCTTAGTGGCTGGGTCAAACGTGGCCTGACATTAAGAATCTCGGGCTTAATACCAGCTTGTATAACAAAGCTGGTATTAACCCCTTTATTACCCAGCGTGCTACCGCCACCAGGGCCGCTGGAAGAGCGGGGTTCAGCGCCAGAGGATGGCGCTTCAATGAACGCGCCATCTTCTGGGGCGGCTGCGGGCTGCAATTTGCAGCGGGGGGTGCCCAGAAAGCTTGGGCATCCCTGCGCTGCGGATTCCAGCCCTCAGCTGCTTAGCTGTACCTGGCTAGATATAGAAATTGCGCGGAGCCCCACGCATTTTTTAAAAATTATTTAATGAATTTCAGAGTCAGAGTCTCAGAGTCAGAGTCAGAATCTCAGAATTTCATGAAATAATTTAAAAAAAATGCGTGGGGCTCCGCGCAATTTCTATGTCTAGCCAGGTACAGCTAAGCAGCTGGGGGCTGGAATCCGCAGCGCAGGGATGCCCAAGCTTTCTGGGCACCCCCCGCTGCAAATTGCAGCCCGCAGCCGCCCCAGAAGATGGCGCGTTCATTGAAGCGCCATCCTCTGGCGCTGAACCCCGCTCTTCCAGCGGCCCTGGTGGCGGTAGCACGCTGAGTAATAAAGGGGTTAATACCAGCTTTGTATTATCAGCTGGCCCTAAGCCCGAAATTTATGGCGGTCACGCCAATATTAGACATGACCGCCATGAATTTCTATTAAATTGTTTTAAAAAAAACACAACACAAAGAAAATTTTTTATTAGAAATAAAAAAAAAAGCCATTAGGGACTCCATCTTTAATTAAAAAAATCCTCTTCCGTCCGACGCAGTCCAAAACGCGATGTCCTCTCTGCTACATCCCCTGTGTATAGATATAGATCTCTATGCACAGGGAATGAGCAGACTGAGAACAATCTCAGCTCTGCTACATCATCTCTGTGCACAGACATTCATGTCTGTACACAGGGATTGAGCAGACTGAGAACAATCTCAGCTCTGCTACATCAGGCAGCAGGCAGGCTCTAGGACCCTGGAGCTGGCAGCCAGCACAGAGGAGACAGGACTCTTATCTGTGCGAGTCAGCGATTACTTACAAAGTAAACTAGCAATGCAAATAAATGACAAAACTAGGATTGCTTCAGGCTGAAGCTTCCGAGACACATCTGCGAGTTGTAAATCTCACACTACTCGCTATTACTCGCTTCCCCATTCATTAACATTGGACTCGCTAGACTCGCAACGAGTAGCGAGTCCTGGGCTCGGACTCGCTAGAGTCAAGCGATTCCGAGTAATTTAGGATTCGCCCATCACTACTGTACACTTTAAAGGTACCTTTACACACAGAGATATATTGCTTGCAATTCACTGGCTGCAGTGAAATCATGGACACATTATTACACTTGTACACGGCAACAAAATAGAACAATGTGTCCATGATTTCACTGCAACCAGCAAATTGCAAGCAATGTATCTCTGTGTGTAAAGGTACCCTAAAAGATATCACTTCAGACCAAGGTCCTTCAAACCTGTCTCTCTACATTTATATAATTAAAATGGTCAAAAATGAGTCCAGGTGCGGGCAGAGGAGAGGAGGGAGCAGTAAGACACCACACAGCATGGGAAATAAGCAGATTAAAGTTACAAGGAACATTTGGACTGCTTCAACGCAGAAGTATGGTAATTAACAGGATGGGAAGATAAGGCAATGCAACAGAGATATAGACAGGGCCGGCCTTATGTTGAATGGTGCCCTGTGCGAATTTGCCTTATGGTGCCCCCACACCATTACTTACTCAGAACACATGAGCATACATGTTTGCACATGATCTATTCATGGTCTTCAAGGAGAGCAGGGAGGGGCGTTGCTATGCTAGGGTCAGAAAAAATCAGGGACCCAAGACCTATATCCTCTCCCACCTGTCATTACCAACCCTCCCATATATAGAGGTGTTACCTGTCATCTTACAGGAGGAGGAGGTCAGCTGTGATATCACCTATTGTGAATGGTGGATCCTGTGTTATCTATTGTATATAGAGGCGTTATCAGTCATTGTACAGGAGGAGGTGAGCTGTGATATCACCTATTGTGAATGGTGGATCCTGTGTTATCTACTGTATATAGAGGTGTTATCAGTCATTGTACAGGAGGAAGTGAGCTGTGATATCACCTATTGTGAATGGTGGATCCTGTGTTATATACTGTATATAGAGGTGTTATCAGTCATTGTACAGGAGGAGGTGAGCTGTGATATCACCTATTGTGAATGGTGGATCCCGTGTTATTTACTGTATATAGAGGTGTTATCAGACATTGTACAGGAGGAGGTGAGCTGTGATATCACCTATTGTGAACCTATTGTGAATGGTGGATCCTGTGTTATTTACTGTATATAGAGGTGTTATCAGTCATTGTACACAAGGAGGAGGTGAGCTGTGATATCATCTATTGTGAATGATGGATCCTGTGTTATCTGCTGTATATAGAGGTGTTATCAGTCATTGTACAGGAGGAGGTGAGCTGTGATATCACCTATTGTGAATGGTGGATCCTGTGTTATCTACTGTATATAGAGGTGTTATCAGTGATTGTACAGGAGGAGGAGGTGAGCTGTGATATCACCTATTGTGAATGATGGATCCTGTGTTATCTGCTGTATATAGAGGTGTTATCAGTCATTGTACAGGAGGAGGTGAGCTGTGATATCACCTATTGTGAATGATGGATCCTGTGTTATCTGCTGTATATAGAGGTGTTGACTCTTAAATAATGCAGCATTTCAAATAAGAACATACTCCAAAAGCTTCTGGGGACCGAGACAGATAGGAGAGTAGCAAGAAAGGCTAGTCCCTGGTGAATTCACCCCATTTGCGTGTATACGGAGAGACCGGTCACTCAAGGCAGTGGGCAGGGAGAAGCCGTCAGGGAACAGACTTTCTGACTAGTCTCCAGCAAGACTTGATCCCTGACAGAACCCCCCATAGTATTCCACATAGTATATTGCACCCCCAAATTCCTCCATATATTATGCACCCCCATAGTCCTCAATATAGAATAATGCACCACCACAGTCCTACATATAGTATATTGCACATCCACAGACCTCCATATAGAATAATGCACCCCCACATTCCTCCATATAGAATAATGCACCCCCACAGTTCTCTATCTAGAATGCACACCCAAAGTCCTCCATTTAGTATAATGCACGCCACAGTCCTCCGTATAGTATATTGCACCCTTAAAGCATGACATATAGTACAATACACCCCCACATTCCTCCATATAGTATAATGCAGTGTACTCACTGATTAAGAAGAAAAAAGTAAATACTCACCTCTCTTCTCGCTGCTCCAGTCCCCTCAGCATCTGCTCTGCAGCTCTGCACATCTCAGCACAGTGGGACTCACTGATGACATCATCGTGCCCCGTCGTGCTGAGCTGCAGAGGGCAGACAGCGGTGGCCGGGACTCGAGAGAAGAATGCTGCTGGCAGAGGCGGCTGGCACTATAGGAGTGGGAGCAGCATCCGCGGGGGGCTACCACTGGTACACACACCTCGTACGCACTCGGCTCCACTCCGTACACCTCGTATACACTCGGCTCCGCTCTGTACACCTCGTACACACGCGGCTCCGCTCCGTACACCTCGTACACACGCGGCTCTGCTCCGTTCACCTTGTACACACGCGGCTTTGGTTGGTACACCTCGTACACACTCGGCTCCACTCCTTACACACGCGGCTCCGCTCCATACACCTCGTACACACGCGGCTCCGCTCCATACACCTCGTACACACGCGGCTCCACTCTGTACACCTCGTACACACTCAGCTCTGCTCCATACACCACGTACACACTCGGCTCCACTCTGGAAACACACGGCTCCGCACACCTCGTACACGTGGCTCAGCTCCGTACACACGTTACTCTCTCAGTACACCTCATACACACTCAGCTCCGCTCCGTACACACGCGGCTCCACTCTGTACACCTCGTACACACTCGGCTCCGCTCCATACACCTCGTACACATTCGGCTCCACTCTGGAAACACACGGCTCCACACACCTCCTACACGTGGCTCAGCTCCGTACACACGTTACTCCGCTCAGTACACCTCATACACACTCAGCTCCACTCCGTATACACGCGGCTCCGCTATGTACACCTCGTACACACGCTGCTCCGCTCCGTACACCTCGTACAGATACAGCTCCGCGCCATACACCTCGTACACACGCAGCTCTGCTCCGTACACCTCGTACACACTCAGCTCCATACACCTTGTACACACTCTGCTCCACTCCATACACCTCGTGCACACGCGGCTCCACTCCTTACACCTCATACACACGCAGCTCTGCTACATTCACACTATACATCCCTCTTGATCCCACACAAACTCACCCCATCCATTTCTTCACCTCTTCACTTCATCCTGCTTGGTGGAAGCTGCCCTGCATACTCGGAGATGCTGATCATGTGATCCCTGACTCTTCCCCTCCATTGACATCATCACAGGTCCTGTAAGCACAGGCCTGTGCAGCTCCAGAGGTGGGCTCACACTGCAGGGTGGAGGCGGCGGCCAGGACTATAGTAGAGGGAGCTGCATCAGCAGGGGGCCGCGCTACCACCAGGCGCCCCTGCGGATGCTGCCCCCTGTCTACTAGCAGCCGCACAGATCTAGCGAAGCCCCTGGGAGCGTGAGCAGGGCAGCAAATAACAGTGACAGCTGTCTCCCTGCAGCGCCCCCTGGAGCGTGGCGCCCTGTGCGGCCGCACAACTCGCTCATGCCTAAGGCCGGCCCTGGATATAGATATGGCATATACATTCAGTAGGAGGGAATATCATACCCAGGAATACCGCCATGTACCTGCAGATGAAAAAGATGGATTGTCAGATCAAGGCATGGCGGAATATTCATGGATTACATTCTGGAATATTTCAGCTGTACACTTTAAAAGATATCACTTAAAAATGATATCATTTCAGTCTAAGGTCCTTCAGACCTTCTACATGTACATCATCAGATTAACACGTATCTGACAGTGTTCTCCAATTTTGATCAGTGTTCTCCTTCATTTATCTCATTTAAATTTTTAAATTACTACAATTTTAGTCATGTTAGGATATTTTCATATAGGACAACACTATGATCTTAACATTAAGGAAATTGTGTGATGTTCTCTAATTGTGACATTGTGATTGCTGGTATATATGTATATGTATGTATATATATATAATATACACACACACTTAGGTCTGTAGTCTGTATTGTGGCTTATATAAAGCAAATGCTGGTATCAGTTCAACATAACCACCTCCTTTGTAGGAATTTACCCATTACTAAATGATGGAAGACTAGCTAGTGTGAACATACTATTAAATGTCTAAGCTTAGTGTAAACTCATTGTGGATTTTTTGGCAAGTGTATTAAATCCTCTGTTAGGCTAGGGTCAAACTTGTGTCATGACCCTAGCCTGGCGCATCTGTGAAAAACTTAATGCCAGGCAGGCATAGCGTTAATGGCAGGTAACGTTATGCGCCGCCTGTCTGTGCATAGCTATGGTGACGTGCAGATTACCACACCCGCCGACTCTACCGAGCACACCCGGGTATGCGCTTTTGCAGAGCTCACAGGAAAGCGCTGCAAGAAGCTCTTCCTGTGCGCTGATCAAAATCACATATCCAGGTCTGCTCAGTGAAGCCGGCGGGTGTGGTAAGCTGCACGTCACCATAGCAATGCACAGGCAGGCGGCGCATAGCGTTACCTGCCGTTAACGCTATGCGCTATGCCTGCCTGGCACTAAGTTTTTCACGGATGCGCCAGGCTAGGGTCATGATCCAAGTCACCTGCCTACGGGCCGTGGGGTACCCAGTTCTCTGCGTTATAGTTCACAGGGGATGTCATGGGACCTGCTGACTGGTCCCGTGGCCCTGGTGGTCACTGAAAAAGGGGAACAGTCAGTAAAAATAATAAAAATAGTGACTCGTGACGCCACCTACAGCTCCGGTAATGTTGCCGGTGCTGCGGAATAGACCTCCGGGGTGATGGTGAAGCAGCAAGATGATTTCGCTCCCCGTAGGTGGAGCGGGATCCCCGGGGCAGTAGTGGATGTTGGGAGTTGTGGAACAGTCTATGGAGGGAGTAGGATCAGGAGCCGCAATAACAGTCACACACACAGGGTTGTTGTTTACGTACCTATACTGATGTTGATGTTCAAGGTTAAGTCCAAGGTACCATCTGGGTGGTCTAGAAGCAGTTCGGGATTTCCACATCTGATGAGTTATTATTATTATTATTATTATTAGGTATTTATATAGCGCCATTGGGATACATAGCGCTTTACAATTTAGGGGGTAGACAAAGACAGGTGGTCAGAGATGACCACAGACGACAACAAATCCACAATAAATCATACGGGTACGATAGGGCCGGGGATCCTGTCCGCGAGGGCTCACAGTCTAGAGGGGGTGGGGAGGGAGACAGTAGGAGGGGAGAGGTGAGATGGTGCAGTGGATAGGGTCTCAGGGTGTGGTGTAGGCTTGTAGGAAGAGGTGGGTCTTCAGGTTTTTCTTGAAGGTTCCCAGGGTAGGGGAGTGTCTGATGTGGTGGGGGAGGGAGTTCCAGAGTCTGGCAGAGGCACGAGAGAAGTCTTGTGTGCGGTTGTGAGAGGTGGAGATGCGGGGGGTTGAGAGAAGGAGTTCCTGAGAGGAACGCAAGGTGCGTGCGGGAAGGTAGCGGGAGACTAGGTCGGAGATGTAGGGAGGGGACAGGTTGTGTATGGCCTTGTATGTCAGGGTTAAGGTTTTGAAGCGAGATCGCAGTGGGATGGGGAGCCAGTGGAGGTCCCGGCGGAGAGGGGAGGCGGGGAGTAACTGGGAGATAGGTGGATGAGTCGGGCCGCAGAGTTGAGGATGGCGCAGAGAGGTTCGAGGGAGGAGGCAGGGAGGCCGGTTAACAGGAGGTTGCAGTAGTCCAGACGGGAGATGATGAGGGCATGGACGAGGGTCTTGGCCGTGTTGTGGTCAAGGAAGGAGCGGATACGGGCAATGTTTTTTAGTTGGAGTCGACAGGCAGTGGTGAGGGCTTGGATGTGGGGCTTGAAGGAGAGGGAGAAGTCAAGGATTACCCCGAGGCACTTGGTGTGGGGGAGGGGTGAGAGTGTGCAGTTATCGACGGTGATGATAGGTCAGGAAGCGGGACGGGGTTGTTCGGGGGAAAGACGAGGAATTCAGTCTTGTCCATGTTGAGTTTTAGGAAGCGGGAAGAAAAGAAGGATGCGATGGCGGATAGGCAGGGAGGAATTTTGGATAAATGAGAGGAAATATCAGGGCCAGACAGATAGAGTTGGGTGTCGTCGGCGTAGAGGTGGTATTGGAGTCCGTGTGACTCGATGAGGTTGCCTAGGCCGAGGGTGTAAATGGAGAAGAGTAGTGGTCCCAGGACCGAGCCTTGGGGGACACCTACAGAGAGGGGGTGGGGTGAGGAGGAGGTGTGGGAGTGGGTGACGCTGAATGTCCTGTCCGTTAGGTAGGAGGAGATCCAGGAGAGGGCGAGGTCAGTAATGCCAAGAGACTCAAGAATTTGGAGTAAGAGGGAGTGGTCAACAGTGTCGAAGGCAGCAGAGAGGTCGAGAAGGATGAGGATGGAATAGTGTCGTTTGCTCTTGGCGATCAGAAGATCGTTAGTTACTTTGGTTAGGGCTGTTTCGGTGGAGTGGTGAGGTCGGAAGCCGGATTGTAGGCGATCAAAGAGAGTACAGGAAGAGAGGTGGTAAGACAGTTCGGAATAGACATGTTGTTCAAGAAGTTTTGAGGCAAACGGGAGGAGAGATATGGGGCGATAATTGGAGACTGTTGTAGGGTCTAGTGATGTTTTTTTTAGGATGGGTGTGATTAGGGCGTGTTTGAAGGGTGAGGGGAATGTGCCGGATTTGAGTGAAATGTTGAAGAGGTGTGTTAGAGCAGGGATGAGGACTGTGGTGAGGTTAGGGATGAGATGGGAGGGAAGTGGATCAAGGGCGCATGTGGTGAGGTGTGATCGTGCTAGGAGGGAGGAGAGGTGGTCCTCTGTCATGGGGGTGAAACTGCATTTGGGTGATGGGGGATGGGCTGGGGGTGGGATGGGGCGGGTGGAGTGAGGATCGAAGCTTTGTCTGAGCTTGTCAATTATGTCTTTGAAGAAGGAGGCGAAGTCGTCGGCGGAGATGAGGGGTGAGGGAGGAGGTGCAGGAGGACGAAGTAAAGAGTTGAAGGTTTTAAATAGTTGTTTGGGGTTGTGAGACAGAGCGGTAATTAGGGAGGAAAAGTAGGCTTGCTTTGCGGAGTCAAGGGCAGTCTTGAAGGTAGTGAGGGAAGGTTTGTATAGGGCGAAGTGCTCTGCGGAGTGGGATTTCTTCCATTTCCGCTCAGCTGCCCTAGTCGTCCGTCTGAGTTTTCTGGTGAGGGTCGTGAGCCAGGGTTGTCGTTGTACTCGTGTTGTGCGAAATGTGAGTGGGGCGGCCTGGTCGAGGGCTGTGGTGAGAGTTGAGTTGTAGAGGGAGGCGGCAGAGTCAGCGTCTTGAGAAGAGGCCAAGTCGGAGAGGGGGAGGAGGGATTCTGAGAGTGAATTGAAGTCTATGAGCTTAAGGTTTCTGCGGGGGTGGGGGAGTGTCCGAGAGGAGGGAGCATGGTAGGGGGGGAGAGGGAGGAGAATGTCAGAAGGTTGTGGTCGGAGTGGGTGAGGGTCGAGTATGTGAGGTTGGTGAGGGAGCAGAGTCGGGTGAAGACTAGGTCAAGTGTGTGGCCACCAGTGTGTTATGAGGCCTCCCTTTTATGCTGTGTGTCTGCTTTAGTCCTGGGCTGTCTGAAGCTAGGCCCTGACCCTCTCCTGTGTCCTCACTTGTATGGCAGGCTGTGAGAGCCCTGCTGTGGGCACCGCTAGATCCGCTGCGGTCTCTGGTTCTGCTGGGTGCTGTGCCACAAGTGCTGCGCCAGGAGACTTGAAGTCTCCCTGGCCTCCTGTCTTTACTGATAGGCTGACTGGACCCGTGCAGTCTCGGACTCAGGTGTCTGGGCTGTCAACGTAGCTATTCTGGGGCGAACCGGCATGGCTCCGCTCCTCCTTGCTAACTCGCCTCGCCTACAACCCTCACTCTTGGGTCCCTTACACTGGCTAGGCTTCCCTCTGGCACGGGCCTAGCACAGCACCGTTCACCAGGTGTCTTCCTCAGTACTGCTCCATACTGAACTGCCTAACTCCGCCCCCAGGCCTGAATTTATAGGGGACCTTGCCTGAAATCAGCAAGTAGATCTCCCCCTTCAGGTCTGGGGTAGAAGGTATTTTGCTGGTTTTTCTGATGTGGAAATCCTTCACTGCTCTAGGTGTTCCTGTGGCAACCAAACCGTGGAATGGGGTGCCACACAAGTGTGACCCTAGCCTTAGGCTGGTTTCACATGTGTCTCGGCTGCGTAAGGCTGAAACGTATATGATCTCCATCAGGCGTTGCAGTGTAGATGCTACTGAATGCTGCTGCCAAATTTTGGCTGATCGATTTGGTTGCCATGGAGGTGGGGAGAGAGGGGAGGAGAGGGGAGGAGAAGAGAGGATAGGGGAGGAGAGAGGAGGAGAAGAGAGGAGAGTGAAGGAGAGGGAAGGAGAGGAGAGAGGAGGAGAGGGAAGGAGAGGAGAGGGAAGAAAAGGGGAGGAGAAGGGAGGGGAGGGGAGGAGAGGAGAGGGAGGAGAGGAGAGAGGAGGAGAGGAAAGGAGAGAGGAGGAAAGGGTAGAAGAGGGGAGGAGAAGGGAAGAGAGGGGAGGAGGGGAAGGAGAGGGGAGGGGAGAGGAGGAGAAGGGAGGAGAGGAGAGGGGAAGAGAGGGGTGAGAGGGGTGGAAACTAAGAAAAGAATATACCCCTGAGCTGTTCTGAGCATGCTCAAACTACTTTGAGAATGCTTAGAGTAAACTCCTGATCCGTTCTGGCCGCATTCACCTGCAGCTGGATGTGGCCTTATAGGCAGCAATGCGTCATTTTGACACATTGCGCCACATCAGAACACATCAAGTGGCCCCAAACCTCAACATTCTGCAGTCAGGGGTGCAGCGGAGACACTGCACTTGTCTGCATTAGGCAAAATCCTGATGTCCCTGCATCCCCATGATAAATATAGGGACACAGGCCTGATCTGGAGGCATAAGGATTTTGCCTGATACTGACGCAACCCCCAAAAAGGCAGATGTGAAAGCACCCTTAGGGAGCGTAATGTAATAAGACATACTTGGCAGATACATACATAGCTTTCTAATGTGGAAACAGCTCACAGTACAGCTGTGTAGTGTATAGTTACTAAACAAGACTATGAAAACATAGTTATTGTTGTTTTTTTTTAAATTCTAAATACCATACTTCCCTATTTCCCAACAAATAGCCATAAAGCGAGTAAGATGCAGCAGCAGTCCACAGTATTGTTCTGAGGTGTACAGTTATTAAAATGGACTAGTGAAACAGGTATGCCAAAAGTAAATTGGGCATAATTTTTCTACATTTTCCTCCTTTGAAAAAGTGCAAGCAAGAATGCCCTGCTGGTAACACACCCCATAGGGATGCATGGGAGGTTAAAACAGATCCCTGGCTATCCATTTCAAAACAAATGGACACGGATTCCCCAAAAATACAGTGTGAAGGGGGTCTTAGGACCAATCCGTGCCCATAGGGATATATTGAAGGCCAAAACTGATCCGTGGCTAAACGTTTTAAAACAGATAGACACGGATCACAAATCATGCAGTGTGAAGGCAGCCTAAACAGTACACAAAAGATACATGCTGTTGATATACTTAGGTAACTGCGAATTGCCTAGACCAGGGGTGGGCACTTAATAATTCCGAGGGGCCGCATCAGAAAGCTTGACTGTTGTGGAAGGTCGAACCAATAGGCTGAAATTCATTTTGCTCAATATTAATATTAACATATTCATTTTAATTATTATTTTAAACTAATATTATCACTTAACGAAAATGCCACTCACTCCCTTATGATCATTCATATGTCCAAAAGGCAGGGATAGAGAAGACAGCGGTGATTGTGCGCGGGGCTTGCGTGACATCAAAACCTCAATCGAGCCCTGGGAATGTGAGCATTTGGCACCTCTGGAATTGCGCTGGTAGCAGAGGTGAGCATAAGCTTTTTTATTTTAATGGTGCAAAATATGAGGAATTAGAAGGGTTGTCCTATTAGTGGACAACTTCTTTAAGTATGCTAACAGCCCCCTACATCAGTATGAGATTTCACAAAGTCCACTATATACAGAATAAGCTCCCATATTGCCCTTGTATATACAGTATGATCCCCACATAGTCCCCAATATGCAGTATTAAGACATCCCTAAATACAGTATGATCCACCACATAGCCTCCTAACTAGAGTATGATCCCAAACATAGTCCCCTATATACATTACTAGCTGTAGAGCACGGTGTTGCCCAGGCATAGTGACTAACTGTTCTTAGTTATAGAACAAACCAGTGATGTCACAATAGAATGTAGCCTATAACATTCCGAGTCATGTCACTGTGTTTGTGTCTCCTAAGTTCTAGTTGTGGATTTACATCTGATTTATTCTATTGCAACATACACACATACATGCATACATATACTCACATTTATTTTTGTTTTAATTATTGTATTGTATTTTTTATATTGTTTCTCTGCTTTCCTTATTGTATTATATTTTTTATATTGTTTCTCTGCTTTAAATATTGTATTCTTTACATTGTTTCTCTACTTTAATTACTGTATTGTATTTTTTTTTATATATATAATTGTTACCTATGACCGTTTGTATATGAACCACTGAATTGTAAAGCGTTGCAGAACATGTTGGCGCTATATAAATAAAGATTATTATTATATATTAGATGTGGAAGGATATGAGGGTACATTGATATATAAAGGACTATAAGTCTGTATTATACTATATGGAGTGGGAGTGGTTATGTGGAGTGGGAGTAGCTATGTGGAGTGGGCGGGGTTTGATACATACACACACATACCCTCAGCTTTATATATTAGATGAGCCCCCACATAGCCCTCTATATACAATATGAACTGTATGAACTGTGGAGTGCCCGGTGATGGAAGCAGTGGCCACTGCTGAAGCTAAGTCTTCCAATTTGCAATATATTCTAGGGCAGTGTTTGCCATAATACATTTTATCATGTTTCTTATATTAGCTGTGCAGCTCGGCCGCTCATTGCACTCATGAATTGTACACATTTAGTGTCAGTGTTGCAGACATCTTCTATTTTCAGTAGCTATAAGCACGGCAGAGAATCCAGATTCCCGTGGAGTCTTCAATTCTCCCGGGCACCAGAGCAGACCGAAAGAGGGTACCAGGCACCACCAGAGGAAGGACCGGCCAGCCAGTAGAGAGTTACCCGATGGCAGTGAAGGTGAGAGAGGAAAGGAGGTCAGGCTGATTACAAGTCACCAGGCTTCACACCAAAAACTGAAAAGCAGGAAGGAACAGACGGGGTTAGAGAAGGAAGGAACACCAAGGGTTCCATCATACCACCTGGGATCCACCTGCAGCCACCTGATATGTTACCTGTCCTCATAACATCAGAAGTGCTGAACTGTTACTTTGTATGTCACTAATGCAAGTGAACAGTAAAGTGCCCGGAGGAAAAGTGACTCTGCTTCTGCCTGTTTTTCTTCCGCATGAACTTGTTCCCCATACAGAAACGCTGCCCCGGAGGTCCAGCCCTGCCTGTAGAGGAATTTGCCAACTTGCCGCATTACCATCTACTTCCAGCGGACTGTGGCGGCGCTGGTGACACATCACCAGAGACTACAGGTGGCGTCACGGCATTTTGTATATAGCATCTCCTGTAAATATATCCCCTTTTCAAAGAAGTCCCCCAGGACATGGGAGCTCGCGCAGCCACCACTCCTCGTTACACCGTTAACCCCTTGGACCCTGATACCCAAGTACCCCACAGCCTGGGGCTCGACATTAATACCTCTATCCCTGGGCTGGTTTGGCAATGCCCAGAGAGGTTGGGAATTAGCAGGCGTAGGTACCGCTAAGGTTAGGGGTATTAACCGTGTGGTGTTAGTACCTCTATCCCTGGGCTGGCTTGGCGACGGCCAGGGAGGTTGGTAAGGTTGTGGAAGTCATTATGAGGGATAGTGGCTTCTGGTACAACGATTTAATTAGCAGGCGTAGGTCCTGCAAAGGTTAAGGTTTCTCTGGGCTGTTGGTAGTGCGGCCAAGATAACAACTAAAAGGGGGGTTTGCCTCTGGACTAGATCTACAGTATTAATGGTTGGCAGTTATATGTGTGATGTCGCCCTTGTGGTGGGTGCACTAAGTTGGTGTAAATATTAATAAAAGGTGCTGTGGCCATATTACTCCAAAATACGACTGTTGTGTGTTTATTCTACATACATAATGGGGGTATCAGTAACAAGAGAGGTGGTTAACAGAAAGTGACCACATCCCTCATGACATTGTCATGCATCCAGCAAAAACAACTGGAGAACCTAAATTCTGCCCATAAAAAAACAAACGATAAAAAAGTGACAATAAAAAAAGGAGCAAATGAAAAAATGAATATGGTGAAAGCAAAACTATGTGCAAAACACATAAAAACTAGACAAAGAAAAGCACAAATTCAATGATAAATTGACCCCAAAGCATTTTAGAAAGTTACAGAACTTTTCATTATGCGATGACCGGGTTTCAATGACATGGGACTGGACCCGGACTGTAAGTTATTCAGCCGAGCACAGTCCACACAGGTCACTCTTTCTTTGAAATTACATTGATGTATTTTAACGCTTTCTTTTGATTTATGACTGAAACATCCATATAAAGCTGCTCTAATCCCCCTAAATCCTATTATTAGCAGCGTCCATTGTAGCTGGGAACTGTGTGTACAATATCCGTTTGTACAATGCGCTCGTGAGTAAAACGCGCAATGACGACATGTCACTTCTCTTAATGTTCACGCCTGCAGCTATGTTTGCTTCACTTTAAATATTATTTGCCCTTTGATGACAGTGTCGTAGCTGAGAAGTGGATAGAATGTGATGTATATATGTTAACCCAGAATATTCCAGAAAACAATTAAGACAGAAGTTACCAAGGAAATTACAACTCCCAGCAGGTATCAGTAGGCAAATATTACAGGTGGTCAATTCTAGGGAAACTACAACTCCCAGAATGTCTCAGAAGACAGCTGCCTAATTTACCTTGACTGGCAATTAAAAATAGGGTGGAGCCCTATGCATTTTTTTTTTGCCAGCCAAGGTAAAACTAGGCAGCTGAGGGTGGCAGCTCACAGCTGTCTGCTTTATCTGGGCTAAGACTGAAAAATACAGCGAAGCCCTATGCATTTTTTAAATGTATTTATTTATTTTACAGACTATGACGCCAGGTAGCTTGCCATGCACTAATGTGTGTGTTAACCAAGCACAGACACCATTACTTGAGAGATCCTTGTGGTACTTTCATTGTTCGGCAGCGTTGATCACATGCACATTGTCCAGTTGGGCTTGTTTTTGGCTAGATCTGTGTACATGTGGATTGTACAACACTGGTTGTGTGTCACACAACTGACCCAGGTGAGCAGTGACATCTGTCTCCTTATAAGAGTGTTTTAGAAAGATAACAGACCCCACTAGGCTTTTATTTCCTTTTTATAGTTGTTTCAAGCACAGATATCGGTACAGATTGTGGAACTGCAGTCTGAGTGCAATAGCCAATCACAGACGCTCTCAGTGACATAGTCAGCCTATGTGATTAGCTGTTCTCGGTCAGTGCAGTAAATACGCATGAAACTTAAAAAGTGGCCCCGAAAGCAGCAAATGGAGACTGGTAAGCCAGATCTATCTATCCTGTCAATCTATCTATCTGTCTGTCTATCTTTTCTGACATTTTACCATATGGAAAAGACCATGCTAAAATCGTGATCCGAGTGCTGTGTGTGTGGTGTGCGATGTTTTTATCGCACCCATTCACTGGCTGAATCTTGGAGAGATCTGCAGCCATTAGCAGCCCCTTTGTCGCTGAGGAGAAACTTGCAGCTATGCATGTGTCCAGCCCAGGCCCTGGGGTACTCGGATCACTCAGGCGCGGTCTCTGGGGGAAGTCACGGGTAGCGGTGCCTGAGGCCGTGGACCCGGGAGAATGCAGATAAAAGATGGGTTGAGAGAAAATAATAAAATGTCTGTCGTGACGCCACCTGTAGGGGTCTGGTGATGACACCGGCGCTGCTTGGGCCTCCGGGGTGATGGGCGGCAGCAAGGTGGAACCGCTCCCTACAGGATGAGTGGGGGACCCCGGGGCTGTAAGTTGTGGTGAGGGTAATAGGGTAGTGTTGTCAGTGTGGTGCAGATGGAAGGAGGGACACGCACACATAAAAGTCTTTTGGTACCTTTACTGGTGTTCTGTACTGGTACACTCGACCGGAGGTGTGGGAAACACTTCAGGATTTCCACAGCGAGTAGGGTTGTAGGCCTCCTTGTTTCAGTTACTCTGTCAGAGTCTGGCAGGCATGGAACCCAACCGGACCGTTACTTCTCTTTCTGTGTGACTCTCCACACCCGGGTTTGCTGCACTGAGAGCACTCTAAGGGGATCCCTGTCAAGGCCTTGACTCCGGGCTCTCATTTGGTGGTGCTTCGGGTGTCCTGGAAGCTAAACCTCCTTGTAGTGCTGGTTTCTCTGCAGGGCCTATTCTCTATGTCCCTGTAGCTCGGACCCAGTGACCGGAACTCTGATGGGGTGAGTCGGTATGACTCCTCTGCCCCCTTCTCGTAGTACGTTTCTCTTCTCTGCCTGCGACCCCTACTCTGCGGGTCTACCACTGTCTCAGGTGGATGCTGGTATGGGCCTAGCGTGGCTCCAATACCAGCTCAGCTCACTCAGCTCTTCACAGTTCTGCAGTGATTTATAGGGGGAACTGGCTTAAGGCAACCAGTTGGGCTCTCCCTACAGGCCTGGGGTGAAAGGTGTTGTGTGTTAGTGGGGTTACTCGCTGTGTAACATCCTTCCATGTCCCAAGGGAGTCTGTGGTGACCTGGCACAGGGTGCCACACATGGTCCTATTGTTTAACATCGAGGCGAGTGCAAGCCGATGTTTTATCCACAGTTTTTCCGCAGATGTAAGCACACCCTAAGGCGGCCGTCACACGCTTCAATTTAATGCACGATATCGCTTAAGCGATCTGCTTTTTGATCGCTTAAGCGATATCGTTTGCGCATCGCTGCGTGCAATCAAGCGATTTTACAATGTTAAATCGCTTGATCGTTACATCGCAGATTGGTGAGCTGGAGCTCATATCAAGCGATAAACGCTTGATCAATCTGCATCATCGTGGTGTGTGGCACCATGATGATCCATCTCCCAGCGGCTGAGCCTATGCTGGGAGATGGTATCTATGGTACACGTCGGGTTACTAAGCGCCGCGCGGCGCCTAGTAACCCGATGTGTACCATAGTTACCAGCGATCTCGCTGCTCCACATCGCTGGTGAGTCTGCCTGTGTGACAGCTCACCAGCGATGTGAACGATATTGTTAGCGATCACGCGTGCATGTGATCGCTAACAATATCGCTACCGATATTGATGCGTGTGACGGCTGCCTAAAACCAACCACTCCCTGGTTGTCTCAATTGGACAATTATTTCTGGACCTGAGTCTGTAGGACACTACAATTTCCAGCAATCCCTTGCAGACACTATTTCTCAGAACATGGTGGGAATCTTTATTTGACACCAGACACATGAGCGTGTTAATCGAACATGGGCAATGCTAGAAAATCTCACATTGCACTTGGACCAAAGTTATTCATTGAGTCAGAGCAGATAAGCTTTGCTTGTGTTCAGTTTTTCTCTCATCCAGATTCTGGATGAGAAAAAACTTGCAACATGGTGCGAGTGGATGTGATAATTGTGTGATACTCGCCAATGCAAGTCAATGGGTGCAAGAAAAAAATCGGAAAGCACATGGACCATTCTAGTGGCCTCAGTTTTTTCCTGATACATTATCATTCTGTAGCACAGAACACTGTAAATATTCCTGCAAATGACTGTAGAGTAATAGCTACTGTGAAAAAAAATTCATTCCGTATGGATGTTAAATGTAGGCCACAAGGATGTCATAGCTAGGTGAGGAAAGAAAATCGCACACCGCATGACATACAGAAGACCATGTGGATGTCACTTGTCCTACTCTCCTGGATGAAATTTCATCAGATTTTTCATATATTCCAGCCTTACACGACACCCAGAGAGTCACAGACAAAAGATGTCCGGCTTAGGCCGGCTTCACATCACAATTTTTTGCTGTCAGGTTCTGCTTGGAGTTTTGCAGGAAGCAACGGACAGAACCTGACAGCCCCGGATAGAACAGAACCGGAGAGCAAATATACCCTCCGGCCCTGTTTTCTGTGGCTGCTGCTGTCCAAGTGCTGAAATTTCAGCATAGCGGCTGGGTGGAGCTCTCCAAGTGCTGACATTTTATCCGGGGAGCTCTCCAGGTGCTGAAATTCAGCAGCGGTAGCAGCCACCGCTCTTTCAGCACTCGGCATCCAGGAAGCGGTCTGATTTTATGTCAGATCCGGCGTCCATAGACTTCCATGTTATGAGGCCCAAATCGCACCGGATTCGGGAGGATCCAATTTTGTCCGATTTTTGCCCCTGCCACAAAAAATGCTGCAAGCTCCAATTTTGTGCCCGAGACAAAAAACAAAATCCTCCGGATCCAGCCAGACATATGGCAAATAGCTGCCATCCGGCCCCATCCAGCGCAATAGGGATATAATAGGGGTCAAATCAGATTCGGGGCTGACCAGTTCACACCGGACAGCCCCGTCCCCCAAAAATCGAGGTGTGAAGCCAGCCTTAGAGTGAAACCATCCAACTTTCCACAATCTCTACGTTGAAGTCCAGAATTGTCTGTGGCTATTTGGAAATTGTCAAATAGGTGGTTCCATTCTGCTGATGGATGCTTACAGTATAATGGGGAACTATATGGCTGTGACACAGCTTATCGCCCCAACATCGTTACACAGTGCAAGTGATTGGGGTCATATAAGGTCTAGCAAGGTACCATGACCGCGACAAGCAAGCTGATAAAAAATCCAACTGTTAAATACTTTTTGCTTGTCTCGGTACCTTGTGGGTTGCGGTGTAGAAGTGGTATACAGAGGTATTGGCCTTGTGACCAAATTCACCATATAGCCCCTGTTACGTGACCAGGGCTGGTTCAGGATAGATGTTCTGTTGTAAATGTTGAATGTTCCTATTCACTAAAAGCAAACGGAAAACAAAATGTAATCTCCAATATAAAATTTTTTTTCCTTATATGATTTACATACCAGAAATCCAGTTGTTGTCTCAGCACCAAGGGATTGTGGGAAGGCTCAGTGAACCTCTCCTTAAGGATAAGCCCGAGACTCCCGATGCAAAAAAATATAGCTCTGTCAGCAAATATGAATGTATCCAGTTAATGTACATCTCCAATAAATCTACCTGTGTGCAGCGCACCTGGGCTGATCATTAAAAACTTCCTTTATGTCTTTCCAAACGCTTCATCAGAAGACTTGTCAGGCACTTCCTGCAAGGGCGGATGATAAAAACAATATTACATATAGCGTCTTTAACCCCTTCCTTACTGAAATCCTATTTGACATGACATAATTATGTTGCAGGTTATTGTTATGTGGGGTTTTCAGGGTTCATTGCGTGTTACAGAAATGTTTTGCAACTTTGCTGCCATTTGGTGGTGTTTGTCACATTGACAACTGTAGTAAGAAAATGGAATCTATGTAAAGCTATGGAAATATTGATATGACACTGTTTCTTTAAAAAAAAAAAAAAAAAATAGCAATGGCTGCCTGTTTAAAGTTAATGAAATCTGAACAGTGAGCAAGAGGCATCTATATGTATAGGGCCTCTGTGACACTAGTCACTACTAATAGCTAGGGAGTGACATAGTCACTAGTTACATGAGTATAGACAGCAGGGAAGTCAGGTTATCCGGGGTCAGGTTCCAGGAGAGCTTGTATTATTCAGGGAGTACACAGACATAGTCATGCAACAGTCCAGGGTCAGGTTTGCAGGAAAGCATGAAGAGGATTCAGGGAGACAACAGAGGCATATTCACCATGGAAACAACAAAAACCCTCACCGTGGCCCTAATCCATTCCCGCCTTGACTACTGCAATTCTCTATTAAGTGGCCTCCCCCTCACTAGATTTTCTCCTCTCCAGTCCATTCTTAATGCAGTAGCCAGGATCACCCATCTGCGTCTGCTCTGTGCCAATCATTGCACTGGCTGCCCGTACTCTACAGGATCAAATTCAAATTGCTTGTTCTCACCCACAAAGCTCTTCACAGTGCAGCACCCCCCTACAATCTCCTCTCTCATCTCTGTCTATCACCCCACCCGTTCTCTACGTTCTACAAATGACCTTCGGCTAACATCTGCACTAATGCGATCCTCCCACTCTCGGCTCCCAGACTTCTCCCGAGCTGCACCAATCCTCTGGAATGCTCTACCCCAAGAAATCAGGACTATCCACAACTTGCATGGCTTCAGAGGATCCCTAAAAACACATCTTTTTAAGGCGGCCTATCATACTCCCTAATAGAAGTCTTTTGCACTGTAGATAGTGAATGGGCTATCTCTCTTGACATTACTCTTCTACAAACTCCACCAAACCAAAAAGGTCTACACAGACTGTAAGCTTATTTCTGTCCCCCATTTCCTCAAGATGCCTGGACTATTAGTGCAATAAGCCCCTGTACCATGTGCAACCCCTATCCCGTTGTAGATTGTAAGCTCTTTTGAGCAGGGTCACCTTCATTTCTTGCTTTATTTTTTGTATTTTCTTTTTTACATTGATTCTATGCCTATTGTTTTGTATCCAATTATTGTACTGTATTTGTTCTCTACTGTAATGACTTACTGTATTATATTTTCTGTACTCTAACCACTGTACTGTAAAGTGCTGCAGAATATGTTGGCGCTATATAAAGATTTATTATTGTTATTATTATTATATTCAGATCACAGTCCAGGGGTCAAAATACTAGGAGAACAGGGAGCAGACAAAAGGGAAATCAGTTAACAGTCCAGGATCAGATAACAGAGATCAGAACATATATATAATATAATATAATATAATATACTAGTTGTAGAATCCGGCGTTGCCCGGGCATAGTAACTAACTGTTCTTAGTTATAACAAAATATAATCATTATTTTGCACATAAAAGTCACAAAGTAAATAGTATTTATCAGGTGAACTATAATTTAGCATATATGGAAGACAACAAAACAGTGATGTCAAAATAGAATGTTAGCTTATAACATTCCGTGTCATGTCACTCAGGGGCTGGCCCAGGTGGCAGGGGGCAGGTGCCCCCTGGGCTGGTGGTATAGTCCACCATTAGGGCCGCCCCCTGCAGAAACGGGCCGGCCGCGGGTGTCGCTTGCGGCCGGCGCGCCGCCTTGCGGCTGGGACGGCACGGAGACAGCATGAGGCAAGGTCAGTGCTGACAGCACCCCCCCCTCCCCCCCGCTTCTCAAGGCAGCCCGACAGCACCCCCCCCCCCCCGCTTCTCAAGGCAGCCCGACAGCACCCCCCCCCCCCCCCGCTTCTCAAGGCAGCCCGACAGCACCCCCCCCCCCTCGCTTCTCAAGGCAGGGCTGGCTGTAGAAATGTGCCACCCGGGGTTAGAGGCTCCAGCCAGCCCCTGATGTCACTGCCTGATCATTCTTGGTGTTTGTGACTCCTGAGAGAACACTTACCTAGAGTTTTACTTGAGGATTTGTGTCGTGAATTTGCATTTGATCCATCCTATCGTAACATCCTTGGTTTGTTCTCTTCCATATATGGTAATTTATAGGTCACCTGATAAATGTGCAGGCTACCTGTCAAAACAGTATCTATTACCTCACATATATAAACAATGAATAGGCCTTTTTTTGGTGACTGGCTGTAAAGGTGAGGTGCTGGGCAGTGTGGTGTGGTATGATAGCAATCTTACTTTGGAATATGTGAAATATTGTGGGTCATAATATATGGTTCTCTTTCCCTGTCCTGGATATGGACATTAAACGGAGAAAGGAGGTATATGGACTTATGCATAGATCAAAACCCACTGTATGCTGACATAGTTTGCTTGTATTGTTATGGTATACAGGCCTATAATTATCTAATATATAAAGCTGAATGTGTGTATGTGTGTGTGTATGTGTGTATATCTGGGATTGGCATCTACACCGTCGCAACTACAGCCACCAAATTTTGCACAGTCACATGTCTGGACCCCGAGAGCGTCATAGGCTATGTTGTGAGGCGAAATTTTTACCCTGCGCGTTCCAGTTCACCAAACAAGTTTGCTCCTATCTACATAATGGGTAATGGGAAAAAAGTGAATGGAAAAGTGTTGGAGGAAAATCGACAGCTGTCAGCTATAGCCACAAAATTTTGCACAGTTACACGTCTGGACACCGGGAGCGTCATAGGCTATGTTGTGATGCGAAATTTTAACCCCGCGCATTCCAATTCACCAAACAATTTTGCCCCTATCTACATAATGGGGAAAAAGTGACAGTTACCAGTTGACAGTTGTGAATGAGAGGGGCTTAATGATAGCGCCAAAGACTAACAGCACATACCAGCATATAGTCACTAAGGTGGGGCCCCAACATGAGATATTCACCACGCACGGGGACATGTATACACACCACACGCACACAAAGAGTAACAGCAAGTGTATAGTCGCTAAGGTGCAGCCCCAACATTGGATACTCACCACGCACCCGAACACACACACACACACCCCAAAGAGACACACACAACACAGACACACACACCCCCAAGGGGACACACACACACCCTATAGCGACACATGCACTTACCCCACAGGGACACACACACACACACCACAAAGAGACAAGCACAACATTGACACACACACCACACAGACCCCCCCCCCCCCACAAGGACACACACATAGCCATCCTATAGGGACACATGCACTCACCCCACAGGGACACACACACACCACAAAGAGACACACACACCCCACACAGACACCCCCCCCACAGGGAAACACACACATACACACCCTATAGGGACACATGCACTCACTGCACAGGGACACACACACATAACACAGAGACACACACACCCCACACAGACACCCCCCCCCACAGGTACACACACACATACACACCCTATAGGGACACATGCACTCACCCCACAGGGACACACACACCACAAAGAGACACACACAACACAGATATACACACACCACACAGACCCCCCCACAGGGACACACACACATACACACCCTATAGGGACACATGGACTCACCCCACAGGGACACACACACCACAAAGAGACACACACAACAGAGACACACACCACACAGACCTCCCCTCCCCCAAGGCCACACACACATACACACCCTATAGGGACACATGCATTCACCCCACATAGACACACACATACACACACCCCAGGGACACACACACCACAAAGACAGACACAGATGTGCACAAATCACCTCACACAACTCGCCTCATACGTTTGCTACCTTTAATTTCCAAACATAAACATCTGATTAAAAACAGCCAATGTGCAACACATGTGCCATATAGGGAATTAAGGCAGATGTCAGTTACATGAGCTGTCTATTATGTGTATGTGTGAGGTAACATATACCGCCCGGCCAGGGGGAGGGTTTACTGTTGGCTGGAGATTTATTAGGCTGCCTATAGCAACTAATCACAGCTCAGCTTCTATTTTCTTACAGGTCATTAATATGACATATTCAAATTCTGTTTTGTTATAACTATTCTTATTAACCCGGGCATAGCCGGGTACTACAGCTAGTGTATTTATAAACTGTATCCACGTTGTCTAGGAGTTGTTTTAGGGGATGGTTTTATCTTGTGTGACTTTGATCTATCTGTAATAAAAACCTATATGTATTCATAATAACCTCAGTGTGGTGTTGGAATTGCCGTTAATCTTTATGTGCCATAGTCTAGGATGTTCCCTGAGTCAAATGAGGTGCCTGGGATACTGACTATTCTTAGTTATAACAAAATAGAAAGGATTTACAAAAAATTATTTTGCATATCAAAGTCACAAAGTAAATAGGCCTCCTTCTATATACTGAAGGCTGTGTGCGGCCTCCTGGTGTATACTCGGGGCTGTGAGCGGCCTCCTGCTTTATACTGGGGGATGTGTGTGGCCTCCTGCTGTATACTGAGAGCTGTGTGTGGTCTCCTGTGGTATACTGGGACTATGTGCAGCCTCCTGCTGTATACTGGGGGCTATGTGCGACCTCTTGCTGCATACTGGGGTCGGTGTGCAGATTCCTGCTGTATACTGGGGACTGTCCACTATTATGTATGGGTGATACTACCACATATGGACATATAGTGGACACACAGATACTGATAAATAGGCCTTCTCCCCTCAAAACATAGCCATAGACCTTCCCTGAGTCAAATGGGGTATGTGAGCATAATTTGGTGATTGTAGATGCAACTGTGCAGATTCTTTCAGTGGACATACATACATACACACAGATATACACATTTACATACACTCAGCTTTTTATTATATATATATATATATATATATATATATATATATTATACTAGCTGTACTACCCGGCTACACCCGGGTTAATAAATAACTGCTGTTAGCTATAACAACATAGAATTTGAATATGTCATATTAATGACCTGTAGGAAAATAGAAGCTGAGCTGTGATTGATTGCTATAGGTAGCCTAATAAATCTCCAGCCAACAGTAAACCCTTCCCCTGGCCGGACAGTATATATTACCTCACACATACACATAAAAGACAGCTCATGTGACGGACATCTGCCTTAATTCCCTATATGGCACATGTGATGCACATTGGCTGTTTTTAATCAGATGTTTATTTTTGGAAATTAAAGATACCAGACGTATGAGGAGATTTGCGTACATCTGTGTCTGTCTGTCTGGTGTGTGTGTCTCTGGGGTGTGTGTGTCCCTGGGGTGTGTGTGTGTCCCAGTGGTGTGCGTGTGTCCCAGTGGGGGGTCCCTGTGGTGTGTGTCCATTTGGGGGGGAGGAGTGTCCCTGTGGTGTGTGTCCTTGTGGGGGGAGGGGTGTCACTGTGGTGTGTGTCCATCCCTATGGGGTCTGTGTGTTCCTGTGGGGTGTGTATGTGTCTCTCTGTTTCCCTGTGGGGTGTGTATGTGTGTATGTCCCTGTGGTGTGTGTGTCTCTGTGGGGTGAGTGCATGTGTCTCTATAGGGTGTGTATGTGTGTGTGTTCCTGTGGGGGGGGGTCTGTGTGGTGTGTGTCTCTGTGTTGTGTGTGTCTCTTTGTGGTGTGTGTTTGTGTTTGGGTGCGTGGTGAGTATCCAATGTTGGGGCTCCACCTTAGCTGTTACTCTTTGTGTTCATGTGGTGTGTATACATGTTCCCGTACGTGGTGAATATTCCATGTCAGGGCCCCACCTTAGTGACTATATGCTGGTATATGGTGTTATGGCCACTTTACACACATCAACTTATCTGTCCAACTTCTAACCAACTCACTGGTTGCAGTGAAATCATGGACAAATTGCTCCATTTGTACACAGCCACAAAATGGAGCAGTGTGTCCATGATTTCACTGCAACCAGAAAGTTGGTCAGAAGTTGGACAGATAACTTGGTGTGTGTAAAGTGGCCCTTAGTCTTTGGCGCTGTCATTAAGCCCCTCTCATTCACACCTGTCAACTGGTAACTGTCACTTTCTCTCCATTATGTAGATAGGGCCAAAATTGTTCGGTGAACTGGAACGCGCGGGGTTAAAATTTCGCCTCATAACATACTTTATGACGCTCTCGGGGTCCAGACGTGTGACTGTGCAAAATTTTGTGGCTGTAGTTGCGACGGTGTAGATGCCAATCCCGGACATACATACATACACACATACATACATACACACATACACACACACATTCAGCTTCATATATTAGATATATATATTTATACAGTGTATATCTCAATATCATGTATAATATGCTGTGGTGATGAAACCCATGGCCGGGTGCATCACACAGGTTGTCGATATATGACTCTGTGCACATTAGCCTGTTTTACTGTGGTTGTGCTGTGTGAAACCTTCCCGGTACAGAGTGAGTTAATAGTTGAGGGAATCATGAGACCAATGAGTGGCTGAGAGCAGTATGTGTGCTGATTGCATAGCAGCCCAGGTGGGTGTGTCAGTATGGGTGTGGCAGCTACGATAAGAGCTAGCCAGGTGTCTGTGTGAAGGAGATCAGATCAGACTGCAGACCAGAGATGAGAAGCTGCAGAGTCCAGAGAGAGACCAGGCAGACGAGAGATGCATGGGAATCAGAGCAGTCCTGAGCTCTGCGGTGTGAGGATGTGAAGGGAGCCTGCCAGCTCCATACCGGTGGCAGGGAACGGCTTGTTGTGGCTCCTGGAGTGGGGAGCTGTGGCTGATCCAGGAGGGCGCTCGTCCGGACGTGTGGCGAGACACAGCCGGAGGGAGCCCTTAGGGGATGCATGGTTTACCCTGGCAACTTAGGTTGCTAGACCTAGTTCGGTGCCCCGGTAAGCTAGCAGTCTACGTATGCAATGGTGGACTGAGTGCCATGTGTGATGCCAAGTGGCGAGAGAGGACAATGGGAGTTCAGTTTAGTCTGTGGGAGAGACCCAGCGAGTGTGGGAACCTGTGGCCAGATGCAGGGATTAAGAGGGCTCCTAGAGGGGGAACTAGGGCTGATCTTGAAAGGCGCTCGACTCAGACATGGGGCACAGTCGTCGACCTGGAGACCTACCTGAGGAAGGAGGTTTGGTGGCGGCTGGTGGCCTGGACACGTGGTGAGGAGGCCTTGGTGACGCATGGTTTACCCCGGTACTCAGGTAGGCCAATCCCTGTTATGGATCCAGGGGTGCCACAGTCCATGGATGTATTATGATGGGCTGTGAGCGTGTGGAAGGATGTATGTGATCCATGGATGTGTTGTGATGGATCACATGCAGTGTGTAAAGGGCCTGGACAGGCTGGAGCCTGTACTATGGGTTGGTATTGAAGTGTTGTGCTGGGTACATAAAGCCAGGCGGCTGGTACCGCCATCGGGACCCATAAGGCCCATTGATAGGTAGTTATTGTAAATGTTAAAGTGTTGTGTTTATATGTGATAGCCCTACGGGAGGCGTATGTGTTCATAGCCTACGGGAGGCATATGATGTGTATCTGGGTGACTCATGATAGCTGATGATGAAGGGCCAGGCACGAGTTATCCACGATGTAATAGGCGGGCATAGCCGCCATTTGGTCCGACTAGGTAGTTGGTAAAAGGACCCATTGATAAATGTTGATGGTATAGTGTAATGTGAAATGTCCCGTAATGTAATATGTAATGTATTATGTTGTGATGTGCTGTTCTAGTGTAATGTGTGTATTATGTGATGTGCTTATGATCAATGTTTAAGTGGCTATCCGTTTATTTCTCACATACATATCATAACCCGGGTAGCACATTAAACATTGATCATAAGCACATCACATAATACACACAGCACATCACCTACGATACATTCATATGCCTTGGTGAGATTTTTAGCTCTGTATTTGTAAGGCAAAGCCAGGGGTGGGTGGGAAATGTTGAGAAAAATACCTCTGATTATTCCACTCCTGGTTTTGTCTTACAAATACTGAAGTAAAAATCTCACCAAATACTTAATGTGTGCATGCGGCCTAAGGATAACTGGTAAGTTATTTATTGGTGGGGGTCCAACTGCTGAATGTGCAATTTTTATCCCCATTAGGTACCTTTACACGCCACAACCAGCGGAGACATTTTTGGCGTCGATATTTCTCGCTGGATTTATCGCCGCCAAATTGCCTCTTTATTGCGGCGTGTATTTTGGGAATTTGGCGGCGATAAAACCAAAGTCGCCTGGTTTCGGTTTTACAGCACTGCTCTGAAATCGGAACCAGGCGACATTGGTTTTATCACCGCCAAATTCCCAAAATACACGCCACGATAAGAGGCAATTTGGCGGCGATAAATCCAGCGAGAAATATCGCCGCCAAAAATGTCTCTGCTGGTTGTGGCGTGTAAAGGTACCCTTACGTGTCCAAAAAAAAATAGAAAAACATCCAGCACAGAATCCTAAGATTCCTGATCCTTAAAAATTCATTTTTATTAGTAAAAAACATTAAAACACATTAAAATCATCATCCTTAAAGACGGTTGTTAGTCACAGGTTTGTTTTCTCCCCATTTGACTGCAGCTCATGTACAGTTCGCTCTTGATCCGCTCATTCCCTCCGTGGATGTGAGTGACTCACCTTGGCCGGGACTCCGGTTTAGACAGGCGATGCTTCCTTCCTCCTTGTCACGGGTGGGCCGCGCCTGCCGGTAGTGGGGCCCGGTGTAGTGCAGATCAAAAGGGTTGAAGACGTCTTGGTGGAACAGATTAAAGGGGTTTTTAATTTATTCGTGACGCCACCTATGAGTAGTTTCGGTAATTGTTACCAACGCTGCGGAACCTCCGGGGGATGGACAGCAGCAAGATGGAACGCTCCCCACAGGCTGAGCGGTGATCCCCGGAGGCTGGAGCTGCTTAAGATGTTGTGCGGCAGCTGCGGTTACCTTGTAGTGCGGACGGACAGTTCATAAGGAAGCACGGACACAGAAAGTCTCTGCAACGGGTCTTTACTGTAACCAGCAGGCAGTACATGGTATACAGTTCACGGGTAGTGGACCGGGTGGACTCAGCAGTGATGGTGTCCCTTAGAAATCCGCAGTGTTCCTCCATTCTAACTAAGTGGTTGCCAGTGTCGCCCAGGAATACCAGATCGGGTACGGGGAGGCTGCTTCAATGCCCTATCCAAGATGTACGTTGTGGATGTTTTGGGAGCCTTGGATCCCTCGGTGGGTACACCGCTGGTTAGACGACTGGAAGTTGGATGGTGGTGGGGTGCTCCTGTGAAGCTGCTCCTCCACGCTTCTGGTTCGCGTAGCAGAGGTGAACTGCTGCCAGCTTCGGTACCAGTGAACCGGCTGTGAAGTTGTGGGCACGGGAGTCTTTTGGGAACCCGTGGTTACGATGCCCGATCCCGGTTGTTAAGGCCTCAGGTGCTGACACCCGACCGGTGACGGCCCGGGGGCTGCACGGGGTGCGGAGCCCCCGCTCCTCTCCAAGTTCTAGACTGCTCAGGTCAAGTTCTAGATCCCTTTTCGACTGACTAGACTAAGAGTCTGTTCTCCTACACACTTCCCTAGCACTCCGCCCACCAGGACCTAGGATTGGCCCTCTGTTCTAGGTGATGCATGCAGGGTTGGATTTCTAAGTTAACCAGGTCACTGCTGTGTCAGAGAATATTGCGGCTGCATTTATGGCTGCAATACCCTCTTGTGACGCACTCGTTGCGGGGCGCCACATGAGTGCTGGGTTTGTCTTTTTCTGGAAGCCCCAGTGATGATGAATGGAGCTGCGGTCACATCATTACCGATCACTGCATTTTATAATGGGGAGAAAAGTGTCACATTCTCCTGATGGAGCGGATTCCACTGGTCGGATTCCACCAATAAATAAGTGATCACCTTTCAAACCTGTGGATCACTGCTAACTTGTTTTCACCATAGAATCCCTTTAATGCAAATTACAGTAACTGTACATCACAGTTATGGTGAGCGCACAGGGATGTGCAGGAGCCGCCACTATAATGGGTAACGTGTATTTACATATAGCTGAAGGGTGGGTGGGCCCCTGGAGTCAAGTTCCCTGGTTGGCCCCCGACACCCCAGTCCGGCGCTGCCAACAGCTGAGCTCATTGTTTGTCTTCCGTGCTCTGAAGGTGTCATCAGCGTTCAAGCCAATGCCAGACATCGGGCACAGTGGCGGAGAACCTCTGATGGACCCAGGGATGGTGAGTACAGGGTTTCTTTGTTTTATAGCAAAGCTGCAACCAAGGGAGACATTTTAATTGAAAGGGAACAAACCCTTATAGCCTCACCTAGTTTAATCAATAAAAGAAAGGGAAGGGAACAAGAGGCGCAATAGTGACCTATCACTTATGACACTAGACGTATGGGTGGTGTATAGGGAATTCACTCACCTATGTCAGTTGTGAGACCCACAACTGGTATGCTGGCATGTAGTAATAATATCCTGATGGCTGCTGCTGGACTTCCACCGACCACTTGCACGTGGAACCGTCAGAAGATGTAGGGAAATGAAGGTGTACAACAGTCCGCGCTGCCAAGGTCCACTTACTTCAAGGAACACACAGGTAAGTGATGTTCAAACAGGTTTTCTTTATTGTTTCTGACGCGTTTTGGTGCCCTCCTAGCACCTTCATCAGGGATTCCTGAGGAAGGTGCCAGGAGGGCACCGAAACGCGTCGGAAACAATAAAGAAAACCTGTTTGAACATCACTTACCCGTGTGTTCCTTGAAGTAAGTGGAACTTGGCAGCTTTGACTGTTGTACACCTTCATTTCCCTACATCTTCTCACCTAGTTTAATGTCCTTCATACTTAGCAGAAAGAGCTTCTGTATGAAGTGCGCAAAGCCAATATGCAGGTGAAAAACAAATATTTATTTAGTGCAGGACAGAAAAAACCTTAATGCATGTTGAAAACAATTAAAACCAATTTCCCTCTGCCACACACAACATCATACAATTTACCCAGGGCCTGGGTGGGTATACAAGGTGGTGGTATTGACTCACCGTGGCCGGGTCTTCACGTCGCAGGCGTTGGCTTCTCCTGTCACGGTTCCGCGCCTGCGACTGTGGGGCCCAGTGGTCCAGATCAAAAGGGGGTTGGCTGAACAGAAAGGGGTTAATTATTCTTGTCGTGACGCCACCTGCGGGAATTCCGGTGATTTCACCGACGCTGCTTGGGCCTCTGGAGGATGTACGGCAGCAAGATGGGACGCTCCCCACAGGATGAGCGGGAGTCCCCGGGGCCAGGAGCTGCACTTGGTGGTATACGGCAGCTTTTGCAGTGCTGCGGGTTAGATCCAGGAATAAGGCGCTGACACACACAAATTCTTTTAGGTACCTTTACTGGTGGCAACAGGTACACTCGGACCGGGTGATGAGGCTGACACTCCTGGAGTTTCTACAGCAAGCAGTGTGTAGGTTTCCTTCTCTATTGTTCTGGTGGGGTCCGGTGGACGTGGAATCCTGCCAGACCGGGTTGTACGTTCAGTGGAACGTGATTCACCTGGGTTAACTGCACTGAGGGCTCTGCAAAAGGGGTGAAGTACAGCTGCTACTCCTTCCCTGGGCTCTCAACGGCGGGTGCTTCAGGTGTACAGAGGGCTAGACTCCCTGGTCATGGTGCTGGGTTCTCTGCGGTATACGGGGTAGTTCCCACAGCTCAGTTCCAGTAACCGGATTGTTAGGGAGAGTTATGGTAACTCTTCTGTCCCTGAGAGGTGCTTTCCTCCTTTCCTATGACCCCAGTTGCAAGGGTCTCTCACTGTGCTGGGTGTGCTGGTTTGAGCCTAGTGTGGCTCCATAACCAGTAACTGCACACTTCCTGCTGCTCTCCTAGCGTCTGCACACTCTGGTGTTTCTCCCTCCAGGACCCTATTTATAGGGGGAACTGGCTCAAAGTGACCAGTGGAGCTCCCCCTAGAGGGGTGAAACAGGGTGTAAAATGTGTTTAAAGTTAGTGGTGAGTGCTGCTTGCTGTTTCCACTCCATTTGTGTACCAAGGGTTCTGTGGTGCCCCAACCAGGGTGCCAGGGTGCCACATTCCCCCTTAGTTAACTTCAGTTCTCCCGGACTGAGCAAAAAGTTTTTTTTTTCTTTTACAACTTAACCTCTAAATATTTTATAAACAGTTAATAACAGGTATTTACAAAGTCTTTAATGGAAAAATACAAAAATCACTGAAAAAGAAGGGAAAAACGGGAAAAATATGAAAAGCAGTCCATACGGCACTAGTCCATTTGCTGCTGGCTGGAAAGAGCAAGTTTTGGTCACACAAGTCCTGTGACTATTGTTCAAGTTTATGAAAAGGGAAAAACTGTAAAGTCCAGCAGCAAAGTCTCTGATGGCTTAAACACATACACGGGTACACATTTAACTTTATACATTCCCTATGGGTGTCTCTGCTTGGGAGGCCGGGTCTAACCTTCTTTACCCTACCAGGCACTTTCTGTCAACAACTTAATCTACTTGGGACAGAGCCCAGTTCCTCCACCCTTCTGTACATTACTTTTTACAGTTTTTGAACATGGTTACTATTTACATTTACTAACAGGTAATATTATTCCACTACATTTTAAACCCATTCTCCATATTTGCTTGGGGGTTGTCCTAATGTACTACGTGTGGATCTGGGTAGTGTGGGTGTTTCAAAAGCTGTGTCTGTAGTGTACAAACTGGTTGTGGTCTGTTGCTCCTACGTGTTTCTGTAATAGCATAGTAAGTAAGTAGTCTATCTACTGGACTATCCTCTGTTAAAGGTGGTAGTGTAGGTAATTGTCTATGCTGTCTTTGTCTTACTGTGAGACTAGAAGGTTCACCGATTACAGGAATCTCAGGTTCCAAGATAACAGGCTGCATCTCTTGCACTTGAACTTGTTCTTGTTGAACTGGTTGAATAGGGATTGGTGGTTGATTTTCTACAGGTTGGTAGAATGAAATAACTGGTATTATATATGCACCATTGCATTGTGGCCAGTTGGCGGGTAAGTCTCCAATTTCTGTATGGACAAGATTTTCTTTAGGTTTTTCACTTGTAGTTACTGCAGGGTAACTGGTTGTTTGAGGTTTTAACTGCTCTGGACACTTCTTCAAATGGTCTCTGGACACAGTTGTTAAGGTATTTCCTTTGTCTTTACTAATAACACAAGTTTTTGAATTGTGATATTGTGATGGCATAATTGTGTAGGGTTCGGATTCCCAATTGTCATCCAATTTGTTTGTTTTTCTCTTTCTTTTTAGCACTAGTTCACCTGTTGCTAGAGGTTCTGCTGAGGCGTGCTTGTTAAAGTCTTGTTCTTGTTTGGTTCTGCTGATACTCAGGTTTCTTTCAACACTCTCTTGTACCGTTTTGTACTGTTCTTGGCGTTGGTTTACCCAATCTTCATCAGAAGAATCTTGTGTTGGTTCGATGGTTCCCATCTGTAAGTCATCTGGTAGTTTACCTGGTCTTGCTCGCATCAAGTAAGCAGGTGTGTAGTTAGTGGAACTGACAGGTATGTGGTTGTAGATATCCACAAGGTCTGGAAGTTTTTCAGGCCATTGGTTTCTCTCTTCGATTGACAAGGTCTTGAGCATGTCAATTGCAATGTGGTTCATTTTCTCACATAAACCGTTTGTTTGGGGATGATATGGTGTGGTCCTGATCTTTTTACACCCATATAGCCCTAGAAATTCTTGAAACAGATCTGATTCGAAGGCTGGCCCTCAGTCAGTTAAGACTTGGTCTGGATACCCATGGGGTCCGAAAGACGTAACTCTGGAAGACTCTGGCTGCTACCTCTGCAGTTAAGTCCTTAACTGGAACTATACCAGGAACCTTGAATAGTGATCTACGATAGTGAGTGCGTAAGTGTACCCAGTGCAACTTGGGGTTAACTTCACGTGGTCTAGAGCAACTATTTCAAGGGGTTTCGTGGTAACAATTGCTTCAAACGGAGCTTTCTGAGTTAGATGGTCTTTCCTTCGAAGGTGACACGGTCCACAGTTTTTACACCACTTGTCAATTGAGCCTCGCATACCGACCCAGTAGAACCGATCCTTCAGGAGTCTCTCCAGCTTCTTCCATCCACAGTGTCCTGCATCGTCACGGTAGGCTTCAAGGATCATTTGGACTTCAGTTTTTGGAACTACAATCTGCCAGATGAGCTCGTGTGTTCTGGGATTCAGGTACCTTCTGCATAGTTTACCTTGGTAGACAAACAACTTCCCCTTCTCTTTCCATAGGCGTTTAGCATTTTGGGAGGCATCAGGGTCCATGCTGGCGTGCTCTTGAGTTATCAGCTCTCTGACCAAGCTGACATCTGGATCATTAGTTTGAACCTCTTTCCAGTCATGGTGAGGTAAAAGGTTCACGGTCCTCTCTACTCGTCTCTGGCTCGCCTGATGACATGTTGCTGTGCCTGTGCAATGGAAAGCAGGTAGTTCTATCTCCTCCAGATCATCTATGTCTTCTCCCTCTTCAGGAAGGTTAGGCATTCTGGACAGGGCATCAGCGTTGCCGTTTTTGTGACCTGCCCGGTATTTTACAGTGAAGTCATAGTTCGAGAGTCTTGCTTCCCAACGCTGCTCTATGGCTCCCAGCTTTGTGGTTTCTAAGTGGGTTAGAGGGTTGTTATCTGTGAAAGCTGTGAAAGGGGCGGATGCCAGGTAATGTTTGAAACGCTCTGTGATTGCCCAGACCAAGGCCAGGAACTCTAGTTTGAATGAGCTGTAGTTCTCCGGGTTCCGTTCCGTGGGATGGAGCTTTCTGCTGGCATAGGCTATCACCTTTTCCTTCCCTTGTAGTACCCGACCAGTCCTAGGAATTGACGTACCTCTTTGTGAGTAGTTGGTGCTGGCCAGTCCTTGATGACGGTTACCTTGTCCGGGTCAGGTGCTACGCCTTCGGCACTAACCACATGTCCGAGGTATTGGACCTTGGGTATCAGCAGGTGACACTTGGACGGCTTCAGTTTCATCCCGTACTTGGACAGTGACTCAAACACTTCACTCAGGTGTTGCAGGTGATCTTCATAGGTCTGGGAGTATAGAATGACATCATCAAGGTATAACAGTACAGTCTCAAAGTTCTTGTGGCCCAAACAACACTCCATCAGTCTCTGAAATGTTCATGGGGCATTGCACAACCCGAATGGCATACTGTTGAACTCGCAGAGCCCCATAGGGGTCGTGAAGACTGTCTTCTCACGATCCTCCTCTGCAACGGCAACCTGCCAGTACCCACTAGTAAGATCTAATGTGGAGAAGTAGTTGGCAGATTTGAGTGCAGCTAGTGACTCCTCTATGCGGGGCAACGGGTATGCATCCTTGTGTGTGACTTTGTTAATTTGTCTGTAGTCTACGCACATCCTCATACTACCATCTTTCTTTTTAACCAGGACCAGTGGTGCTGCCCAGGGACTACAGCTATCCCTAATGACTCCTGCATTTTTCATGTCCTGAAGCATTTCACAATTTTGGCGGAATTTCACACAAATAACATAATAAAACAAGAAAATAGTTCAAAACACTTGCTAAAATTTTCTTTGCATTGACAGTCTGGATATTTTAGCAACGTTTCCGCTTCAATTTTCATGGAGGTTTTTATATCATTCTACTGGTAGGATTTTTATGTACATTTTAGCAAGTGTTTTGAACTATTTTTTTGTTTTATTATGTTTTTTGTGTGAAATTCTGCCAAAATTGTTGGCCCCTCCCCCAGTGATGACATCATATGTAAACAGAACACACCCATAATTACTAATGTAAGGGGCTATAAATTCCCTGCTCCTATGGCTGATGTAATATCCCTGAGGAAGGTGCCAGGAAGGGCGCCGAAACGCGTAGGAAGGAATAAAGAAGTATACTGTTACAACATCTTGCATCCCAGGTGATTTTGTGGACTCAGCAGCGCGGACCGTGGTACACCTTGCTTCCCATATTTTCTGGCAATTTCACCATTTGACATTGTTACCTGCTGTTGATATACCAGAGCTCGGATCTGCTTTTAGATAGCCCTCCTCTCTCTTGGTTTACCAGCATCAACACTCTGTTGGAGTAAGAACAACACTTCATCGAGACATTTAACCATAACATTAGTACCCAGTATTACATGTGGATCCCGGTCGTATGGTTTGTCCTGAACCACTATGATACCCTGGTTCTTCAACTGCACCCTCCCCACCTTTACTGTAGCTTCCCATTGTCCCTCTACTGGAACTATCATACCATTAGTGGCTTCAATGTTCAGATCAGGGTGCGGGGGTTCTAGCTTAATATCTGGCCTGAACCGCTTGTAAAGGATACATGGGATGATTGTCACCTGGGATCCAGTGTCTATCAGGGCTGAGGTAGCGATGCCATCGATGATGATCGATAAGTACGGACAGTCTCCTACGTACTTATACTCCCAATTGGTTGGGCCTGGATGGTCTACTCCTGGGGTTTTCCCTTATCGCCCAGGGGTTGCTCGTTTAAAGGACTGGATTGGTAGGTGCGTCCTTCTTTGTCGCTCTTTTGACTGACGCGGCGTCTGTCGGGGCTGTGGCGATCTGCAGGTTTTCCTCGTCTCTTTCTCTTCATCCACGGGACGTCGTCAGGGCTGTCAGCGAGCTGAATCTTGTCCGATGACCTTGCTTCTGTCTTGGGTCTTCTCCCACCTTGGAGCTTGGCCATGTCTTTCATCAGCTGCTCTACATTGGCACACAGTCGTTCAAACCGATCAGGTGTTATAGTCTGTGCACTAGACTGAACCGTAGGGATTGGAGATGCTGCTGCCGGCACGGAAGGGGTGTCAGTATACTGCGGCTGTGAGGTTAGATCGGGCACTGTAGGGAACTGCTGTCCCCGCACTGTTAAGTCTCTCAAAGTGTCAAACTCTGCGCCAGGATTCTGTAGGGACCACCAGCTTGCCTGTTTCTTATCGTCAGGTAGTCTAAGTCCCACAACAAATTGTCCAATTAACGCTTTGTTTTCATCTCTAACACTGTCAGGATCGACTTGCTTTAAGTCTCAGTGCTTCTTGCAAGCGCAGTGAATAATCCAGGACACTCTCCTGTGCCCCTTGTTTACAGTGATAAAACAACAGTCTTAGTTCAGCCTCAGTATGATGTTCAAAAACCCGGTTGGACTTAGCAAATATCTGCTCCACAGACTCCTGAGCTTCTATAGACCGGTTTCGGCTCTGTAGCTAGGCTGCGTCTGTTAGCTGTCCCATTATAACTGAAGCTCTCTGCTTACCGGTCATGGCGTACATATCCAGCGCCTGGCAGATCTTCCTTTGGAACGCCTCCAGGGTACCGGGTTTTCCGCTGTACTTTGGTAACCAGGCCGCATTCGGGACGTACGGCAGAGATATCGGCATAATCGGAGCGTGTTGTTGCGGCATACCGCCGAAGGGTGGCTGAACTACTGGTGGTACGTTTAGCTGTACCGGTGGTGTAACCGGTTGGTGTACTGGTGGGGTTACCGCGTCGCCGGAATCCGGATCGCTCATCCTCGCTCCCCTTTAGTTAAGCGCGGCCAGTCCTTTCGGTTTTAGCGGAAGTCGTCGGCCTCGCGGTGAGGAGTGAGGCACCACGGGAGTTTCTGGTTCCTGCTGCGTTAGGCGGAAGTCGTCAGAGCGTGGGGCGGGGCCTATCTTCGCACCATTTGTACAATAACGACCTTTCTTTTCTTCGGCGCAGCAATGGCGGTTCAAATATACAGTTCGGTAATCACAGTCATTAAAATAGCACACAATACCCTTAGGAAACGGGCCTGCTCGTATCCTGTTCGTGACGCCAAATTCTGACTCACCGTGGCCGGGTCTTCACGTCGCAGGCGTTGGCTTCTCCTGTCACGGTTCTGCGCTTGCAGCTGTGGGGCCCGGTGGTCCAGATTAAAAGGGGGTTGGCTGAACAGAAAGGGGTTAATTATTCTTGTCGTGACGCCACCTGCGGGAATTCCGGTGATTTCACCGGCGCTGCTTGGGCCTCCGGGGGATGTACGGCAGCAAGATGGGACACTCCCCACAGGATGAGCGGGAGTCCCCGGGGCCAGTAGCTGCACTTGGTGGTATACAGCAGCTTTTGCAGTGCTGCGGGTTAGATCCAGGAAGAAGGCGCTGACACACACAAATTCTTTTAGGTACCTTTACTGGTGGCAACAGGTACACCCGGACCGGGTGATGAGGTTGACACTCCTGGAGTTTCTACAGCAAGCAGTGTGTAGGCTTCCTTCTCAATTGTTCTGGTGGGGTCGGGTGGACGTGGAATCCTGCCGGACCGGGTTGTACGTTCAGTGAAACGTGATTCACCTGGGTTAACTGCACTGAGGGCTCTGTAAAAGGGGTGAAGTACAGCTGCTACTCCTTCCCTGGGCTCTCAACGGCGGGTGCTTCAGGTGTACAGAGGGCTAGACTCCCTGGTCGTGGTGCTGGGTTCTCTGCGGTATACGGGGTAGTTCCCACAGCTCGGTTCCAGTAACCGGATTGTTAGGGAGAGTTATGGTAACTCTTCTGTCCCTGAGAGGTGCTTTCCTCCTTTCCTATGACCCCAGTTGCAAGGGTCTCTCACTGTGCTGGGTGTGCTGGTTTGGGCCTAGTGTGGCTCCAGAACCAGTAACTGCACACTTCCTGCAGCTCTCCTAGCGTCTGCACACTCTGGTGTTTCTCCCTCCAGGACCCTATTTATAGGGGGAACTGGCTTAAAGTGACCAGTGGAGCTCCCCCTAGAGGCCTGGGGTGAAACAGGGTGTAAAAGGTGTTTAAAGTTAGTGGTGAGTGCTGCTTGCTGTTTCCACTCCATTTGTGTACAAAGGGTTCTGTGGTGCCCCAACCAGGGTGCCAGGGTGCCACAGTATATTAGGAGTAAGGGCCGCTTTACACACACCAATTTCTGTGTCCAACTTCTGAACAGATCTCTGGTTGCAGTGAAATCATGGACACATTGCTCCATTTGTACACAGCCACAAAATGTAACAATGTGTCCATGATTTCACTGCAACCAGAGATCTGTTCAGAAGTTGGACACAGAAGTTGGTGTGTGTAAAGCGGCCCTAAAAGCTCTTACACAGAGCAAAATAAACCTCTATTTTAAATATATATTGGTGACTGGCAATTACAATAAATCTAACTATATGGATGTTTGTCCGGAAACATACATAATATTATGCAGTTGGTTTGGTATATAATATACACAAAAAAATGACATCACATAAGTGACCGTATATATGAAATTGGGTGCCAAAAACCAGGTAAATTAATCACAGATCATCACAGTGTTGTAGACAATCAAGAGGTATTAAGCTACAGCTCTAATTTTATCATAGTGTTGTCCACCATAAGAAAAGCATTATTGGCCCGTGTATCTGCAGCCCCTTGGGCGTCACCCAAAGACATATGACAGTCCCCACTATCAATGAATTGACAAGCCAGTTAACAGAATAGTGATCTTACTGCATAGAAACCTTTTTGTATAATAATAATCAATACCCTTATATGCCCTTCAGGTAGTAAAGGCACCTCAGCACAGTGGCTATAAAGTCACATAAAAGGGGACCCGTGCGTACAGGGACCTTCAGTAAGGAGTGAGGCCCCCTTAGAAAGGTAGGGGGAGGTAAGCGGTTGTCCTCACGGGTGGAGGGTGTGTGCCCGTCAGTAGGATCGGTGCAGTACTATGTGCGTGCTGGGAAGCCACTTAGCATGCACTGGTGGGGAGACAGGTGTATTAATCAAGGGGCTGTCAGATTGGGGAGAGCATACTGTACTCAAGTGATGAGGGCCTGGAGTGTGGGCAGTAGGGACCAAGCCAAACGCGTGTTGCCACAATCACTGTGTCATATGTCTTTGGGTGACACCCAAGGCATCAAAGGCATCGACTTGTGGTTGATCACCATACAGATGCTATAGTCTGTATTAGAGCTCTTTGGGTAAATAATCAAAACGTTTTTAAACAAGACTGCCTCCAATCTTGCTTTCATTGGCATTTTTTGATGCATTGGAACAATAAAGTAGTTGTGAAAGTGGACATAATTCTGAAGAGCTACCCTAACCTCCCAAGTGGCTAGTGTCACATGGTAGGTTAGAGTACTCCTGGTAATGGCTGATATACATGCTCTTTCTTCTACAGTACAGTACACCACAGCAGAGCAAACATTTCACAAATACTGATTCAGAGAGATAACTAGGCCTTCTTTCACCCAGGGCAAATGTTCAGTTTGCTTGCCCCAAGCCCTTTACACAAACTTGCTTATTGGTACTCCCCTGGCAGTCAGCACATGGCCCAGGTACTCACCCCTAGCTACACCCCTACACTAATCAAACAGGGAAGAACATTGTGATGTTGGGAGCTAACAAGAAGCCAACTAAAGTTTGGATGCAGCTTTGGATGTGACTTGAGTGTAAGAGCATTCCTTATTAGCAGAGCAACCTAAAAAAATGTAAGGTTTTAAAGGGCCATTTACCTAACTGTTCAACTACGCAGCAAGTTGAGGAATGGCACGACAGATGCTGCTCTTGTCTCGACAGGTCTGCATTCTACATATATGTAGTTTTATTATTTGATGACCGCTCAGGTAGCAGTTTGCTCAGAATAGGAGCGCAAACAGCATTGTGTGCTTATGCCAACCGATGCTCCATCCTCAAACAGCGAGGCAAAGGCACGAACCACTGTTGTTATAGGAAAATAAACAAGTGGACTCCTGTAAAGGGTGTGTGTAGGGGCTAATTGCTAGTACCCCCACCATTAAGTTATAATCTCTGGGAAAATATTTGATGTTATATTAGGTGGATCAGATAAATGTGACGTTTGAGGGTAAAGTTTATTCACTTTGTTGATATAGAAAAAAAAACTTTTCACTAAAAAAAAGATGTAGAAACAATACAGATTTCAGTAAGAAGGCAGAAAACTTTTACGGGAAGGTTGCGTGATCAATTAGGGATTTCTGTAAATGTAAAAAAAAAACACGTTAAGAATACATACCAGGTGCTGGAAAAGGTACGTCCATTGTCTATGCAGCTCATGCTAGACTGAACCTCTTTCAGGTCCTGGTGGTCAGTGGTATGTACATTACCCAGCCCCTGGTAGTTAGTTCAGTACCCAGTCCATGGTAACCGGTGTTATATACACTACACAGCCCCTAGTAGTAAGTACAGTACCCAGTGCTATATACAATACACAGCCCCTGGTAGTAAGCACAGTACCCAGTCCTTTGTAACCAGTACTATATACAGTACACAGTCCCTGGTAGTAAGTACAGTACCCAGTCAATGGTAACCAAAACTTCATGCAACTGTACAACTGAGAGTATAAATTGTGTTCCTGCCACCATTGGCCTTGTAAAAAGTGGTCCACTACAGATCGCCCTCCTACTGCAGTGGCTGGTAGTTTAAAGTTGGCACTCTTTTTCAAGGTCAACATGGGCACCACAATGTCGAATTATGTGTTCGAGCTGGTTACACCTCTAGCAGATGTACTCATCATAGTTTCAGGCAGTAAATGTGCCTCTCCTGTGCTGCCTCTCTACGCGGGTCAGAGAAGGGATGGAAGACTGACGGTACGGGGTCTGTTCAGGAGGGTGGGACACCCCTCCCTGAATTCTGGAAACTTCTAATCGCAGATCCGTCAATTCTGTCCTCAGAGCTTAGACCTCAAGGTTTCTGCACTGGTGGCGTCATTCTGCCCTCCAGTCAATTGGGCACTGTTTACTGCTCTTTCAACTACAGACATGAACTCTTCTCTTTCTATGGCGGCTTGATAGATGTTCCTGATACCAAGTAGGCCATGGTCCAAGTCATCTTCATAGTTTAGTGATGAACTGACATCACAGCAATCTATCCACCCATCGGAAAGCTCCCATGGCTTCAGGGTCCAACTGCGTACCTTATTTTGGGTTTTCTGTACTACATTAGGTACCCATTTTTGCAATGCAGTCAAGTGCGCGTAGCTGCATTACCTTGGTATGATTACCTAGAGTCCCATCTAGTAAAACAAGAATTTTTTCCAGTTTCCCTTTCAGATTCTGGACGCAGCATGACTGTGTGTCTCCCTCTAGGGCATTCAGGGCCACCTCTGCTCATAACTTGGGGACTAGATTACAGATCTTAAGAACACTCCACACCCTGTCTGTCCTATTTTGCACCGTCATTTTTCATTTTTCTACTGTAATATTTGGGCAGGTGTTGCAGGAGTGCCCCGTCCAGTAGATAACCACCAGGAGCGGGAGCAGGATCAGTACCTGGGCTGGGACCCCGAAGGAACATTTCCCTCCCGTTTCCTGTTCATGGCGAAACACTGCATCCTTCCTACTATGTCAAGTTGTAAGCTGAATACCGAGGAATTCATATCAGAATACAGTAGGTCACAGATCAAAAACAAGACCAGACAGTTTCCGAGAACTCGGATCTTTATACTAAAGGTTTGTTGGATAGAGATCTCCAACACTGCAGTGAGAATAACCACTAAACAAATGACATAGACCCAATCGGTATTGGCATGAACTACCGTACTGCCTCAGTGACTCTGACCCAGGATGTCACAGTATGTGCACATCAAATTTATCTAAGATACTCCCTGCCTGCTACAGAATTGCAGGAATTATTTTACTAATGCTTTGTAAATCACTGGGAGCTTGGAATGGACTGTTGGCAGTACAGCACATTAGCTCAAAAACTTATACACAACTCTGTATTTTCCCCCTTGAACCCACACACAGCATAAGACTACCCGGGTACCAAACATGAACACTGGCTGCAATCTATATTGGTGGAAATTTTAGTTCTTTTCAAAATGACAGCAGCCTACCTAACCTTTGTTTGGCACCAAACACTAGACATGCATGCACACTTCCTGCCAAATATTTCCACAGCGGGGCCTGAGCTCAGGACTTAAGCAGGGAAAGTTTAGCAGGTCCTTTGCTTGTACAGGAACTGTGATAGTCAGACAGATTATATAATTCTTCACAATCCGACGGGATCCTCTGTTAGTTTACTAGCGATTCCTCAAGCCACGTTAATGCAGAAGCTTGAGGGAATTCAACTTCACAATTGACCACAGCCACTCCAAGGAATAGTCTCTCACCACAGCAAACATTCCACAAACAGTTCTGGCTTCATTAGTCCTCGCTACGCCAGCAAATAGGACAGTCTACATCCACAGAGCTCTTAAGAATATCACAGAGCTCTCTTTTAGACGTTTCTCTGTAGGGATGGGCGAACCATTTGGTTTTTGCAGGGTTCATGACCGGGGTTGCCCTGTTAAAGCAAGCACATAGTTAATACACATAATATAATTACCTGGTAGGCGTTCTTCCTTCCTGCTGTGCCGCGCCGCTGCGTCACTTCCGGGCTGCCCCTTATCTTCTGGTCGTATGTGATTGGGTGTTGGAACCAGTCACGTGAATATTCCCAGAAGATAATGACCAGCCCGGAAGTGACGCAGCGCCATGCACAGTTGAAAGGGAGAAGGCAGACCCGGTAAGTATAATGATTATGGTTATTAACTGTGTGCTTGCTTCAACAGGGCAACCACTGTTACGAACCTTGCAAAAACCAAACAGTTCGCCCATCCCTAGTTCTCAGTTTTGCTTGTCTCCCATGGTCTGACTGTCTCACCAGCCCTACCAAAGACTTTCCTCGCCAGTCTTATCAGAGACCCCTGGTAGACGGATGTTGACACTGCTGGAGTAACCTCTACCATTTCACAATTGTCCGGCTGCAGAATAATTTTGGAAACAAACGTTCCCCTGCTGGTATCACATGATGAATAAATATCTACCTTTATTTCTCAGTATTGAGGCCATTTGCAATTTTGAGGCCTGTAAATACAGTGGTCGGTTGGGGAACCGACACTGAGGTGCAGCAGATTATACTTCACTCCCTTCAAAATTGGAAGATGCCATCAGGTAAGAGGAAGTTTGCAAGGTTCCTTTCTACGGGCACAGACTTCTGTTGTGCCCAATGGACCAGGTCCTCTAAATAGATTAGCATATACACTATGTTCACAATTTTTAGGTAATTTGTATTTTTGATGATTTATTTTATTATTGAACAACTAATGTGAATATTTAAGATATTAAAGTGAGGTTGTGTCTTTCTTAAGAGAATATCTATGTTTTCAACATAGGGGTTGCTACGCGAAAGTGACCACTCAAAAGATAGAGTATAATGGTTATTAGGAAAATATATAAAAGATAACATGTAATGGTTATTAGGAAACTATATAAAAGGTAAAACACACATGTTAAAAGAAGATGCCTCACAATGAAAGGGATACACAATGGACTTGCTAGCATATATATAGTAATATTGCCTGGAGGAAGACAGCACTACTTAATATGTGCGTGTTACAGGTTGTTGCTAAGTAGCTCCCAAGTTAACAATTTTGTATTTAATAACTCTCATAATATATGAAAATAAGGTGTCATTACCTTATCAGTGCTATGTAAGTAAGTAACGCATGCACAGGAGGTCCGATGTATCATCACACATCTCGCGTTTTGTCTCACTTCCTCAGGGGATGCCTCTGATCTGCTACATGCAGTAAGGATTCAAGTAGTTACAGCTTGAAGTTGAAAAATCAGCATAAAATGATGGTATGGTCAAAATACTCACTTGCCTAATAATTGTGCACGTTACATATTTATATATATTTTATTGGGTGAGTAATGCAATTTGTTTTCACACTAAAAACTAGATGCATTTGCTAAAACAGGGTTGGAGAACCTCTGGCCTGCAGGCCGAATCCGGCCCGTGATGACATTTTATGCGTCCACAGGCAAGGTCCTGGGGACTGCACTGGTCCATCGGCGGCCGTGTCCTATGGGCTGCCGAACCTCCACTCCTATGTGCACGCAGATTGCAATACTGAAAGCTGCATGCATGTTCATGAAAAATAGCATCCTCGCGCTGGCATGTCAGCAGAAGGACGCACTGTGTGTAAGCTTACCGCAGCTGCTGCAACATCAAACAGGGCTCTTATGCCTCCCAGGGACCTGTGCTCCCAGTCATCTATGTGCCTCCCTCTCTATGTCCCCCAGTGGTGTCTGTGCCCCCCTAGTGATCTATTTGGCCCCCCAGTGATGCATGTGCCCCCCAATGCTATGTGCCCCCATTGATAATTGTACCTCCCAGTGATTTCTGTGCACCATAGTGATGCCTGTGCCCCCAGTTCTATGTGCCCCCCAGTGATGCCTGTGCCCTCCAGTGATGGCTGTGCTTTTGTCACGGGTGTATCAGGAGGCATGGATGAGGCTGTTGGAGCCACTCGCAGAAGGACCCAGCGTCTGGTCAAACAGCCAAATGTTTGGTGATAGCTGGAGGTCACTACAACTCAGCTGATTTCCCACCTGCCTACTTTTAGCTGTCCCTTGGCTCCCATGATGCATTGCTGGTGATAGCTTGTTTGGAGTTGGTGGTGCTTCCTGGCTCATTGTGGATTTCCTGTGTTGTTGGCTGACTTATCTCCTTTCAGCTAAGTGTTTCTCCCTCTCCCCTTTGTCTGTTTACCTGGTGTTTTTCCTTTAACTGTTAGCTGGGTTGACCAATGTCCACCCTATCTGATCCCTAAGTAGTCTTAGTTTGATGGAAAAATAGGGACAAGGTATCCTAATCGGCGACAGTTTCAGAGATTGTATAAGTTTTTTGGGGAGTCAGGTGTCAGCGCTAGTATTTCTAGTGGTCACCATCTCCTCTTTTCCCTTAGCATCATGGACTCCTTTTTCTCCCTTGTTGTCCTGCACTGGGTGTCTCCCTATGCCCAGCGTGAAAGGACTCTAGTGATGCCTGTCACCCCCAGTGATGCCAGTGCCCCCTTAAGTGTTGCCTGTGTCCCCCCAGTGCTATGTGTCCCCCAGTGATGCCTGTGCCCCCCCAGTGCTATGTGCCCCCCCAGTGATGTATGTGTCCCTCAGTGATGCTAGTGCACCCGTAATGTATATATGCCCCACTGATTTATATATTCCCCCAGCCTCCACAGTGATGTATATGGCTCAGTATCTTTTGTGATGTATTTACCACCATGTCTCCAGTGATGTATACCCAACAATCCCAGCATCTCCTGTGTGATGTATATACAGCAGGCCCAGCATCTTCTGTGTGATATATATACAGCAATCCCAGCATCTACTGTGTGATGTATATTCAGCAGTCCAAGCGTCTCCTGTGTGATGTATATCCAGCAGCCCCAGCATCTCCTGTGTGATTTATGTACAGTAGTCCCAGCGTCTTCTGTATGTTGTATATACAGCAGTCCCAGCATTTCCAGTGACGTGTATTCAGCAGTCTGTGTCTCTTATGTGATGTATCCAGCAGTCCAAGCATCTATGTGATATACTGTATATAAAGCAATCCAGTGTCTCCTGTGATGTATATTCAGCAGTCTCAGTGTCTCCTATGTGATGTTTATGCAGCAGTCCAGCGTCTCCTATGTGATGTATTTACAGTGGTCCAGAGTCTCCTATGTGATGTATATGATTTAGAAAAATTGTCACAAAGAGTGGATTGCTCTCCAGGCCAACACAAACCTGGATAAGCAGTTGTGGGAAGCAATAAAATCAATATCACCTAACATCACAGCTGCACCAAAGAGAAGCTGCTCCAGCCACCACAGTAGGGGTGAGTTAATTGTTTGACTAAATATAGTAAGGTAGTTTTCTGGTTGATTTAGTGTGGCTCCTAAAGGTTAGTAGAAATTTCCAAATGGTCCCCAGTGGGAAAAAAGTTTACCACCCCTGTGCTAGAACTTTGGAGTGTATAGGTGAGGTTTGCATGTATTATTCTACTACAGTATACAAAGGAGTGATATAACTAGACAGTCCTTTGCTGTGCAGATTGTACAGCCCAGGGCAAAACATTTCACCAATCCAGCCAAAACAACGTATTTCAGGAAATATTTAGAAGCAGGATTACTAGACTAAAAAGCTTTGTGACTGTGATGCCTTCGATTTTCCCTTCTTTACCATCAGCCAATTGTATATAGGCCACTGTGACTGAAAAATATACTCCCAGTGCTGACTGACGAATGAGTCACGGAGGAGCGACAGTCAAAGTAAAGGTATTAAATCAGATGGAAAGGAACGTAGGGTGGGGACACTTACTTTACAGTAGTAAAATAATTGCCATAGGAGACTATCACAGCAGCTAAATAAGGGTAAGTAATAGAGGAATTAATCCTGGGGGCAAGAACAAAAAAAATAGCCCTGAGAATTTTATCTTAATATTACTAAATAATCCCCCAACCATTGACTTTTACTTCCAACACAATCTTCTCATTCTCACAAACTGAGATAAAAAGCCAAACTATGTGTTGAGAAGTTATGTATTTTTTAGATATTTTTGTAAGATTAATTTAATGTTTAGAGATCAATTACGGTAAATATTATTTAAAAAATTCCAGATTTAACAAATCTTCTATGAATCAAAAAATAATTTTTCATTTATTGCGTCTGTGGCACCCCAAGGGTTAATGTGCCACAGTAACATCACATGGGTTCCCTCCCCACACAACACTGACACTACACTAGCACCTCTGGGCCAGGAGGGGGAGCTAAACCAGCTCCCTTATATACTCCGGGTCAAGAGGAAGTAGTTAGTTTAGTAATTAGCAGTACCGTGAAGAGTCCAGTTCCTGGGAGAACTGAGAGAGACTGTAGTGTAAAGGGGCTGCGTCAGGCTTCTCTACAGTCTGCTCATCGATTCCTGGCCTAGCAGGGTCTGAAGGAAGGAGTACAGAAGACAGAGGAACACATGTGGGAGACTGAGTGACATCACCACTCGCCCCGGAGGAGCGCACAGATCGGATACCGGATCCAAAACTGTGACTGACACACACAGCACAGTAAATACCGGGATAGTGGAGGTTGTAGATCGACACTGTACCTCAGCGAAGCAACACAGCGGAGTCAGAAGCACACGGAAAGACTCAAGTTGCCTAGCAAAGGAGGTACCTGTGAGGAGAGACAGTGCCAGCAGCTCAGCTAAAAGCAGCAGCAGGGCCACACACACAGCGCAGCAGTGGGAAGCCAAGGACCCGGACATTGTGGGAGCAACTCGGCCCCAGTACAGACTCCGTGGACAGTACTCAGCTGAATTACCATCATCTTCAGTAAAGACCTGGAAAACTGCAAAACTGTGAGTCTGTGTGTTAATTGCACCCTTTGCCCTATATTCAACAGCAGAGATCTCCACCTGCAGAGCTGACCACTGCTTTCATCACAAGCTGAGAGACAAGGCTGCAGCAGCAGGAAAGTAACTGAATTGCATCTATTAGGAGCCCTAATTACCCTCACAAGCAACCACCATCTCCACTATCATCCCTACCCTGCAGCATCTATAGCATCCACCATAGACTTTAACTATCACTGCCCCGGGGAACCCAGCTCTAACTATGGAGAGCAGTTCCATCTAAAGCTGCCTAACATCATCCCCGGAGGTTCTGCAGCGGCCACCCTGACCACAACCCGTGGGTGGCATCACGACAAACTCTTTCCCCTGTATATATTCCCTTTTAGTTGCGGAACCCGTGACACGGTCCGGACCAGGACCTCCGTGACATCCCCGAGCAGCAACCCGGTCCGGGACCGAGTACCCCGTCCCAGTGGGCTCCACACTTCAACAAATGGTATGTAAGGCTGGGGTCACAGTTGCCATGCGTTTTTTTAAGTGATTTAACAAAACTCATGCTTTTTTTCATGTCAGCATGAGTTTTGTAAGGTGTGTGATGGCTCCCTGCGTTTTTGGGTGCATTTTTGAATCTGCACCTAAAAATAGTGCTTGTAGTATTTTTTTGAGCGTTTTGAAAAACGCATGCGTTTTTTTAACATGGGCTCCTATGGGAAATGCATGCGTTTTTGAATGGCACTAAAAGGTACTAACTGTACATGCGTTTTTGCATGCGTTTTCCATAGGAACCCATGTTATAAAAACGCATGCGTTTTCTACAAAAACGCATGCGTTTTTGGATATGCTCCAAAAATGCATGGGACAGTCACACATGCTTTTTGGCTATTAGGGCATGCGTTTTTTAACATGGGGGCCTATGGGTGCGTTTTTTACATGCGTTTTTGAAAACGCAGGTCTCCAAAAATGCATGTGAAAAATGGTACTGTGACCACAGCCTAACAATTTAATTTGTAACCCTATAACAAAAATATCCTTCTTTCTTGACTTATGAAACAAATTTGTTCCTCTCGCTCCCAACCTCTTTATTTATTCTGAAATACATTCCTCTGCTCCAGACACCCATGTGGTGCTACTTTCTGGAAAGGGTTTATTCTCACTCCCAGAGGTGGATTAACAGGTACACTGCTCAGTACTGCTGTATAATTTGTTCCATGCTGCTGCTTGTGAACATGTGCTACATATAGGCGAGAAAGAAGCAGCTAGTCTGTACTCACTAGTTTAGAGGAAACTAAAAATTAGGCTGGAATCACACTGTCTTTGTGATATGCAGCTAAGAAGAATGTGTCACGGATGATTAACTTGAACTGGTCTCCCCCCTCTCTGGAAGGGAGTGTCAGCTGCTTATGTTTATAAGCAGCTCCACACTTCCGTCCTGACAGGGGGAGGCCATTCCAAGTTTATCATCCGTGACACGTCCGACTTAGTTGTATATCAAACGGACAGTGTGATTCCAGCCTTAGAGTTAGGGTACCATTATACTTCACAACATTGCATGCAATTTCACTTGCAATTTGCTGGTTGCAGTGAAATCATGGACATATTATTCTATTTTGTTGCCGTGTACAAATGGAACAATGTGTCCATGATTTCACTGCAACCAGCAAATTGCAAGTGAAATTGCATGCAATGTTGCCACGTGTAACGGTACCCGTTGAGTCTGCAATGGGGGAAATTGTCTAAAAATACAGGATACAAGTCTTTATGGTCAGAAATAGTGTTATTCCTCATGTACTCACATTTGACAGCTTATTCTAAATAGAACTTACGTAAAACAACAGCTACACTTTAAGAACTGACTGTAGTTGGAGTGGATCTAAAAAAAATCCTAATGTTGTCATCTCCCTTTCTTTGATGGTTCACACCACAACACCTCTTCACTAGATATGGTCGAACCTGAACTGTGAAGTTCGAGGTCCGTACTGAACATGTAGTGTTTGTGCACAGACCCCGAACGCAGACTTCCCTAAGAAGTCCGTGTTACAGTTCAGGTTCACATTCAGCTGGGGGATGTAAAAAGAAAGAAAACACTAAACTGATTAAACATTAGCGTTATACTTTCTGCCATCCGCAAGCTTGTACTTCCTGGGTATTCACTGCTGATGGGCGAAACAGCCAATCACAGACACTGACACAGAGAGTGGGCATCTGTGATTGGCTATTTGCATAACCTGGAAACAGCCCATACATTTTGTCATCTACCGAGTGGGGTGACGCAGGAAAATTCAACCGAGGTCAGAGCTCAACGGTGTCACTGCCTTTGACATCAGATGAACCTGAAAAACACACAGATAAAAATCATTTTATTAGAACAAAAAACTTAAACACATATCTTGACCCCATCTTTATTACTCCCATATGCCCTCCACGAACCTTCATCCAGAGTCTGCAGGGAGAGAACAAGCGTCCTCTCCCTATGGAGTCTGCAATCACACTGACCGTGGGAAATCAGTGACTCAGTGATTGACGCCACCCACGACAGTGAACTCAGTGAACGCTGGCAGCGGGGTCACATGAGTTCACTGCTGACGGAAGCCCTGGTGAGTCAGGTTCACCTGAAGTCAACACCAGGGACAAAGCTGAGCTCTGACCTAGGAATACCCAAGAACTAATGAGCGGCCCCAGAAGTACAAGCGCACATATGCCGTAAGTGTAACTTTTATATTTAATCACCATTTTCCTTCTTTTTACAGGTTCCCAGCCCCAATCTCATAACTGTAAAGTCCAAGTTCGGGGTTCATTCTCTAGTCCAAATCACATTTGGCCCCAAACTCTAACTTTAAAAAAAGTCCAGTCGGGTCCACCGAACTCGAACATTGGCGTGTTCACCCATCACTACTTTTCAGAACTTGAGGTAAGGCTAGGGCCACACTTAAGAGGTCATCCACGTTAGACGGATGACGTTACAGCAGAGCCCAGTCTGCTGTAACGCTCACTGCTAATGTCGGGTGCTTCCATTGAACGCTGCTCCATAGTAACCTGCTGTTTACCATGGATACAGCTTCACAGGAAGCCCCAGACAGTGCGCTTTTGCAGGACGCACAGGGTAACGTTGCTGAAAACGTTTTCCTGTGCGTCCTGGATACGCACACTGCCTGGGGCTTCCTGTGAAGCTGTATCCATGGTAAACAGCGGGTTACTATGGAGCAGAGTTCATAGGAAGCACCCGACGTTAGCGGTGAGCGTTACAGCAGACTGGGCTCTGCTGTAATGTCATCCGTCTAACGTAGATGACCTCTTAGGTGTAGCCCTAGCCTTAGACAGCCTTTACTGAACCCCCTGCATCTCCGATGAGAAACTATGGCGGGTTGACCATTGGTTTTGGTCACTGTCTCTTCAACTACTACTTATTGGGAAGATCAGGCCAGCCTGACTTCTTTTTCATTGACATTATAAATGCCATAATTAATGCTACGTTTCTCAACTAGGGTTTCCTTGAGTTGATTACAACCTGTTTGAGGTTATGTGCACATTACATCTTTTTTAGGTGGACAAAAATGTTAACTTTTTATGTTTTTTTTATTTCAGATTTTTTTTGACCACTATCGTCTTTTCTAAGTGTTTCTCATACCTTATTTGCCTTTTTTCTACTCACATTTTCAATCCGATTTCCGATTTTGCCCCTATTGTATCCCTATGGTGCCTGATGGGGCAGGATGGCAGTTATTTGCCATCTGGGTTTGTGTCTCTCTGGGAGGATCCGTCTGTTTTTGTTTTTTGCCCGAGACACAAAATCGGAGCTTGCAGCACTTTTTGCATCCAGGGCAAAGATCGCACAAAAGATATGGCGCTTATAGCTTGGGAGTCTATGGGCGCCAGATTGCGCCGGATCAGACATAAAATTGGATGCCGGATGCTGAAAGACTGGCAGCTGTTAAAAGCACGTGGAGACCTCCCCGGCTGAAATTTCAGCACTGGACAGCGGCAGCCGCTGATTGCCGCACAAACCAGAATTTGAGGGCATATTTGCCCTCCGCTTCTGTTTGTCCGGGGTTGTCAGGTTCTGTCCGATGCATCCTACAAAACACCGGACAGAACCTGACAGGGAAAAATTGTGGTGTGAAGCTAGGCTTAAAAGACTGAACTTATGACCAATAAGTTGCTTTTATGTTCATTCTTTTGAGGACCCACTCCAAACTCATCTGAAAAAACACCATAAAGGTACCTTTACACGCCGCCACCGAAAGGTAGAAACTGGCAGGTATCGGAGACAATTGTACCTTTTACCTTCAAAACACCGCGAAGTGGCGGCGTGTAATTCAGGTTGTTCCTTCCTGTCTCTCTGGATACCTGTGTTTCAGCCGTGCTGAAAAACAAGCAAGTATAATCCCTATGGTGGCGGCGTGTAATCGGGGCACAGGCAAGGTATTTGAGTTACCTGGGGCGTGCTACAGCGTCAAGTATACCACGCCCAATCAGCTATCATTGGTGGGGACTACTGTGAACCCATTGGCTGTCCCTGCACACCTTCCCTGATTTACACGCCGCTACCACAAGGGAATATGGGCGTACATATTGTGCACCGTAACTACATAGGCGTGACAGAGTAGTGTATTACGCGACGCTCGTACGGTGATTGGACAATGCAATAACATCATGATTGGCCAGCCAGCGCAGGGAGGCTGGCTAATACATGACGCTATAGCAAATGCGTATTGTGACTGGTCTGCACGTTAAATATGCCGCCCTGTGCAGGATCAGCCAATGGGTACACAGTAGCTCCCACCAATGATAGCCGATGGGGCGTGGTATACATGACGCTGTGGCACGCCCCAGGGAACTCAAATACCGTGCCTGTTCCCCGATTACACGCCGCCACCATAGGGTTTTTGCCTGCTTGTTTTTGAGCACGGCTGAAACATAGGTATCCAAAGACACAGGTAGAAACTTCCTGAATTACACGCCGCCACTTCGCGGTGTTTTCAAGTACAATTGTGTCCGATACCTGGCGGATTTTACCTTTCGGTGGCGGCGTGTAAAGGTACCATTATATTTACAGCCTGTGTATAGAGGGCTTTAGAGTAGAGTTCTGGAGTCCTATTATTAGCCCTGCAGTAATTCCAATCTACATTTTAATCTCCATTTGCATGACATTTAAAACGCCACCCCTAGTCCATCTAAGAGGAAATTTTCATCTCTCTAACTTTTTGGCAAATTTAATTAACTACAGTCTCCTTTTAAGCCAATTTTTGTCGACCAATCCTACAAAAGATCAGACCAATGTCTATTAGTCAGTGGTATATGCACTTTATGGTCCCTTGTGGTAAGTGGCACTTATGGCCCCTTTACACGCAGCTACAGGTAACAGGTTTTCCACAGGTAACTTACTGGCTGCAGTGAAATCATGGAGACAAGGTTCTATCTTGTTGCTGTGTACAAATGGAACTATGTCTACATGATTTCACTGCAGCCAGTAAGTTACCTGTGGAAAACCTGTTACCTGTAGCTGCGTGTAAAGGGGCCATTATAGTTTATGGTCCATCATAGTCAGTGGCACTTACAGTTCTCGGTCCCTCATAGTCAGTGGCGCTTACAGTTCATGGTTCCTTGTGGTCAGTGGCACTTACCATTAATGGTCCATCATGGTCAGTGGCACTTACAGTTCATGGTCCCTCATGGTCAGTGGCACTTACAGTTCACGGTCCCTTGTGATCAGAGGCATTTACAGTTCACGGTCACTCGTGGTTAGTGGCATTTACAGTTCATGGTCCCTAGTGATCAGTGGCATTTAGAGTTCATGGTCCCTCGTGGTCAGTTGCACTTACAGTTCATGGTCCCTTGTGGACAGTGGCACTTACAGTTCATGGTCCCTCGTGGTCAGTGGCACTTACAGTTCACAGTCCCTCGGTCAGTGGCAATTACAGTTCACAGTCCCTCATGGTCAGTGACACTTACAGTTCATGGTCCATCATGGTCAGTGGCACTTACAGTTCATGGTTCTTTGTGGGCAGTGGCACTTACTGTTAATGGTCCATCATGGTCAGTGGCACTTACAGTTCATGGTCCCTCATGGTCAGTGGCACTTACAGTTCATGGTCCCTTGTGGTCAGTGGCACTTATAGTTCACGGTCCCTTGTGATCAGTGGCACTTACAGTTCATGGTCCCTTGTGATCAGTGGCACTTATAGTTCATGGTCCCTAGTGATCAGTGGCATTTGCAGTTCATGGTCCCTCATGGACAGTTGCATTTACAGTTCATGGTCCCTTGTGGTAAGTAGCATTTAGAGTTCATGGTCTCTCATGGTCAATGGCATTTACAGTTCATGGTCCCTTGTGGTCTGTGGCACTTACATTTCATGGTAGCTCATGGTAAGTGGCATTTACCGTTCATGGTCCCTTGTGGTCTGTGGCACTTACAGTTCACAGTCCCTCATGGTCAGTGGCACTTACAGTTCATGGTCTCTTGTGGTCAGTGTCACTTACAGTTCATGGTCCCTCATGATCAGTGGCATTTACAGTTCATGGTCCCTCAGTGGCATTTACAGTTTACAACCCCTCGTGGTCAGTGGCACTTACAGTTCACGGCCCTTTGTGGTCAGTGGCACGTACTGTTCCCGCATCTGTTGGGTCACTATGATCTCGAATCCATATGCAGTGGTATGTACAGTATTACCTTGTTTAAAAGTTCCCACATATTGATAAGATTGGAATTTACTGATCTATATGTCACCTCAAGACTCTAATGAATTGTTCCAGAAAGGAAGCACCATGCACATTTTTATGTCAGCTCATTGAAATGCAAGAAAAAAATCCGGAACGAATCATACAGTAAATAATTTTCTTGAGAAATGAGGCAGAAAACATGAAGATAAATCAGCAGTGACAGAAAGTCATTTAGTCACAGATAAGTCACAATAGGAAGAGAGGTGAGAACCTGCCCATAGAGAAGACATCTGCACCTTCACTGCGCAGCCCATCCTAGTACAGCGTGAGTCACAACATAATACCTGCACAGTCACCACCGGGCTGCGGCCCGCCCCAACATTAACTCTTCTTTTCTTGAAAACCATTATATAATGTCATTTATTAACCTGACTGCTAACAACTGAATCCAAATCACAATAAAACATCCAACATTTAAACAAAATCTTTTTTTTATTTCTTCTCCATTGTTTAAAAATTAATTAAAATACAGTTCTGATCACTGAATAGAAATTTCTTTATTAAATTTAAATGAGCATCTGCGGAGCTGTCATTAAAAAATAAGACTAAGAAAAAGATTGATATAGTAAGGTGTGGGGTAACCATATATGATTGGGTAGGACCAATCCAGACTAAAATAATAATTCCTATGCACATTAGATTAGAGGGAACCTGCCAGCTCCTTTATGCCCCCCAAATCTATCACTATCTGTCCCTGTAGCTTCCTTCTACATCTCTAATCATCCCTGTCTGACCTAATACTGTACTGTGATAGCTGAGAAAAATCATTTTATACCTTACATGTTCATATGGTAATAAGGATGGTGTCTTCAGAGTGCATACACACTGGGCGTTCCCTGCTGGTCCCTTTACACGCTGCCACAGGAAGGTAGAAACCGCCAGGCATCAGGCACAATTGTGCCTGTTGCCTTGAAAAGACCACGATGTGGCGGCGTGTAATTCAGGACTTTCCTTCCTGTGTCTTCGGATACCTGTGTCTGGGCCGTGCTCAAAAACAAGAAGGCATAATCCCTATGGTGGCGGCGTGTAATTAGGGCGCAGCCAAGGTATTTGCGTGCCCTAGTGAATTCCCTGGGGCGTGCCACAGAGTCATGTATACCACGCCCCATCAGCTATTATTGGTTGGGGCTACTGTGTAATCATTGGCTATCCCTGCACAGTGCGTCATATTCAGCAAGCTGACCAGTCACACTCCATATTTGCAATGGCGTCATGTATTAGCCAGCCTTCCTGCGCTGGCTGGCCAATCATGATGCTATTGCATTGTCCAATCACCGTACGAGTGTCGCGAATAAACAACTCTGGCACGCCTATGTACTTACGGCGCGCAATATGTACGCCCATATTCCCTTGTGGTAGTGGCGTGTAAATCAGGGAAGGTGCTCCACAGAAGGTAACCCGCGGCACCCGTCGGCACTTCCGGGGAACGCAAATACCTTCTGTGGAGCACTTTGTGGCGGCGTCTATATGCGGCACCAGGGATCGTTAGGCACCGTTGCAAACGTGCGTGTGCACGTGCGTTGCCTGCCTGTTGCTACCTTCTGTGGCGGCGTGTAAAGGTACCATAAGGGTGCATGTCTCTCCTGGTTCCATGGTCATCATGCTTGGTTGGGCGTGATAACCTAATTTCCAAGTAAGGTACAAGCACTTGAAATCAATGGGCTCCTTTCCGGCAGAATCATTGCCGTGCATTGTGGGGGTCTATTGGGTATACTGGCTGGCTTCAGAATGCGAAGTGAGCATGCTCTGGAGCCGGCCAGTACACCCAAGTATTTGGTGAGTTTTTTACCTCAGTATCTTTAAGCCGAAACCAGGAGTGGGTGATAAATACACAAGAGTTGACGTGTTTCTATTATACTTTCCCTCTGTTTATTCCACTCCTGGTTTTGTCTTAAAGATACTGAGGTAAAAAACTCACCAAATACTGAATGTGTTGCACATGACCCAATGTGGGATGTAAGTCAGTAAAAAGTCAAGTGCACACGTTGAGTATTTGGTGAGTTTTTTACCTCAGGATTTGTAATCAAAACCAGGAGTGCCCCCGCCACTGGAAGGAACGTGACCCCCCTTCTATTTCAGAATGGTACTCGGAAGTGGACAGGATTCGTAGGTACGAGGAATTGTCGGCTGACTTTTCTCAGACCCAACACATATATGTGTCTATCTGGACTGAATGGGTCCTATTTAGAGATGCCTCTGACTTTGGAGACTTATTTACCTGAACATTCTGGGACACAATGCCCCATACCCCCCGGTGCCACCTCGGGGGACCGCTTCGCCCGTCACACCCTCACAACCAAGTCTTTCTCACCCTTCACTAGTGCACTTTCCCTATACTCTTCTCTCTTCATCCTACTTCTCCCCTTATCTCTTTCTCCTCTACACTTCTATACTCCTGGACAAACGTCGAACTACGGTTATTTGAACCAATAAACGGTTGGATATTATAACCAAAAGACGATTTTTGGTGTCTGGTACAGACAACTCCCTCCTTTACAGCAGCAGAGGGAGGGCAACATATAGTGTAAACAGAATGGAACGAGAGGAAAAACTTATGTTTCGGTACTATTTGACGATGTTTCAATGTGGAATATTGATTTACTTAGAAATGTGCTATTTCTTTTTTCTCTCAAAAAACTTTACAGTGTTACTTTTTTATGTATACGTTGTTATTTTTATGCAAAATTTCAATAAAATCATATTTACCCAAATCTAGCAGTGGAACAATCTGAGGAAAAGTATAATAGAAACACGTCACCACTTCTGTATTTTCTACCCACTCCTGGATTTGTCTCACAAATTCTGAGGTAAAAAACTCACCAAATACTGAACGTGTGCACAAGGCCTTGGAATTATTCAGTTTCCCCATTTAAACTCTGGACAGGAAGTTTCCGCAGTTTGTAAAGATATTTATCATTCATAATCCTTGTATACTTGTGCTCTGCTGTGATGGATGGCAAAGTCTGTATTATCACTGAATTATTTGCCTTCCTTCTCGTCACCTAGAAAACACCTCAGTATGAATGTTACAAATTCTGATTACCAAGGTGATAAAATGCATGGTGATATCTGCATAATGTAGCTCTAAATATACCAGTGATTATCCATTTATCACCAGAGGCAGTGTATCTATGCCCATCATGTGTTATACTGTCTACTGGTCTTTGGTATCTAAGCCCTTGGCCTTGCTCCCATGGCTGTGGAGTCGGTGCGTCAAACCACCAACTCTGACTCCGATTCCGACTCCTGAATTCCCTGGACTCTGACTGCTTCATATATGACTCATGTTTAAGCAGGGCTGCCACCAGGAATTTTGGGGCCCCTTACTGCCAAAATGTTGGGGCCCCCCTGAGACTCTGCCCAGCCCCCACCTATGCTCCGCCTCCACCCAAACATATATTTATAGTGAAAAATTGGTACAGCACCAAAATTTACCTCAATCAAGCTCTCCCAACCAGGTTCCTTACAATAGGGTAAAAAAGGGAAAACAGTACCATTTTTTTTTTTTTTTTAAAGTTTTTATTGCCTAATGAGTGGCCACGCCATTGGGCAATAAAGTCCACTTTTTTCTATATTTTTGTGCTGTTTTTCCTTTTTTTACATTCTCTCTTTGTTATATCACACACATACACACTTGAGACTGCTGTAGGCTGAATACACAATAGCTGTATATACAATAGAGAATACACAATAGAGACTGCTGCTGTATATGACACGCACCAGGGTTATGTGGACTCGGGTATCTGGGCAATCAGCTGTGGTTGGGATATCACTGGTGGCCTGCCCAGACCCGTGGCCCTGGTGGTCTGCTTTAAAAAAGAGGACCTTGAAATAGGAATTGTTTGTTGTGATGCCACCTGCAGATTCTGGTGATGGGACACCAGCGCCGCTTCAGACCTCCGGAGGGTGATGGTACTGCAGCTTTGATGGAACAGCAACCTGCAGGTGGAGCTGGGCCTCTGGGGCAGGAGTGCACCGATGATGTAAATGCAGTCAGTAAAGGTGAATTATCAGCAATGCAGTGATAGAATAAACACACAGAGACTCTGACACTCTACCCGGGTACTTTACTGGAACAGTTCTGATGACAATGCAGGCTGCAAGGTCTCTTGGAGTCTCCTGTGGTATGCCTTCTCTTGACTATTCCAGATTCTGCTGCTGATTCCTGTCCTAGCACTATCCCCTTATTGCCAGGCCCATTGGGGTGCTGATGAGTTCCCGTGCTTCCCAGCTCTTAAGAAGGAGGGCCTCGACCTTTAGGTGGGCAGTCCTTGCTTGCCGGTGCCATATGGACAGGGTGTCGGTGCCGGTAGGCTGACCCGCGACAGCCGGTATTGGGGCTCAGGGGCTATACTCCCTGCACCGCATTCCTCAGAGCCGGCTCCCCGTGGTGGACCAGGGTCCCCCCTAGAGTATGGGGGTTCCCTCTTTCTTTTCCTGGGCTGCCTTTTTCTCTCTCAGGCCCCCTCTCTCAGAGACCCCTTTCCTCTCTCCTTCTTCTCCTCTGGGCAAACTAGAACTCCCCATTTTTCTACCTCCCTCCTCCTCTAACTCTCCCCCAAGGGACTAGGCTCCAACCATTTGCCTAGGTTCGAGTGTGGGAGTGTCGGGGTGGGAGCCTCCTACAAACCTTGCATTCCCACTGTGACAGGGATAACTGCACACTCTTTTATGGGTGCAGTACCCCAACTGTGATGCCTGACCAGTGGGGCACCACATATACACAATAGAGATGTCTGCGGGCCGTATAGACAATGGAGATGGCTACTGGCCGTATAGACAATGGAGACGGCTGCAGTCTGTACACACAATAGAGAATACACAATAGAGACTGCTGCTGCACGTATACAAAATGGAGATGACTGCGGGACAAATGCACAATGGAGACGGCTGCGGGACCTATGCACAATGGGGATGGCTGCGGCACAAATGGACAATGGAGATGGCTGTGGGACAAATGCACAATGGAGACAGCTGCGGGTTGTATGCACATCAGTGACTGCTGCGGGATGTATACACATTGGAGACTGTACAGGATGTATACATAGAGACTGCTGGCCGTATGCAGAGACTGCCGGATGAATATCTTGTATACACAGACAGCACTCTACTGTATATACAGGGCCACACTATATGCATACAATATATAGATATACAAATACAGCATCCAGTGTGGACCTGTATATAGAGTATAGTGCTGTGTAGAGACAGAGAGCCAGAGAGCGAGAGCCAGAGAGCAAGAGACAGAGAGCTAGAGAGCAAGAGACAAGAGTGCGAGAGCCAGAGAGCCAGAGACAGAGAGCCAGAGTACAAGAGACAGAGAGCAAGAGACATACAGAGAGCGAGAGACAGATAGACAGCAAGAGACAGACTGCCGCAGTGATATCCCCGCAGCTCGGGGGCCCGGTGGTGATAGATAGGAGAGGGGGGTCCCATGCAAAATGTGGGGGGTGGGGCCCAGAGGAGCCTGCTCCCTGCTCCAAATGGCCATGCCCCCTGGAGTCATGGCCGCCCCCTGCAGTGAGACCCGGGGCCCCTTAGTTATTAAGAGCAGTAACCCCCTCTAATGGGCGGCCGTGTGTTTAAGTGATACATTTATTGTAGTGCAATGTGAACATCAGGTTTTCATCATTATCATAATACAGTAATCAAGATATTTAGATAGAACATAATAATAATTCATAATAATAATAACATTTAGCACATTCTGCATTAAACTATTGTACCCAATATATTATATATCTTGGGAGTCAAAGTCGGTCCATTTTCTATCGTCTCCAACTCAGACTCCGCCAAAATGGGCTCCGACTCCATGACTCCAACTCCGACTCCACAGCCCTGCTTGCTCCCACTTGCGTATAAATAACACTGGTCAACAGCATTTTTGGTGCCAAAGATATTTCATTGAATTTAGGGTAACTTTGGGGTGCTGATTCTGAATATGTCATCAGTTTTGCCAGATTGGCTCAAGTTTTTGAGATTTTTCGTAAAATGTGTAACAAAAAAGACGTTTTTTGCTACTTTTTTAACGAAGTCTGTTATGTTTCTTCTATGTTTTGTCAGTGTACATTCACCACAAATGTAACAGAATGAGTCTGGATCGTTAAGACAACTTCTTCTTGATGAGTTCATGCTTTTTACTGGACAACAGACAACAAACATAAAGTTAGTGCAAAAATCAAGCTATGAACAAACTTTTAGAACACTAATTAACACAAAACTATATTGAGAACTGCTCAGTTCAAGTACTAATCCAAAGAAATTAATGAGATGATGCGTCGCATTTACCAACAAGTGCTATAAATAAGATACCAAAAATCTCAAAAACTTGAGCCAATCTGGCAAAACTGATAGCATATTCAGAATCAGCACCCCAAAAATACCCCAAATTCATTAAAATATTTTGGGCACCAGAAAAAAAAATTTTTTTTGTTGACCTGTGTAATCGATTCAATACTCATCCTGAAAAGTGGAACGAGTGTCATGGATATGTTATTGCCTATGTCATGGGAATGCACATTTTTTTCCCATCTATGCTCCATCCTCTACATGTCAGCCTCCTGCTGGCACTCTTGGATATCCTCTGCGGTTGCGACTCTACTCACCCCCACCACGTACCACCCCCACTATGTACCACCCATTGCATCCCCTTACTTTCATAAAGATGACCTTTTCCCCAACATAGAGAATGCAGAATCAGGAAGCATATCATCACGCTGCAGGGTGGACCGATTGACATAGTACCGGTAACCAGTCCCGTTTTCAGCTATTAACCCAAACCACCTCCTCTGGAAAAATTCCACCACCTAATCCCGGGTACATCACTTCTCAAAGTGGTTACACTTAGATCCCTGCAACTACTCTTGGGTGAGGGCATCTGAGAGCCTCATCTCTTTGACAAATCACAAGGCCCAAAGTGGTTTATGCCTATAAAGATTCTTGCTGGGAGGGGGTAGGGGGCCCACATGATATTCTCCCAGTCGAAGGCCTCTGGCAGGGGTTCTATAGAACGCAGGGAAACAGGGGCTTCTGGCACTACTATCTCCTCCTCTTTGATTTGCTGATCCATTGGCTACAGCAATGGATGCGTGTTTACTAAGGCCAGGCATGCTGCAGGATCGAGTCTCGGGCCTGTGGTTCTCCTGGCTGGCATACAGAATGGCTCACCTCCAGAATCTGAACTCTGTTCCCGTGGGATGTTTATGGGCATGTAGGACCAGCACTCGATCCATACCTCGCTGCAAATCAGGCCCAATGCGGGGTGCGCAGTCTAATGCCAGATCACATATGCAGGCATCTACTCTTGGGCTGCTTGTCAGTGAAGCATGTCAGGCTCCTGGGGTGGTTAGGAAAATCAGCTCCTTCAGAGCAGGCATATTTTGGGGTGAAATCATCAAGACTCCAAAGTGCTGATTGTAGGCACACGGTATCACAGTGTTGCTGTGTTGTAAGGCAATCCCAAGACAGCGCCAGCCTATGCAGTAACATTTCTATCCTTTGCCTAGGTGCCTCATCTTCCAGCACCAAGACTCAATCGCTATGAGGATATTTTTGTTTGCCCAATTTTATTGCCTAGCTCCTAATTAATTCCTCCATGGGGTGGGCTGCAGAAGACTTACAAATCCCTATGCCACAGGGAAAAATTGGGCATGTGGTTGGGGATATTAAAGTCTGACATATTTGAAGGAGAGATAAGAAAATTAAAATAGTTTTTCAGCTCACCAATTCATCTAGAATGTTGAATAAGGCCTTGTTCACACATACCATCAGTTTTTGCATTCTCTGCGTTTTTTAGCTGTTCATAAAAAACGCACATGTGTTAATGCATGGTGCACTTAAATGTAGCTGCATTTTTTAACAACACATGCATTTTTTTTCACCATTCCAAAAAACACTGCATGCAGCCTTTTTTGGGTGCTGTAAAAAACGCATGTTTTTTTTTAACATGGGGCCCTATGGGAAACGCATGTGTGGCGCCCCGCAACGAGTGCGTCACAGGAGGGTATTGCAGCCATAAATGCAGCAGCAATATTCTCTGACCCAGCAGTCATCTGGTTAACTTAGAGATCCAAACCCTGCATGCAACACTAGTAGAGGGGACCAACCAGGGTCCTGGTGGGCGGAGTGCTAGGGTAGAGTGTAAAAGAAGTTAGAGAGAAACAGACTTGAACTTGAAGAAGGAGTAATGTAGGAGCGGGGCTCTGCACCGTCGTGCAGCCCCCGGGCCGTCACGGGTCGGGTGTTAGCACCTGAGGCATGAACAACCGGGATCGGGCATCACCAAACACGGGTTCCAACTGACTCCCATGCCCAAATTACAGCCGGCTCACTGGTACCGAAGCTGGCGGCAGTTCACCTCTGCTACGCAAACCAGAAGAGTGGAGGAGCAGCTTTACAGGAGCACCCCACCACCCGCCAAATTCCAGTCGTCTAACCAGCGGTGTACCCACCGAGGGATCCAAGGCTCCCCAAAACATCCATCACGTATACTTTGGATAGGGCATTGAAGCAGCCTCCCCGTACCCGACCTGGTATTCCTGGGCGACAAAGGCAAACACTTAGCTAGAATGGAGGAACACCACGGATCTCTGAAGGACAACTATCACTGCTGAGTCCACCCGGTCCACTACCCGTTAACTGTATGCCATGTACTGCTTGCTGGTTACAGTAAAGACCCGTTACAGAGACTTACAGTGTCCGTGCTTCCTTATGACTGCATCCGTCCGCACACAAGGTAACCACAGCTGCCGCAGAACATCTTATGCAGCTCCAGCCTCCGGGGATCACTGCTCAGCCTGTGGGGAGCGTTCCATCTTGCTGCTATCCATCCCCCGGAGGTTCCGCAGCGTCGATAAGACTTACCGAACTACTCATAGGTGGCGTCATGAATAAATTAACCCCTTAATCTGTTCCCGCAAGACGTCTACAAATTTTGATCTGCACTCAACCGGGCCCCACTACCGGCAGGCGCGGTCCACCCGTGACAAGGAGGAAGGAGCTTCAACCTGTCTAAACCGGAGTCTCCGGCCACGGTGAGTCACATGCGTTAACACATGGCAAATATAGGCACCTGTGTTAACGCATGCATTAACACATATGCGTTTTTAATGAAACAATGACTAAGTCCAAGAACTTGCCAAAAACGTTCAGGACATCCGGGGACACTATTTGGCACCCTTAGAAAAACGGATCCGTTTTTCTAACAGCTTAAAAAAAAATTGGTATGTGTGAACAAGGCCTAAGGCTAGTGGGCAACACACGGACATGTCCAAGATTAATGATATAACACAAATGCACATGCCAAAAATCTGTATTCTAAATGTATGAAATGAAAGGTAAAAATAGGGATTGCACATTTTCAAGAAGCAATATCTATATTATGGGGTTTTATGAGTGTGAACAGACCTATGAGGCCATGTATGTTGAGCATTTTTGGAGGAATAAAGCTATACTTCCAGATACTCTGGTGTCCTGGTGTTTCCTTGGCAGCAGCGCGGATCGTGTGACACATCACACAGGTGCGACACAGGTGCTGTCAATAAAGACATTAATAAAACCAATGGCTGCAATGTGCGTTCACTGCTGATATACTCAAGAGCACACACTTGATTCCCACATCATACTCACTCTTGGCAAAGTTCCACATGATAGTTTATGTGGAATCTTTATACCTATAGCTGTAACTTTATAAATAAGGAATCCCGTTGGGATAAATGTTTCTGTAAATGGACGGAATGAGGATTTTTTTCAGTTATTGCTGCAGCCGACGCACTGGTTACACTCACCTGGATATGTACATTTCATTTTCCATTAATTGTCAATGCCTGCAGAGGTGGCACAAAATGACGCTGGCCATGCCTGTACATATGATGTTGATGCAAAAGTCACATATCAGATTTATCAGAAATACCAAAAATGGCTTTGAGTTAGGGATGAGCGAGTACCGTACTATTCGGAATCGCTATACCAGCAACGAGTAGGTCTCGGTACTTGCTACTCGTTGCAAGTATAGCGATTCCGAGTACTTTTGCAGTGTAACTGCAAAAGTCCTGCAAAAGAGATGAAAAGTGGTTAGAAAATAAAAAAATCGGATACTCACCTTAACCAACGGCTGCACCGGGACCAACCAATGGACATCTATTCATGTTAAAGGACCTTTCACTCTCCCAGCCAATCAGATGGCTGGGAGAGATCTAGCCAATTGGATGCCGCCACGTCACAATGACGTGATCGCTAGCGGCCACCTGATTTGCCAGATGGAAAGGTCCTCGGTGTACCTGAGAGGACCTTTACATCTGGCCAATCAGGTGGCTGCTAGCGATCACGTCATTGTGACGTGGCGGCATCTGATTGGCCAGATCTCTCCCAGCCATCTGATTGGCTGGGAGAGTGAAGAGTCCTTTAACATGAATAGATGTCCATCGGTCGGTCCCGGTGCAGCCGTCAGTTAAGGTGAGTACCCGATTTTTTTATTTTCTAACCACTTTTCATCGCTTTTACAGGACTTTTGCAGTGTATCTATTGGTACACTGCAAACGTACTCAGTACTTGCTACTCCTGAATAATCCTAATTTACTCTGCGAGTTCCGAATAGTAGCGAGTATACTCGCTCATCCTTACTTTGAACACCTATAGGTAATATATACTGATGGACACAAGCCTGACTGGGATGATATTTTGGCGCTCCAAGGTCCGCAATAATGCCACAATAATAAACTCCAGGCCAGAAGGGGGAGCTCTAAACCTAGTTCCGGGCAGGTCCCCCATAAATTCTGGTCTGTGGCGGGGTTAGGCAGTTCAGTTCCTAGGAGGACTGTAGAAGACATGCCACGGTCGGGTGCCATGCTAGGCCCGTCCAAGGAAACTGACTAGCCAGTGTGAGGGACCTGTAGGTGAGGGTCTGAGGAAGTGGAGAAGTAGGTGTGAGGAGTGGAGCCAGTGGAGCGCAGAACGGACACTGGAGTCCAAAGTCGCAAGGGACTTTATGCCCAGCAACCAACACCAGAAGGCTGGTGATTCCAAGTTGCTCGCGCACCAAAAAGACCAGGAGACACAGCCGCATCAAAGAGCTCAGGAGATGCAGTGAAAGGAAAGTAACACAAAAAGGGCTCAAGCCGCCTGTCACACGGCCAAGACAGACCTGAGTGGAGAGGGTCACAGCACAGCTTCAAGCAGTCAGGGCCCACAGGGAGTAGCGCAGTAGGGAGGCCTCAGAACTTGCCGGGTGTGGAAAACCTGACTTGCTTCCAGGCTCCGGACCCCAAAAACCACTTATCAACTGTTCCCAGGATGAATCTGCTTCTGACTTCAGTAAAGATAAAGGAGACTGTTTCCCCTGTGTCTGTCAGTTTTTTCGAACACTAAACCCTGCACCCCCAATGAACTATCACCTCCATAGACTTTACGGTTGCCCTGGGGACCTGCTCTTCCCGTGGATTGCTAAATCATCAGAGCTGCTACTCCCATCATCCCCAGAGGTCCCAACTGCAGCAGAGGCTATACCGACCGCATTCCACGAGTGGTGTCACGACAACACTCTTTTATTTCATTTTTATATTTTTCTTTTATCTACGCTGCAGCGTTTCCCTGTCCGCTCTGCTAAAGCGGCCACTATTCTGCTTGATGTGTGGCCGGTTACCACGATCAACATCGGGTAAAGAGGGACAGCGTTGAGCGGCAGCTGCGCTGAATAGGGCATATCCGCTGATGAAAAAGATTACTACGTTTTTAGCAGATGTCAGTGACATCTGCTAAAAACGGTGGTCTGACCCTAGCCATAGGCTATTAAACATGGTGGTTCAGTGGTTAGTGCTGTTACTTTCCAACGCTGGGATTATGGTTCAAATCTCACCAATCCCGTGTGTATGGTGTTTGTATGTTTTCCCTGTATTTGTGTGGATTTCCTACCAAAGTCATACTTATAGGGAATTTTATATTGTGAGTAGTGATGAGCAATTACTACCACACTTGGGTGCTCGGTACTCGAAACAAACAATCGGACTCTTGGAAGGTGCTCGACTAGTCTATAATGGAAGTCAATGAGAAACTCGAGCATTGTTCAAGATCTGACGGAAAAATACTCAAGCATCACATTGACTTCCATTGTACTCGTTACACAAGTTAATCTAATCCAAGCTTCCAACCAATCCTTTCTACGTAGAACCAAGCACCAATTGTGAGCCTTATTGTGGGGTAGTAAAGCGCTGTGGAATATGATGGAGCTATGTGAATAAAGCAAATTAAACTATCAAAAGGAGTTGACTTTTGGCACCCTAATTGAATAGCTATTTGGTGGTAGAAGGCTTTGGAGATAATGTGAAGGCTGCAGTGCTTGGTTTTTCAAACAGCTGATCATCATGGATGCTGAGAATCAGATTTCCCCTCTGACCGATCTGATATTGATGGATTGCTCTAATGACAGGCCATTAATTTTCTAATTCCAGGAAAACCCCATCAACCCCTGCAATGAGGTTCAAACTTTACAGCAGGAAATTCCCAGGCCACTACCTTCCACCCCTTGAAGTAGTAGTGTGCACTCTGTTAATGTTTGGCATTTAAAGGGCTAGAGTCTTAACACCAAATGTAGAAAACATAGTTAGACTGGCTGATGTCAAGACAAGAAGAATTCTTTCATCATTTTTGCATGGCAGAAGGTTAGAGTAGTCTGCAGAGGGTTAGATATAGTCAGGAACCAAGCCGGGTCTATGTCAAGAGATGTAGAATAAACACCTCTTGCACAGAATAAAGTGAAGTTTGGAAGGCGACAGGGACAGTTGGAGCCAGGGGCATAACTAAAATCGATGTAGGGATTGCAAGTGCACCCGGGCCCTGGAGCCTAGGGGGCCCCAAAAGTCCCTTTGAGCTACAGAAAAAGACTAATACTATTAAAGATTCACAATAAGTGGGGGCCTTGTTGGAGATTTCGCATTGGGCCTTCAGATTACGCCACTGGTTGGAGCCCCTGCTCATTTAGAGGGACTAGAAGTCTTCTATGAACACGGGGTACCAATGCAAACCCTGAAGTTGAAATGCTGTAACCTGCTGTAAGGAAAATAAGTAGAGGGCAAGTTGTGATTGTACCCCCCTTCCCTTCCCCCACACACACTTTGATGGGACATTGATGATCTCCTTGTGTTTTTAAGATCTATCTTCAGGGCAATAATGTTTCCAGTCATCTATTTTACTATGGACATCTTGATATCTCAATTCTTCTTGACCTGGAACTCAGCATTTAGGATCAGGCCTAAGAGCACAGGTAATGTAATTGGTCTCTAGTGTGGAGCCGCATGATTGGCCTGACTTGAAGTGTAACATGTAATTGGTGGCAAAATGTTACAAAAGGATAGTGTCACTGCTGCCACATGCAGCTTTCATCACGAAAATTAGTGCTCTTAGGTTAGGAGGAATTCATTATTCCATAAGTCATGATAATAGGGCATTTAGCCTCCTGATGTGCCCACCGAAAACTAGGGGGTGCTGAAACTACACCTTTAAAGTGATCCTAAACCCAGAAACTGACCCCCCCGATCTTTAGACCTGTCCTGCACCCCTCTTATCATTCCTAGCCATCCCTTTTGCAGAAAAAATCGCTTTGTAAAGTAAGAGAAAAGGTTATAATACTTTGTCCTGAGTGAGTTCTCTTTTCTGTGGAAGCCGCAAATGCCCGCTGTCTGCTGCTGCCTGGTAATTATGCACGCCCCTCTGCTTCTAAGAGCCGGCCGCGTCATGAAAGGGGCAGGGCTCCGGCATGACGCGATTTAGCCCGCCCTTTCATGACGCGGCCAGGCTCTTACAAGCAAGAGGGGCGTGCATAATTACCAGGCAGCAGCAGACAGGCGGGGCATTTGCAGCTTCACAGAAAGAGAGAACTCACACAGGTCAAAGTATTATTACCTTTTCTCTTACTTACAAAAGCGATTTTTCTGCAAAAGGGATGGCTAGGAATGATAAGAGGGGGTGCAGGGACAGGTCTAGAGATCAGGGGGGTCAGTTTCTGGTTTAGATCACTTTAATATATCAGAATAATAATTATTCCACTAACAGTAACTAACTGGATTGTAATTTGCAATCATTAACTACCGTATATTATATCAGCTATGGGCAAGATTGCAGTTAGAAACTAATAATAGCACTAAACAAAATTGCACCAATCACTTGCATAACTATCCCAGAATTAATATATGACGCATTATTGTATTGGTATGGTATTGGAGGAATATAATTGTTGCCATTCAAATAGGAGTATTGCTACAAACATTTAATACTGTTGAGCACATTGCAAATCTATCTGCAAATTAAGTAAGGATTTAAGATAATAAAACACTTTGGAGCAATGTAAAATATATCTGGCTGGAAATTTACAATTGTATTGTGGTATGAAAGGAGGTATATTATTAAAGGCGATCCTAAATAATAGGGTTAGGTACCAGTGGTGTAACTAGAAGCTCATGGTCCCCAATGCAAAAGCCCCAATTATTGCAAATCTTTAATAGTATTGGTCTTTTCCTATGGGCCAAAGGGACTTGTGGGTCCTCCCTAGGCTCCAGGGCCCGGGTACGATCACAACCCCTGCACCTGTTGTAGTTACGCTCCTGGTAGATACCCTATTAGTATCCGCAGCCCTATACTAGATAATATTGGGGGATAATGGATAAACTTCTACTAAGCATGGTGGATTGGTGAACCACATTTTAATGCTATCTTAAAGGTTATATTTTGATTATATTAGTCCACTGAAGTTGGTGAATTGGCTAGTGGACTCCCAGAGTCATATAGGGCCTCGTTGTTACGCACGCTGGAGGCGAGTATCCAGGGCTGAACCCACTGGGCCACCGTTCACAGAGAACCTAAGGGAGTTGACTTTCAGATTTCAGGGTCAGACTAGGCTGATTAACTCCCATGAAGCGAAATTTTAATGTTTCAATATATATTGTGAATAACTTTATGGGGACAGGTTGGGGAAGGCCCTTCTCTGCTCCTGCACAACTGCCAAGTGCACAAATCAAGGTCCATAATGGCATGATTGGGTGAGTTTGAAGAACTGGGCTGGCCTCCCTGACCTTAACTCCATCCAACAACTCTGGGACAGACTGGAATGGAGACTGTGAGCCTGCCCTTTCCTGAAACATCAGTGTCCGACATCAGAAATGATCCTCTAGATGATTGGGCAACAATTCCCACCCACATCCCAAAATCTTGTAGAAAACCATTCCAGATGAGTGGAAGTTGTTATAGCTGCAAATGGCCAAACAACTCCATATTAATGCCTATGGGTTTAAAATGGGATGTCTTTAAAGCTCCTGTTCTGTTAGTATAATGTGTAGGTGTCCCAATACTTTTGTCCAGGGTACAGGTACATTTCAATGAATTAGAATATCATCAAAAAGTTGGTTTATTTCATTCATTCAATACATAACATATATTATATAGAGTCATTACAGAGTGATCTATTTCAAGTGCTTATTTATGTTAATGTTGATGATTATGGCTTACTGCCAATGAAAACCCAAAGGTCATTATCTCAGAAAATGAACGTAGGGAGAATGAAGGGTTAAAAAACCGCGCTGCCATATTCCATGAGACATCAAAGGGTGAATATAATATTGATTTACTACTAGTCAATGCGTTTCAGGACTCCCTGAAACATGGCAATATGATATTAATTTGTCCTGAGGAAGACGCCAGGGAACCCTGAAACGTGTTGACTAATAAATCAGTATTATATTCCCCCTTTGTTGTCTTGTGGAATACAGCAACACGGTTTTTAACCCTTCATCCTCCCTCCTCCATATGCAGCACGCTGGAGACAGCAGCAGCCGTGATCTGCTTTTATAGTGGTTGTGACTCTCACAACACACAAGGTGAAGCCTCTCATACCTATTTAGGTCATATTTTATCTCTGAGACCCTTCATCTTCCCTACTTTAATTTTCTGACCCTTGGGTTTTCATTTGCTGTAAGCCATAATCATCAATATTAACAGAATTAAAGACTTGAAATAGATCCCTCAGTGTGTAATGACTCTGTATAATATATGTGTTTCACTTTATGTATTGAATTACTGAAATAAATGAACTTTTTCATGATATTCTAATTCATTGAGACGCAGCTGTATGTTTATTGTCACTGGAGGTTTTTCACATACCTTGGCCAGTTGTACAGCATTAACCTTGGGTTCGGCTCTTACTGTACCCCACTACAACCTCACACATGTGTCTATATGACATAGTTTCACAGGGAATCACCTCCCATCCAGTTTGAATACTTGACATCTTTGCTACGTTTACAGTCTAGGGAATTTCAACCCCTAAAATGTGTGTTTTGGGAATACAGGGATTTTATAGAACAGCCGGTCAGCAGTGAAGGGGTAAATCTCTGGAAAGAGAATCTTCTATTAATTCTGCTCCATACCACTTGGGAATCACATAGGCCTCTTATAACGCCTGGCTGCACAGCACTGTGTATATGGCACAGACTGGCATTTGGATGGTGTTTGGTGGTTTCTCTTGCTCGGACGGAGCTGAATCTTTCGTGTCTATCCTAGCCAAGATCCCAGATGGGAAGAAGTGGACAGATGTAGGTCCCAGGTGTCCGGCAAGGGACAGTGAATTCCACTGGGGGCATCTGAATAGCATCGCTGGAAGCATTGCTTTCGGGGGGAGGGCTACTTGGCTAAAGTAATGTATAAGGCTTGGCCATAGATTTGGTGGATACAAACACAATTTATTGATGATTCTCTTGCTTGAATTTGTTGTAATTATGGAAATATTATGTTCCATAATGAAATACAAGGGCTGATATGCATGATAGGTAATATGTGGAAGTTTCATCATCTCCAAACTTTGGATGGACCATGAGTACTTGGATTAAACACAGTTACTCAATATTGCTTATTGATTATCTCTGATTGATCCCATTTTCTAGGGGCCCCTTGCACGTATATGCGTCTCTACAGAGCCAGCAAATCTAGAGAGTTGGCAGGACGATAAGCCAAAGAGTAACACCGCCGTTTTCTTTATCAAGAGAGAAAAGCTGAGCAGTCAAATATAAGGTTTTCTTGGAATGTTTAGGATGTTAACCACCAATCTAACTGAATAATGAAAAGATCTTGAGTCCATAGAGAAACAGGTTCTCCAATCCTTGTCCAGTTTACATATTTGTGTTCAAGGGTCATGTCATTGTTCACCCTTAGAAAAGAATATTAGGACAACAAAGAATTTTGGGGGGTTGAGTGACTGCAATTCTAGTTCTAACCACTAGTCTAATGGTTATGCTATCATTAGCTTTTACAAGGGTTTGAATGATTATAAATCCAAGAGGTTAATTCTGTCTACAAATAATTGGGTTTCAGCGCAGTTTAGAGGGTTTGATCACTCATATCGTTTACAAAAATTTGGAACGTTGTAGAAACAAATTACTAGATTCAAATAGTATGTGATGTTCTTGTCCTTTGCTAGTTGGAGCGCCTGTAGGAGCGCTAAAGGAGGACCATGAATCTTATTAGGATATAGAACTTAACTTTATTCGTCCTCCGTATCCCACAACGCGTTTCCACGGTAATCCGTCTTCCTCAGGTGGATCTACCTGAGGAAGACGGATTACCGTGGAAATGCGTTGTGGGATACAGAGAATGAATAAAGTTAAGTTCTATATCCTAATAAGATTCATGATCCTCCTTTAGCGCTCCTACAGATCGCTTTCTTGTGCTGTTTTCCATTTAAAGTCCTTTTGTGAAGGTTCAGCGGCAGGAGCAGCTTGGGGGATACAAACTGAACAGGACCTGTGGTGACGTATTTCCGGTTGGGCCGGTCACGTGATCGCGGCTGGAGCTGAGGAAGAGCGGTGCCACGCTGGGAATAAGGAAGCCGGCGGCCATCATAGCCTGTAAGGAGTGAAGCTCCCCACCACCAATGTGAACACCTGGGTTGTGCAAGGGCTGCACAACCCTGTAAGGTGAGTGCTATTACACTAGTCAGGCTAAAAATATTCACACGGGTACACTCATTGCGCCTCTGATTTCTTTTTTATTACAGATTGTGTTTTTAGGCCAAGTGCCAACAATCTATATGTGCAACTCTTGCTTTTGCAAAGTGGTCAAGCGTCATGCTTGAGAGGTGAGGAAATTAGGATCTGGATGGTGTGATGGGCGAAGGGATTCAGGGGGAGCTAATCTGACCCTGGAAATCAGGGTCCCTGGCTAACCCTGATTATCAGAGGTATCTCTGATGGTGAGGAGGTCAGAGTCTCCACCCTTTCGCCTTAAGCTCCTGATTAGCCCTAGACTGATGGCTCCTACTTCCACCCATGGATCAGGAACCACAGCTACTACCAAGGCAAGGGAACTCCTGGAAGGACTTCAGCCCAGCAGCAAAGCAACTTGTCAGACAGAGACCAAGAGTAAATAACTCTAACAACGGCATCTGACAGGGTAGAGGAAAAGCTATTTAAAGGCCAGGGGGAGGGGATTGCAGGTGAGTCACACCCAAGCCTCAGATCAACTAGCAGCTGAGCAAGACCTTCACACCCAAACCTCATGCAGCTTCTGAAGAAATGCAAACAAACACACACAGCAGCATCCAACAGAATTAGCGCAATCTAAGCGTGTGGCACCCAGAAGATAGATTCCAATTCCACCTTGCAAGATTTATGTGTAAAAGTCTCAGCTAGTTTGCATCACTCACAATTATGGATGATTTGTTAGAAAGATGATTTATAATGAGGCCATATACTGTTCTTGCATGGAGACCCTCTGCTATCTCAATGCCACCTATGGTTTGATTACCTCAAGGCAATGTTATTCAATCACCATAGTAGTTATATAAAGATATCTGTACACCTTAGTTAGCAATAGGGTAAAAAGATCTTTCCTATTCATCCATGCACATGAACACTCAGATCAGTTGAGTGTGCATGTTCTTTGAAAAGGAAAAGGGAATTGAGCTGCTGCCAAACACCTGTGACGGCAGCTTACCATCAGTTCATACGGTCAGGAATGTAAAATCCAGAGTGCTCGATCCTTCTTCCCCCTGACATCTGCTATGGGAGAGAATCACGACTCCTCTGTACAATTAGGCTGGTTTCACAACACCATTTTTTGGAAATACGGGGGGGGGGGGTGGGGGTGGGATGCACGTAAAACCCCCGGAATCCCCCATAATTGACAAACTGGATGCACTCGCACTGGTATTATAACTGATCAGTCTTAGGCGGCCGTCACACGTTAAGATATCGCTAAAGATATCGCTTGAAAGCGGCAGATTAAACATCGCGTAAGCGATGTCTGTGCGTGTGACGGCGAGATACGACTAGCGATATCTGATCAAATCGCTAAATCGTGATCTGAGGTTCGGTTCTCAGATCTGACGATATCGGGCAATTAAATACGCCCAATCGACACGTGTAAATTCACGACATCGTACGAAACGTCTGATTTCAGCGATGGCGAAATCAAACCCGTAGGCGTGCCGGGTATTCACCTGTGTCACGCCTCCTCATTTCTGATTCGTGAACTCTCATGCGTTCCGATTGGCTGGCCCATCGTCTGCTATTATTGGTCAAAGCTCCAGCGTCATGATTGGTTCCCGCTTGACAAGGCGCCATTTGTTGTGGAGCTGTCACTTCAGCACCACATACACACATTCTTATAGCTGATCATGCATTTGTGCCTTGAAACTACGGCCACAATCCAAACGCTGCTTAACCCGAAACAACCATTTATATTCTTTTTCTGGCCCCAATGCAGTGTGCTCCTACACTCAACGCGATGGCGTTACGCCGTAACCACAAGTTTAATTACGGCACGCCCCCGGGTTGTTGGCCCGTAGGTCGCGTAGAAGTGTTCCATGGCGGGCCACCGCGCGTCCAGCGCGTTTGTCTGTTTGTGGCCCACGCTAGCGCCCGTAGTCACGTAATGACTTAGGTTTCGCTTTCATTCCGCCTGCTAGGTACTGGCTCCGCCCGTGCACATTGCAGCACAGTCATGGCCGCAACAGGGCGCGCTGCCACGTGGGGGATGGCGGAGCTCATGATCCTAATCGATCATTGTGATCGATTGGATTACTGGGGCCGCCATCCCCACAGGCACCCCAGGCTGCGTAACCGCCTCACTGTGCGTAAAATCCAGAATGCCCTGCTCCGCCAGCTGTGTGTGTCCCGCACTCCAAAGCAGATCCAGCACAAAATAGCGGATCTGAAGTTTAAGTGCCCAGGACGCATTCTTGACATACGTGCCAGGATTGCCAGGATGCGCGGTGAGTAACTGTTGGACCACACAACACACATGTACATGTAGCACACTAGACAGCACCGTCAACCAACATATTAACATAGTGTAGTCCCCAACCTGCGTCTGCACATGTGGCTCACAACGCCTTCACAGGTGCCTATGTCTCAACAGCGTTATGCAGACCCATATGCAAGCCTGTGCATGCACACGTGTAACATAATCCAGATCAATGCTGCTCATTGTGTCAGCACATGCTTGGGGACACATCAGTGCTCCCATTGGCCGGCATGACTGATCTGTGACAATAGTGATTGGCGTGCAGACCTTTTGGACGTGGTCGAGGTGCTAGTGTAGGGGGCTCTTGGGTCCCGATATTAACAACGTCTTTCAAGGAACACTGGACACTCGAAGATTTCTCCTTGTGAAGTTGTGTAATTTTTGCCGTTGCATACAGACATTTGAGACGATAGGACTGACGTGTTGACCACGTCCCGTGGTCTCCCGCAAAATATCGCTGTGTAGTCTTTTAACAATATGGATATATTGCTCCTATGTTAACTCACAGGCCCTGTATTGAGTAGTTGGTGCTTTTGTTGTTCCCTGATGGTGTTGGTTGTGTTTACAGATGTCACTATCAGATCTAAGGGGGCTATCTTAATTCAGATCTGTGTCCCAAGGAATGTACCTTCCCATGTCTGGCCCTGTGAGTAGGATTAGTTCCTCCTGCACCGGGGTGTCCAAGAGCGTTCAGCGCCTTGACTGTGGCGCTGAACGCTCTTGGACACCCCGGTGCAGGAGGAACTAATCCTACTCACAGGGCAGACATGGGAAGGTACATTCCTTGGGACACAGATCTGAATTAAGATAGCCCCCTTAGATCTGATAGTGACATCTGTAAACACAACCAACACCATCAGGGAACAACAAAAGCACCAACTACTCAATACAGGGCCTGTGAGTTAACATAGGAGCAATATATCCATATTGTTAAAAGACTACACAGCGATATTTTGCGGGAGACCACGGGACGTGGTCAATACGTCAGCCCTATTGCATTAAATGACTGATCTGTGTGCATACGTACCCATGGCCCAAGCTAACATACTCCCCTACACACTATGAAGGCTAACTCGAATGGTGACCAATGTGAGTGCATGGCGGTCGGCATGCATTGGCAGGCACCGTGTCTCTCATTACCAAGCCTAGGTCTGGCTGCTGCATGCAGAGCCTCGCACATGGCTCAGCAAAACGGTGTTTACACATCTCAAAGTGTGAGTGACCCCAAATGTAAAGGGAGCCCCTACACTTTTGCGTTGTGGCCCAAACTCACAATCACAAAACACAAGTTCACATCAATTTCAACGTCGCCGCACCAATTTGTGGAACAAAATTTCTCATCAAAGCTTCACCATTGTGCATCCCAAAACAGGCACTGAGGAATCGTCTTCCGAAGAAGAGGGTCAGCATGTGCCGCCTGCTGCAGGGCCACTGGCGACACCGCCACTTCCGGCGGCAGCTGCATCATCCCCCCCAAGTCCGAGTCGGCACAATGATCCCGACTTGCCAGCTGATGCGGTCCAGGAGCACAGCGAAGAGTGGTCCGGCCAGTCGGAACCTGAGCAGTCATCTACAAACTCTTCACAGCCATGGATGGACGAGGATGATGACATCCCCTCACCACCATGTCCACAGGAGGGCGAGGATGCTGGAGAACAGGCTGATGTGGATGATTGGGCCCCCTCCAGCCCAGGGCCCTTCTTGCAACCAGGCCATGTCGTGTGGCCTCAGAGCCCGAGCACCCCTGTTCAGCCACCTCCGACAGTGTCCAGCTCCCTGCCTAGCCCGGGCTTCGCAATGTCACCAGACACGGCAGATGAGGAGGATAACTGGGCGGCGGAGCCCTACCCCATGCCATCACCAACAGGGCCTGGTGAGGAGGAGATGGTTGCGGATGAAGAGGTCCCAAACTTGGACGACTATGGAGGTACATTCATATTTGTGTTTACTAGACCATGCATACTGTATTGAGTGTGTGGTTTATGGGGCACATCACACAAACAGATAAAGTTGCACATAATCTTTGGGAAAGTGTGTTTTAAGTTCGATTATGGCTACCTTCCTCATTTTTGAACCTTTTATTAAATTGAGGAATGTGCCCATTATTTGGCTGAAAATACACATGCTTTATAAACAACAGATGATATATCTGTATGTGTAATGTTGCTCTATCTGCCCTCCTGGTAGTCCCACAATGTCCATTAATTGGTACACTTAATGTTTGGTGCAGATGGCGAACGTCCTGGACCTGCGGGCTGGAGCCTGAGTGCATCCCCATCCAACCTGGCAAGATCACAGGATGGCGAACAACAGGGTAAGGAGCCTCTTTTGAGCAAAGATTTCGAAATATCCACACAAACTGTTGTTGGCTAACTGTGGTCATCTTCCCAGTACAGGTGTACCCACTTTGGAGGACATCATCCATGCGCACTTACAGTGTGCCATCCAGCTCCAGTCAGCTATCCAGACACATATTCGCCACATCATACGATTGAGGGACATGCTGGCTGCCCTACAGCAAGGGCATGGTGCCCTCCCTTAACCTGGTGACAAAGAGACACTGGCCGGGTATTTTTGGACCTGAAAGACTGCTGTCCATGTTGGACGCATTCTTCCTTGTTATGCCATGTTGGCATTGTTTGTTTGTTTTGTTTAAGCCCCCGTTGGGCTTTTTTCTTATAGTGTCCAACATTTGGACCGTATGAAGCATGTTGGCCCTACCACGTTGGGCTTTTTTCTTATAGTGTCCAACATTTGGACCATCACAAGTCAATACAGCTTTTTCATACCCTAACACAGCAATGTGTTCTTGGTGTGCATGGTATGACAGTTATTGACCTCTAATAAAAATGTTTACAGAAAATTTTGAGCCCATTATCTCTATGTATGCAGACATGTATGTGGAACATTTGGGTGTGTATCTGGGTCACGTTAACACCATCAAGGACAACTCAATGTCCAAACGGGTTTAGGGAGAGTAAGGTTTCCATAACACCTTTTGGTACACAAGGGCCCCAATGTCAGCATGACGTGTGTCGAGCAACCAGCAAACCTATATTAATGAAAGTGATATGAAAAGTGCCGCAATGCTGTTACACCAGCAAACATAAATGTGCCTTACCACTTACACATCTGCAAGCTTGGGTAGCCTGCCACCATTCATATTAGCCCATGTGGCAGAACACAGACAATGATGGTACGGACACCACTGCAGCCTGGGGGGTCCAGCAAAAAGTCGTGCACCGGCAGGCTGCCTAAAGTTATGTTTCCTTACAATTTCCCTGTACATTTGTTTATGTTGATGGATCTAGCATGTGGCCTACTGTAGCTGGTCAGCTGGTAAAATTGTCATGGTCTAAATCAAATCAACATGCTTAAATGAGGGACAACATATTTCACGTGTTGAATCAGAAATTTAATGGAATTTAGTGACAAATATGTAGGCCTGGGCCACACGATCACACAAAATAAAAAAAAAAACAATATGGGCAACAAAAAGAAAACTGCTATTGTCGCAGGTAGGGGAAACACAAAACAAAGAAAAAGAGTATGGAGGGGCAATTAGCGGGGCCAATGGCGGTAACTTAACCAAAAATACAAGGCTCCAACTTTGTACCAAGTCCAAAAAAAACTAAATATTATGGAACCGGGGCCCAAAATAAGAATCCCCCTCTGGGCCAAAGGGGTTGTCCGGCCGCTGCAGCTGGTGTGGCAAAGACACTAGCCGAGGCTGTGCATGGGCATGGCCAGGTGCTGGTGCTTGCTGCACATGGGTGGGAAGGCCCATGTACTGCCAGGCAGGGGGGGTTGGTGATGGCTGGGGAAGGGGATCAGGTAAGGAGGAACGGTTAGTCAGGAGGCCCTGACGGGCCTGGTCCATGGCCTGCAGGATTATGCGCTCACAATGCTCCCTTTGCTCCTGGGTAAACGTGGGGAGACGCTGCGCCACCACAGAAGCAAAGGGGCATTGTGGCTCCCGCACCTGCTGGGTCAGAACTTGCTGTGCCAGGGACACCAGGTCCGGCGCAGAGCTTGGGGCTGGCTGGCGTGTCCGTGCCCTGTCACGTGTCAAAGGCAGATGTGGCCGGCTGGTCGCTTCCACACTCCCCTCCTGGGTTGGTGATGTGTCCTCGCTCGGCAAGTCAGAGACCGACCCCGAAGAGGGACCTTCAAGCGGATCCTGAAACCAAAAAATGAACACCACATGAGAACACATGCCATTTGAGTTTTGATGGTCATTTTGTCGACAATGAGCAAGTTAACAGTATGTTAAAAAACCATATTGTGGCTGATGTCCTAGGCAACTCAATAACAGGGCCTTCCAGCTTCGTCCAATAACACAACACTCACTACTTGTCTGCAAATCGATTGCTTGCTTAGGCTGTGGTCACAGTAGCCATGCTTGGTTTTTTTTTTGATGTTAAAAAAAACATGCTTTTTTTCATGTCAGCATGAGTTTTGTAAGGTGTGTGATGCTTCGCTGCGTTTTTTGGTGCGTTTATGAATCTGCACCTAAAAATAGTGTTTGCAGTATTTTTAGGAGAAATATTAAAAACGCATTGGTTTTTAGAACATGGGTTCCTATGTGAAATGCATGCAAAAACGCATGTACAATTAGTAACTTTTAGTGCCATTAAAAAACGCATGCGTATTTGGATAAGCTCCAAAAACGCATGGGACAGTCACACTTGCTTTTAGGCTATTAGGGCATGCGTATTTTAACATGGGGGCCTATGGGTGCGTTTTTAACATGCATTTTTGAAAACGCAGGTCTCAAAAAATGCATGTCAAAAATGGTACTGTGACCACAGCCTTAAATTGGAGTGGTTGGGAACCAACGTAATCAAGATATGAGGCCCATGGGGTCTATGTTTACCTTCTCGACATTGTTAACTTGGCATAGATGTTGCCAAACAATGTTTAATGTGTGATAACTTTGCAAGATTGGGCCAGGTGATCGACTTACATTAGCCCCCTCCACGTCACCCACAACATTGGGGTTTTGTGGTTCCGAAAACTCCTCACTCTCCAGTGGTCGGCGGGGCTCCTGCTGCTCGGTGCTGAACAGGAGCAGATCGTAGTACCATAAGGCGGGGCGATAGACCGGCCCCGCTGCCATGCCTGACCGGCGTGCCTGGAGGACTTTTTTGTGTTCCCTGCCAAACACGGTGCGGAGGTACTGAATCTTATTCTTTATTGCCTCACGGTCGAGGTCCATGTCTGGACAATATTTGCGGGCAACCTCCAGGAGCCTGTCATACGCAGCATTCCGGAGGGCCCTTTTGTGGTAGCCTGCATCCCTAGTCAGCCACAGGCAGGGGTTCTCCTTATAGGCAGCAATGAGGGCAGTGATGTAATCACGATCAATCCTGGGCATCTATGAATCCAAAACAATAAAAAAAAACAGACATCAGTGTGGCAAATGTTCAAAGACATGTGTAAAATGTCAGCCACCGGACTAAAAGTCACCAGCCATGACCAATTTGTAATGCCCCCGCTCAATAACCCAACAACACACTTGCTAAAACCAAGATTGATGGTCAAGTCAATGGGATGTGTGCTGTTGTGACATTGACAGTCCGAAATTTGTGCCTGAAGTACAATAGAATGACTTGAAGTTTAGATGGGTCAGTGTCGTCATATGATGTGAACATACCTTGATTAAATCCAAAACAGTGTTGAAAATGGAGAAAGATCTGGGAAGGCCAAAGATGTGATGGCGTGCTGTCTGGTGTGGCTGCCACTTGTGTCAGGAGACACACAAAACAGCAGGTACAACACACATGTTCACAGTCCACTATTTATCCTAATTGATCACACAGCTGTTGGTAATGACAGGTGCGATATGCATAGACATCGCTATTACCACGCCCGGGACAGGACGTATACACTGCGTTGGGGGTGTACGTGCGGTTTGTGACACGCCTGCCGTAGAACATAGCCCCGGCGTTGTGTGTGGTCATTGTTTCACCACGCCTGTTTGGAGGGCGTAACATCGTGCTGGTGTGTGTTTTCACGTTAACGAGACACACCTGGGTAAGGTGACGTCTCGCCTTCACAGTGGCTCGCCTGTGTATATAGAGCGTTTCCTGGAGATGCACAATGTCTTTGCTGCAAAGTTCCTGCAGGTATGTACGTGTGGAGTCAGCATGTGATACATTGTGAAGGTGTATAGCTATAGCGTTGTCAAAATACATATGGTTGTGTTGTTTTTCTTGAAACACTTCTGTGGTTTCCATGTTTTTTGTGTCTTTTGTTTTTTGGGTTTAGATTGTTGGTAATTTTGCTACATTCAAGGACTGAAGCATTGTCTTGCTGATTTTGAGTCATCGGGACATCTTTCGTTACTTGGGTAACTTGATATTATTATTAGAGTGACACCCATCGCTGCAAACACTGCATGTGAGTACTAATTATTGTGTGTATGTAGTTTAACTTTTGCCATACATATGGTCCGCTGTGTCTCGGATGTTCCTGTTGTTAGCGTTGGTCCTGATATATGAAGTCTGATGTAGGTTGGGATCTCAGGGTCTGGTGGGTTTGGTGGGTCTTTTATTTTTGTTTGGCCAAGGCATTTAGGCGTGTCAAAACATGTGCCCTTCCCGAACACTTCATTCATCCTGTAGGTGTTATCTGCTTTTCATGCCTTTTTTTAAACATGTGTAGTGCAGTGGTCCATATTTTGCCAATGTCATGCTCCTTTTAGTCATTTAATTTATGATGATCACATTGTGGGGAAAGCACCTTTCTGCCTAGCCAGCATAGTAAACATATGTTTGCCTCTTAAACAGCATGAATCCAGATCAACGTGCCGTTTTGGGGGCTGGTTTGCTGGTGCAGGCCGCACGTGTGGAGGATGAGAGGGTGGAGAGAGGCAGGAGGAGACCCCGACGCATCTGGGCCAGGGAGTGGCTGCAGCAGCGCGATCAGCATTCCCACATTCGCCTTCTGCACCAACTTCGGGACGACTTTCCACGGGACTTCCAAAATTTCCTCCGCATGACAGATGAGACCTTTCAGATCTTGTTGGCAGCAGTGTGCCCGCTCATCAGACGGCAGGATACAGTAATGCGTCCAGCAGTGCCTGCGGAGGAGAGGTTGGCTGCCACACTGCGTTTTCTGGCAACAGGTCGCACTATGCAGGACTTGGTCTACTCGTCCGCAATATCACGGCCCCTCCTTACCCAACTCATTCCAGAGACCTGTGAGGCGATACTGCGGGCTCTGGCTCCCACGTACATGCGTTTGCCGCAGAGCCCCGAGGAATGGCTGGCCACTGCCGATGAATTCAGCCAGAAATGGCAATTTCCCAACTGTGGAGGTGCGATTGATGGGAAGCATGTGCGGATCACACAACCCCACCACAGTGGTTCATTTTTTTACAATTATAAATCTTATTTTAGTATAGTATTGATGGCAGTGGTTAACGCCAATTATGAGTTTATGTCCGTGTCCGTGGGCACAAATGGGAGGGTTTCAGATGGCGGGGTTTTTGACCAATCGTCTTTTGGACAAAAACTGAAGAATGGACGTCTTAATTTACCACCAACCACTCGCACCTGTGGAAACATGAACTTTGTTTTCGTTGCAGATGAGGCGTTTCCGCTCCTTCCTAATTTAATGAAGCCGTACCCCCAGAGACAACTAAATGCGCCCAAACGCATATACAATTATCGGCTTTCACGTGCACGACGAGTAGTGGAGAATGCCTTTGGCATCATGGCGAGCCGTTTCCGCATATTTCACACGGCCATTAATATGCGTCTAGAATCCATCGACCTGGTAGTTATGGCCTGTTGTGTCCTCCACAATTTTCTAAGACGCCGGGATCGCCAGGCCTACACTCCGCCTAACTTTGAGGACCGCATAGACTCCACCAATGGGGAGGTGGTGTTGGGGGGCTGGCGTGCTGATGCCCCACAGATGGCAGGACTCGAGCCATTAGGTGGTGGGAGCAGCCGGCAGGAGGCACAGGATATGAGGGACCGGTACTGCCAGTACTTTAATGGTACAGGGGCGGTGAGCTGGCAGCAGAACCTCCCCTAATTATTCTGGTGCCATGGGGAATTGGCCATTGCACTGTTTGACTGTGTCCTGCAGCTCCGGCTTGGAGGCAGGACATGTGTTCCTTTTTATTTTTGAGGAAGAATGTTTTTTTTGTTTTGTTTTTTAAACATAACCCAGATTTAGGGATATTTCTGTTTATGTTTTTTAGAGGGCCAGGCCTTGCCCATTGGAGGGGAGATGTGTGTTACCGACAAACCTCTTGTCTGTGACATGAGCCAGGGATTTTGGTTCATGGTGCTTGTTGGCACTATTTTGTTATTTTTTGTTGAAGGGCCCGGCTTATGGGTCCTGTGAGAGACGGACGGGACCAGGACCCACATACCTCCCCAAAGGCCCTTGTGACAGTGGTCACATTTTTTGGTTCACACACCTAGGGACAGAGTTAGGACTGTCTCGACCAGGGCCTACCGTGAAGTTGGTGAGGCAGCTTAATGTGCGTTTTTAGGCGAAAACGCATTAACCAAAAGGCCCTGATTAGTGTCACACCACTTGTTTATTTGGGACATTGTTTGTGTCCGACACCGGATTACATACAAACACGCATATGTTGGGCCACATAGATGGTGTTTACGCCACTAGTGTTGCAAGGCACAGTCGAGAGGTACACCTACATTAGGCCACCAGGAACAATGAATGTTGTGAGACGCTTTGTCTCCTTTGCATTGTCATACATTTTAACCCCAATTCCCCTTGATTAACACATGCGCTCTCTCACACACTGAAGCAAACATCATCCAGAGCACACCGCAAACAGACATGCGTTTCACACGCGTTTGGAAATATCCACTCATGTCAACACACACAGCTCGCTGTAGGCTGTTTAATTAAACGCATCTGTACACTTTAAAATTAGAAAACGCATAAGCGAGCTAATTTTGCACAACGCAACACGGGGGGATTGCGTTCGGCACGTTTTCGCCATTGCTATTTATGTAGTACAGCACACAGATACATTGCGATCAACTCTCACAGGACATTCTTTGGGATGAGGCCGCCATGTTTCCACGGACATCTGACCCAATGAGGACGCAGAACTGGGCACCAATGGTGTAGTGAGGGGCGCAGCTTGGAGACCATGTACCACGCCTATGGGCTCCAATAACGCCCACATTTGCTCCCACATCGTTTAGGAGATTTCTGTGTGACTCTTTGCTGAACGATGTCCACTGCTGATAACTGCATCTCTCAGACGATCGCTGGATCGGTGGATCGAGGAATCGTCTGAGCGATGTCTGTGGGTGTAGCGGCGTGATGAGCGATTTTGCGCGTCGTTCGGACGATATGCAAATTTAATTTCATCTACGATATCTTTAGCGATATCTTAACGTGTGACGGCCGCCTTATGCATCAGTGATAATACCGGTGTGGGAGCAGACAGTTGCATCCGGATATGCTCTTTTTTTGCTGGATCAAAGGAAAATAACACACTCCCTAGAGGCCGTGTCATTTCAGTCTTGGTTCTGGGCAGGCTCAGACCAAAAACACTGATCTAGTGTCTGGATCCAGCGGAATCCAGATTACATCGGATCCGGGTTCCATAGAGCCCCATTGTAATTTGACACATATTGCCCCAGATCGGGTTTTCACAGTTTTGTCATGGAGACCAAAATCGCTCCAAAGTGCGTTGTTGGTCTCAGTGCAAAAACCATTGACGCCCAAATCAGGAGGAACCATAAAGAACTGGATGCACCCTGTGGCTCCATTGAAAGTCAATAGGGTTGAAAATGAATGTGTGTGCATCCAGTTTAAGCTGGATTCACACAGATACCAAAACAGTGTGAAACCAGCCTAAGATGGTTGATTTGTCACACCAAAACTGGCGGGCTTGTTTGTCGTTCATTTATTGAATGTGACCATCTAAGGCAAAGTTTATCTTATCAATCTCTTGTTTTACAGACCTTGCATGTGATTAAAGAGCTGAAGGTTTATCTTATCTGTAGGCCATACACTTATACCTTATTGGTCTGTCTATGCCTGGTTGAAATAACAAACATCATACGCTTCGGTCCCAGACTCAGGATGTCTTGGCAAGAGCCAATCCCGGAGAGGGCGCCAGTGTGGCTTGTTCTCCTCTCCATATTGTGCATCTGTGTTCCCTCAGGCTGGCTTCACACCACGGTATGATCCGGCATGAACCTGACAGCCCCGGACCGAATCAGCACACAGAACCGGAGGGCCAAATGTGTCCTCCGGTCCTGTGTGCAGCCGGACGCAGCTGCAGCTGTTAATGATTCAGGACAGCTGCTGGCAGGGAGCTAGCCGCGGCCCTGAAAGAACAGCGGCGTGCAGCCGCCAGTGTCCGGTTCCCAGATTCTCCAGGTCCGGGGCAATCCGGCCCCATAGGCTCCCATTTTAGGGAGCGCCGGATTGCCCCATATCCGGGAGGATCCGGGAAAATCCAGGATCCGGTAAATTGGGGAGATTTTTCTCCCCGGACACAAAAATGTTGCAAGCATCATTTTTATGTCCGGAGAGAATCCGTATTCTCCCGGATTCCCCTGCAGTGATGAAACTGGATGGCAGAGAGCTGCCATCCGGCTCCATCCGGCCCCATAGGCTACTATGGGTCCAAAAACCGGTCCGGGGCTGTCTGGTTTACACCGGACAGCCCCGGACCGGATCACACCCAGGTGTGCAGCCAGCCTTAGTCTTACAAAAACCTATTATGAACCTGGTAAAACATGTCTGTTTGCACCTGGGGATATAAAGTAATTGTACAAGTAACACATCTGCTATTTTATACATATAAATAACACAAACAGTAAAAACATATATGTCTATATATATAAAAATAGATTATAAATTTCTAAATCCAGAATCAACACTGAGATTCCCTTCTAATTGGGGAGTAAATATTTAAGGGCTGGTGACATATTTACATAGAAAATACCATTTACAACTGTCCCTATTTACTTTGAATGTTTGACAAATGTGATTTTTGAACCACACAAATAAAATGACTAATTATGTTTCCCCGGGAACTCAAGACGAGATATTAATGCTCACAATGGTGCGTCGTACCCCGGTCCTGACAGTAATTGCTCCATCTTTTGGGGTTGCCTTAAGCCGCTGCTGTCCACTTGTGATCATTTACAGAACTGATTTTAGCTTGTCAGACATCAGCAAATATAGCATCATTTTATTCAGATTTTTTTTCTCTTTAGCCCAGCGGCCTTGTTGTCGTTGTCCTCCCCCTTGTAGTTCACGAAAGGAAAGATCCATTTTAATTAAATTAGTTAGTTGTATATTGAGGATTAAGAGGGGCAGCCCCCAGGTCGCCTGTGACTTGTGAGACCTCTGCTCCTGTCACACAAATCGGAAAGAAAGTTACATGGAGACATCAACCAGTGCCCAATGGGAAGATGACCATGGACCCAGATGGTTATTTCCAGGCCAGTTCTTGTTCGGCTTGGCAACAATCTGAAGAAATTGGCGTTGTCTCAATGACAGACAGAGCAGGTCCAGCGAAAAATATACAAAGGCACAAAACCAGAACAAATAAATAAATGCAGAATTATAATAAAACAAATAAATACACGTAAGTAAATCATGATTATTCAGATAATAAGAAAAAGAATATTAATATATTCAAAGCAGTAATAAAATAATACAAAACATTGAATAATCATATTAAAGTAGCACTCCAGGCAAAATGTTAACACACTACTCCTTTCTAAATATAATTGCATTAAGGTTATTCTCATCATACTAGTAAATGGTTAAAATTGGAAAGTGCTTATAAAAAAACTATGAAATTTAGTGGGTGACTCTTAGAGAAGAGCGAACACCATGGTGTTCGAATTCGGATTGTAGAGTGTTTGTTGAATAAGTTGATGAACATTCGCCGAATTTACCGAACGCCATGAAACAACATAGAAAACACCTTCAAAGGTGTCCAAAAGCTGACAAACACACACAGACACATAAAGATCATCTTACCAGTCTCCTGCTGCTTACTTGCTTGTGGGTTCGCTCTCCCTCTCACTTACGTCTGGTCCCACCCATGAAGCATCATGCATATTCACTTCACTGACCAGCAACAGCCAGTAACAGATGCTCATGCTCTGTGAGAGCATCTGTGATTGGCTGTTGCCATCAGACTACATTTCCAAAATCTGTCTGTGCTTGCTTGTCATACACCAGGGGTGGGGAACTCCAGGCCTCAAGGGCCACCAACATGTCATGTTTTCAGATTTTCCTTAGTATTGCACAGGGTTTGGTATCCTCACCAGTGCACGTGATTCAATTATTACCTGTGCAATACTAAGGAGATCCTAAGTTCCCCACCCCTGTCATGCATATTAGTGTGTGGCAACCAACCTGCCATCATAGCGTGTCCCCCCAAAAAATAATGGGAAAAAAATTACATAGGGCTTTGCCTTGTTTTTAATTGGCAGCCAATGTAAAAGTAGGCAACTGACGGGTGGTATTCTCAGTGGGATGACGGCCTATCGATCTTGGCCTCCACCATGCTATAGAATAACATCCCATCACCACCCCAGAAATTGGCACATTCAAAAGAAGCAAATATTTCTACCACTTTACATAGCTCTTCCTTTGCTGTGTAGCGGTGGCAAACTGGGCAAAAAGGGGTAAATACCAGCTTTCTATTCCCAACTTACTTACCAGACCAGAGCTGGTGGCTCTCAATTCAATGTTTGGAGGCTGCGGTGAAAGGATGCTGTGTTCTTCACCACAGCCTGTGATTAAGAAGACATCACAGAGGCTCGAGGATGGGTATGAGGGAGTAATAAAGATGGAGTTCAGATACGTGTGTGTTTTTAGTTCTAATAAAGTGTTTTCTCTCTGTTGTGTCTTCTTTACTCTTTTTACTTGAACTTCTGAATGGCTTGGTGTAACATTGGCCTGACATTAAGAATTTCGGCCGTAATGCCAGCTGGCAATACAAAGCTGCCATTAAAAACTGCCTTTAACCCCTTATTACCCAGTTTGCCACATGGCAAGTGGTTGAGGCAGATTAAGCGTCAGGAATTGGAGCTTCTTATGAATGCGCCAATTCTATGGCGGCTGTGGATGCTATTCTATAGTATGGAGGGGGCAATATCGATGGGCCTCATCCCACTGAGAATACCAGCTCTCAGCTGCCTACTTAAGACCTCTTTCACATAGCAATGCTGTGTGCAGTCTGTGCCTCCAGCACGTGTGCAGCCCATGCCGACACATGCTGTAGTTACGGACATACAGAGACCAATGTTAATCTGCGCAGTTCCCTACTCACATCTTAGCGGCTTCTTCACAGTCACTATAGGCAGTATCAAGGATTGAATTTAAAAAACTGTACTATTTACATGCCAGACTATAAGTCACTATAAGTCTCAAACATAAAACTTAACAATATACATAATATACATATATAACTAAATAAAACATGGCTTGGGAAGGACAACTAAAAACTGAAAAAAAAATGTCCTAAAACATGACATGTAAGGGACGGGTTAGCGTGTCACAGACCCACCGACATGCCTTTAGGAAGATCCACTAGCCATCATAAGATGCATTTTTAGCTATGCCCTGGGTCATGGCTGTGGTTTAGGATGGAAGTCTGCTGCCGGATGGTCTTGGGGGCTCTCCGGGGCTATTCCTCTCAGAGCATTCTCTTCCACCACCTGCCCCCCAGCACACTCCATCATTGCTACAGCTGGAGAGGATGATGGAGTAACTATGGGACGACCACCCCCTCTAGGACAGACAGGACTAGGACCATCTTTGGGTCATGTCCATGCCCTGTGGCTTTGGGTGCATCTAGCTGGCCAGCCAAAAGAGACTTTGGCTGCATCCAATGGCAACTTCTCTTTAAGTCGGCCTTCTGCTGCCACTTGTGTAATTGGGCCATTCATAAATGTGACCTCATCCCCAACATAGATGGTGTGCTGTCTTTGGGGAAGATCGTCACGCTGCAGGGTAGCGCGCTTGACATAGCACCGATGTTTGGTGCCATGTTTCACTAAGAACCCATACCCCCAATCCTGTTTAAATGCCACCACCTTGCCTTTCGTGCATTGGTCAAGGAACTAATTCGCCTTGGGCCCTTGCAGCCGGTCCCGGCCATGGCATCTGTATGCATAATCTCCTCGATGAATGAAATAGGAGAAGGGGGTGGTTGATGCCTTGTTGGATAGATGCTTGTAGGCGGTAGGCATAGCGGTGTGCCACTTGGTCTGCCGAGAGAATGGAGCTGCGTGTCTATGAGAGTGCACAGGTAAGATGGTGGGAGGCGCTGTTAAAGTTCCATGGCTTTGGGTGTGTTTTGTTTGCTTTTCCCTAAGGGGCCCTGCCATATGAGTCCCACAATTCAGACCCGAGCAATCAGTACTGGAGTTGAATGTTTGCACACGATTGTTGATTAATGCCTAGCTGATGATTAACACCGGTATGTCAGGCCACAATGTATATAAATTGGGTTGAGGATACTTATTTGCTGTCATTATTGAAGGCTGACATGTTACTATGAAACATAATGATGAAAATAAATTATTTAATTCAGGTCAACATTCATCACCAATTAATCTGGAATACTGAATTATACTACTGGCTACTGCAGTAATGCCAGGACAACTGTAATTTGCATTATACATGAAATGTGAGCCCAATGGGTACGGTGTTGTAAATAGATGTAATGTGCTATGTAGATGAATACATATATGACATTAAATATAGGGATGGGCGAATCTACTCGCTAGGACTCGTTACTCGGCGAGTAGTAAGGGACTCGCAGACTCGGTACTACTGCGAGTTTCCAGCGTTTACTCGCACGAGTCCAATGCAAATCAATGGCAAACGCTGACAAAACTAGGATTGCCTTTGATTGCATTAGACTATGCACAGGGGATGTAGCAGAGAGGACATCGCGTTTTGGACTACGTCGGACGGAAGAGGATTTTTTTAATTAAAGATGGAGTCCCTAATGGCTTTTTTTTTTATTTCAAATGAAATTTTTTCTCTGTGTTGTGTTTTTTTAACCCTTTATTGGAGATCTTAGTGGCCGGGTCAACGTGGCCTGACATTAAGAATCTCGGCTTAATACCAGCTTGTATAACAAAGCTGGTATTAACCCCTTTATTACCCAGCATTGCCACCGCCACCAGGGCCGCTGGAAGAGCAGGGTTCAGCGCCAGAGGATGGCGCTTCAATAAACGCGCCATCTTCTGGGGCGGCTGCGGGCTGCAATTTGCAGCGGGGGGTGCCCAGAAAGCTTGGGCATCCCTGCGCTGCGGATTCCAGCCCCCAGCTGCTTAGCTGTACCTGGCTAACATAGAAATTGCCGAGAGCCCACACATTTTTTTTTTATTATTTCATGAATTTCAGAGTCAGAGTCTCAGAGTCAGAGTCTCAGAGTCTCAGAGTCAGAGTCTCAGAGTCTCATAGTCAGAGTCTCAGAGTCAGAGTCTGACTCAGAGTCTCAGAGTCAGACTCAGAGTCTCAGAGTCAGAGTCCAGAGTCAGAGTCAGAGTCTCAGAGTCAGAGTCTCAGAGTCCCAGAGTCCCAGAGTCCCAGAGTCAGAGTCAGAGTCTCAGAGTCAGAGTCTCAGAGTCAGAGTCTCAGAGTCAGAGTCAGAGTCTCAGAGTCAGAGTCCTCAGAGTCAGAGTCTCAGAGTCAGAGTCTCAGAGTCGAGTCTCAAGTCAGTCAGAGTCTCAGAGTCAGAGTCAGAGTCTCAGAGTCAGAGTCTCAGAGTCAGAGTCAGAGTCTCAGAGTCAGACCTCACCCTCAGAGCCAGAGTCAGAGTCTCAGAGTCAGAGTCAGAATCTCAGAATTTCATGAAATAATTAAAAAAAAAATGCTGTTGGCTCCGCCAATTTCTATGTCTAGCCAGGTACAGCTAAGCAGCTGGGGGCTGGAATCCGCAGCGCAGGGATGCCCAAGCTTTCTGGGCACCCTCCGCTGCAAATTGCAGCCCGCAGCAGCCCCAGAAGATGGCGCGTTCATTGAAGCGCCATCCTCTGGTGCTGAACCCCGCTCTTCCAGCGGCCCTGGTGGCGGTGGCACGCTGGTAATAAAGAGGTTAGGGCCAGCTTTGTATTATCAGCTGGCCCTAAGCCCGAAATTTATGGCGGTCACGCCAATATTAGACATGACCGCCATGAATTTCTATTAAATTGTTTTAAAAACAACACAACACAGAGAAAATTTTTTATTAGAAATAAAAAAAAAAGCCATTAGGGACTCCATCTTTAATTAAAAAAATCCTCTTCCGTCCGACGCAGTCCAAAACGCGATGTCCTCTCTGCTCATCCCTGTGCATAGATATAGATGTCTATGCACAGGGAATGAGCAGACTGAGAACAATCTCAGCTCTGCTACATCAGGCAGCAGGCGGGCTCTAGGACCCTGGAGCTGCGGCAGCCAGCACACAGAGCAGACAGGACTTGTCTGTGCGAGTTTCCCAGCGATTACTTGCAAAGTAAACGAGTCCAATGCAAATAAATGACAAAACTAGGATTGCTTCAGGCTGAAGCTTCCAAGACACATCTGCGATTTCTAAATCGCACACTACTCGCTATTACTCGCTTCCCCATTCATTAACATTGGACTCGCTAGACTCGCAACGAGTAGCGAGTCCCGGGCTCGGACTCGCTAGAGTCAAGCGATTCCGAGTAATTTAGGATTCGCCCATCACTAATTAAATAGTGATTGCACATTTTTAAGAAGCAATAGCCATACTATGGGGTTTCATTATTGTGAACAGAGTTATAAAATCAGGAATGTGAAGCACATAATGGTCATATTCTATTTTTCCATATATTGCTTTTAAATAAGTGTACAGAAGTTGGTCTCGCATGCTTATGACCATCTGCAATAATAAAGGTTTGCTCTTCAATAGAAAAAAAAAATTCACAAAAAATTCCTTAAAAATATAAAGATCTCTTACACTGATGTCTTAAGGACATTGTAAGCTTCCTGAATTTCCCAGCTGCTGACACATCTGACACTGTTTTCAAAATTCAGACCCTGCAGGTGTAAAAACACCTGCAAACTCCAGAATGTTAAAAAAAAAGGCCAAAAAATTCCCAAAAATTCTACAGCATAATACAAGCCAATAGACCCGATGGTCTACCAGCGAGTATTTAGGCCTGAACTAAACAGGTAAAGTTTTAGGGCCACTTTAAATTCCGAATTTTAGGATGTCATACAGTGGATTCCAACATTCACTGTGCGTATTTGATTATTTTTTGTTTTCATTCATTTTTGCAGTGAAAATGCGGTTACTCAATGGATCACTCAAATAGATTCCCAGCAGAGTCAATGGGTTTTCATGTTTTGCTGTTCAGTCTGGGCATTTAAGGTCTGCTATGTTTTTTCCCTTGAAAAGTCGTCCTCAAAAAGAAGGAGCATGTCAGTTTCTGTGGCGTTTTTCTAATATGCTTTTCCTATTGAAACCATTGTATATGGGAAAAAAGTGCACCAGAAAAAGCGGATCAAAAATGGATCAGAAACAAAAGTTCCTCTTATGCCGCTGAAAAAATGAGAAAAATGCCTCAAAAAAAGATCAAAAATGCACAATGTAAACATAGCCGAAAAAACATGTCAATGTTTTAGGCATGTTTTTTAGGCTAGGGTCACATTTGGTCTATAAATTGTGTTCACCGCATCTAGATCCACATGCGGTGAACGCAACTAGCTTCAGACACATTTTGCAAGCAAAATGTGTTGCTGAAGCCACACTCCAGTAACCGGATTGCTCCGGATGTGTAATCCGGAGCAATCCGGTTACCGTATAGTTTGCTCATCCTGCTGCCGCAGGGATGAGCTAAGTGTTTATTCTGTCAAAAATGATTAAATATTAATAATAATTGTGGGCAACATGTCTCTAGGGGGTGCCCACCCCCCCTAGAGATATGCTGGCCACTCAGGACAGCATGTTATGTGTTAATAAGTGATGTACAGTAAGCCGGCTTCTTTTGGCTCTGTACATTTTTATCAATGAAGCCGCCTGCTCCTCTGATAGTGGTGCGCATACTATACGTAATGTACGTATAGTATGTGCACTGTCCGAGGTCCTGAAGGCTTTTAGAGTATATCTATGGCGGTGCGCTGCCCATAAATATACTGTAAAAGCCTTCAGAACCTCGTACAGCGCACATACCATATGTACATTACGTATAGTATGCGCACCACTATCAGAGGAGCAGGCGGCTTCATTAATAAAAATGTACAGAGCCGAAAGAAGTTGGCTTACTGTACATCACTTATTAACACATAACATGCTGTCCTGAGTGGCCAGCATGTCTCTGGGGGGGCACCCCCTAGAGACATGTTGCCCACAATTATTATTAATATTTAATCATTTTTGACAGATTAAACACTTTGCTTATCCTGGTGGTAGCTGGGATAAGCAAAGTACGGTATACGGTAACCGGATTGCTCAGAATTACACATCCTGAGCAATGTGGTGACTGCATTGTGGGCCTTAAAACCACTCCGAAAACTGCAGCCTGCATGATTTTTCACGCAGGCTACAGAGCCGGAGGCGGTTTTAATAATGGGCTCCTATGAGGATCGTTTCCTGATGTGGTTTTGAGCTTTTTAAAAGCTCAAAACCGGATTAGGATTATAAAAAAACAACGCATGTGTTACCCTAGCCTTACAAAATATGGAATAGTACAGACTCTAACATTATGCCATACTTTTGTTTGTAGCACACTACCAGATGGTTTAGATACCAGACATATAACTTGATATTATATAAACCGTACATATATACAATATATATATATGCACTCAGCTTTATATATTATACAGTTGAAACCAGAAGATTACAAACTGTATAACAAGACATGTGTGCATGTTTTTCTCACTATCTGTCATGAAATCAGAATAAACTCTTCCAGTTTTAGGTCAATTACGATTACCATAATTATTAATATTTGCAAAATGCTAGAATGAGAAAAAGATATTTTTATATGGCATATTTATTACTTTCTGCAATGTCACCACTTTGCATACACTAAGATTACTATGCCTTTAAACAATTTTGGACAGCCCATATGATGATGTCATGTGTTTTGGAGCATCTGATAGGTTTATTGGGAACATCTGAGTTACTTAGAGACACACCTGTAGTTGTATTTTAATGCACACCTGAAACACACTGTTTCTTTGTGTAGCATTATGGGAAAGTGTAAAGAAATCAGCCAAGATATCAGGAAGAGAATTGTGGACTTGAACAAGTCTGGTTCATCCTTGGCTGCAATTTCCGCCCCCTTCATGGATGCATATGGCTCCACCCCCTCTGGGAAATGTTTTTATGTGCAAAATAATTATTCTATTTTGTTATAACTAAGAACAGTTAGCTACTATCCTGGCCAACGCCAATCTACAATTTCTATAACTTACCATTTATGGAAGAGAACAAAACACTGATGTTGAACAGAATGGATGAAATGCAAATTCACAAGTAGAACTCGGGAGACACAAACACAGTGACATGACTCGGAATGTTATAGGCTAACATTCTATTGCGACTTCACTGTTGTGTTGTCTTTCATATATGGTAAGTTATAGGTCACGTGATAAATATGCAGGCTAACTGTCAAAACAGTGTCTATAACCTCACACATATTAACAGTGACTAGACTTTTTTGGCAACTGACCGTAAAGCGATGGGTTAAGATTTACCTTGAAGACATATTCTATGACATCAACTGAGGTGGCAATATGCTACCTGTGTTTTCTGTCTATTTACTTTGTGACTTTCAGGTGCATAATAATCATTCTATTTTTTTATAATTAAGAACACTTAGTTACTATGCGCGGGCTAGTAAATATATATATTACAGTTGAAACCAAAAGTTTACATACACTATATAAAATGACACATATGCATGTTTTTCTCGCTATGTTTTTCTCATCGCTTATCATATAAAATTCTCTTTTTTTAAACAAAAACCCTTACACTGGCCCGTGCACATGGATGTCACATGAATTACATGTGTGTGCAGATTATTTTTGTCATGGACCTATTGACTTCAATGCACGTGGAGGACACATAAAAAAGAAAGCAAAAGCATTAAAAGCAGCACTTACCTGGAGCATTTCAGAACTGCTCCCACGAGGCACATGTGAATTAAGGCAGAACAGGCACCAGCTTATGCAGCTAATGCCATACACCCCTTGGTCATTTCAAAACTGACCCTCACAGCGCAAGGCTAGCAAATTTATGAATAAAGACGCAGCAGGCCCAAGCAAATGGTGCTTCCAATTAAGGCTGCTTTCACATTACGATTTTTGGGGATCCGTGGCTGTCCGTTTTAAAACGGACAGCCATGGATCTAATTTGGCCCCCATGTATCCATATGGGCAATGGATCGGATCGAATTTGCCCTTAATGGCATCCAATTTGTCTCGGATCCGATTGTGTCCGATTTTTTGCTGTACCCAAAATCGAAGACTGCTCCTTTTTTGGGCACAGCGAACCAAGTCGGACCGAATCGGATCCGACACGATCCATGGCAAATAACATGGGGGCCTATGGAACACGGGTCTGGGAAACCGGATCATTTCACGGATCCGATTTTAGTGTACTGAACATATGACCACATATTACCGCATCAGCTGATCGGGTTGCCACGAACACAAGGTCCTTAAGTCCCGGGAGCTAGATGGCGCGGGTCACACGCCAGAGAGGTGAGGATCTTTTTATTTTTTTATTTAACCCTTGGTTCAATCCAGCAATATATATATTTACATTGCGGGAGTGAAAGTGCCCAGCTTGCCTGCACTTTGCAGGCTCGGGCTTTCTGTGTCCGGATCCGCGAAAATCATAGACCCGGACAAAGAAATGGCATCCGGAGATCACCTCCAATGCGATTCTTTTCCTGCCCGTGGGGTCCTGCATAAAGTAGGATCCCCATGGACAGGAAGAAATCGCAATGTGAAACCAGCCTAACAAAGCTTGTGAACAGGATAAGATAGCTGAGTGTGAATAGCCTGTCCACAGGCTTTGTTAATTGCAAGCACCTTTTGCCTGATCCTGCCCCACCTTCATTCATGAATGTACTGGTCTAGTGCTGTGAGGGTCTGATCTGAAAAGCCTGGGCATGTGTGGCATCAGCTGCATATACTGGGGCCTGTCCTACCTTAATTCACATGTGCCTGTCTAGCATCATAGGAGCATTTCTCAAATGCTCCAGGTAAGTGCTTCTTTTAATGGCTCTGCTTTTTTTCTATGTTGGACCCTGCTTGGTACAACTGAAATGAAATAAAAAATACATAGAGTAGGACCTCTCTAATGAGATTTGCCATGACGTGGCAGGGTGGCTCAAAATATTGATAAATTATTTGCCAAAAATCTCAATTTTATAATATAAATACAGTTTGGAATGAATAAATATGTGCAGTGCACATTTTACATTGCATGCTATCCTCAGGAAGTGCTGGCTCTTCTTGTTTTTTCCCGTAAAGACTACTTCCTTTAGTATTTAACATTGGAAATGTATCAATGAGTTGACTGCTTTTGCATTTTTTTCCATTTCCTTTACAAAGTTCTTCATGAGGCCTAACTTGATATGCAATGGTGGTAACAAAACCTTATGTGGGTCATGAAGAGCTCGATGCAGGAAATTTTTACTCCCTGGCTGAAGTGAATGTCAGAGAGGCCAATCTCTTTTATTGTAGTGATATTCTCTTGCACAACGAGCCCACTCAGGCTGTGGACAGCATATGACATCAGATGCGAGAGCATTGGATATGATATGCTAATGACAATTGGCTCAATATCTGCTGTGAGCGTGACCAAGTGCCATTATACTTTGATCCAATCCTGCAATCGGATGACAGGCGTGGAGAGGTGAGAGATTGATCTTTCCATATTCTCCATATTCTGTCTCCGATGTTTCACTAGCATGCATACACTTAAAATTGTAGCTCTTTGAGGAAACTACAATCAGTCTCCGTGGAGTGATACTTAGGCTACTTTCACATTAGCGTTCCCCTCCGCAGCGTTCTGCTTATTGGTACAGCAAAAGGCATAGATTGCCTCTTCCCATATAACCACTGGGTAAGATGTGATGCACATCCATTGTAGAATGTGTGGAGCTTAAATCTTGTCCTGCAGCCAAAATACAAGTTGTAGGCTTTCCATATCATAGTAGTCAAGTTCTTCCTTGAGACTTCTTGCTTCTCCCTCTGTCTCTCTGGCCAGAGAGTGGAGATTGGGCGTTACCACAGCGGTGTCAGGTTATCCATGAGAGGGATGTCTTAAACCCGCCATATCCTCTTGTTCATTGCTGGTTATTCAGTTGTGCTCAGTGGTACTATTGGTAGGTGTTTGGTCTGTGTAGCTGTGGTTTTTTCTGGGTTTTGGTTAATTGTGCCTCTGGTTCTTATGTCCCATACTTTTGCTCGCTAACCTTCCTTGTTTAGTTAGTTAGGTTCTCCACTGCCTTACCCTTATAGTTTACTGGTGTGTTTGACCCAACTGTGGCCAGGGTACCTGTCCGCTCCACTATTGGCACCTGGGAAGGGCTCTAAAAAAGTCCCTTTAGTTGGAGCAGTTGAAGAGTACTCCAGTGCTCAAGGGTGCACATAAGCGTGATGGCTTGTGCCAAGTGTATCTGGCAACTGCAAGTGCTGGGCCTTAGTCTGGGCAGCTCATCAGAAGCACGATGGAAGCAACATTTTGGTTAGCATTTGTTTTTCGGCAGCTGGAACTTCAGCTTTAGTCAAGGCGAGAGAATAATAAACAATTCTAAATATCAGTCGATTTTGATCAAAACCTTCAGACTTCTGCAAAAAAAGGTGGTTGAAGAGGAATTTTACCTTTCAACACAACAACAACTCTAAACATACCTCCAAATGAACAAAAAAATCGCTGTTCCAGAAGATCAAACTTTCAAATTGGCCCAGAAAGAGCCTGGACCTGACTACAATTGAAAATTTGTTGATGACCTAAAGAGAGCGCTGTACACAGTAGACGTCCTTATAATCTGACAGATTTGGAGCTACTGGCCAAAGATTGCCAGATCTAGATGTGCCATGCTGACAGACTATAACCCAAAAAGACTAAATGCTGAATGTGAATTTTAAGGACACTTCCACAAAGTATTAGTGTGAAGGTCTACATATTTATGCATCCATATTATTTAAGTTCTTTATTTTTAATTTTCCCAAAAATATTTCAGTTAATTTTTTATGAATTTGTACAGATTATCAGAAACATTACAGGTGGAAAAAAGATTTTTTAAATGATGAAAACCTGACATATTAATAGGGGTTTGTAGACTTTTATTACCACTGTAACTAAAGTGTTTCCCTGAAAATAAGACATCCACCTAAAATAAGACCTAGTGGGGTTTTTGTCAGGCTGCTAAATATAAACCCTCCCTCAAAAATAAGACCTAGCAAATTTTATTTTTTCTTAGGCATACTTGTGTCACAGAACATCAGGGCATGGAGCTGTGTGTGTGTATAATACTGTACCGCCCGCCCGCCACACTTATGTCGAGCTCCAGGCCCTGGGTACTCGGGTATCAGGCTCGCTGGGCGTTTTCACGGGGATGTCACGGGTGGCAGCACCTGAACCCATGGCCTGGGTGACACTTCAATAAGGGGTGATTGTACAGGGGGTTAGAGTTTGTCACGTGACGCCACCTGTAGTACCTGGTGATGGGTCACCAGCGCCGCCACAGTGCTCCGGAAGTCGATGGTAATGCGGCTGAGATAGCAAAGCTTCCTACAGGTGGAGCTGGTCCTCCGGGGCAGCGTTCCTGTAAGCAAACAGGTTGATGGAGATAACCACACAAAGGCAAAGTCACTTTCTCCCGGGTACTTTACTGTAAATGTTCAGCAGCAAAATACAGAGTCCACAGTTCAGCAAGATGGTAAGCAAACAGGTAGCTCTATGGGTGGCTGCAAGTGGATGCCCGGTGGTATGGTGGAACCCGTGGTAAACCGTAGTTGACAAACATGTGTCCTTTCTTCCCCGCCTGGGATGAGTCTATACCCAATGGCTCCTTGTAGAAAGACTTGGGCTACCCTCCCTCGTGGTGAGGAATCAGGCAGACTGCTCCGTCTGGCAGGGTGCCGCAGCCGATAAACAGACCGCAGCAGCAGGTTGACGACTACAGAGGTAAACTCTGGCCATTTCCAGCGTTCCTGTCTTGGACTGGGGAATTCCCTGGAGTATGGTTGCTCCATGCTGGGGTTCCCCCTTTCTCTCTAGGGCCCAGACTCTGCACGTCAGGCACCCTCTCTCAGGATCCCCTCAGGATCCTCTCTCTCCATTCCTCCGGATCAGTGTAGAGCTGTCCGGGTAAACCTTCTGCCTCGCTCCACACTCTTTTCCAACTGTCCCGACTCCTCTCCTCCACAGACTAGCCGCTCTTTGATCCCCCTAGAGGTGAATATACTGGGTAACCTCCCACCACTATTATAATGTGGGAGTGCAGGAATGGATCCACTTGCAGCTGGGGAAGATTACACCTCATTCACGGGTGCAATAGCACACTGTGACGCCTGATTACGTGGGGCGCCACATACCCCCCTGATGGAATATACGCGTCCTCGAGTATTGGTACCTGTTAAACCGGAGAGTGAAAAACATTTTTCTTTTTATATTCAACATCACAACCAACGGGTAAACTATATAGAATCAAGCATACTTGGATTTCTTCCTATTTCTAGGAGGCACATTTCTTATAACGTTACACACACATTACAGTAGTTAGTATAATAGAGCCCACGGTCCTCGGGTCACCTGTTGGCAAAGTTATTACTCTCCGGCAGTTACTATCTGCATAAAAGACATAGGCCTTGTTCACACATACCTGCGTTTTTGGCACTCTCTGCGTTTTTTTGCAGTTTTTCAAAAACGCAGGTGCGTTAACGCAGGGTGCATTTGAGTGTACATGCGTTTTTCAGCTCCACTTGCGATTTTTTCCCCCAGTCCAAAAAACACTACATGCAGCGTTTTTTGGGTGCTGGAAAAAAACGCAGGGGTTGTTTCCAAAAACGCATGCGTTTTTTTAACATGGGGTCCTATGGGAAACGCATGCGTTAACGCAGGGCAAATATAGGCACCTGCGTTAACGCATGCATTTCCCATAGGGCCCCATGTTAAAAAAACGCATGCGTTTCTATAACATGGGTCCCTATGGGAAACGCTTGCATTTTTAAATGGCACATTTATGCACCCTGCGTTAACGCATGCGTTTTTGCCTGCATTTTTGATGAAAAATTGACAAAGACCAAAAAGGATTCAAATCCTTTCAGACACACAAGGGACATTTTTTAGCACTCCTAAAAAAAACGCATGTGGCATGTGGTCTGCTACATGTATTACAGAGCTGCTCTGTTCTCTGCCTCAGCTGCATAGATGTACGGGCGGAGCCGCCGGTCTATCACAGCGCAGCAGCCGCCGGCCAATAAGAGACATTACATGCAGGCCTCTGATTGGTTGGCAGCTGCTGCACTGCGATTGGCCTGTGGCTCTGCCCTTAGAGCTACACAGCTGGGGCAGAGAGCAGAGCAGCGCTTGTAATACTGCAGTGGCGGACCGCCGGTGAGTGAAGGGTGTGTGTGTGCTGATGGGAGTTGCTTGGAGATTATAATGGGGGATACGGTATTTGGGGATGCATGGGGATGATGTGGGCTGCAAGTGGATGATAGAGGTTTCAAGGAGATGATGGGGATATGGTATTGGGGCTGCTTGGGGAAATTGGGGGCTGCAAAGGGGGTGATAGGGATATTGGGGGCTGCAAGGGGATATTAGGGCATGCAAGGGGATATTGGGGGCTGCATGGGGATGATGGGGCTGCAAGGGGATATTGGGAGCGGCATGGAGATGAGGGAGGCTGATGGGGATTGTGGGGGCTGCAAGGAGATTTTGAGGGCTGCATGGGGATATTGGAGACTGTAAGGGCATATTGGGGGCTGCATAGGGATGATGTGGTATTGGTGGCTACAAGGGGGTATTGGAGGCTGACAGGGGATGATGTGGATATTGGGGGCTGCAAGGGAAAATTGCTAGCTGCATGAGGATGATGGGTGCTGCAAGGGGATGGTGGATACTGCAAGGGGATGATGGGGATCATGGAAAAATAAGACATCCCCTGAAAATATGACCTAACACATTTTGGGAGCAAAAATTAATTTAAGACACGTCTTATTTTCAGGGAAACATGGTATTTATTGTCTTCTTTTCTCTTTTTCTTTTATTTACGATCTCTTTATTTTGCACATTTTATTTCATGTTTCTACCTAAAGTTTATTGTTATGCATCTCTTCTTAAATTAAATGCAACTCTTCTTAAATTAGTGACTTTTTATCCATGAACAGCATAGAATCCATTTTCTTCTGAATCACTTGACACTCTGACATTCCTCATTTGTGCTAATTTTGTTTTGCCTATTTACTCTGAATGGGACAATTCTCTGTTTTAGGAAAAATTTACAGGATATCACTCCACTGGTCCAACAACATAAAAGAAAGTCAAAAGGTGCAGACGGTGGCGGCTGGATTCCCAGCGCTGAATTTATGCACCCACAACTCTGAATAATAGGAAAGTTGACAGTGAAAAATAGGGTGATTTTTGGCAATTAGGGACCATTTGTAAGATGCTGAAAGCTAATTTAGCCTCAGCTGTAATGATTGTGACCTGTGTTTCACCACTGTGCCATGCACCGATTGACTCACAGTAAACACAGATCATGAGAAAATTTACAGCTGAGGAATGAGAATTGCAAATATTTTAATGAATTCAAAGTCAGACCTACTTGTTCACTAATATTTAGTGCTGTGGGCCTCAGAGACTTGTATCTGGTCCACAAGTTCTAGCTTTTGACTGAAGAAGTGTCACGCACGGACTAGGAATGTCCACTGCACAACGCAACACAGAGGTGTAGGGAGAGCAAGACCCAGACAATGGGGAGCTGGGGATGGGACACCTCCTGACACTAACTTGTGTCTGGCCTCTGAGCTCCCCTAATGTCCCTAAGCGGGTACTTCCCCACTCTGCCGTGATATGCCTAGTCTTTGAGCCATCCCTCCTCTCACTCTGTCTAGGACCAACATCGGTGAGTGCACTAGACTGCACCACTATTGCAACATAGACAGAAAGGGAAATAAAGCACAAGGATATACTACTTCAGAGCTGCAGCCAGACACTAGGACTGTAGACAGCAGAACTCCAGCAGCTGCACCAAGCTTCATTCCTCCAAGATGGTCAAAAGAGAATGTATCTATTACCCACATGAGTTAATGGATCATGTCACCATTCAAAGGAAAGGGTAGTGGTCACAAACCTGCTACAGCTGAGATAAAGTGACATGGAGAGAGCAGCATAGAAAATGTAATTATCCCTTGCTGATTCAAAAGAAAACAATCACATTAAATACCAGACTCTCATCCGTTCATGTGAAACTCAGATCCCAGAGTTGTCACAAGTTTCCTAATGATGGGAGATACTCGTGACAAGAAGATAATTATGTTAAAAAAATGTCTAAGGGCCCAGTTACACGTAGAGACGCTCCAGCGATAACAACAACGATACGACCTGGTAGGGATCGCTGGAGCGTCGCTACATGGTCGCTGGTGAGATGACAAACAGTCAGATTCCACCAGCGACGCAGCAACAATATAGAGCGATACGGCGGTCGTTGCGACCCTGTCACTCTCAGACATAGTATTGAGATCCTGATTATTGATTGTCCTTGTCAAACACTATGATGCATGCTGCCCAGCAGGAGAGTAACGACCAAAAAATGGTCCAGAACGATTTGTAACGATCAGTGATCTCACAGCGGGGGCTTGATCGCTGCTACGTGTCACACATAGCGAGGTCGCTGTTACGTCACAAAACCTGTGACATTGCAGCGATATCGCTAGCGATATCATTGTGTGTGAAGTACTCCTGTAGTAATGCCCCTACTGTGCGCACCGCCATAGACCTAATGTTAATGGTTACAGGACCCTGGACAGCGGCTGATATTATACGTACATTACGTACAGTATCTACTCTACTGTGAGGGAGCTGCGGCTTCATTCACAAATTTGTACAAAGCCGACAATAGCCGGCTATAATGTAAAGGGCTTATTAACCCCTCACATGCTGACAGGAGGGGTCAGCATGTCTTTAGGGAGGGTTGGCACCCTAGAAACATGTTGCCCACAGCTACTATTAATATTTCATGTTTTAATAACATTTAACACTTTGTTCATCCCAGCGGCAGCAGGGATAAACAAAGTACCGTATATACTCGCGTATAAGCCGAGTTTTTCAGCCCAAAAATTGGGCTGAAAAGTACCCCCTCGGCTTATACGCGAGTACACCAACGCAAGTGCCGCCAAACCGCCCGCCCGCCACCATGAGTATACATGTGCCCCCCCCATCAATATCCAGGGCCCCCCCCTTGCAGGCCAAACCTGTAAAGGAAGATCCTTATACTTACACCTGCGCCCGCCGCCGTCCCCGCTCTGCACCGCGCTCCTCCATCTTCTTCCGTCTTCCTCCTCGGTCGCACAGACAATGACGTCATTGCCTGTGCGAGTCATTGCCTGTGCGACCGAGGAGGAAGACGGAAGAAGATGGAGCAGCACGGTGCAGAGCGGGGACGGCGGCGGGCGCAGGTGTAAGTATAAGGATCTTCCTTTACAGGTTTGGGCTGCAAGGGGGGGCCCTGGATACTGATAGGGGGGGGCGCATGTATACTGATGGTGGCGGGCGGGCGGCCAGTATACCCCTGGGGCTGCTGCCATGTATACCCCTGGGGCTGCCGCCATGTATACCCCTGGGGCTGCTGCCATGTATACCCCTGGGGCTGCTGCCATGTATACCCCTGGGGCTGCTGCCATGTATACCCCTGGGGCTGCTGCCAAGTATACCCCTGGGGCTGCTGCTATGTATACCCCTGGGGCTGCTGCTATGTATACCCCTGGGGCTGCTGCTATGTATACCCCTGGGGCTGCTGCTATGTATACCCCTGGGGCTGCTGCCATGTATACCCCTGGGGCTGCTGCCATGTATACCCCTGGGGCTGCTGCCATGTATACCCCTGGGGCTGCTGCTATGTATACCCCTGGGGCTGCTGCTATGTATACTCCTGGGGCTGCTGCTGTGTATACTCCTGGGGCTGCTGCTGTGTATACCCCTGGGGCTGCTGCTATGTATACTCCTGGGGCTGCTGCTATGTATACCCCTGAGGCTGCTGCCATGTATACCCCTGGGGCTGCTGCCATGTATACCCCTGGGGCTGCTGCTATGTATACCCCTGGGGCTGCTGCTATGTATACTCCTGGGGCTGCTGCTATGTATACTCCTGGGGCTGCTGCTGTGTATACCCCTGGGGCTGCTGCTATGTATACTCCTGGGGCTGCTGCTATGTATACTCCTGGGGCTGCTGCTGTGTATACTCCTGGGGCTGCTGCTGTGTATACCCCTGGGGCTGCTGCTGTGTATACCCATGGGGCTGCTGCTGTGTATACCCCTGGGGCTGCTGCTGTATATACCACTGGGGCTGCTGCTGTAACACTGCTGGGGCCTGTATATACCACTGGGGGGGGCCTGTATACCACACTGCTGGGGCTGTATACCTGTGCTGAGGTCCACCCTCAGCTTATACACGAGTCAATAGGTTTTCCCAGGTTTTGGGGGCAAAAGTAGGGGGGTCGGCTTATACACGGGTCGGCTTATACACGAGTATATACGGTATAACGGTAACCGCATTGCTCCGAGTTTCACATCCGGAGCAATCCGGTTACTGCATTGCGGTTGACAGAACAGCTCCGAAAACTACAGCCTGCATGATTTTTACCGCAGGCTGCAGATCCGGAGCCGGTAACCAGATTGCATGTAGAGCAATCCGGTTACCATAATGGGCTCCTATGGGGAGCGGTTCCTGATCTGATTTTGAGCTTTTTGACAGCTCAAAACCGGATCAGGATTTCAAAATTTCACCGCAAATGTGACCCTAGCCTTACAAAAGTACTATGATAACATGATCATTGGGGTAGGTTTATTTCCATGATTTTTAAAGTTGTCATGTTTGTGAGAAAGGAAGCCTTGCACAGGTATCAACCATGAATAGGTTTGGGAATCAAGTCAACTTGAGTTTGGATTTCCTTGAGCTTGGATTTCCACATTTTCATGGTCCTTGCAATGGGGGGTTGGTCTGCCCAGCATGGAATTATTATTTTTACTTTTTGATTTGAGATGATTATTGGAGGTATATTGCTTTCTGTGTTAACTAAAGGTACCGTCACACGCTTCCATATTGCCGGCGAGCTCGCTGGCAATTCCCAAATTCGGCGATGAGGAAACCACATTGCATGTGCATAGTGGCGTGTGACTGGGCGATTCTACGGCAAGCAATCGCTGGTGGAGCGTTGCCTGATTGCCCTGCACTGCAGTGAAATCAGACGATATCCACAAGGTGATTTCAGCGGATCGTGCTGTGTGACAGGGCGATAGATCCTGAAATAAATTCCATAGGCGTGCTTGGATGTTGTTTTTTCGCGCCGCATCTGTGGCGATTGGTGGTAATACTGCGTTCTGATTGGCTGGCCGTGTCTGAAGTGCCTTATTTCATGACCCGTGCGTTCACGCAAGGCTGACCAATGGGAACGCAGTTCCGTCCACCAATCGCAGTGATAGGGGTGCGTTGAAACGCACTCTAGCACACCCCTATCAAAACACTATGCCCACATCACTGCTACGATTGTGGAGTGTGACGTGGCAATGTGTGAAGGAAAGATCACTTCTGGTCTTCTGCAGGCGATTTCCGGAACACAGAATCGCCAAAGATCGCACTCAAGATCGCTGCGTGCGACAGCTCCACACCGGTCAGTAAAAAGTGCCCGAAACGTGCACGCTCACGTCAAATTGCCAGCGATATGGAAGCCATATCGCGGCATGTGATGGTACCTTTATAAACATACTAGGGTGAAATTATCCCTAGTCCTTACACAGTTTTAGATCAAAACTCCAAAGGATTAGAGATTCGAGATTCCGCTATCATGGTGTTTTCTGGCACAAGATTGAATCTGACTTCATAGATTTCTTAGGTTTCTGATATTTTGGGTAACTGAACCTTGGGATAATCTGTTTCCTTAATTATCAATGTTCTATTGACTTAAAAAAAAGGGAACATTGCAATATTTAAACCCGCTTAAGCCTGAGATCAACTTGATTTAGGTTTTGAAGTCATCATGACTTTTGGCATTTCCATTCCTTGTTGGGCCAGTCTGCCAGAGAAAATTAAATAACGGTAATCCCAAATTTTACAAATATTTAAATTCTGCATAATTCTATTTTTTTGCAATTTGCTTCATGTGAATTCTACAAAATGGTGACAACCTATTCTTTAATTTTGATGAAATGTAGTGATTAGTGATGAGCGAGTAGTTAGATACTGACACGCCCACTCAAGAGTCAGAGGTACTCGTTACCCTGCCAGTTCTTACGGTTCTTTTTTGGGAATGTCAAGGTGGCCAGCCGGCTCCGTGACCCTGGCAGTGTCATTTAATAAACGGGGATTGACGGGAAGACAGGGAAAAGGGGTATTTGTGACGTCACCTGCGGTAAGCGGCCATGGGTGGCCACCACTGCTTCAGAGCCTCTGGGGACGATGACAAGCAGCTTGGATGGTTTTGCTCCCCACAGGTGGAGTGCGGTCCCCAGGGCAGCGGGAAGGAGGGTTCAGTTTGTACCTTGGCAGATGTTCGTTAGGTCATCAGCACATCGGTGTTACATGCGGCTTCTGCCGCCGGGTGCTTCCCTTTGCCAATATCCGGTTCAGCATTGTCTCCAGAATCGGGACAGTGTAGTCGAGCCTCTTTTGGTGTTCCTTTCTCTCTTTATTTTTGTCTGTCTCTTTCTCTGGTGGTCCCTTAGCACTACAAGTTAGTCTCTCTGCTCCTCTCAGCACCTTCGCAAACAGAGCTCAGATACCGACAACCACGGGTGCTCAGTTGTACCACTTCCTGATACTGCTCCCTAGTTCGTCTGCCTTCTCCAAGTTGTGTTGGGTGTTCGGCCGCAGTTCCCATTAGGAACTCGGGGCCTCCGGTTTCAACAGTTCGGGCCTACACCATCCGCGCCGTGTTCAGGGCCAATTCCCTGTGTCGTCCACCAACCCCTCTGTTCTCTCGCCTGATATGGGCGTACAGGGATCTATGTCTCTTTCTGTACCCCGACGGCTCTGTTCTTCCTCCACACCCGTCAGTCGTTCCCTACCGGGGTGAGCGTGACCATGCTCCAGCCCGCAGGAGCTAACACCTTCTCCTCCTTACTTCTTGTCCTCTACTCCCCTTCTACTCCTCTGCTCTGATCTTAACTGCTCCTGCACTTCTCTTTTTTCCTCCCGGCTACGCTTGGGTCCTCCCACTGTTCCGGGGTCCTAAGTGTTTTGTGTGTTTGTTTGTGTGTGAAGCTCAACTGCGCCATCTCAGCACCTGGAGAGCAGAGGTACAACTCTCCCTCTGATAATGTGGTAATGGTAACATCATTAGGGGCGGGTATGGTGGTTAAGCATGGAAGTGAGGATAATAGGGTCATTGGTGCCCTGAAAGTTTCCTGGCTCTGCTTGAATAGTAGCCAGTGCATGCCACTCCCCTTTATGGCGGTCTGGCCTGGTGCTGTAGACAGTTAAGGATATCAGGGGCGTAACTTGAAGTTCATGGGCCCAGATGCGAAAGCTCCAACAGGGCCCCCAATTATTGAAAATCTGTATTAGCATTAGTGTTTTTCTATAGGACAAAGGGACTTTTGGGGCTGGATACAATTGCAACACCTGCACCTGTTGTAGTTACGCCCCTGGAGGATATCACAGTACCTGTGAATCCCAATGTACTAGCACTTCACCTGACTCCTACTGGGATTGGTAATCCTGTGATTTAAATAAAGCTGTGGCCATTTTGACAACCAAAGTTATGTGTTTTATGTATTTATTCCAGTTTCTAAGTTTACTGTACATATGGTTATTTTACAGTGAAGTGGGGTCCATCCCATATCCGAACGTCTTGCGCGTGTTGAGTGCTATCTGTAGACACCCGTCTGACTGAACCACGATATTAGAATACTGCGTGGGACAAGAATAAAACTCATTTTCTGAGGTATGCAGGGGGACATCTGGGGATATCAAGGGTTACAAGAACCCCAATTACATTATGTTAGAAGTAGCGGGCAGGGTTTACAACCCCCAAAACAGGTGACAGGTGCACTTTAGGGTACCTTTACACGCCGCTACTGGCGGGTGGATACAACCAGCTACTTCACGTGCACGAGCACGCACAAACGGTTACAAACGGTAAATGCACCATCTTTACACGCCGCCACAAGGTGCACTACGCTACGTTACATCTATCTCTGGATACACCGCCGGGTGCCTCAAGTCACCTTCTGTAGCTCATCTTACCTCATTTACACACCGCTACAACCAGCTAATATGGGCGGACCTGGTGCAGCAGGGACAGCACATAGGCGTGCCACAATTGTGGATTACACGAGACGTCCGTACGCTGATAGGACAAAGCAAGAAACCCATGATTGGTCCGGCATCGCAGGAGGCTGAGTAATACAGCACGCTCGAGCAATTGTTTAGTGTGACTGGTCAGCTCCTTAAATATGCCGCCCTATGCAGCGACTACCAATCGTAACGCAGGAGCTTCCACCAATGATCGCTGAAGGGGGGCGGTATCCCGGAGCCTGTGTCATGCCCAAGCTACATACCAGGTACATTGCCTGGTGTCGACACATCCCTTCTGTTGCTTCTTTACACGCCAATACAGCTCGCTACAATCGCCTGTGTAGCCACCTGTTTCAGGGCAGTGCTCGGAAACAGATGCATCTGTTGCCGGGTGCCTCCTACCGTCTTCACACGCCGCTACTACGGGGTATTGTGCCGCTACAAGCTACATTTGTAGCCTGTAGCTGGTTGTATCCACCCGCCAGTAGCGGCGTGTAAAGGTACCCTAAAGGTATTTGTACTGGGGCAAATCTGAGGACTATAGGCTTCCATAAATGCTCAGATTAGTCTGATGATGTACCAGATTCAGAATTATTACCGAATCATGGCCATAATATCACAGGCTGAGTACATGGACATTATTCTTTCTGCTCCAGTATTTGCCATCAGAAACAGGTACAGGAAGAAAAAGAAAGGAGCGGCTATTAACTGACAGCAGCTTCACTTTCCCTACTTAGTTGCTTCCAAGCATTGCAGTTTAGTTGTAATACACTCAAGGCTGGAAACTACAATTTGACAGTTTTACCAGTTTTACCATCTCTCACAATCCCCTTCTATTGTCATTTTATGGCTGTATATCTGTTGTCATTATTGGACTCCCCATTGTTTACACAGCATGTGTCCCAATCCCATCTTTCGTCTGAGTTATTCACCAAGTAGCACGTAAAGTTCTGTAGGCTCTACACACGAGATGTCAATAAAGCGCACTTTACTTAAGTACAAGCCGCCTCTGACATCTTATAGACTCAGAGTAATCCTTGCAATAACTTCATACTTTTAAGGCTCTCAGTTCTGTTTGTTTTATTAGCCAGAGGTATGTATGTCATAGGCATATATATCCCCCAATCTCGTCAACGCTTCCCCCCTCTCTAAATATTATATGGCAGAAAATCAAATATTTTATTGTGATTTTAAGGCTGATGACATTTAGTTGACTCTAGTTGGAGTTTTATTGTGCAATGAATGAAGTAGAAGTAAATCTTATATCACTGTAAACCTAGGCACAAAATACATCATACTAGTAGATGCAGGACAACAGAGTCTCAGTCAAGGTGCTAATTGTGGATTTCATCTACTTATATAATTGCCTTTTGTTGTCTGTGTCCCGTTGTCCCCATATCACAATGGAGTATTATGACATCACAGTAGGGTATTATGACATCACAATGGGGTATTTTACCATCATAGTGGGGTATTTTGACATCACAATGGGGTATTATTACATCATATTTGGGTTGGGGTATTATAATATAGTGGGGTGTTATGACATCATAGCACACAGGGGGAGAGAGCACGGGGAGAGACAGTGGACAGGGGAGAGAGCACACAGGGTGGAGAAACGGCCGCCAACCCCCAGTGCCACAGAGCCTACCTCCATCGTGATGTCACTGCCCTCCATCTATTTCCGATGCACCCCATGGCTGTGGGACACTCGGAAACGGGCTTTATTGCTTCTGGGGAGTCACAGGGGTCGAAACCCAGATCCGTGACCCTGGGTTCAGCATGAAAGAGTTCTTGGGAGTAAATATAGGGATAGGGTGGTTTAAGGGATAAATTGTTTGTGACGTCACCCGTGCTTTGCGGCTATGGGTAGCCGCCGCTGACGCAGAACCTCTGGGAATGATAGACGGGCAGCTGGAATGAAGTGGCTCCCCACGGGGGGAGCAGGCCCCCAGAGAAATGGTAGTATGTAGGGTTTTACTTGATCAGGCAGGAATTCACTGGCGGTTGCTTTACCACCAGAATAAAACAGTCTCACACAGTTCTGCAATTCTGTACCTGGGTTTCTTCACAGCACTTCTCAACTGGTCATATGATGTTACACTGTCTTTCAGATCTCCGGCCTGTGTGGTCCTTAGGGAACTGGGACGGCAAGTATAAGATCCTTGGTGGTGTGCCTCTCTCTGCCTTCCTCTGGTCCTGTTCCTCAGCGCTTCTGCCTGCGTCTCTCTTTCAGCACCTCTGCGCGCAGAGCCCCAATCCAGCAGCCACAGGTCTTGTCAGGCGACCGCTTCCTGTCCCCTGACCCTCATCCGGCTGCCTTCTCAGGGGATGCGCCAGGTGTGAGCCACAGCTCCCATTAAGCTCGTGGCCTCCAGTTCAGTGGTTTGGGTGCTGGACTCCCGCGCTGTGTTCAGGTCCAGTCCCTGTTTCTAGACCGGCTCCGCCCGTGCACCTAGAGTTCATTCCTCTCCGCTCCTGGTATGAGCCTCTTTCCGCTCAAGTCCCCTACTTCCCAGTTTCACACCGCTCCCCTGGCTCTCCTTCTCCTCCTCACTTAACTTCCAGCCCAAATTGCTCTCCCTTCCTTCTATCTCCCGCTCACACTTCTCTACCTTATTCTGCTCCCTTGGACAGGATCCTCCCTACAGCGGGTCCATCCACAGATGCTGACTAGGGTCTACTTGTTTGGGTGTTTGAGTGAGGATCCCACACCTACCGTTCCCATCTCTTGGCCACAGGAATACCACACCCTGGCTTGGGTGCAGTACCCCTCGTGGCGTCCAGACCAGTGGGGTGCCACATTTCTATATATGAAAGGAAGGAACTCTTATGCTGGTTTAACATTGCCTATAATAGGTAACATTGGAAACAGGAGGAGCCCTCCAAAGTTTGACACTGCCCATGGTGAACAATTGCAAGGTCAGTGTTACTTTTCACATACACATTTCATTTTGGCTTTACTTCAGCCATGATCAATGACAGCCAGCCAGATCAAAGGAGAAGAAATGGGCCTCACCAAGCTTGGTCGGAGTATTCCTTTGCCATGAGACCACACTGAAAATATGGGATTCATATGACACAATTGGTTGGTGTTAAAATGATAATTTATTGGTTTATTGAAGCATTGTTAAGATTCCAACTTTAGAGCAATAAAAACTAACGCGTTTTGGGTTAGCTAATATCTAATTCAAAGACTTCAGCTGCTGCTCTATCCCTTCCCTATTCTTTACACTGTAACTCTGTTCAAATTGCTAAAAGAATAGCGCGAGGTTGGTACTTGGATATTCATGACACATGCATTGACTTTAAAGGGTCATTGATTGGTTACTGACGATGAAATCTGCCAAGAATTACATTGGTTAAATTGTATAGATTCTACAGGGATGTTAGATTTGCATTAAAGTTTCTCTTTGCAAATTGAATGTTCCATTTTTTTGTTCGACGGTCTTTTTTATTTAGACCCCAGAGCATAATAAACGTAGGATGTAGAAAAACAAAAAAACAAATAATAAAAATTGTAACATCATAACTCACCTATTCCGCTGTCCCCTTAGCACCTGCGCCTGGTCTTCCGAATACTCACCTCTTCATTTTCTCTTCCTCCGTCGTGCACATTCTCTGACATCTTCACTCCAGATCTCGTCTTCTAGCTCGGCTATGCCTCTGACTTCCAAGGTATAGTGGAGCTGGAATAAAGAAGCTATAAAGAGTGTGCGCAAAGGGGGTAATGAAAGACAGATTGGCAGGTTGAGGGATAGAAGGGCAGGTGATTGTTGTGGCATTATTTTGAACCATTTGTTTGGATCTTTATGGCTCCGCAAAAAAATGGGCATCATAGTAGGAACGGTAGTAGAAAAGGGTGTACACACGTGGTCAAAGTTTTTGGTACTCCTCATTTAATGAAAGGAAAACTCACAATGGTCTCAGAAATAACTTGAATCTGACTAAAGTAATAATATTTAAAAATTCTAAGACAATGAACAAATGAAAGTCAGACATTGGTTTTCAACCCAGCTGCCACAGGAAGTTTTTAAACAATTAAACTCCTGAAATAGGTCTGGACAGGGACTCTGTCACTTAAATTTTACCATCTCATCTGACAACAGCATGATGTAGAGACAGAGACCCTAATTCCAGCGATGTGTCACTATCTAGGCTGCTCAGTGTAGTTTTGATAAAATCACTGTTTAGTTAGCTGGAGATTATCATTATAAGACTATGCAAGTAGTCCAGCATATTCATTTACTGCTAAATCTGAAGCAGAGAAAACAGTACTTCTATGAAAATGACAGCCAGCAGCTCAATAAGTGACACATCGCTGGAATCAGGATCTCTATCTCTACATTATGCTGCTCTCAGTTGGGATGGCAAAAACTTTGTGACAGAGTCCCTTTAACTTAATATTTTGTTGCACAACCTTTTGAGCTAATCACTGCAATCAAACAATTCCTGACTGTCAATGAGACTTCTGCTCCTCTCCATAGGTATTTTGGTGACTCCTCAAGAGCAAAGTGCTCCAGTATCTCGAGTTGGAAGGTTGCCTTTTCCAGACAGCATGATTCAGCTCTTTCCAAAGATGCTCAATACGATTTAAGTCAGGGCTTACAGAAGACCACTTCAGAATAGTCAAATGTTTTCCTCTTAACCATTCTTGGGTGTTTTTAACCGTGTGTTTTGGGTCATTATCCTGTTGCAAGACCCATGACCCAACCTTGACCAAGCCTTCTGACACTGGGCAACACATTTCTCTCTAGAATCCCTTGATAGTCTTGACATTTCATTGTACCCTGCACAGATTCAAGACTCTCTGAGTCAGATGCAGAAAAGCAGCCACAGAACATAACAGAGCCTCCTCCATGTTTCACAGTAGGGATAGTGTTTTCTTCTTGATATGCTTCATTTTTCCGTCTGTGAACATGCAGCTGATGTGCTTTGCACAAACGTTCCATTTTTCTCTGATCTGTCCATAGGACATTCTCCCAGAAGCTTTGTGGCTTATCAACATGTAGTTTGGCAAATTCCAGTCTGGCTTTTTCATGATTTTTTTTCAACAATGGTATCCTCCGTAGTCTACCCCCATGAAGTCCACTTTGGCTCAAACAATGATGGATGGTGCTATCTGACACTGATGTTCCTTGAGCTTGAAGTTCACGTTTAATCTCTTTAGCAGTTTTTCTGGGGTTTTTTTGTTACCATTTGTATTATCCGTTTCTTTGATTTGTCATCAATTTTTCTCCTGTGGCCACATCCAGGGAGGTTGGCTATAGTCCCATGGATCTTAAATTTCTGAATAATATGTGCAACTGTAGTTACAGGAACATCAAGCCGCTTGGAGATGGTCTTATAACCTTAACCTTTAGCATGTTTGTGTATAATTTTCTTTCTTATCTCCTGAGACAACTCTTTCCTTCGCTTCCTCTGGTCCATGTTGAGTGTGGTACACACCATGTCACCAAACAGCACAGTGAGTATTTGTAGCCCTATATACAGGCCCACTGACTGATTACAATATAGTAGACACCTGTGTTGCTAATTAGCTGACACACCTTGATTTAACATGTCCCTTTTGTCACATTATTTTCAGGGGTACCATCATTTCTGTCCAGGCCTATTTCATGAGTTGAATTTTTTTAAATTCTGTAGCAGCATGGTTGAAAAGCAATGTCTGACTTTCATTTGTTCATTTTCATAGATTTTTTATTTATTATTACTTTTGTCAGATTTATGTTATTCCTGTGACCATTGTGGGCTTTTCTTTCATTAAAGAGGGGTACCAACAATTTTGACCATGTGTGTATATGCTGCGTGTCAGGGGTCAGTCACTAAAATTAGTTAAAAGAACGTGGGTGATTTATTATAACATGTTTCAGAGCCAGTACTTGCTCCTTCTTCAGGTAAAGGTATGTTTGTGATTTTAGCTGAAGGGACAAGTATTAGCATTTACACACTTACATTTTCTGAGGCAGGGACTACACCTTGGAGGAGATAGTCACTCTAGCAGGTTAATAGTTAACATTTCAGCCGAATTTTATAAAATGCTGCGGGACCTCTGTGATGTCACGATCATGTGACTTTAATAGGCGGAGCTAAGTCTTCATAGCGCATAATGATTTTGCTTATCTAGCGCTGCCCACTGTGGTCACATGATCGGGACATAACACAGGTGCTTTATACAGAGAAGTTAATAGTGAGTTAGCTATTAACTTGCCAGAGTGACTACGTCCTCCAAGGTGTAGTCACTGCCTCAGAAAATGTAAGTGTACAAATTCTTTTTTTACCTTTGACATTACACTATGAGCTCAGACAGGGATGATTATGAAGCTGCAGGTACAGATACTGATAGCTGGGGGGCATAAACGACCTTACAGGTTCCCTTTAATATTGATGTTACCCAGTTTTTTTATAGTGAGTGACCTCCGGAAGTGTAGATCAAGGATGTTAGGCCCCTCATGAAAAATCTGCTGTAAGTTAAACTACTGTTCATGTTTTCAGGCCCCTCAAGATATTATATTATAGTATATGCAAATTTGCACTTCCGTAAGGAAGTGGATGAACTCCACGCCACCTTTAGGCTTTACGTTGCAGCACACTCCTCCCTAAGGTAATAGCAAGTTCCCCAATATTATTATACTCCTTACTTGTTCTGCACATGTAAGCTGGGTTACACATAAGCCCTCTGTCAGTTTTTGGCTTCATTGTCATTTTTTTTTTCTAAGTCCAAAACTGACAGAAAACGCATTGGTGTAATAAACACCCTGTGCGTTTTTCTCTGGAGCTCAAAACATTGCCCTGTCGTTTGAGCCAAAAGCAGTAAACAGCGTTTGGCATCAGTTAAAAAACGCATGCGTTTTCATGCTTTTTTTTAACATGGCCTATGGAAACGCATGCGCAAACGCATGCCATATTTGCACTTGCTTTGCGCATGCGTTCGCGCATGCTTTTTTAATGAAAAGTCCAAAACTCAGATGCAGGAGACACAAAAGCACCCTATAAAAACGGATTGGTGATGAAAGGATTCCAAAAACGGATTTCTATGTGTAACCTAGCCTAAGAAGGTCATACGTTTTGCAATCTGGAAAGAAACTGGAGAACCTACCTGTACAACAAGCAAGAGAAGAAAAAAGTAGGTTTTGACTGGCAAGTTCTGCAATACTATGTGACCCCATCCAGCCCAGCTCCTGAACATGACAATACCTGGCCTGGCGTGAAGGAGCCGGGACGATGTATGTATGTGGCAGCTCCTTCAGTAGAGCAACTTCAAAGAGGAGAAGAAGATATCAGAGTCGATCAATCTGCTCAATGGCATACGGACCCTCCTTGTCATGGCCTTCAGGTTGCTTTAAGGTTTTCAGCTCTGCAGATGTGAGTGAAAAACAGAAAGAGACAACTGTATGCAGCTCCAGACAGCAGGAGGGAAGGTAAACCGGATCTGAGCGGCAAATGATGAGATCATGTCAAACTAATACATGGACGGCAAGAGAGGACATGGCCAAATCTATGGGGGCAAGTGGACTGTAGCAACTGATACAGCGAGCTGAACAGCCCCAGGACTACTTCTATCAGGACTGAACTCCTGGATGGGAGGAATTCAAATTGGAATGCAGGTTTTAACCTCTTCATCAATGGATTTCAGTGTTGCATATCTATCTATCTATCTATCTATCTATCTATCTATCTATCTATCTATCTATCTATCTATCTATTATCATCCATTCATTCAAGCTTTATTGGAAGGAACAAATACACATTAGCATTGCCAAAACTGGAAAAAAGTAGGAAATTCAAAGGACTTATGGGCATGATTTTTTATGAACAAGAAGAAGATGAATCCAGCTTACCATTTCATTCTCCTATCAACATGAGCATGGGAATCAGTTCTGCCACAACCACGGTAATAATGGAAGAAAAATTGAATCCGGCTCAGGACATGTAGAAAATTATTTTCTATAATGGAATTGCCAATGATACATTACAATGAATGGGTGCAGGGTGAATGTGCCCCATATCAACGTGTTTCTTTCGAACTATTGTTCTTAGTGGTGGTCATAACTAAGAATGATAGTTTGTTTGGAATGCATTGACATGGGGCACGTACATTCATCCTGCACCCATTCTTGTAATGCACCATTGGGAATTCCATATAGAAAATAATTTTTTGCATATCTGAGCCTGATTTGATTTTTCTTCTATGATTTTATGTCAACCATATTTTCCTCTTCACCCAGCAGGATGTATCAATTTCCTTTCCTCATTCTTGGAGGTGAAGCATTGGAGCAAGATATCCTAGTATCTCTTGAAGTGAATGCCCTTCACTGCTGAGTATTTGGTGCAGTGCAGCAGGAAGTGAGTTTCATCCTCCAAGGACTTCAGACATGATCTGTCCTCCCTCGGCTTGTCTGCCTGTCTGTGCCCGTTCGATTTAAAGGGCAAACCATGGGCACTTTGTCTGTAACAGCTCAGGTTATGATGGTCTCTTGAGTTTTGGAGCATTTCCAGATATGTATTCTCTAGTCTATAGTCAGTTTCTGTGATGTGATCTATGTTATTATCAATTTTGTTTTTTTCTTATCTGCATATCTCTCTATAGATCTGCAAAGCTGAAGTCCTTATGAACCTTACACATTGTTGTGGTGAGACTTGGATACATTGTTTCACTTCTGAGTACACATGTAATATATAATGGTTACCAGACTATAAACATTGTCATTCTTATATTTAATGCTGCATCCTACAAAACAACAAACTGTTTGCAACAAAGTATCCCTGTCTTTCAGATTCACCCAGCAGAAGGGGCCCGGGCCAGGGAAATGCTACAGATTTGTTCTGTTTGGCATCTTGTGTTTTCTACTTCTACTTGCACAAATACAGAGAAGCTGCAGGATGTGAACCTGAAAAGGAGCACAAATCCAGGTCTGGTGTCAGAAGAAATAGAGTGGGCCATCCCCAGGGGTGAACCTAGCCTCTCTGCTGCCTGAGGCGAACTACAAAATGGCGCCCCCCCTTAATACAAGGATGTCAGCGCCATCACACGCACATAGAAGAACCATGCATAAGAATCCAGAACAAGGATCATTAATAGCTATGGCAGGATGGCACAAGCATACAGACACACAGTGATGGCGGCAGAGCAGTGGTCCTATAAGCAGACACAGGGTAGGGTCACATTGGCGTTTTTTGTTTAAAATCCTGATCCGGTTTTGAGCTTTAAAAAAGCTCAAAACCGGACCAGGAAAGGCTCCTGATGGAAGCCTATGCAAAACACCGGATGGCTTCACAAGCCATCCGGTGGCCGGATCCGGCACTGCTGCCTGCGTTTAAAATCATGCAGGCAGCAGTTTTCGCAGCGTTTCTGGGACCGCACTGCGGTTACCGGATGGCTCAGGATGTGTAATCCTGAGCCATCCGGTAACTGCAGAGTGTGCGGATCCCGATCGGCCAAGTTAATAAAGATTTAATTTAAGTACAGAACTGACTGTTAGAGGTCTGTAGGGGGGCTTAGACCCCCCCTACAGACCGGGCGGCCACTTCTATAGTGTTCTTCTACAATTGTACCTATGGCACGGGCTGATCTGAGCTCCGTGCATGTGGTCCAAATATCCCCCCTCCCCCTATCACTATACAGGGGTGCATACACCCCTGTAGTACAGTACTGCTTTATTTAAGTTATAAACAGCAAGATTTGTCCCAAACGGAAGATAATTATATATTTACATGTTCCATAGGCAGAGTCGAGTGATTTCCATGGGCGGGGCTGTGTGCAGTAGCCTCCGCCCGCTCCTTCTTGATGCCAGCCCCCTCTGGCCGTAATCCAGTGTTGTGGGGGTGGCCGAGTCGCTAAAGGGGCGTGGCTAACCGTGGCTCATGGTTAGCCACGCCCCTTTAACGACTCGGCCACCCCCACAACACTGGATTACGGCCAGAGGGGGCGGGCATCAAGAAGGAGCGGGCGGAGGCTACTGCACACAGCCCCGCCCATGGAAATCACTCGACTCTGCCTATGGAACATGTAAATATATAATTATCTTCCGTTTGGGACAAATATTGCTGTTTATAACTTAAATAAAGCAGTACTGTACTACAGGGGTGTATGCACCCCTGTATAGTGATAGGGGGAGGGGGGATATTTGGACCACATGCACGGAGCTCAGATCAGCCCGTGCCATAGGTACAATTGTAGAAGAACACTATAGAAGTGGCCGCCCGGTCTGTAGGGGGGGTCTAAGCCCCCCTACAGACCTCTAACAGTCATTTCTGTACTTAAATTAAATCTTTATTAACTTGGCCGATCGGGATCCGCACACTCTGCAGTTACCGGATGGCTCAGGATTACACATCCTGAGCCATCCGGTGACCGCAGTGCGGTATTCTGCACACATTTTTGAATAAAAATGTGTGTGACCGGAATTGCATTCACCGCATCCGGATCCGGATGCGGTGAATGCAATTCATGTTTGCAATGTGACCCTACCCACAGTCCTGCATCCTTATAGCACAGGAGGCAGCACTGATTGCCAATCTGTTAACCTATTATCTCTGACTACAAAACTCAGGACAGCTCCAATGTGGCCGCTGCCTCGCACTGACTAGTCAGACATGTCCACTGTGCAGCACTGTCCACACACCACATGCAACAACCTGCTGTCTGAGCATCAACAAGCCGCCACTGCACTAAGCTGGTAAAATGGCGCTTCTCCTCCAACAGACCACGCCTCCTGCCGGAATGCTTAGCCAATCACAAGTGCTGAACATGGGGCTGACTGGAATTAATAACAGGGTCCTTCCTATTGGGTTGAGTGAGGGATGTGGGAGCTGGAAGAGGGACGAGCACCACCAATCAACCGCTGCTCAGGAGAAACATGGCTGGCTACCTGTATATATCAAGGGGCGGCACTGGGCTGGTGTGAAAGTTATGGCCAATCAGCCCTGCAGCAGAGGGACTATGCATCCCTCATAGCAGACATTCTAATTGGGTCCCCCCCCAAAAAAAGAACAGAATATTTGGCTGGGTCACATAGGAAAAAACCTCACAACTCTGCAGCGCTTACAAAGTAATTTTCCTCCTATTGAACCCCCTGGATTCCTCTTTCATTACCCCCATAAAGTATAATACCAACAAAAGTGCCCCCGAAAACACTGTATGATCACCCCACAAAGAATACCTCTACAGGACCCTATAGTATAATGTCCCCCAAAGTCTTTGTTATATTTTTATGCTTCCCCTAGTCCTCCATATATTATAATGCATAATTCATAGTCCTCCATATAGTATAATGCACCCCATAGACCTCCATATACTATAAAGCACTACCAATATACACGACAGCACCCCCCATATATACATAACAGCACACCCCATATACATGACAGCACCGACCATATACAGTTGTGGCCAAAAGTATTGACACCCCTGCAATTCTGTCAGATAATACTCAGTTTCTTCCTGAAAATGATTGCAATCACAAATTTTTTGGTATTATTATCTTCATTTAATTTGTCTTTAATGAAAAAACACAAAAAGAATTGTCCTAAAGCCAAATTGAATCTAATTCCACACCAAACATAAAAAAGGGGATGTACAAAAGTATTGGCACTGTTAGAAAAATCATATGATGCTTCTCTAATTTGTGTAATTAACAGCACCTGTAACTTACCTGTGGCACCTAACAGGTGTTGGCAATAACTAAATCACACTTGCAGCCAGTTGACATGGATTAAAGTTGACTCAATCTCTGTCCTGTATCCTTGTGTGTACCACATTGAGCATGGAGAAAAGAAAGAAGACCAAAGAACTGTCTGAGGACTTGAGAAACCAAATTGTGAGGAAGCATGAGCAATCTCAAGGCTACAAGTCCATCTCCAAAGACCTGAATGTTCCTGTCTCTACCGTGCGCAGTGTCATCAAGAAGTTTAAAGCCCATGGCACTGTGGCTAATCTCCCTATATGTGGACGGAAAAGAAAAATTGACGAGAGATTTCAATGCAAGATTGTGCAGATGGTGGATAAAGAACCTCGACTAACATCCAAACAAGTTCAAGCTGCCCTGCAGTCCGAGTGTCAACCTGTACTATCCGTCGGTGTCTAAATAAAAAGGGACTGTATGGTAGGATACCCAGGAAGACCCCACTTCTTACCCCGAGACATAAAAAAGCCAGGCTGGAGTTTGCCAAAACTTACCTGAGAAAGCCTAAAACGTTTTGGAAGAATGTTCTCTGGTCAGATGAGACAAAAGTAGAGCTTTTTGGGCAAAGACTTTGCTGCCCCTGGCACTGGACTGCTTGACCGTGTGCATGGCTTTATGAAGTCTGAAGACTACCAACAAATTTTACAGCATAATGTAGGGCCCAGTGTGAGAATGCTGGGTCTCCCTCAGAGGTCATGGGTCTTCCAGCAGGATAATGACCCAAAACACACTTCAAAAAGCACTAGAAAATGGTTTGAGAGAAAGCACTGGAGACTTCTAAGGTGGCCAGCAATGAGTCCAGACCTGAATCCCATAGAACACCTGTGGAGAGATCTAAAAATGGCAGTTTGGAGAAGGCACCCTTCAAATATCAGGGACCTGGAGCAGTCTGCCAAAGAAGAATGGTCTAAAATTCCACCAGAGCATTGTAAGAAACTCATTGATAGTTACTGGAAGTGGTTGATCACAGTTATTTTGGCTAAAGGTTGTGCAACCAAGTATTAGGCTGAGGGTGCCAATACTTTAGTCTGGCCCATTTTTGGAGTTTTGTGTGAAATGATCAATGTTTTGCTTTTTGCTTCATTCTCTTTTGTGTTTTTTTCATTGAAGACAAATTAAATGAAGATAATAATACCAAAGAATTTGTGATTGCAATCATTTTCAGGAAGAAACTGAGTATTATCTGACAGAATTGCGGGTGTGTCAATACTTTTGGCCACAACTGTACATGACATTATCCCCATATACACAACAGCACCCCCATACATAGATGACATTACCTCCATTTACATGACAATACCCCCTTATATACATGACATTACCACCATATAAAAATGACATTACCCATGTACATGACAGCACCCCCATAATCCTCCTATATTATAATGCACCTTGTCACTGTTTAAAAGAATAAAAGGATACTCTTCACCTCTCTCCTCACAGCCCCTCTCTACTCGAACCCACTCTCTCCTCACACCTCCTTGCACCTCCGTTCTCCTCGCACCTGCTCACTCCTCGCAGTTCCTCTCTCCTCGCACCCTCTCTCTCGCAGCTTCTCTAACCTCCTCTCTCCTCGCAGCTCCTCTCCCCGCCTCTCTCCTCAGACTTCCTCTCTCTCCTCGTATCTCCCCTTCTCCTCACACCCTTAATCGCACCCCCTATATCTCCTTGCACGGTCGCACCCCTTATCTCTCCTCACACCCCCTCTCCTTCCAGCTCCTATCTCCTCTGCTCTTCTCGCATCTCCTTTCTCCTTGCAGCTCCTCTCCCCTTCCCACTCCTCTTAGTTACTCTCACCTTCTCTCTCCTTGCAGCTCCTCTCCCCTCCTCTCCTCCTCGCAGTTCCTCTCACCTCCTCTCTCCTTGCAGTGCCTCTCCACCTCTACTCTCTCCTTACATTTCCACTCTCTCCTCATATCTCCTCTCTCTCCTTGCACTCCCTTCTCTCGACACCCACTCTCTCATTCCAGCTCCTCCCCTCTCCTCACAGCTCCTCCCCCTCCTTCCTCTTACCTCCTCTCTCCTCGCAGTTCCTCTCACCTCCTCTCTCTCCTAGCATCTCCTCTCTCTCCTCACACCCCCTCTCTCCTTCCAGTTCCTCTATCCTCTCCCCTCCTCTCTCCTCGCAGTTCCTCTCACCTCCTCTCACCTTGCAGTTCCTCACACCTCCTCTCTATCCTCGCACCCTTTAATCACACCCTCTCTCTCCTCGCATCCCTTCTCTCTTCTGCTCTCCTCACAGCTCCTCTTACCTCCTCTCTCCTCGCAGCTCCTTTCATCTACTCTCTCCTCACACCTCCTCTTTCCTTTCCCCTCCTCTCTAATCCCATCCTCTCTCTCTCCTCGCATCCCCTCTCCTTCCAGCTGCTCTCTCCTCCGCTCTCCTCACAGCTCCTCTCCCCCGCAGTTCCTCTCATCTCCTTTCAGCTTCTTTCTCCTCGCACCTCTCTTCCTCACACCCCCTCACTCCTCGCACCCCCTCTCTCACCTTCCAGCTCCTCTCCCCTCTTCTCTCCTTACAGTTCCTCTCACCTCCTCTCTCCTCACATCTCTCTCTCCTAGCATCCCCTCTTTCCTTGCACCCCCTCTTTCCTTCCAGCTCCTCCTCCGCTCTCCTTGCAGCTACTCTCCCCTTCTCTCTCCTTGCAGTTCCTCTCACCTCCTCTATCCTCACCTCCACACACACGCATCTCCTCTCTCTTCTCGCACCCCCTTGCTCCTCACACCCCCTCTTTCCTTTCAGCTCCTTCTCCACTCTCTTCAAAGCTCCTCTACCCTCCTCTCTCCTCGCAGTTCTTCTCACCTCCTCTCACCTCGTAGTTCCTTTCACCTCACCTCTCCTCGCATCTCCTCTCACCTCCTCACAGCCCCTCTCTCCTCGCACCCCCACTCCTTCCAGCTCCTCTCTCCTCTCCCCTCCTCTCTCCTCAGAGCTCCCCTCACAGTTCCTCTCATCTCCTTTCAGTTCCTCTCACCTCCTCTCTCCTTGCACCTCTCTCTAGTCACACCCCCCACTCCTCGCACCCCACTCTCATTCCAGCTCCTCTCTCCTCACATTTCCTCTAATCTTCTCTATCCTTGCAGTTCCTCACCCCTCTTCTCTCTCCTCGCACCTCCTAATCAAACCCCCTCTCTCCTCCCAGTTCCTCTCACCTCCTCTCTCTCCTTGCATCTCCTCTCTTCTCCTTGCACCCCCCCTCTCCTCGCACCCCCTCTTTCCTTCCAGCTCTTCTCCCCTCTCCTTGCAGCTCCTTTCCCCTTCTCTCTCCTCCCAGTTCCTCTCACCTCCTCTATCCTTTCAGTTCATCTCACCTCCCCTCTCTCTTCGCACCCCCTCTATCCTCTGCTCTCCTTGCAGCTCCTCTCACCTCCTCTCTCCTCGCAGTTCCTCTCACCTCCTCTCTCTTCGCAGATCCTCTCTCCTCAAAGTTCCTCTCACCTTCTCTCTCCTCACAGTTCCTCTTACCTCCTCTCTCCTCGCAGCTCCTCTCATCTACTCTCTCCTCACATTTCCTCTCTTTCCTTGCACCCCCTCTCTAATCGCACCCCCTCTCTCCTTCCAGCTGCTCTCTCCTCCTCTCTCCTCACAGCTCTTTTCCCCTCGCCATTCCTCTCATCTCCTTTCAGTTCTCTCTCCACGCGTCTCCTCTCTCTCCTCGCACCCCCTTGCTCCTCATACCCCCTCTTTCCTTTCAGCTCCTTCTCTGCTTTCTTTGAAGCTCCTCTCCCCTTCTCTCTCCTCGCAGTTCTTCTCACGTCCTCTCCCCTCGTAGTTCCTCTCACTTCCTCTCTCCTTGCAGCTCCTCTCACCTCCTCTCTCTCCTGGCATCTCTTCTCTCTCCTCACACCCCCACTCGCACCCACTCTCTCCTTGCACCCCTCTCTCCTTCCAGCTCCTATATCCTCCGCTCTCCTCGCAGCTCCTCTCCCCTTCTCTCTCCTTGCAGTTCCTCTCACTTCCTCTTTCCTTGCAGTTCCTCTCACCTCCTTTCTCCTTGCACCCCCTCTCTCTTAGCACCCCCTCTCTTCTTGCACCCCCTCTCTCCTCTCACCCCCTTACCTTCCAGTTCCTCCTCCTCTCTCATCGCAGCTCCTCTCCCCTCCTCCTTCCTCGCAGTTCCTCTCCCCTCCTCTCTCCTTGCAGTTCCTCTCCCCTCCTCTCTCCTCGCAGTTCCTCTCACCTCCTCTGTCCTTGCAGTTCCTCTCACAATCTCTCTCCTCGCACCTCCTCTCTCCTCGCATCTCCTCTCTCTTAGCACCCCCTCTCTTCTTGCTCCCCCTCTCTCCTCGCACCCCCTCTTACCTTCCAGTTCCTCCTCCTCTCTCATCGCAGCTCCTCTCCCCTCGCAGTTCCTCTCCTCTCCTCTCTCCTTGCAGTTCCTCTCACCTCCTCTCTTCTCGCACCTCCTCTTTCTCCTCTCATCTCCTCTCTCTCCTTGGACCCCGTAATCGCACCCCCTCTCTCCTCAACACCCCCTCTCTCCATTCAGCTCCTCTCTCCTCCGCTCTCCTCGCAGCTCCTCTCTCCTCCTCTCTCCTCGTAGTTCCTCTCACCGCCTCTCTTCTTGCATCTCCTCTCTCTCCTCACATCTCCTCTCTCTTTTCGCACCCCCTCTCTCCTTCCAGCTCTTCCTCCACTCTTCTTGCAGCTCCTCCCCCTCCTCTCTCCTCGCAGTTCCTCTCACCTGCTCTCTCCTCGCAGCTCCTCTCACCTCCTCTCTCCTCACAGTTTCTCTTACCTCCTCTCTCCTCACAGTTCCTCTCACCTCCTCTGTCTCCTCGCATCTCCTCTCTCCTCGCACCCCCTCTCTCCTCGCACCCCCTCTCTCTTTCCAGCTCCTCTCTCCTCTCCCCTCCTCTCTCCTTGCAGTACCTTTCACCTCCTTTCTCCTTGCAGTTCGTCGCACCTCCTCGCTCTCTTCGCAGCTCATCTCACCTACTCTCTCCTCGCACCTCCCTCTCTCTCCTTGCACCACTTCTCTAATTGCACCCCCTTTCTCTCTTCTCAAATTCAAATTAGCTTTATTGGCAGGACCAAGAACATATTAGCATTGCCAAAGCAAATGGTAAAAATAGGTGGATGGGGGTAGGGAGTGGGGAGGCATATAAAGGACCAGGATATATCAGGATCCTTTTTAGAGGGTTGGGGCATATCCAGGGTGAGGTATATAAGTCCATGGCATATCAGGCTCTTAGTTGGGGTATAGGGACAAGTCCAGGGTGGGGTATATAAGACTATGGCATATCAGGCTCTTAGTTGGGGGATGGGGAAGTGACCAGGGTGGCATATCAGTCTCCTCTTAGTCTGTGGCAGGCACTGATATATTGTGCTGCTATGGCCGCTGCACTTTCCTCTTCTCCCAGTAGTATTGTCAGTTTCTCTTCCTCCTTCATGGAGGTGAAGTCTGGGAGGAGATCAGACAGTCTCTTGAAGTGAGTGTCCCTCACTGTGGAGTATTTAGGACACCTCAGCAAGAAGTGGGCCTCGACCTCCATGACCTCCTGGGGGCACTGCGGGAACAGCCTGCTCTCTCGGGGCTTGTAGTTCTGTCGGTGCCGCCCGGATTCGATGAGTAGGCTGTGGGCGCTCAGTCTGTACCAGCTCAGGATCTGTCGCTCTTTGTGGTTTTCCAGCTTCTCTAGATATGGAGCCAGTTTGTACGCCCCCTGTAGGTTCTGGTATATCGTCAGTTTCAGTGATTTGTTTATGTCGTTCCTCCAGATGCTGAGATATTCCCCTTTGCCTTTGTGTACCATCTTCTGGATTTCGCCTTTTGTCAGGCTGTGTGGGTTGGTGGCTTGGTCAAACTGGCTTTGGGTACTTTGTATTGGGAGGCTTCCTGTTGTAGGAAGGCTTTGTGATGGTAGGAGCTTCTCACAATTCAATTCAATTCAATTCAATTCAAATGAGCTTTATTGGCAGGACTAAGTACATATCAGCATTGCCAAAGCAAATAGTAAAAATAGGGGGACGGGAATGGGGAGTGGGTAGGCATATTGAAGTCCATGGCATATCAGGATCCTTTTAGAGGATGGGGACATGTCCAGGGTGGGGTATATAAGTCCATGGCATATCGGGATCCTTTTAGAGGATGGGGACATGTCCAGGGTGGGGTATATAAGTCCATGGCATATCGGGATCCTTTTAGGGGATGGGGACATGTCCAGGGTGGGGTATATAAGTCCATGGCATATCAGGCTCTTAGTTGGGGTATAGGGAAGTGTTCAGGGTTGGGGTACAGGAGTCCATGACATATCAGGCTCCTCTTAGTCTGTGGCAGGCACTGACATATTGTGCTGCTATGGCTGCTGCACTTTCCTCTTCCCCCAGTACTATTGGCAGTTTCTCTTCCTCCTCCATGGAGGTGAAGTCTGGGAGGAGATCAGACAGTCTCTTGAAGTAAGTGTCTCTCACTGCGGAGTACTTAGGGCACCTCAGCAAGAAGTGGGCCTCATCCTCCACGACCTCCTGGGGGCACTGCTGGCACAGTCTGCTCTCTCGGGGCTTGTAGTTCTGTCGGTGCCGCCCGGATTCGATGAGTAGACTGTGGGCGCTCAGTCTGTACCGGCTCAGGATCTGTCGCTCTTTGGGGTTCTCCACTTTCTCTAGGTATGGGGCCAGTTTGTACTCTCTCTGTAGTTTCTGGTATATCGTCAGTTTCTGTGATTTGTTTATGTCGTTCCTCCAGATGCTGAGATATTCCTCTTTGCCTTTGTGTACCATCCTATGGATTTCGCTTTTTGTCAGGCCATGTGAGTTGGTGGCTTGGTCAGGCTGTCTTTGGGTACTTTGTGTTGGGAGGCTTCCCGGGACTTCCTGGTGCAGGAGGGCTTTGTGATGGTAGGAGTTGGGACTACTGCTTTGTAGATGAGTCTTGAATGACAGCACCTTCTTCTGGATCTGGAGGTGTAGCGGGAGTCTGCCCAACTCTGCTTGGTAGGCGCTGTTTGATGTGCTCCGATGGACTTGGAGAAGATGCTTGCAGAACTCTAGGTGGAATATTTCAGTCGGCGCAGCGTCCCACTTTGACCAGTTTGGGTAGGAGACTGGACCCCAGACCTCACTGCCGTAAAGAAGGATTGGGGCAATGATGGTGTCAAAGACTTTTAGCCAGACTGTTACTGGTGCCTTGAGATGATACAGACGTCTTCTTATGGCATAGAAGGCTTTGGAAGCCTTGTCTTTCAGTAACTCTATGGCTTGCTTGAAGCTCCCTGATTGGCTGAGTTCTAGGCCCAGGTAGGTGTACTTGTTGGTTTCTGTAAGTGGACAGTTGTCTATTGTGAAGGGAGGATGTCCAGCAGGTTTCTGCTTTCTTTTCTGGAACACCATGATGTTAGTTTTCTTCTGGTTGATTGGCATTGCCCATGTGCTGCTGAAGGTCTCTGGGATTTTCAGATGATCTTGGAGGCCTTTTGCGGTTGGGGATAGCAGCACGAGGTCATCGGCATACAGCAGAAATTTCACCTGGGTGTCATGGAGAGTGAGTCCTGGTGCTGAGGAGGACTCCAGGGCCACCGCCAGCTCATTGATGTAGATGTTAAAGAGCGTTGGACTTAGGGTACCTTTACACGCCGCTACTGGCGGGTGGATACAACCAGCTACATGCTACAAATGTAGCTTGTAGCAGCAAAATAGCCCGTAGTAGCGGCGTGTAAAGACGGTAGGAGGCACCCGGCAACAGATACATCTGTTTCCGAGCACTGCCCGGAAACAGGTGGCTACACAGGCGATTTTAGCGAGCTGTATCGGCGTGTAAAGAAGCAACAGAAGGGATGTGTCGACACCAGGCAATGTACCTGGTATGTAGCTGGGGCGTGACACAGGCTCCGGGATACCGCCCCCCTTCAGCGATCATTGGTGGAAGCTCCTGCGTTACGATTGGTAGACGCTGCATAGGGAGGCATATTTAAGGAGCTGACCAGTCACACTACACAATTGCTCGAGCGTCATGTATTAAACAGCCTCCTGCGATGCCTGCCCAATCATGGGTTTCTTGCTTTGTCCTATCAGCGTACGGACGTCTCGTAATCCACAATTGTGGCACGCCTATGTGCTGTCCCTGCTGCACCAGGTCCGCCCATATTAGCTGGTTGTAGCAGTGTGTAAATGAGGTAAGGTGAGCTACAGAAGGTAACCTGTGGCACCCGGCGGTGTATCCGAGGATAGATGTCACGTAGCGTAGCGCACCTTGTGGCGGCGTGTAAAGATGGTGCGTTTACCGTTTGTAACCGTTTGTGCGTGCTCGTGCACGTGAAGTAGCTGGTTGTATCCACCCGCCAGTAGCGGCGTGTAAAGGTACCCTTAGGCTGCAGCCCTGTCTCACTCCTCAGTTTTGTTATAATAGGCCGTCCTCTTTCCATTGACCCTCACGCTGCAGCTGTTCTCAGTGTAGGAGCTTCGGATGACTTCATATGTTTTGCCTCCTATTCCGCTCCCCAGCAGTTTTAGGAATACTCTTGGGTGCCACACTGAGTCAAAGGCCTTTTTGAAGTCCACGAAACAAGCGTATATTTTCTCGTTCTTTGTATTGTGGACATGGCTCTTGATGAGGCTGTGCAGAGTGTAGATGTGGTCAGTGGTGCGGTGGTTCGGCATGAACCCTGCTTGGCTCTTGCTGAGGATGTTGTGCTTTGTGAGGAAGGTGAGGATACTCTTGTTCAGGATGCTGTTGAAGAGTTTGCCCAGGTTGCTGCTGACACATATCCCCCGGTAATTTGCTGGATCGTACTTGTCCCCGTTTTTGTGTATTGGGGTTATGAGGCCTTGGTTCCAGATTTTGGGGAAGTAGCCAGCCTGCAGTACGATATTAAATAGTTTTGTTATCGCAGTCAGGATGTCTGGCGGGCTGTATTTTAGCATTTCTGGGAGGATCCCGTCTGGACCGCTGGCTTTTTTACCTCTTATCTGTGTGATCCTTTCTGCTATTTCTGGCAGTGTGATTGGTGCATCCAGAGGATTTTGGAAATCTTTGATCTTTTCCTCCATATCTTTCAGTTTTCTCACAAGCTCTTTTTGTGCCGGGTTCAGGTCTTCACTTGGGATGTCTTTGTAAAGGTCCTTGAAGTACTGGAGCCAGATGTGGCCGCTCTGGATGTGGAGGCTGTTGCTTTTCTGGTTAGAACCAAGTTGATTCCACAGTTCCCAGAATTTGTTGTCTCACCCCCTCTCTCCTTCCAGCTCCTCTCTCCTCCCCTCTTCTCACAGTTCCTCTCACACTCCCTCTCTCCTCACATCCCCTCTCTCCTCTGCTCTCCTCACAGCTCCTCTCCCCTCCTCTCTCCTCGCATTTCCTCTCACCTACTCTCTCCTTGCACCTCCTCTCTCTCCTTGCACCACCTCTCTAATTGCAGCCCCTATCTCTCTTCTCACCCCCTCTCTCCTTCCAGCTCCTCTCTCCTCCCAGTTCCTCTCACCTCCTCTCTCTCCTTGCATCTCCTCTCTTCTCCTTGCACCCCCCCTCTCCTCGCACCCCCTCTTTCCTTCCAGCTCTTTCTCCCCTCTCCTTGCAGCTCCTTTCCCCTTCTCTCTCCTCCCAGTTCCTCTCACCTCCTCTATCCTTTCAGTTCATCTCACCTCCCCTCTCTCTTCGCACCCCTTCTCTCCTCTGCTCTCCTCGCAGCTCCTCTCCCCTCCTCTCTCCTCGCAGTTCCTCTCACCTCCTCCCTCCTCGCAGCTCCTGTCACCTACTTTCTCTTTGCACAACCTCCCTAATTTCACCCCCTCTCTTCTCACCCCCTCTCTTTTTCCAGCTCCTCTCTCCTCACAGTTCCTCTCATCTCCTCTCTCTCCTTGCACCCCCTCTCTCCTCGCACCCCCTAATTGCAAACCCTCTCTCCTCACATGCACTCTCTCCTTCCAGCTCATCTCTCCTCCGTTCTCCTCGCAGATCCTCTCCCCTCCTCTTTCTTGCCATTTCCTCACATCTCTCTCTCTTCACACCCCCTCTCTCCTTCCAGCTCTTCATCTGCTCTCCTCGCAGCTCCTCTCCCATCCTCTCTCCTTGTAGTTCCTCTCACTTCCTCTCTCCTTGCAGCTCTTCTTACCTCCTCTCTCCTCACAGTTCCTCTTACCTCCTCTCTCTTCTCACATCTCCTCTCTCTCCTCGCACCCGCTCTCTCCTCGCACTCCCTCTCTCCTTCCAGCTCCTCTCTCCTCTCCCTTCCTCTAACCTCCTCTCTCCTCGTAGTTCCTCTCACCTCCTCTCTCCTTGCAGTTCCTCGCACCTCCTCTCTTTCCTTGCACTCCCTGTCTCCTCTGCTCTCCTTGCAGCTCCTCTCACCTCCCCTCTCTCCTCGCACTCCCTCTTTCCTCGCACCACCTCTCTCTTTACAGCTCCTCTCTCCTCCGCTCTCCTTGCATCTTTCTTCACCTCCTCTCTCCTGGCAGTTCCTCTCACCTCCTCTCTCTCCTCATACCCCCTAATCGCACCCCCTCTCTCCTAACATCCCCTCTCTCCTTCCATCTTCTCTCTCCTCGCAGCTCCTCTCCCCTCTTCTCTCCTCGCAGTTCCTCTCACCTCCTATCTCCACTCAGCTCCTCTCCCCTCCTCTCACCTCGCAGTTCCGGTGTCTTCCAGGACCAGTCTCTTCCCAGTGTGTCTGTCCCACGCTCTTCACAGTGGGATGTATACTGATGCGGTCACTGTCGTCGCCGTGTAGAGCAGAGCTGCAGGGTCGGGAGATTTGAAAGCAGACAGCAGCCGGCGTTCTGCACTGCTTTAGCACATATCGCAGGCTGCGGGTCCTATGGCATTAGCTATCTGCAGGGCACCTGCCGCATTGCCATCCCCTATATAGCACCGCCTGAGGCAACCACTTCATATCGCCCTGGCCATCCCATTGTAGCAATGGATAGATTGAGCAAACTGTTTGTTACAGACTACTGATAATAGTTCAAACCGGGCACTACTAAACGTTTCCGGATTTTTATCTTTGTAGATATGCTGTGTAGTCAGGCAGCGTGCAGGGGCACTACGGTGTGTTCACTTTAGTAGTAGAACATCGGGTGACATCATTATAAAGGGCAAAAAGAGCACTTACCCATATTGTGCTGTCAATCTCCTTTATTCTTGTTTCAATTACAAAGTGCAGGGAGGGGCATGGTAGGCTGCGGACAAGGGCCCATTTTGTTTGGTCATCACTTCAACTGGTCTTATCAAACTCACACTATTACAGACTAGCAAAGAGGGGAGAGGACCCTGCCCTTGCGGACTTGCGGTACATTCTACAGGATAATGGGGAAGGAGACAGAAGGTTGGGGGTTGAAGCAGCTCTGGTGATGGTAAAGCAGCAGCAAGTTCCTTGTAGACTGTAAGTTTTCTGAAGAGCTGGGTTTTCAAATTGCACCTAAACTTCCGAATGTGGTGGATAATCGGATGTGTTTTGGCACAGAATTCCACAGGATGCTGGATACTCAGGAAAAGAATAACAGGCAATTAGGTGAGAAATGTACAAGTACTGATGAGAGGAGGTCTTGGGAGGACCAGAGATTATGTGTTGGAACATATCAAAAGATTAATTCAGATATATATGGGAGAAACAGATTATTAACGTCTTTGTAAGTCACTAATATCAGACGCTTTAATTGGATGTGTGGGGAATAAGAAGCCAATGAGGAGATTTTCAGAGGGAAAAGAGGGAGTAGAAGCAAGGTGGATTAGTCGGGCAGCAGAGTTAAGGATGGAATGGATAGGTGCTTGAGTGTTAGCTGGGAGGCCACAGAGGAGAACTAGTCAATGAGGGAGATGATGAAGGTAAGTACAGGCATTTTAGTACATTGAGGGTTAAGGAAAGGATGTATTCTGGAAATATTTTTGAGTTGGAGGTAGCAGAAAGTGGCAGGAGCTTGGATGTGCGGTTGGAAGGGCAAGACAAGGTTGAGGGTTATACTGAATCAGTGGACTTCGGGTACTGGGGAGAGCGTGATGTTATTTATTGTGCTAGATAGATCAGGTAAAGATAAGAGACAATAGGAAAAGATGATGAGTTTATTTTACGTTGAGCTTTAGGACGTGAGAGGAGAACAACGAGAATATGGCTGATAGACATGCCAGGATTCTGGACAGCAGCAAGGTGACGTCTGGGCCAGAGAGGTAGAGCTGAGTATAATCAGCATACAGATGTCACTGGAAACTATGGGACTTTATGAGTTGTCCTGGGCAAAAGGTATAGATGGAGAAGAGTAGGGGTCCCAAGACAGACCCTTGAGGGACTCCTACAGAGAAAGGAAGGGTAAAAAAGGTAGTGTTGGAATAGGAGATGCTAAATGTGCGGTTAGAGAGATATGACTAGTCCAGGAGAGATCAAGGTCCTTAATACCGCAGTAACAAAGGATCTGTAGTAGTGGGGAGTGGTCGATTATGTCGAAGGCAGAAGACAGATCAAGAAGAAGGAACATAGAGAAATTGTCTTTTAGCTTTGACATTAAGAACGTAGTTAGTAATTTTGGTTAGGACAGTTTCAGTAGATGGGTAGGGTTGGGAGTCAGATTCAAGGTTGTCAAAGAGTAAATTAAATGATAGGTGGGAGGAAAGGATTGGTACACAGGTACTCATAGGGGTTGCAGTGGTTAAAGGGACTCTGTCAGGTCATTTTTCAGTATGATACTAATAGGACCCTTGAATAGTGCATGGGTAGACCTTTCAGAATGTGTAAAAATCATTACTGTACCCTTTGTAGTTCTCTTGCTATGAGCACCTTCACACCCAGTTGGCAGCTGCTTCACTAGTCTGGCTCATTACTTTCACTGCTGATATAGTCCACAATATGTAAATGTTCATTTATTATTCACTCCTTCCCAGGCAGCTATTCACTCCCTCCCCTGTACTCTGTACACCTGCTTTTGGACTTACTTTGGATGTGTGCTTGCAGAAAGGGCAGTGCAGTGATGTCACTACATGAATATTCATCCTATGGGGAGTGGACAGCAAAGAAGTAAATGATCACTCACTGTGATTGAAGATTGAATGAATCACTTTATTTGCAGTTATGGTTGAGCTTATTGAATTGTACAGTGACCGCCCAGGGGTCTGGGGGAACTTGGTTTCTGGGTGTTTTACTGTTACAGGGGATGTCACCGGTGCTTGCCCGGACCCGTACCCTGGGGTCACTTGCTGAAAAGGGGAAAATTAAGTGGAGAAATAATAAAAGTCTCGTGATGCCACCTGTGGTTTCTGGTGATGGCACCAATGCTGCCGTGGGCCTCCCGGGATGATGGTCGGGCAGCTGGATGGTATAGCTCCCCACAGGCCGATCTGGGTCCCCGGGGTTGTGATGAGATGGATGGGGGTTTTGCAAAGGGAGCTTGCTAGGCAGCTGGGCTGCTGCTACTGTCTCTGAGCCAGACGAGTGCAGGGATAGATAAACTGACACACACACTGTGGATCATTTCTGTACCTTTACTGGTGGTATTGCAGACACGGTCCAGGGTATACTCCGATGGACGGGAAACACTTCTGGATCTCCACAGTGAGTGAGTATAAGGCCTCCTTATCACTTTTCTCTTGGTGAAGCCTCTGCCCTGTGTAAAACTAGGCCTGGCTTCCTCTGTGTCTCTGTCACCTGTGTTGTGTGGTGGGAAACCTCCACTTGGACTACCACTATGTCTTCTCTGCGGTGCCTGGCTCCCTTCTTGGTTGCTGTACAGGTGTCCGGGGGACTGAAGTCTCCTCGGTGAACCGGTGTTTCTGCTGGGCTAAATGCTCTCCTGCAGACTTGGACTCCAGTGTCCGGGATGCTTTCTGGGGTGAACCGCTATGGCTCCTCTGCCCCCAGTCTACTGCTACTTCGTTCTTCTCACCTTGCCCTCGATCTTACTCTTAGGTCCCTGCACTGGATAGGCTGAGTAACTGTTTTTTTGTCAACTGGCTTGGGCCTGGCACGGCTCCGACACACCAGGATGTCTTCACAGTTCTCCTAGCGACTGCACACTCTGACTAACTCCGCCCCCAGCACCGGTATTTATAGGGGATCTTGCTTAAGGCAGCAAGTGGGGCTCCCCCTACAGGTCTGGGGTGGAAGATGTTGTATGAGTATGGGTACCCACCGTGGAAATCCATCCATGTTTTAGGTAGGTCTGTGGCTACCTGTAATGACCACAACAGTACTTCAGTGTAAGTCTTCTGCAGAGATGGGGGTGTGGGTTGGAGGGGGTAGTGATTGGGGCAGGGGAAGGAGTTAAGTGTTGAATAACTGTTTGGGGTTGTGGGATAAAGAAGATACAATGGTTGTGAAGTAGCCTGTATAGCAGAGATGAGGGACAACTTGAATTTGAAAGTTGTTTGTTTGAATGTGGTGAAGTCTTCCTGTGAAAGCATTTTCTTACAATGATGCTGTGCAACCCTGCCACTTTCTGAAGCTTTTTAGTGAGGTTGGTGTGTCAAGTTTGTTGATGTCACCCATAATGATTGAGAAAATGTCAGTAGAGAGAAAGTGTAGAAGCCAGGTGGAGAATTAGACAAAAAAGGCAGTGGCTGGGCCTGTGTTGAATCTATTTGAAGGGACATGATTGAAGAGTGCACTTCAAAAGAAGGGAGGGTAAGGTAGGGTGGAAGGGGAATTGAGTTGAAGGTACTGTTGTTAGAAAGGAGAAGACCACTACTCCACATGTCTATTTTGACAGTGAGGAGTGTGAGTGAAGCAAAGGCCACAGTAACACTGCATAGCAGAGAAGGCCATGTTGAGGTTGTCACCCATGTTGAGGTGAGGCCCATGAAGGATACATTGTGATAGGTAAAGAGATCTAAAATGGCGTCGAGTTTATCGCAATGGAATGGCTGTTCCAAATGCTCTGGAGAGAGGGAGTGGCAGAGTGAGGGTCAGGGAAATGGGTTCTATATTTAAAAGATTGCAGTAAGTTTTAGTGGTTGTGCAGTGCTAGGGGGTAGAAAAAATGAGGGGTATCAGCTGTGGAGGTCCAGTATTGGGAAATGTGTCACCAGCTGTGAGGAGAAGAAAAGAGAGAGAAAACAAGTGGAAATAGGAGAGTCCCTGACTTGTTTTCTGTTTTTGTAATAGTGATTTGAGTTGAGAAGTAGATCAGCAGGTGAGGAAGCAGGGAATAACAGGCAAGGTGTGATGAATATTTTTTTTGAGAGTGATAGGTTTTGGAGACAGCAAAGGGTGAGTAATGATTACATTGGTGGAACCAAAACTGTAGGGCATAAGTAAGCAAGGTAAAAGTATTAGTGGGAAAGTAAAGTGGTAGAGACAGTCATCAAACAATCTACAGTCATGGCCAAACGTTTTGAGCATGATACAAATATTAATTTTTACAAAGTAGCTTCAGTTTTTCTAATGGCAATTTGCATATACTCCAGAATGTCATAAAGAGTTATCAGCTTAACAGCAATTACTTGCAAAGTCAATATTTGCCTAGAAAATGAACTTTAACCCCCAAAACACATTTCAACATCATTGCAGTCCTGCCTTAAAAGGAGCAGCTAACATGTTTTAGTAATTGTTCCATTAACACAGGTGTGGGTGTTGATGAGGACAGGGCTGGCGATCAATCAGTCATGATTAAGTAAGAATGACACCACTGGACACTTTAAAAGGAGGCTGGTGCTTGGTATCATTGTTTCTCTTCAGTTAACCATGGTTATCTCTAAAGAAACACGTGCAGCCATCATTGCACTGCACAAAAATGGCCTAACAGGGAAGATATCGCAGCTACAAAGATTGCACTTCAGTCAACAATCTATCGCATCATCAAGAACTTCAAGGAGAAGAGCTAACATTGTTGTCAAAAAGGCTCCAGGGCGCCCAAGAAAGACCAGCAAGCGCCAGGACCGTAACTTAAAACTGTATCAGCTGCGGGATCGGACTACCAGCAGTGCCGAGTTTGCTCAGGAATGGCAGCAGGCTGGTGTGAGTGCTTCTGCAAGCACTGTGAGGCGCGAAAACTCTTTGAGCAAGGCCTGGTTTCAAGGAGGGCAGCAAAGAAGCCACTTCTCTCCAGAAAAAACATCAGGGACCAACTGATATTCTGCAAAAGGTACAGGGAGTGGACTGCTGAGGATGGGGTAAAGTCATTTTCTCTGATGAATCCCCTTTTTGATTGTTTGGGACATCTAGAAAACAGCTTATTCGGAGAAGAAGAGGTGAAGCACTACCACCAGTCTTGTCTCATGCCAACTGTAAAGCATCCTGAAACCATTCATGTGTGGGGTTGCTTCTCAGCCAAGGGAATCGGCTCACTCACAGTCTTGCCTAAAAACACAGCCATGAATAAAGAATGGTACCAGAATGTCCTCCAAGAGCAACTTCTCCCAACCGTCCAAGAGCAGTTTGGCGCCCAACAATGCCTTTTCCAGCATGATGGAGCACCTTGCCATAAAGCAAAGGTGATAACTAAATGGCTAGGGAACAAAACATAGAGGTTTTGGGTCCATGGCCTGGAAACTCCCCAGATCTTAATCCCATTGAGAACTTGTGGTCAATCATCAAGAGACGGGTGGACAGACAAAAACCAACAAATTCTGGCAAAATGAAGCATTGTTTATGCAAGAATGGACGGCTATCAGTCAGGATTTGGTCCAGAAGTTGATTGAGAGCAGCCAGGGAGAATTGCAGAGGTCCTGAAGAAGAAGGGTCAACACTGCAAATATTGATTTGCTGCATTAACTCATTCTAACTGTCAATATAACCTTTTGGTGCTCATAATATGATTGCATTATATTTCTGTATGTGATATAAACATCAGACAAACACAAATAAAACCAGAGGGCAGCAGATCATGGAAAATATCATTTTGGTGTCATTCTCAAAATCTTTTGGCCATGACTGTAGCTATTACCTTCTGGTCACTTGTGGGACATTTCTGGTATATTTCTGCTGTGCAATTAAAGAGCCGCACTTTAGGGAAATGCACAGACCTCTGTAAATTATGGCATTCTCATTAGGCTAAAACCACAGGTTTCTCTATGACAAACTTAACCACCTAGCTTAATTTATATGTTTTAATAAATACTTCATTTAATATTTTTTAATAAAGGAAAAATTAAAAATATGTGGTTTAACCTATTACAAATAAACAAATTGCTATTTAACTTTCTTCTAAAACATATATTTGGAATGAATGCATCAGGTCTAGTATACTGCTAAAAATTCCCAGGCAAAAAAACAAGCCCATTTACAGGCTGAAAAGTAAAAAAGCATTATATGTGATATTCTCTGATGAATTGATATGTATACTGTTCTCTGAATTGATGTATGTAGGCTTATCATGTGTGATAGTGAACGTGTATACAATATAGCTAGTCCTATTATATATGATACTATCTTCTGAATCAATGTATCTAATCCTAGCATAAGGGATATTGCTTGCTCAGAGGTAAATCTAATCCTATCATTTTTGATACTCACTGCTGAATTATTGCATCTAATCCGATAATATTTTATATACTGTCTGCTGAGTATTGTGTGAAGTTCTATTTATGCGTGATAGTAACTGTTGAAATTATTGTATCTAATCTATTAAAAAGTGATGCTGTCTGCTGATGCTGAGCTGTGTATCAAAATTTTTATGTGTGATATTGTCTGTTGGGTATCTGAATCCCAAAGTATTTCACTAATCCACTGTATCAAACTCTATCATGTGTGACACTGTTGTACTAATGCACACAGTACCACCATCATGGCAGTATTACTGGTAGTGCACAATGGGATTCAATGATTTCTAAAGAAAATATGGGACCTATTGAGTTTGTGCAGTGCAGGGGCAGGGGGCGTTACTACAATAGGCACAGGGGTTGCAATCATACCAGGCCGCCCTGGAGCCTAGGGGGACCAGAAAGTCCCTTTGGCTCATATAGCAAGACCAATGCTATCAAAAATGTACAATAATTGGGGGCCTCATTGGAGCTTTTATATCGGGGCCAATGAGTTTCAAGTTACGCCACTGCCAGGGGCCACCCTAACCGACACAGAGGAAATAGTAAGGTCCCTTGCCATTTTTTACAAACATAGAAGCTTACAGAAGTTTGATGAGTAATTTGGTGAACAGTTCGCCGACCCCTCTGAGCCTCATTAAAATAAATGGGAGTTAAAATCAAAGGCGTAAAAAACACCATCACAGAGGTCCAAAAGCTGCCAAACACAACTCAAACCGATTTACAGTTGAGTGCCGCTGTTTTGGCACAGCCATTACCTCCCTAGACTATTATGCTGTCACTCTGCTTCCGAGCCCGCGCATTAATTTCCTACATGTTCACTGCTTCTGGTTAGTGAGACTTTGCTCCTCCCACCCTCTCTGCCGGCATTTGTGATTGGTTGTTGTGAGAAGTAGCTGACTGGTCCTGAAGTGCATTATAAAAATAAATAATTGAAAAAATTAGTGTGGGATGCCCACCAATTTTTTAAAGCAGCCAAGATAAAACACATGGCTGGGGGTTGATATTCCCCCCTTCTGCAGAGTAGGAATAGCAGCCCACAGACACTCCAGATTTGCCGCATTCATTAGAAGCAGAAAATCTGGGCGTGTTACTTGGCTGTTCCTGATGCCCTGTTGCGGTGGCAATCGGGGTAATAAAAGGAGTTAATGACAGATGACCATTGAATGGGTAATGTCAGGCCTCTACAAAACCCACCCATTATCAATTCAGTGAGTAAATAGTTAAGAAACACGGAGAAAAAACCCTTTACTTGAAATAACACACACACAACTCTCTTCTACCAATTTATTAACCCCACACATACCCTCCAATGGTAATCCTCAGCACAATGTTCCTCGAAGAAGCTCTGCAGCTTTGCTACATTGCGGTGAGTGAAGTCATTAGGCCACAGCATCTCCCAGCACAACCGCCCACTCTCCAAAGAGGAGTGTGCAGCTGCATGTATCTCTATGGAGTTGTATGCTCCAGGGACCGGGCGGCCGCGCGGGATGATGCTGATGCCGAAGTGGGACCACAGCCTACAGTATCTTCTCACCACAAGCAGCTCACTCACACTGACAGCAAGCTGTGGCAGCGGTAGCTGCAGACAGTACATCTGCGCTCACAGCTGACTTACCATGGGAACTGTGTCAGCTGTGACCTCAGATGAACTCTCTGACATCCCCACTCTTAGAACCACAGCTCTTTGTGCAGTTAATGAAGTGCTGCTTGCGAAGTGCTGCTTGCGATGAGCGGTCACTGTAATGTAACTGGTCATCATGATATAGCAGAGCTGAAAAGCTTCGAGGGACATAGTTGTGGGTTTACCGTCAGATGGAATGTTTGTAGTTAATAAATGGGTAGAAGAGGGTGTCTGCACGATATATTTAAAATAGAGAATTTTTCTGTGTGTCTGTTTTTTATCTATTTCCTTAAAGGATTTGTGATGTACGGGTCTCATATAGGCCTGAACATTTCCAATCAAGGGCTTGATGACAGCTTTCAATTCTCAGCTGTCTTTAACCCCTTCTATTACCCTGTTTGGCAATGCACCAGGGCAGCGGGAAGGCAAATCTGAGGAAGGCGCCATTTCTGGGGCAGCTGCGGCCTGCTATTTTTTAGGCTAGGGAGGGCCAATAACTATGTCCCTTCCCACCCTGAGAATATCAGACTCCAGCTGTCGGCTGACCCTAGATCATTTTGTAATTATTTTTAGCTAAATAAAAGGCTAATACACACTCTTTAGTGCCACATGAAAGACACTTAAGGGTGCAAAATGACAATATATAGAGAGGTGGGGCATTATACAGGCATTTTACTTGCATGTATGTATGTATTTATCTATTCTTTCCATCTATCTATCTGTCTGTCTGTCTGTCTGTCTGTCTGTCTATCTATCTATCTATCTATCTATCTATCTATCCATACATCCATCTATCTATCTAGGTCCAAAAAACAGGCAGCACTCCATTACTTCATTGAAGTGGACTTTTCTTTATTCCAACCTCGTGATGCAACGTTTCAGAGGTTACCCTCCTTTATCAGCATCATCTATCTATATCTATCTATCTATCTATCTATCTATCTATCTATCTATCTCTATTGGCCACTTTACATGCGGCAACAGGAAGATAGAAAACGGCAGGTGTCGGAGACAATTGTACCTTTTACCTTCAAAACACCTTGAAGTGGCTGCGTGTAATTCAGGTATCTGCAAGGTGTTTTGAAGGTAAAAGGTACAATTGTCTCCGACACCTGCCGTTTTCTATCTTCCTGTTGCCGCGTGTAAAGTGGCCATATCATCTATTCTTTCTATGTATTGAATCAGCTTGAACAGCTGAAAACTCAAGGAATCTTTAAAATCTTAAAAGATTTTATAATCTTTAAAAAAAAAATAACAGGTCACAGCCACCCTAGGAGTAGCACCTTCATTGGATTCACCACTCCTGGCACTCCTCCCTTGCTCTCCTGCTGCTCTGGTGCGTGACCCCCTAAATGCTTGTAAGAGGGTCCAGGAAGAGCCACAGTCATGGTGAAATGGCTCAAGGAGTCCCCTGTCCCCTGTCTACCTCCAAAGAGACTTTAAGGGCAGGAGTGGGCAACTCCAGACCTCTAGGGCTGCAAACAGTGCATGTTTTCAGGATTTCTATAGCATTGCACAAGTGGTAATATTATTAAGTGCACAGGTGATGATTCCAACACCTTGTGCAATGCTAAGTAAATCCTGAAAACATGCACTGTTTGGGGTCCTTGACTGGAGTTGACCAGCCCTGTTCTATGTGAATGTGTGTAGTTTCTTGTGTTTTCACAACTCTTACACTTGTTACCTTTAGGCCAGAAACCTACAGCTTGTTCTCCAATATCTGTGGGGGAATATTAAAGCACCTCGTACCTTGCACAAACAGTCCAGCATACAAGGAGTTAAAGGAAAACTGTCAGGTCAAAAATTCATATGTAACTGCTATAATTTTCTAATTCCTTTCTCTAAACTCCCTCTACTGTAATGTATTTCTGTTATTTCTATTCCCCTCCAATCTTCTGTAAACTTCAAATAAAGAGACTCATTCCATCTGTCCCACACAGAGAATATCCACTTCTCTGCTGTCCCCTCCCCATAGAATGAATATGCATGTCACTTCACAGCACAGCAGATGAGTGGGGGTGGGGGGTGCTGTATTATCCTCTTTACTTTCTTTGCAGAAAAACCAAGAGATCAGATAAACACAGGATCTCTCTCAGCACAGCAGGGATTCCTTTTAACAGAAACAGATGGAGTCTAGATCAGATAAGGAAGACCTGCAGTTTTCTCCCACAGTGTCCTGAACAGAACAGTAGCTCCAGAAAGTGAAACCACACTGCACTGAGAGCAGAGGGAGGAGAGAGCTCCTGAGAGGGAGGAGAGGAGGAGGGAGGAGAAAGCTGCTTAGAGGGAGGATTAGGAGGAGGGAGGAGAAAGCTACTGAGAGGGAGGAGAGGAGGGAGGAGAGAGCTGCTGAGAGGGAGGAGAGGAGGAGGGAGAAGAAAGCTGCTGAGAGGGAGGAGAGGAGTAGGGAGGAGAGAGCTGCTGAGAGGGAGGAGAGGAGGAGGGAGGAGAGAGCTGCTGAGAGGGAGAAGAGGAGGGAGCTGCTGGGAGGGAGGAGGGGAGAGAGAGCTGCTGAGAGGGAGGAGGGGAGAGAGAGCTGCTGAGAGGGAGGAGAGGAGGGAGCTGCTGGGAGGGAGAAGAGGAGAAAGAAGGGAGCTGCTGAGAGGGAGGAGAGAGCTGATGAGAAGGAGGAGAGAGCTGCTGAGAGGGAGTGCATAATTACATGACAGTTTAGCACAGCTAGGACTAATCGTCTCTGCTTATAATGGATAGGACAAATGCATCAGCTCTCTGCAGGGTCTGACAATGGAAGCTACTAAAGGTACAATAATGATTTTCCATGTTTTTAAAAGGTCTGCCCAGGCACTATTCAAGGGTAATATTAGTATCATGCTGAGATATGACCTGACAGTGTTCCTTGACCTTTAAGTTAAAAAGCTTTACTGTTGTAGAGTTGAAAAAAAAATCACTAGTTGGTACATGATGTAAATTTTCTGATGTCAGTTAAACACAGATCCTTTTCACATAGTCACTTAGCTGAGATTATTCATAATACATCGAACATACACACACACAATATAAAAATATATATATATATATATATATATATATATATATATATAATACAGTTAGGGCCAGAAATATTTGGACAGTGACACAATTTTCGCGAGTTGGGCTCTGCATGCCACCACATTGGATTTGAAATGAAACCTCTACAACAGAATTCAAGTGCAGATTGGAACGTTTAATTTGAAGGGTTGAACAAAAATATCTGATAGAAAATGTAGGAATTGTACACATTTCTTTACAAACACTCTACATTTTAGGAGGTCAAAAGTAATTGAACAAATAAACATAACCCAAACAAAATATTTTTATTTTCAATATTTTGTGGCGAATCCTTTGGAGGCAATCACTGCCTTAAGTCTGGAACCCATGGACATCACCAAACGCTGGGTTTCCTCCTTCTTAATGCTTTGCCAGGCCTTTACAGCCGCAGCCTTCAGGTCTTGCTTGTTTGTGGGTCTTTCCGTCTTAAGTCTGGATTTGAGCAAGTGAAATGCATGCTCAATTGGGTTAAGATCTGGTGATTGACTTGGCCATTGCAGAATGTTCCACTTTTTTGCCCTCATGAACTCCTGGGTAGCTTTGGCTGTATGCTTGGGGTCATTGTCCATCTGTACTATGAAGCGCCAATCAACTTTGCAGCATTTGGCTGAATCTGGGCTGAAAGTATATCCCGGTACACTTCAGAATTCATCCGGCTACTCTTGTCTGCTGTTATGTCATCAATAAACACAAGTGACCCAGTGCCATTGAAAGCCATGCATGCCCATGCCATCAGTTGCCTCCACCATGTTTTACAGAGGATGTGGTGTGCCTTGGATCATGTGCCGTTCCCTTTCTTCTCCAAACTTTTTTCTTCCCATCATTCTGGTACAGGTTGAGCTTTGTCTCATCTGTCCATAGAATACTTTTCCAGAACTGAGCTGGCTTCTTGAGGTGTTTTTCAGCAAATTTAACTCTGGCCTGTCTATTTTTGGAATTGATGAATGGTTTGCATCTAGATGTGAACACTTTGTATTTACTGTCATGGAGTCTTCTCTTTACTCTTGACTTAGAGACAGATACACCTACTTCACTGAGAGTGTTCTGGACTTCAGTTGATGTTGTGAACGGGTTCTTCTTCACCAAATAAAGTATGCGGCGATCATCCACCACTGTTGTCATCCGTGGACGCCCAGGCCTTTTAGAGTTCCCAAGCTCACCAGTCAATTCCTTTTTTTTCAGAATGTACCCAACTGTTGATTTTGCTACTCCAAGCATGTCTGCTATCTCTCTGATGGATTTTTTCTTTTTTTTCAGCCTCAGGATGTTCTGCTTCACCTCAATTGAGAGTTCCTTTGACTGCATGTTGTCTGGTCACAGCAACAGCTTCCAAATGCAAAACTACACACCTGAAATACACCCCTGACCTTTTAACTACTTCATTGATTACAGGTTAACGAGGGAGACGCCTTCAGAGTTAATTGCAGCCCTTAGAGTCCATTGTCCAATTACTTTTGGTCCCTTGAAAAAGAGGAGGCTATGCATTACAGAGCTATGATTCCTAAACCCTTTCTCCGATTTGGATGTGGAAACTCTCATATTGCAGCTGGGAGTGTGCACTTTCAGCCCATATTATATATATAATTGTATTTCTGAACATGTTTTTGTAAACAGCTAAAATAACAATACTTGTGTCACTGTCCAAATATTTCTGGCCCTAACTGTATATAGAAAAGAAAGCCAGCTCACCATTTCTCCTTGGAGATATGAGGTGTTGCACTGTCCATAGGAGCTGTCTGCACAAGTTGAAGACTGGAGTCGGTCTTGAGAACTAAAAAGGTCAGATTATCCAGCACAGGCTCCATTCCATACATTGTAACGTTTATTTAGGGATATTAAAAAGGTTCATTCTCTCCATGCAACTGATGAAATAACTTGTATACACTGGGGTGACCCCCTAAGAGACTACGTGTTTCAACACTTGCGTGTCTTCATCATGGTCTCTAGATGTCTTCAGAGGAGCAAAAACTTCATGGGAGCACTGGACCCCCCCCAAATAATTCTCCTCTTTAAGAATGGCCATCCTCGGCCATGGTGGATACTTGGAAGTCATGATGCATACAGTCGCACATAAAACACAGGTAAAACATTATAGAAAGTAATTTCCTTCTTTCTTTGGGTCATCTTGACCCTGGTCTCAGTGAGTTGAAACCAAGGACCTATAGAGTCCAAGTCAATTTTATCATAAAACAGGCCAATAGGTCAACAGGAGCACAAAGTCCACAGAGGTATTGGAGTCCATTCTATCATTGTGGCAGTAGCACAACATAGGAAGCATCAGCAAATTCCTTATTTATATTCCTTGCTCTATATTTATAGTCCTTCACATTTCTTGAATGTTGCAAACATTTAACCACGCTGGCACATTGGGTCCTCCGATTTTTCCCCTTTTCACACAACTGTCCATAACACCCAGTCAGTCCTACAAGGATCGGCACAGTTCATTAAAATGAGGCACAAGCCATCAAGATAATGGGGCACAATCCATCAAGGGTACAGTCCATTTAGTCTATTTTGAGATGTAGCCCGAAGGCTGCAGTCCCGCTAATCCAGCAGGGGGAAGCAGAAGAGGTGCAAAACTGGGGAAGTGGAAAAATAAAATTAGGCCTACCCAGCCACAAGGCAAAAAAAACAGTTATTGCTCTTCTCTGAACTCCATACAGTCCTTATGTGGCCAACAGTGCAACTCCAGGACTAACAATGAGGCTATCAGCCTGCAACTTCCTGCATAATGCAGATTCCCAGCAAGGGCATTTCTTACAATGGGTCAGCAAGCCAACAACAAGCCTTTTTAGGGTAGTCCTCTTTAAATCGGCATCCTTTTGAGAAGCCTCCCACTGTAGTATCAGCTTTCTCAATGCTCCCAAGGTTAGGCATACCCATTCCATACTGTAAGCTGATCCTGGCTGGTCTCGTGGGCTTGCAAGGGTTACTCCTCCGGGGGCATTCTACACCACCTGCTCCCCAGCACACCCTATCATGGCCACCACTGGAGGATAGGACGGAGAAGTTAGGGGACACCCGCCCCCCCCCCTCTAGCACTCTAGCACACCCCAGAGCTAGAAACCCTGACAAGCCCTTCAGGCTCTCTTGCCTCTGTGGGTTTCACTCCAGCTGGCTGGCTAATATGGTCAGGCTTGGCCAACTGCCGATGGTCAATCCTCTCCACTCTTGGATATCCTCTGTAGTGGCGACCCAACATACCCCCACTGCTTCTGTCTGTGAGTTTCTTTGCTTCTGCTCATAGACGGTGAGTGGTTCCCCCTCACTTTTCCAGGGCCCCGGAACTTACCAGGGTGTGCCGAATGCTGACGCCTGCCCTGTTTCCGATAATGAACTGAACCTTCAATGTTTCTGCCGAATTTGAAATTGGCAAACCTTGTTCGGAATAGTTCACTCACCTCTAGTCCAGACCACACAGAAAAAATCAGATTTCAGAAATCTCATTCACTTCGCTGGTATTGTAAAAAGCTGTATTTTTCCATGGCAAAAACACAGCTTTGGTATAAGCCTTTAGGGTTTGTTCACACATGTTATTTGAGCAGCGTTGTTGCTGCATTCTTTTAGGGTACCTTTACACGCCGCAATTTTTTGTGGGAATCCTGACGGCGATATGTCGCCCTGAAACTATCACCGTTAAATTGCCTCCCAGTTGCGGCGTGTAATTGGGGAATTTGGCGGCGATAAAACACTTGTCGCCTTGTTACGATTCCTGAGCACTGCTACAAAATCAGAGGCAATCATGAAGGCGAGATTCCCGGCTTTTGGCGTGTGAACGGGCGATAGTGATGGAATCTGCGTCGTCTATTGATTTCCCGTAGGCGTGCCACAGCGTTCTGTAGTCCGCGCCCTGTCAGCAATGATTGGTGGTGGCTACTGTATTCCCATTGGCTGTCACTTTACAGGGCGCCATATTTGAAGAGCTGTCCGTTCAGCAACACACACATCTTCAATGGCGTCATGTATTAGCCAGCCTTCCAGTGCTGGCCAATCATAATGCTTTTGCGTTGTCCAATGAGCGTGTTTGGGACGTGGTGTAGACCAGTCTGGCACGCCTATGTTCTCGTCGCGCTGAACATGTACGCCCACATTCCTTTGGGGATTGTGGCATGTGAAGCGGCGAGGGAAGTCGACCGGATTGGTTCTGCTGTGGGGTAGGCGCTTTCCGGGGCGACACATCACCTTAGGTTGAGGTCGTCTGATTTTGGAGCAGTACTCTGAAATCAAGCGACCAGAATGAGGCGACATAACGCCGCCAAATTCCCGAAATACACGCCGCAATTGGGAGGCAATTTGACGGCCATAATTCCAGGGCCACATATCGTCGTCAAAATTGTCTCCCGCGGTTGTGGCGTGACAAGGTACCCTATCAGTCCTTTTTGCAATAGGTTGGTTGCATGCACATCACTTTTTTGGTCTTGGAAAATATTGCAATGATTCTATTCCTGGGTGTCTTTGAGGTAATCCAATCTACAGGGCAGATTAATGAAACACCGTTTAAAAGAAAATGCCTTTGTTGTCCATAGCGACCAATCACATAGCTTGTTTCATGTTTTTTTTTACAGAATAATAACAAATGAAAGCTGCGCTGTCATTGATTGCTATGAGCTACAAAGACAGTTCTTCTTGTAGATGGTTTCATACATCATGTAAATGTACTATGTTAGGCTATGTTCACACTGGACAGTTTTGATCAGTTTTTCGTGCTGCATTTTTTTTAAACTGCACCAAAAATGGATCAGTGAAAACATCTGCCAGAAAAGTGAATGGGATTTTCTTTTTGCTCTGCACACAGTAGCGGTTTTATGACTGCTGCGTTAGTGGTGCAGAAAGTGGATCCAGAAAATAATGAGCGTCACTTATTGCTCCGTTTTTCTGCTGCACTTTCTGCACCACTAACGTCCAATTACTTACACTCCCTGACGATCCCACGGTGATCCCAGGTGATGACTTCCTTCCGGCACCGGTAGGACCAGCGGAGTACTGTCAGGACCTGCCCATGTGACTCAGCCTGAGAGTCACATGGTGCAAGGTCCTGTAAGTACTTGTACTACTCACAGTTCTTGCTGATGCCCGGAAGGAAGACATCACCTGGGATCACTGTGGGATCGCGGGGGAGGATAAAAAAAGTGTCTGTGTGTCTCTCTGTGTCCTCCAAAAATGGAGAAAAAAAGCAGCCTAAGCGGATGATATGATTGGGATGCTTTTTTGCAAAAATAGGATCTATTTCTGCTGCAGAAACTGCACCAAAAATGGATCAACAAAACTTGGAGCACAAAGCTCTGTGTGAATTCAGCCGTAGGGGGAAATCCAGTGTGTGTAAGGATGAAGAGGTGTCCATAGATATAATTTGTGACTCCTAGTATTTCTTCTCACCATTGATCAGGATAGACTGGTCACAGGGAACCCTGGACTACTGAACTGTATGGGGCCCAAGATCTTCTAATGGTCTTCCAGGATGCACACATGCTAAATTATCAATAGAATTTCCCATATTTCTATGCATCCTCAATATCTAGGAGTGAGTTCAATTTCCAAGGTCAGTCCCAATGAGAAGAATGTGGGTGTGAGATCAGCAGGTGCAGACCTGGCAGGAGCCAACATGCTCAAGACCAGGAATCTAGGAGCCTGCACCGATCTATAGACCCTGAGCACCAAGCTGAGGACAACAACACAAAGCACAATGCTAGTAATGATATTGCAGGAAAAACTGGCTCTAAAGTCAACTAGTTGTATCTGATTCAGGGAAAGCCGAGTGACAAAAAAATAATACGGGGACATGCTACCGCTACAAAGATCCTTCATCAAGGACACCATGGAGATTAGTGAGCAGTGGTATAACTTGAAGCTCATGGACCTCAATGCAAAAGATCCAAGGGGGACCTCAATTATTGCAAATATTTAATAGCATTAGTGTTTTTCTATAGGCCAAAGGAACTTTTGGGGCCCCCTAGGCTTCAGGGTCTGGGTGCTATTGCAACCCCTGGACCTATTGTAGTTACACCTCTGTTTCTGAGCATTCAGCTTTGGTCTATGGAGCTTCTCTTGAGTCCTTACCATTCACTCACTATGTGACTTCACCAGATCCTGCCCTACAACAACGTGCTGCTATAACAAAAGGTCAGCAGTAGGGATGAATGAGTAGTGAAATATTCGGACTCGCTATACTCGTAATGAGTAGGTCCTAATAGTCGGGTACTCGTTACGAGTAGCGAGTCCAATGTAAGTCAATGGGAAATGTGATTACTTTCGCAGTGTATCTATGGACACTTCGAAAGTGAAATAAAAGTTAGGCTAGGGTCACATTTGTTAGGGCAATTGCGTTCACCACATCCAGATCCGGATGCGGTGAATGCAATTTGCTTCACACACATTTTTAATGAAAAATGTGTGGATTAAGCCGCAATCCGGTAACCGGATTGCTCCAGATGTGCAATCCAGAGCAATGCGGTTATCGTACAGTTTGCTCATCCCTGCTACCGCAGGGATGAGCAAACTGTTAAATCTGTAAAAAAAGATTAAATATTAATAATAATTGTGGACAACATGTCTCTAGGGGGTGCCCACCCCCCCTAGAGACACGCTGCCCACTCAGGACGGCATGTCATGGGTTAATATATACCCTGTACAGTAAGCCGGCTATTGTCGGCTCTGTACATTTTTCTCAATGAAGCCGCGGCTCCCCTGTCAGCTGCGCACATTCTATACGTAATGTACGTATAGCATGTGACGGTGTCCGAGGTCCTGTAGGCATTTACAGTAGATCTATGGTGGTGCGCTGTCCATAGATCTACTGTAGATTCCTACAGGACCTTGGACAGCGGAACATACTATACGTACATTACATATAGTATGTGGGCAACTAACAGGGGAGCCGCGGCTTCATTGAGAAAATTGTATAGAGCAGACAATAGCTGGCTTACTGTACATGAGTTATTAACACATTACATGCCCACCTGAGTGGGCAGCATATCTCTAGGGGGGGTGGGCACCCCCTAGAGACATGTTGTCCACAATTATTATCAATATTTAATTTTTTTTACAGTGATAACAGTAGGGATGAACAAACTATACGGTTACCGCATTGCGGGTCAGAGAACCACTGCGAAAACTGCAGCCTGCATGATTTTTCACGCAGGCTGCAGATCCGAAGCCGGTAAGCGGATTGCTTGTAAAGCAATCCGGTTACCATAATGGGCTCCTATGAGGAGCGTTTCCTGCTTTTTGAAAGCTCAAAACCGGATCAGGATTTACAAAAAAAACAACGCAGATGTGACCCTAGCCTTAATAAAAGGTGTTAAAAATAAAAAAATAACATACTCACCTATCGCTACTGGCCATCTGATTGGCCATCAGAGTTAAGGTCCTGGCAGCCCATCAGATGTGTTCTTTTCGGGTCCCGTTATAGCCGTCGGATAGGTAAGTATGTTATTTTTTTATTTTTAACACCTTTTATTAACTTTTATTTCACTTTCGCAGTGTATATAGATACACTGCTAAAGTAAATGTACTACTCGCTACTCCTAACGAGTAATCACAAGGAAACTCGCGAAGTAGCGAGTAGCCTGAATATCGTTACTATTCGCTGAGTCCCAAATAGTTACAAGTATACTCGGTCATCCTAGTCAGCAGGAGAACACACTGCATCCTTACTGTCTTACATAAGTAGAGTACAGAACACTGACTCTGGAGACAAGAGACCTGAGGTTAAAGGTTGTATACCAGAAAATGTCCACATTATACCAGCATGCTCCATATCACTATATACAGAAGATGTATAACTTATACCAGCTGTACATATATAATTATATACAGAATATACCCAGGTTATACCAGCATGCTCTATATCACTATATACAGAAGATGTATAACTTATACCAGCTGTACATATATAATTATATATAGAATATACCCAGGATATACCAGCATGCTCCATATCACTATATACAGAAGATGTATAACTTATACCAGCTGTACATATATAATCATATACAGAATATTCCCACATTATACCAGCATGCTCCGTATCACTATATACAGAAGATGTATAACTTATACCAGCTGTACATATATAATTATATACAGAATATACCCAGGTTATACCAGCATGCTCCATATCACTGTATACAGAAGATGTATAACTTATACCAGCTGTACATATATAATTATATACAGAATATACCCAGGTTATACCAGCATGCTCCATATCACTATATACAGAAGATGTATAACCTATACCAGCTGTACATATATAATTATATACAGAATATACCCAGGTTATACCAGCATGCTCCATATCACTATATACAGAAGATGTATACCTTATACCAGCTGTACATATATAATTATATACAGCATATACCCAGGTTATACCAGCATGCTCCATATCACTATATACAGAAGATGTATAACTTATACCAGCTGTACATATATAATTATATACAGAATATACCCAGGTTATACCAGCATGCTCCATATCACTATATACAGAAGATGTATAACTTATACCAGCTGTACATATATACAGAATATACCCAGGTTATACCAGCATGCTCTATATCACTATATACAGAAGATGTATAACTTATACCAGCTGTACATATATAATTATATACAGAATATACTCAAGTTATACCAGCATGCTCCATATCACTATATACAGAAGATGTATAACTTATACCAGCTGTACATCTATAATTATATATAGGATATACCCAGGTTATTCCAGCATGCTCCATATCACTATATACAGAACATGTATAACTTATACCAGCTCTACATCTATAATTATATATAGGATATACCCAGGTTATTCCAGCATGTCCCATATCACTGTATAAAAAATGTAATTTATACCAACTATACGTATATCAGTATTTCCCAGGAGATACATGTTTCACTTTGTCTTTTGGTTGAGTACAAGAATCCATTTATTTTACTTCAGTGATATTTTTTCTTATCCCAAGCAGTTGTGGAACAGCAATGAGAATTTCTGCTTGTGAGAAGTCACATAGATAAGTATATATGACAGTAATATGCCCACTGGGAGACACGTATGAGCTGTGACAAGTAGGAACATCCTAGCAGAAGGAGACTGGATTGGATGTGACTACAGGGAGATGGGTACTGATGCATACAGTATGCGGAGCCTGAGCGGCAAGTCCTATGCCCTCTGCGCTATGGGCCTGCTCAACCTGCCTAGTGTGCTCGCTGCACTCCTCAGGCTCTGCCCGGCTCAACCGCTGCATGTCATATGTGTGATCAGACCCTTACCCAGCCAGATCCGCCTAAGGAGCTTGTATGCTGGCACAGGACATCTAAACTGTGCGACAATGATTTTAATGCAGATTTTAAAAAGATCTGCAACATCTAAGAATTCATTGTTGCAGGAATACTTTCAAGGGTTTGTCTGGTTTTGGAAAAGCCTTGATCCCCCCCCTACAGTTCATTCTAAAAAAGCAAACTAACCTATACTCATCCTCCCCTGGTCCATAATGAGTCTCAATGTCTATTATTATCTGCAATGCGGATGTGACATCCAATCAGTGAGCTACAGTCAGTGGCGTAACTGGAAGCTCATGGGTCCCGATGCAGAAGCTCCAATGGGGCACCCAATTATTGCATACCGGTATCTTTAATAGCGTTAGTCTTGTTCTATAGGCCAAAGGGACTTTTGGGGCCCCCCGATTAGCTCTAGGGCCCAAGTGTGATTGCAATCCCTGCACCTATTGTAGTTACGCCCTGAAACTGATCTATACTCACCCTCCCCTAGTCCAGCAATGAGTCTCTTTGTCTTATTGTCTGCAGTGCTGATGTGACATCAGCAGTGTGTCATCCAATCAGTGAGCTGCAGTAACGCTGTACAATAACAGACACCAGGAGCATTGGCGGGGACTCAGAACTGGACCTGGGGAAGGTGAGTAAAGTACAGTTTATTTTTCTTAGAAAAAACCTGGAGGGAAGAAGTTCAGTACATGATGGAGTATAGATTATTATATATCGGTGTTCTAAGTATGAATATCATGCCTTCTCTACACAAAAATGTACTACTAGACTGCTCACTGTGCAAAGAAATATATTGTATGTACTAAAAGACTGCTCCTTTTGTGCAAGAATGCAGTTAGCATAAAACTGTCCCCTATGTGAAAAGAAATACATACTGTAATATTGCCCTCTACAAACAAGAATATAGCTACCAAACTACTTTAACATACAAGAATATAACTACTATTATCAGGGCCGGCGTTAGGGGCAGGCAGCCTAGACATTTGCCTAGGGCCCCCAAGCTTCAGAGGGCCCCCTGGCCCGGCCGGATTATAGCCGGCGCGGCAGCGCTTCGGCCGCTTGCAGACAGTGCTCTGCACCGCGCTCCGGCTTCATCCGGCTTCTTCCTGGTGACCGGCGCCGGGCGCAGCCGCAAGCACAGTCGTCACAGGAAGCAGCCAGGAAGAAGTCGGAGCGCGGTGCAGAGTGGCGGGCAGCGGCAGAGTAAGTATGATGTGTATTCTTTTACAGGGAGGGGAGGAGGGGGCCCTGTATACAGTCACCAGCAGTGGGCCCTGGGGCCCTGTATACAGCAGCAGTGGGCCCTGGGGCCCTGTATACAGCAGCAGTGGGCCCTGGGGCCCTGTATACAGCAGCAGTGGGCCCTGGGGCCCTGTATACAGCAGCAGTGGGCCCTGGGGCCCTGTATACATCAGCAGTGGGCCCTGGGGCCCTGTATACAGCAGCAGTGGGCCCTGGGGCCCTGTATACAGCAGCAGTGGGCCCTGGGGCCCTGTATACACCACCAGTGGGCACTGGGGCCCTGTATACACCACCAGTGGGACCCTGGGGCCCTGTATACACCACCACCAGTGGGCCCTGGGGCCCTGTATACACCACCACCAGTGGGCCCTGGGGCCCTGTATACACCACCACCACTGGGCCCTGGGGCCCTGTATACACCACCACTGACTGGGGCCCTGTATACACCACCACCAGTGGGGTCTGGGGCCCCGTATACACCACCACTGACTGGGGCTGCCTATATACACCACCACTGACTGGGGCTGCCTATATACACCCCCACTGGGGCTGCTGTATATACTGCTGGGGCCTGTATATAGCACTGGGGAGGCTGCTGTATACCACTGGGGCTGCAGTATATACTGCTGGGGCCTGTATATACAACTGGGGAGGCTGCTGTATACCACTGGGGCTGCTGTATATACTGCTGGGGCCTGTATATACAACTGGGGAGGCTGCTGTATACCACTGGGGCTGCTGTATATACTGCTGGGGCCTGTATATACAACTGGGGAGGCTGCTGTATACCACTGGGGCTGCTGTATATACTGCTGGGGCCTGTATATACAACTGGGGAGGCTGCTGTATACCACTGGGCTGCTGTATATACTGCTGGGGCCTGTATATACAACTGGGGAGGCTGCTGTATACCACTGGGGAGGCTGCTGTAATACTGCTGGGGCCTGTATATACAACTGGGGAGGCTGCTGTATACCACTGGGGAGGCTGCTGTAATACTGCTGGGGCCTGTATATAGCACTGGGGAGGCTGCTGGATACCACTGGGGCTGCTGTATATACTACTGGGGCCTGTATATACCACTGGGGCTGCTGTATATACTGTATACAACTGTACGGGTACTATTTTTATTTCATAGTTTGGGGCCCCACTCTCAATCTCGCCTAGGGCCCCATTTGGTCTAAAACCGGCCCTGACTATTATTGATGTCACTCCTCCTACTCTCCTGGCTGAGAAACGGTCAGATATTATATACGCTAGTGTGTTTCCAGTCTCAGACTGTAACCCGGCTGTGAAAAAGGTCACCTAAATTCACACCTGAGCCTCAACTTAGATGACCCCATGAACAGCATGATGGCACACGGTAAACAACCGTACGTGAGCTCTGCACCTTTTATGCCAAAATTGCACCAAAATCCATGAAAAAAGTGAGGTGGTCGAGAGGGTATGGGGCACTCAGGAATCGGGGCTGATGGCAACTTGGATGGGGGATCGCGGCTGGTCGGTCCCCAGTCCCATGCCCTGGACCCTCAATGGCGGGGGATGGTGGGGGATGATGGTGGTGAAGGGGATTGGTTATGTGACGCCACCTGTTTTACCTGGTAACGGGTATACCAGCGCTGCGGCCAGCCGCTGAGGTGATGGAAGTGCAGCTCAGTGTAGTACAGCTTTCCCTCAGGGCAGCGGGGATGGATGAGGGGAGTTGTAGTCGCGTCTCTGCAGTCTATGCTGTGAATAGCGGCGGTTTAAACAGGCACACACACACACAGTGATCTTTGTTTCTATACCTTTTACTGGTGACAGTGTAACAGGTACAGTCCAGAGAAGTAACCAGGTCCCCGGTGCAATTTGGGACTTTCTCCTTAGAAAGTTGTGAGGCCACCTCTGTCTCTGTGTACGGTGGTTTGGGGTTAATCCAGCCTGTGACTGAACTCACCGTTCCTTCTCCCTCTCAGGGCTTTACTCTGTCACTGACAATGCGGTCCTTCTGCAGGGTCCCTATTCCTCCTTTGGCCCCTGGTCCTGTGTTTGGTCAGTTTGAGTGTCTCTTACTTGTACTTCTCAGGGGGTTTTGGTCCTCCTGGTTCTCCCAGGCTTTTACTGCTGCAGTGGATGCTTGCAGTGTCAGACTCCGGTGTCCGGGTGTACTAAAGGGAAGCTTTGTCTGTTCCCTTCTTTAATTCTCCTAGTCTTCTACTGGCCTCCGACCCTCTCCCAAGGGTGCAGCACAGCTGTGTCAGTGTTCCCTGGTCCTTGGCCTGGATCTTTCCCAGCCACCAGCTCCTTCACTCCTGCTCTCTTCTCACAGACTAACTGGAACTAACTGACTCCTCCCCTCAGGCCTGGATCTTTTAAAGGGGATCTGGCTTAAGGCAGTCAGTAGAGCTCCCCTTTCAGGTCTGGGGTGGAAGGTGTTGTGTGCTGTGTGTACCAAGGTTTAAATCCCTCCTTGCATCGGTGGATCCTGTGGCAATCCCCTGCAGTGGTGCCACAAAATCATCTCCTGGAAAAACAAACAGGTCACCCACTCACAGTTGATTGTTAGCCTATTGATTCAAAACACTTGTGTCTAATATTACCTTCTGCAAATCCTAAGGGTTCACATACTTTTGCCACTCAGAGACGTGATTTGGGATGATAAATAAAAAAGTATCAAAGTCTAATATTTTGAGTCATTTGTTGGATTTTGGTTCTCTTTATCTACTTTAAAGACTTATGTGAAAATGTTACATAGTTTTAGGCTAAACATATGCAAGCATATATGTAAACTTTGAAGTACCGCTGCATTTCTATATTTCCTGTCTGATGATGTAAAGACGTATTTTATGCACAATTATCCTTCTTGTTGCTACGTGAAAATTGCATTAAAAGTTGTTCTGTGCCAAAAGTTGCCTCCTCCCTCAGAGCCCCCTCTTTTTCATGACACTGGGTCTCTTGGCCCCACCAAACCTCATAAACTGCTGTGTACACTTTTGTGTTACGATGATATAATTGCTCATGTCTGGAGGCCAAACGGTATTTTTGGATGTCAATTTGTACATAATTAATGTTTTACTTCTCAACCATCACTCTGCCATTTAAAGGGACTTTGTTTGGAGCCAAGTGCATTTAACAGGTGCTAAGAGTCCCTTATCAATAATTCATGTATCACATGGTACAATTTACCAGCATTGTTTAGGGTTTCTTTCGCTACACGGATCTGTAACGCATTTTAACTCTTGAACTTCGTGGGTCAAGGATGTTATTCTGTACATTGATTTCCCACGATAAGAGTCGAGAACTCAGAGTAAAGCCCCCATTACACATAGCGAGATCACTGTTGCGTCAAAGCTTTTGTGACGTAACAGCAACCTCACCAGCGATTTCTCTTTGTTTGACACCTAGCAACGACCGGGTCCCCGCTGTGACATCGCCGATCGTGTTGGAATGGCCTGGACCATTTTTTGATCGTCGGCTCCCACTGGGCAGCATACATCGATGTGTTTGACTCCTTAACTACGACCTCGTTGGCGATTCAGAACTCAGCCACGTAGGTCTGAGTCGTCAGACTAGCTGCTGTGTGACGTCGTCCCAGCGACCGCCGAGGTCGTTATACGGGTCGCCGTATCGTTGCTGCGCCGTTGAGTGGACCTGACTGTTCACCAGCGACCACGTAGCGACGTTCCAGCGATCCTTACCAGGTCGTATTGTGGTCGGGATCGCTGGAACGTCACCAAGTGTGACTGCACCCTAAGATGCAAACAGGTTAAAACACAACCACGGTTTTACAAAATAACGTTAAAGGAGTTGTCAACTCAGGAACCCAATTATTAAAAACTATAGCAATGATTCATTAAAGGTTTTATGCCAAAAAAGTGTTAGAAAGCTTTAAATGTTGCAACATTTAGATGCACTCTGAATTGTTTCATGCTTTGCCAAAATAGGCAAAGATGTGGTTTGACAGAGGTGTGACGGAGATGTGACGCCGCAGCTCATGTAATATATAATGAGCTATGCCGTTGCATGCAGAAGTAATATTTTGGGTGTAGAGCATTAGAGGTGCACACCATTCGTCAGATGTTCCAGGTTCATGAAGAGGCACGCACCTCTATCTGAATCAGGAGCATCTCACTCCACCACACCCTCTCATGAAAACCGGCAATAAAATCACTGATCTTGATGAATTGAGACTATCTATACTCACCTCTGGCAGTGGTGTGATTCCAACGATGTTGGGGCTGCTTTTCCCAGAGAGTAAAGTGAATTTGGCTGCGACTCATAAGTATTCTATCAAAGTGGAGATCTGCTCTGAAGACTTAAGCTGATGAGCATCCGTAATGTAACTCTCCAGAATCAGCGGTGCAAAAATCCTTGGAATGGATTAAAGTTAAATGAAAGTTAATACAGCACACCACTGTTCCACGTCTGGTTGACGATCAGCTCTGAAAAGACCTTGGTCCAGTCCATACAGCAGCAACATCATGAAAAATAACAATTCTAGCGAGTGAAAATTGGATTTGACCATGCAGAAGTATCAAAAGCGTGAATTTATTTGCAAGTGCAAAAACAAAGTAGAAACAATACAAAATTATCCAAAACTGACACGTTTCGACACCGTTGTCTTAGTCATGGTATTGTGTGACTAAGATGACGATATTGAAGAGCATTTTTAGAGGTGAATGGGGGTTGAGGGTGCTGGCTTTTGGATTTTTTTTACTGTTTTTACTTTGTTTTTGCGCTTGCAAATATATTTAAGGTTTTGAATATGTTTGCATGGTCAAATCCAATTTTTGCTTGCTGGAATTTATTTTTATTCTTTATGCTGAAGGGGATGAATATAGAGTGTTTTTATTTTAATTTGATTTCTGAAATGATTAACGGAATCCTGTCACCTCCAGAACGCCTCCTAAGCTACCAAAACATGTCCCTGCAGCATATTATCACTAATCTCACACTCCTTTTGTCTCCTAAAAGCATCCTGTGAAAGTGCATAAAAACGTTTTAATACTTACTCATTAGTGATTATAATTAGCAGGGGCTATATTCTTTAGTCCCCAGGGCGGAGTGTTTTGCAGGCACCAGGATCCTCCCTCTCTCTGTCTGTTTGTTTTTGCTTGTGCAGGCTTTACTCTCCCCCCTCTCTATCACTCACAGAATGCAAATCATTAGTCCTGCCTTCAGCTCCACATCACAGCAGCACAGACAGAGAGAGGGCTGGATCCTGGAGCTGCAAAACAGCATGCCCTGGTGACTAAAGAATATGGCCCCTGCTAATTATAATCACTAATGAGTAAGTATTAAAACGTTTTTCACCACTTTCACAGGATGCTTTTAGGAGACAAAATAAGTGTGAGATTAGTGATAATATGCTGCAGGGACATGTTTTGATAGCTTAGGAGGCGTTTTGGAGGTGATAGGATCCCTTTATGCAGGGGTTATCCGGTAGTAGACTTTAAATTATTGTGTCCCACCAGTGATATTGGTTCTTGGTTCCCATCTTAATTTATAAGTACAAGGAAAATAAAACAGCTGAGAAAATCTAAGATGCCAATCCTGTTTTATCATTGATTCCACTGATCACAGCTTCAACCTTAACAAGCTTTTAGCGACACTACAACTCTGTGTGTGACTGTGTGTGTCTGTGTGTGCCTGTGTGTCTGTGTGTATGTGGCTGAGTGTGTGTCTGTGTGTGTGTCTGTGTGTGTGTCTGTGTGTATGGCTGTGTATGTTGCTGTGTTTGTGGCTGTGTATGTGGCTGTGTCTTAAAAAAATCGGTGCCCGCAATTAGCCTATTCATGTGTCACGATCTCCAGCGCCATCCTATTGAACACACTATGGAGACGACTATTAGCGGCAGCGCCACATGCACTGATTGAATTTTTGTTTTCATCTGTACAGCGGTGGACCCGTGAGCAAAGTGTACAGTTATGGCCAAAAGTTTTGAGAATGACACCAAAATGATATTTCACATGATCTGCTGCCCTCTGGTTTTTATTTGTGTTTGTCTGATGTTTATATCACATACAGAAATATAATTGCAATCATATTATGAGGTCCAAAAAGTTATATTGACAGTTAGAATGAGTTAATGCTGCAAGTCAATATTTGCAGTGTTGACCCTTCTTCTTCAGGACCTCTGCAATTCTCCCTGGCTGCTCTCAATCAACTTCTGGACCAAATCCTGACTGATAGCAGTCCATTCTTGCATAATCAATGCTTGCGTTTTGCCAGAATTTGTTGGTTTTTGTTTGTCCACCCGTCTCTTGATGATTGACCACAAGTTCTCAATGGGATTAAGATCTGGGGAGTTTCCAGGCCATGGACCCAAAATCTCTATGTTTTGTTCCCTGAGCCATTTAGTTATCACCTTTGCTTTATGGCAAGGTGCTCCATCATGCTGGAAAAGGCATTGTTGGGCGCCAAACTGCTCTTGGACGGTTGGGAGAAGTTGCTCTTGGAGGACATTCTGGTACCATTCTTTATTCATGGCTGTGTTTTTAGGCAAGACTGTGAGTGAGCCGATTCCCTTGGCTGAGAAGCAACCCCACACATGAATGGTTTCAGGATGCTTTACAGTTGGCATGAGACAAGACTGGTGGTAGCGCTCACCTCTTCTTCTCCGAATAAGCTGTTTTCCAGATGTCCCAAACAATCAAAAAGTAAAGATAAAATAGGGAGGGGGACAAGAGGCGCAATAGTGCCCTATCACTAGTGACACTTATATGCAATGGTGGTGCTGTGAAGCTGCTCACCTGGTCCAGTTGTGATCCCCACAACTGGTTTGAAGGCGTTTTTGGAAACGATGTTCCAGCTGCTGCAGGACCTCCACCAACCACTGGATAGTGGTATGAATCAAAGAAATGATGGGAGTGCTGGTGTCTCACGGTCCGCGCTGCTTCAGGGTTAAATCAACTCACCAAAGAGCCTGTGTGTGGTAGTGTGTGTGTCACGCTGGGAGTGGGGAAGACACCCAGCGTAGGATAACGACGGGGGGGGGGATCAGGAGTCCCTAATGCTAAGGGCACAAGAAGGAGACGGTGACCCCTAGACTTCCTAGAGCTGACCCTGTCTGCCCTAACGTCCCTATACAGTCTCCTCAACTGTCGCTGACCACGAACCTCGTCCCTCTCTGATCCTAGATCTATCTTATCTAAGGATCAGATGGAGAGGTTCACTAGACCCCTCCACTATCAACTAAAGACAAACACCAGGGAAGACAGACATTTGGGAAAAGGAAACACTTATCTGACAGCAGAACACAGCAACCTCCACAATCTCAGCTTCTGCTGGAGCAAGGATAAAGTGTGCACAAGGAACTCTCACCTGCACCGAGGAAGGGTAATGAACCTCCTTATAGAGGTGGAAGGAGTCTGCTGGGTCCTAGTGACCTACAACATTGGTGGATAAAACCAGACCGAGCGCAAGACCTCCACAGCCGTCTCCCCATAATAGAGAGATCTCATCACACCTTCTTTCCATCAACACAGAAGGTAAATGCTCCTGAAAGAGACGGACCATCCTCCACCATTATGGCTGGTGGGCCAAACGCTGGGATCGTCTGCGCGTGGCCTCCACCCTGTCATCCGTGCCACCCGTGACAGTGTGGGTGTGGCAGTGTGTGTGTGGTGGTGGGTTATGTGGCGGTGTGTGGCAGTATGTGGTGGTGTGTGTGCCGGTGTTTGTGGTGGGTTATGTGGCAGTGTGTCCTGTGTTTGTGTCTGTATGTGTGCGTGTGTGTCTGGCGGTGGGTGTGGCTGAGTGTATGGCTGTGTGTGTGACAGTGTGTGGTGGTGTTTGGCGGTGTATGTGGTGGTTTCTGTGTCTGTGTGGCAGTGTGTCTGTGTGTCCGTGTGTGTGTCTGTGTGTGTGTGTCTGTGTGTGTGGTGGTGGTGTGTGTGGCTGTGTGTATCTGTGTGTGTGTGCATTGATCTGTGTGGCTCTGTGTGTGGCATTGTGTTGCGGTGTGTGACTGTGTGTTTGGTTGTGTGTGTGTGGCTGTTTGTGTGTAGCAGTGTGTCTGTTTGTGTGTCTCTGTGTGTGTCTGTGTGTGTGTCGATGGGGGCTGCAAGGAGATGATGGGATAATATGGGCTGCTGCAAGGGTATGATGGGGATATTGTGAGATGCAAGGTGATGATGGGGATGATGGGGGCTGCAAGGAGCTGATTGGGATATTATGAGATGCAAGGGGATATTGTGGCCTGCAAGGGGATGATGGGGCCTGCATTAGGATGATGGGGATACCATACTGGGGGCTGCAAGGGGATGGAAAAATAAGACATCCCCTGAAAACAATGTGTAGCGCATCTTTCGGGGAAACAGGATACTAAACTCCACCCCTTATCCATAGCCCAGCCCCATATGAAAAAAGTCCCACTCCTGTGAAATCCCGTTTTGCCGGGCCCTGGAAAAATGGTCTTGCATGAAGCCGGTCCCCAATGCAAAAAAGGTTGGTGACCACTGCTCTAAGTCATATAACAGCAGAGGGACAGCTAAGGAGTGAGCTGCAGTTTACTGAAGCTATTCACAGTTCAGGGTTATTTAAAGGGACATACACAGTTTGGACCGGGTCACTACACATTTACCATCTAACTGTGGTGGAATTGAATACTTTCTGAATTAGCATCAGCCTAGGCGGTGGCGGTGGTGTTCCAATATGGTTGCTACAGTAATTGACTTGGATACTCAAGTTCAGTCCATTAGTTTAGCAAATATACTCTTGTCTTGAGTTCTTTTGCAGGCATGGAGCATGTAAGGCAACTTGAGGACTTTTCCATGACAGATTCAGGTGAGATACCTTTACTTGGGATCTTGGGACACTTTCCTCGATTCCTCCGACCACTACTCCATCTTTAGGTCTCCCCAAACATTTTATTGAGAGAGCAAAACCCAGAACAATCAGGGATTATTTAATTCTTGGAGAAATTATGACCTGAAGTGATATATCTACATATCATCATAATATAATCTTAGGATAAATGGGAATAGCAAATGGAATAGTACTAACAGTGGCTTGGCCTCCTCAATGCAAGGGCCCCACACAGCTGCATAGTCTGTAGAGTGTACCCACTGGCATGTTTAGGGAAAGGTCAAGAAGCATCTTCCCGGTAGCAATGCCAGAATGTGGAAGAAATGCATTACAGACCAGTCTCTTTTAAGGTCTAAAGCACTACCCCCTTATGATATGGTTGTACATGACATGTGAGGTCCAGGCCTGACCACACAATGTGAGACTTCTCATTTGGGCTACAGGGGGGCCAGTGTTAATTTTGCCATGTTGCCGACTCTCTGTAGTGAGCACCCCGACTGCTACATTTCCTATGCTGTAAAGGACCCTCTATGTGCACTGACTTCTCTGTCGCACTTTAAGGGCCAGGACTGCACAAGTCACTGAACTAATTGTGGCATTTCCTTTCTTAATTAATCCCAACTGCCCACGCAACGAGCCAAGGGTCCTTCCTGTCCGGGTGGTGCAGCGCAGTGTCATGTCCTGCTTCTCATTAGAGGACACGATCATGGAGTGCCCAGCTGCGTCCTCATGTACGCTCGTCTGTCAGTCGTCCAAGTCTTGTTAACATGCTGAAACAAGAGGAAGTCGGGCTTATTTCAAGGAATTTACAACTGGTTTTAAACATCAAAGGCCACATCTATGTCGATGCCATACAGAGGAGCGACCATTAAAGCGGGGACTCGCGGGGACAGTCGCCTTTTAGCGTGATGTAATCTACTTATGTTATAAATGACTACAGACGGAGACGTTGCGTGTTCGCTGTCTGGGATATAACAGTGTAAGACAAACCCTGTGTGTCCAAAAAGGGCATTTGCCGCTTACAATATAAGGAAATCTTTGGGCCCTTCCTAGTTATGTAGAGCCACAGAGCAAAAAGATTATGGCAAAAGGCAGGGGTGTAACTACAACAGATGCAGGGGTTGCAATCGCACCTGAGCCCTGGATTCTAGGGGCCCCAAAAAGTCCCTTTGGACTATAGAAAAAGATTACTGTTATTAAGGATTTGCAATATTTGGGGGCCCCATTGGAGCTTTTGCATTGGGGCCCATGAGCTTCACGTTACGTCACTGGGAAGTGTATCTAATGAAAGCTGTGGCTGTCACCTGCCAGCACTGCTGTATCTGTGGCTCTGGGGCCCTAGATTAGCTTTTCATTCTTTTTGTTGGTACAGAACATGACACAGCATCTCTAGATGTGTTCGCACCACTCAGCCTCTGACAGCTCAACGAAGACGATGCAGTAAAGGTGTCGCTGCGGCTGCCGTCCTTTTGTTATTCAGTGCTAATTGGAGCAAACATAAGCAGAATTAGAAACTCTGGAGACGCATCAGTGCCAGGGAGACAGCGCCTGATGTGGGGTAAAAGAGGGCGTCGGGCACGTGACTTAAGTTCTGCTGAGTCTACTTCATACAAGGACTGAGGGTTCTGGGGAATCAGATCTCTCAGTAAGATGCTGGCAGGAAGAAATCTAGGAAAGAGACACTAAAGGGCCTGTCACACGCGTCAATATCGCCTGCACGATATCGGCTGCACGTGACGTTGCAGCGATATTGACGCGTGTGACATAGTGAATCAACCAGCGATAAATCGCTGGTTGATGATCGCCAGGTTTTAGAATCAGTCCTAAAACCTGGCGATTGTCGCCCGGTGGACACGCAGCATCGCTGCGTGTGACACCGGGAGCGAGCGATATTCCAGCTCCCAGCGCCTGTCACAAGCGCTGGGAGCTGGTATCCAAGGTACACTGCGGGTAACTAGGCAGCGCGCGCTGCCTAGATACCCGACGTGTACCTTAGTTACCAGCCTCCTCCGCTCACCCGGTGAGCGGAGGAGGCTGGTAACTAAGGTACACGTCGGGTATCTAGGCAGCGCCCGCTGCCTAGTTACCCGCAGTGTACCTTGGAGACCAGGCTGCTCCCGCTTCCAGCAGGCTGGCAGCGGGAGCAGGACATCGTGGAAACGATATTTAAATCGTTTCCATGATGTCACTGGTCAATTGATCGCTGGTGAGTCTGTCTGTGTGACAGCTCACCAGCTATCAGCCGTCAATGTCGTCAGCGATCAGATCGCTGACGACATTGACGCGTGTGACAGGACCTTAAGGTTCTCATCATCTGTTAAGATTAGCAGATATTCCCTGTAAGGCTATGTGCACACGGTGTCTTTATCAGATGGATTTAATAAAATGAAGGTAATACATGGCATTCTTAAGATGACATTACTGTGCAAAACTCTGAAGCGATTAAAAGTGACATATTCATTTTCTGGGTGGTGTCCGGTGGGAACTGTCCATGCTCTATACTTCACAGTATAGAGAGAAAGACCCCGGCGCCGGGCCACTGCAAGAACCACAAAGCCACATCGGGAAATCAACTGCCAACAATTTTTAGAAGCAGCTTCACCTAGGATAACACGATGGCTGTGCAGACATCTAAATGACCCCACGTGCATATACCCTAAGCCAGGGTACAACGCACAATTATGATTAGTAGCATTTTGCACACAACGCATTTTCACTTTGTCCAAAACGTTGCGTTATACATTATAAGCATGTTACGGGGACGGGACTCTCTTAGCTTAGTTTACGCTGCCATGCTGCCAGCACAAGGTGACATGGGGCGTTCTTCACAAGTGGTAATAGACTGCGGAGTCAATGGACCACAGGGAGAACCCTGTCCAGACTAGGGAAGGGCAGCGACCGGGGTCTGTGGTAGCTGAGCATGTGGGCAAGGTGGTAACATGCAGTACTAGATGACACCGCACACATCAGGTACTAAGAAACAAAGTTTTCTAGACAAATCCACATTACAAGTTACACGTTAACAAGACATTGCAATGGCAGGCTCCCGATTCCACTCATCAAGCATGGGGGACATCTCAGGGAGGCAGATGTCTGACGATGGTAAGAGGTCATCACAAGTACAGTCATGGCCAAAAGTTTCGAGAATGACACCAAAATGATATTTTCACATGATCTGCTGCCCTCTGGTCTTTATTTGTGTTTGTCTGATCTTTATATCACATACAGAAATATAATTGCAATCATATTATGAGTACCAAAAGGTTATATTGACAGTTAGAATGAGTTAATGCAGCAAGTCAATATTTGCAGTGTTGACCCTTCTTCTTCAGGACCTCTGCAATTCTCCCTGGCTGCTCTCAATCAACTTCTGGACCAAATCCTGACTGATAGCAGTCCATTCTTGCATAATCAATGCTTGCATTTTGCCAGAATTTGTTGATTTTTGTTTGTCCACCCGTCTCTTGATGATTTACCACAAGTTCTCAATGGGATTAAGATCTGGGGAGTTTCCAGGCCATGGACCCAAAATCTCTATGTTTTGTTCCCTGAGCCATTTAGTTATCACCTTTGCTTTATGGCAAGGTGCTCCATCATGCTGGAAAAGGCATTGTTGGGTGCCAAACTGCTCTTGGACGGTTGGGAGAAGTTGCTCTTGGAGGACATTCTGGTACCATTCTTTATTCATGGCTGTGTTTTTAGGCAAGACTGTGAGTGAGCCGACTGCAATGATGTTGAAATGTGTTTTGGGGGTTAAAGTTCATTTTCTAGGCAAATATTGACTTAGCAAGTAATTGCTGTTAAGCTGATCACTCTTTATGCCATTCTGGAGTAAATGCAAATTGCCATTAGAAAAACTGAAGCAGTAGACTTTGTTAAAATTAATATTTGTATCATTCTCAAAACATTTGGCCATGACTGTAGATGCAGTCTAGGGTCATCTGGCACAGGCATATTAGGAGAACCTCCCTCTCAGGCCTCAGGTGTAGCACTGGCTCAGCAGGAGAACATTAAACACTGACCTCGAACAGATGTAATCACAGGATGGGCCCAAGGGAGCAGGCCGGAAATTTTGGACACAGGCGGGACACGGACAGCACAGGTCCAGGAGCACTGATAAGGAAGCTTAGAACATCAGCTGATCAGATCCAGGATACACAAGCAGAGCTATCACCGGGATACAAGGCTGGAGACTTCCCAGGTACATGGAGGAGAAGTCAATCCAGGAACACGAGCAGGACCGACTCTGAAACACAGGTTGGACCACCAGGACCTCGGACTGGACATCTGGATCCCTGCCTCTGAGAACCCAGTGCTCAGCGGGCTGTTGCACCACGACTGTGAGTAAAAGACTTGAAGACTGCAACCCGCTATGTCTGTGAACTTTCTTGACGCATCGTAAGCATCAGAAACATAACTACCAACTCAATCAGGTAACTTCTGCTACCCTGGGGGTCAGACCTACCCATAGAGGGCTTAACAACATTGCTGCCTCCCTATCTTTGGCCCCCAAAGGAACTGTCGTGCAGCGGCGGCCATCTATAGCTGCAACCTGTGGGTGGTGTCACGTAAAATTAACAAGTATCCCCAAGTCCGGTCATTCCTGCCCAAATGAACCCTCCATGCCAGAGGCCCTTTCCTAAGAAAGTGAGCCACCCACACCGAACTTTTAATGACACCGCCAGGGTCACAGAGCTGGGTCTCAGTCCCTGTGATTACTGTGATAAAGCCTCAAAAATGCCCGGTTCCGAGTATCCTAAGGCCATGGAGGGGCATGTCACATGGTTCAAGACACAGAAGAATAACACAGCAGGAATCCACATTCAAGGGCAAGGACTTTGGTACCAACACACAGAAAGGACGGGTCCAGGGACAAAGATATCAGCTTTCGCAGAACTGATAGCAGACAGAAGAGGAGCTGAAGACAATGGAGACCAGGGGAAGCATACTGGACCAAACACACAGGGCTAGGTTCTGCAACCTAATGAGAAGCTATGGCAACGCCCAACAAGGAAAGGAAACTTTAAATAAGAGCTGACCCTCACTATAGGCTGGGGACAGTAATTCAAGTGCACACACTCCTCCTAATAAATGCAGGGAAGGTGTGGCCACACGCATCCTAAGCACAGACAGGAACCAGTACAGTATAGCAAGCACAGGAACTGAGGCCTAGGGTACCTGGCAGTGGCTGCAAGCCTGGATAGACATGGAAAATCATGCACCAGCTACAGAGGCCCTTGCAACCTGCGGATAGTATCCACAGAGGTGACAGGGACTGCACACGTGGATGGAGCAAAGAGTAAACAACACGTATGTCTAAGCAGCAGAGCAGGGAACTGAGCAGCACCCATACAGGTAAAAAGCAACAGTATCCCAGCTGATTGAACAATGGGTAAGAGCACAGACATGCACAGTAACGCCGGGGAAACAAGGTACCAACACACCAGCGTTACAAAGTCCAGTGGATGGGATTTATAGAGATCTCCTGCCCATTGTGCTTCTTTTTAACGCTACGTAAATTGACCTGCGGTGCAGGTTTCCTATCCGCGGCATGTCAATTTCGTGTGCAGAAACGCATGAGTCTCCTGCACATGAGAAAAAAAATTGCAGCGTGCTGTGAGTGGCTCCAATCAGTGGCGCACCGCACATAACTGCAAACCATGTGACTGCTCTGGGGCCCTGGAGCTCAGGGGGCCTGCTGTCAGCTGATTTCTCCATAGACATGCCTCCAGGAGCAGGCTGGCCGCTGGAGGCCCATACTGTTATATATGTGTAGGTCGGCGCAACACAGTGATGCAGACCCACACACTGCTCCTTCGTAATGGCCAACTGCTGAAGGAGAGAACGAGCATGGCTTGCAAATATTACTATCACATGCACCTGTGGCGCCCCGCAACGAGTGCGTCACAGGAGGGTATTGCAGCCAAAACAGCAGCAGCAATATTCTCTGACTAAGCAATGATACAGTTAACTCAGAGATCCATACCCTACATGCATCACCTAGCATAGAGGGCCAATAAGGTCCTGGTGGGCAGAGTGTAGAGGTAGAGTGAAAAAAGAGAAGTCGAAAAAGCAACATAGGAGAAGGAAGCAAGATCTTCAGCTCTGCAACCTAGTAGAGGGGGTTGCAAAGTTCCATGCGGCCCCCTGGCCAATTCCCCAGCCCATCTCCCTGTCATCACCCCGGTTGAGCACCATTATTCCTGGTGCCTTACCAACCGGACTACGGGCGTCAAAATGCGGGTCCAAAATCATCCCGTGCCCATCTACAGCCGGTTTGCTGGTACCGAAGCTAGCAGTAGTTCAGCTCTGCTATGCGAACCAGAGGAGTGGAGGGACCGCTTTACAGGAGCACCCCACCACCGCCACACACAGTCGTCTAGCCAGCGGTGTACCCACCAAAGGACCAAAGGCTCCCCAAAGCATCCGGAATGTATACCCCGGATAGGGCATTCAAGCAGCCTCCTTGTACCCGATCTGGCATTCCTGGGCGACAAATATAATATACTTAGTTAGAATGGAGGAACACCGCGGATCTCTGAGAAACACTGGTCATTGCTGAGTCCACCCGGTCCACTACCCGTAACTGTATGCCATGTACTGCCTGCTGGTTACAGTAGAGAACACGTTACAGAGACTTACAGTGTCCGTGCCTTCTTATGAACTGTCTATCCGCATGCTAAGGTAACCGCAGATGCCTCAGAACATCTTGCGCAGCTTCTGGCTCCGGGGATCACCGCTCAGCCTGTGGGGAGCATTCCATCTTGCTGCATTCCATCCCCTGGAGGCCCCGCAGCGCCGGTACAGTTATCAGAACTCTCATAGGTGGTGTCACGACAAATTAACCCCTAATCTGTTCAACCCACGACGTCTCTCTCTTTTTGATCTGTACCACCGGGCCCCACTACCGGCAGGCGCGGTCCATCCGTGACAAGGAGGAAGAAGAAAACGCCTGTCTACCGGAGTCCCGGCCACGGTGAGTCAGAAAATGGCGTCACGAACAGGATACGAGCAGGCCCGTTCCCTAACGGGTATAATGTGCTTAAAAGACTTTATTTCGACTAAAAGGACTTTGTTCGTCCCAAAAAGAACTTTTCCCGCCTTTTCACCGTTGGGCCAAGATGGCGTCCAAGATGGCGATGCCCGCCATGAGGATCCGCCACGTGCAAGCCCAGGGGTGAGCCACCGCCCCTCTTCGTGGGAGGGCCAAGGCAAAGGAGCCAAAATCATTGTCCGCCCTGATTGCTCGAAACAACCATGGGGGCGGACCAAAGACTTTTTCCCACAATTGGACTACAAAAACCCCCAAGGAAGTGGGAGTGTCAAGAGTCTTCTTCACCAGCTCTCGGACAGAACGGTTACCGGTTGAGACGGGTGTGGTTCTTCCAAGAAAATGACCAGTGCAAGACTCCATGACCTGATGCAACAGGTGGAAGCCGAGGCCAGAGCAGCCATAGGCCATCCCGATCCGGGTCCCGTCCTCACAATCGACGGTAGCCCCGACTTTTGGCAGGAGGCCCTGCAAGACCTCCGGGTGAGGCTCATAGAAATTGTTGAGTGGACGATTCGCAGCTGGAGCGCGAGCCTAGGCAGCAGACTACATCATGCGATGCAGCAGAGCCGACCGGGTACAGCCACTCCAGGACCAGACGATATCTCCAGCTTCACTACGACCTCCCCAACACCTACCACCTGCCCTGCTTCCTCACCGGAGCCTATTGACTGTTTCATTCCAGTGGAGACCGTAGCTCAACTCGCTCCATTGCCTGAAACCGCAGCCGAATCTGTTCCAGAGCCGGAGCTTGCAACCTGCTCCACAGAAGAAGCATGTACTTACCTGGTCCCCGCCGCGGAACCCACCAACAGTCACACCATCCCTTCAAAGACTGTTGCTTGTGTCTTCCCTGGACTGGAGACCTCTCTTGCAAATACAGAGGCCTACATGTTCACCGAGATAGAGGCACCATCACCAGTAGTTACAGATGAAGAGGCAGGCAGCCTGGAAGCCCTGCAGGACGACCCTGTGGAAGGATCCGCAGCACCAACGCCCCGTTGTACAGGAGTTCCCGTTACAGCATCTCCATCTACAGAACAGCCCGATGTGGTCGTCAAGGGAGAAGAGGATGACGACGACGACGAGATCCGCAGTATTCCTGAGGATCTCTACACCGGATTTGCCTGGGGATATACCGAGGAACCTCCGACCGAACAGTCAGCTTGGGTACACTGGTTGGGTGCATCCGCGACACCTTCACCTCTGCCGTTCAACCGGGTGCCGGTCCAGACTTCCTGCCAAGCCCAAGCTTCCTATCAGCCCACACGTCGCAGCTACATCCGCACCCTGTGCCGTACCGTTTGAAAATGTACGTCAGATTCGCCGAGAGGAGTGGCAAGCCCGTGAACGCGCCAACATGGAGGCCCGTGCCGCGGCTCGTCGCCAACCGCCGCTGCCTGATGAACTTCGCCGGGAAGGTAGAGTTTCCACCTTTAACTTGTCTAACGGGTGGGGGTTCGCCTAGGAGGAGGGTTTGAGTGGAGAGGTGTTTGTGGGGCGCCGGGAAGTTGAGTCACATCTGCCCAGAGGACATCCAGATCGTGACCTGTATAGGGGAGATTTAATCACCTACGAGCGGCATGCTTGTCATCAGTGGCACCTGGCGTCACCAGCGGTAATCTGATGGGCCACTCACTGCCGGCCTCTGTTTGGATTGCGGCTACTGGCTTTTGATTGGCTTAACGTATGGGTACGACAGCAGGGACAAAGCAGCACCCCAAAACACTCTACAGCGCGGACCACAGAGGATTGGCGGGTGACAATGTATTTATGTGTGTGTGTATTTTTTTTGCAGGTACCAGCACTGTGGTGGGGGCTGCAAGGGGATGATGCGGGTACTGCAAGGGGACGATGGGGGTACTGCATGGGATGATGGGGTGCTGCAAGGGAATAATAGGGTACTGCTTGGGGATGATGGGGGTACTGCAAGAGAATAATGGGGGTACTGCAAGGGGATAATGGGGGTACTGCATTGGGATGATGGGGGTACTGCTAGGGGATAATGGTGATACTGCAAGGGGATAATGGGGTAGTTCATGGGGATGATGGGGTACTGCAAGGGAATGATGGGGTACTGCTTGGGGATGATGGGGGTACTGCAAGGGGATGATGGGGTACTGCATGGAGATGATGGGGGTACTGCATGGGGATAATGGGGTTACTGCAAGGGATGATGGGGTTACTGTATGGGGTAATGCGGGTACTACAAGGGGATGATGGGGGTACTGCAGGGGGATGATGGGGTAATGCATGGGGATAATGCAGGTCCTGCAAGGGGATAATGGGATTACTGTATGGGGATAATGTGGGTACTGCAAGGGGATGATGGGGGTACTGCAAGGAGATGATGGGGATACTGAATATGGATGATGGGGTACTGCAAGGGGATAATGGGGCTACAGCAAGGGGATAATGGGGGTACTGCAAGGGGATGATGGGGGTACTGCAAGGGGATGATGGGGATACTGCAAGGGGATGATGGGGATACTGCAAGGGGATAATGGGGGTACTGCATGGGGATGATGGGGGTACTGCAAGGGGATAATGGGGGTACTGCAAGGGGATGATGGGGTACTGCATGGGGATGATGGGGGTACTGCAAGGGGATAATGGGGGTACTGCATGGGGATAATGGGTTACTGCAAGGGGATGATGGGGTACTGCAAGGGGATGATGGGATACTGCATAGGGATGATGGGTACTGCAAGGGGATAATGGGGGTACTGCAAGGGGATGATGGGGGTACTGCATGGGGATGATGGGGGTACTGCAAGGGGATAATGGGGGTACTGCAAGGGATAATGGGGGTACTGCAAGGGGATGATGGGGGTACTGCATGGGGATGATGGGGGTACTGCAGGGGATTATGGGGGACTGCATGGGGATGATAGGGGTACTGCAAGGGGATAATGGGGTACTGCATGGGGATAATGGGTTACTGCAAGGGGATGATGGGGTACTGCAAGGGGATAATGGGGGTACTGCAAGGAGATAATGGGGGTACTGCAGGAGCATAATGGGGGTACTGCATGGTGATGATGGGGGTACTGCTGGGGGAAAATGGTGATACTGCATAGGGATAATGGGGGTACTGCAAGGGGATGATGGGAGTACTGCATGGGGATAATGGGGGCTGCATGGGGATGATGGGGTACTGCATGGGGATAATGGGGGTACTGCAATGGTAAAATGGGGGTACTGCAATGGGTTAATGGGGGTACTGCAATGGGATGATGGGGTACTGCATGGGGATAATGCGGGTACTACAAGGGGATGATGGGGGTACTGCATGGGGATGATAGGGGTACTGCAAGAGGATAATGGGGGTACTGCATGGGGATGATGGGGGTACTGCTAGGGGAAAATGGCGATACTGCATACGGATAATGGGGGTACTGCAAGGGGATGATGGGAGTACTGCAAGGGGATAATGGGGGTACTGCATGGGGATAATGCGGGTACTACAAGGGGATTATGGGGGTACTGCATGGAGATGATTGGGTACTGAAAGAGGATTATGGGGCTACTGCATGGGGATAATGGGGGTACTGCATGGGGATGATGTGGGTACTGCATGGGGATGATGGGGGTACTGCATGATGATAATTGGGGTACTGTATGGGGATGATGGGGGTACTGCATGATGATAATTGGGGTACTGCAAGGGGATGATGAGGGTACTGCATGGGGATGGTGGGGGTACTGCATGGGGATGATGGGAGTACTGCAAGGGGATGATGTGGGTACTGCACGGGGATGATGGGATATTGCAAGGATATAATGGGAGTACAGCAAGGGGATGATGCGGGTACTGCATGGGGATGATGGGGTTCTGCAGGTTTATTGTATTTTAAAAGTATGGGTCACATTTACTTGTATTTAGTTTTAGAGTTTAAAAAACATTCAAATAAAAAGTTTTAAAATTTAAAGGACTTATCCGGCTTAAATCAATCTTTACAGTATTGGGCTACACAGATACAAGTAGATAGATGGTAATTACCTACCTGATCTGCTGTAAGCCCTTCTCTCATGTCAGCACCTGTCTTAGAGTGGTCACATGACCTCTCCTGCAGTGATTTTGCTGCTTCTTGTGATGTCACGTTCCGACCACACAGCATTAGCTTATCCCCTGCCCTGTACACAGCATTACAGCACAGTCACTGTGAGTGACAGCCGACTCCCCTCTGCTAACCCAGCCCATGTGTGCTGAGTAGAGAGGAGCTGTTTGAGGCAGGATTGCATGGACACTGCAGGTACACAGAGCAGCTCCTAGACAAGTGCCTCTGAATGCAGTGCCTGCTCTCACCCAATTTTTCCCTCCTTGCACTTTCAGGTCCATTGCTGTAGGAGTTGCTTGCTGGACCCTGTTTGTGTAATAATGATGAGTTGTTTGTGAATGATCCTTTACTGCTGTAGCACTGAGACACTGTAGAGAGTCCCGGCCAATCAGGGTGCAGTAGGCATGCAGAGAGGAGTGTGGAGGGGGCAAAGAGGTGTGTACAGGGGCAGAGAGGAGTGTGGAGGGGGCAGAGAGGTGTGTACAACGGGTGGTGATCAGAACAGGCTGTAATAAGGAAACAAAAACAGGAAGCTACCTAATCATGAAATGCTGCATGTAAACATCCAACATGGAGGCACTGAACACAGAAATTGAGGAAATGATGGTTGGAAAACAAAAAAACACTGTGGGAGGCTTTTTTAATACAATTCAGCACAGATTAGCTTTTTAAAAATAACAAGTTTTGTGGTCGGATAGGTCCTTTAAACATATTGTACAGCTCTCACAGAATTAAATTGTAAAGTATGTGGTGATCATGGCTCTCTCAGCCACAAAGGTTCCTGACCCCTGTCCTAGAGGATTGTCTACACCAGATACAATGTAACAAGCCTTACGTATTTGCACAGAAGTGGTGTTCTGTTCTGTTTTTGGTCCATTTAAGTACGAGAAGCAGGAATCTTGATAAAGACAAGGAAATGTAACACAAAAGTTACACAATTCTTCATTAGCTAATGCTGACGTTTTGCATACATAAGACTGGACTTGAACTTGTCCTTTAATTTCGAGTTGGGTCTGTATAAATCTGGGTACCTGCCCATGTGGGATTGAGGGTGAAGTTACGCACTTTGGGTCTTATATTACCAGGTTCTCCTCAATCTAGCAGTGAAGAGAAATGTTGTGGCATCTGCATTTGCAGTAAATGAAGCCTCCAGGTCAGGATCAATCTTAATGTTGATCCACCCTCCTTGTATATTTAGTCAGCTCCTGCCTTGTGTATCTTGCATCCCCCCTGGTAATTAATAGACCCCAGGTTAGTTCCAACCACTTAAGGACAAATAATCCAGATACACAGCCTGGCAGGGAACTGGCACCTTCCAAGTAGCTTACACCATAGGTTTATTTTTATTTACTGTCACCCAGGCCTTAAGGGGAGAGAGAGGTGTGCACATCTCTGACTGTGTTTGCTAGAACAGATAATTAAAAAAATAGTTCTGGATTAATTTAAAGTCATACAAGTACATCTCAATAAATTACAATATCATCAAAATGTTCATTTATTGCAGTAATTCAATACATAAAGTGAAACACATATATAGAGTCATTACAAGCAGAGGGATGTATTTCAAGTGTTTATTTATGTTAATGTTGATGATTATGGCTTACAGTCAATGAAAAACCAAAGGTTTCTCAGAAAATTAGAAATAAACTGAAATAATGATTTTTAACTCATAAATGTTGGCATAATGAAAAGTCTGTACACTAAATGCACTCTATACTTGGGCACTTTTTGCATGAATTACTGCAGTAATGCAGCGTGGCATGGAGGCGATCAGCCTGTGGCACTGCTGAGGTGTTATGGAAGCCCAGGTTGCTTTGATAGCAGCCTTCAGTTCGTCTGCTTTGTTGGGTCTGGTGTCTCTCAACTTTCCTCTTGACAATATCACATAGATTCTCTATGGGGTTTAGGTCAGGCGATTGCTGGCCAATGAAACACAGTCATACTCTGTTATTAAACCAGGTATTGGTACTTTTGGCAGTGTGGACAGGTGCCGAGTCCTGCTGGAAAATGACATTTCCATCTCCAAAAACTTGTCGGCAGAGGGAAGCATGAAGTGCTGTAAAATGTCCTGGTAGACGGCAGCGCAGACTTTGGTCTTCATAAAACACAGTTGACCTACACCAGCAGATGACATGGCTCCCCAAACCATCACTGATTGTGGAAACTTCACACTAGACCTCAAGCAGCTTGGATTGTGGCCTCTCCACTCTTCCTCCAAACTCTTGGATTGTGGCCTCTCCACCCTTCCTCCAGACTCTTGGATTGTGGCCTCTCCACCCTTCCTCCAGACCATTGGATTGTGGCCTCTCCACTCTTCCTCCAGACTCTTGGATTGTGGCCTCTCCACTCTTCCTCCAGACTCTGGGATTGCGGCCTCTCCACTCTTCCTCCAGACTCTTGGATTGTGGCCTCTCCACTCTTCCACTAGACTCTTGGATTGTGGCCTCTCCACTCTTCCTCCAGACTCTTGAATTGTGGCCTCTCCACTCTTCCTCCAGACTCTTGGATTGTGGCCTCTCCACTCTTCCTCCACACTCTTGGATTGTGGTCTCACCACTCTTCCTCCACACTCTTGGATTGTGACCTCCCCATTCTTTCTCCAGACTCTTGGATTGTGGTCTTTCCACTCTTCCTCCAGACTCTTGAATTGTGGCCTCTCCACTCTTCTTACAGACTCTTGGATTGTGGCCTTTCCACTCTTCCTCCAGACTCTTGGGTTGTGGTCTTTCCACTCTTCCTCCAGACTCTTGGATTGTGGCCTCTCCACTCTTCCTCCAGACTCTTGGGTTGTGGCCTCTCCACTCTTCCTCCAGCCTCTTGGATTGTGGTCTCTCCACTCTTCCTCCAGACTCTTGGATTCTGGCCTCTCCACTCTTGCTCCAGCCTCTTGGATTGTGGCCTCTCCACTCTTGCTCCAGCCTCTTGGATTGTGGCCTCTCCACTCTTCCTCCAGACTCTTGAATTGTGGCCTCTCCACTCTTCCTCCAGACTCTTGGATTGTGGTCTTTCCACTCTTCCTCCAGACTCTTGGATTGTGGCCTTTCCACTCTTCCTACAGACTCTGGGACCGCAATTTCCAAATGAAATGCAACATTTACTTTAATCTGAGAACAACACCTTGGACCACTGACAACAGTCCAGTTCTTTTTCTCCTTGGCCCAGGTACGACGCTTCTTGCATTATCTAGGTCGCGAGTGGCTTGTCAAAAGCAATGTGATAGTTGTAGGCCATGTCCTGGATACGTCTGTGTGTGGCGGCTCTTGAAACACTGACTCCATCAGCGTCCAATCCTTGTGAATCACACCCACATTTTTTAATGGCCTTTTCTTAACAATCCTTTCAAGGCTGCGGTTATCTGGTTGCTTGTGCACCTTTTTCTACCACACATTTTCCTTCCACTCAATTTCCATTAATATGCTTGGATACAGCATTTTGAACAGCCAGATTATTCAGCAATGACCTTTTGTGGCTTAGTCTGGCTTCACACTGCAGTTTTTCCCTGATCAGTGTCCATCAGTGTTTGGGTGCCAAAACCAGAAGAGGAACCAGGAAAGGAATTTGCAGAGAAAAACTGTAATTGAAAGACTGACACCTGTTCTGAGTTTTGGAGATACTCCTGGTTTTGGCACCCAAACACTGAGGGACACTGATCAGTGAAAAACTGCAGTGTGAAGTCAGCCTTACTCTCCTTGTGGGGTGTGTCAATGACTGCCTTCTGGACATCTGTCAAGCCAGCAGTCTTCCCCATGATTGCGTAGGCTACTGAACCAGACTAAGGGACCATTTTAAAGGCTTAGTAAGCCTTTGCAGGTGTTTTGTGTTAATTATTCTAATTTTCTGAGATAATGACCTTTAGGTTGTCATTGGCTGTAAGCCATAATCATCAACATTTACAGAAATAAACACATCAAATAGATCACTTTGTGTGTAATGACTCTATATAATATGTGTTTTACTTTACGTATTGAATTATTGAAATAAATTAACTTTTTGATGATTTTCTAATTCATTGTGATGCATTTGAATGAGCACCAGTTTTTTTCTGTACATTTAGTATATCGATTCCAAGTTGAACTAATGGGTAACATGCCAAGTAGGAAGGACTATGGGAGTTCTGCATTTTGCATGGAGACTCCCTTTAAGTTTGTATACATTATCAGATTCTTACAGAAAAATGTCTCATGCTTAATAGGAAACTTCTGACATCAGTAAGACATTGGTGGCGCTGCGGCCTCTGGGGATGTATTGTGACTGCGCGCCGCCGTCCCTTTAACATGTTTTACTTTGTAGCGCAACAGCTGAGAAAATGAGAAACATATGTGACAAGTCTCCAGTGTAATCCTCTCTGCTCAGTCTGTTACATTCGAGTGTCACAATGGATCACATCCCGGCCATAAATGGCCCCAAATCTTATTTTCCTTATGTATTTCTTAATTTTTCCTTAATTTACATGAACAGTTAAAATGTAAGTTGCAAGCAAAAGTTATAAAAGTTCCAGACAACCATGTGTAATGATGGTGACACTCCTGGCCCTTAATGTAAAACCTGTGCATTAAGCAGAGCAGGTTTTAGGGCCCCTTAGAATCCAAAGCCCCTCAATGACCTTTCCTTCCCTTTAGCAATGATCCCACCTGAGGGAATGTGTTACATCACGGAGATATCGGTTACTACCAGGGGCGTAACTACAATGGGTGCAGGGGTTGCGATAGCGCCTGGGCCCTGGAGCCTAGGGGAGCCCCAAAAGTCCCTTTAGCCTATAGAAAAAGACTAATGCTGTTAAAGATTTGCAATAATTGGGGGCCCCCTTGGAGCTTTCACATCGGGGCCCATGAGCTTCAAGTTAAAAAATCTTGGTTGTTATGTGGATAGACTGACGGGACAGGAGTAGATAGATTAGATACGGAGATAGATAATAAGCATAAAGACATACGGACGGATGACAGACAGACAAGGCTAGATAGATAAGATATGGAGATAGATAATAAGCAGAAAGATGGATGGATGAATGGACAGAACTAGATAGATAGATAGATAGATAGATTTCCAAAAGAGGGTTCGCAGCACTCTAGTATGATGTTGCCAAGTTGTTTAATCCAGCTTTAGGCACAGGAAAATGGCGACGTTTCGGGCACACACGCCCTTAGTCCAGCAACCACACATTGGTCTGCCCTGTGGTTAAACAACTTGGCAACATCATACTGGAGTGCTGCCACCCTTCTTTTGGAATTGTATGTATTATAGGGTTTTTGAAAGGGATTCCCTGGATCGCTTAGCACCCAATTGAAACCAGCGTACAGTGCTGCTCTGCATTTGTTTCTTAAGGGGCCGTCACACGCTACGATATCATTAACAATGTTGCTGAAACGTCCCAAGTTTTCCGTCGTTCTAACGACGTTGTTGCGTGTGACATGTCGATCTTACAAGCGATGAGTGGTATGATCGTTCATCGCAGACTTGAAAACCGGACCCCAAATCAGACGATGTCAATCATCCAATCTGCTGCATCGTTCTGTATAACACCACGATAACGATCTCCTTGCCGATTTCGCCTATTCACATCATTGACAAGCATCGGTCGCTGGTTGTGTGAATGATACCTGCACGTAACATCGCTGCTGCATCCTGAACATTACCGTACATACTCGTGTATAAGCCGAGTTTTTCAGTACAAAAAATGTGCTGAAAAGTCCCCCCCTCGGCTTATACACGAGTCACTCGGTATTTGCTGTGGGGGGGGCTTTAACTGGGGGCTGGAGGAGGCAGGAAGGGGCCTCAGTGACCGCAGGAGGTCGCGTGGGGCCGCCTCATTAGTGTAATAAATATGCACGGCATCCCCCCCGTCCATCAGCGGCGGGGGGAGCGGTGCATATTGCACTACACTGGCCCCCATCAGAGTTATCCAGCCCCCCCTCCTTAGTATGTGTCCCCCAGGCTGCGGCACATATTAAAATAACAAACATTTCATACATCACCTATCCGGCGCCGCTCCTCCGGTCCCGGCTTCTTCATGCTTGTGCCGGCTTCTATTCCTGTGGCCGACGCAGCAGATGACGTCATCAGCTGCGCCCGGTCACATGACACCAGCACAAGGAAGAAGCCGGGATCGGAGGAGCAGCGCCGGATAGGTGATGTATGAAATGTTTGATATTTTAATATGTGCCGCAGCCTGGGGGACACATACTAAGGAGGGGGGCTGGATAACTCTGATGGGGGCCAGAATACCGCTGCTGGGGCCCTATATACCACTGCTGGGGGCCTGTATATTACTGCTGAGGCCCTATATACCACTGCTGGGGCCCTGTATACCACTGCTGGGGGCCTGTATATTACTGCTGAGGCCCTATATACCACTGCTGGGGCCCTGTATACCACTGCTGGGGCCCTGTATACCCCTGCTGGGGCCCTATATACCACTGCTGGGGCCCTATATACCACTGCTGGGGGCCTGTATATTACTGCTGGGGCCCTATATACCACTGCTGGGGCCCTGTATACCACTGCTGATGCCCTATATACCACTGCTGGGGCCCTGTATACCACTGCTGGGGCCCTATATACCACTGCTGGGGCCCTATATACCACTGCTGGGGGCCTGTATATTACTGCTGAGGCCCTATATACCACTGCTGGGGCCCTATATACCACTGCTGGGGCCCTGTATACCACTGCTGGGGCCCTATATACCACTGCTGGGGCCCTATATACCACTGCTGGGGCCCTGTATACCACTGCTGGGGCCCTATATACCACTGCTGGGGCCCTATATACCACTGCTGGGGGCCTGTATATTACTGCTGGGGCCCTATATACCACTGCTGAGGGGGCCTGTATACCACTGGGGCCTGTATACCACTGCTGAGGCCCTATATACCACTGCTGGGGCCCTGTATACCACTGCTGGGGCCCTATATACCACTGCTGGGGCCCTATATACCACTGCTGGGGGCCTGTATATTACTGCTGAGGCCCTATATACCACTACTGGGGCCCTATATACCACTGCTGGGGCCCTGTATACCACTGCTGGGGCCCTATATACCACTGCTGGGGCCCTATATACCACTGCTGGGGCCCTATATACCACTGCTGGGGCCCTGTATACCACTGCTGGGGCCCTATATACCACTGCTGGGGCCCTATATACCACTTCTGGGGGCCTGTATATTACTGCTGGGGCCCTATATACCACTGCTGAGGGGGCCTGTATACCACTGGGGCCTGCATACCACTGCTGTATACCACTGGGGCTGCTGTATATACTGCTGTGGCCTGCATTTACCACTGAGGAGGCTGCTGTAATACTGCTGGGGCCTGTATATACCACTGGGGAGGCTGCTGTATACCACTGGGGCTGCTGTATATACTGCTGGGGCCTGTATATACCACTGGGGAGTCTGCTGTATACCACTGGGGCTGCTGTATATACTGCTGAGGCCTGTATATACCACTGGGGAGGCTGCTGTATACTACCACTGGGGAGGCTGCTGTATACTACCACTGGGGAGGCTGCTGTATACTACCACATGGGAGGCTGCTGTATACTACCACTGGGGAGGCTGCTGTATATACCACTGGGGCTGCTGCTGATTACTACCACTGGGGCTGCTGTATATACCTCTGGGGCTGCTGTATACCACACTGCTGGGGGCTGTATACCTGTGCTAGGGTCCACCCTCGGCTTATACACGAGTCAATAGGTTTTCCCAGGTTTTGGGGGCAAAAGTAGGGGGGTCGGCTTATACACGGGTTGGCTTATACACGAATATATACGGCATCTATACATGTGACACCTCACTAATGATGTTGTCTATGAGCGCGCATCCCTGAGATCGTAGGTGTGATCGCTCACAAAATCGTAGTGTGTGATGGCCCCTTTAGATAGATAGATAGAATAGACAAAAATTGGAACAGCACTATAAACACGTCAGTTGCAGGCTTTCCTACCATCACCAAGGTATTGGATATAATCAAAAAACGGACAGCAGCACTTCCTTAACAGTGGTAAAGTGGATTTTACTCCTGGACTGCGACGTTTCGGCTAGGCAACAGCCTTTATCAAGCAGTCAAACAACTAGATATATATGCCGCTTGTTAGCATCTGTGCATCATTGGTAGTAGCTGAGTGCTGCAGAGAATTTTTTTCTAGTTGTTTGACCCAGATCCCCTGCTGGCACCAGTTCACATTATGTCTGTGAGTGCTGTGCAGTTTTTTCTGTTTTGTGTATAACATATGGAGTTCCTGGCTCCATGTCTGCAATTTGCACCCTCATCACCCACAGGTGGTCTGGGGTTGAGATAGTGTCTACCCACTTCAGAGCGGGACAGACAGGAAAAGGAGGGCAGGGATGTCAGCGTTAGGACTCATCAGACCTGGGGTCACCTTGTAGCGGTTGATGGGCAAACAGACATTTGCCAATGTATGTACCAGGAACCCCAAAAAATAAAAAAATAAAAGAATTTTGAGTTTTTTTAAAAAAACGTACGTTTTTTTCATTTTTTCCTCAAATATATACCGCTTGTTAGCACATGTACATCATTGGTAGTAGCTGAGTGCTGCAGAGAAATTTTTCTAGTTATTTGACCCAGTGTCCCTGCTGGCACCAGTTCACATTATGTCTGTGAGTGCTGTGCAGTTTTTTCTGTTTTTTTTTTGTAGATAGATAGATAGATAGATAGATAGATAGATTTATAGCTACGGTTCAAAACAGCAGGCAGCACCAAGTTGTTTAGAAAAAATCTCTTCTTTATTGGCCGATAGACCGCAACGTTTTGGTTACAATAGAACCTTTCTCTAGCAGTGTTATGTTGTATTCGAAACGTTGTGGTCTATGGGCCAATAAAGAAGAGATTGTTTCTAAACAACTTGGTGCTGCCTGCTGTTTTGAACCGTATGTATTGGAGGATAAAGGGAGAAGCCATTGGCTGGAATTGCAGCAGAATTCAGTAAATGTTATTGTGCTGCTCTGTATTTGTATACTGTATAATTATAGCTAAATGATAAACATTTAAATAGATAAACAGAGTGATAGATAGATAGATAGATAGATAGATAGATAGATAGATAGATAGATAGATAGATAGGGGGCCGTTACACGCTACGATATCTGTAAAGATATTGCTGAAACGTCACTGATTTTCAGTCGGTCCTACGACATCGTTGCGTGTGACAGGTCGATCTGACTAGCAATAAGTGGCCACATCGTTAATCTCAGATATGAGAACCTGACCCCAAATCAGACGATGTTGGGTCGTTGGATGTGCTGCATCGACGTGTCTAAACGGTCGATATCGCAAACCAGTGTTTAATTTAGCGAGGCTGAAATCTAGCACGTAGGCGTGCCAGGGCGTTATCTGTGCCTCCCCTGTTGTGAATCGTTAACATTCCTGAGTTCGGATTGGCTGCCGGTGTAAGGCACCAAAAACTAAATTTTAAACGTTGGCGGCTCCGCAGTTCCCATACTGCACACACGAGCGTCCCAGTATAGCAGTTGTGCAATGCGCCAGTGTGTTTTCCTGCCCCTAAGAAGATGAGTCAATACTTTAATTATATGAGACACATCACAGGACAAGAGCAATCACATAGTGCCCTAGCTTTGTACGCAAGAATGACCAATGGCAACGCAGTAGTGATCACCAATCATGGTGAGAGGGGCGCGGACACAAACCATCTAGCACGCCTATCTGCTAGACTGGGACAACAACTACGCCCACATTGAGCAGTGAGTCGTTCACGTTGCTTCTGTGTGACAGTGTACAAACGAGGTAAAAAATCGATCACTAGGGCGTCCTGACGAGCGCTGGAGCGAGCCATCGGTGAAGTGACTTACCGATATCTGTGCGTGTTACATGACGACAATCATCTTTTCACATCGTACGAACAATGGGCAAATATTCACATCGTTGGTGACATCGTTACACATATCGTAGTGTGTAACGGCCCCCATAGATAGATAGATAGATAGATTGATTAGATAGACAGATACTGTAGATAGATAGATACTATATGATATAGACTTATGATATAGATAGACAGACAAATTCCCGCAGTGTAAGAGATACCAGAGTGATCATAATTGTCTCCATTCATTTATATGTGAAACACTTCTCATCTCCTCAGTAATAGCAGAACACAGCAGTCGGGGTGAAGCCACCCAACTAGGAGGCCTGTGCCGTATCTATATACTAATGAGGTGTAAAGTGTGCCAGTGCTCCCAGCATCTAGTGTTCTAATAATTATATAATAACACATATTTCCAGCCCTTAATTGTGATAAATTGGGGGGAGGTAAATCTGAAATCTCTGACTTCATTCTCAATGGAAAAAGATTAATTGAAATGTAGTGAAATTGAAAACTTGTGATAAACAATCACATAACTGCCTTCTACAGAAGAAATAAAGATAACAGTACTGAAGACTGTGACATCACTGAGAATGCAGCCAATCCAATCATAAGAGATCAGCAATGACATCACTGAGAATGCAGCCAATCCAATCATAAGAGATCAGCGGTGACATCACTGAGAATGCAGCCAATCCAATCATAAGAGATCAGCAATGACATCACTGAGAATGCAGCCAATCCAATCATAAGAGATGAGCTGTGACATCACTGAGAATGCAGCCAAAACAATCATAAGAGATGAGTGGTGACATCACAGAGAATGCAGCCAATACAATCATAAGAGATCAGCAATGACATCACTGAGAATGCAGCCAATCCAATCATAAGAGATGAGCGGTGACATCACTGAGAATGCAGCCAATCCAATCATAAGAGATGAACGGTGACATCACTGAGAATGCAGCCAATCCAATCATAAGAGAAGAGCGGTGACATCACTGAGAATGCAGCCAATCCAATCATAAGAGATCAGCAGTGACATCACTGAGAATGCAGCCAATCCAATCATAAGAGATCAGCAATGACATCACTGAGAATGCAGCCAATCCAATCATAAGAGATGAGCTGTGACATCACTGAGAATGCAGCCAATCCAATCATAAGAGATCAGCTGTGACATCACTGAGAATGCAGCCAATCCAATCATAAGAGATCAGCGGTGACATCACTGAGAATGCAGCCAATCCAATCATAAGAGATGAGCTGTGACATCACTGAGAATGCAGCCAATCCAATCATAAGAGATGAGCAGTGACATCACTGAGAATGCAGCCAATACAATCATAAGAGATCAGCAGTGACATCACTGAGCATTCAGCCAATACAATCATAAGAGATGAGCGGTGACATCACAGAGAATGCAGCCAATACAATCATAAGAGATGAGCGGTGACATCACAGAGAATGCAGCCAATCCAATCATAAGAGATCAGCGGTGACATCACTGAGAATGCAGCCAATACAATCATAAGAGATCAGCAGTGACATCACAGAGAATGCAGCCAATCCAATCATAAGAGATCAGCAATGACATCACTGAGAATGCAGCCAATCCAATCATAAGAGATCAGCTGTGACATCACTGAGAATGCAGCCAATCCAATCATAAGAGATCAGCTGTGACATCACTGAGAATGCAGCCAATCCAATCATAAGAGATCAGCGGTGACATCACTGAGAATGCAGCCAATCCAATCATAAGAGATGAGCTGTGACATCACTGAGAATGCAGCCAATCCAATCATAAGAGATGAGCAGTGACATCACTGAGAATGCAGCCAATACAATCATAAGAGATCAGCAGTGACATCACTGAGCATTCAGCCAATACAATCATAAGAGATGAGCGGTGACATCACAGAGAATGCAGCCAATCCAATCATAAGAGATCAGCGGTGACATCACTGAGAATGCAGCCAATCCAATCATAAGAGATCAGCAGTGACATCACTGAGAATGCAGCCAATCCAATCATTAGAGATCAGCAGTGACATCACTGAGAATGCAGCCAATCCAATCATAAGAGATCAGCAATGACATCACTGAGAATGCAGCCAATCCAATCATAAGAGATGAGCTGTGACATCACTGAGAATGCAGCCAATCCAATCATAAGAGATCAGCTGTGACATCACTGAGAATGCAGCCAATCCAATCATAAGAGATCAGCGGTGACATCACTGAGAATGCAGCCAATCCAATCATAAGAGATGAGCTGTGACATCACTGAGAATGCAGCCAATCCAATCATAAGAGATGAGCAGTGACATCACTGAGAATGCAGCCAATACAATCATAAGAGATCAGCAGTGACATCACTGAGCATTCAGCCAATACAATCATAATAGATGAGCGGTGACATCACAGAGAATGCAGCCAATACAATCATAAGAGATGAGCGGTGACATCACAGAGAATGCAGCCAATCCAATCATAAGAGATCAGCGGTGACATCACTGAGAATGCAGCCAATCCAATCATAAGAGATCAGCAGTGACATCACAGAGAATGCAGCCAATCCAATCATAAGAGATCAGCAATGACATCACTGAGAATGCAGCCAATCCAATCATAAGAGATCAGCTGTGACATCACTGAGAATGCAGCCAATACAATCATAAGAGATCAGCAGTGACATCACAGAGAATGCAGCCAATCCAATCATAAGAGATCAGCAGTGACATCACAGAGAATGCAGCCAATACAATCATAAGAGATGAGCTGTGACATCACTGAGAATGCAGCCAATCCAATCATAAGAGATGAGCAGTGACATCACTGAGAATGCAGCCAATACAATCATAAGAGATCAGCTGTGACATCACTGAGAATGCAGCCAATCCAATCATAAGAGATGAGCTGTGACATCACTGAGAATGCAGCCAATCCAATCATAAGAGATGAGCAGTGACATCACTGAGAATGCAGCCAATACAATCATAAGAGATCAGCAGTGACATCACTGAGCATTCAGCCAATACAATCATAAGAGATGAGCGGTGACATCACAGAGAATGCAGCCAATCCAATCATAAGAGATCAGCGGTGACATCACTGAGAATGCAGCCAATCCAATCATAAGAGATGAGTGGTGACATCACTGAGAATGCAGCCAATCCTAGATGAGCTGTGACATCACTGAGAATGCAGCCAATCCAATCATAATAGAAGAGCGGTGACATCACTGAGAATGCAGCCAATACAATCATAAGAGATGAGCTGTGACATCACTGAGAATGCAGCCAATACAATCATAAGAGATCAGCAGTGACATCACTGAGCATTCAGCCAATACAATCATAATAGATGAGCGGTGACATCACTGAGAATGCAGCCAATCCAATCATAAGAGATCAGCAGTGACATCACAGAGAATGCAGCCAATACAATTGTGGCGCCCCGCAACGAGTGCGTCACAAGGGAGTATTGCAGCCGCAATATTCTCTAGACAAAGCAGTGCAATAGTTAACTCAGAGATCCAACCCAACATACAACACCTAGAACAGGGGACCAATCATAGGTCCTGGTGGGTGGAGTGTTAGGGTAGTGAAGAGAACACAATAATCTAGACAGTGAGTTAGGAAGTAGTCTAGAACTCAAAGAGAGCAGACTAGAACTTGGAGTGGAGCGGGGGCTCCGCACCCCGTGCGGGCCCCTGGGCCGTCACCGGTCGGGTGTCAGCACCTGAGGCCTTAACAACCGGGAATGGGCATATCTACACGGGTTCCCAAAAGACTCCCGTGCCCACAACTCACAGCCGGTTCACTGGTACCGAAGCTGGCAGCAGTTCACCTCTGCCACGCGAACCAGCCCCGTGGAGGAGCAGCTTTATAGGAGCACCCCACCACCAGCCAGTTTCCAGTCGTCTAACCAGCGGTGTACCCACCGAGGGACCCAAGGCTCCCCAAAGAATCCAGAACGTACATCATGGATAGGGCATTGAAGCAGCCTCCCCGTACCCGACCTGGTATTCCTGGGCGACGCTGGCATGAGAAACTAAGGAGGTAGAGAGGAGGTACACTGCGGATCTCTGAGGAGCACTATCACTGCTGAGTCCACCCGGTCTTCTACTCAACCACTGTAAGCCATGTACTGCCTGCTGGTTACAGTAAAGAACCGTTGCAGAGACTATCTGTGTCCGTGTCTCCTTATGAACTGTCCGTCATGAACTTAAGGTAACCGCAGCTGCCGCACAACATCTTGAGCAGCTCCAGCCCCGGGGATCACCGCTCAGCCTGTGGGGAGCGTAACATCTTGCTGCTGTCCATCACCCCGGGAGGTTCCGCAGCGTCGGTAGCCCTTACCGAATCTACTCATAGGTGGCGTCACGAAGAAAACAAATTAAAACCCCTTTTTAATCTGTTCCCGTAAGACGACCTCAATTTTGATCTGCACTACACCGGGCCCCACTACCGGCAGGCGCGGTCCACCCGTGACAAGGAAGGAGAAGAATCGCCTGTCTAAACCGGGAGTAACCCTGGCCCCTGGTGTGCGTCAGAAAATGGCGTCACGAACAGGATACGAGCAGGCCCGTTACCAACGGGTATGTTGTGCTTAAACTGGACTTTATTGTCTACAATTGGACTTTGTTCGTCCCTAAAAGAACTTTCCCGCCTTTACACCATTGGGTCAAGATGGCGCCCAAGATGGCGTTCCCGCCACAAGAAGCCGCCACGTGAAGCCCAGGAGTGAGTCAACCCCCCCCCCTCACTGTGGGAGGGCTAAGGACGAAAGGCGCCAAACTCTTTGTCCGCCCTGATTGCTCGAATCAACCATGGGGGCGGACCCCAAAGACTTTTCCCACGATTGGACTACAAAAGCCCAGAGGAGATGGGAGTGTCATACCTAGACACACCGACAGAGAGAGAAGACATCTTCACCAGCTCAACCAGAACGTCTTACCGGTTGATCGGGTGTGGTTTCCCTCCAAAGAAGAATGGCCAGCATGAGACTCCAAGACCTGATGCGGGAGGTCGAGGCGGAGGCCAGAGCAGCCATAAGCCAACTGGGTCCGGATCCTGCCCTTACCATAGACGGCAGCCCCGACTTCTGGCTAGAGGCTCTACAAGACCTCCGGGTGCGGTTACTAGAGACAGTGGAATGGACGATTCGCAGCTGGAGCGCGACCCTAGGCAGACGACTACACCATGCGATGCAGCAGAGCCGACCGGGTGCAGCTTCTCCAAGCCCAGACGACGTCACCAGCTTCTCGACCGCCTCACCCTCGCCTACCACCTGTCCTGCTCCGTCACCTGAGCCAATAGACTGTGTCATTCCGGTGGAGGCCGCAACTCGACCCGTTCCAGCGACCAACATCGCAACCGATTCCGTTCTTGAGCCGGAGCTCATAACACGCTCCATGGAAGAACTCGATCTCTACCAGGTTCCACCTGCGGAACCCGCGACTAGTTTCCACACTACCGAGACTGTCGCTTGTTTCTCCCTAGAACCGGAGGCCTCCTCTGCAACCACAGAGGCCTACCTGGTAACCGGGATTGAAACACCTTTACCTGCGGAAAACAGATGAAGAGGCAGGCAGCCTGGAAGCCCTGCAGGACGTCCCTACGGAAGGATCCGCAGCACCACCGCCCCGTTGTACAACGGAACAAGCTTTAACGTCTTTCATCAACAAGCAGCCTGATGTGATCATCGAGGAAGAGGTCGGAGAGGATGACGACGAGACCCACAGCACCGCTGAGGATTTCGACACCGGGTTCGCTTGGGGAGACAACAAAGAACTTCCTTCCGGGCACACAGCTCGGGTACACTGGTCGGGTGCACTGCCGACACCTTCCCCTGTGCCGTTCCACCGGGTTCCGATACAGACAGCCCGCCAAGTTCAAGCTTCCCGCCAAACCACCAGCTCCATTACTCATCTTTACACCCCGAGCCGTAACGACGGAGATGTACGCCAGAGACGACGAGAGGAGTGGCAAGCCAGAGAACGCGCCAACATGGAGGCCGTGCCGAGGCTCGCCGCTAGCCGCCGCTGCCTGATGAACTCCGCCGTGAAGGTAGAATTTCCACCTTTAACTTAAATACCGGGTGGGGGTTCGCTTGGGAGGTGGGTTTGAATGAGGAGGTGTTTGTGGGGCGCCGGGACGTTGAGTCCAACTTGCCAAGAGGACATCCCGATCGCGACCTATACCGGGGCGATATTATCACCTATGAGCGCTATGCTTGTGCAGATGGGTGGTTTGCTATCCGGGTACGCCATCACCCTCAGAGCCAGTGACTTTAAAACTTGAACTTTCATCAATGACTCTGTTTACCGTTAATCATTGACTGTGTGATCTCGCGGCTACAGCCTGGACTCTAGTTAAAGTACAGTCGACCGCACGCCGGGTCCGCACAAAGTGATTACCTGTTTCTTTGCTTATAACATCAAAGCATTTCTTTACCTGTTTTTCTACTTTAATAAAAGTGTGTCATATATGTATAAAAATGCAAAAACCTCTGTAATGTGAGTAGTTTGACGCTTGGGGACAAGCTGATTTAACCAAGGGGGAGTGTGGCGCCCCGCAACGAGTGCGTCACAAGGGAGTATTGCAGCCGCAATATTCTCTAGACAAAGCAGTGCAATAGTTAACTCAGAGATCCAACCCAACATACAACACCTAGAACAGGGGACCAATCATAGGTCCTGGTGGGTGGAGTGTTAGGGTAGTGAAGAGAACACAATAATCTAGACAGTGAGTTAGGAAGTAGTCTAGAACTCAAAGAGAGCAGACTAGAACTTGGAGTGGAGCGGGGGCTCCGCACCCCGTGCGGGCCCCTGGGCCGTCACCGGTCGGGTGTCAGCACCTGAGGCCTTAACAACCGGGAATGGGCATATCTACACGGGTTCCCAAAAGACTCCCGTGCCCACAACTCACAGCCGGTTCACTGGTACCGAAGCTGGCAGCAGTTCACCTCTGCCACGCGAACCAGCCCCGTGGAGGAGCAGCTTTATAGGAGCACCCCACCACCAGCCAGTTTCCAGTCGTCTAACCAGCGGTGTACCCACCGAGGGACCCAAGGCTCCCCAAAGAATCCAGAACGTACATCATGGATAGGGCATTGAAGCAGCCTCCCCGTACCCGACCTGGTATTCCTGGGCGACGCTGGCATGAGAAACTAAGGAGGTAGAGAGGAGGTACACTGCGGATCTCTGAGGAGCACTATCACTGCTGAGTCCACCCGGTCTTCTACTCAACCACTGTAAGCCATGTACTGCCTGCTGGTTACAGTAAAGAACCGTTGCAGAGACTATCTGTGTCCGTGTCTCCTTATGAACTGTCCGTCATGAACTTAAGGTAACCGCAGCTGCCGCACAACATCTTGAGCAGCTCCAGCCCCCGGGGATCACCGCTCAGCCTGTGGGGAGCGTAACATCTTGCTGCTGTCCATCACCCCGGGAGGTTCCGCAGCGTCGGTAGCCCTTACCGAATCTACTCATAGGTGGCGTCACGAAGAAAACAAATTAAAACCCCTTTTTAATCTGTTCCCGTAAGACGACCTCAATTTTGATCTGCACTACACCGGGCCCCACTACCG